>CM064434.1:46169186-47475906 GCA_032690845.1 Eleusine coracana subsp. coracana | reverse complement strand
GCGTGGCGGCGACATCGACGCAGTTGGGGGCAAGGCGTCACGCACGACGCGGAGGTGGATGCCCGCAGCCAGCTTCCGGGCGTCCTCGTTGTCGTCCTCATCCCCGCCCGTGGCATGGATGGCAGCGGCATAGCGGAGGTCGCCGATGACGCGGTGCGCGATCACGGACTCCGGGTGCTCCGCCGCTCGCGCTCGCGCCGAGGTCGCTGCAGGGACGTCGACGTCGGCCGCACGCGAGATGTTCAATGAAATGCCGCAGGGCCGGTTGGAGGCAGCCGCGGTCGGCGGGGCTGCTTGAGAGGTGGCGATGTCAGCGACACACCTTGTTGTGCACCACCCTCTGGTCACCCCAGTCCGCAACCCTGTTCCCACATTTTTCGCACTTGTGTACGTGGCCGTTGTTGTCCGCGATGAACCTGCGGTGCACTTGATGGTAGTGCCCGGCCATTCCACCCACCTTGTAGGACTTGTAGGTGAAGGTAGGATCGAGTAGGGACTGGAGGTAGCATAGAATGCAGGGAAACATGGCTGATCGGGGGGCACGGCGCCTTGCCCCGATACCAGCATCGAACCCAGCTTGAAGCCGGGCAAGGTCGAGCTCGCTGGCACCGGCGTCCTCGCCTGCCACCACGCCGACTTGGATCTGCTCCCCAACGGCTTCATCCATAGGAAGTGTAATCACGGTGGCGGAGGTAAGGGGGTCGTGGGTAGGGTTTGATCGTTGGAGAATTTGTGTGCAGCGGTGGAGAAGAAGGGTAGGGTTTGGGTGAATTGGGGGAGATGGGACCCTTTTGACAGCAGAGGTTGAAGCGGTGGCTTGGGAATGGTTTCAACCGACACGACGATGCGTCGGTTTTGTGGGGCAACCGGGCAAGCGACCAAGGAGAGGGAGACAAGAGGCGAATCAGCGCGGTGACATCGATGGAGAGGAGAGGGGCATGATTGGTAACCTGCACATTGCCTGCATCGCATCGTGGGGTGCAGCATCTTTTGTTGTCATCGTGATTGGTTGCCTGGGGGGCTATCTGAGGCTGGCCCTGTGTATGCAAAAAGCACCAATACGCTTGCACCGTGGGAAATGAAATTTAATCTCATTTCTCTGGAGCCAGGCTCTGCCGATGCCATGCATGAGCCCACGTGACTGGTTCCCCTCACCACCTCACGAACTGTGCCTAACACAACACCTTCTAAAACCAATAGTAGACAATGTACGAGTATGGATTGATGAGCGGTAAATGCACCTGCTCCTTCATGCAAGGTAACTCCACCAATATTATATAGTCAACCAATCAATGTCTAGATAGAACCTGTCTCAACCAACGCAGAGGAGATTTTTGCTATTTTATCTAGTACTTTTGTGGGCTTCTATTTGAATGCCCACCTAACATTAAGTTTCGTTAAAATACTTTTTTTTAGATAATGGATAACTTACATAAGTTTCTAGCTTTTTGCATACATGATGCATATAGCCATAGTCACATTATTACAGCATAGAGTACCTCGGAACAATGAAAGGAAATTAAACGGAAAGCCTAAGATTATATGACCATCCATTGTTGGTGAAGCACTGCATTGCCACTACTTCCAGAGAGCGGCAATCCTTCAATATATCCTCCCTGAAGGACTCTTTTTGTATAAATCGCCAGAACCTGAACCAGTATGTCCCATGGAAGATAGCCTGCATAAATGTGATCTAAGGTTTTTTTATTAAATACCATGTCGTTGCGGCAAAGCCAAATAGACCAAATGATGGCTGCCGCTCCGATCAAAAGAATTCCTTTATTTTGACTGCCAACCATTCTTGACCAATCATGTAAAATATGATTAATGTTAATTGGCCGAGATATTCCCAAGGCAATGTGAATAATCTGCCATATGGTTTTAGAGAAGTGACAGTAAAAAAAAAGATGTTGAATATTTTCATTATGATTGCATAAGCAGCATTTTTGACTCCCTTTCCAATTTTTTCTAATCAAGTTATCCTTGGTTAGGGTGACCCCATGACCGAGGTACCATAAGAAAATCTTGATTTTTAGAGGGAGTTTTAGTTTCCAGAGTGTTTTGGACTGGACACAGACATCAGAAACCATCAAGTATTCATACATAGAATGCACTGAGAATTGACCGTTCTTATGTAGCAACCATATGAATGTATCTTGATCATCATTGAGAGTGATATCAAATAATTTGGTCGCCATTCTGTCCCAGGCGATTCGTTTGTCTCCAGTAATAGCTCTCTGGAATGAAAGATTAAGAGGTATTGAATTCATCGCTTCAACCACCGTTGCCTCTTTATGTCTCACAATGTTATATAAAGTTGGGTATTGAGTACTTAGTGGTGTATTATCCAACCCAGTATCATTCCAGAATCGAGTTTGTTCCCCATTGTTGACTTGGAATTTCCCCAACCTTAAAAACTCATGTTTGACTTTCAAAAGTCCTGTCCAAAAGTGAGAATCCCCCGACTTTTGTTGTACTTGAGATAAAGCTCTACTCCCTATATATTTATTAATCATCAAGCGTTGCCATAAACCATCATCATTTAGTAGCTAAAATAACCATTTGCTGAGTAAGCATTGGTTTTTTTACTTGGAGATTAGTAATTCCAAGGCCACCATAATGTTTAGGCTTGCACAAGATTGGTCATCTTGCTAGATGATATTTTTTGTTATGTCCTTCCCCTTCCCAGTAGAACTTTGACCTAATTGTGTCAAGTTTTTTTAGAATACCACTGGGAACCTCAAAAAAGGACATCATAAAAATAGGGAGGTTACTCAGAACAACATTTAGAAGTACCAATCTTCCAACCGCTGACATGAGTTTAGCTTTCCAAGCACTTAGTTTTTTTCTGGAATCTCTCAATGACCCTATTCCATTCACTATTCCAGAGTTTCCTATGTATTATAGGAATTCCAAGATAAGTGAATGGCATCTCTCTAGTTTTACAACCAAAGAGTTGGGCATATTGCTGCTCATATTGTTGTGCTTCTCCAAAACAGAAGAGTTCACTTTTATTAAAGTTAATCTTCAAACCAGACAATTGTTCGAAGACACTCAACAGCAATTTCATATTTTTTGCCTGTTCGATGTCGTGATCTATGAAGATGATGGTATCATCTGCGTATCGGAGAATGGACAAACCATCATCACGCAAATGAGGAATCACTCGTTTGAATTGGCCATCCTCTTTAGCTTGTTGAATGAGCACTGCAAGCATGTCTGCTACTAAATTAAAGAGGATTGGAGATAAGGGGTCGCCTTGTCTAAGACCTTTATGGGTCTGAAAGTATGGTCCTAGATCATCATTAACTTTCGTGCCTACATGACCGCCAGTAATAAAGTTGTCCATCCATTGGCACCAGATTGGAGAAAAACCCTTCATTCGTAAAGTTTGTTGCAAAAAAGACCACTTAACCTTATCATAGGCCTTCTCAAAGTCAATTTTGAGAATAACTCCATTTTGTTTATGTTAGTGTAATTCATGAATGGTTTCATGTAGAATGATGACCCCTTCCATTATATTACGACCCGACATAAATGCTGTTTGAGTGGGTTTGATGACTTTGTTTGCAACAAGTCATATCATGTTCGTGGCAACTTTAGTTAGAATTTTGAAGCTATCATTTAACAGATAGATAGGACGGTACTCTTGTATCCTCATAGCCTCTTCTTTCTTTGGAATAAGAGTAATTACCCCAAAGTTGAGACTATAAGTGGTCAGTTGTCCTCCATGAAAGTCCGTGAATAAAGCTAGAATATCATCCTTGATTACTTCCCAGAACACCTGATAGAATTCAGGTGGAAAGTCATCTGGTCCTGGAGCTTTATTACGCTCCCTTTGGAAGATCACTCGCTTTATTTCATCCTCTATGAAAGGTGCAGTAAGTATCTCATTCTCCAGTGCGTTAACCTGAGTAATATCACTGGTCATCGACTCATCCAGACTTATATGAGAATTGTCTGGTTTGCCAAAAAGACCTCTATAGTATTTAGTGATATATTTTTTGAGGTTAGCATCACCAGTGATCGTGCCTTCCTCTTTCTCAAGTTTGAAAATACGCTTCTTCCGGTGTTTGCCATTATCCACTAGATGAAAATATTGAGTATTGCTATCTCCCTCTAGCAAATTCTTGACTTTGGCTCTTTGATACCATTTTATTTCCTCTTCTCTTAGTATAGTAGCCAACCATTCATTGAGAAAATGTTTCATGGGTAGTTCATTAGGTGTCAGCATTGTACATTCCGCTTTTTTGTCTAGCTCATCAATAAGTAAGTTAAGCTGAGCCTTTTCTTTCTTGAGAATCCCTGCTGTATTAGCAGCCCATCCTCTTAAATGTTGGCGGACGACACATATTTTGTTTTGCCACCATTGCATTGCATTGGCTCCTTTAAGCTCCTTGTTCCAGATTGTGGTAACCATATCAAAGAAACCATCTCTGAAAAACCAACCTAACTCAAATTTGAATGTTTGTGTCCCGCATTCGAGGATGAGTCTCCAGTGTCGAGAAGCAAGGGAGTATGATCAGACCTCAAACGCTCTCGAGCCTCGATAGACACTCTTGGGTATTTACTTTCCCACTCAGTACTCATTAGAACCCGATCAAGCTTCTCGAAAGTAGGCGGGTCAAGCTCATTCGCCCAAGTAAACTGCCTTCCAGTCATTTCAATCTCCCGTAATTCCAAAGTGTCTATAATAGCATTAAAAAGACGGGGCCAACATGGGTAGAAGTTGTCATTATTTTTACCGAATGGATATCTCATAATATTATAATCACCTCCGATAATCATTGGGTTAGTCTCAGCACTGCAGACATTAGCAAACTCAGTGAGAAACTGAGCCTTGCAATCTTCTTGTGCCGGACCATACACCGCATACAACGCCCAACTGAAGCCATCACTTTTGTTCTTAAGAAAGAATTTGGAGTAGAAATCACCTTCCGCAATGGATCCTACATCAAACATGTTCATATTAACACCCAAAATCATACCTCTTGACCTCCCTCTAGGTGGCATGACGTGCCAAAGGTATTCCATACACCCCCCCCCCTAAATGCTTAAGTAACGAATTAGGGAAGTTACTTCTACCCGTCTCCATGATGGCAATAAAATCAAGGTGTTGTTGTTTAGCTAAGTCTGACATGTAATTATGTTTAGCCAAGTCTCCTAGACCTTTGCTATTCCAGAAGACTCCCTTCATTAAAGAACAATTTTAGAAGGGGTGACTGGCTTTTTGGGCTGGTGAAAAACCGAGCCCTTGGCCTTATTGGAGTTACTTTTTTTCTTCCTAGGTATAGGGCTGAGATCATATAGGAAATAATCAGAATTGTCATCATATTGGTCATGATTAAGATCTCTACAAATATACCCAAGAGAGTTTTCTAAATCATCATCGGAATCAGCCCCCTCATGAGTAAAGGGTGGTATGGCATTTTCCCCATGTTTATTATTAGTTTTCTTAGAGGATAAAGACAGTCTATCAATTTCTATATCTTAAGAGAGTTTATAGATTGATTAATCACAGCATTATCGGAGTCAAGAGAAACACCTAGCTTCTGGGTTTTTGTGAAAATAGAACTAGAAGGGAAGGCGGTAAAAGAAGTACCTTTTTCCAAGTTCCTTTTTGCTGCTAGACGTGATGCCTTGGTCATTGTATCCTCATCTGTTCCATGGAGAAGGATGGATCTTGTCACACTCAAATCACCTGGAACTTGAAGCCAAGTCTTTTGCTTCTCCTCTCCTGGTGCCAACCTTAGCAAGGCTTCCGCCATCGCTTTAGATGTCATGTTTGCCTTAATCTTGTGCTTCTTGCAGCGCTATTGGAGTTCTCGACGGGAAAGGTTTAGGATCTCTTCCCCATCAATTGCCCCTCTCGGAACCTGCATAGCCAACTCTTCTTCCAATTCTGGCCCTTGGGTGCCAAGCTCAACTCCTGCCTCAGGGATGCCAGCGACCTGGGCACGCAGCTCAGGCACCGCTTGAGCACCTAGCCCACCATGGTCGCTCACTAGTGCGCCAGGCATAGGCGTCATCTGAGCTTGTACCTCAAACTCGCCGCTCTCATCCTGGCCAGTGCCGCTAGCAACAACCTGCACAGATGCAAGGGCAGCGGCACCATCATCCTTGTCGAGTAGATAATGGAGATCAAAATGAACATCCTCACCACAATCCTGACTTGTAGTCCTCCTCTCATCATGCGCTTCGGACGCCGACCCCCTCGCCGGCAGCATACCCGGTAAAGAGGCTGAGCGGCGCTGGATGGTAGCATGTGGTGGTGATGCACCCAGCAGGTTGGCCGCCCTTCCAAAGAGATCATTCAGCAGTCCACCAAGGTCCGCAGAAGGCACCATCGGCAACAGCGCCGTTGGACCCATGGCTGTGGAGTCCGGCAGTATCATCTGCTGTAGTACTGGCACTGCTGCAGCGTGGGGGTGGAGCACATCAGCTGCGGTGGCGCTTGGCGTCGACATGGGCGAAGCAATGCCCATCGGAGAGACCAGTGGCGATGCCACTGTGGCCTGGGCTGGCACGGCCACTGTGACAACGGTTGGCGACCCGCCTGCCCCTAGTGGCGACTGTGCTATGATAGGAGCAGGCAGCCGCGTCGCATAAGACTTTGCATGGCGCAGACGTGAAGTCTAGAACCATGGCCGCACCAGGTAGAGAAGTTGACGTTGAAGACATTGCCGTGGCCGCGCATGGTGCAGCAGTTAGTGTGTTTTCACATGGCACAGGACTCTAATGCAATGCCATCGTTGCACATGGCGATGTCATGCATGGCACTGAAGTTTCGTTAAAATATTTAACACTATATTGCAATATCTTGAAAAATGTTTAGGAATTTATTTTGGGATGAAATTGCCCTTGCTCTTCTTCTTCCTCCATTTTCCATCCTCACATGAGCAAAGTTCTCTGCTGGCACGGCTCTCCTGAGCTCCCTCCCCATGCGGCCCTTACGTGAGCTCCCTCCTCTGCGCGGCCTCACCTGGCAGTGTGGCATGCGAGCGAGCGGATGACCGTGTAGGCAGGCATGGCTGGCCGAGGCGGCTGCGGGCGGGGAGGCGCAGCCGGTTCTACGAGGTCATGGTTGCGACCTGCGATTGAGGTAAGGAAGAAAAAAGGCGGTCTTGGTGACATCAAAATCATATTTCTCTTCAGGTTCGTTCTGCTTCATCCACGGGCACGACAATGTATTTTTATTTCTAGTCCATTCAGCCATATCGACTTCGACAGTTTCTTCATCAGACTTAGACCCATAATCACTAAAATTGATCTGAATCGGCCTTGAACATACCCCCCGAGTCAAATTCTCTTGAATGGACACCTTCTGCACTAATTGTGACATGCTTTCAAATTCAGCAGAAGGAAACTTTTCTCTTAAAGGAGCAACCAAACCATTGAATGCTATTTCTGCCATTTGATTATTAGTTAACTGCAGGCTGAAACATTTGCTGCACATGTCTCTAAACCTCTGCACGTAATCATGCACGGACTCTCCAGCTTTCTGCCTCACAACAATTAAATATGATAACCTCAACTCTCTAGTTTCAGCAAAGAAGTATTTATGAAATTTCTATTTGAGATCGGCCCAAATAATAATTAAATTTGGGGGCAATGATGCGAACCAAGAAAAAGCCAATCTGGATAGAGGCAATGGAAACAACCTGATCTTCAATGCCTCAGTATTACCAGCTTCTCCACATTGCACTAAAAATCGGCTAATATGCTCAACTGTAGTAGTATTATCCTGTCCAGTGAACTTAGTAAATTTTGGTGCTTTGTATCGACTCGGTATAGGAATCAAATCATAGCTTGGAGAATACGAAGGTCGATACATATATGTATGCTGCTTAGGCTTCAATCCAAATTGTTCCCTCATCACATCAGCGATCTTTGAAGCCCAATCACCAGTCAACACAATGACATTTGGGGTAGTCAATGTAAGACCAGATGTTGGTGTACATGAACCTAAATTAACAACTGTATGATGGCCTCCTAATTCTCCTGGTTGTACAGATGATGAAGGCATTCAAAACATACTTGGCTCAACATTAGGGGTGGTACTGTATGTTACATTTGGCTCTGTAGTGTCCTGTCTGTAATGATGTGGTTGTGTCTGTGGAGTTGTCTTCTGCAATATGCGAGGCGTTCCAACATCAGCGTCCTTTGAAGATGGAGTACTTTCTGAGGGCCTTTGACTCGAACTCGTCGCATGAGCTGTAGTCCGAGGAACATTCCTGGTCACATGGAAATACAAGAGCCCACGAATTGGATCATCAATTACACAACCCTCCATAGTCTGAACAATCAAAGCACTTAAAGTATTAACCAACACAGGCGACTGGTTAATTAATGCGTGATGTACTGCCGTGTGGATCAAGCTGCTCAGAGCTTCTTCATCAATAGCTTCTATTGGCTTATTGGCAATTGATTTCTCATTACCATCTTCAATGAAGATAGCAGCAGACAGCTTCCCTCTTTGGATGATACCTTTCCTTGTTTTGCCAAATGTTCCAAACAGAACTTTTTTGAACTCAGCAAGTATTTGATCAACCTATGCCTTCGCTTCATCATCCAGATCATCTCTCACAACAGGTAGCACATGTTCCTTCCTCAGCTTAGCATTGACGTGTGTTTTGGTTGTGAATCTTCAAGAGCTTTTGGCATTCCAAGTTCAGGCATGATGTAGAGTTTGAAGTTCTTGGTCCCACCAGGCGTGCCAAAACGCGTGTTGACACGAAAATCACCACGCGTGACTAGGGAGATTTGCTTAACTCCAGTGCAGGCTCAATACAAGAAACCAAGGCGTGCCAGTCAATTTTCTCTGCAAACTGACAAAGAGATAAATGGTCAGATGACACGGGTCACTGGCCTAGGACAGGCCGATGAAGAAAGCCGATAGTCACTTTTCGTGAAATCAGCCGAAACTATAAAAATAAAGAAAATGAACGAAACTAGGCTAATCGGCTGATTGTATTGACTTATCGGCACAATTTAATTCAGTAAACAGTTTAGGGTCATAAATAGCAATAAAAGAACGAGTTGACTGACCAACATCAATAAATCTACAGTATTCACAAAAGACTGGCCAAGTCGATGAAAAATGCCAGAGTCGATGGATCTATAGTAAATACACATAAACTTGCTCTCCTCTCGACTTCCATTCCCCGCTCCACCAAATGCTGCACCGACACAGGGAGAACAGCTAATTACTAGGCCAAGCCTTACCCATGTCGGTCTTGTGATGGCACTGTTTTCCTGGGTTGTCACTCCAAGAACCGGTTCCTAGGATCTACATCAAGCCTACCACCACAACCATGTGCTCACAGCACCACATCTTTTCCACCTGGCTTGCATAGATCCCTAAGACATGTTGCTAAAAATTTATCAAATATTTCCCACGTGACATTGTTCATTAATCATCATTAATATCAACCCACATCCCATAAGCCATCTAAGCATTTTCTACCCACAACTCACCCATTGTTTCGAGGCAACAAGGAACAGGGTAAAACAATACTAGGAAAACCCTAACAATAGGTACCCAACAAATTGACACAAGCATGCAATTCTATAGTAATGTTTTAATAGGTGCAAAATGCATCAAGGACACTTGCCTTCATCCTGCGTGGAAGGCTGCTCTATCCCCTCAAATTCCTGCTCCTGAAAGTCCTCGTAGGGCGGTCCTTGTGTATGCTCGCATTTATGTAACAAAATACCGACACAAGCAGACATACAAAAATCAATACACAATATGCAACAGAGAAAAAAAACAATATGTAGATGCAATGAATGCAAAGGTTATGCTCCTACGAGAATTTTGGCGTAAGAATCACCTAATTTGGAGTTACGAATAAAAAGTTATGCTATTTTGAAGTTTTAGGGCAAAAGGGTTTAAACAGGGTCTTTTAAGGTCCTATTTGTAATTTTATAAAATTATAAGGACTAAAGTGTAAATTATTAGGACTGAAAAATAATTACTAAAAAGTATAAGGTTGTTTGAGCAAATTTTTATAACTTCAACATAATTAATAATGAGTGTAGGGGGTTAAGTGTAAAAAGACAGGGCCAAATTATAACTAAATTTAAGTACAGGGATGTTTCTATAAATTTTTAGGGCTAAAATAATATTTATACAATTAATAATGATTAAAGTATAATTTAAATTAATTCTAGGGACTAGAACATAATTAAAATCAGTCCAGGGGTGTTTTTGTAAAATTACAAGGTCAAAATAATAGTTCTAATAATGTATAGGAGTGTTTCTGTTAATTTAAAGTGCTAAAAAATAATTTTATAAAAATATTTGAGCTTAAATATAAATTTCTACAGTTCTGGACAGAAATAGGGGCTTAATTCTAATTTAAACTAGGTACAGGGGCTAAAATGCAAAACTACTAACATTATCCAGGAATTTCTGAATTAATTTTTAAACTAAAAATCTGTGGACCAGGTCCACGGCTCTGTGGACCCTTAGTCCACTGGTCCATGGTGGACCGATTACATACCCCGAAGGGGTATGTAATCTGCAAAGGGGCAGGGGAGGTCGTCGCCGGCGGCCGTCCAGGCGGCGGCGCACGGCGGGGCTTGCCGAAGACCGGCCGGAACGGCACTCCGGTCGGCCATTCCTCGCCGCGAGGGGTCGGGGAAGGACAGGGGAGAGGGGGGAATCTCACCGGCAGGTCGCACGGGTGCGGGGAAGGCCGGGAGGGGGTCGGCGGCGCGGCTCGGTTGCGGCGGCGGTCGGAGCTCGGCGGGGGAGGTCGTCCGGTGGTCGCGCGTGAGCGGGAGAGAGCGGGGAAGAGGTGACGGAGTAGGGCGGTGCCAAGGGGGGGCTTTATAGGCGCGGAGGGGCCTCGGAGGCGAGCGGCCGAGCTCAATGGCCATCAATGGCCGGTGGCGGCCGTTTGGGTGCGATACGCGCGCTAATGCGCGATTAAAACGCGGTGAGTGGTGGGGAGAGGAAGCGGAGGGGGCTCGCGCGCGTTGTGCGTCGGTTACGGGAGTCGGGGAGGTCGGGGGAGGTAGATCGACGGCAGCGGCGGCGGTTTCCGACGGCGGGAGAGAGAGAGGCGGAGGAGGGGGATGACGTGTGGGGCCCGCGTGTCGGTGAGAGAGGGAGAGAGCGGGAGGAGCGGGACGCGCGCGCGCTGGGCCGGCCGGGAGAGGTGGGCCGCGGGGTGGGGAGGGAAGGGAAAGGGGAGGGGAGTTGACCCGGGCCGGTTGGGCCGAAAGAGGGGAGTGGGGAGAGGGGAGGAGGGCTCCGAGTGGGCTGAAGGGGTGGTTTCGGCCCAATTCTGGGTTTTCTCCTTTTTCTTTTCTTTCCTAATTCCTTTCTTTTCTAAAATTCTATTCTATTAATCCTAGTAATTAATTAATTAATAAACTAAATGCATGATGCAAACAAAACCTATATGAACATGTCATGCTATGCAACAATTGGTTTAATTTAATTATAAAACAATTTGTCCTAGGTTATTTAATAAAATTCCTAAATGCTAATAGTTGGCATTTTCCCCTCTGCGCCTATAAAGCCCCCCCTCGGCACCGCCCTGCTCTGCCGCCTCTTCCCTGCTCTCTCCCGCTCGCGCGCGACCACCAGACGACCTCCCCCGCCGAGCTCCGACCGCCGTCGCAACCGAGCCGCGCCGTCGACACCCTCCCGGCCTTCCCCGCACCCGTGCAACCTGTTGGTGAGATTCCCCCCTCTCCCCTCTCCCTCCCCGACCCCTCGCGGCGAGGAATGGCCGACCGGAGCGCCGTTCCGGCCGGTCTCCGGCGAGCCCCGCCGTGCGCCGCCGCCTGGACGGCCGCCGCCGCCGACCTCCCCCGCCCCTTTGATTTCTGGCTGTTGGATCTCGATCCAACGCGCCAGATTACATACCCCTTCGGGGTATGTAATCGGTCCACCATGGACCAGTGGACTACGGGTCCACATAGCCGTGGACCTGGTCCACGGATCTTTAGTTTAAAAATTAATTCAGAAATTCCTGGATAATATTAGCAGTTTTGCATTTTAGCCCCTGTACTTAGTTTAAATTAGAATTAAGCCCCTATTTCTGTCCAGAACTGTAGAAATTTGTATTTAAGCCCAAATATTTTTATAAAATTAATTTTTAGCACTTTAAATTAACAGAAACACCCCTATACATTATTAGAACTATTATTTTGACCTTGTAATTTTACAAAAACACCCCTGGACTGATTTTAATTATGTTCTAGTCCCTAGAATTAATTTAAATTATACTTTAATCATTATTAATTGTATAAATATTATTTTAGCCCTAAAAATTTATAGAAACACCCCTATACATTATTAGAACCATTATTTTGACCTTGTAATTTTATAAAAACACCCCTGGACTGATTTTAATTATGTTCTAGTCCCTAGAATTAATTTAAATTATACTTTAATCATTATTAATTGTATAAATGTTATTTTAGCCCCAAAAATTTATAGAAACATCCCTGTACTTGAATTTAGTTATAATTTGGCCCTGTCTTTTTACACTTAACCCCTTACACTCATTATTAATTATGTTTAAGTTATAAAAATTTGCTCAAACAACCTTATACTTTTAAGTAATTATTTTTCAGTCCTAATAATTTACACTTTAGTCCTTGTAATTTTATAAAATTACAAATAGGTCCTTAAAAGCCCCTGTTTTTACCCTTTTGCCCTAAAACTTCAAAATAGCATAACTTTTTACTCATAACTCCAAATTAGGTGATTCTTACTCCAACATTCTCGTACGAGCATAACCTTTGCATTCATTGCATCTACATATTGTTTTTTTCCTCTGTTGCATATTGTGTATTGATTTTTGTATGTTAGCTTGTGTCGGTATTTTGTTACATAAAGGCGAGCATACGCAAGGACCGCCCTACGAGGGCATTCAGGAGCAGGAATTTGAGGGGATAGAGCAGCCTTCCGTGCAGGACGAAGGCAAGTGTCCTTGATGTATTTTGCACCTATTGAAACGTTACTATAGAATTGCATGCTTGTGTCAATTTATTGGGTACCTATTGTTAGGGTTTTCCTAGTATTGTTTTACCCTGTTCCTTGTCGCCTCGAAATAATGGGTGAGTTGTGGGTAGAGAATGCTTAGATGGCTTATGGGATGTGGGTTGATATTAATGATGATTAATGAACAACGTCACGTGGGAAATATTTGGTAAATTTTTAGCAACATGGCTTAGGGATCTATGCAAGCCAGGTGGAAAAGATGTGGTGCCGTAGGCACATGGTTGTGGTGGTAGGCTTGTTGTAGATCCTAGGAACCTGTTCTTGGAGTGACAACCCAGGAAAACAGTGCCATCACAAGACCGACATGGGTAAGGCTTGGCCGAGTAATTAGGTGTTCTCCCCGTGTCGGTGCAGCATTTGGTGGAGCGGGGAATGAAAGTTGAGAGGACTGTCCTTGTATCCGAAAGGCTCAAGAGGGGGCTCCTGGGGTGATGAGCTGCTTGTTGAAGGGCTATCACTTATGGACGGGAGTGGAAGCTTAGTGGCTAGCATGTACTGGGAGACCCTTTGGAAAAGCCTCGTAGTGAAACCCTGCCACACACCAAAGGAAGTGTGTAATGTGGGTCGCGTCCACGGGCACTAAGGGAATCACGACTTGTGGGTAAAGTGGTACAAACTCTGCAGAGTATCAAACTATCATTATAGCCGTGCTCACGGTCAAGAGCGGCCTGGAATCCTCACAACATTAGTTGGGTATGGATGGGTTTGGTTGGAATGATGGAATGGGTTGGTATGGTTGAAAAGGTGGGATGGATTGAGACTTGGTTAGTATAAGCACCTTGTGAAATTAGGGTTGGGATGACCCCACATAGTAAATAGGATGCTTAGGTTAATTAAAAGTTCATGCAACCCACTCTATAAAGCCTTTTCTTGACTATAGCCCCATGTCATCTTTTCCCCCACTTGCTGAGTACGACATGTACTCACCTTTGCTATACCACGTTGATATTCAGCCCAAGGAGAAGATTGGAGCCAATACGAAGATGAAGGAAGCAAGTACTAGGCGATGATCCTCCAATCGATGCCTATGGAGTTTGGGACGTCTACGCTAGCTACTTTCCGCTGCTTGAATGTACTTTTTCTTTTAGACCCACGGGTCCTTTTGTAATAAAGATACGATGTAATAATTAAAGGATATGGATAATTATTCTGTTTACCATTGATGATGTACCGAATGTATGTGTAACTTGATCCTGGGCACACGTACGGCTGCACCCATTTTCTTCTTAAAATGGGTGTTACAGACTCGTAAACAAACTGACTAGATTTTTAATCTAAATTAAAAACAGAAAGAAATAAAACAACCCTATTGGGCCCACTTAACTTACATCATTGACTTTAGCCGATTTTAATTTCCCGCCTCTGATAGATGGGACCGGTCAAATTCTGGTGCCAACAATTACCCCACTCCTCTCTATGTTGCATCATGTGCTGCTAATTGCTAAACATCTATGCAAGTATGAGAGTGATCATTTGCTTAGGGACATAACTTTGATTTACTCATTTGCCTTTGTGTTGGATCCTAGAGCTAAGCTGAAAGGTCTCAATAAACTTCTTTCTCCGTTGATTGCTTATGTTGGCGTTGACTACTCTGATTATTTCAAAACTTTGCGTGTGAAATTTACTCACATGTTCAACAAGTATGAGCGTAAATATGGTGAAATCAGATTGTAGAGGCCAACACCACAACCAAGTGCCACAGGTAAGAAGAAAAGTGCATGGGGTCACATTTTTGCAGAAACTAAGACCGATCCTTCTTTCACTTCTACTTCAGCACATTCTATTGGTCAAGTTTCTGAACTAGACTCATATCTTGACAGTGATAGCATCAATCAGTTTGGTGATGACTTTGACATTCTTAATTGGTGGCAAATACATAAACAAACTTACCCCATTTTATCTATTCTAGTAAAGGATATAATGACTGTTCCTGCTTCAACAATTAGTTTGGAATCTGCTTTTAGTCTTACTGGCAGGGTTATTGAGGAGCGGAGGCGATCACTGACACCTGACATGGTGGAGATGCTTTCATGCATCAAGGACTGGGAGGAAGGAGATGCCCCGGAGCAACACAACATGGAGAGAAGAGCTTCTGGAATCCTTTGCAAACTTGTATCTTGATGGAGCTGCAGCAAGAGATCAGTAGATTACTAATGTATTGATGTAATCATGTAATGTAATTCATGGACTTTGAGACTTGAGTCAATTTTAGAGCTGGATTGTACTCTTTTTCCTTGAATAACAAGGTTTTTAATGAGGCAGTCATCTCATAAACAGCTCAATAAAGTTAGCAATTTTTGAGAATAGGCTGGTGTTCTGTTATTCTCCTCCATATTATTTGTTGCACTTTGCTGTTAAATTTTCTGGGATTTTAACTGTTGTATACGTGTATTCTAAGTATTTGAGGAAACGGGCTGAAACCATTGCTCCCGGGCCACCGTGCTCCCGGGCCAGCAGGGCTTTCGGGCCAGCATGACACGGAAAAAAGGGTTTTGTGCCATGCCGTGGGCCAGCCCCTGAGCCCGTGGGCTGCTTTGGCACGGCCAAATCAGCCCGCCGTGCCATGCCGGCCCGATATACTACCATGTTGGGCCTAACTGGGCCCGGGTTGTGCCGTGCCGGGCGGCCCGAATGTCCAGATATAATCTCGAGTGCCAGTGCTAGGCTTCTTCACCAACTTTACAACCATGTGTTCGTTTCCATCAATGGCGACAGAGCATGCTTCCAGCCAACGGTGTCACCACTCATAAACATAGTCTGCATTTGGTTGTTGTCAGTGTTGCATGAATTTTGTGAATCCACCGATGCGTCTGGTTCTTTACGAACAGAGATGATAACTGATGGGCGGAATGTGGACTTTAGCCTTTAGCCATGACTGCAGTGCAGACGTCGTGACTCGTGAACCCAACGTCATGGCCACAAACGTTGAAAACGTGCAGGATCCCAGCTCACAGCATCCACCAGTGACGAGTCACTAGGATGAGCACTATGGAATTCAAAAACTTTACCATCAGACCATGAATATCATCGATGGACATGAAATTTAACTTAGAAAACCTGACACCGTTTGTGATTATACAAAAATGATAAATCTGGGTTTTAGATACACTACATGATAAATATAATTTATTTTGTTGTGCATCTGAAATCCATATTTGTTATTTTTCTATATCATAAATGGAGTTTAAGAGCATCTTCAAAAGTTTTCCAAAAAATAGGTCTAAAAATGTATTTTTGGTAGCATCCCCAAAATTATTAGAAATAATTTTTCTTGTCTTCTCTAACAGCTCTATCTAAAAATGGATTAAAAAACTTTTAATTAGGCCATAATGATATTAATTCTCTTGTAAATACAAGAATTACGGCCTCCAACTTTTTCTTTGTTTCTAGCTATAAATAAGGTGAATTTATGGGGAGAATAAATCTGTAAGTTATTTTAGGGAGCTGTTAGAGATTGTTTTTTAGATTAAACATTATTAATTTGATTTAGGGGGAGTTTATGGGCTCTATTGGAAACGCACTAAGGATGAAATTTTGTTGCTTGTGTTATCAACAATAGAGGTCCTTTTTTCAGAAATCCAATATTTTTTTTTCTCTTCCGTTAGTTGTTGGCTGTACAATATACGTTTTAATTTTTTTTCAGCTCTAAATATTAAACATGTAAGAAACTGTTGTTTTTTGTGCCATTCTATTTCTGCCTACTTTAGATGGCATGTCACTTGCTTCGTGGACTCTTATGAGAGTGTTGGCAGTCATCATAAGAGCATCTTTAAGAGCTTCTCAATAGTTTTTCTTAAATTAAATTATTGGGATTCAATAAAAAAATCAGCCTCCAACAGCTCTCCTAAATACCTCTCTGTTTTTATCCCCTTCCTAAAACAATCTCAATTATAGGTAAATCAAGGGAAGGAATTGGGGTCCCAACACTCTCGTCCCGCGTTGACAGCAAATTTAGCGCCATTCTTCACCCGGAAAAACATGAAGCCCGCCCGGTAAAAATTTTCAACTCCTTCTTAGGCGTCGCTGCTAGGCCTGGGCATTCAGTTTTACCCGAAGTTTTGGTTTGGTTTTTTCGGTTTTTCAAAACTTGAGTTCTTTAGAATTGATATCCGAACTAACAACTATTTTTTGGGTATCCGAAAAGTTTGGGTATCTAAATTTCGGTTCAGTTTTCCGTTATGACCAAACTATCCAAACTTTTGTTAACACACAATACAATTCATAAAATTAATAAACCATTATTTACTATGACAAGTAAACTAAATAATATATTATACCTAAACAATGTATAAGTTATATATTCTCACGGAGTAGGTCAAATAAGAGAGAAATTTTTAAACTATCTTATGCCAGTGGCACCCGTGCATACAACGTTTTATTTACTAACCTACTATGACACTACACACTAATGGTTGATATTTATATGTGACTAGCAAAGTGTCCGTGCGTTGCTACGGATTTTAAAAAATAAAATATTCTTTATAATTTAAATATAAATTATTTACATAATATAATTATTACATATATACTTTGATCGCAAAATAAATATTACATATATACAATATTATTTTTGTATTACCATTAGTGCTTCTTAATATATTATTTTATATGTTAAAAATAATAATTTTATCATCATTTTTTACCATATTCTAAAAACTTTATCAGGAAGGAAAAATTAATTTACGGAGTATAGAAATAGTATTGCATTGCAACGCAATTTTGAAATTAAAGACTTGCTATAATGGAAAAAGTTAAAACACGAAAATTGTAGATCTCGTCGAAGCCTTTTTGAAACATATATGAATTATATTATTTGGACTATGGAGCTAGAAGATATGTGCCCCACACAGGAACCTGCATAGAGGAGTCTGAATTAGAACAAATATTTTTGCATCACATATTTGGAAACCAAAACGGCGGGATCTGGACTTACATTGAATATCAAAGTTGTAGAACGTTTTGAGAGCTACGAGATAGAGTCCGAGTTTGTCTCATTTGAGCTTCGGACGTGGGAGTTACGATTTTTTTAAATTCGATACTTGATATAAAAGGTACAAAACCGATTTGAATTCAATCTCTAACTTTGTGGACACGAAGTGAACGATCACACCTCAATTAATAGATTGTAGAGATTAGCCCACAAATTCTAACTTATTTGTATATGTATTTGATTATACATATAGATGAATTTCGGTTCTTTGGATAATTTAGATACCCGCCAATTAGATTTAAAGTTAATAAAAAAACTTTAAATAGTTAGATGTCCTACCGATATACTAGCTGATATTTGAAATTTTGTTCTTTCGCTCCCAGTTTCGGTCTTATCAGTTTTGATATTTGCATCTCGGTTTTTATGCCCAGCCTAGTCGCCGCCCCTGCTCCTTCTCCGATCTGCGCCGCCTCCACTCCTCTTCAGGCCGCGTCTCCCCTGCTCCTTCTCCGATCTGCGCCGCCCCCGCTCCTCTTGGACCGCGCCACCTCTGCTCCTCATCGGGCAGCGCCGCCCCCGCTCCTCGCGTCGCCTCGTTCCTCCTCGGTCGGCGCCGCCTCGACTCTTCTCTTCCGGCTGTCGCGCCCCTGCTCCTACTCGGGCTGCGCCACCTACGCTCCTCCTTCGGCCTCCGCTTGGATCCCCGCCGGTACCTCACGAATCTTCCCGCCGCTGCCTCTCGCTCGTCAACCTGCTCTGCGCTTCGTTCCTTTGGTTATCGGAGAGCAGTGAGTGTTCTGGTCTTCTGGATGTATTGTTCTCGATGTATTGTTCTGAAACCAATCTAGCTGAACCCAAAACCAATCTAGCTGAACCCAATTCGTCAATATATTGTTCTGGATGTTGTGCATATTATGTGAACTGTTATGTGAAGTATCTCTGCTAGTGGCAATTATTTTAACCAAAGTACGGAAGCATCTGTACCTTCTGCTTAGGAACGAAGTGAGAGGAGAGACTTCCAGCAAGCACTTGCGTTGGGAACCAAGGACCGAAGCGACATGGTGCGAACGATCACAGGCAAAGCGCACTACTGCTCGGCCAAACGCTGCCTATGATGTTTGCCTTGTGAGGATATGGTGGCGCCCGTGAGTTGTGACGAGGATCGTGTTTATGGGCAGGGAAATTTAAAAGAGGACTGGCTGACGTGGCCCAGTTTAAATTTGGATGCAATCTCTTTTAAGGGAATTGTTGGAGAAGGAGATATATTTTAGTCCCAATAGTTATTGGGCTGCCCCCAAAACAGTTTTTTGGTTTTTTAGGAAGTTCTTAGAGATGCTCTAACGTGCCTTAGCTCTCTGTATGTCGTTCGTCATGGTTACTTTCCACTAATGAATGAATCCCATCTTATTTGGAACGCCAATACCAGATAAGCATGACAAGCAAGGCTCGATTGCATGCTGACGTAGCAGAGCAGCAAGTGATCCATGCTACGTGTCGATGTCTAATTATGATCAATATTATAGATTGGCTCGAGGGCAAGTAACTTGGGAGATCAATCTCAGGATACACAATCTATAATGGTTCAGGTAAGAGTAATAACATTACGTCCAGTTCCAGTGTATTGATGCATTGGAGACTGTATGCTAGGATTTGCAATGCATACCGTGTCTCTCCTAGGAGGGGTTAGTTACAAGAAACCACCTCATGAGGATCGGTGCAATCCCAACTTCGATTCTACTCAATCGAGTTTCATAATCGCTATTCTAAAGTATGCTTTTAGTTACAATCAGATCAGACTCCTATTAGGACCAATAAACTCTTGTCTATTGTCTTGAGTCACGTCAATTGGTTCAAAATTGAGGTATCGACCCAATGATATGACAATATCATATCATCAAAGAAAAAACTGAAAAGCATGGATATCTGAAAACCGCTACTGTGATCAAAAGTTATAACAAGATACACTACCTGAACACGAGACAAAACCATCCTTCTCGTTCGTTGAAGTGGCACCCTGCAACTATACTTAGTTGCAGAAGGTATATTAAACCATAGTATATATTTATGATCAATGTAAGTTGGAGCACTTGACATGACCACATTTTATCACTGACTAACAGAGTTAGGTACTGCAGGCCTGCAAGAAGGACAACAGTAATCCAAATCTTTTTGTATAAAACTGATCACTGTAGTTTCCTTTGACAGTGTATATTACAGTTTTCCAACTGTATAATTGTGTTTTTCCTTTATTTTGTAAAAGAAAATCACCTTCACAAGACCACTAAAACTCACTTTTGTATCCTCGTTAAGACGTTGACAACTTCCCTCATGGAAGGTCTTGACTGGCAAACAACCTGTGTACAAGAAACCGCCAAATCCAGCAAGTCCAGTGCCTTTGTCTGCTCATCTTCAGGCCAGTGTATGATCTCCTCATCCATGTGACTTATGATGCTGTAGCGGTCTTCCTGTTTCAGGTTTGATCTCAACCATGCCACTATGTCTACACCGTCACCAAATGAAGGATCCACCGGCATCTTTCTGAAAAGGATTTCGTGTAGCACTACACCATAGCTGTAGACATCGCTCTTCTCAGATAATCGTGTGGAGTATCCATGCTCTGAAGACAAAGGAAAGAAGAACCATTTCAATTTCCAAAGTTTAAAAATATGATGTTGATGCACTCAAAGAGATATATATGAAACAAGGTACCTGGAGCAATGTAGCCAAGGGTACCAACGATGACAGAAACTGTTGCATCAGTGTCCTTGTCATTGACAATTTTCCCCATGCCAAAATCTGTGAGTTTTGGTGTTAGATCAGTGCCCATCAGTATGTTGCTTGACTTGACATCCCTATGAACAATCATGGGTACACAATCATGGTGCAGATAGGAAAGGCTTTGCGCGATACCAAGAGCAATCTGATGCCGGGCTATCCAGTCAAGATCAACCTGAGCCTTCCTTGCATGCAACAGATCAAAGAGGGTCCCACTGGGCATGTATTCATAAAGCATTAGGCCGACACTCCCACGGATGCAGTAGCCGTCCATCCTGATAATATTCCGGTGCTTGATCGTGTTCAGAATCTTCATTTCAGTGGGAAACTTGCACTGCGATAGATCAACTGTCTTGACTGCCCACTGCTTTCCAAGTTTGCATTCTGTACGGTAGACTGTACCATGCCGGCCTCGCCCAATGACATACTTCTCACTCCAATTGTCTGTTGCCCGGAGGATATCTTCATAGGTCAAGTCTTCTGGCAATTCCTCTGTTGTGTCCAGGTTACTGGCACGACTGTTGCTTGCTGATAAGCGCTGTGATTTCTTCACTAGGTAGTGAATAGCGCACAGCCCAGCAATAACGATAGCAAGAACCGATACTACTAGTGCCACAATTATCCTTGCATTTCTGCATATAAATGTATCAGATTGAGTTTTGGAGCATTGTCCATTAGCAGGATTTATGCACAATTGAGGATTGCCTAAGAACCCTTCAGGTGACCGAGCTGCAAGCTTAGCCCAGCTAGCAGGCAGCTGACCAGCGAGCTCATTGAATGAAACGTTCACAACTGAAAGTGAGATCATGTTGGTCAGCTGCAAGGGCATTGGGCCAGACAATGAGTTTTTGCACAAATCAAGCACTTCAAGATCCTGTAGGTTGCCAAGGCTACTTGGAATTTGGCCGCTTAATCTGTTGTGACTAAGGTTCAAAGCTTTAGACATGTACTGAAGGTTGCCTAAGCTGGGAGGAATGGCTCCTTCCAAACAATTGTCACCTAGCTGCAGTTCAATTAGATCCTGTTTTGCAGTAAAGGAGTCTGGAATTGTCCCATTTAAATTGTTTCCGCCAAGCAGAAGATTCTGCAGGCTACCAAGTGTCGTGATTTGTGCAGGTATATGTCCAGTGAGGAGGTTATTCCCAAGATCCAAGAAGAGAAGATTTTTTCTGTTTCCTAATTCATGGGGTATCACTCCAGTCAACCTGTTCGATGATAAGCGTAGAGTCCTAAGTTTGCTTAGAGCACCAAGCTCACGGGGTATCGGCCCGGATAATTTGTTACCCGAGAAATCAAACATTGTTAGATTGTGCCATGAGCCAAGTGCACTTGGTATCCTCCCTTCAAGCAAATTACCACTCATGTCAAAGTATGACAATCCTATGTTTGTGTCCAAATTTGCCGGTATCTTCCCACTGATCAGGTTGTTCCTCAAAATAAACCTCCACATAGACTTACATTTAGCAATTTCAGCTGGAAACCCACCACTGAAGTGATTATCTCCAAGATCAAGAAGGCTGAGTTGGCCTCCAGTGCAGAGACCCAGTGGAATCTTCCCATGGAAGTGGTTGCCAGTGAGTTCAACGCGAAGAAGTCCAGGTGTTGTGTTCAACCCCAGGGCTTGTGGCAACATGCCTGTGAAGTAATTGCTGAACAATGAGATCTCCCTTAGCTTCCTCATTTGAGTGATCTGTGCAGGCAACTCACCACTGAAGCTATTATTGTCGAGGTACAATTCTACCATGTTCGGTAATTGCCACAATTCTGAAGGAACATGTCCATGAAGCAAGTTATTGAATAGATAGAGTCTCTGCAACTGGGTAAGGTTACTGATCTCCGATGGTACAGCCCCATAGAGGCTGTTGTTCTGAAGTTGGAGCTCAACTAACTCCACGCATTTACCAATCTCTGGTGGAATTCTTCCAGAAATGCCATTGTCCGCTATAGAGAACTTCTGCAATCTACTTAAATTTCCAATGAACGCTGGAATTGGGCCAGGGAACTGGTTGCCATTCAAGTATAGCATCGTCAAGGACTGACACTTCCCAATTGCCTCTGGTACAGGTCCAGCGAACCCGTTATTTGACACCACCAATTCTTCCAATTTGACAAGCTCACCAATGCTCGCCGGCAGTTGTCCGGTAAATTGGTTGTCATCAAGATACAGACTTTGCAAATTCGGCATGGAGGCAAAGAAATCCGGCACCTTGCCACTGATCTCATTGAAGGATAGGTACAAGGCGGTGAGATTGCCGCAGTTGCTGAGACTGTGGGGGAGGTTACCGGCGATCTGGTTGGAGAAGAGGCTGAGGTAGGTAAGCCTGCATTGCGCCATGAACTCCGGCACTGGCCCGGACAGGTTGTTGCTGTTCAGGTCCAGATGGCTGAGCTGTGGCAGCGCGACGAGCTCCGGCGAAATAGCACCGGAGAGGGCGTTGACGCTGAGGTCGAGGTACTCGAGAACTGGCGAACGGGGGACGGGAATCTCGCCGGTGAAATTGTTGACACTGAGGTCGACCTTACGGAGCTTCCGCGAGGAGAAGAGCTCCGGCGGGACCGCGCCGGTGAGAAGGTTGCCACCAAGGAGGAGGGTCGTGACGCCGGAGCACTCGGCGAGCGCGGCGGGGACGGCGCCCGTGAACCTGTTACCGGTGAGGTCAAGCGTGGTGAGCGCTCGGAGCGCGCAGAGCCGCGGTGCGGACGCCGCGAGTTCGCCGGAGAGACCCGCCCCGGAGAGATTGACCGCTGTGACATCGCCGGCAGCGGCGCATTCGATGCCGAGAAACGCGCAGTGGCCACGGGACCCGTTGCGGCTGCTGGTTGCAGCGGCGCTGGCCTTCCACAACGGGCGGAGGACGCGGCGGGCGGCCGGAGGTAGGGAGGCGAGGAAGGAGTGGAGGACAGCCGCTTCGCCGGCGTCCGCAAACGACGCATCCGACGGCGGCGCGACGGTGGCAGCGAGCGTGACGAGGAGCAGGAAGGCGGCACGAGACATGGGGGAAAGCTCGAGCTGGCTGCCTTGTTCGATTGATAGTTTGCCATCTTGGACGCGCGTGCGATTTGAAGGGAAGAGGGAGACAGTGAAGGACGGCCGTGGCGCCGGTGGTGGCGGCGGCAGAATGCCGAGTGGGAGTGTGGTGGGCCCTGCAGGATCGGGTGCTCCACGGAGGACGAAGGTCGAAGGTATTGTGCGCCCACAAACCCACGGGTGCGGGTGGTCGGTCAGGAATTCCTGCCGGATTCGTGAGGGCACTGGCCGTTTTGTAAAAGGCATTTTAGATATGATTAGACTTTGTCTGGTCTGGGAAAATTATTCACCACTGCAATTGCACTGAACTGTTGATCCTCCAAAAAAAAAAAATCATTGTACTGAACTGTTTCTTTCAAAAAACTATCTTTACATAACTATGCATGCCTTAAAAGAGTGTTTTTGAAATTCCATGTTTATCATAAAGCGAGTTCTTGAGCAACGCTATACCCACTTCTATGTTTCAAGGTCACTTTATTGGCATTGTCTCATTGTTTTTCTTATTTCCTACATAAATTGCATTGGTTGCCGTAATGTTCCCATAAATTCTTGTACAGTATCAAGCAATTTTAAACATGCCTCAAACAACCATATTTCGGATTTCTTTTCTAATAAATCATATATAGCTGGTGTGTTGGGACAATTATCACAACCTTTTACTTGGCGTTTTCAAATCTTCCATTGATCTATTTGCTTGCGGTACCTTCTCTATTTCTAATACTATTGTGGCCCTGACGAAAAAACAAATGAAGAATTCAAGGACAATGTACGATTTGTCAAATGTGAAATGCTGAATACCAAGTCGACTGCAGCCGAACATTAAAATGGACCACTATGCCTTATAAAAATCTAAGATTATCTCGTAAGTGGAGCACAACGTCAACTTTTTGAAGAACTTTAATAGAAGCAATTTTTATGTTCATCATTAGCATATTTCACCTTTTTATTGGGGTTTGTCATGTGTAAGATTCCCTATAACCACTTGTCCAGAGAATAAATGGTGCATGGGGTAAAAAAGCTAGCGGTCATTTTGCTAGAATGTGCGCGATAATATTACCAACACCAGAGTGCTCCCATGATTTTAGAGGCGTCCATGCTTTGGCACGTCATCAGATGAACTAATAATATGTTATAGATATTCCAATAAAGACAGACAGGCCCATGTGCTCATCTAGCGTACACAAACTTTAGAGCGCAACAAAAAACCTTTTATCAGGAGCAGTGAAAAATAAAGTTGCACCAACAATATATGATTGCAGACCAAATATAAGCGGTTGGAATTTTCTGCCATTTAGATTACTGTTCTTCTTCATTGCTCCTCCCAAAAAGCTTGGATGGTACATCTCAAGTCAATCATGGTATTATACATTATGCACCATCTATTCAATTTTTTTAACACATCGTATCACTTCAATAACTTATAGTATCAAACAAATGCATTAGTACTACGTTGTCAACTATTGAAGTACGCATTGAACTCTATACATCGCACTGCATTACAAGGGCCAGGTGAGCGGGCAAAGAAGCAAATGATGATTTCTTTATTCTATGATAGAAGGATATTACATAAATCTCTACAATCTATTAATTGAGGTACGATCGTCCACTTCGTGTCTACAAAGTTAGAGATTGAATCCAAATCAATTTCGTGCCTTCTATATCAAGTACCGAATTTAAAAAATCATAACTTCCACATCCGGAGTTCAAATGAGGCAAACTTGAACTCTATCTTGTAGCTCTCAAAAATTTCTACAACTTTGGTATTCAATAGAAGTCCAGATTCCCTAGTTTTTATTTCCAAATATGCGATGTAAAAATATTTATTCTGATTCGGACTCCTCTACGCAGGTCTCTGTGCGAGGCTCATATCTTCTAGCTCCGTAGTTCAAATAATATGATACATATATTTTAAAATCATGTTACAATACAGTGTTATTTGTGGACTCCGTGAATTAATTTTTTCTTCCGGATAAAGGTTCTAGAATATGATAAAAAATGATGATAAAATTATTACTTTTGACATATAAAATGATATATTAAGAAGCATCAACCGTAATACAAATATAATCTTTTATATAAAAAATATTAATTATATTATATATATCTAATAATTATATTGTATAAATAATTTATATTTAAATTATAAAGAGTATTTTATTTTTTAAAGTCCGTAGCAACACACAGACACTTTGCTAGTATTATAAAAAATTAGCTTACCGCCGGCAGTAGCTGTAATTTCAACTACTCCCTACTCTCATAGTGTTTACTACCGGTTTAGAATACATATTTATGGATCTATCTCCCTAGTTGTTAACTATTTTTTTTTTTTGCAAATCCCTCAGTCAGATTTTGTGACCCTCAGATCAAGATCCGACGGCTTCCATGTTTTCTTCTACCTCTAGCCAACCCCGTCGCCTGAGCTCGAGCTCCCGCCTGCCAGCCCTACCCTTGCCGCCTCACCGCACCACCGCACCGCCACCCACCGCCTCCCCCGAACCCCTCCTCTACCTTCAGCGGCAACGGAGGAACATCGACAACCCCCCCCTCCCCACTCTAAGCCGTCAGCACTAATCCGCCTGCCGGTGACGTGACGGCACCCTCGCTACCGCGACGCACCGCCCGCAATGCCCCCGTACTACGCCACCCCACCTCTTCGCCGATGAGCTCGCCGCCCGCACTTATCCTCCTCCAGCGACACACCGACGCCCTTGCCGCCATGTCGCACCGCCTGCAACGCCTATGCGCTCCACCACTGCCTCCGTTCGTCGCCAGCGAGCTCGCGCACCACCATCAGGAGCCGCACGATCGAGGATCAACGGAGAAGAAATCTGACTTCGATGATTGCAAAATTGAAGTTAACTACTACCAAACAAATCTGATATTTATTGCCTACTACCGATTTTCTTCTCCCATTGTGGTCGCCCTGATACCAGGTGCTAAACAGAAGCTGATATTAAGGAACGTTGCATCGTTGACAAGACAAAACACTATCTTGTTCAAGATTTGTGCCATATTTGTTTAGGGACGATAGTGTTTTAACTATGATTCTAGACTCCAATTGCATTTTCACCATCAATTTTAAGATTTTACAAATTTACCATCGTTTGGGAAGAAAAAACGCACCGTTAGCCATCAATTTGAACCGGCATCAGTAGAACTCGATTAAACGAATTGAATAAAAAAGAAATATCCAAACGGAAAAGGAAATGGACTATACTGCCCCTGCCTACCCTCGTCTCTCTCCCCAACTGCCCGAGTTGTTCTGGTTCGACTTTTCTCAAGCACAAGCACAGGCGGAGGACGACCTGAACCCTACTCCCTAGCTATGAGAAGCGAAGGCGGCGGGCGGGCGGGCGCGACTTAAGAGAGGCGGGAAGGCCTACGCGAGCGTGGTTGAAGAAAGGCCGGAGGCAGCCGCACGAGACTGAAGGCAGGGGTAGGTTCGCGAGTTGGACGATGGAGGAGGCTAAGGCGGCTGCTTCAGGTTCAAATGGCGCACTGTTGGGATCCCACTCGCCGGCGCACGCGTGTGACTGGAGTTAGTGCGCGGCTCCTTCGAGCGGAGCCCTAGTGGCGCAGGCCTCACAGTGATTAAAGGAGGTATCTAGTAACTCCCTCAGCTAGTAGTTGCGAAGCTATGGCAGCAGGACGGAGTCGTCGTCAGCATGAATCCGTTGGCTCCGGCATCTTCAACCTCTCTAAGTAAGATGTGTTTAACACTACTTATTAAACTGTTTATTGGAAGTGTTTATAGTTAATAAATAGTTTGAACTATTAAATAATAAAATATCAAAGTGCTTATGAGGTATAAGTACTTATAAATACTTTGCTATTTTGTACTAGTTATAAACACTTTGGATAAAGCAGCAAAACGTAGCTTATAATGCTTATGGGTCAGCATAAGCAGTTTTGATAGATAAGCATAAGCAGTTTTACTAAATGAGTTGACTGTTTATGTTACAATAAACACTATAAGCAGTTTTCAAAAAATAAGTACTAAAAACACTATAACAACTTTGAGTATAAGTAGTGCCAAACGCACCCTAAGTCTAAATCTGCCGCATCAAATCCAGTGTTTCCAGTTTGGGCAGAAAATCGTGAGATTTTTGGAAAGTTGCATCGGGTTTCTTCGAATTTGGGAAGATCAGTGACGAGTCAAGCATTTCATCATTAAATAGTAGCAATTAGGTCATAATTCCACATGAATAGATACTAATATTGACAAATTTGACTAAAATTCATTTTTTCTTATCAAGTTTTCTCTAGATTCTGAATTTTAAAGTATTGCAATGTCTCATGTCAAAATTATGGTGCAACCACATTGCCGACTTTAAAATTATGATAAAATCGTAAAGGGGCAATTTTGTGTTTGTGCAAGAAGCTAACACCATTAGAGTCTTAACGAACTTGTGGTATAAGTGAGGTTCAAAATGAAAAACCTATGGTAAAATCACAAAATCTGAAAATCGATGCTGAAAAGCAATTGAACTTTAAAATGATGGTTGCTATGCAATTGCCCCATTTGTTTATGGTTTCAAATAACAGAGGCAGTATTAGCAGCGAAAGACCTATTATCGGGGATAAATATTAGCGATGCCACATGGTGACAATTAACCCTTTTCGAAAGCAGTAACGACCGAACCAGGATCCCGCGGTGGGCCAGGAAAACCATGACCCGTGCAGCCCCGGGTCGACGCGGTCCATGGGCTTGCTCTCCGAAGCAAGGACTTAGCGCACCCTGCCTCGCCTAGCATTCATCGAGGAGGGTAACTTGCACCTCGCCTCACTCGACCCTGCCGAGGGCATCAATCACAATACGTCTCACTTGACCCTCATCAAATGTGTCGACCGTGCCACGCCTCGTTCGACTCCTCGAGGAGGTCGTCCCCACCTTGCTTCACTCGACCCCCTCGACCATGGTCGAGCGATTTATGGATAAGATCGCCAGCTTCGCGCCCACATTAGCAGTCCCTGCCTGTGCGGATACAGTAACACTGGTGCACCTGCCACCCTCGCTAACTCCTATCAGTGGTCCACCGCACTGGGATGGAACGAGGCGCTGCATCACTAGTCCCGTAGGAGTGATGGAGTGGAGAAGCTTGACTGAAGCAGTTTTGGCAGGGCGGAACAGATTTCATACGCCTTACTCCATGCATTACATGACAAATTGACTGCCCACGGAAGGGGTCGAGCGAGACAAAAGTCAACAACTACTCTCTGCACCACCCTGGGTATCGTACCGAGCGTGCAACTACAGTATCAGAGGGTCAAATCTCCCTGCAAACCTACCCCTATCTCCATCATTTTTCTACCCAATGGGATAGGGCCCGACGCCATGATATAGCTTGCCATCATGACGCTCTTAACAGTGGCAATCGACGAGGGCCTAACGGACAGGCATGACGGAACAATGCACGACGTCGTGATGATCGCCCATGCTGAACCATTCAAGTTATCTGGCCCACACCATCTACAGGAACGACAAGCTCCATTGCACGGAAGACGGGGGCACGCCTCGACACAGTGACTAAAAACATGAAGACCAGATTAGCGGGACCCCTGAAGACCGAAGACCACGCCATCGACGAAAGTCCATACTACCTTTAGCACAACTTCATCAAATCCCCGCATGTCTCTTGCTCTCTCTCTCTCTCTCTCTCTCTCTCTCTCTCTCTCTGTGTGTGTGTGTGTGTGTAAAGTAGGCCCACCCCTTAGAGTATAAAAGGGTAGGTCCTTCTTCTTCCTCAAGACATCAAAATGTGCACCGCAATGAGCAAGCACACACTCACATTCGCCGAGACATGGAGAACTCTCCTCTCTCACCACCTTTGTACACCTCGGTGCAAGTAATATGAGCAGCCCCTCGAATTGGACGTAGGGCTACTCCCCAAACCAGTATACATCCTTGTGTCCTCTTGCATAGCCATCATCGAGTATAAGCACGCATCCCCTAGACAAATTCTACTAGTCGGTGACCAAAACACCGACAGTTGGGGTGCCAGGTAGGGGGGTATTTGCGTGCTTCAATCGCCTCTTTTCCACCACTTCGGATGGCCAACTCCACCATGTTCTGGGCTCTTGGCACCTCAGTTTTCTTCAGGAGCCTGGAGTTCATTGCCACCGTCAGCCAAGCGCTGGTGCACATTGGCACGCCGGCACTACCCCCACTACCAATCACCCTGACTGACACCGAGGCACCATCGGGATGGTGGTTGGAAGACTTGGGCAACACGTTGGACTTTGTAGTCGCATCTGACGGGACACTCGAGCTCATCAATGAGACGACCTCGGAACCCACACCAGCCAACGACTCCACCCCTTGGGTGGCGGCAGAGGCCACACAACTAGAGCCCATGAGACCCCGGATCTCTGGCAACCCGTTGTCACTGGCTGAGAAATATAGTGATCACTATTGTACTATCTAAATCATTTCTTAGGCCCCACTCCAGCCCATGTTGATCTTCGTTGTGTCATGTTTGCCCTTGCAAACATCCACGACCAACTCCTTGGAGGCAGACCTCTTCCCCTGGACCTCCTCCGCGGAAACCCCCGGGAGGAGAGCTTCCCATGTGGCCTGTAGAATGCCACTTGGGATTTCTAGGACCTTACCATTCACTATGACGTACCAACCGCTACAAAAGATGGTTTTGTGGGCGTGATCGATCGTCCCTCCGAGTCCTTCTTCGACCTCCTTGACCAAGGGTCCTCCTTGGACTCCGGGTCTAAGAGCAGCGTGGGGAGCCATGATCCCCTGCATAAATGCCATATGGTGCAGCTCGCACCCGTGCCCAACGTGGGCGCCATATGGGGCGCAACGGCCGCCAACACCACGAATCCCGTGGCTAACGTGTCGACCGGCCAGGTGACGAGTGCCGATGGGAGACTGGCCCCGAACGCATTCACCAATCCTGTCGCGGGCATCATTGGAGAACCAGTCACGAACGTGCTTGTGAATGCCGCGGGCGCGGGTCAATCCGGGCCCTAGACAAACGATGCTCAACATCAGTTGAGGGCGTGACAATAGGAGTTAGAAGAGGCCAAGCTCTAGCTGGCAGATGAATAGACCATGATCGACCGCAAGCTCGCTCAACAAGCCACCAGAGGACTTGCCTCGGCCATGACTCGTGAGGTCTAAAAGTGCATAGTCAACGACTATCAAGGGCCACCGCAGTTTGCCCGGGCAGAACAGAACAACACTACTATTGCAATGCTGCTCCAGATGACCCCTGTTGACGGTTGTTAAGTACCAATTCTGACCGTCAATATAGCCATAAATAAGGGAAGACTTAGCATTTCATAGACGCATGTTAGCTAGGAATAATGAAATTTCACTTGTCCTTGGAGATTTATGTGCATGGAGAGATTACATACAAAAGAAGTGGAGATATGCCCCATGATCCGCGATAATACCATTCAAGATTCAAGCCAATGGGAGAACGACAACGAGACATCACACGTCCATCAAGTGAGAAAGTACACCTCCGGCCAATTAGAGGACAACACATGGATTGAATGGCCCACATATAGAAGGAAACTGACATGCCTGAAGGCTTAACACATGGATTGTAAAATGAAGACAATATGTCAGTATCCTGGAGAAGGCTATGGCTAAGGGGCATCAGTTGATGTTTGGCTGAACAGTCGTCTTTGGCCGAACAACATTGAAGCCCATTCGGCTCGGGCCTGTTCGTGGAGTCTCCCACCGCCTTTCTAAGGTCGGTTCCCATGCTTAGGGCGAGAGTTACCGCATTAGTTACCAACTTTGGGCCCCTATATAAGGAGGGGACTGCCTCCACTCTCCACACACACCAAGAAGAATCCATTCTCTAGCATTACACTTAGTCTCTAGGTCCTAGTGGAGTTTAGGAGAGAGGAGAGCTGTCTTGAGGTCCTCGTCCTAGTCTTGGAGAGCTTTCAGGTTAGTTCTACTCTAGTCCTCTCTTGTAAGACTTATATACTTTATTAATATTATTATCTTCTTTATTCCTTATGCCTTATCCTTATACTAGTGTGATATTCATGTTCTTTGTATATGGTTATTGCCTAGTCATGTTAGGTTGTTATACGCTTCACATACCTATGCTAGTTAACCTATGTCCTTATACTCGTGCAATGCATAGTATGGATAAACATGCTTTAGTCCATGACTTGTTAATCCGTAGGGTTAGAGTTATGTGTACTATAGTCTATAGCTTGTTAATCTGTAGGGTTAAAGCTATGCATGTCCTAGCCCTCTACTGGTTGATCCGTAGGGTCAGAGTTATGCATGTTATAATACTTGACTTGTTGATCCATCGAGTCATGGTTAGGTATACTCTTATTCTAGACTTGTTGGTCCGAAGGGCCAGAGTCCAATGAGAATTGAGAGTATTATTTAGCAATGTAAGCACAGTTCTTGGGTTGGTAAATAACCATGAGTGTTTGGTTGCCTCACAAACAGGAATTGGTGTGACGGTAAAGACTTAATTGCCTTATTGCTACGTGACCCTAGGACTAGCATTACGGACTTAATAGCTTTAGATTTCACGTGTCCTAGTGAAGGATTGCCAGTAGGTGGTGACAGCCTTGCTATGCTCATTAATCCTTCTTGCTTCGGTTCAACATAGGACTTAGGCTTGTATGTGTTGTATTTAACCTATAGACAGGAATATAGAAGTACATAAGGATCTAGCTTGACTCTTCTTTAACCCACTTAACCTAGGCTTTGTGTTAATGTTAGGTTGGATTGTTCTATGTGTCACTACCCACTATTATTATCTTTTCCCCTATCAATGACTTTGGTATATTATTAGTTATATGGTTATGAACATGCTATCTCTTGACCGCCGCCTTCCCTTGGGAGAACTATAAATGACAGCCATTGGAGTAATCTATTGGTGAAATGCTATAATGGTATATCCATGCGCTTGTAGATTTAATTTGCCTACACTAACCATCTGTTGAGTTCTACCAATAAGTAGTTTTGGCGCCTTGCCCAGATCTATTTATTTGGTGTGTCTTAGTAGATATCAACAAGTATTTTGGGCGCCGTTGCCGGGGAAGGCACTGGTTAAAGAGAATCAATAGCATTGTTCTTAATTATATTTGTTTTGATTGCCATTGTCTAGATAGGTTTACCTTTGCTTTGTTTTCTCTTTGAAAGCAGGGTAGTATACCTCTATCCTTGACTTGATGAAGAAATACATAGAGAATCTAGAAGTAATCTTTAGAAGAGCACAACCTCGAGTCATCCATCCTCAAGATACTCTTGGCAGTCAAGCCAGCTACATCTGCACCATCAAGCTCAGCACCAATGGCAAAAAAAGTGCTTCATGGGTACTCCGCTCCCTCTGTTGACAATGTGTCTATTGGGCCAAATGTCAACACTGGGAACGGAAACTTCAGTCTTGAAGCCGGCCTAGTCTACATGGTGCAGGCCAAACCATTCAATGGGATGGCTAATGAGGACACAAATGCTTCCCTTCAACAATTCCTAGATATTTGCAACACTGTGTCCATTGTAGGAGTCACTCAAGATGCCATCTGACTATGTCTGTTTCCCTTTTCCCTACTAGGGAAAGCGAGACAATGGTTCTATGCAAAGTCAAGTGTCATGGCTACCTGGAATGATTGTTCCACAATGTTCCTCAAGAAATTCTTCCCGTTAGGTAAAACTCATGCCCTTTGTGGAAAAATTTGAAACTTCTGGCAAGCAGAAGAGGAATCCATTCCTAGAGCGTAAGAGAGGCTTCAAGAGTACATATTAGCATGCCCACATCATGGAATGGGTGATTTGCTAATTTTGACCACCTTCTACCATGAGTTGGCATCAAACAACCCGTGATCATCTCGATGCTGCTGCCAAAGGAGCCTTCTTCTCACTCACCGCTGCTCAAGCAAAAGAACTAATTGAGAAGATAATCTCCAACCAAGGGTGGGATCAGAATCAGTCGCAACCCTGCCAGAAGGATGAGCATGCCAACAAGGAGATGGATATGTTCAATGCAAAGCTGGACCTCATCATGAAGCGTGTGGATGAATATTCCAAGAAGAAGATGAAGATGTACGACATGGTGTATGAAGCGTGAAGTCAACCGTAACATGGAGGATAACAACCCTAGAGCATATGAGGACATGTCGTGCAACACCAACAGGAGTTATCCACAAGGAGGTCAAGGGTGGAAACAATGCCCTTATCAACATGGAGGTAACAAAAGCAATCTTAATACCTTCGATTATAGTTTTCCATCCTTAAGAGATATTATTCATGGCCAACCTAAGCTAAATGAAGAAACTATTTAAAAAGCTAGAGGCTTATGAGAAAATTTTGGAGCATGTCAATACTATGGTAGAAACCTTCTCTTCACTCTTTGAGCACCAACAACAATTTAATGAATTATTATAAACTAAGTTGGCTCAGCTAGCTGCTGCTATTTCCTCTGTTAGAACTATCGATACGATGAATCCGAGCGGATGTGAATCCACTCGCAAACAGTGTGGCACCCCACCCTGGGGTGGCCTATGATTACCGTACCAATCCCTAGATCAGTAGTTGGTACACACGTACAAATGATACATAGTCGATTATGACCTTTATTAAGTCCACGCATTGGCGATACACACATACAAGTTCTAATTTACAAGCACAAGGGATTGATCAAGCCAATCTGGACTAAAGAGAACATGAGTAAAGCTTCAACAACTCCACAGGAAACTCGAGCATAGGATGTGATCTACTCATCGGCTTCAATGGATTCTCCATCTTCTAGCTGATTAAAAATAAAATGAGGCAAGGGTGAGTACATAAGGTACTCCGCAAGCACTACCTCTAGCAAGGGATATATTCATGCATTTGGGAGAGTGGTCAAGGAATAGGGTAAGGTTCAGAGTTTTCCTAAAAGCACGGATGCAGGGGGCTTACTATAAAGACAAAGGGGTTTTCGAGTGAAGAAAATTTTATAACTTTTGGTTGGTTGGACCTGAGGGAGATTACAATCGATCCCAACAGTTCCTATATTTAGTTGAGCTTTTCGACACACAGTCATAACGACTCTGGCACATCTTGCTAACACCATTTACCAAAACACGAGTATCTACTATACCCACCTATGCGACAAGGATTTGCTATTATCAAGAACCCAAAGAAATGGTGTGCCATGACCAGTAACAATAGACATCAGAATGATTTAGGGATAACTCTGCAGAGCTTAGTACGTTGTACCCACAGGCTATGCACTCTTTGCAAGTAAGTGCATAATGCTCTCGCTTCACCCAGGTACGCCCACAAGTCCACCACAGAGCTCAGGGGTTCCACCATAATGACACACACCATTGATGACACACAGTCATATATTATTGCCAAGTACTGGACTTATAACCACTGCACCAAAGCCAACCCCTGAGTTCGTTCCTACTTCACCGAGTGATACTTCCTTGCTGTGTTACCCAGGTTCCGCATTAGTCCTGCCTATACAGGCTCTATGGTGATACTGAAAGTACCACCAAGTTGAGGTCTTGCTATCGGTTCTTATGCAGCAGGGCAAGCACTCGTCCACGACAGGTGGACCTACACCGAAGTCACCATCACAAAGTACACTGCACTAGTACTAAGGAGTCTCGCCCACGACCAAGTCTATCCCACCTAGCTTCATCATCACCCAGTTGACTTAACACCCACCCATTCACACATACACACACACACCACCAAACACATTTTCACCCATTTTGTAAAACATTGTAGTGTAAGGTGTGGTGATATAAATCATAAGGTCCTAAGCATATACTAGCAAGGGTGGCGCTATCACTAGCAAGGCTATTGATAACTTCCTATGTTTATCAAGGCAGTGGGATAACAATTGCAGCCAATCAAAGATCTAATGTTCATATCTTATATAGGCGATAAGAACGTAAGCTTTCACACAAGTGGGTTTCAACTAAGCAATGGTAAAGTGACAAGGAGTAATGCATATAAGAAGTAGGCTCTAAGTTGGGTGCATTTTTGAAATAATAGGAGCAATCATGATCAAGGAATAGGTAAAGCTTGCCTCAAAACGCTATCCATCTTCACTAGTCTTCGCGTTTCTGATCCTCTTGCTTTGTTGGTGGAGTCCGGGTTTTCAAGTCCTTTCTGGCAACTTGTGTTTCGGGCTTGCGCGTAGACACTGGGTCTCCTAGTGCTTCCTTAAACTTCATGTATAGCGCATATAGCTACGCCTTATAAATAAACTATCGCAAAAGAAATAAAATAACAAGAACAAACAAGATCTGAATAAACTCCAAATAAATCGAGCGAAGAAAACTTATTGTGAAAAGAGCATAGGGTTTGGGCTAGGAACAACTTATGAGATTTCTGGCAGAGGTTATGGGCAGTACCACTGGGTACTACACACTGAGACGGATCCGTGAGCGAATGAATCGCTCAAAACAAAGCTACAATTTGAAAGATATGGCTTTTGAAGTTTTCAGGTTTTTTCTGCAATTTTAGAAAGTTATAGGGTCCCTTCTGAAATCACTGAAAAGTTTAGGGGCTTGGTTGCAAGAAGTTGGAGCTTAAATGTAATTATAGATAAGTTGGAGGTCTTTTTCTAAATAGGCAGAAGTTTAGGGGCTTTTCTGCAGAAACATAAGGGCATGAGATTTTCTAGTATTTCTAGAGTTATTTTTATATGGGAAATTATGTGGACTAGGTTTATGGTTCGGTGGTCGGGTCCATGGGGGTGGTCTATGGACTTGCTGTGGACCGAGGGGCTAGAATGGAAATATGGCTAACTAGAATAGGAGGGGGCTGATTTGGGAAGAGTAGAGGGGATTGATTGCAAACTGCCATGTGCTCACAGGGAGGGAGATGGGAGAGAGAGCCGGGGAGTTGGGGGAAACAGGGCGCAGGCTAACCGCGCGTCCATCTGTGGTGAAAGCTCGGGGAAAGGATGCCATGGCACCACGTATTATGTGGATGAATGGCCGGGAGCATGGTGGAAGGGGAAAAGCTCGAATTGGAGCTAATCAGTGGAAGGGAGGAGACGGCGCTGGTGTCGTTGCGGAGTGGGGAGCACGACGCATCCATTTATAGGCGGACGGGAGGGAGTAGAGGGCGGTGACCAACGGGTGGTGCATGGAGCTCGGCTAGGCGACAAGGGCGACGCTGTGTTTTGTGCGCGGTCAGGCGGTGTGAAGCTCGTGCACGTGTCGTCGAGCGGGGATGGTGCATTGCAGAGTAGCGGAGGTGCGATATGGGGCTGTAGTGGAGGCGACTGCTTGGGGGTGATTTCAATGTCACGGTGACAGGGGAGAACTAGCGCTGCAAGCGGGGCGGGATGTGGCTGCCCGCCCCGCGTCTCGCATGAGCTGCAACTGCTCTACGGGACTACGCGGCTGCCCGCATAGCGCCGCAAGTAGGTTGCAGGACTGCCCGCCGCCCGCAAGTAGCCGCAAGGCACAACTAAAGGAGGAAGACGATAGTTGGTCCTTCATATGCGTATTTGAACAGGTCAAGTTCGTATGTTATACGTATCTTACTATTTTTGCGTTGCTGTTGGCTGCTTCTTCGTTGGAGGGCGCAGCGTCAAAGGCCGCACAGACGACGCGGGGTGGGACAAACGGGCAGCGGCCATGGGTGTCGACGATGGCCATTCGCGGGCACTACGGCGCCACGGGAGCCGCGGGACGAGCCGCATCAACCCGCTTCACCAAAGCGGGCAGCTTTGTGAGGCTTACACGGGTTGCGGCACGGGTCAGCCCAACGGCATTGCGGCTACGCCCGCGCCGCTTGCACCAACTATCGTCTTCCTCCTTTAGTTGTGCCTTGCGGCTACTTGCGGGCGGTAGGCAGTCCCGCAACCAACTTGCGGCGCTGTGCGGGCAGCCGCATAGTCCCGCAGAGCAGTTGCGGCTCATGCGGGACACGGGGCGGGCAACCACATCCCGCACCGCTTGCAGCACCTAATTGGCGCCACTGTGAACTGGGTGGTACAGGGCGACGGGATGTGTCCGTGGCGGCAGCATCCGCGTGAATGTGGTCATCGTCATGCGGGAGTTGGCGCACAGATGTTGGAGAAACGTGAATTGTGTGTGCGGGAGCAGGAGCGCCATCAATTAAGTCGCTATGCAATGTCAGGCTATGAGGTCGCGTCGGGGCCAGGGTGGCGGCGCGACATGGTTAAGGAGGGTGCTGATGATGGCGGTGTTGTGTGGTGAAGGAATTGGTCTGACAGGCAGAGTTATGGCGCAGTACGGCGGCTGGCTTCGGTGGAGTCGTGGAGCGTGCAGGCGCTAGCGCTGCTGGAGGTAGGAGACGAGGCTGGTGGCTGCACTGGGTTGAAAGCCAGGGGGGAGTGCAGCATGCTAGGCTAGGCGCTGCGCGCAGCCCAGGCTAGGCGGGTGGGCCGAAGGGAGGAAAGAGGTAGGACAAGCTGGTGGGTCGAAGTGGGATAGCGAGATACGACCTAGGGAGGAAGAAGGGAGGTGGTAGGGCGGCTAGGGCTGGGCTGGGGAAGGAGAGGGAGGGGATATCCAACCCAAGAGAGATGGAGGGAGGAATGGCGATAAAAATAGGTTTAGCATTTCCTAGAGTTTTGGCTTAAGGTTTAAACAGGGTTCAAAAGCAAATCTGAATGTCAATGGCGAATGAAGTCTCGACAAAACAAAAGCACACAATCTATCATGCATTCGAGAACATATTTTATTTGAAAAAGTTTTTCACCTCGAATTTCTTGGTTAAATTTATTGATAGTTTTATTTTGAATATTTTGTCATGAGGTAACATTAATGAAAAGTTTTAATTAACCCTGATTTTTAACTTAATAAATTTTTGGGATGTCACAAACAGTCATATACTAACCATGATGCAGGAAAATACATTAGGGAAGAGAAGTTATACAACACTACCAAGAAAGAAGGACACAAGGGGAAGAGGCTTCACACAAGTGCTATGAAAAGATAGCCACAACCCCAATACGAGAAGTCGTCTGCATCCTCATCTCCGGGATCAGACATCACATCACCAAGCTAAAACACAACGGAGAAGAGTCCCGCTCATTGGACTTAAAATTGGTGAGCCCTTGCGAAAGGTAAATTGGTAGTCATCTCATATTTGCTTTCCACTAATCTTTGGATTTCCAAATGCATTCGCATATTTAATTTTTTGACCACATCTGCAGGTTGGAATTTATTTCAACCCATTTCTTTTTTCCAAAATTATACAAAAAATATAATAGAATTTCAGAGTTCATCTTTTGAGAAAATGAGAGTACAAAAGTTCAAAAATGTTTTTCTTTGAAATATATTCTCTTTCTTGTGGGCCACCACAAGTAGGATTCACTGACCAGGGCAGAGGACCAGAGGGGCCATTCCCTGGTCGGGCGACCAGACTTATTGGTTGTCTGATCAGAGAAAAATGGCTCTCTGGCCCCACTTGCCCCAACTGCTAGCTTGCAACTGTAATGTACCAATATGACTGTTGTTTTGATCTGCATTTCACCTCTCTATTCTGCTCTAGACATTTGTCATCATTTTCTCCAGGCTCTGGTTTACTGCCAAAAACATTTGCTTTGACTTTCATTTGCATCTTCATGTTACCTTCAAATCTTCATAAGAACAAACTCGATGAGGGTTTCATAATCATTGAGTAGTCAACTTGTTGATCCGTCGGGTCAAAGTTAAGTATACTCTTATTCTCGAGTTATTGATCCTAGAGGTCAAAGTCCCATGAGAAATTAGAGTAGTTGTTCTTGTGTACTTCTGCTCTCTTGTTGCAGACAAAACTTCAAATGCTCCATCAGCATGTTGTGGCAAACCGTGAGCGAGAGCCAGCTTGGGGGTGGGGAGGGGGTGTTCCTCCCCCTAATGTGAAGGTAACATGTATCATTTCCTTTTATAATCACCACATACATGATAACCTAAAAACATGAAAAAGATTTGTTTCTCTTTCACATGCATGATAAATAGAAAAACTAAAAACAACAATAACAATAATAATGAATAAATACATGCGTGGTATGAATGCATAAGGTTTCCTATGTTGAGATGACAAATAGTTGCTCTGTCTTTTATTCCTATCATATGCCCAGTTTACAATCTAGCACCCTATCTAGTATTGGTTTGTTGGCAAAAAAATTCACCTCAAACACACTAGTGGGTAGCATAAGCATTATCGTTCTAGATTGTTAGGATATATGATATGGTTAGTTAGGGCTGCTATGATCTTGCTCAATTTGTGAAACTTGACACCCGAAGAATTAATTTGATAAAAATGACAAGTTCCTCAATGATATAAATTCCTACCACACCCATATGTTGTACTACATTGTAAAACCTTCTACATGTGCTACATGTATTTTCATTGAGCCTTGTCAAAATTGTACCCTAGTGAGAAACATTTTTCTGCATTCATGATCAACTCCGCGCACATCATGCTATGTTTCTACACTGGAAATTAGCAATCATCCATGTCACACCATCCATCTGCAAAATAAAGACTTTGTCTTCATGATTGATCTCTCTCCATGTCAATCAAGATTATGGCTATAAAAAAAAGAGAAAAAGAGAAAAACTCTTGCTCTATGAAGAGCTTGAAAGAAAAAAAAAAGAAAAGAAAAGATAGCCAGTACTGCCAAGTAAAGGGAGAGACAAATAGAAAGAGTCTCCATTTCACTTCACCATATCCACCACACATGCACATCTTGATCATGCTTGTAGAAAATGCTTTCTCAATGAATCCACTCTTTTGACTCGGTGACATATGAAATACAGGTATGCCACATTTATCCTTTCCCTGAGCTCCACATATTAGCCTTTAGAGGTAGGATTTTTTAGGCATCATAAGCCTTTGGTAAAGAATACATATACATTGAGCGATCTGAGTGAATCATTTGAGGAACTTAGATTTATCACAAAAATTAATAACCTCGGGGCTAAAGTAGATCAAAGAGAGTACGTAAAATGGGACTCCTACAGACCGTTCTGTCTTCCAATAGCTCAAGATTTGGAGAAGCTACAACACCCCATAGATAAATGAAAGGTGAAGTACTCGTGCCGGCTTATTCAATCCTATGTAGAGTGTCTTAGTTGCACACTTGGGTATATTAAGAGTAAGAGATTATAGCAACTCCTGATCAACAATACCTAAGTTTAGCTTTGCTCGGGACAAGCAAAGTTCAGCTTGGGGGTCTTGTTGATAGTCGTTAAATACTAATTCTGATTGTCAATATGGCCATAAATAAGGGAAGACTTAGGATATCAAACACGCATGTTAGCTAGGAATAATGAAATTCCACTTGTCCTTGGAAATTTATGTGCATGTAGGGATTATATACAAAAGGAGAGGAGAAATGCCCCATGATCCACGATAATACCATTCCAGCTAATGGGAGAGTGAGAACTGGACATCACACGGATCCATCAAGGGAGAAGGCACACCTCCGGCCAATCAGAGGACAACACAGAGATTGAATGGCCGACATACAGAAGGAAATTGACATACCAGACGACCTAACACGTGGATTGTCAAATGGGGACAATAAGTCAGTGTCTTGGAGAAGGCTAAGGCAAGGGGCATCAGTTGATGTTCGGTTGAACAGTCATGTTCGACTGAACAACATTGAGGTCCACTCGGCCCAGGCCTGCTCGAGGAGTCTCCCACCGCCTCTACAAGGTCGGTTCCCACGCTTAGTGCAGGAGTTACCGCCTTATTTACCGACTTTGGGCCCCTATATAAGAAATGGAGTGCCTCCACTCTCCACACACACCAAGGAGAATCCATTCTCAAGCATTACACTTAGTCTCTAGGTCCTAGTGGAGTTTAGGAGACAGGAGACTTGTCTTGAGGTCCTCGACCTAGTCTTGGAGAGCTTTCGGGTTAGTTCTACTCTTGTCCTCTCTTGTAAGACTTATTTACTTTACTAATATTATTATCTTCTTTATTCCTTATGCCTTATCCTTATACTAGTGTGATAGTCATATGCTCTGTATATGGTTATTGCCTAGTCATGTAAGGTTGTTATACGCTTCACATACCTATGCTAGTTAACCTATGTCCTTATACTTATACCATGCATAGTGTGGATAGACATGCTTTAGTCCATGACTTGTTAATCCGTAGGGTTAGAGTTATGTGTAGTATAGTCTGTAGCTTGTTAATCTGTAGGGTTAAAGCTATGCATGTCCTAGCCCTTTACTTGTTGATCCGTATGGTCAAAGTTATGCATGTTATAATACTTGACTTGTTGATCCATCGGGTCAAGGTTAGGTATACTCTTATTCTAGACTTGTTGGCCCGAAGGGCTAGAGTCCGATAGGAATTGAGAGTATTAGTTAGCAATGTAAGGATGGTGCTTAGGTTGGTAAAAAACCATGAGTGTTTGGTTTCCTCACAAACAAGAATAGGTGTGACGGTAAGGACTTAACTACCTTATTGCTACGTGACCCTATGACTTGCATTACAGACTTAATAGCTTTAATGTCACGTGTCCTATTAAAGGATTGCCAGTAGGTGGTGACAACCCTTCTATGCTTATTAATCCGTCTTGCTTCAGTTCAACATAGGACTTAGGCTTGTATGTGTTGTATTTAACCTAGAGATAGGAATATAGAAGTACATAAGGATGTAGCTTGACTCTTCTTTAACCCACTTAACTTAGGCTCTGTTTTAATGTTAGGTTGGATTGTTCTATGAGTTACTACCCACTATCATTATTATCTTTACCCCTCTCTACGACATTGGTATATTATTAGTTATATATGGTTATGAACATGCTATCTCTTGATCGCTGCCTTCCGTTGGGAAAACTATAAATGACAGCCATTAGAGTAATCCTTTGGTGAAATGCTACAACGGGATGTCCGTGCGCTTGTGGATTTGACTTGCCCACACTAACCATCTGTTGAGTTCTACCAACAAGTACTTTTGGCGCCTTGCTCAGGTCTATTTATTTGGTGTGACTTAGAAGATGTCAACAATCCATGAACCTGTGACACCCGATGCCCAACGGGCCAAGCGGGAAGCCATAGTCCTACCAGTGAAAGCCGCGAATCTAGAATCCGAGAGCTTGCTAAGACGCGTATCTCAGTCAAGCCAGCAAATCACCACCTCCCGATGGGGAGAGGGAAGCAACGCCGGGGCTCATGCCTAACCACGGCCAAGTAGAACCCTCCCACAGGAGACGAAAACCAAAGACCCTCGGTACGCCTAGATCGGAGGCACGCACGATGCTTGTTCCACCATTCACTCAGGTCACTTCTAGGAGGACCAAGTGAAGAAAGAACAAGATTGCCAACTATGTCATGGTGGATAATATGATGACACCGACGATGACAGGAGCTGGAGCCCCAGCCCCCCCCCCCCCCCCGAGCCACGGGTCTTCAGCTCGCACACCCGAAGTGCGGTTTCCCCCCCCCCCCCCCCCCCACGATGTTATCCAAGTACGCTAGGGAAATGTACCCTAGCCTCTGGTTGGAGGACTATCGCCTGCCTACCAGGCGGGCAGAGGGGCGGACCACTATGTCATCATCCGCATCTTCCCACTGTACATCGCTGACTCGGTACGGACATGGCTCGAACACCTCCGTGAGGGCCTTTTCTACATTTGGTTCGATTTGAGGGACATGCTCATCAGAAACTTTCAGGGGACTTACGTCTGACCAGGCAACCCCTGGGATCTCAAGAACTACCGACAAAAGGCTGGTGAGACGCTATGCGACTACATTTAGCACTTCTCCAAGAAGTGCAATGAGCTGCCCAACATCAAGGATGCCGACATCGTCGGTGCCTTCCTCTCCGGTACGACGTCCGAGTAGCTCATCCACAAGTTGGGGTGCAAGGGCCCTTGAACGGCTTGGGAGCTCCTAGACATTGCCACGAGCTTTGCCTCCGGCGAGGAGTGCGTCGGGGACATCCAGTATCGCAGCCCACAGGGCAAAGGGAAGGGCAAGTGGGATGAGGGTGCCGGCAAAGGGCCCTCTGAATGCCCCAAGAATAAGAAGAATAAGTCATGGCCCAACCGCAAACGAATGGTGCTCACAGTCGACTGCAAGACTGCCAAGCCACCGACGGGCGAGGCATCGATCCACTTCGAGAAGAAGTGGAATGGCCTATGCTCTCACCACGAGTTCCCTATGAAACATCTGCTCGAAGACTGCTCACTAATGAAGAAATCACCAGGGAGGAGGGGAACAAAAAAGACCCGCGCAAGGTAGACCCCGTGTCAAAAGATGTCGAGAACAACAATGATGCCGATGGGGAACAGTTCCCGAGTAGGAAGGCCAGCCTCATGATTTTGTAGGTGTCGAGTTACGGGAGAGTCGATGCTTGGCCAAGGTCAAGCAACATGTGGTCTTTGCGGCTGATCCCTTGACCCCCTCTTTCCTCTGGTGGTCGGAACTCCCAATCACCTTCGTCCGCTCAGACCAACCGAGCCACGTTCTGTTATCGGGCCTTTATTTACTTATGGTCGACCCCATCATAACTGAGTCTCGGTTCACCAAGGTGTTGATGAATGGGCAGCAACCTCAACATTCTCTATGTCGAAGCCCTCGGGGCTATTCGGATCGATGTGCCTTGGCCCGACTGGCACTCTGTTCCATGGGGTCATGCTAGGGATGCAGGCTATCCCACTCAGGCATATCGACTTGCCCGTCACATTTGGGACTCCGTCGAACATCCGAATGAAGACTTTTACGTTCAAAGTGGTCCGCTTCCCGGGAGCCTACGACACCATTTTGGGACGGCCGTGCTATCCCACGTTCATGGTTATCCCTAACTACACCTACCTGAAGCTCAAGGTGCTTGGGCCAAAGGGAGTCATCACTATGAGCGCGTTGCTCCAATGCGCCTATCTGTTGTGAAACAAAAAACTATGACCTCGTCTCAGCCACAGTGGCGTCAACTGGAGAACTCGCGGCCATCCGTGAACAAGTTGCCAAAGACGCACCATTGACCAGCGGCAAGGCCGCCTTATTCAAGCCGACTAAGGGAAACTAGGAGGTGTAGATCGATCCTAGCAGCAACAAAGGGAAAACTATGAGGATAGGCACATCGCTCACGACCAAATAGGAAGGTGAGCTCGTCGACTTGTTCATGAGGAAGCCCTCGGACATGTCGGGCATCCCGAGAAAGGTCGTTGAACTCCTTGAAAATCAAGTCGGGCTCCAAGCCGGTGAAGCAACGCTTGCGCCGCTTTGACAAGGGGAAGCACAACATGATCAGGGAGGAGACCGAGAATCTTCTGGTAGCCGGATTCATCAAAGAGGTGTATCCTTCGGAATGGTTAGCTAATCCTATTCTTGTATGTAAAAAGAATGAGAAATGGAGAATGTGTGTTGATTATACTAGCCTAAACAAGGCTTAAATGAAGGACTCTTTTTCTTTACCATGCACCGACAAAATAGTTGACTTGACTTCGGGGTGCGAAAACCCTCTGCTTATTTGACGCGTACTCCGGGTACCATCAAATTGCGATGAATGATTCAGACTAACTCATGACCTTTTTCATTATGTTGTTCGGCTCGTACCATTATGTGACAATGTCATTCGGCCTTAAGAATGCGGGCGCCACTTTTCAACACCGCATGCAGAAGTGTTTTGATCACTTGATCAGAAACACCGTTGAGTCATTGTAAAGACCAAAAAGGCCGACATGCTCGTGACGGATTTGGTGCGCACCTTCGCTAAGTTGCACAAGAATGACATCAAGCTCAGCCATGAGAAGTGCGTTTTCAGGGTGCCAAAAGACATGCTTCTTTCAGAATGAGGCATCAAAGCCAACCCTAAAAAATATCCGCGATTGAGTGGATCGGACCAATCCAGAACTTGAAAGGACTGCAACGCCTCATGGGGTGCCTGGCAGTGCTGAGTCGCTTCATTTTGCGCCTCTGCAAGCGGGTGCTCCCGCTCTACAAGCTTATGAAGAAGTCCGACCAGTTCGAGTATACCCCTGAAGCGTAGACCATACTCGAAGATGTCAAGCGCATATTGAGTAATCTCATGGTGTTGACCCCTCCGACCCCGGGGAAACCACTATTGCTCTACATCACAGCGATGACCTACGTTGTTAGCGCCGTGCTGGTGGTCAAGCGCGAGAAGGAATGGCAAGTGCTCAAGGTTCAACATGTCGTCTACTATGTTAGCGAGGTCCTGTCCGAGTCGAAGATACGGTACCCGCAGATCCTCAAGATCCTCTACGCCATGATGATTGCGAGACAAAAATTACGGCACTACTTCAACTGCCACTCCATCCGCATAGTAAGACAATTCCTTTTCCACGAAATCATTCAAAACAGGGACTTTGCAGGCAAGGCGGCGAAGTGGGCACTTGAGATGATGGGACATGACATCACGTATTTCCCACAAGCGGCGATCAAGTCCAAGGTGCTCGTCGACTTCATGGCAGAATGGAGCGAGGCGCAGCTCCCTCCTGCCCTAGTCGAATAATACTGGGTCATGTACTTTGACAGGTCGCTAATTAAAATAGGGGCCGGCGTTGGCCTCATCTTCGTTTCTCCCCTTTGGGTACGCATGAAATATTCAATTCACTTACATTTACCTACATCAAATAATGTCGCTGAATATGAAGCCATCATCAATGGGCTGAAAATTGGCATCGAACCTGGTATCTAGAGACTCGAGACCAAGGGCAACTCACAACTCGTGATCGATCAGATCATGAAAGATTCGAGTTGTTGTAGCAATGTCATGGTATTGTACTGCCAAGAGGTTTGTATGCTCGAAGGCATGTTCGACTAACTCGTTGACCAAAATGGCATCTGATCAAGAAACGATCCCACCAGGAGTTTTCGTGAATGACCAGCTCGTGCCCTCCATTCAACCCAAAGGCGTTGAGGAGCCCAAAAAGGTGTCGAGCAAGGCAGACCCAAGGGCTGAACAAATCTCAACCCCGTGGGAGGCTGAGATCATGGAGATCGACGGGCCGGTCGAGCGAATCGACACACCGGTCAAACCGATCGACCCATGGGTCGAGGCGGTCGACCCATCAGCCGAGCAGGCTAAACCCTCGATTGATTGGTGGGTCCCATACATTGAATACCTCATCTGAGGCACGCTCCACATCGATGGAACGAAAGTAAAGCACTGTTGGTATTTCGCATCGCATCAAGAATATCACCATCCCTGGTACGACGCCAGAAATAATTGTTGGCGTTTGTTATGCTTTAAGAATAATGTGAATTAATGCGCAAGCGCACAGAACTCTATTGTAGCATTTCACCCGAGAGTATTCCAAGGTATTGTATTTATTTTCCTCAGGGAAGCTAGGCGTAAGATTATCTTGGTTTTAACAAAGATATAACTATAAGAATTATACCAACTAACCAAAGACGGGGGTAAGGATGTTCAATGATAAAAGCGGGAGAAGTAACACAGGAGATATCCACACTAAGATAAATAAAGAGATCGGTTAAGCTAGCCGGGAGGATAGCGAGTCTAAGTCTAAGATTCCTAAAATTATATCTTCCTAATATATATAAATCAAACATCAAATTCTAGTTACTCGGGTTGAGCGCTTACACCAATTTTTTGGTACAGCCTCGAGTCTTTTATCTATTAGCTCACTTCAGGGCACGAAAATGATCCACTAATATGGGTCAGTAATTAACCTTTGTACTAGTGGGTACGCTATTACTAGGCTACCCTGCTTGAGACTTCTCGAACGTGGTGGATTACTAAAGGGACGGACAGGGCTATCACCACCTGCCGCCTACCACACAGCCCGTGGGGACGAATGCAAATCCAACTAGTGTTAACTTAGGCACCGCGCCTACGCCTTCACTAGATATTCTTCCGTTGGCATAGAGGAAGAATAGCCAGGAAATAACCAAGTTTAAGTCCTAGAAAGAACTAAACTTAATTAAATTCTAGTCGAGAAACCCATGAACTACGCAACAAAGTTTCTTCCCGATGATTGTAACTTGAGAAAATGACTAAGTTAAAATAAATACTTGACAATATATAAATGTGAAAGATATTTATATTGATAAGGGATAAGTCGTATAAAAAGAGAAAAGATATAAGAGAGATCATACCAAGACTCCAAGACAATTCCAGAATCTCGAGCGATGCTCTTGACTAGTCTTTAACTTTCAACTAACTATCCTACTCTACTAAGTAGCACAAGTAGTGGGAAATGGACTCCTTGATGTGTTTCTTGCTTGATGATCTTTTTCTGTCGAATTCCCCCTCTATTTATAGGTGGCAATGGGCAAGGGGGATACTTGTAGGTGAAGAGGAGTCGATAGGCAAAAGTCGGTCCACCGGGCGGCCACGTGTGCCGGGCGGCAGCCCAGGTCGGGCGACCCTTGGATCATGTTGGTTCGGGACTGACTTATCTTGGGTGACTTCGATTTTGTCTTGAAGTTGGTCATTTTGGTTGGTTTCCATCGACTCTTCATTTGGTGGGTGGTAGGCCTCATGGACCTCATGGGCTGGCAACTCTGGGTGGCCAACCCAGGCTGGGCGGCAAGCCTTGCCAGGCGGTGGCCCAGGCTGGGCGGTGGCCTTGGCCGGGTGCCGACCCCCTCTAGGTTGTCCCTTGACTTCTCTCGGTTAGGCCACATGTTGGCCTTTTTTCCTTAGCCATATTTCATCACTTTTGGTCCAGGAGGAGAAAACGGTCATCATGATGGAGTGTTTTGCAGTGTGGGTCGGGTTGGATGTTCAGCCAGATAGTGATTCCGGTTGATCGGTCGAGTGGCTGATTTCTGCCTTAAATGACCCTGTCGGCCGGGTCCTGATTTTAGTCATAAACGACCTGTCAGCCTGGTCCTGATTTCAGCCGTAAACGACCCTGTCAGCCGATGAAAACAACTTTTTCATAATCGTGATCGGCCGACGAGGTGTTTATAATGTTTTTGCATATTTTGGCCCTTTTGTACCTACAAACACATATTTCACCAAAATTCGTGGAAGTTTATTTGTTTAAATAAAGATTTATTAAACTTTGGTTTTCACCTTGTATTTCCTGACTGGTTGGTGGCCGATATTGGGTTTTATAGGCCACCAACACCTCCTCAAGCTTAAACCTTTGCTCATCCCAAGAAAATTAAACTTAGAAGTGATGGATCAGGAGTTGCTTCAATATTAGTGCCCTGCGAGGATTAAGTTCACAACACATGCTCCAACACTATATGGGTAAGTGTAAACCAGCACAACTTGGTCACTAAGTTGTTCTCATTGTACAACGGGGCTTATAGACTTTTTGTAACTTTGTCATAAGCGGGTGAAGTCTAGAACGACTAGTTTAGACTTTGTCATGCAAACTCCTACTTGATCCAAAGCATGCCTTATCATAATCTCCAACAACTAGATTTGGTGTTTAATAGCCATTTTGCACCCACTAGAACATAGAGGGACTAGCATTATCATCATGCCGATCTACTATTACCCACAAAAATGAGGAGTAGAGGTTGTATACTTGAGACTCAAAGGGAGCTAATAGAGCAACTATTCATCATTTCCATAGGCAAGGAAGAGACCAAGTTCTCAAATTTTATTCGAAAAACGGAAATCTTTTTGTTCTTTTTGCAAATTTTTATGGTTCTCCTTGAAAGCAAAAAATATTTTTGGGTTTTCTTAATCGAAGCTATTTAACTACAAAAAGAGGGTGAGAGGGTAAAACAAATGGTGCACCTTGTTTCACATACCTCCCCAAGCTTAGGTCTTTGCAAGACTTAAGCTTAGATGGCGTTTACTGTGACGGTTGATACTCAATGTTAAAGTGGCCGAATAGTTGGTCCATCATGGAGATGTTTGTGTGAAGTTGTTCTGATGTTTGTTGCTGCCATTGTTGTCCTTCCCTTGTGGCTGCTTGTATTTCTTGAGTTCGTATGTTGGTCTCGTAAGCATTTGCAGCCACGTATTGCATATCTTCTTGCAACTATGAAAAGGTGTATGATGTGAATCGGGTGGAACGAGAAGTGCCTATGCCTCCATGAGATTGATGGTAACTTCCCATACCGTAGTGATTGGAAGGTTCATACTCTTCATAGGAGGAGGTAGTGTAGTTTGTTGATGAACTAGCAAATCCGAGAAACTGTGGTTGCTCCCAACTGTATTGGGAATTTCCCGAAGTACCCGGTTGAGGTATGTTCATGGCTGTTTCGGGCTTCTGTTTTGCTCGTCGGAGTTGTGCTCTTGTTCTTGACCTATCCCCTAAAACAGTATGTCTTGCACACTGTGAGGGAGCTTGCAATTTGTACATAAAGTTCTTTTTACCTATAATGGTGAGTTGTGGGTTAGGCAACTCAATTTCTGTGTCATACCCCGGATAAAGCAGGAAGTACTTATTGTTTTCCTCTTTCAACAAGTGGCCTTGCAAGAAATGATCTTCTCCTAACAAAGGAGCGCTTGGGAGACGATCTATTCTAGCTTTGTGAAGTGCACCAATCTTTCTAGTAATTCTAGTAACAAAAGGGGTAAAAGTAATGGGTCCTTGTTGCCTGAATGCTAAGGTGAGCCAATGGTTGATGAGGAAATATGTGGTGTTTGTTTTAATCTTTTTGATTACAGCATGGAGATAGGCTTTATCCAAACTATTCACTGAGTGTAGATCACCCCAAGGGTTTAGGTAGTGAGTGATAAAACGGTGAATTATATGGAGCAATGAGTTGTGAATGTCACTAGTGCGTTCTTGCCTCGTAACAGGATTTCCTATCTTTGTCCAAAGTCCTTGTGGTGTGAAACGTTTATGTTAATCAATGTCTAGGGCAGCCTTACGGTCAAAACCAAGATAAGTACTTATTTCTTTTAAGGTCCGTACGTAGGTTTCACCAAAAAGGTGAAATTCATAGAGAGTGTCTATTTTGTTTGATTCATGGGCAAAGAAATTTGATAGTAAGCAATTTAGAACCATATTCATCAAGGTGATAGAAATCATACCACCCCGTCGTGTTGAGTGCGTACTCAAAATCAGCGAGGACGCTGATTCACTCGAGGAAGTCGTGGTCGAACTTGCGCATGGACGTGAACTCCCAGTATTGAATGGTGGTGAACTTGCTTTGCTCATCGAAGTCGTTGAACACCATGTTCTCTTCACTCTCCATGAACTTCTCAAATTCTTCATCTTGCATACTTGCCACCGTTGGAGCCTCAGATATGGACATTGTTTCTGAGTGGTAACTCGGAGCATGCCCATATGAAGCTCCTGAGTGCTCACTTGGTGTGCGCCTCCCACGGCTTGAGCTGCTATTGCTGAACTTGGTGTAGAGGCCCTTCCAAATGTTTGCCATTTCTACAAAAGGGTTACATGGAATACCTGAAGGACAATATGATAATAATGGTTAGCAGTTAGTCATTCGATTAATAGTCCAAATGTTAGTCATTCAAACATGCAAGAGAAATAGCAAACTTCCTCTAGTTGGTTTTGTTGCAGGACACTTTTATTCCTAAGTTAAAAGTGCACTTACTAAGCAAACTAGTGGAGTGAGAAAGGCAGTGCAAAGGAGGGAGAAATGTGAGTGAGAGATGAAGTTTCAGCTGAAGGAAGGATGGTGGAGAAATTAGTGAGAGATGAAGTTTCAACTAAAGAAAGAATGGTGGAAAAATGAGTGAGAGGGTGCTTGGTATTTATAGGCTCGAGGGGGATCCATGGAGCAAATGTTTTATAGGCCGGGCAGCAACCCATGTCCGCCAGCATGACATTTTCCTCCACTTGCTCCATTATTGCTTTGGTGGTGATGGGAAAGGGCTAGGTCCATGCACCACGTGATCCACTTGCTCACTTTGCTCATAAATGTGTTGAGAGCGTAGGGAGCAATGATAGAGTGATGGGATGGCCAAAGTTGTATGTTTGCAATGAGTATCCTACCACTCATGAGGCCTAGGGGAGTAGGATGGCAGGTGGGAGTGGGTAATTGGAGTGTGAGGTGACTTGAGTGGCTCTCCTTCAGTTGCTTTCACTCATGGTGGGGGCTTTTAGTGAGCATTTTGCATAAAGGGAAAGGTGATCATACCTCCTCCACTCATTGCCATGATCTCTACAGTAGATGTGCAAGGAATCCAAGGAAACCCATGGCCGGATGGCATGGGTCACTGGGCGGCACTGAAATCACCCAGCCGGGTGGTCATTTTTCTTGGAAAATGACCTCCCAGGTGCTGAAATTGGACCAGGTTATTTCAGGCCGGGTGGCTCAAAAATTACCTAGTCGGGTGGTCATTTTCACCAAAAATGACCTCCCGGGTGCAAAAATTTGACTGGCCGGGGTAGAGTTCTGGATCATCACCCGGATGGTCATTTTTGACAAAAATTGACCTCCCAGCCGGGAAATTTGGCCGAGACGTCACCATTTTTTTTTCAAGTTTGTTTTAAATTTTTATCTCATATCTTTTATATCAAAAAAGAATTAACCTAATTTAGTGGTATGTACAAAATAAAGGGGGGGGGGTAAGTATTGTTACCTTCCGATAAGGGTCCGGATTTTTCGTCTCGAATAAGACGTTCTCCACGTTCAGTTTTTCGTGGTGCCTTCCGTGGATGGAGATTTTTCCACAATGAGAAACCATGTGGATATGTGCCATGGTTTGCAATATGTGATGAGTAATTGACTTTGGTTGTTTTAGTGTTTGAGTTGAAATACGGGAATCTGGGGATTGCATGACTTTGTGCATGTCATGGTTTTGACTAAACAGAGTTGGTGGAAGTATTGGTGATGTTGCAGGAGTTGAGAAATGTGTTTGCTTGTCTCATGATGTGTAGGTCAGTAGAGTCGACTTGGCGGTCAACAATGAGAGGATCGGGCATAAATAGGGGACTTGGGGTCGGATGATCGGGATATCGGGTGAAGTCAAGGGTGATACACACCGTACACGTGGAGAGGTAAGGAGCACGGACGGTTTCATGGTTGAGCCTGAAAATCGTGGTTATGATGAAGACGGCGTGTTGACCAAGTTAAGGCGAGCGGGATGCCGGTGCAAGTGACAAGGGGGCCCAATGGACAGGGACCGGGAGACACTTGCCGGTGGTTAGGATCGTGGGACAAGGTGACACGTGTTGACATCAAGATGTCACGCTTTGAGAAGCATGCAAGGCAATTTCCCGGTTTGGGCCTCAACCGGTGGCGGCGATTGGAGGTGCACGTGGCACCATCGCGGAGCTTGCGTCGAGGCGAAGTAAAGTCATGAAGGTCTTGATGGTGTTTGGGTGACGAGGAGAAAGATGAACAAGTTTGCCCCTAGTGGTAGGTGGCAGTGTTGTGTAGGTCAAGGGTAGAGTGGTCATGTGGACAACCCTTATGCCTATATAAGGAGAGGTAGGGCTGGTGGAAGAGGTGCCTCTCTTTCCCTTAGCCTTGCCTTAGGTCTTCATTCGAAGTGTTAGGAGAGGTCTTCGTGTAATAGAGGAGAGGAGAGGGTGTGTGAGAACTATCTCATTTCGTCCAAATAGTGGGAGGAAGAGGTTGTATGGATCTTGTAAGCATGTTTCCATGATATGAGAGTTATTTCTGTGCTCAAGATCTTCTTCTCTCCCTAAATCCCGAATTTCTCCTTTTCCCTATTTTCGGAGCTTTTTTCGTGGGAATTTTTTATCTCACTTTTGGTGAAGTTTTTGGGCGGAGTTCTTGGGGGATCTTGCTGCTATGACGAGCTAGAATAAATACCCATGGGCCCTTGGCCGAATCCATAGCTCTAGCATCTTTGATTTGAAAGATTTCTCAAGTTTCCCCTTTTTGGTGTTCTTGGCACAAGATCTGAAATTCATAATGATTACTTGAGCCAATTGAGTGGATCTTCTAGGATTAGGGTCATGATGTGTTGAGGATTGACTGATTCAAAAATCACATTATTTGGAGTTTGTTTGGTTAGGTTTTGGTCAAGTTTTACCTAATCTCGAATCCTTTTTCTGTTCTATCACGGGTCGATTGACACTGCCGACGACCAGGACCAGCACTGCCAGGTGGGTCAGAACCTGGATCGGCACTGCCGATTGGTACTATCGGCACTGCCGATGCCAGTGACCGGCACTACCGATGGTCATCCAGTAACTTGTTTCGAGTTTGTTTCTTGACCGGTTCGAGTTTTGTTGTTCTCCTTTGCTTCTCTCTAGTTCTTTTGCTTGTGTGAGTCACTCCTAGGGTTAGCAGATAACAAGTTGGTGTGTGTGACCTTGGTGATTCTTTTAGAGGTTGATTCGGGATATAGGCCAAGTTCTTGAGAAGAATTTTAATTGGCTCCCAATCACCCCCCTAGTAGCATTCTCGGTCCTTCAATTGGTATTAGAGCCAGTGTGATCACTAGTTGATCTTCACCGGTTTTGTGATCCGAAGGCGACATGGAGAGGCTGTTGGAAGCCGATAAAACCTAAAATCGGCCACCAACCGGTCGGGATATGCAAGGTAAAGACCAAAGTTCAATAAATACTTGCTTAAACTAATAAAGTTCCATGAGTTTTGGTGAAATATGTGTTAGCAGGCATAAGAGACCCAAAATGTGCAAAAACATGAAGAAACACCCTGTCGACCGATCACGACTGTGAAATAGCCGTTTTCACCAATCGACAGGGTCGTTTTCAGGCAGAAACCAGCCGACAGGGTCATAACCGGCTAAAATCAGGCACCCAGCTGGTTAAACAGGGTCACTTTTAGGCTGAAATCTGAAACCAGCCGACATGGTCATAACCGGATGAAATCAGCCACCCGACTGGTCAAACGGAGCTGTTTTCAGGCTGACCTTCCAACCCGGCCGGTTTTCCAAAAATACTTCACCATGATGGTGTTTTCTCCTCCCGAGTTAAGGATTATGAAATATGACTAAGGAAAAGAAGGTCAAAAAGAAGCTTAACCAGGAGAAGTCAAGGGCCAACCCGAAGGGGGGTCGGCACCCAGCCCTGCTGTCGGTGATCCTGGCCTGCCGCCCGGCCCCCTATGCCGCCCGACCCCCCATGCCGCCCAGCCCAGGGTGCCACCCGGGGTTGCCAGCCCACGAGGCCCAACATGCCTACCGGCCACAAAATAGAGAATTCGGCGTGAACCGATCGAACAACCACCATCAAGACAAAATCTGAGCCGACCAAAACGAGTCGATCGAGAACCAACACGATCCCATGGCTGCCTGTCCTGAGATGCCGTCCGGCACGGGCCACCGCCTGGTGCACTGACTTTGGCCAATCGACCCTCCTTCACCTACAAATACCCCCCAGACCTATGCCACCTATAAATAGAGGGGGAATTCAACAGAAAAGCATATCAGAATCAAGCAACACATCATGGAGTCCATTTCACACTACTTGTGCCACAATGTAGAATAGGGTAGTTAGCTAGGAGTTAGAGTCTAGTCGGCAGCATCGCTCAGAATTCCGGCATCGTCTCGGAGTCTTGGTATGAGCCCTCTTGTATTTTTTCACCTTTGTAAGCCTTATCCATTATCAATATAATTATTTTCCCCTTTATATCTTGTCAAGTATTTATCTTAACTTAGTCATTTTCTTAAGTTGCACTTATCGGGAAGAAACATTGTTGCATAGTTCACGGGTTTCCTAGCTAGGATTTAATTAAGTTTAGTTCTTTCTAAGACTTAGACTTGGTTATTTCCTGGCTATTCTTCCACTCATTCAATGGAAGAATATCTAGTGAAGGCATAGGCGTAGTGCCTAAGTTAATGCTAGCTGGATTTGCATTCGTCCCCATGGGCTATGTGGTAGGCGGCAGGTGTTATGTGCACTTGCGGATTAATTCACATTATTCTTAAAGCATAACAAACACCAACAAATATTTCTGGTGTCGTACCAGGAATAGTGATATTCTTGATGTGACGTTACAAAATACCAACAGAGGCGTGCTGTCAAGCTTTTGATGTTTGATGGAGAAGACTTCTCCTAGTGGAAGTCATGGACCAAGGCTTATCTCTTGAGCCAAGGATGTGCAATTTGGGAGATTGTTGAGCAAGACTACGCCATACCGGCTGACCTCAACACCGTGCCAATTGGTGAGTTAAACAGGTATGAGAACAACTCTAAAGCTATCAATATCCTGCTTTCTCCTCTGGGTAGGAATGAACATGATCGTGTTGCTTATCTTGATACTGCACATGCCATTTGAGAAAAGCTTTGCACGTACCATAAGGGCACCAATCAAGTCAAGTCTATGTGTCAGGATTCTTACAATAGACAGTACCAAACCTTTGCACAAAAACCTGGCGAGTCACTAGATGACACCATTCGTAGGTTTGAGGCTATTTTATGCAACTCGCGGGCTTGTGGTAACCTTGTGTACAATGATAATGATAGAGTTAAGAAACTGCTGTATTGACTTGATGAGAATGTTTGGGGGTTAAAATTGCTACTTTATAGGAAATGGCTGAATTCAATACCCTGAACTGTGAGCAACTGTATAGCAAACTAAAATCTCATGAATTGTCTAGGAAATCTCGTCCTAATCATGTTAATCCTGCTTCTAGAATGGCTTTGCTTTCTAGCTCTAAAAAGGGTGATCACAGTGGTGCTTCTTATGGAACTAACCCCTCACTTGATAAGTCTTCTTTAGAGTTTGCTCTGTCTTCTCTTGTTGCAGCTTCTGATGAATAGATGGAGTGCATTCCTGACGAGAAGCTATCCTTGCTCACAAGGAAGTTCAGGAAGTTCTACAACAACCAGAAGGAGAGAAGAGGAGGTGGCTCAAGAAGTTGCTTCGAGTATGGTGACCCGAGACACTTTATTGCTGACTGTCCCAAGAAGAAGAAGAAGGCCGGATACCGTGACAACAACACTGAAGACTTCAAGCAGAAGAAGAACCGCTTCTACAAGAAGTCCAAGAACTTCAAGAAGTTTGCCAAGGCCATTGCACGCGCCTGTGTTTCCGCCTTGAGCGATGTCGACCTCACATCAAGCAAAGGCCTTACAAGCTCGAAGGAGGAGGTTGAGAAGCCATGAGGCAAGAGGAAGGATGACTTCACCGGGCTTTTGTAAGGTTTATGACCATTGAGGTCACCCCAAGGTATGATGTTTTGGTCATGAATGACAAACATGAAATGTGACTAATGTCTACACGAGTGTTGCATTCTCGTGCAAGAAAACCAAGGGAAACTCGTTAAGCGTGTTCGGCGGAGAGTTACACTCGCAAGAGAATAGACAGGAAGGGTCGAGGCTCACCAGGAACTGGGAATTTTGCAGGGGTGCCGGAGTCGGTTGTCGGGGAGAAGGCTCGGTTGTTCTCAAATTACCTCGAACTCGCGTGAATCTTGGCCAAGCAGTGGTAATGGGGTATGAAGAGAGTGTGCACTCGCTGGTTTGTGGTGTTGGTTGTGCCCTGGTGGCAATGGAAAGGGCAGGACTTGAGCTCGAGCTCTGTAATGGCGGGGAGGGGGGGGGGGGGAGGGGGGGAGGAACAGAGAGAACGGGGAGAAAATGAGGAAGTAGAGAACGAGAGAGGGAGTGTGCTTATGAGCTCACGGGTTTGCTTTCAAGCTGCGCAGAGGGGGAAATGGGTGGTTGGGGAGGGGAGCGGCAATGGCGCACGGAATTGAAGTTTCGCTGTGCTGCTATGGTGGCGTGGAGGGGAGAGGAGAAAGCCGTTGGGCAGTGCTCGCGGCTGAGGAGATGGATGGGACAGGGCGGAGGGGCAGAGGGGGGGTGTCAACGGCGCTGTTGCACGCGGGGTCCCGATGCATAGGGATGCAGGCGGTGGCGTGCGGGGGAGAAGGCATCGGAAAAGGGAGAAGGTCTGCGCCAGTGAGGAAGAAGAAAGAAGATTTTGCTCTGAACCCCCTGAACTTTCAAGATCCTTGCAAATAAGTCCTTGGTCAATGGTAAATCCAAAGCAAATAGCTAGGAGGCTCCAATTAAATCGGGATTTTGCACATAGGTCCTTGGACATATTTGTGGCGCTCTGGTGGGACTCAATTGGCCAGAAAAGTTATATTTATTTTATAATTAAATCTCCAATGTGAAAGGTTTTTATGCTTTAATTAGTTAATTGGGGCATTTCCAAATATGGTAAAATACTCAATAAATTCATAAAATTTTATTTTAATATTACTAATCTAATTATGAATTTATTTGGCATATGTTATATAATAAATTTTTATTTAGCTCACAATTCAAAAGGGAGTAAATGTTATTATTTGATGCTATGTTGTTCATGATCTATGCTCTTCGTGTTGGTTAAATGAAAGTGAGACACCTGGGGTGTCACAGCCCTCCCTCCTTCAAAAAATCTCGTCTCGAGATTAAGAACAAGACAAACTAAAGGGAAGTACGGTGGTCAAAACATACCTATGTATGACGCCCAAAAGTTCGGGTAGTGGGTACTCAGGAATTCTTCAGATTCCCACGTGGTCTCGTCCTCTGAGTGGTTACTCCATTGAACTTTATAGAATTTGAGTGTTCTTTTACGGGTTGTACGCTCCTTCTCATCGAGGATCCTTATTGGTTGTTCGGAGTATGCGAGATCGGGTTGAAGTTGGTCATATTCTTCCAAGATTTTGTCAATGGGTTGTTTGAGACACTGCTTTAGCTGAGAGACGTGAAAGGTGTGATGAACTCCAGATAGTTTTGCGGGTAGCTCCAGCTTATAGGCTACTTTTCCACATCGTTCCAAAATTTGGAACGGTCCAATATAACAGGGAGCTAACTTTCCTTTGACTCTAAACCGTTGGATACCCTTCATAGGTGACACTCGAAGATAGACGTAGTCACCCTTGTTGAAATATAGTGGCCTACGTCGTCTGTTTGCATACTTCTCTTGACGGCATTTAGCAGCCTTAAGGTTTGCTTGAATGGTACGAACCTTTTCTTTAGCATCCTTGACAAGGTCAGGACCAAAGGTTACTCTTTCTTCAGATTCAGACCAGTTTAGCGGTGTTCTACAACTGCGACCATAGAGTGCTTCAAATGGTGACATTTTTAGACTCTCTTGGTAACCATTGTTGTATGAGAATTCCGCATAAGGCAAATACTCATCCCAATTACCACCATGTGTTAAAACACATGCTCTAAGCATATCTTCCAAAATCTGGTTGACACGTTCGGTTTGTCCATCAGTAGCGGCATGGTAAGCCGAACTTCGAATCAATTTGGTACCCAGAGATGCATGCAGTTGTTCCTAGAAGCGAGCGACAAACTGCGAGCCATGATCTGTAACAATGGTCTTGGGTACTCCATGAAGGCATAGAATTCTTACTATGTATAGTTCTGCATATTGCTTTATCTTGTAGGTGTTATTGATCGGTAGGAAGTGGGCAGATTTTGTCAGTCGATCCACAACGACCCAAATTGAATCATGCTTCCGAGAGGTGAGAGGGACACCAACAATAAAATCCATGCTGATGTCTTCCCATTTCCAGGCGGGAATACTCAATGGTTGAAGTAATCTAGCCTATTTCAAATGATCAGCCTTAACTCTCTGACAAGTATCACATTCTGCGACATATCAAGCAACTTCTCGCTTCATCCTTGTCCACCAAAAATTCTTCTTCAAGTCTTGGTATATTTTATTACTACCGGGATCGATAGAATATTTGGAGTGATGTGCTTCAATCAAGATCTTCCGTCGGAGTTCGAAGTCTTTTGGTACTACTAAACGGTTATCGAACCATAGAGTACCGTCTGAGTCTTGGGTGAAACATTTTGCCTTACCATCTTTAATGTTTTGATAGATATGGGTCATACCAACATCCTTTTTCTATGCAGCAATGATTTCTTCACGAATAGTAGAATGTACACTTAGGTTGCTAATCACTACAACAGGTGAAACGTGAAGGCTAGGTTCTGACGTAGTGATGTCGTCGTCGTCGTTGTGATATTCCAGCATTAAGTGGTTGCAGTGTACCTTCCTAATTAACGCATCGTTGACTACATTGGCCTTGCCTGGATGATAATGAATCTCCAGGTTATAATCCTTAATCAGTTCTAGCCACCGACGCTGTCTCATGTTCAGATCAATCTAGGTGAAGATATATTTCAAGCTCTTATGGTCTATGTAGATGTGCACTAAGTTGCCGAGCAAATAATGCCTCCATATTTTCGGTGCAAGTACAACTGCAGCTAGCTCCAAATCATGAGTTGGATAGTGCCCTTCATGCTTCCGTAGCTGTCGAGATGCATAGGCTATGACACGACCTTCTTGCATGAGCACACATCCAAGTCCTGTCCCAGACGCATCACAATATACGTCGAACGGCTTGGTGATGTCTGGTTGAGCCAATACTGGGGCAGTGGTCAATAATTTCTTTAATACTTGAAATGCTTCTTCACAACTGTTGTTCCAATTGAACTTTTTCTCCTTTTTCAGCAGCTCCGTGATGGGTTTGGTCAGCCGAGAAAAGTTTGGAATGAACCTACGATAATATCCGGCTAGCCCGAGGAAACTGCGTACTTGGTGAACTATCTTCGGTGGCTTCCAATCTAGCACATCTTGAACTTTGCCAGGGTCCACCGAGATACCTTCTGTAGAAACTATGTGACCAAGAAATGGCACACGGTCCAACCAAAATTCACACTTGCTGAATTTTGCATACAGCTTGTGATCTCGGAGGCGTTGAAGAACAATGCGAAGATGTTCGACATGCTCTTCCTTGGACTTAGAATAGATGAGGATGTCATCAATGAATACTACCACAAATTTTTCCAACTCTGGCATGAATACCGAATTCATGAGGTACATGAAATGGGCTGGAGCGTTTGTCAATCCGAAGGACATTACTAGGTACTCGAATAGCCCATACCTAGTAGAGAAGGCGGTCTTTGGAATATCTTCTGCTCTAATCCTTATCTGATGGTAACCCGAGCGAAGGTCGATCTTGGAAAAGACCTTGGCACCAACCAATTGATCAAAAAGGATATCAATTCGGGGCAACGGGTACTTATTTTTGATCGTGACTTCATTCAATGGCCGATAGTCAACAACCAGACGTAGAGATTTGTGCTTCTTCTTCACGAAAATAGTAGGGCAGCCCCAAGGTGAAGTGCTTGGGCGAATGAATCCCTTTTCCAATAACTCATTCAATTGCTTTTTCAATTCGGCCAACTCATTCGGGGCCATCTTATAGGGTCGTCGAGATATTGGGGAAGTTCCTAGCTGTAGCTCTATCTTAAATTCCACTTCACGGCCAAGCAGTAGGCCAGAGATATCTTCGGGAAACACGTCTGGATACTCACAAACAACGGGAATGTTCTTGTGGGACTGTCCTTCCAAGTGATGGACAACTAAGGCTTTCGATGAATTGATGTTTAAAGAAATTGTGTCTTTTCCATGCAAAGAAGAGTTGATGTGAACGATACGGGGCTCGATGTCTAGCATGGCTCTATGGGTTTTCATCCAGAACATACCCAAAATCAAATCAATTCCTTGGTGCCTAAGCATGATAAAATCAGTGGGGTAGATTTTCTGATTTATTTCTAGTGGAGCTTTGCATACTATTTGATTGGCACAAAATTGTCTAGCGGGGGAACGAACTATGTAGCATTTTTCTGTAGTCTGGGGTTGAAGATTAAATTTTTGCACACGTGCTTGGCTAATGAAATTATGCGTAGCACTAGAATCAAAAAGTGCAAGGACAGGCTGACGATAGAGCGAGAGCGTACCGGTCAGCATGGGTTCACCCTGAGGAATATCTTCAGCATTGGTGTAGTTTACTTGGGCACCACGAGACGGTGCATTCACGGTCTTGTTCTAGTTCTGACGCGGGTTGGTGTTGTTATTGTAGTGCCTTGGTGCAGTGCAGTTCTTAGCAAAATGGCCGGTACGACCACAATTGTAGCATGGGTGGTTGCTTCCTCGATCAGCAGGCGGTGGGGCACGAGCATTCTGGTTCCCTTGCTGCTGATATGGTGCACGGTACTGATTGTTCTGCTGCTGGTATGGTGCACAAGGTGGGAAGTTCTGTTGCTGTGGAGGCCTCGAGTAGTTCTGACCAAACTGTCGCTGAAACTGCTGCTGTGGTGATGCCTGGAAACACTGTTTGGTGGGGGAAGTATAAATCAGGCGATGCTTCGCCTGTGGGGCAGCAGTGGCACTAGCAGGGGCCTTCCTCTTGCGATCTTCTTCTTCAACTTGGCGCATGGTGCCTTCCTGGACAATAACAGCATTGACCAAGTCGTTGTATGTACCAGTTGTCTGCCAAGTCAGACGTTCCTTGAGCATTCATCCCACATAGAAATGCGTATCTTTTCTTCTCTTTGGTATTAACATACTCAGTGGCATACTGAGCAAGATGATTGAAAGCTTCAGAATATTGGAGGACATTCCTCCCTCCTTGTTTTAGATCTATGAATTCCTGGAACTTCCTCTACATGAGTCCAGCGGGGATGAAATGAGCACGAAATGCAGTCTTGAAGTCATTCCATTCAACACGGTGTCCAACAGGCAGAGAAGCTTCATAGTTCGCCCACCAGGCGTTAGCAGAGCCCTGGAGTTGTTGGGCGGCGAACAACACCTTCTGGTGCTCTGTACATTCTAGCAGACCGAATTTAGACTCGGTCTGGCGTAGCCAGTGGTCGGCGTCCAGCGGCTTTCTGGCACGCTCAAAGGTTGGTGGATGGGTACCCAGAAAATCTGAGTAGGTGCTTTGTCGGGGCTGGTTATTGTTGTGGCGGTTGCCTCCTTGTCCAGCCAGATGGGTCGTGGTGTCAACCAGACGACGAAGTAGCTCAGAGTCATTTTGCTGCCGGTTGAGCGCAGCAGCTAAGACCTCAAAAGCCACCTACCCAAGCGGTCCTGACTACAGAGACTAATCTAGTCTACCACGATCCTCCTAAGTCCTGCCTCCGGTTGGCGCCTCGTAGTCTACGTCAGACTCCTCGTCCATATCCTCCTACGGCTCCTCCTCCTCCGGTGCTGCCGGTGGTGCAAGGGCCGCCTCTAGCTGCTGCTGTAGGCCCTGGTTCTCCTGAGCTAGGGTCTCTAAATCCTCTCCCAGAAACTACATCTCGTGCTGTGCAGCCGTCAACTGATGGTGCAGGTGCTCATTGTGGTTGGCGCACTGTTGCATTATCACGCCATGTCTGTCAACCTCCTGCACGAGGGTGTCGCGCTGTCCAGTCACCTCGGTAACGCGAGTCTCACTCGCCTCAAAAGCAGCAGTCAGCCGCTGAATCTCTCTCTACTGTGCGTCAGCCTGTGCCTGCAAGTCATTCCTCTGCACCCAGACCTGCTTGGCCTCAGCCAGTAGGATCCTGCTATGGCTGCTAGCCTCCTTATCCAAGTTAAGGAGGTACTCGGAGTAGTAGGACACATGGTGGTACCCCGCGTGGTACGTCAGGTAGTCGTCGCGGCCGATGCGCCTCACGCGTCTCTGCTAGACCGGGTTGGTCTGGTGCCAGATGGGGATCATCTCAAATGGAGTCCTAGAGAGCGCTACTGTGTGGCGCCCGCATAAGTGAGTGAGAGCCCTGTGGGCCACTCTCTCCAAGCCCTCACGAAGGCTCCCACAAGTCGCCGTGCTCTCCATACCCGCCATGTCGAGGTTGCGCGGGTGAGTGGGCATGCTAATGTGCACCTCAGCAAGGGTCACGCCGTGGCGGCGGATCTCGCGGACCTTGTAGGAGGGCGGCTCATCGTAGCCCAGCAAGCGTAGATGATCCCACAAAAGTGTAGGAAAGCCATGGTGGTGGAGACTGGTGGTGTAGCGCCACCCGTCGTGCAAAAGCTCCTCAAAACCGTGGTCACCCATCTGGAACATAAACCCAATGGTGAGTACAGTGTTCCATGAGTAACAATGCATTTCATATGAAGTGCTATGAAATATAAAAACAAGGTTTTAGTTCATTTTTCCCAGCCTCAAGGGTCAATATGGCAATAGGTTTTAAAACGAATTCTGTCTTGACTGTACAACAGTCAGAAAAATGGGTATTTCGAACAGAAAACAAGGTCTTAAAAATTGGGGGGCTAGAACCAAGTTATACTACACATTCACAGCTTTCCAGATTGTATTTAAACTCTTGCAAATTCGAAGTACAACTCTAGTTATGAAATTTTTAAGTTCAGGGTCATGCTGAAAACAGTGAGTTGACATATTCCACTTGTTCTCTGTTTCTGAGGTTGTTATTATTATGATCGAATTTTAATTTAAATTCTAGGTGACAGGGGATGTTGAGACCTTTTTGAAAAGTATTTGTATGCCTCATTTGGTTGAGTAAATTTATAGTTATGAATTTTTGAAGTTGGCAACTAAAAACAGGACAGATTCTTGTTAACCCTATTATTCAGAATTTTATACTAATCATGTTTAGAAAATTTTTACTCAGAGGTTGGTGAGAAAGGAGAGAACCATATTTTAGTTTAGTTATAATGGGGTGCATGATGCAAAAGCTTCATTTTATTAACCTATCGTTCCTCACAACACAACGCCTATCTATGTCGACACTTAGCGGCACGGATACATGGTGACGACCCACACTCAACACGTAAGTCACTCTAAATGTTATACTAATGGTGTTAGTGTACCTGTAGAAGATCCATTGCAGAAATATTGCATCAAATTTAAAAGAAACTACAAAAATAAGCACAGTTCTACTAGTAACGATCCATGAGAAAGGATCGCCCCGTGATAAGTCATGAGCCAACAGTGTCTCATATCCGCCTACGAGCACAGGCATCGATATCACGCGTGTCGGTTAAGCACGCACATACCTTTGTTTGCAAATGCCGTAGATGCAAATAATATAAACAAACATAACCCAAGTTAGCTTTGTCACCACCCTATTATCTATATGGGCAATACTAACATATCCTCACCCATAAACGTCGTAGTTTTTGAAAATATGATTTATTTGTTGTATTATCATGGACCACGGCTCTGATACCAGCTGTGGTGCCCCTTCCTGAAGGATCGAGGTCCCGACGGTGCTGATAACGCAGACACTTGATAATACAACATCGGTTCAAATTTAAGTTGAATATTACATCATTAAAGTCATCAGAGTGCAGTGGAATATTACAAGTTCATTATGTTTTGAAAACAGCGGAAGCAAATCACGATAAGAAGCTACGAAATCAATGATACAACATAGTAACGGTTCATGCTCGGAGAACCATCGCTCTAGCAACACACATCAATACTGCGGCGGTGAGTCGGACTCCCAGTGGGTGGTCCAACCCTCAAGGACTCATGCGTCCCAGGGCAGCACATCTATAGGCAGTTCTAGATCTTCATTTCCTGAAAAACAATGGTGGCACAAAGCCTGAGTACTAATTACTCAACAAGTCTTATCCGTCGGACGCCTAGACATGCAATGGCTCTAATAGGTGGCTTGTTTAAAAGGACTCGCACTAAGCAACCTATTAGTTGTATTAAGTTTTAGTTCTCAACTTAATTGGGTAGAGCAGAATTGTAACTTTAGTTGCAACAATAAGGTAATAAAGCAATACATAAAGTAAAGGCAACATAAGAGCAATAATAGTAACATCAACCATAAGCATCATAATCGATTTTTCTAAGTACCATGTGCAACTACGTGACAACTAAGTGACCAAGTGGTACTCATTACTGTGAGGGACAGCAATTGCAATTGATTTACACCAGCTAGGAAACCCGAAAACACGACACATACACACCAATTATGGTCATATATGGCAACCTTTCGCAAGGATGAAAAACAACTTGGTCCGGGTCTAGTCTCAGCCAGTGGGCATTGCCATTCTGCCAACAGTACCTCGCGGTATGAACCGCCCACTCCAACAGCAGAAGGGTCAACGACCACTGTACTAGGTACCGTCCTCATTGCCGCGTCAATGCTACATCAGTTTACTAGTGCCCATAGACTAGCATGCATTTGGTACTGTTCAATACTTGACCAAGGGGCCAACCACGGACGGGTCCTAGGTTCGACAAGGCAGGGCTACCGCAGTCAACACCCATGTGTTGCTGCAAACCTACACATGCATCATCCCTGCCCGGTTATAACATCAAAATAAACTTATTTTATTAATTCCCATTCCAGTGGTCAAGTTCGTTTCTTAGTAATGATATCTATCGAGTCTAGCAATTACTAAGTATAGTGACACAGTATTGATACTACCAAAGTTCTAATGACAGTGGCGTAGGTCATTTGGGTATCATACAATATGGGTTCCAGTCAACTCCTGTGACCTAATGCGACAATCATCACAGACACTAGTAATATTGAAAACTAGCAAACTTAATGAAAAAGGGCGAATGTAAACCGGAGCTTTCCTGGATTGATGTTAGTGCTAGCAACTACAATTTCTTGCTCTTGAAGATCAAGGTCCTTCTGAATATCCTCCTCTTGCTCCTGGTTGTCATTGCCTATATGATGGAATTTGGATTAACGACATTATCAGAATACCGTTGAATGCAGTGACATGATGCACATCGCGTTTTAATGTCAATTAAAATTATTATTATGTTCTCAAAGCCATATGCTTCATAGAAGTTGGGTCGTTAATTAAGAGTGATATGAGCAATTAAATTAAGTACTTAAGTAAATTTATATTTCTGGACATGTGTGATTTACTGTGCATAGAGACTTATGTGAGTGATTTTTGTGCCAAGTGGCAAGGGCTAGTTATTTACAGAGTAATTACTAGACTTAATTTAACCAAACACACTAATTAAATTCCAGAGCCTAAAATAATTCATAGTTTTACCAACCAAAATTTGTGGTTGTAGATAATCATGTATTTACTAAGAATGCCAAAAATTAGGATTTAATTTTATTCCTAGAATTTCTGGTGCATTATTTAGTGTTTTGATAGTTTAATATATTAACAAAAATACATGTACAGAGACAGTGGTTTATCATTTTAGTAAAATAGAGCACTGAAAGATGAACCTAACAAAATTATTTGGGCCACATTGGATTTATATTCGATTTACTATGGTTTTTTGAACTTCTAGCATTTTTCTGGTAATATCCTGGTATTTTCTGAGTTAAAGCGATGCCATGTAGGCGACACATCAGCTACACGTAGGCGCCTCCTAAGTGCCACACAAGCGCCAGCTCAGCTGCCTGTCAGCGCTGGTCAGCGGCGGCGGGGGCTTGCCGGAGTGCGGTCAAAGCTCACTGCCGCGGCTGTCGCTCGCCGGAAACTCGCCGCGGAAGCTTGGGGGTGATGCGTACATCGAGGCGAAGGGAAGGGTGGGGTTCGCGAGGACGGGATCTCACCGGAGAGCGGTCAGCAGCGAGGAGCGACGGAAGACAAGCTTCGGCGAGGTCACGGAAGCGGTACAGGACTCTAAAATTGTCGCCGTTTGTCACTGAGGCTTCACGGCGACATAGAGAAGAGCGGCATCGGGTTGGGCTACGTCGAGGAGGACCGGAAGGTGGAGCTCATCGTGGGGGGCGGTGTCGGTTGGCCAAGAATAGAGCAGCAGTGGGGGAAAGGTGAGATCGCTGGCGTTCTCGTGCAAGAAAACCAAGGGAAACTCGTTAGGCGTGTTTGGCGGAGAGTTTCACTCGCAAGAGAACAGAAAGGAAGGGTCGAGACTCACCAGGAACTGGGAATTTTGCAGGGGTGCCGGAGTCGGTCGTCGGGGAGAAGGCTCAGTTGTTCTTAAATTACCTCGAACTCGCGTGAAGCTTGGCCAAGCAGTGGTAATGGGGTACGAAGAGAGTGTGCGCTCGCTGGTTTGTGGTGTCGGTTGGGCCATGGTGGCAATGGAAAGGGCAGGACTCGAGCTCGAGCTCTGTAATGGCGGGGAAGAAAAACAGAGAGAACGGGGAGAAAATGAGGAAGCAGAGAGCAGAGAACGAGAGAGGGAGTGTGCTTGTGAGCTCACAGGTTTGCTTTCAAGCTGCGTAGAGGGGGAAATGGGTGGCTGGGGAGGGGAGCGGCAATGGCACGCGGAATTGAAGTTTCGCTGTGCTGCTATGGTGGCGTGCAGGGGAGAGGAGAAAGCCGTTGGGCAGTGCTCGCGGCTGAGGAGATGGATGGGACAGGGCGGAGGGGCAGGGGGGGGGGTGTCGACGGCGCTGTTGCACGCGGGGTCCCGAGGCGGAGGGGTGCAGGCGGTGGCCTGCGGGGGAGAAGGCGTCGGCAAAGGGAGAAGGTCTGCGCCAGTGAGGAAGAAGAAAGAAGATTTTGCTCCGAACCCCCTGAACTTTCAAGATCCTTGCAAATAAGTCCTTGGTCAAAGGTAAATCCGAAGCAAATAGCTAGGAGGCTCCAATTAAGTCGGGATTTTGCACATAGGTGGGATCCAACTGGCCAGAAAAGTTATATTTATTTTATAATTAAATCTCCAATATGGAAGGTTTTTATGCTTTCTTTAATTAATTGGGGCATTTCCAAATATGGTAAAATGCTCAATAGATTGATAAAATTTTATTTTAATATTACTAATTTGATTATGAATTTATTTGGCATATGTTATATAATAAATTTTTATTTAGCTCACAATTTTGTTTGCAGGGTTTTGATTTGCCTGGATTTAATTCAAAAGGGAGTGAATCTTATTATTTCATGCTATGTTGTTCATGATCTATGCTCTTTATGTTGGTTAAATGAAAGTGAGACACTTGGGGTGTCATATTACTTACCCCAAAAAAGATTTTCTCTCACCCTCTTTCAAACCAATCAGTACTTCATAATTGAATTTAATCAAATTGCCACAAAACCTTTTCAAAAACGAGTTTAGTTTTCTTTACTCATCTTTAGCATTGAGCATCATGCAATTGGTCTTCTCTAAATCTCTCGTGTATTTCCTTCCCTCTCCTATCTAATCATTGATTGTATATGGATCTTGGAGGGCTATATAACTAATTAAACCATAAAGTTAACCATGTCAACAATGTGCTCAATCATGCCCACTAAGAAAAGATTTTCTAGGAAAAGAAATTTTAATGACGAAGAAGAGGAACAAAGGAGATCTAAAGAAAAAGGTTTCAATGAGAACAATGGCAAAGAGTAAGAGATAATCAGAAAGCTGCTTTCTTTGATAATCTTGCTGCATCTCAGGGAATAATTTTTCTATTTGTCTCTTTTTTTCTTCTTCTTTTTTTTTATCTGCGCCAATCGGTTCCACAGCTGCGCCGATCGGTGCAGTCTATATATTTATTTTTTCTTTCTTCTTCTTTCTTTTTCTTCCTCTTTATTCTATTCCCAATATGATTGGCAATTTCTGTCTTGCACCAGCAGCAAATGTTTTCTGAATCCTCTCTTTATTGAGAATATAGGTTATATCACAGGAGGAGGGAGAAGCAAAGACGTATGGTTTTCATGATAGCAAGGAATTTATATGGATAAGAATGGCTAGAAATACAGAGGTAAACAAATAGATCATCCTTTCCTAATTTGGTCAAAATCATGAGCAAAAAGTTGACAAGTTACTTACAATTCAATTAATTCAAAAGTGTAGCTTGCTCTCATTCACTTGGCTCATGTAGGCATATCAGACCCTGCTTTTGCTTTGGCTTCGGATGAGTCAAAAGAAGTTTTCACAAATTCAAAGCTTAAAAGTTAAGTGGTAACCAACTAATTCAAGTAATTGACCGATCAATCATCAAAAAGATAAGATAAATAATATGGGGCACTTTCAATTTGACAATCGACACTAACGTTATTAAAGACAATACAATGATTCAAACTGCATAAAGACTTTTAAAGCAACCCTCAACATCACTCATGACTCTCTTAAGCACACTTAATAAGAAAAACAAACAAAACTAAACTTAAAAACACTTAAAGACCATGACTAATGGAAGCCCTTCCCCCACACTCAAAATTTGCAATGTCCTCATTGCAAGAGAAGAAACTCAACTAATCATGGAGACCATGCCTATTCAAGGCTCAGAAAATTCATCTTATGTTTCTTATGAGAAAAGTGTAATCCGCTTCATTCATCTCGATTCCATCATGGATTCTCCGATCCACATTCATGCCTGTAGGCACGATCCCTGTCTTGATACAATCTGTCAATATTTCGGCGGTAGACAGGACAGCAAACTGGTGGTTGCAGACTATGGTTTTCAACACTGTAGGGGGAGACACTGTTTAAACCCCTCTGAGCCGATCGGCGCAATGGCTGAGCCGATCGGCGCGGTGGTGTTCTTTCTTCACTGCGATTGTCTCCGCTTCCCTCTGCATTACCATTAACTCTTGCTGAAGTTCCTGCCACCCTGTCATTGTTACGTTCTGCAAATGTTCCCCAATTTTGAAACTTAGGACTTCTAGAGCTTCTCTGCATATAAGAATCATCTCCCGCATATCCAGACATACTAGGATCACCACTCTCCAAATTTTCCAAACAATCTAACGTGTCAAAGTCGCTATCCCATTCAGAATACCTTTGAATTGGCTTACCCGATAGTCTAGCAGATTTGCGAACCTCTGGTCTAGTCTTACACTTCTTTGCAGCAGGCTCTTCATCTTCACTTGGCAGAGCCGTTAGATCAATAAATTTAGCCATGTTCAGTTCACGCTGATCAGCTCCATTGTTGCGCCGATTGGTGCAGCTGGCGGCTTCTGCTAATTGTTCTAGGTTACGGTCACGAATCCTCTTATTTTGTTGTCTTCGTAAAATTTCATCATTAATCTCCTTAGGTGTCTTCCCTCCAGGAACTGCGCGATAGCCATCATTATATACAACCTCTCTGGGTATGAAGGTTGGATCTTCTGCCAATTGGAGTTCAACCTTATGTTGAAGATCTTTAGCACAAAAGAGACACTTGCAACCTTCGATGCAACTATCCCTATGAATCTTGTTTTCTTGAAAACCCTCCCAATCGATAAGAACCCTGGGAGCGGCTTCATCTTGTCTAGCTTGAAGATCCTTTTCCGCATCCAACTGGTATATGGCTTCTTCGGCTTCCTTGTGCAGCTGGAGTTCATACTTGGCAGCAATATCATGTTCGCTATAAAGCCAGTACTTATGGATTGTGAGAGTGCTCTCTTCATCTAGTTCCTCTTTCTCTTGCTTAGTCAATAATCTTTCAAAAGACAAGAAATCTTCATATGACAAAGGCTTAGCAAGATCAAGAAGACCTTCCATGGTGTACCTTTGAGAAACAGCCTCACTTCCAATAGGTCCTATAGATTTTCCTTTGCGCAAAAAAACTCTCCTCATAATCTGCCGAAGTTCATTGTCCATCTTTACCTTGTCGGCGTTCCATGCGTCAGCTTTGCTTTCCTTCATGAACTTCTTCCTCAGATTTGACCAGATCACTGGATCACCTCGTGTTGGCGTCAATACTTTGTCAACTTCGTCCTAGGACCAAGTTTCAGAAAGCTGCAAAAATTCGCCGCCGAGCCGATCGGCTCCACTATCGCGCTGATCGGCACAACTGTCGCGCCGATCGTCGCCGCCTTGATTGCTTCCCGACACGCCGCCTTCCATAGCTTCTGCCTTTAGGGTTTTGTTCTGGTGAGTATGTAATGCAAGTTGATCCGTGGGGTTGCTTCCCTCTCATATTTATATCCCTTGATTTCCAATTGGACTAGGACTCTATCTCTTATTTACGGAATTCAACTGTCTTAACAAGGCAAGGTCTGAAACCGACTCAAAAACCAAAAAGACACTGCCGCGCCGATCAGCGCGGTACACTATTTTTACCCAATCAAAACAGAAAAATTCACAAAAATCAAAAACATATACAGGGCTTTTGTTTTACGTCGTTAAGCTCGACCACACAGGGCACTAAGCAGTGAAGTACACATCAAAAGATTTTAATTAAAAAGTGTCAGGTTCTAGATGTACCTTTAGACGTTGTCCATTCACCGTGTACTTGTTCCTTTTGCCATCCATTATAATCACAGCTCCCAAAGGTAACACCGTATTCACAAGATAAGGTCCTTCCCATTTACTTCGCAGTTTGCCTTTACCAAATAATCTGAATCACGAATCAAATAGGAGTACCCGATCTCCTTCCTTGAATTCCTTCTTCAAAAGCTTCTTATCATACCACTTCCTTGTCTTTTCCTTATATATTGTCGCATTTTCATATGCACGTAATCGCATCTCTTCCAATTCGCTTATTTGAATTTTTGTTTTCATACCGGCGGCATTAAGATCCAAATTCATTTCCTTTATAGCCCAATAAGACTTATGTTCCAATTCCACCGGTAGGTGACATGATTTCCCATAGACGAATTGATATGGCATCATACCAATTGGCGTCTTGAATGCTGTTCTATATGCCCATAATGCTCCATTAAGCTTTATAGCCCAATCTTTTCCTTCCTTCGTAACTATCTTCTATAGAATCCCCTTTAATTGCTTATTTGACGTCTTCGCTTGTCCATTTGTCTAAGGATGATAAGTTGTTCCAATTCTGTGTTCAACCCCAGATCTTGCTAAGAACCTTGTAAATTCTCATCCTGTGAAATGCGATCCTCCATCTGTAATTATTATCCTTGGTATTCCATACCTTGGGAAACTTGCTCCTAAAGTATATTCCTTGATTCTCTTGTAGTATTGAACTTGCATGCCATTGCTTCAACCCACTTGGAAACATAATCAACGACAACCAATATATATTCGCAACCATGAGAATTCACAAATGGTCCCATAAAACCCATACCCCATACATCAAAGATATCGACTTGAAGATTGTACTTAAGAGACATTGCATTCCTACTGTTAACGTTTCCTATTCGTTGGCATTGAGCACATGTTGCAACATACCTTTTTGCATCTTCATGCATAGTAGGCCAATAGAATCCACTCGCCCATACTTTCGCCTGTGTTCTGAAATAGCCATAATGTCCCCCATAATCCGAAGAATGACATTTTGACACAATGCTAGCTCTTTCTTCTCTGGGTACACATCTTCTCACTGCTCCATCCTGACAATACCTATACAAGTATGGGTCGGCCCATATGAATTTTCTCATTTCGCTCTTAACTCTTCTCCTTGTATTCTTGTTCATCATATTAGTTTGTCCCTTGAAACCTTTGATAATATCCATCATCCAACTCTCTCTACGATCAAATGCGGTGAACAGCTGCTCTTGTTGCATTTCATCTTTTATTGGCTCAGTTGATAATGACTCAAGACGAGACAAATGATCTGCTACAGAATTTTCCACTCCTTTCTTATCTCTTATTTCCAAATCAAATTCTTGCAGCATCAATACCCACCGCATTAACCGAGGCTTAGATTCCTTTTTTGAAACCAAATATCTTATAGCAGCATGATCAGTATATATAATCACTTTATAATTTAGAATGTAAGATCTAAACTTCTCAAAAGCAAATATAACAACTAACATCTCCTTCTCAGTTGTTGTATAATTGATCTACGCCTCATTCAAAGTCTTGTTAGCATAATAAATAGCATGCACTTTACCTTCTTTCCGTGGGCACACAATGTACTGGACTGACCCATTCACTATTAGCAACAGGGTAGATCATACCTGCATTAAGCAGCTTCAAAATCTCCTTTTTGACCACTGGCTTCATTGATTCTTTCAACCTTCGCATTTCTTCAACCACTGGTTTAGTATTCTCTTCCAAGTTAATCTTGTGGGTGGAAAATGCGGGGCTGATTCCCTTGATGTCATCCAATGTGTAACCAATGGCCTTCTTATACCTTTTGAGCATAGCAAGCAGCTTTTCTGTTTCTTCTTTTGTTAGGGCGTTATTCACAATAACTGGATATGTTTTATTTTTCCCTAGATATTCATAGCATAGCTATTTTGGAAGTTCCTTCTGTTCTACTTCTGGTGCTTCATCTGGATCTAGCTCACCCAGAGGTTCAAAATAAGAATTTTCCTAGTTGAGCCGATCGGCGCAAGCATCGCGTCGATCGGTGCTGGCAGTATCCTTGTCAGCTGCGCGCATGAGGTGGTCTAGTGGGTCACCCATATCCATCCCTATCTTCTCATTCTCCTCTGGGTAGAATTCTTGATAGCAAGAAGGGTCTTGATGAGATGGATTATTAAATTGAAATTGCACTTCTTCACCTCCTAGGTGTAGCATAATTTGACCTTTCCCAGCATCCAGAACAGCTTGTACTAATCTCAAAAATGGCCTATCTAGAATGATGTCTTCAACTCCAGTTTCCTCATTATCTAGAACGAAGAAGTCCACTAGTATTGTTTTTGAGCTAATCTCTACCTCAACATTCTTGATCACTCCCAGTGGCTTGGGATTCCTTCCATCTGCCATGACGAGCTCAAGTTCAGTCCCATCAGCCGCTGTTGAGTTTCATAAGGCATGCTCATGAATGCATCGTAAGTCACCAAGCTAACACGGGAACCAATGTCACACAAGGCTTTCAAAAATTTCTTCCCCGATATCTCACATGGTATGTACGGCTCCTCTTCTTGCTCTTTAGTGAGACCTATAGCATTGTGGTATATATATACCAGGGATACCTCGCCACTCGGATATATTGCCGACTGGACCGGGGTCCAATAAAGATAAAGACCCATCAAGATAACTACTCCGATTGTTACTTGGAGTACACGACAAGCCAATACTAGAGATAGAAAGTTAGAGATAGAGTCCTAGTCGGAAGTCAAGTTGTAGCCAACTAAGACACTTACCATGTAACCCTGCTCCCCAGATATATAAGGAGGGGCAGGGGCTCTTTCATGGATATCCCGCATAATACACCACAGAACACAGGACGTAGGGTTGTTATCCTCCGGGAGGCCCGAACCTATCTAAACCTTGCGTCTTGTGTGTCCATCGATCTTTCATACTCATACGCATACCTAGATCTACTATCGAGAATATCTCTCGATAGTTGGTGCGCCAGGTAGGGGCAGCGTTGAGTGTAGCTTCATCGAAATCGATGGCTTTCATCGATATCAAGTTTCGCCCGGGAGACAAGATCTGCTTTGGCACCGTCAGCCTTATCGCCGATCAGCACGGGAACCTTGTCGCTGCCACGGCCGATCATAGCGATCCGGCCGGTCGATTCCCGCTTGGCCTCAACAACGCGTCGATAGCTTTCCAGGCGAAAACCCTCTCGAGCGGCAACTCAACATTGTCTGCAATGCCCCGATTGGCAAGCTTGGTCGGTTCGGGTTACACTACGGTTGATCTCTCGGCTCATCACATGGATCAGTCGAACGAAGATCCCAAATTTTTTGACGAATCAAGATTCGTTGCAGCAATCGGCCTTGAAAGCGAGTCACTCCTAGACTTGATTGAAGAGCCGAGTGATTTAGAGAGTTGTTCCTCGGATTTTCACGAGGTATTCATGGTAGCACCTACTGCTCAGGGGCAAGCAGACGGCGAAACATCGGCGGATGGTGCCGCGCGCGGTACCGTGCCGCGTGTAGACGGACATGAAACCGACCTCGAAGACGATGATCCAGATGCCACCACTCCTCCACTTCGAAGACCAGATGCTCAGTAGAGACCCCGAGTCATGCAAAACTTAGATATAGGAGACCTTACCTTAAAACTTGATGGTGAAGACGTCTTTAAGACCCCATAACACAACATCACGACTGCGGCAACCCTCCTGCAAATAATAGAGCCCCTGCTCCAAGTCTCCCCATAGTTGACACCTCAGGTTAACCAATTGAAAGCGCACATCAGGGCCGCGGCTGTACTAGGGATGCATATATAGACGATCGTTCGGTACCCAGGGAGGATAGAAGAGACCGATAGCGCTCCAACCGGGAGGCAACCCCGCCTACTGTCCCTAGGCGCAGGCCCATTGCAGAGTACCGTGATCGACATCCAAGCGCCGACCTGCGCAACGGCATACCACCACGTGATGCGCGGGTCCGATTGGACAACAGATACCGGGAGCGTGATGATGCGGCCCACCGAGAGTATGAAGATGAACGGCGTCGGCGCGGTTATGTCGACTATGAGCGTGACAGCAGGCGGCAGCCATATATAGATGATCATTACCGTGACCGACGGGACGAGGGCCGCCGTGGTGATAGATATTACCGAGAAGCCGGCCGCGAATGAGAATGGACTCCGGCCGCCGATGATTATGACGAGGAGGCTGCCATCCGAGCCTTCACTTGGGAACTTCGAACCGTCAGCTGGCCGATCAGCTTCAAGCCAGTAGGCATTGAGAAGTATGACGGCAAGATGGACCCGCGCGACTGGCTTCACGTCTATTCGATAGCCATACGAACTCTCGGTGACGGTAGCTTTGTCATGGCCAACTACTTGCATGTTTGTTTAGCCCCAGCAGCAAGAACTTGGCTCACTAACCTGCCCGACAACTCTATCACCTCCTGGGCAGATCTCTGTCGGCAGTTCGTGGCCAATTTTCAAGCCACCTTCGACAGGCCAGGGAATCACTGGGAACTCGGCCAGATCAAGCAGCGAGACCAGGAGCCACTTCGAGAATACATCCAACGCTTCTGCCGAGTGAAAAATACCATCCCTAGCATCTCGGATGCTCAGGTTGTCACCGCCTTCCAGGGAGGACTCTGCGACGACGACCTAATAAAGAAGATTGGAAGGTTGGATGCTGCCGACAGAGTGTCCGCCAAAGAATTATTCACTATGGCCGACAAATATGCTGCTGGCAATTCTGTGGCCGGTCTACGGTCGATTCGAAGCGCCAGCAGAAGATCCTCTACAGAGAGGTCCACTCGGTCTCACTAGCGGTACCTCAATATCTGTGATGGTCAGAGGTTCCAATTACTTTTGATCGGTCCGACCATCCGGATCACATACCCAGGCCTGGGAAATATCCCTTAGTGCTAACGCCGACTGTTAACTGAGTCCGGCTAAATCGGGTACTGGTAGATGGTGGTAGCAGTCCGGACATCCTTTTTGTGAAAACCTTCATGGAGCTTGGCATACCCTTGACGGACCTCAAGCCAAGTCGGTCGTCGTTTCATGGTGTGATCCCGGGCATGCAAATAGTCCCTCTAGGACAAATCACTCTGCCCGTGACTTTCAACACTCGGGAAAACTACAGGAAGAAGCGAATTACCTTCGAGGTCGCTGACCTCGACTCTATGTATCACGCCATTATAGGGCGGCCTGGATGAAACATTCGGCAACAGAAATACAACATGAAGCTAAATCCGGAAAAATGCTTCTTTAGGGTCCCATCAGGAAAGTTACTTGGTTTTCTAGTAGCAAACAGAGTGATTGAAGCTAATCCAGAAAAGGTAAATACCATATTACGAATGGGACCTCCACACTCACAAAAAGACATTCAAAAACTCACAGGTTGTATGGCTGTGCTCAGTCGGTTTGTATTGCGACTTGGTTACCCTTTTTTCGATTACTCAAGAAGCAAGAATCATTCACCTGGAATGATGACGCACAGAAAGCCTTGGATGATTTTAAGGCTTATATTAGTGGTCCTCTAGTCTTAACTCCCCTAGAGCCAAAGGAACCTTTGCAGCTGTACATTTCCACAACCAAACACGTTGTCAGTACTGTGCTGGCGGTGGAACGGGCTGAAGATGGCAAGGCTCAAAAGGTGCAATGACCAGTATATATCGTCAGTGAAGTCTTATCGGAATCCAAGGTACGATACTTCCAGCTTCAGAAATTAATTTATGCATTACTGATGACATCTACGAAGTTGAAGCATTACTTTGAGGATCATCCAATTGAGGTCCACATGTCGTTCGGCCTAGGTGAATTGCTGCACAACAGAGAGGCCACTGGGAAAATCACCAAATGGGCCGTCGAGCTCGGTCATATGATATCACCTTTAAGTCACGCAACTTGATCAAAGGTCAAGCTTTGTCGGACTTTGTCGCCGAGTGGACAGAATGTGAGTTACCTCCCGACTCACAAGAATTATGCTATTGGAAGATGGCGTTTGACGGCTCCTTACAACTGGAAGGCACCGGAGCAGGAGTCATACTGGTATCTCCTGACAGAACCAAGTTGTGGTATGTTCTTCGAATGCACTTCCGTGTGTCTAACAACGTTGCAGAGTATGAGGCGCTGCTACATGGACTTCGAACAGCTATCTCACTTGGCGTCCAACGGATAAGCGTTTCTGGTGACTCGGCGCTAGTTATAAATCAAGTAACGAAGGAGTGGTGTTGTTCCCACGAAAGCATGATAGCCTACTGCACCGAAGTTCGGAAGCTCGAAGACAAGTTTGATGGCATTGAGTATAAACACGTCCTGCGCAAGTATAATGAAGACGCGGACGAGCTGGCCAAACTGTGGTCTAGCAGATCTAAAATACCCGACGGAGTATTCTTTGATGATCTGCAAAAGCCATCTGTACTAACCCAACAAACTTGGAGCAGTCGGCAATAAAGGCGGGGATAGCACCGCATGTAGCTATCATTGAGGTAGATTGGCGCACTCCCTTCATTGAGTATCTAGATCGTGATACACTACCGACCGATAAAGACGAAGCCCTCCGGATTATTCGCAAGTCGCATTCCTATCATATAGTTGACCATTGTAACACCCTACTTTTGTAAATTCTAAAAATGCCAACTATTAGCATTTAGGAGTTTAATTAAATAACCTAGGACAAATTGTTTTTATAATAAATTAAATTAATTGTTGCAATTGCATAGCATGACATGTTCATATAGATTTTTAATTGCATCATGCATTTAGTTTATTTTTATTAATTAATTACTAGGAATAATAGAATAGGAATTAGAAAGAAAAGAATAAAGGGATTCTTTTCTGCTCTTGGGCCAGCTCTTTCCCCCTAGCCCAACTCGCTTTCCCCCACCTCCTCCTTTCGGCCTAGCCGGCCAGGCCGCCTCCCCCTCCTTTCCTTCTCCCCCATCCCGGCCCAGCTCCCCGCGGCCCAGCCCCACCCGTCCGTCTTCCTCCTCCCGCCTCTCTCTCTCCCCGCCATCGGCCACCGAGCCCGACCCGTCGATCTCCCTCCCTCGGCCTCCCCGGCTCGCGAAAACCACCCCGCAAACGCCGCACCCTCCCGCTCCCCTTCTTCCCCCCACTCACCGCACTTTAAACACGCATTAGCGCGCGTACCACGCTCAAACGGCCGCCGCCGGCCAATAATGGCCATAGAGCTCAGCCGCTCGCCTCCGAGGCCCCTCCGTGCCTATAAAACCCCCCTCCGGCACCGCACGTTCCCGCCGCCTCTCCCCCACTTCTCCCCGCTCGATCACGACCACCGGAGCCACCTCCCCGCCGAACGCCGACTGCCGCCGACGCCTCCCTCCACCGCCAACCGCCTCCCGGCCTCCCTCGCACCCGCGCGACCTGTCGGTGAGCATCGCCTCCCTCCCGTCTCTCTCCCGGAACCCTCACGGCGAGGAATGGCCGACCGGAGTGCCGTTCCGGCCGATCTCCAGCGAGCCCCGCCGTCGCCGCCTCCGCATAGCTGCCGTCGGCCGCCACCCACATCCAGACCCCCCCCCCCCCCTCGATGCCGTCCGTTTTAAAACCTAGGGCCCAGTTTTTTTATGAAATTAATTTTTAGCACTTTAACTTAACAGAAACACCCCTACATTAATAGAATTATTATTTTGATCTTGTATTTTTACAAAAACACCCCTAGACTGATTTTAATTATGTTTTAGTCCCTAGAATTATTTTAAATTATACTTTAATCCTTATTATTTGTATAAATATTATTTTAGCCCTAAAAATTCACAAAAACATCCCTGTACTTAATTTTAATTATAATTTGGCCCTGTCTTCTTACACTTAACCCCTTACACTTATTATTAATTATGCTTAAGTTCTAAAATTTTGCAAAAACAACCTTATACTTTTTAGTAATTATTTTTCAGTCCTAATAATTTACACTTTAGTCCCTGTAATTTTTTAAAATTACAAATAGGTCCTTAAAAGCCTCTGTTTTTACCCTTTTGCCCCTAAAACTTCAAACTAGCATAACTTTTTACTCGTAACTCCAAATTAGGTGATTCTTGCGCCAAAATTCTCCTAGGAGCATAACCTTTGCATTCATTGCATCTATATGTTATTTTTCCTCTGTTGTATATTGTGTATTGATTTTTTTGTATGTTTTACGTGTGTTGGTATTTCGTTACGTAAAGGCGAACATACACAAGGACCGCCCTACGAGGACTTTCAAGAGCAGGAAATTGAATGGTTAGAGCAGCCTTCTGCGCAGGACGAAGGCAAGTGTCCTTGACGCATACTGCACCTGTTGAAATGTAACTATAGAATTGCATGCTTGTGTCAATTTATTGGGAACCTATTGTTAGGGTTTTCGTAGTATTGTTTTACCCTGTTCCTTGTCGGCTCGAAACAATGGGTGAAATGTGGGTAGACAATGCTTAGATGGCTTATGGGATGTGGGTTGATATTAATTTTGATTAATGAACAATGTCACGTGGGAAATGTTTGGTAAATTTTTTAGCAACATGGCTTAGGGATCTATGCAAGCCAGGTGGAAAGGATGTGGTGCCGTGGGCACATGGTTGTGGTGGTAGGCTTGTTGTAGATCCTAGGAACCGGTTCTTGGAGTGACAACTCAGGAAAATAGTGCCATCACAAGACCGACATGGGTATGGCTTGGCCTAGTAATTAGGTGTTCTCCCAGTGTTGGTGCAGCATTTGGTGGAGCGGGGAATGGAAGTCGAGAGGACTGTCCTTGTATCCGAAAGGCTCAAGAGGGGGCTCCTGGGGTGATGAGCTGCTTGTTGAAGGGCTATCACTTATGGACGGGAGTGGAACCTTAGTGGCTAGCATGTACTGGGAGACCCTTTGGAAAAGCCTCGTAATGAAACCCTGCCACACACCAAAGGAAGTGTGTAATGTGGGTCACGTCCACAGGCACCAAGGGAATCACGACTTGTGGGTAACGTGGTACAAACTCTACAGAGTATCAAACTATCATGATAACCGTGCCAATGGTCAAGAGCGGCCTGAAATCCTCACAAGATTAGTTGGGAATGGGTTGGTATGGTTGGAAAGGTGGGATGGATTGAGACTTGGTTAGTATAGCACCTTGTGGAATCATGGTTGGGATGACCCCATGTAGTAAATAGGATGCTTAGGTTAATTAAAAGCTCATGCAACCCACTCTATAAAGCCTTTTCTTGACTATAGCCCATGTCATCTTTTCCCGCACTTGCTGAGTACGACATGTACTCACCCTTGCTATACCACGTTGATATTCAGCACAAGGAGAAGATTGGAGCCACTACGAAGATGAAGGAAGCGAGTACTAGGCGATGATCTACCAGTCGATGCCTGTGGAGTTTAGGACGTCTATGCTAGTTTAATTCCGCTGCATTGATGTACTTTTCTTCTAGACCCACGGGTCCTTTTGTAATAAAGATATGATGTAATAATTAAAGGATATGGATAACTATTCTGTTTACCATTGATGATGTACCGTATGTGTGTATAACTTGATCCTGGGCACACGTACGGCTGCACCCATTTTGCTTCTTAAAATGGGTGTTACAGAAGTGGTATCAGAGCCATATCGACTGCAGGACATCAGCCTAGTTAGCCATGGACGCATTTAAGGACCCTATTTTGTCTTACATCAATACAAACTATTTTAACAAAATATTAATCCTTGTCGTTTTCTTATTTTGTTGCTTTTGTTAAATTTCAGATTTCTTTAACCATTGCTTATTCATGCCTTGTGATTTTAAAATGTAGATGGCCCGCACCAAGCAGACCACTCGAAAGGTTACGATTGGACGCCACTGTGGACTCCTTGCCCCTAGGCGTGTTCGGAAGGAAGAAAGTGAAGAAGTAAATCAACCAGAACGTGAGAAGACCCCAGTGATGGACGAGAAGCTTCCAGAGGGACCACAGGAAGATCCCAAGGAACCTAAAGAAGAAGAAGAACCTAAAGAATATGAGCAAGAAGAGGACCCTGAGGAACCACAAGGGGAAGAAGACCCAGAAGAGCCTGAGGACCCTGAAGATCCTAAAGACGGTGATGACTCAGAGGAGGACAAATACCTAGCCGTCCGTATGGCTGAGAAGTATCGCTCTCTTGGACTAGAGGGTGAGACCTTCTCCAAGACTCTACGGAAGCTACTTGAGAAGATTGGCATCACCAATAGGCCTCAGTACTTTATCAAGAAAGTGGATCGTCCTTTTCGTGAGGAACGGACATCGGAGGTCAACATCTACGACGGCGACCGCGTCATATCTACTCACCATGGCCGCACCCCTAGGGCTACTCATGGGGCCGCAGTGGACGACGCTGCTTGGAGGGCTCTCACTAGCCTCTGCTACACTCACCGCCATGGAATAGCAAAGACAAGTTTTGCCCACATTCCCCGTCGGAAGCCAGGCATGGAGAAGTACACCGTCGCTCCTACAGAATGGTATGTGAGCACCAAGGAGATGGACGAGACTCAGGGAGTTGCGGTGGACTTAAGCCGCGCTATGGAAGCACTATAGAGGGAGAACCACACTCTTCGGAAGAGGCTGCATGATACTGAGGATTGCATAAAGCGCGACCAGCGAGTCAAGATGGGCGAGCAGAGTGACCTCTACTCCTCTGGTATCCGCACTTGGACTGCAAACTTCCCGAAGCACGCAAGTTCCCTACCTTCAGACTTCGATGAAGTCAACTCCCGTGCCTAGGAGATTCCCTCACCCATGATTAAAGATTGTAATAATCCAACACTTAGATCGATTTACTTTCATGGTGTGATGTAATGAACTCTGTGGCTTGGTTAAATAAGTGTGCTTGATGTGAGTTGTGGGATGCCTCGGCACCTTGTCCACAACCTCATCGTTTGGTTGCTCATTAAATAAACTATCTTTTACTTATCATTCCTTGATGCATTTAGATGGGGATCTTTCTTTTCGTTATTACCACACCTCGTCTCACACTACCTCCACCACCTATTCTATCAGATGGTTCACACTAGAGGCCACGCTGGAGGTAGCAATCAGAACAACGAGGATGGCAATAATGCTTCAAACCTTGAGCAATTCTTGGCCATGCAGACTCAGCTCATGCAGACAAAGATCCAAACTTTGGGCGCTATACAACAGAACCACAATGCACCTCCACCCCCACCTCCACCTCCACCCCAGAAAAGATTGGGGGAGCTCCTAAGGACTAGGCCACCTACCTTTTCCCAATCCAAGGATCCGATGGAAGCGTATGATTGGCTCAAGGCAATCGAGAAGAAGTTGAAGAAGTTGATGATCGCTCAATGCAATGATCGAGAGAAAGTTCTCTTTGCAGCTCATCAGCTGTATGGTGTAGCCGCAGACTGGTGGGAAGCGTATTGTAATGCTCATGATGATGTGGAAAACATCACTTGGATTGAGTTCAAGGATAATTTCCGCTCCCACTATGTTCCTACGGGCATTAAGTTGTTGAAAAGACAAGAATTTCAAGACCTGAGACAGGGTAATATGTCAGTAAGTGAATACCTGAATAGGTTCATCCAGCTGTCCAGGTATGCTCCTGAGGATATGAACACTGATGGGAAGAAGCAATATGTGTTTATGAGGGGATTGCAGAATGACATCTAGTTTCAGTTGATAAACAATGACTATGTAAACTTCCAAAAACTGGTGGACAAGGCCATTGTTGTGGAGAACAAGCGCAATGAGATTAAGAGGGAAGGCAAGAGGAAGATGCCTTTCCAAGGACAATCATCTGGTAGTAACACTCGCCACCGCATGATGCCATCTCCCAACCCATACTACCATGCTCCCAACACTGTCAGGCCACCCATGCAAGCTCCACGCCCCAACTTTCCAATGCAACGCTCCAAGTACCAGGCACCTCGCCCTAACCAGCAGCAGGCACCTCGCCCCACCTTTCAGCAAGCACCCCGCCCCACAGCCCCAACAGCTCCACAAAACCAGAACCGCCCTACCTCAGGAAACACTAATGGTGTGAAGCGCGGATGTTATCACTACGGACAGGAAGGTCACTTCGTGGGACAGTGTCCTCAACGGAACAACGCACCAAGGCAAGCCCCAACCAACATGCTCCCAGGCAATCGAGGACAGCAGAATTATGCTGGAGAGCGTGTCAATCATGTCACAACTAAGGAAGCTGAGCAAGCTACAGATGTGGTGCTCGGTATGTTCTTAGCTAACTCTCAACCTGCAACCATTTTGTTTGATTCGGGAGCATCACATTCATTCATAATATCCACATTTATGGCAAAGCACAACCTACCGATTGCTCTTATGAAGCATACCATGCTAGTTAGCTCTCCTGGTGGAGAAATGAGAACCAATCAAATATGCCCAAAGGTCGCCCTTAAAATAAGGGGGGTAGACTTCTCAGCTAATCTCATAATCCTAGAATCCAAGGGGATAGATATAATACTTGGAATGGATTGGTTACGCAAGTATGATGGAGTGATACAGTGCGCCAAGCAGTTGGTACAGCTGACTAGTGCAGAGGGTACCAAGGTTGAGTTCGTAGCAGCCAACTCTACTGCCAAGGAGGTCATACTAAACCAAACCACCGGCACACCCATAGAAGAGATACGAGTGGTTTGTGATTTCCCTGATGTCTTTCCTGAAGAACTTCCAGGTATGCTACCAGACTGTGACATAGAGTTTGTTATCGACTTAATACCAGGAACTGCTCCTATATCTAAGAGGCCCTATAGGATGCCAGTTAATGAGTTGGTAGAACTAAAGAAGCAATTACATGAGATGCTAGAGAAAGGTTTCATTCGCCCTAGTTCCTCACCTTGGGGAGCTCCAATACTCTTTGTCGAGAAGAAGGATAAGACTCAGAGGATGTGTGTGGACTATCGTTCTCTTAATGATGTGACCATCAAGAATAAGTATCCACTACCACGGATTGAAGACTTGTTCGATCAGATGAAAGGAGCTTGTGTATTCTCCAAGATTGATCTGTGATCCGGGTATCACCAGTTGAAGATCAGACCATCAGACATACCCAAGACGGCTTTCCGAACAAGATATGGGTTATATGAGTATACGGTAATGTCATTTGGGTTGACCAATGCACCGGCCTACTTCATGTACCTTATGAACAAGGTGTTCATGGAATACTTGGATAAGTTTGTTGTGGTTTTCATTGACGACATCTTGGTGTTTTCAAAGAATGAAGAAGAGCATGAGGAACACCTGAGGCTAGTTCTAGAGAAGCTACGTGAACACCAGCTGTATGCCAAATTGAGTAAGTGTGAATTCTGGCTGAAGGAGGTAGCATTTCTCGGTCATGTGATCTCTGCTGGAGGAGTGTTAGTCGATCCAGGCAAGGTAAAGGACGTTCTAGACTGGAAACCACCAAAGGCAGTAAAGGAGATTAGAAGTTTTCTTGGATTAGCCGGATACTATCGGCGATTCATAAAGGACTTCTCCAAGATAGCAAAGCCAATGATGATATTGTTAGGGAAGGACAAGAGTTTCGAGTGGACTCCGCGTTGTCAAGCCAGTTTTGAAGAATTGAAGAAGAGATTAACATCAGCCCCTGTCTTAATCTTACCTGATATCAGTAAGAGTTTCGACATATACTGTGACGCATCCAAGCAAGGACTAGGATGTGTGCTCATGCAGGAAGGTCATGTTGTGGCATATGCCTCTAGGCAATTACGGAAGCATGAAGAGAAGTACCCAACACACGATTTGGAATTAGCGGCAGTGGTACATGCTCTGAAATTTGGAGGCACTACATTCTTGGTCACCGTTGCGAGATCTATACGGATCACAAGAGTCTCAAGTACATATTCACTCAGACGGAGTTGAACCTAAGACACCAACAATGGTTAGAGTTGATTAAGGACTACGATGTGGGTATTAATGATCATCTAGGGAAGGCGAATGTTGTTGTGGATGCCCTGAGTAGAAAGACCTATTGCAGTCAGTTAATCGTGGAAAGGCTACCGCCAGAGCTCTGCAAGGAGTTTGAGCGACTGAACCTTGGGTTTGTGAATGAGTTAGAGACCGTTACAATGGAAGTAGAACCAACTCTCGACGAAGAAATTCGCAAGGGACAGCTAGAAGATGAGAAGCTAAGTGAGATCAGAAGGCTCATTAAGGAAGAAAAAGCTACCGACTTCATAGAAGATGAGAAGGGTACTATATGGATAGGTAAACGAATATGTGTGCCAGACAAGAAGCTCCTTTGTGACATAATCCTACAGGAAGCACACGATTCTGCATACTCCATTCATCCAGGAGGTACTAAGATGTATCAAGACTTGAAGACTCGTTATTGGTTGCATGGCATGAAGCGCGATGTCGTAGAGTATGTTGCGGTATGTGACACATGTCAACGTGTCAAGGCAGAACACCAATGACCCGCTAGATTGCTTCAACCTCTAAAGATTCCTGAGTGGAAATGGGAACAAGTCGGTATGGACTTCATAGTTGGATTACCCCGTACACAGTCGGGATATGATTCTATATGGGTTATAGTTGATCGTTTAACCAAGGTGGCACATTTTATTCCCGTCAAGACAACTTATAGTGGTGCGAAGCTGGCAGAACTATACATGTCAAGGATAGTGTGTTTACATGGAGTCCCTAAGAAGATAGTATCTGGCAGAGGCTCTTAGTTCACCTTGAGGTTTTGGGAGAAGGTACATGAATCTCTTGGCACCAAGTTGAACTTCAGCTCTGCATACCACCCTCAGACTGATGGATAGACCGAGAGGACGAACCAGATACTAGAAGACATGTTGAGAGCTTGTGCGTTGAAATATGGAAAGAGTTGGGACAAGAGCTTACCCTACGTAGAATTTTCTTATAACAGCAGTTATCAAGCAAGTATAGAGATGGCGCCTTTCAAGTTCCTATATGGAAGAAAGTGTAGGACACCTCTATTCTGGAATGAGACAGGAGAGAACCAAGTCTTCGGACCTCAGATACTACAAGAAGCAGAAAGACAAGTTAAGATTGTACGCGAGAACCTAAAGGTTGCACAGTCAAGGCAGAAAAGCTACGTTGATCGTAGGCGAAGAGACCTATCCTTTGAGATTGGAGATTTCGTGTATCTCAAGGTATCACCCATGAGGGGTGTTAGACGCTTCAAAGTCAAAGGGAAGTTAGCACCATGTTACATCGACCCTTTCAAGATCCTCGGTAGAAGAGGAGAAGTTGCATATCAGTTGGAGCTACCCACGCATCTCACGGATGTGCATGACGTGTTCCATGTGCCCCAATTAAAGAAGTGCTTAAGAGTGCCTGAAGAACAACTCCCTGTTGATGAAATAGACCCTTGGAAAGACCTCACATATACGGAACAACCAGTCAAGATCTTAGAAGTCGTTGAGAGAGTTACAAGAAACAAGGTGATCCGAATGTGCAAAGTGCTATGGAACCATCACACTGAAGAAGAAGCCACCTGGGAGCGTGAAGAAGAATTAAAAGCTGAGTTTGCCCACCTCTTCACCGATCATTCCGAATCTCGAGGGTGAGATTCATTGTAAGGAGGGAAGGTTTGTAAAACCCTACTTTTGTAAATTCTAAAAATGCCAACTATTAGCATTTAGGAGTTTAATTAAATAACCTAGGACAAATTGTCTTTATAATAAATTAAATTAGTTGTTGCAATTGCATAGCATGACATGTTCATATAGATTTTTAATTGCATCATGCATTTAGTTTTTTTTTATTAATTAATTACTAGGAATAATAGAATAGGAATTAGAAAGAAAAGAATAAAGGGATTCTTTTCTGCTCTTGGGCCGCCTCTTTCCCCCCTGGCCCAACTCGCTTTCCCCCACCTCCTCCTTTCGGCCCCGCCGGCCAGGCCACCTCCCCCTCCTTACCTTCTCCCCCATCCCGGCCTAGCTCCCCGCGGCCCAGCCCCACCCGGCCGTCTTCCTCCTCCCGCCTCTCTCTCTCCCCGCCGCCGGCCACCGAGCCCGACCCGTCGATCTCCCTCCCCCGGCCTCCCCGGCTCCCGAAAACCACCCCGCGCACGCCGCACCCTCCCGTTCCCCTTCTTCCCCCACTCACCGCGCTTTAAACACGCATTAGCGCGTGTACTACGCTCAAATGGCCGCCACCGGCCAATAATGGCCATAGAGCTCGGCCGCTCGCCTCCGAGTCCCCTCCGCGCCTGTAAAACCCCCCTCCGGCACCGCACGTTCCCGTCGCCTCTCCCCCACTCCTCCCCGCTCGATCACGACCACCGGAGCCACCTCCCCACCGAACGCCGACCGCCGCCGACGCGTCCCTCTACCGCCGACCGCCTCCCGGCCTCCCCCGCACCCGCGCGACCTGTCGGTGAGCATCGCCTCCCTCCCCTCTCTCTCCCAGAACCCTCGCGGCGAGGAATGGCCGATCGGAGCGCCGTTCCGGCCGATCTCCGGCGAGCCCCGCCGCCGTCGCCTCCGCATAGCCACCGCCGTCCGCCACCCACTTCGAGATCCCCCCCCCCCACCCCCTCGATGTCGTCCGTTTTAAAACCTGGGGCCCAGATTAGAAGGACGAAGGGGTATTCCCCCTGGTCCACCATGGACCCGTGGACCCTTTGGTCAACGCCAGTCCACAGAACCGTGGACCTGGTCCACGGATTCTTAGTTTAAAATTTAATTCAATAATTCCCTCTCTCTGTTTTTGTTAGCAGTTTTTGCAATTAGGCCCCTGCGTTTAGAATAAATTAGATTTATGCCCCTGTTTTTGTCTAGAACTATAGAAAATTGTATTTAAGCCCAAAGTTTTTTATAAAATTAATTTTTAGCACTTTAACTTAACAGAAACACCCCTACATTATTAGAATTATTATTTTGATCTTGTATTTTAACAAAAACACCCCTAGACTGATTTTAATTATGTTTTAGTCCATAGAATTATTTTAAATTATACTTTAATCCTTATTATTTGTATAAATATTATTTTAGCCCTAAAAATTTACAGAAACATCCCTGTACTTAATTTTAATTATAATTAGGCCCTGTCTTTTTACACTTAACCCCTTATACTTATTTTTAATTATGTTTAAGTTCTAAAATTTTGCAAAAACAACCATATACTTTTTAGTAATTATTTTTCAGTCCTAATAATTTACACTTTAGTCCCTGTAATTTTATAAAATTACAAATAGGTCCTTAAAAGCCCATGTTTTACCCTTTTGCCCCTAAAACTTCAAACTAGCATAACCTTTTACTCGTAACTCCAAATTAGGTGATTCTTGCGCCAAAATTCTCGTAGGAGCATAACCTTTGCATTCATTGCATCTATATGTTGTTTTTCCTCTGTTGCATATTATGTATTGATTTTTTTGTCTGTTTTACTTGTGTCGGTATTTCGTTACGTAAAGGCGAACATACACAAGGACCGCCCTACAAGGACTTTCAAGAGCAGGAATTTGAATGGTTAGAGCAGCTTTCCGCGCAGGACGAAGGCAAGTGTCCTTGATGCATACTGGACCTATTGAAATGTTACTATAGAATTGCATGCTTGTGTCAATTCATTGGGAACCTATTGTTAGGGTTTTCCTAGTATTGTTTTACCCTGTTCCTTGTCGCCTCGAAACAATGGGTGAATTGTGGGTAGATAATGCTTAGATGGCTTATGGGATGTGGGTTGATATTAATTTTGATTAATAAACTATGTCACGTGGGAAATGTTTGGTAAATTTTTTAGCAACATGGCTTAGGGATCTATGCAAGCTAGGTGGAAAGGATGTGGTGCCGTGGGCACATGGTTGTGGTGGTAGGCTTGATGTAGATCCTAGGAATCAGTTCTTGGAGTGACAACCCAGGAAAACAGTGTCATCACAAGACCGACATGGGTAAGGCTTGGCCTAGTAATTAGGTGTTCCCCCAGTGTCGGTGCAGCATTTGGTGGAGCGGGGAATGGAAGTCGAGAGGACTGTCCTTGTATCCGAATGGCTCAAGAGGGGGCTCCTGGGTGATGAGCTGCTTGTTGAAGGGCTATCACTTATGGACGGGAGTGGAACCTTAGTGGCTAGCATGTACTGGGAGACCCTTTGAAAAAGCCTCGTAGTGAAACCCTGCCACACACCAAAGGAAGTGTGTAATGTGGGTCGCGTCCACAAGCACCAAGGGAATCATGACTTGTGGGTAAAGTGGTACAAACTCTAGAGAGTATCAAACTATCATGATAACCGTGCTCACGGTCAAGAGCGGCCTGAAATCCTCACAAGATTAATTGGGAATGGGTTGGTATGGTTGGAAAGGTGGGATGGATTGAGAATTGGTTAGTATAGAACCTTGTGGAATCATGGTTTGGATGACCCCATGTAGTAAATAGGATGCTTAGGTTAATTAAAAGCTCATGCAACCCACTCTATAAAGCCTTTTCTTGACTATAGCCCATGTCATCTTTTCCCCCACTTGCTGAGTATGACATGTACTCACCCTTGCTATACCACGTTGATATTCAGCCCAAGGAGAAGATTGGAGCCACTACGAAGATGAAGGAAGCGAGTACTAGGCGATGATCCACCAGTCGATGCCTGTGGAGTTTAGGACGTCTATGCTAGTTTAATTCCGCTGCATTGATGTACTTTTCTTCTAGACCCACGGGTCCTTTTGTAATAAAGATATGATGTAATAATTAAAGGATATGGATAATTATTCTGTTTACCATTGATGATGTACCGTATGTGTGTATAACTTGATCCTGAGCACATGTACGGCTGCACCCGTTTTGGTTCTTAAAATGGGTGTTACAGAAGTGGTATCAGAGCCATATCCACTGCAGGACGTCAGCCTAGTTAGCCATGGACGCATTTAAGGACCCTATTTTGTCTTACATCAATACAAACTATTTTAACAAAATATTAATCCTTGTCATTTTCTTATTTTGTTGCTTTTGTTAAATTTCAGATTTCTTTAACCATTACTTATTCATGCCTTGTGATTTTAAAATGTAGATGGCCCACACCAAGCAGACCGCTCGTAAGGTTATGATTGGATGCCACTGTGGACTCCTTGCCCTAGGCGTGTTTGGAAGGAAGAAAGTGAAGAAGTAAATCAACCTGAACGTGAGAAGACCCCAGTGATGGACGAGAAGCTTCCAGAGGGACCACAGGAAGATCCCAAGGAACCTGAAGAAGAAGAAGAACCTGAAGAATATGAGCAAGAAGAGGACCCTGAGGAACCACAAGGGGAAGAAGACCCAAAAGAGCCTGAGGACCCTGAATATCCTAAAGATGGTGATGACTCAGAGGAGGACAAATACCTATTCGTCCGTATGGCTGAGAAGTACCGCTCTCTTGGACTAGAGGGTGAGACCTTCTCCAAGACTCTGTGGAAGCTACTTGAGAAGATTGGCATCACCAGTAGGCCTCAGTACTTCATCAAGAAAGTGGATCGTCCTTTTCGTGAGGAATGGACATCGGAGGTCAACATCTACGATGGCGACCGCGTCATATCTACTCACCATGGCCGGACCCCTAGGGATACTCATGGGGCCGCAGTGGACGACGCTGCTTGGAGGGCTCTCACTAGCCTCTGCTACACTCACCGCCATGGAATAGCAAAGACAAGTTTTGCCCACATTCCCCGTCGGAAGCCAGGCATGGAGAAGTACACCGTCGCTCCTACAGAATGGTATGTGAGCACCAGGGAGATGGACGAGACTCAGGGAGTTGCGGTGGACTTAAGCCGCGCTATGGAAGCACTATAGAGGGAGAACCACACTCTTCGGAAGAGGCTGCATGATACTGAGGATTGCATAAAGCGCGACCAGCGAGTCAAGATGGGTGAGCAGAGTGACCTCTACTCCTCTGGTATCCGCACTTGGACTGCAAACTTCCCGAAGCACGCAAGTTCCCTACCTTCGGACTCCGACGAAGTCAACTCCCGTGCCTAGGAGATTCCCTTACCCATGATTAAAGATTGTAATAATCCAACACTTAGATCGATTTACTTTCATGGTGTGATGTAATGAACTCTGTGGCTTGGTTAAATAAGTGTGCTTGATGTGAGTTGTGGGATGCCTCGGCACCTTGTCCACAACCTTATCGTTTGGTTGCTCATTAAATAAACTATCTTTTACTTATCATTCCTTGATGCATTTAGATGGGGATCTTTCTTTTCGTTATTACCACACCTCGTCTCACACTACCTCCACCACCTATTCTATCAGATGGTTCGCACTAGAGGCCACGCTGGAGGTAGCAATCAGAACAACGAGGATGGCAATAATGCTTCAAACCTTGAGCAATTCTTGGCCATGCAGACTCAGCTCATGCAGACAAAGATCCAAACTTTGGGCGCTATACAACAGAACCACAATGCACCTCCACCTCCACCCCAGAATAGATTGGGGGAGTTCCTAAGGACTAGGCCACCTACCTTTTCCCAATCCAAGGATCCGATGGAAGCGTATGATTGGCTCAAGGCAATCGAGAAGATGTTGAAGAAGTTAATGATCGCTCAATGCAATGATCGTGAGAAGGTTCTCTTTGCAGCTCATCAGTTGTATGGTGTAGCCGTAGACTGGTGGGAAGCGTATTGTAATGCTCATGATGATGTGGAAAGCATCACTTGGATTGAGTTCAAGGATAATTTCCGCTCCCACTATGTTCCTACGGGCATTAAGTCTGTGGCTACCGCATGATGCCATCTCCCAACCCATACTACCGTGCTCCCAACACTATCAGGCCACCCATGCAAGCTCCACGCCCCAACTTTCCAATGCAATGCTCCAACTACCAGGCACCTCGCCCTAACCAGCAGCAGGCACCTCGCACCACCTATCAGCAAGCTCCCCGCCCCACAGCCCCAACAGCTCCACAAAACCAGAACCGCCCTACCTCTGGAAACACTAATGGTGTGAATCGTGGATGTTATCACTACGGACAGGAAGGTCACTTCGTGGGACAGTGTCCTCAACAAAAGAACTCACCAAGGCAAGCCCCAACCAACATGCTCCCAGGCAATCAAGGACAGCAGAATTATGCTCGAGAGCGTGTCAATCATGTCACAACTGAGGAAGCTGAGCAAGCTGTAGATGTGGTGCTCGGTATGTTCTTAGCTAATTCTCAACCAGCAACCATTTTGTTTGATTCGGGAGCATCACATTCATTCATAACATCCACATATGTGGCAAAGCACAACCTACTGATTGCTCTTATGAAGCATACCATGCTAGTTAGCTCTCCTGGTGGAGAAATGAGAACCAATCAAATATGCCCAAAGGTCGCCCTTAAAATAAGGGGGGTGGACTTCTCAGCTAATCTCATAATCCTAGAATCCAAGGGGATAGATATAATACTTGGAATGGATTGGTTATGCAAGTATGATGGAGTGATACAGTGCGCCAAGCAGTTGGTACAGCTGACTAGTGCAGAGGGTACCAAGGTTGAGTTCGTAGCAGCCAACTCTACTGCCAAGGAGGTCATACTAAACCAAACCACCGGCACACCCATAGAAGAGATACGAGTGGTTTGTGATTTCCCTGATGTCTTTCCTATAGAACTTCCAGGTATGCCACCAGACTGTGACATAGAGTTTGTTATCGACTTAATACCAGGAACTGCTCCTATATCTAAGAGGCCCTATAGGATGCCAGTTAATGAGTTGGTAGAACTAAAGAAGCAATTACATGAGATGCTAGAGAAAGGTTTCATTCACCCTAGTTCCTCACCTTGGGGAGCTCCATTACTCTTTGTCGAGAAGAAGGATAAGACTCAGAGGATGTATGTGGACTATCGTTCTCTTAATGATGTGACCATCAAGAATAAGTATCCACTACCACGGATTGAAGACTTGTTCGATCAGATGAAAGGAGCTTGTGTATTCTCCAAGATTGATCTACGATCCGGGTATCACCAGTTGAAGATCAGACCATCAGACATACCCAAGACGGCTTTCCGAACAAGATATGGGTTATATGAGTATACGGTAATGTCATTTGGGTTGACCAATGCACCGGCCTACTTCATGCACCTTATGAACAAGGTGTTCGTGGAATACTTGGATAAGTTTGTTGTGGTTTTCATTGATGACATCTTGGTGTTTTCAAAGAATGAAGAAGAGCATGAGGAACACCTGAGGCTAGTTCTAGAGAAGCTACGTGAACACCAGCTGTATGCCAAATTGAGTAAGTGTGAATTCTGGCTGAAGGAGGTAGCATTTCTCGATCATGTGATCTCTGCTGGAGGAGTGTCAGTCGATCCAGGCAAGGTAAAGGACGTTCTAGACTGGAAACCACCACTGGCAGTAAAGGAGATTAGAAGTTTTCTTGGCTTAGCCAGATACTATCGGCGATTCATAATGGACTTCTCCAAGATAGCAAAGCCAATGACGATATTGTTAGGGAAGGACAAGAGTTTCGAGTGGACTCCGCGTTGTCAAGCCAGTTTTGAAGAATTGAAGAAGAGATTAACATCAGCCCCTGTCTTAATCTTACCTGACATCAGTAAGAGTTTCGACATATACTGTCACGCATCCAGGCAAGGACTAGGATGTGTGCTCATGCAGGAAGGTCATGTTGTGGCATATGCCTCTAGGCAATTACAGAAGCATGAAGAGAAGTACCCAACACACGATTTGGAATTAGCGGCAGTGGTACATGCTCTGAAGATTTGGAGGCACTACATTCTTGGTCATCGTTGTGAGATCTATACGGATCACAAGAGTCTCAAGTACATATTCACTCAGACGGAGTTGAACCTAAGACAACAACGTTGGTTAGAGTTGATTAAGGACTACGATGTGGGTATTAACGATCATCTAGGGAAGGCGAATGTTGTTGCGAATGCCCTGAGTAGAAAGACCTATTGCAGTCAGTTAATCGTGGAAAGGCTACCGCCAGAGCTCTGCAAGGAGTTTGAGCGATTGAACCTTGGGTTTGTGAATGAGTTAGAGACCGTTGCAATGGAAGTGGAACCAACTCTCGACGAAGAAATTCACAAGGGACAGCTAGAAGATGAGAAGCTAAGTGAGATCAGAAGGCTCATTAAGGAAGGAAAAGCTACCGACTTCACAGAAGATGAGAAGGGTACTATATGGATAGGTAAACGAATATGTGTGCCAGACAAGAAGCTCCTTTGTGACATAATCCTACGGGAAGCACACGATTCTGCATACTCCATTCATCCAGGAGGTACTAAGATGTATCAAGACTTGAAGACTCGTTATTGGTGGCATGGCATGAAGCGCGATGTCGCAGAGTATGTTGCGGTATGTGACACATGTCAACGTGTCAAGGTAGAACACGAATGACCCGCTGGATTGCTTCAACCTCTAAAGATTCCTGAGTGGAAATGGGAACAAGTCGGTATGGACTTCATAGTTGGATTACCCCGTACACAGTCGGGATATGATTCTATATGGGTTATAGTTGATCGTTTCACCAAGGTGGCACACTTTATTCCCGTCAAGACAACTTATAGTGGTGCGAAGCTGGCAGAACTATACATGTCAAGGATAGTGTGTTTACGTGGAGTTCCTAAGAAGATAGTATCTGGCAGAGGCTCTTAGTTCACCTTGAGTTTTTGGGAGAAGGTACATGAATCTCTTGGCACCAAGTTGAACTTCAGCTCTGCATACCACCCTCAGACTGATGGATAGACCGAGAGGACGAACCAGATACTAGAAGACATGTTGAGAGCTTGTGCGTTGAAATATGGAAAGAGTTGGGACAAGAGCTTACCCTACGCAGAATTTTCTTATAACAACAGTTATCAAGAAAGTATAGAGATGGCGCCTTTCGAGTTCCTATATGGAAGAAAGTGTAGGACACCTCTATTCTGGAATGAGATAGGAGAGAACCAAGTCTTCGGACCTCAGATACTACAAGAAGCAGAAAGACAAGTTAAGATTGTACGCGAGAACCTAAAGGTTGCACAGTCAAGGCAGAAAAGCTACGCCGATCGTAGGCGAAGAGACCTATCCTTTGAGATTGGAGATTTCATGTATCTCAAGGTATCACCCATGAGGGGTGTTAAACGCTTCAAAGTCAAAGGGAAGTTAGCACCATGTTACATCGACCCTTTCAAGATCCTCGATAGAAGAGGAGAAGTTGCATATCAGTTGGAGCTACCCTCGCATCTCACGGATGTGCATGACGTGTTCCATGTGCCCCAATTAAAGAAGTGCTTAAGAGTGCCTGAAGAACAACTCCCTGTTGATGAAATAGACCTTTGGAAAGACCTCACATATACGGAACAACCAGTCAAGATCTTAGAAGTCGTTGAGAGAGTTACAAGAAACAAGGTGATCTGAATGTGCAAAGTGCTATGGAACCATCACACTGAAGAAGAAGCCACCTGGGAGCGTGAAGAAGAATTAAAAGCCGAGTTTGCCCACCTCTTCACCGATCATTCCGAATCTCGAGGGCGAGATTCATTGTAAGGAGGGAAGGTTTGTAACACCCTACTTTTGTAAATTCTAAAAATGCCAACTATTAGCATTTAGGAGTTTAACTAAATAACCTAGGACAAATTGTCTTTATAATATATTAAATTAATTGTTGCAATTGCATAGCATGACATGTTCATATAGATTTTTAATTGCATCATGCATTTAGTTTATTTTTATTAATTAATTACTAGGAATAATAGAATAGGAATTAGAAAGAAAAGAATAAAGGGATTCTTTTCTGCTCTTGGGCCACCTCTTTCCCCCGTGGCCCAACTCGCTTTACCTCACCTCCTCCTTTCAGCCCAGCCGGCCAGGCCGCCTCCCCCTCCTTTCCTTCTCCCCCATCCCGGCCCAGCTCCCCGCGGCCCAACCCCACCCGGCCGTCTTCCTCCTCCCGCCTCTCTCTCTCCCCGTCGTCGGCCACCGAGCCCGACCCATCGATCTCCCTCCCCCGGCCTCCCCGGCTCTCAAAAACCACCCCACGCATGCCGCACCCTCCTGCTCCCCTTCTTACCCCCACTCACCGCGCTTTAAACGCGCGTTAGCGCGCGTACCGCGCTCAAACGGCCGCCGCCGGCCAATAATGGCCATAGAGCTCGGCCACTCGCCTCCGAGGCCCCTCCGCGCCTATAAAACCCCCCTCCGGCACCGCACGTTCCCGCCACCTCTCCCCCACTCCTCCCCGCTCGATCACGACCACCGGAGCCACCTCCCCACCAACCGCCGACCGCCGCCGACGTGTCCCTCCACCGCCGACCGCCTCCCGGCCTCCCCCGCACCCACGCGACCTGTCGGTGAGCATCGCCTCCCTCCCCTCTCTCTCCCGGAACCCTCGCGGCGAGGAATGGCCGATCGGAGCGCCATTCCGGCCGATCTCCGGTGAGCCCCGCCGCCGCCGCCTCTGCATAGCCACCGCCGTCCGCCACCCACATCCAGACCCCCCCCCCCACGCCCTCGATGTTGTCCGATTTAAAACCTAGGGCCCAGATTAGAAGGACGAAGGGGTATTCCCCTTGGTCCACCATGGACCCGTGGACCCTTTGGTCAACGCCAGTCCACAGAACCGTGGACCTGGTCCACGGATTTTTAATTTAAAATTTAATTCAATAATTCCCGGGATATTGTTAGCAGTTTTTGCAATTAGGCCCCCGCGTTTAGAATAAATTAGATTTATGCCCCTATTTTTGTCTAGAACTGTAGAAAATTGTATTTAAGCCCAAAGTTTTTTATAAAATTAATTTTTAGCACTTTTACTTAATAGAAACACCCCTACATTATTAGAATTCTTATTTTGATCTTGTATTTTTACAAAAACACCCCTAGACTGATTTTAATTATGTTTAAGTCCCTAGAATTATTTTAAATTATACTTTAATCCTTATTATTTGTATAAATATTATTTTAGCCCTAAAAATTTACAGAAACATCCCTGTACTTAATTTTAATTGTAATTTGGCCCTGACTTTTTACACATAACCCCTTACATTTATTATTAATTATGTTTAAGTTCTAAAATTTTGCAAAAACAACCTTATACTTTTTAGTAATTATTTTTCAGTCCTAATAATTTACACTTTAGTCCCTGTAATTTTATAAAATTACAAATAGGTGCTTAAAAGCCCCTGTTTTTACCCTTTTGCCCCTAAAACTTCAAACTAGCATAACTTTTTACTCGTAACTCCAAATTAGGTGATTCTTGCGCCAAAATTCTCGTAGGAGCATAACCTTTGCATTCATTGCATCTACATGTTGTTTTTCCTCTGTTGCATATTGTGTATTGATTTTTTTTGTATGTTTTACTTGTGTCGGTATTTCGTTACGTAAAGGCGAACATACACAAGGACCGCCCTACGAGGACTTTCAAGAGTAGGAATTTGAAGGTTAGAGCAGCCTTCTATGTAGAACGAAGGAAAGTGTCCTTGATGCATTTTGCACCTATTGAAATGTTACCATAGAATTGTATTGCTTGTGTCAATTGATTGGGAACCTATTGTTAGGGTTTTTCTAGTATTGTTTTACCCTGTTTCTTGTCGCCTCGACACTATGGGTGAATTGTGGGTAGGAAATGCTTAGATGGCTTATGGGATGTGGGCTGATATTAATTTTGATTAATGAACAATGTTACATGGGAAATGTTTGGTAAAATTTTTAGCAACATGGCTTAGCGATCTATGCAAGCCAGGTAGAAAGGATGTGGTGCCGTGGGCACATGGTTGTGGTGGTAGGCTTGTTGTAGTTCCTTGGAACTAGTTCTTGGAGTGACAACCCAGGAAAATAGTGCCATCACAAGACCGACATGGCTAAGGCTTGGCCTAGTAATTATGTGTTCTCCCAGTGTCGGTGCAGCATTTGGTGGAGCGAGGAATGGAAGTCGAGAGGACTGTCCTTGTATCCGAAAGGCTCAAGAGGGGGCTCCTGGGGTGATGAGCTGCTTGTTGAAGGGCTATCACTTATGGACGGGAGTGGAACCTTAGTGGCTAGCATGTACTGGGAGACCCTTTGGAAAAGCCTCGTAGTGAAACCCTGCCACACACCAAAGGAAGTGTGTAATGTGGGTCGTCCACAGGCACCAAGGGAATCACGACTTGTGGGTAAAGTGGTACAAACTCTACAGAGTATCAAACTATCATGATAACCGTGCTCACGGTCAATAGAGGCCTGAAATCCTCACAAGACTAGTTGGGAATGGGTTGGTATGGTTGGAAAGGTGCGATGGATTGAGACTTGGTTAGTATAGCACCTTGTGGAATCATGGTTGGGATGACCCCATGTAGTAAATAGGATGCTTTGAATAATTAAAAGCTCATGCAACCCACTCTATAAAGCCTTTTCTTGACTATAGCCCATGTCATCTTTTCCCCCACTTGCTGAGTACGACATGTACTCACCCTTGCTATACCACGTTGATATTCAGCCCAAGGAGAATATTGGAGCCACTACGAAGATGAAGGAAGCGAGTACTAGGCGATGATCCACCAGTCGATGCCTGTGGAGTTTAGGACGTCTATGCTAGTTTAATTCCGCTGCATTGATGTACTTTTCTTCTAGACCCACGGGTCCTTTTGTAATAAAGATATGATGTAATAATTAAAGGATATGGATAATTATTCTGTTTACCATTGATGATGTACCGTATGTGTTTGTAACTTGATCCTGGGCACACGTAAGGCTGCACCCATTTTGCTTCTTAAAATGGGTGTTACAACCATTACCTGTACAAGCAAAGCCCACATGAAGTACTGATGAAATGCTTGTCTCAAGATGAAGGCATAACTATATTAGGAAACATCCACACTGTCATTTGTGGGAATCACGTTGGCTCATCCACAATTGTGGACAAAGCAATGAGGCAAGGGTTTTATTGGCCGACCGCCGGTGCTGATGGCAAGGAAATTCCAAAAGTGTGAAGGTTGTCAGTTCTTCGCCCGCCAGATGCACGTACCTACTATAGAACTTCAAAATATACCAATAACTTGGTCGTTTTCAGTATGGGCTTTAGACATTATCGGACCTTTCATGAAAGCTCAGGGGTTTTACTCATCTTTTCGTAGCAGTGGACAAGTTTTCTAAATGGATCGAAGCAAAGCCAGACGGTAAGATTTCGGCAAAGAAGGCCATCGAGTTTATGACCGAAATAGTCACTCGGTTCAGTGCCCCACACAAGATAATCACTGAAAATGATACTCAATTCATAGCAGAGGAGTTTCAAGAGTTTGCGGGCTGAGTCGGCTTTAAGATTGGTTATGCCTCAGCCGCCCATCCACAGAGCAATGGCCAGGTTGAGAAGGCAAACGGCCTCCTACTTTCTGGAATTAAGCCTCGTATAACTCGTGCCACCAGGCACTCCCCTTTTTCTCTGGTTTATGGCTCGGAAGCCATGTTACCAATCGAGATTCTTTTTGCCTCCCCTCGTGTGGTAGCGTATGAAGAATAAACCTCCAACGACCATAGGTGTGACGACTTGTTATTGTTGGAGGAGCAGCGAGATGCCACTGTAATTTGGTCGGCAAAGTACCAACAAAGTTTGCGACGTTATCACGATAAAAATGTTCGAACACAGGGTTTTTCTATCGGCGACCTGGTTTTGAAGCAAGTTCAGTCTAAGGTCGGCAAGCACAAGTTGTCGCCTCCATGGGAAGGACCTTTTATTATAAAGGAAATCACTCGGCCAGGCACCTATCGATTGATGAATGAGGACGGATCGGACCTTCAAAGTTCCTGGAATGTTTCACAGCTACGTCATTTTTATACTTAGTAATTATAGTTTATTGTATTTCTATTATTAAATATATATACATAGTAGTCATGATATTTGATTTTGCAATTTATGATTTCTGTGAATAATTTTTGTTATTGTTTACATCATGACTCAAATTCTGATACTTGGTATCACCCTAACTCGCGCATGTCGACCAAGCGGGTTACTTAGTCCCCAGTGTTCTTGCCGTCTGTTAGGGACCAAGGCAATTCTCCTAATTCACATATGCTTGACCGAGTGAGTTCTTAGTCTCCATAGTTCATATCGGTTATTGGGAGCATTGTTTAGAGGGCTGACATGAGTTGTGTATTGGTTGTGAGTGTTTAACAGGAGTTCATACAATACATATACGAAGTAGTGCGACCTAAGAATTCATTACAATACTGGTAATGAATCTAGACCTTAGCGGTCTATCGAACATTGGTTATATTACAGTATCAGAGCTGTAACACAGTATTTTAAGCTTTACAATTCCTTGCAATTTAGGTAAGGGATCTAGCTCTATCTGGTCAGCTAATATATGAGCTGTTTTTTGCGCCTCAGCCACGAGAGCTTCACATTGCTCATCAGAGAAATCTTCATGGAAACCCTTGGCTACCACATCTAACTCTATGCTGGGGATGTGGGACTTTGCAATTGCCAGGACTTGTGCGCCGGCTAGCTCTGCAACATGTCGAGCATGTTCTTTCAGTTGGCCGGGTGCCCCTTGTAGCCTCGTCATCAGGTCTCGACATCGAGGTGGTTTTTCTTCAGGATATATGTATTGGGCGGCCACCTCTGCATCCTTCTGAAGAGCTGCAAGAGACCATCGAAGGTTTTCATCACCCTATATAAATTTCTTCTGCAATAGCTCATAGGACCTCTTTGATCCTACAGGAGTACAATAATCATATATGTCCAGCACAATGAACTTCAATATCAAGGTATTAGTTGAATAAACACTTACCTCTTAGGCGTTTCTCGGCTTCTACCTTCTCAGCCTCAAGGGTGGCAACTTTTTCCTTATAGTCTTCTTTTTGCTTTTCAATTTCTTTGAATGCTTTTTGGAGTTGGTTTAGCTCATCCACAACCTTTTTGAAGATCTTTTTAGCTTTGATTACTTCGGTTTCCAGCTTTATGTTTCTTTCTTTTTGGCTTTTTATTGTTTCCTTAGCTCCTGTCAGTAACGAACATTTTAGTACATATATATATTTTTATATGTAGAAGTATATTTTTACCTTCCGCCCTTTTCTTCCATGAATTTTGTTTTTCTTGCATTGTCTTGAGGTCGTCTTTTAGCTTTTCAAAATTTTTCTTGATCTCTGCCGAGCCCTAGATCTGCTTCTTTAATCCTTGATTCTCGGACTTCAAAGTTTTAAAAGCTTGGGCAGATGACTCCAGTTCTTTTATACGGCCTTCAAGACTTGCAATTTGAGCGGTCGCCTGGGCATCTTGTTTTTGTTTCAATTCCAGCGACCGCGATGCCTCTGTATGGACGAAGTTAAATGTTCATATTACATAGATAACATGTGAGGTATAGGCTTTATTGGTCTCATACCTTGTAGCTAGAATTGAAGTTCATCAACTTGAGATGAACGGACTTTTAGCGCTACTGATAAGCGTCTGACTTCCAGTCTCTCTTTGGCAAGCTGATCTTCTAAGTCGACGGCTTTAGCACAATGCCTTTCGACAAGTTGCAGAAGCTTACTCTTGTTGGCCATATGGGTTTTTAGAGCCTGCAATGATGGCGAACTATATGTTTGAAACTTCATAGCCAGGAATGGTGATTATTATTGAAAAGAAGGAAGGAATACCTGGAAGGAATGATAGGCTTTTTCAGTATGTTCTTCAAATTTTTTCAATTCCGATTGCTCTGCCGACTCATCAAATCCAGTGATGGCAAATCGGCCAATATGATATAATGATCTAGTCGGTGTTGGCTGTTCTGAGGCACCTTCTCTTACCACTTGGTGAATAGGAGTTGGCGTGACGTTTTCCTCCGGCCCGATTGGATATTCATATGTTGGCTCTAGCATAGATTCAAAAACCAGTGATGGCTCTTCGGGCTCAATGGAGGCAGGAGTATCAGCACCCGTTGCCATCTCAGATTTGTTTAGGTCCGGGATATTGGGTGATTTAGCTTGGTTATCTTCTGGCTAAGTGGATTCGGGTGCACTCTTCAAATCACTCGGTTTGTTTGCCGAGTGGTTTGGGACATCATCTCTGGATGACCCGGCATGTGATGTCTCCTGGTCTTTTTCAGGAACTAGACTTTGCGCCGAAACTTCTTCAAAAGATGACCGCCCGGACGACCTGCCAATTAAACAAAGAATTACATATTTACTTCAAATGGATAGTTAAGCTTCAAGTTATATTGATTTGTTTACCTTGAGAGGCGTTTGAATTTTATGCCTGACACTCTTGGTGGGGGGCTGGTTGGCCTTGGGGCACCTGTCATGTCTGGCGCCGTCTCATGGGTGCCTGCCTTGCTTGCTTCACTCGGATGATTTTATCCTTTATCATCCATGGCCCGCCGAGTGGTGGAGGTTTTCTCTAGAGTTTTCTTCTTTGCCTCTTCTTGAAGTCTAGCTACTCTTTCAGCCAGCGATTCTTCTTCATCAAGATCTTCAATATGCGCCTTGCGGCACTTGGGAGCTGATGGTTGAGTGGGAGATTTCTTTTGCGACATCGGCGGCAGTGGGGGGTTGGACACGTATACATCAAGGTTCTGCAATATATGTGACGTATTATTCATTGCTGAACATAATGCATGAAGTGTTGACTTTTTTAATCACAGAAGTGGATAACTTACTGAACTCCTGCCAGTCTTGGAATGATGTCCACTTTTCGCACTACCTGGAGTCCAACCAAGGAGTGAAGAAAATATGTTTTCCCGCTGCAATGTTAATTCCCTTTTAGACAATGTTTCTGGCGCTTCCATGGTGGGGTCTGAACCTAGATGGAACTTCCATCCAGGAACATGACGTTTGTTAATAGGCTGCACGCGGCAATATATGAAGCTTGCGGCAACATGTACGCGAGTATAACCTTGGGACTTGAGATAGGCAATGTGCTCTAATATGGCATCAACTCGAGACTTCTTGTTTGGATGGGCCTTTGCTGACCACTCGGGTCGTGGCTTGGGGGCTTCAGCCGTAGTCTTTGACAAAGGTGGAGCATGGTTTCCATGGTAAAATCAGTTCGCGTGCCAATCTTTGTTCGTTGATGGAAGTGGTACATCAATGTATTTGGATTTATTCCTTAGTTGGAATCCGGCCCCTCCTATAACATTATTGTTGTTTGATTTCAAAACAAACAGTTCTTTGAAGGTATCCAAATGGGGATGAATCCCCAAGAACACCTCACACAGGTGGATAAAGATAGCAATATGTAATATAGAATTTGGATTTAGATTGACAAGGTTGATGCCATAGAAGAACAGAAGACCGTGAAAGAAGTCGCTACAAGGGATCCCAAATCCACGATAGAAAAAGGAGGAGAAAACCGTGATTTGGTCGATGGGAGGTTGGGGAAATTTCAGACCTATGGCTTCGATCCATCCTCCGGTCTGTTGATCCTGCAACACGCTATCAATCACCAGTCTGTTGATTTTCTCTGAATCCATGGCTGACACGGGGAACTCCTTGATGGCGGCGGGGATGTTGAAAACTGGCTCTTCTTCCTCGCCCTTCTCAGGAGAAGATTGCTTTTGGGATTGTGCCTTAGAGCTTTGGTGGGTGCGCTTTGGGGCCATCGCTCTTGTTTGAGTACGGTGGGAAGCAGTTGTGTGGTGCTTTGGGGTGGAAATGGAATCCTGAGATCTAGGGCTTGTGTGCGCAAGAAGGCAGCGGCGGTGAAATGAAGACGAAGGGATGCGGCTGTTTGAAGGCCCTTTTTATAAGGGCTAAATGACCTATTGGGCCGAGGCTTCTTGTAATCTGTTAAGTCCAGTTTTATTAATTGGCTTGTTGCGGTTTCAACCTTGGAAATTGTAGCTTTTGAGATTTTGTGATAAATCACTCGGATTGTTGCGATTTCAATCTTGGAAATTGTACCTTTCGAGATTTCGTGATAAATCACTCGGATTGTTGCGATTTCAATCTTGCAAATTGTACCTTTTGAGATTTTGTGATAAATCACTTGGATTGTTGCGGTTTCAACCTTGGAAATTGTACTTTTCGAGATTTCATGGTAAATCACTCGGATTGTTGCGGTTTCAACCTTGGAAATTGAACATTTCGAGATTTTGTGATAAATCACTCGGATTATTGTAGTTTCAGCCTTGGAAATTGTACCTTTCGAGATTTTGTGATAAATCACTCGGATTGTAGCAGTTTCAGCCTTGGAAATTGTACCTTTCGAGACTCCATGATAAATCACCCGGATTATCTCGGCACCAATCTTGGGGGTTGTGTTTCAGTGTTATATTATCACTATTGATACATCACCAATCTTGGGGGCTATGACAATTGAAATTTGTCGTTAATCATTCGGATTAAGGGCACTTAAGCATTAGGGATGTAAATATCAATTCAGCTAAATATGGAACCTGTTAAGACAAAATTGGGAGATTCAGACCTCATTATGCCCTTTTCTATGGAGGGATAAGATTAATTGGATATTTTTAATAACTCAAAAGTTGCTTCGGTGTAGCCTCAACAATCTTCTGAGTTGGGGGCTATTTGCATAGGCTATGTCTTTTTTAGGAATTTGTGAATAAGGATTAACAGAAAAAAGCATTTCCCAATTTCATAAGATGTCGAGGCAAACCAAGACGACAATTCAATACGGGAAGTGCTTGGGGGCTACTGTGGTATATATATACTAGGGATACCTCGCCACTCGGATATATTGCCGAGTGGGCTGGGATCCAATAAAGATAAAGACCCATGAAGATAACTACTCGGATTGTTACTTGGAGTACACGACAAGCCAATACTAGAGATAGAAAGTTAGAGATAGAGTCCTAGTCGGAAATCATGTTGTAACCGACTAAGACACTTACCATGTAACCCTGCCCCCTGGATATATAAGGAGGGGCAGGGGCTCTTTCATGGATATCCCGCATAATACACCACAGAACACAGGATGTAGGGTTGTTATCCTCTGGGAGGCCCGAACCTGTCTAAACCTTGCGTCTTGTGTGTCCATCGATCTTTCATACTCATACGCATACCTAGATCTACTATCGAGAATATCTCTCGACAAGCATACACACCACATAATCCTTTATAGGGAGATGGCTCAAAGCAACTGTCTAGTAATCTCTTTGCTTGTTTCACCTCTGTTCCATCAAGCTCTATATCATCCTTGTAAAGCTTCCCTATGACTCTCCCAATAATTTCTTGATTCAAAACTTCCGACTTGAAGCAATTAATTGGGAAATTATACTCAATTCCGGCTTCAGAGGTGTCTTTCGGACTGAAGGATCTCCTCATATTGAGCAATTCTTGCGAAAAATCAATAGGAATCCAGTCCATTGGCTCAAATTCATCAAGTGGTTTAGCATTCGCCAATGTCCTATCCCCCTTTGGTTTAGCAAAGTTACCTTCGAATTCCTTTAGGTGGTTGCCCAGAATTGCAGCTTCTATCTTGGTATATTCCTTGCAGCTTGGCAGAGTTGTCAGGGCAATCAGTTCCCCTGTTGTTGCAACTGCGCCGATCGGCGCGCACGTCAGATCCATGGAACTGGGTCTGACGAGCCCTATCTCTTCAAATTCATGCTCTAGAGTACTCTGTTCAGCCGACGACTCTTCCTTCTGCATAACTTCTGGGCATAGCTGATTTGGTTCTAGATATTCTTTCCAGTGCTTATGCAAAGCTTCATTCTTAGCGATTTTGCCTATCAATTCGATCCCCACCTTGGCTGTCAACCTCAGAAAACTTCCTCCGGCCGATCCATCCAAATGCATCCTCGATGCCTTGTTTATGGCCATGTAGAAGGTTTGAGTGCACATATTCTCATCAATGCCGAGGTTAGGTCCTTGTTTCAATAATGTTTTAAAACACGTCCAGGCTTCCGCGAGAGATTCTTCATCTTTTTGTAAGAAGTTCACCACTTCCCTTCTCAATTTCTGCACCTTTGGCAAAGGAAAATAGTGGAGACAAAAATTTCCAACTAATCCACTCCACTTACGTTTTGCATCTCGAGATACTGCCTTGTGCCACTCTTTGGCTTTTCCTCCCAAAGAGAATGGGAAAAGCAGCCATCTGTAAATATCCTGAGGCACTCCTTCATGATGGAATGTTTGGCCAAGTGCCTCCAAATCTTGTAGGTGAGTATATGGATTCTCCTCCTTCGCTCCAAAGAATTTGTTTGCTTCAACCATGCTAATGATAATGGGGTTCAACACATACGAGGAGGCCATGGCCTTCTCGTCTGAGGATTGAGGCACCAGCACGTTTGGAGATGGCAAAGAAAGCTCCCTGAGCATCGGAGAAGGTTCCGTTGTACTCATCCTAAAAATTCACACAAAACACAAAACAAAAACAACTAGAAGAGAAAAGGATTAGACGTTAGTAAAATATTAATAGTAAAAGAACAGGCTTGTTCCTCGGCAACGGCGCCAGAAAATGATGCTTGTTGGTCATAGTTATGCACCCACTTATATACCGCAAGAGGACGGTGTACAGTTGTAGCTCTTTTTCCCTCAGAGTATTCCAAGGTTATCGAATCCATAGGGAACGAGTGGGACTATTACCATTAAAGACTTACTAATAGATTGCAATGGTTGGGTTGGTGTGAGTGATGACGGTGAGAGAGTGGTGGATGAATGTTATTAGAGATGTAACAGGATAATGAAGGATTCTCTCCTTAGGATTGGTTCACAAGCATGCAATCTTATTCTTATTAACTCGGATGATGATTCCAATATTCTACAAGACATGGTGGTTTTGTTCGCCCCGGTTGTCACTACAGAGGTTATTAGCTCCCCACTGGTTTCTTGCACTATGCAATGGGCAGAAGTGTACCGGCCGATACACTAATGAAATAGATGCACAATTGAGTTCACTACATAGATTGAATTCATCAAGAGAGTATCAATAATTATGAGAGTTATATGACCAGATCCCCGCACCAGAGAAGAGAATATGAGACTACTCGCTCATCCTCCTGCTAAGCATAGCAGAAGGGTGAGAAATAGCGCTAGACCGCACACGAGCCGATCGGCGCAACCGTCGTGCCGATCGGCGCGACCTCCCTTCTGGTGGTTCTCATGGGTGTTGACCAACCGTCGCCGCCAATATCCTGAAACCCTAGTTCTAACAACTGGATATCGCGATTGCTGTCTCTCCCCTCTTCTTTTGGCTCTTGATAGATGTCTTCCTTTTATATCAGGCGAGATTAGGTCAACATCCACCGACTTCGACTTGTATTGGGCTGGGCCTTTGTCCTTGGACCGAATTATGCTTTTCATTGTCTTTTACCCTCCTACGCCGATCGGCACAGGCCCGCGCTGATCGGCGCGGCTCTGTACCTGGCCCATCCTTGTTGCTCTTTGATTCCTTATCCATAATTGCCCTATTTTATACCTATTTTCTGCAATTACATCCAAAATAGAACAACTACAAATATATGCAAATATGGAGTGAATTGTTAGTCAATACCACCAAATTAAGATGTAAAACATCCCTTTTTGGTAGATAAAATGGGTAACTAGAAACCACCAACATGAGCCATCGACTTTTCCTTCTCGTTCTTTGTAGACAACTTGTGGAGGTTTTGGAGAACAAATGGTTGATGGACTCTGGGTCTTCGCGCCACATGACCAGAGATGCAAAGTGGTTCTCCAGCCTCACTCCCTTGAAGTGCTGGGAGTATGTGACATTTGGAGTTGACAAGAGAGGGAGAGTGAAGGAAAGAGGCGCGGTAAAGGTAAATGTAAAATTCACTCCCAAGGATGTTGGTTTGGTTGAGCATCTCAAGTACAATCTCCTCTCTATCTATCAGTTGCTTGATGTTGGTTTGGAAGTGCGCTTTAAGAAAAATGCCTCTTGTGTTCTTGATTCAAGTGGCTCTTTGGTTTGTGGGATTTCTAGCATTGGGAAAGTTTTTCAGGCTGATTTTGCTGGTTCTCCTGGTTTTCACAAGTGTCTGTTTATCCAATCTTCTTCTGAGCTCTGAAAATGGCATAGGAGACTAGGTCACATGAGCTTTGACTTGTTGTGTCGCTTGATTGGCCTAGGCTTGATCCGAGGATTGCCTAAGCTCAAATTTGATAAGGATTTGGTTTATGCTCCTTGTCGTCATGGGAAAATGATTGTCGATTCTCATCCACTAATTAATTTGGTGATGACTGAACGCCCTAGAGAGCTTCTTCATATGGACATTATTGGTCCTTCTCAGGTTCGTTCGGCGGGTGGGAAGTGATATGTTCTTGTGATTGTTGATGACTACTCTCGCTACTCTTGGGTTACTTTCTTGAGAGCAAGGATGAAGTGTTTCATCACTTTTGGAGCTTAGCTTTGAGGTTGTTCAAGGAACTCCCTGGTGCATTATGAGTAATCCATAGTGATAATGGCACCGAGTTCAATAACTCCTCCTTTGATGCTTTATGTCTTGAGCATGGTATTGAGCATCAGTTTTCAGCAGCTCGTGTTCCCCAGCAGAATGGTGTGGTCGAAAGAAAGAACAAAACCTTGGTGGAAATGGCCCGGACGATGCTCGATGAGCATAGGACTCCGAGGTGGTTCTAGGCTGAGGCCATTAGCACTGCTTGCTATGTTTTCGATTTTCTTGCGCTCAATTCTTAATGTGACTTCCTATGAGGTACGTTTTGGGAGGAAGCCATCTGTTTCTCATTTGCCTGCCTTTGGTTGCAAGTGCTTCATTCTCAAGCATGGCAATCTTGGTAAGTTTGAGTCGAGATCTTTCGACATTCTTGGTTACACCCTTCATGGCCATTCCTATAATGTGATGTAACCTTTGATGAATCAAACTCTTGTGTAAACAATGTGATTGAGACTGCATGTACCAAGGAGATGGAGGAGAGCATCTTTGTAGAAGAGGACCTACAGGGTTTGGATGATGATTATGATGAGTCATTCCATCCCACATCCAAGCTTGTTTCTGCTGCTTCCACCACTCCAGTAGAGGGTCTAGAAGTTTCTACATCGACTTCAGCAGCTGTTGAGCCAGCTCCAGCTATGGTTGAGGGGGAGGTACGCTTTGAGAGAGAGAGCCTCCTCACATCATTCAACATTAACATCCACCTCAATAATGATCAGTAATCTCTATGAGAGGACAACAAGGTCAAGGTCTGCACATCTCGCCTGCTTTACCAATTCTCTCTTTGTTGCCACCTTTGAACCTTGGGATATTGGACACGCACTATTTGATGAACATTGGGTTAATGCCACGCATGAGGAGTTGGAAAATTTTTAGAGAAACAAAGTATGGACCCTAGTAGAGCCTCCTGTTGGTGTCAATATCATAGGAACCAAATGGGTGTTTCAAAACAAGCATGGGGAAGATGGTCTGTCATGCATGGGGAAGGAAGCAAGACTAGGCTTGTTGCCCAGGGTATTAGTCAAGTGGAGGGCTTAGACTATGGGGAAACCATTGCTCCAGTTGCATACATAGAAGCCATTAGGATCTTGCTTGCATTTGCTACCTCTAAGGGCATTAGACTCTACCAAATAGATGTCAAGAGTGCTTTCCTAAATGGTTTCATAGAGGAAGAGGTTTATGTAAGATAACCACCAGGCTTTGAGCACCACAAATATCCAACTGTGTCTACAAGCTTCAAAAGGCTTTGTACGGGCTAAAGCAAGCACCTAGGGCATGGTATGCTAGGCTTAAGGCTTTCTTGCTAGAGCGCGGGTATGTCATGGGGTGTGTTGATAAAACCTTGTTCACTCTTAAGTATGGAAATAATTTTCTGATATATGTGGATGATATCATCTTTGGTGGTTCCTCTCATGCTCTTGTGTCCAGATTTTGGGATGCCATGGAAAGTGAATTTCAAATGTCGGTGATGGGCGAGCTCACCTTTTTTCTTGGACTTCATATCAAGTAGTGCAAGCAAGGCACTTTCATACATCAATCCAAGTACATGAAGGATCACCTGAAGAAGTTTGACATGGTCAATGTGAAGCCGTTGTCTGCACCAATGTCCACTACAACGGCACTTGACCCCGATAAAGACTGTGAAGTGGGGACCAAATGGAGTACGGGAGCATGATTGGCTCCCTCTTGTACCTAACGGTGACAAGACCCGACATACACTTTATAGTGTGTCTTTGTGCTCGCTTTCATGCTTCCCCAAGGGTGACTCATCGCAAGGCTATCAAGCGCATCTTCAGGTATCTCAAAAACACCCTTGAGTTCGGTCTTTGATACTCTGCATCTTCATCTCTTGATCTTATTGGGTACTCGAATGCGGACTTTGCTGGGTGTAGAATTGATAGGAAGAGCACTTCTAGTACTTGCCATTTCTTGGGTACTTCTTTGATCTGTTGGTCTTTTTGTAAGTAGTGGAGTGTAGCCCAAACCACCAGAGAGGCTGAGTATGTTGCTGCCGCTAGCTGCTGTTCACAAATCCTATGGATTGTGTCCACCATGAGAGACTATGGGTTAATTTTTAAGAGTGTTCCACTCATATGTGATAACTCCATTGCTGTATGCTTAGCCAAAAAACCCAATCCAATATGGTAAGGTCAAACACATCAATATGCGATTCCAGTTCCTGAGAGACAATGTTGAGAAGGGGGATGTTGAGCTCAAATACATCGATATTAGAAACCAACTAGCTGATATCCTCACTAAACCCCTAGATGCTTCGAGGCATGCTTTTCTTCGGGGTTATCTTGGTGTTTGCCATCCCTATGGCATCATTTGAGGGGGAGTTAGTGTTCTCTTGTATATATGTATCTTACCTTTTATTCATTGCATCTCATATGTAATATATGCATTGGTAGATGAGATTTGACTCTTATGCTTTCTTGCATTTCTCTTTGCTATGATTGAGCTTGAGCTAAGTTGTGTGGATGTGATGGTAATCTCTCATGCAAGATTTTCTAGATGGCCTATTATGGACTCATTTGAGCAATTTGCTAATCTTAAAGGAAAACTTAGCTTCTTGTGAACCTTATGAACTAATCTTGCAAAACCTTGCTCACCAAGTGTATAATTTCTTTTACCCTTGTTGAATCTTGTGTTAAGGCTAGTCTAGAGGATATCTTGGCTTTGGCACCTTGTGTTTGTGAAATGGAAGGCTTTGCAAATGTTTAGCTCGTGATGGAACATTGTGGGAATGTGTGTTCCTTTTTGCCGCAAAGGCATGCTCTTTTGTCTTGTGAATAAACCTTGGATAATCGGCTAAGTGCACTTGATCAAGAATAATTCTAAAATGCTAAATTCAAACACTATGACTTGAGGCCTCGGGTGTTTGCCGTACCCAGTCGTGCGACCCTCAGCATGGATAAGATAACACATGAGGAGAAACCATAATCACCAGATCAACTGAGTCTCTGTTGCATATGTGAGCGTTTGTAAATCTCATTTTCTGCGAGTGCTTGTTGCCCTAGTTGAGATTGAAACTGGCTAGATTCTTATGATTCACTTGATGCTTGTTTTGCCTTGGATGGGAGTACTGACACTAGTGGTGGTAGCTTTTCTTAGAATAAGTAAATTTGATTCTATCTAAGCTAGTCAATCTTTTTGCTTAGCTTGTATAGCTCTTGGTGTTTATGCCTTGCTATCTGTTGTTGATCTTTGTATGATTGGGAGCTATTGATTTTACACTTCATGACAATATGTTTATGTGAGAAACCATGTGGATATGTGCCATGGTTTACAATATATGTGATGAGTAACTGACTTGAGCGGATTTGGTGTTTGAGTTGAAATGCGGGAATCTGGGGATTGCTTGAGTTTGTGCTTGGTTATCTTTGTGACTAACCAGAGTTGATGAAGGTGTTGGAGATGTTGCAGGAGTTCAGAAATGTGTTTGCTTGTCTCATGATGTGTAGGTCACTGGAGTCAACTTGGCGGTCAACAGCGAGAGGATCGGGCACAAGTAGGAGACTTGGGGCCAGACAATCAGGAGGCCGGGTGGAGTCAAGGGTGATCCATACTGTACACATGGAGAGGCAAGGAGCATGGACGGTTTTGCGGTTGAGCCTCAAAACCATGGGTGATGATCAAGACGTCAGGGTTGACCAAGTCAAAGGTGATCGGGTGTCCATGCAAGTAGAGGCTTCCAATGGACCGGAGGCGGGAGAGACTTGCCGGCAAGAAGGATCACGGGACGAGGTGACACGCGTCAAGATCATGAAGTCTTGCTTCAGTGGAAGTAAGCATGAAGTCACGCTTTGTGAAGCGTGCAAGGTGGTTTCCTGGTTCGGACCTCAAAACCGGTGGCGTGGTTGGTGGTGCACGTGGCACCATCACGGAGCTTGCTTCAAGGCGAAGCAAAGTCATGAAGAGCACGAGGGTGTTCGGGCGACGAGGAGAAAGATGGACTGATTTGCCCCTAGTGGTAGGTGGCAGTGTTAAGTAGGTCAAGGGTAAAGTGGTCATGTGGACAACCCTTGGGCCTATATAAGGAGAGGTAGGGCTGGTGAGAGAGGAGAGCCTCTTGCACTAGCTTTGTGGGTTTCATTCCTTTTGTGCTAGGAGAGTGCTTCATGTTTTAGTGGAGAGGAGAGGGTGTGTGAGAGACATCTCTTGCTCTTCCAAATAGTGGGAGGAAGAGGGTGGCTTCCTAGCCATGTATGCATGTATCTTGACTTGATGAATCAATGATATGAGATTCAAATTCGTGCTTAAGTTCTTCCTCTCTCCCTAGTTTTGGGATGGATTTTGTGTGGGATCTTGGTGCTATGATGTGCTAGAACAATCCCATATAGGTCTTTGACCGAATCATAGGCACGAGCACCTTCGATTTCAACGTTTTGTCAAGTTTCCCCTTTTCGGTGTTCTTGGCACAAGATCTGAAAATCATGATGATTCCTTGTGTTTTTAGAGTGGATCTCTTTAAAGGAGGATCGTGATATATTGAGGATGATCTGGTCCAAATTTCATGATTTTTGGAGTTCGTTTCATAGGGTTTTGGCAATTTTCTTTCCCGAACGGAGCTGCTGTTTTGCCCAGGACAGAACTTCCGTGGCAAGGACAGAACTTCTGTGAGCATGACGGAAGTTCCGTCAAAAACCACGGAACTTCCGTGAGTGACAGTTCTCCCATGGCTCGGAACTTCCATGATTGATAGAACTTCCGTCGGACACCACGGAACTTCCATCAGGCTCAGTTTTGTGATCTTTCGGATCTTCCTTGTTTCCCTTTTCGTTTCTCTTGTGCTTCCGCTATGTGTCCTTTTGGTTTGAGTCATTCCTAGGGTTAACACATCACAAGTTGGTGTGTGTAATCTTGGTGACTCGGTTAGAGGTTGGTTTGGGTTGTAGTTGGGACATAGGCCAAGTTCTTGAGAAGAATTTTAGTTGGCTCCCATTCACCCCCCCCCCTCTAGTCGCCTTCTCGGTCCTTCATTATGGTTAGCAAAGTTAAATGCTCGTTTGCATAATTCTTGAAGCTCTTTAGGTTTGCATTTTCATGCATTGCATGTTTTCTTGTTCTTTTGCATCTTTGATGAGTTCATTGCCAAAGGAGGAGAATATTGGGTCATGCACAAATAATACAAATAATGCTAACTTAAAATGATCCATTTTGCATTACACAAGACCTACCACAACTTGAGGGGGAGCATATCATGATCTTGAGCATTTTCTTGCGCTTTTCACATTCTTTGCGTGTCAAGTCGATTTCTTTGCCAACTCTTGGTTTTGTGATCCCTACTTTTCTAGATGGCTCATGTTAACCTTTTCTTTGGGTTTGGGCATTTGGATGAGCTTATTCGGTTTGACATTTCAGTCTCTAATCTTTGTGCATTTGGTGTTGCCAATGTACTCATCAAGGGGGAGATTGAGAAACCATGTGGATATGTGCCATGGTTTGCAATATATGATGAGTAATTGACTTTGGTTATTTCAGTGATTGAGTTGAAATGCGGGAATCTGGGGATTGCATGAGTTTGTGCATGTCATGGTTTTGACTAAACGGAGTTGGTGGAAGTGTTGGTGATGTTGCAGGAGTTGAGAAATGTGTTTGCTAGTCTCATGACGTGTAAGTTACTAGATTCAACTTGGCGGTCAACGGCGAGAGGATTGGACACAAGTAGGGGACTTGGGGCCAGACGATCGGGATGGTGGGTGAATCAAGGGTGATCCACACCATACACGTGGAGAGGCAAGGAGCATGGACGGTTTCACGGTTGAGCCTCAAAACCGTGGTGATGATGAAGACAACATGTTGACCAAGTCAAGGTGAGCAGGATGTCAATGCAAGTGACAAGAGGGTCTGATGGACAGGGACTGGGAGAGACATGCCAGTGGTTAGGATCGTGAGACAAGATGACACGCGTCGACATTGAGAAGTCGCATTTGAGAAGCGTGCAAGGCAGTTTGCTGGTTTTGGCTTCGAAATCGGTGGTGGCGATTGGAGGTGCACATGGCACCATCACGGAGCTTGCGTCGAGGCGAAGTAAAGTTGTGAAGGGCTCGATGGTGTTTGGGCGAAGTAAAGATGGAAAAGTTTGCCCCTGGTGGTAGGTGGTAGTGTTATGTAGGTCAAGAGTAGAGTGGTCATGTCGACAACCCTTAGGCCTATATAAGGAAAGATAGGACTGGTGGAAGAGGTGCCTCTCTTTCCCTTAGCCTTGCCTTAGGTCTTCATTCAAAGTGCTAGGAGAGGTCTTCATGTAATAGAGGAGAGGAGAGGGTGTGTGAGAGACATCTCATTTCTTCCAAATAGTGGGAAGAAGTGGGTGGCTTCCTAACCTTGTATCTATGGATCTTGTTAGCATGTTTCCATAATAAGAGAGTTATTTTCGTGCTCAAGATCTTCTTCTCTCCCTAAATCCCAAATTTCTCTTTTTCCCCATTCTCGGAGCTATTTTCATGGGAATTTTTTATCTCACTTTTGGTGAAGTTTTTGGGCAGATTTCTTGGGGGGATCTTGCTGCTATGATGAGCTAGAACAAATCCCCATAGGCCGTTGGCCGAATCCATAGCTCTAGCATTTTCGATTTGAAAGATTTCTCAAGTTTCCCCTTTTTGGTGTTCTCGGCACAAGATCTGAAATTCATAATGATTTCTTGAGCCAATTGAGTGCATCTTCTAGGATTAGGGTCGTGATGTGTTGAGGATTGACTGGTCCAAAAATCGCATTATTTGGAGTTCATTTGATTAGGTTTTGGTTAAGTTTTGCCTAATCCCGAATCCTTTTTCTGTTCTATCATGGATCGATCACCACTGCCCATGACCAGGACCAGCACTGCCAATGCCACGACCGGCACTGCCAGTGGCTTGGATCTGAACCCCACATCGGCACTGCCGATGGACATAATCGGCACTGCCGATAGTACCAATCGGCACTGCCGATGCCAGTGACTGGCACTACCGATGGTCATCCAGTAACTTGTTTCAAGTTTGTGTCTTCATTTGTTCGAGTTTAGTTGTTCTCCTTTGCTTCTCTCTAGTTCTTCCGCTTGTGAGAGTCACTCCTAGGGTTAGCACATCACAAGTTGGTGTGTGTGACCTTGGTGATTCTTTCAGTGGTTGGTTCGGGTTGTATTCGGGATATAGGCCAAGTTCTTGAGATGAATTTTAATTGGCTCCCATTCACCCCCCCCCCTCTGGTCGCCTTCTCGGTCCTTCACATGGTCAGTGCAACTACTTTCTTCTACCATACTTGTTTGATTTTCTTTGGCTTGGCGGGGACCTTTTTCTTAATTTCTTGTGGCTCGTTCTTCTTCTTGGGCAGCGGTGGTGCGCTCCTAACTTTTACCATCGGTGCACCTGATTTTTGTGTAATTGGGTACACCTCAATTTTCTACACTGTGTTAGGACTTTTCCTATAGAAGATGCATACCTGATTGCATTGTTCCATTCGGGGCTGGAATGTGAACTTCTCCTCATGCCCATTGATGTTAAGGTGGATTTCTCCAACCCCAACATAAATGTTGGCATTTGTGGTGCTAAGGAATGGTCTTCCTAGTATAAGAGGTGTCTTTACATCGGCCTCCATATCCAACACCACAAAGTCGATGGGAATGAGAGAGTTCCTTATGTTCACGGGTACGTCCTCCGCAATGCCCGTCAGGTAGTGGACTGATTGATCGGCGAGCTGCAAGCACATTGCTGTAGGGGACAATGCATTGACATTAAGTTTGCCATACACCACCTTTGGCAGACCGCTCACGCTCTCCCCCAAATCATGAAGGGCATTGTTGAATTGTTGCATCCTGATGGAACATGGGATGGTTGGTCATCCCGGATCTTGCTTCTTTTCTGGGAGAGATTTCAAGATAGCAGCGCTGCACTCTTCTGTTCATTTGATAACTTCCGTGGAAGGCATTAGGCATTTGTTGTTGAGGATGTCCTTTAGGTACTTGGAGTAGGTGGGAACCTGCATAGCATCAAGTAGCGGTATGTTGACATATAATTTCTTTATTACCTCCACAAACTTCCTGAATTGTTCATCCACTGTTGGCTGCCTCTAGCGAGGGAAATGGCAACACCGGTGTATCATAGAACTCATGTGGCGCCTTCTTGAGAGGCGCCTTCGTCTCCTCAACCTCAATTTCTTCCTCTCCTTCTGACTCTTTATTGGGTTCCTTGTCCTTCCCTGCATTGTCAGGATTTGGCAGATCCTATGTAGATTATCTTCCTCTAGTAGTGACAACACTAACATTTTCCTTGGGGCTAGCTTCCGGCTGATCGGGGAGCTTGCCCGAGTCAGGCTTAACAATAGAAACAGCCAGCTGAGTAATTTGTGTTTCTAACATTTTATTATGACCAAGCTGGTTTTGCAGAGAGGCATTGAAAGCTTCCATGCGAGAATCTATGTTTCCTAGGACTTTATCTGTGGCAACAATTTTTATTCTAATACTTTCATTAATTTTAGACTGTCCTAGAACAAGATCGCGGAAGGAAGGTTCATTATGAGTGAAGTATTTAGAGTTACTCATGTTCTTGTCAAAAGAGAGGTTTGGCTTGGACTCCCATCAGAAGTTGTTAGTATGGGGCCTAATCACGTTGTTGTTGTTGTTGTTGTTGTTGAGGTAGTTCACTTCTTCTTCTTGAGTCTCTGGGCAGTGGCTTCCCATATGTCCAACATTACCACAGACTTCACAAGTCATGCATGAGTCTAGGGATTGGGCAGTCTGAGGCAAATCCATTTTCTTTAAAAGCTGATATCCATCTTGATTGCTAACATGTCAATACCATCAACTTGGTAGGCCCCCCTCATCTTGGGTTGCGGCTGGCTCTGCCTCTCATCATTACCACTATAGTTGGAGACCGTATTTTCTATGAGAATTTGGGCTTCTTTGACCTTCAGAGAGAAAAAGGAACCTCCGGCGGCTGCATCAAGGTGCTCACGGGTGGGACAGTTGAGCCCATGGCAAAAGCTTTGGAATAGCAACCAATCTTGCATTCCATAATGTGGGCACGCCAAAGTGTACTCTTGGAAGTGTTCCTATGCCTCAGGGATGCTTTCCTCGGTCAGATGTTGGAAATTTGAAATTTTGTTGCGCACGACATTGGTTTTGCCTAGCAGGAAGAACCTGGCAAGGAAGGCATTGGAGCACTTGTCCCATGTGGTGAGCTCTTCTTGATTGTTGTAGAACCACTGCTTGGCCTTCCCCAAGAGTGAGAATGGTAAAAGGCGAAGGCGGATGGCTTCAGGGGTCACATCCCTCATGGTGAAAGTGTTGCACACCACCCGAAACTATTGGAGGTGGGCGTTTGCATCTTCCCATGCCTCGACACAGAAAGGTTTGGCCAAAACCATGTTGATTAAGGCCAGTTTCAGCTCATACCCTCCTTTCCCCATGCTCCGGTTCGGATCGGTGCGGATGTTGTCTGCAGACAGGCCGGAGTAGTCATGGATCGTCTTTTCAGCCATGGTTGGTTGAGCGGACATGGACGGATCTTGCTGCTGAGCTCGTGTGATCAGAGGTGCTTCAAGAGCAAGTATAGATCGAGGATGGGTGAGTCGTTGATGCACTCTCCTCAATAAAGCCTCTGGATCGTTGTGGTAGTTGTCTGGTAGGTCAAAACCACTCATAAAGTGTCCTGTTTACACCACAGATAAATAGAGCAAGGGTAAGCCCACAAAGGAATGTGGTAACTTCTTGATAGAAATATAAATGTTAAAATTCCGATATCTTAACCTAGTGCTTCCCCAGCAACGGTGCCAGAAATGCTTGTTGGTATTTCTTAGCGTCGCATCAAGAATATCACTATCCCTAGTACGACGCCAGTAATAATTGTTAGTGTTTGTTATGCTTTAAGAATCCAGTGAATTAATCCACAAGTGCACGGAACACCATTGTAGCATTTCACCCAGGAGTATTACAAGGTATCGTATTTAGGGAAGCTAGGCGTAAGATTATCTTGGTTTTAACAAAGAAATAACTATAAGAATTATACCAACTAACCAAAGACGGGGTAAGGATGTTCAATGATAAAAGTGGGGGAAGTAACACAGGAGAAATCCACACTAAGATAAATAAGGAGATCGGTTAAGCTAGATGGGAGGACAATGAGTCTAAGTCTAAGATTCCTAAAATTATGTCTTCCTAATATATCTAAGTGAAGCGTCAAATACTAGTTACTCGGGTTGAGCGCTTACACCAATTTCATGGTACAGCCTCAAGTCTTTCATCTGTTAGCTCACTTCGGGGCACGATAACGATCCACTAATATGAGTAGGTAACTAACCTCTGTACTAGTGGGCACGCTATCGCTAGACAACCCTACTTGAGACTTTCCGAACGTGGTGGATTACTAAAGGAACGGACAGGGCTGTCACCACCTGCAGCCTACCACACAGCCCATGGGGACAAATGCAAATCTAGTTAGTGTTAACTTAGGCACCGCGCCTACGCCTTCACTAGATATTCTTCCATTGGCCTAGTGGAAGAATAGCCGGGAAATAACCAAGTTTAAGTCCCAGAATGAACTAAACTTAATTAAATCCTAGCCGAGAAACCCGTGAACTACGCAACAAAGTTTCTTCCTGATGATTGTAACTTGAGGAAATTACTAAGTTAAAATAAATACTTGACAATATATAAAAGGGAAAGATATTTATATTGATAAAGGATAAGTCTTACAAAAAGAGAAAAGATACAAGAGAGATCATACCAAGACTCCAAGACAATTCCAGAATCTCGAGCGATTCTCTCGAATAGACTCTAACTCCCGACTAACTAACCTACTCTACTAAGTGGCACAAGTAGTAAGAAATGGACTCCTTGATGTGTGAGAAACCATGTGGACATGTGCCATGGTTTGTAATATGTGATGAGTAATTGACTTTGGTTGTTTTGGTGTTTGACTTGATGTGTGAGAAACCATGATGTGTAGGCCAATGGAGTCGACTTGGCGTTCAATGGCAAGGGGATCGGGCACAAGTAGGGGACTTAGGGCCGGACAATCGGGATGCTGGATGAAGTCAAGGGTGATCCACACTGTACACGTGAAGAGGCGAGAAGCACGGACGGTTTCACGGTTGAGCCTCAAAACCGTGGTGGTGATGAAACCGACGAGTTGACCAAGTCAATGTGAGCGGGATGCTGGTGTAAGTGACAAGGGGGGCCCGATGGACAGGGACCGGGAGAGACTTGCCGGTGGTCAGGATCGCGGGACAAGGTGACACACGTCAACATCGAGAAGTTGTGCTTTGAGAAGCGTGCAAGGTGGTTTCCCGGTTTGGGCCTCAAAACCGATGCTGACGATTGGAGGTGCACGTGGCACCATCGCGATCTTGCGTCGAGGCAAAGCAAAGTTGTGAAGGGCTCGATGGCTTTCGGGCGACGAAGAGAAAGATGGACAAGTTTGCCCCTGGTGGTAGGTGGCAGTGTTATGTACGTCAAGGGTAAAGTGGTCATGTGGACAACCCTTGGGCCTATATAAGGAGAGTAGGGCTGGTGGAAGAGGAGCCTCTCTTTCCCTTAGCCTTGCCTTAGGTCTTCATTCAAAGTGCTAGGAGAGGTGAGAGTGTGTGAGAGACATCTCTTTCTCTTCCAAATAATGGGAGGAAGAGGGTGGCTTCCTAGCCTTGTACCTATAGTTCTCATAGGCTTGTCTCCATGATATGAGAGTTATTTTCGTGCTCAAGATCTTCCGCCCTCCCTAAATCCTGAATTTCTTTTTTCCCCTATTTCTGGAGCTAATTTCGTGGGAATTTTCGATCTCACTTGTGGTGAAGTTTTTGGGCGGATTTATTGGGGGATCTTGGTGCTATGATGTGCTAGAACAAATCCCCATAGGCCCTTGGTCGAATCCGTAGCTCTAGCATCTTCAATTTGAAAGATTTCTCAAGTTTCCCCTTTCTGGTGTTCTTGGCACAAGATCTGAAATTCATGATGATTCCTTGAGCCAATTGAGTGGATCTTCTAGGATTAGAGTCGTGATGTGTTGAGGATTGATTGGTCCAAAAATTGAATTATTTGGAGTTCGTTTGATTAGGTTTTGATCAAGTTTTGCCTAATCCTGAACCCATTTTTTGTTCTATCACGGGTCGATCAGCACTGCCGACGACCAGGACCGGCACTTCTGGTGGGTCAGAACCCAGATCGGCACTGCCGATGCCACGACCAGCACTGCCGATGGGTTGGGTTCGAACCCCGCATGAGCACTACCGATGGACATGATCGACACTATCGATAGTACCAATCGGCATTGCCAATGCCAGTGATCGGATTGTATTTGGGATATTGGCCAAGTTCTTGAGAAGAATTTTAATTGGCTCCCATTCACCACCCCCCCTGGTCACCTTCTCGGTCCTTCAACGTGTTTCTTGCTTGATGACCTTTCTCTACCAAATTCCCCCTCTATTTATAGGTGGCAATGGGCAGGGGGTACTTGTAGGTAAAGAGGATTCGGTATGCAAAAGTCGGTCCGCCGGGTAAGCCCGGGCGGCCACATGTGCCAAGCGGCATGCACCACCGGGCGGCCCTTGGATTGTGTCGGTTCGGGACCGACTTCTCTTGAATGGCTTGGATGTTGTACTGAAGTCGGTCATTTTGGTCGGTTTCCACCGACTCTTCATTTGTCGAGCGGTAGGCCTCATGGGCCGTCAACCCTAGGTGACGGGCCAGGTCGAGCGGCAAGCCAGGCCAGGCAGCAAGCCAGGCCAGATGGCAAGTCGGGCCGGGCGGCGACCTAGGCCAGGTGCCGACCCCCTCCAGGTCGTCCCTTGACTTCTCCTGGTTAGGCCACATGTTGGCTTGTTTTCCTTAGCCATATTTCATCATTTTTGGTCTGGGAGGAGAAAATGGTCATCATGGTGGAGTGTTTTGCATAGTCGATCGGGTCGGATGATCAGCCAGATAGTGATTCCGGTTGATCGGTCTGGTGGCTGATTTCAGCCTTTAATGACCTTGTGAGTTGGTTCCTGATTTTAGCCGTAAATGACCTGTCGGCTGGATCCTGATTTCAGCCGTAAACAACCTTGTCGGCTGATGAAAATGGCTGTTTCATAGTCGTGATCGGCCGATGAGGTGTTTCTTCATGCTTTTGCATATTTTAGCCCTTTTGTACCTGCAAACACATGTTTCACCAAAACTCATAGAACTTTATTAGTTTAAACAAATATTTATTAAACTTTAGTTTTTACCTTCTATTTCCCGACCAGTTGGCGTACGAAGTCTCTCTCATGGTCAACATTGAGTTGTACAAGCGCAACGTCACTAAGATTATGCAGCACTGCATCAACGCCGAACTGCATCAACGCCGAGGGAACCAAGCTCCTTGAAGACATTTACAGAGGGGTCTGCGGCCACCACATCGTGCCTCGTACCCTCGTCGACAATGCCTTTCAACAGGGCTTCTACTAGCCCACTGTTGTTGGGAATGCAACTCGCATCATTCCAGTACTACGTCCGACAAACGCACATGCCGGCACGGGCTCTCCAAACCATCCTCCTCACATGGACCTTCGTGGTCTGGGGACTAGACTAGGTCGAGTCGCTCAAAAAAGCGCCCGGGGGCTACACCCCACTTGCTTGTCACGGGCGACAAGTTCTGAAAGTGGATCGAAGCTCGGGGAAGCGGTCAAATTTTTCCTCGATATTATCCATTGGGTTGGAGTACTTAACTCCATAATCACGGACAACGGCAAACAGTTCACAGGAAAGAAATTCCTCAAATTCTGCAATGACTATCATATCCGAGTTGACTGGGCGGCCATCGCTCACCCGGAAACAAATGGCTAGGTCAAATGAATGAATGGTATGATACTTCAGGGTTTGAAACCTGGGATCTTTGAAACCCACCTTGATTTTCAACCGCCTGAAGCAATTCAGTGGTTGATGGGCGGTTAAGCTCCAAATCGTTGCTCTAGAGTCTTTGAACGACCCAGAGTTGGGCGACAGGCTTTAAGCCTTCAATTATGGTCCACGGATCCGAGGCAATTTTGCCCATGGATCTCGACTATGGTGGGCCACGAGTACACGCTTACAATGAGCAAGGCAATGAAGCATCGCTCGAGAACACGATGGATCATATCGATGAGGCCTGACACATTGCGCTCTTCCACTCGGTGAAATACCAAGCTCTCTGTTGCTACCACGACCGCATTGTAAGAAATTGAGGCTTCGTCATTGGCGGCCTCGTTCTATGCAGGGTCTAAGACAACAAAGGTTGACACAAGCTCTCGCCGCCTTGGGAAGGACCATTCATTGTTGCTAGAATGGTTCGACCTAGTTTCTACAAGCTCAAGACTTTGGAGGGCGAGGAACTCAAAAATGCGTGGAACATATCACAACTAGTAAATTTTATCCCTAGAAATATGTCGATTTCAATTTCCACGCGCGCCCATAGCCCTTCATCGACCCTCGACCCCTGCCCAGGGGTCGACGGTCACTCGGGGGTTAGGACGTGTACCACACTTTGCACTTTTGTCAGAAAAGTTTGCTAAGTCCAAAATCATCGACCCCTAAACTTAGTTAGGGTCACAAACAAAGTAAGCCACGGGCAAAAGAGACTCAAAGTCCACTCGGTGGATGGTGCGGCGTCATGCGTGCCCTAACGGCCATGGCAACGACAATCACTGATTAGACTCAGTCTTGAGAGGCCCGGGGTCTCAAACTTCGTGAGTGAAAATTAAGAAAGAAAGGGGTCGAGGGAAACATTGGAATAAATGAAACTAAAATTGTTTAAGGACCACCACATATCAAATATAAGTAAACAAGCACAAGTTCGATACTTAGACTATTACATAAATTCGGGCATGATGACCCATTGTTCAAGCAACGATGAAATCAAATGAAATACCAACTAGTTTTCCTCTATCCTAGGGAGCGCCTCCTCCTTGTACATCTCTGCCAGAGCATCGACATAAGGGTAGGTGGCCGTGTGGATCTCCTCCACCTCCTCATGGGTGTGCCCCTTGACAAAACCCTTGCTCACCATGTAGAACTTCAGGCCACTATAATTGCTGGCAAACTGTCACAACCCCCTTGGACCAAAGTTCCTGAGGTGCTGATTAAGCAGACACAAGATAATACAACAACCGACCAAGTATAAAACACGTAGAAAGAGTATTATTTGTTATACATCAGAGTTAAGTACTTAAGTGCAGTGGAAATATTACAAAGTTCGGTTTTAAAAGCAGTGGAAGATAACGTGATTAAACGTCTACAATTTACAACTCGACGATAATAGCAAGTGTGATAAATCCGAGCCCATACAAATTATCACCTAGCATCACACAACAGCAGCGGCTACTCATTCTCCCAGTGGGCAGACCATCCCTCAGGGATAGACATATCCCAAGGAAGAACACCCATAGGTAGATCATATGCATCAATGTTATTACCTGAAATAAAGAAAAACAACAACATGGCAAAGCCTGAGCTACTAAGCTCAACAAGTCTTACCTGACAAGTATTAAATCTACATATGCATAGGCTTAGAGATGGATAAAAGTAAATTTAGTGAACATTCTAATAACCATAATAGTGTAAGGTAACTTGCATGTGAAATTAATAAGTACAACAAGCAATCTGAAATTTCAATTAAGTACAAAAGAACTTCAGTTCAGATTCACTAAAACATCATATTCTTCATTCAAACATTCCATTAATTGTTATTAGTGAGGTTCTTAAGCTACGATGTGACTTAGTGAACAAGCGGTACTCATTACTGTGAGGGACAACGATTGCAATCATTTTACACCAGCTGGGAAAACCCGAAGTACATGGCATACGCATCATTTAAGAACACGTATGCCAATGTTTCGCAAAGACATCATACAAGTCGGTCCGGGTCCAAAGGCCCGAGTGGGCAGCCATTCCACGGTAACGTCGGGAATCTATCCACTCCTACTGGATCACACGACCAGGCGTTTGGGTATCGTCCAACATGCAAATGTCAATGCAACATCAGTTTACTAGTTCCCATATACAAGCATGCATTCGGTATAGTTTAATACTTGCTCAACAGGGCCGACAACGGACAGGTCCTAGGTCGACACAGACAGGGCTACAGCCTCGCAAGCCATGTCCTCTGAAGGCACATGATCTTTGCCCTTTCACCTACGGGGCCTGTCCATGTCTCAAATTTTAGTTGCTGACCTAAACGGACTGCCACCTTGCGAGACAAAAACCACCACAGGTACTTCGCCTTCGCCCTTTCCAATACAGACCCATTTAGTCCAAATTTTAATATTCTTACTTCATTCATGTGAATATCATCATGTTACTAATATTTCAAGTACCATAACAATGTACAACTGACAACTAAGTATAATAAATACTCTATTAACTACCGGTACCTGTATACCATGTCTAAAATAATATAGGATATTTTCAGGGAATTCAAGTGGGTTTTCATTCAACTCGTAAACTTAATGCACAAACAACCTATACACATCCAGTAATTTAATTTTTGGAAATTAATCATATTAATACATGGGAATGTTCCGGGGCTTGCCTTGAGCTAAGACCACTGGATCAGTAGTTAAGTTAGAGTCTTCTTGTGCCAAGAAATTCGAGGATACCTTCTGAATATTATCCCCTGGCACGTCAACGTTCCCTATAACAATTTCGATATGTCAACATAGGTGAATGCATAAATAATGCAACAAAATGTGATGCATAGGATGAATGAACATATCAATTAAAATTTGTTCCTCAACATTGTTCTCGAAGTCATATGCTTCAGGGCTAGCAACTCTAATAATATGATGTTACAAATAAAGTTTCCTATTGCATTTACATATGGTTATTTAGACATGAAATGCAAATAATTTATTTAGTAAAATAAAAATTATGCTACTAGACATGAGTGACATACTGATGATAAATATAGGTATGATCAGCAAATTTGCCAAGTTTCACTAATATATAATGAGCAAATAATAAATAATGCATTTAGCAAGATTTAAGACTAATTAAATTCTAGTGAAATATAAACAACAGATAAATCCCTACAAAAATTCTTGGTGATGCAATATGGCAAGCATGATTTTCGTGCACAAGCATAAACTCTAAAAGTTTGCAGAAACTATTCTAATGCATTTCTAACCATGTTAAAGATAAAATCATATTAAATTTTATGTCCAGAAACTAGGGTCAAATAAATATATTCTGGACAAAGCATTTCATGAGAAGTCTAACACAGTTTAATTTGCTATTTAATCATATTTACAACTAAGCATATGAATTTATTAAGCTTTACCCTAATTAATTAATACATCAAAACTTTTCATATAAAACATGCAAAGTAACATGTTCATTGGATAGTACTCATCACAAGGAAACCAACAAAATTTATTTCAAAATTTTAGGAGCTCTAAATCTCTAGATATGGATTTTACAAGTTTAAGCAATTTCTGGATTTCATTTATAGGTTTGCATTATTTACGAAAAAGCCATCGCTGCATTTGAATCTCGCATGCGAGCGTGCCCGCGGCGGCATAGCTACCGGAGCGGGTTTTGAGCTCGCCGATGGGCGATGTGCTCACCGAAGCTGGGATTCGCGCTCACCCGAGCGTAGAGCACACCTAGGCGAACATGTTGGCGGGGTTCGCGAGGAAAGAGACTCACCATGGCGGCCTGACATCAAGAGGCGACGGAGCAGAGGTGGCCGGCGATGGTGGGAGCTCGAGGGGAGGCCGAGGAGAAGAGCAAAGTGAATGGAGAGGTTCAGCGGACTCAGGTGGAGCTCGACAGAGTCACTGAGGTGATGGAAAATGGTCGAGCAGAGCTCTCACCGTGCACCTCCCATGGCGGCCGTCGGCGGAGAAAGGGGAAAACCTAGACTGCAACGACATCGGTGCAATAATCAACCTCAGACCGTGACAAGGATGGGCGTCAAGGTTGTGTGCAACAATGAGAAAAGAATTGGAACTCTGAACTCACCAAAGACGAGGAATTTCACGGATTCATGGTTCGAACACCATGATTTCAGAGCTCAGGGTTTTATTCAAATTATAGCTAACTAGAAAATAGATTGATATGGGGTTTCTTCCGAATGATTCTTTGGTTTACGATGGTTCCATCATGGTCATTGGTTGGAGCTTTGGTGGTTTGGTTTGACCATGATAGGAACTCCAGAAGGTGGCGGCAGTGGCATCTGGGGAAGGGAAGAACGGGGTCGAGAGAGAAAGCAGCAAAGCGGAGGCGCCAAGAAAACATCAAAGGAGCCGAGGAAATGGGCGGGCGTCGATCGAGGCGCGGGTTTTGATCCCTGGGCGTGGCAGGTGGATGGCGACACATGGGCGGGTGCGTGTCGGTGCGCATGTCCATCGGGTGCCAGCGAGAAAAGAAGGAGAAGCGAAGAGAGACTGACGTCTGGGTCCCACGGACAGAATTTTATTCATTTTTCCAGAATTATTTCGGCCACAACTTCAACAATTGATTGAACATAGTTCCAAACTCCAAATTGACTTGGGAAAATTTGTACAGAAAGTTTGAAATGTGTAGATCACAATGTGACAGGTGTCCAGTTTCAAAATCAAATAGTTTGGATATGCCAAATATTTGAATATGGATAAAATTCAAACTTCTAATAATTAATTAGGGTATTTCCTCTTTGAATAAAATTCTGAGAAAACTCCTAAAAATTCTTTTATGGCAAACCCTATCACATAGATTTTTGGCAGCACCAGGTTGTATGCCAAATTTGAAAGTTACTTCATAACTTAACCATACTTTGGTTTGAATTTAAATTCAAATTACTTTGAAATGCAAACAAAAATGGAATTATGACTTGATAAACCAGGATTAGGTGCAACCATGTGATCAAAAAGAATGTAGTGACACTGGGGTGTCACAGCCCTCCCTTGTTAAGAAAATCTCATCCCGAGATTTAGAGCGAACTAGAGGTAAGAAAAGGTAAAATTTCTTACCTGCGAATCGATGCAAAAATTCCGTATAATGAGTATTTAGAAACTCTGCAGATTCCAAAGTTGCTTCATCTTCAGAATGATTATTCCATTGAACTTTATAAAACTTGATGGTGCTTTTCTGAGTAACTTGATCTTTCTCATCCAATATTTTTATTGGATACTCAGAATATGTCAAATCAGGTTGTAGATGTTCATAATCATCCAATATAAGATCTACAGGTGGCTTAAGACATTTCTTTAATTGAGAGACGTGAAATCTATCATGCACACCAGAAAGATTTTTAGGCAATTGTAATTTGTATGCCACATTTCCACATCTTTCCATTACATGGAATGGACCAATATAACGGGGAGCTAGTTTTCCTTTGACTCCAAACCGTTGAATACCTTTCATAGGTGATACTTTCAGGTACACATGATCGCCCTTTTCAAATATCAAAGGTCGACGTCTTTTATTAGCATACATCTCCTATCTTTGCTTCGCAACCTTGAGATTTGCCTGAATAATCCGAACCTTTTCTTCAGCTTGTTGCACAAGATCAGGTCCGAAGGTAACCCTTTCTCCAGATTCTGACCAGTTTAAAGGAGTTCTACAACTATGGCCATATAATGCTTCAAATGGTGTCATGCCTATACTCTCTTGATAACTGTTGTTATACGAAAATTCCGAGAGAGATAAATGATCATCCCAATTACCACCATGTGTCAAAACACAAGATCTAAGCATGTCTTCCAAAATTTGGTTAACACGTCTATCCATCAGTAGTAGGGTGATATGCAGAGCCTCGGATTAAGTGAGTACCCAAAGATACATGAATTTGTTCCCAAAATCTTGCTACAAATTGAGTACCTCGATCTGAAGTGATAGTCCTTGGAACTCCATGCAAGCATAAAATTCGAGAGATGTATATTTCAGTATATTAACATACTGAATAACAATTATTCACTGCTATAAAATGAGCGGACTTGGTAAGTCAATCAACCACACCCCATATGGAGTCATGTTTTCTGGAAGTCATTGGTAAACCCACAATGAAATCCATACTGATGTGATCCCATTTCCAAGCTGGAATGCTTAGTGGCTGTAATAAACCATCTTTCATCAAGTGATCAGCCTTGATACGTTGACATGTATCACATTCGGCAACATAACGGGCAACCTCCCGTTTCATCCGTGTCCACCAAAAATTTTCCTTCAATCCTTGATACATTTTGTTACTACCGGGATGAATATAGTACTTGGACTGATGGGCTTCATCTAAAATCTTGCGGCGTAATTTAAAATTTTTCAGAACCACAAGGCGATTGTTAAACCATAGTACACCATTCTCATCTTGGTGGAAACACGTAGCTTTTCCATCCTTGATATTTTTCCTGATGTGTGCCATGCCTTTATCATTTTTCTGAGCAACAATTACTTCATCTCTGATAGAAGAATGGATTGCTAAATTATGTATAGCAACCACAGGTAAAATATGGACGCTTGGTTCAGTAGAGAAAATGTCCTTGCTGCTGTCCCAAGTCAATAAATTCAGATTGTTGCAATGTTCCTTTCGGCTTAAGGCATCTACTACTACATTGGCTTTACCGGAAAGATAATGAATCTCCAAATCCTAATCCTTAATTAATTCAAGCCATCTACGCTGACGCATATTCAGATCTGATTGAGTGACTATATATTTGAGGCTCTTGTGATCAGTATAGATATGCACTAAATTTCCCAACAAATAATGTCGCCAAATCTTTAGTGCAAGAACCACCGCTGCTAATTCCAAGTCATGAGTTGGATAATGCCTTTCATGTTTGCGTAATTGCCGAGATGCATAAGCAATCACACGACCTCCTTGCATTAAAACACAACCCAATCCCATTCTAAAAGCATCACAATAAACATCAAAAGATTTAGTGATATCAGGTTGAGCTAGAACGGGTGTAGTGGTAAGTAATTTCTTCATGTTCTGAAAAGCTTCTTCACATTGCAGGGTCCATACAAAAGTCATGTTGTTTTGCAGCAACATGGTAATAGGTTTAGCAACTTGAGAAAAATTTGGATAAACCATCGATAATATCCAGCTAGTCCGAGAAAGCTACGGACTTGAGTGACGGTTCGAGGCGGTTTCCAATTTAACACATCTTGTACTTTCCCGGGGTCAACATAGATGCCCTCGGCTGAAACCACATGACCAAGAAATGGTACTTGTGTCAACCAAAATTCACACTTGCTGAACTTAGCATCCAACTTATGATCTCGTAAGCGTTGAAGCACGATGCGAAGATGTTCAGCATGTTCCTCTTCAGATTTGGAATAAATAAGAATATCATCAATGAAGATCACCACAAACTTGTCTAACTCCGGCATAAATACTGAATTCATCAAGTACATAAAGTATGCTGGAGCGTTGGTCAATCCAAATGGCATAACCAAATATTCATAAAGTCCATATCTCGTGGAGAATGTGGTTTTAGGAATATCAGCTTTTCTGATTTTTATTTGATGGTAGCCTGATCGAAGATCAATCTTTGAAAAGACTTTGGCACCAATCAATTGATCGAATAAAATATCAATCCTGGGCAAAGGATATTTATTCTTGATGGTGACTTCATTTAACGGTCGATAATCAACCACCAATCGCAGGCTATTATCCTTTTTCTTCACAAACATAGCTGGACAGCCCCAAGGTGATGAACTTGGGCGTATATAGCCTTTGTCCAGCAACTCTTTAATTTGTTTCTTGAGTTCTCCCAATTCATTCTTTGCCATTTTATATGGTTGTCGAGAAATTGGAGAAGTCCCTGGTTGTAAATCAATTCTGAATTCAACCTCACGGTCAGGTGGTAGACCAGGAAGATCAGCCAGAAAAACATCTGGGAACTCACAAACAATTGGAATCTTCTCCATAGATTTTTCCTCAAGATGATGGACAGTAATGGCAGTGACCGGAGATAGATGCAAAGGAATTGAGTCAATGCCATGAACTGGAGAATTTATGTGGATAATATGAGGTGCAATATCTAATAAGACCTTATGATATGTCATCCATTGCATACCAAGAATTAAATCTATGCCTTGCTGGTCTAGCATAATAAAATCAGCATAATAGACCTTCGGTTTAGGGTAATAGGTGCTTTCGACAGAATTCTGTTGGCACAAATTTGTCCACCTGGAGATTTAATAGTATATGATGTATTTTTAGCATATGTGGATAATTTTAGCCTTTGCACACATGATTTACTAACAAAATTATGCGAGGCATCGGAATCAAATAATATGATGACAGACGAATCGATAAGCGATAACGTACCCGCAAGTACCGGCTCGCCCTGAGGAATATCATCAAGATTAGTGTAGTTGATATGTCCAGATTTATTTCCTTGCCCACGCTGCTGATTTGCAGCATGGTCACGAGCTTTTTTTCCAGCCTCACTGTGGGGACAAGTACATTCCTTCGAGAAATGACCGACACGGCCACAATTGTAACAGGGATAAGGGCTATATTGTCCCGCTGTTGGTGCATTGCGTGCATTCTGATTTTGTTGCTGTGAGGGTGCACGCAACACTTGAGGCTGTTGTTGTGGTGCTGGGATACGAACTTGTTGTTGGGGACGATTAAAATTCTGCTATCCCGGGCGATAGAATTGTTGCTGCGGTGCTACCCGATATCATTGTCCGGTTGGAGAAGTATACACCAAACGATGTTTGAGCGGTGGTGCTGCAGTATTTCCTGTGGGTGGAGCCTTCCATTTACGCTCAGCATTCTGCACTTCGCGGTAAGCATCTTCTTGGACGATGGCAGCATTGACAAGATCATTAAAAGTTCCCATCGTCTGCCAAGTCAATTTTTCCTTCAGTGCGGGATTCATACCATGTCGGAATGCAGCACGCTTCTTAGTTTCAGAATCCACATACAAAGGAGCATATTGTGCTAGATGATTAAATTTTTGAGAATACTCTAGCACAATCCTCCCTCCTTGTTTTAAGTCTAGGAACTCCTAGAGCTTGCTCTCCATAATTCCAACAGGTATAAAATGGGAACGTTATGCATGTTTGAACTCGTCCCATAGCACAATATGACCTTCTGGAAGTGAGGCCATATAATTTTCCCACCATACATTTGCTGACCCCAGAAGTTGTTGTGCACCGAATAGAGGCTTCTGGGCATTTGTGCACTACAGCAGCCCAAACTTAGATTCGATGATGCGAATAAAATTATCCGCATCTAGTGGCTCTGTAGCATGCTCGAAGGTTGGGGGATGAGTGGACAAGAAGTCTTGATAAAGTGCTTTGATGTGCTTGATCATCATGGCGCCCGCCATTACGGTTCAGGAGTTGAGCTATTTGCCTGAGTAGCTCAGTATCTTCCTGCCTTGATTCAAACATCATGGACATAACTTGAGCCCATGGATTTGGTGGCGGAGGTGGGAGATCATCATTTTGAGCTCCTTGTTGTGAGCTCTCCGGCTCACCACGGCGGGTGGTAACCATTCTAAAATTTCAGATCATACATTAATTCATCTTGAATACATGAATGAATGAACAAATCATAACTTGACATGAGCAAGAATAAAATTTCAGAACTGACCCAAGAGTTAGAACAACCACAACCATTTTTTATTCAGCTCTCAAAAGGAAATACATGGTTGTAGTATTACAAAGTTAGACTAGATATCATACATTGACCACACTTCATGATATGATACAAGGATGATTACAAACAACACTACATGATTACTACAAGATATGCACATTTTTACATCGATACTAGTACAGGTCATAAAACCATCTAGTTCCTCATATAAAGAGTGAGAGTGCTGCTAACAACATCAGTGTCATCGTCCTTATCCATAGCGGGAGGAAGAGTAGTAGAGTCTGCAGCAAGGTTACCCAAAATCAGCTCATGTGGAGGGATAATCTGAGGGTGATGTTGTAGCTGATGCTGTACACCTAGATGGTGTAACTCCTCAAAATCATGCTGAGCATCCTCCAAATCTATTTGCAAATCATGATTTGCCTCTTGGGCAACTCCTAGCTATTCCTGAACCTCAGCTAGCTGCTCTTCTCTAGCAACTACCTGCTGCTCAAGTTCAATGATACGTGCAGCCTGAGTAGCATTAATCTAGAGCTGCTCCTCAATATGTTCTCGCTCATGGTTCACAACAAACTGCAGCCCCTCTACCTGAAGCTGCACCTCTGACTCACGACGCTGCCAGCCAGTGTAAAGCTCGGTGGCATAGAGACAAGGCACCGCCACAAAAGGAGTATAAGTAGTAGCTGACATGTCCTGAACAAGAGACATACGGAGGCGCCATAAGTGGTTATTCGCTGGGTCCGTCACAGGCAAAAGAGAATACACCGTTCCAGCAACTCCGGTGTTGTTCTCACAGAATGTGGTGATAGCTTTTAAAGCAGCCATCTCCCAAGTCCCAAATAATTGGGCTCCCTCCAGTGTCACATACCAGCCATCATGATAAGGAAAATTAAGCTTAGGGGAGATACAAACGTGCACAGTGCAAGTACCCCCAGACAAATCTGTATATTTTCTACCAACATATGCATGTGGCTCAGTGTACCCAAAAGTTTGTAACATTCCCCATAAGAAGGCCGGTAAACCAGGACGCTGGAGAGCCTCGGTGTAAGTCCAGCCATCATGTAAAATGTGTACATGAGGATCCATATACACAAAAGAATGGTTCAGTAATATTATTAAAATGATAATAACCAAAAAACTTTTTAAGGTAAAATTTTATCTTGAGTGCTAACCACTACTTTGTCACTATCACAAGAACAGAATTTTACTTTCTATTGAACAACGTGTCAAAGTTTCACAATTCTAGAAATTTTAGAGTCAACTCAAAAATTATGCATAACATCTTCACATAGAGGACTTCATAAGCTTTCCAGAATGTACTCATACATGTTCACCACATCAACGAAAATAAAGATATGAAATTCTTAAGTTGATGCTGGAACATAAAAATCTGGACTGTGTAAGGTGTAAAAGTTGGCATTCTGGAGTTGTGTTGAAAAGATTTAAATCTACAATTGAGTTGTAAATCGAAGATAACTTCAGTGTCTTTCCAACCCATATTTGCTCAACAATTTAGCCAAAATAAAACTGGAGTTATGAATTTTGCAATTAGCTCATTATTCTGTCAGTCTGAACAAAGAGCAGAATATCAGACTGATCGTTTTCAACGAATCTGTCCAAATTGCGTCCAGAATCAGGACAAACTCATAACTACAAAGTTGTAGCTCATCAGAGGAGCTTTCCAGCTACTCATAGAGAAATTTAGGATAAATATGTCGGGAGATATGAAACTTTTTCCCTGATGAGTCAGGTTTTGATCAACAGAAAACAGATTTACAAAATCTTCAGTTCTGGAGCATTTATTAACAGAATTAAATTTTGACAAGAGTTGGAACATCAAGAGGATTTCCAGGTCTTTCCAGAAAGTATTTACATGCTCCAAAATTCCAAAGGACTAATAATCTATGAATTTTTTAATAACAGGACAAATTAGTTTGGAGTGAACAACTTAGTTTTGGTTTGGATGGATCGGTTTCAAGCTTTACAAGTTACTTTGCTCAGATTTTAATAACACAAATGAGAAGGTGAATCAGAGGTATGGTCAAATTTTAGTTCACTTGATTAAATGCCAATGCCATGAATGCAATTAAATTTTTTGTCCTAACCATTCCTTACTCAAAAGAAAATATATAGACATATACACCGACACCATGCGGTATTCGTAATTTTTGGTGACAACCCGTACTCACGAGCAAACATTCTAGGTTTTTGACACACACACACACGCTAACATGGTTAGTGTACCTGCAAGAGATCATTTCAGAAATATTACATCAAATTCAAAAGAAACTATGAAAATAAGCAGTTTATATACTACTTGGCAACGGTTCATGGAACGAACCGCCTTGCGAAACCACGGTCCTCGCAAGCGGACCCATGCTCATAAACCTACCATGATGAGCATCCTATACAATAAAAAGTTGGCACGGTTTATAGAAGAAACCGTCTCACGAAACCATAGCCCTCGTGAGCGAACTCTACGCTCCAACACTTGTTCAAGGAGCCAAAAAGAAAATATGCTAGCAACGATTCATGGAAAGGAATCGCCTCGCAAAGCCACAGTCATTGTGAGTGGATTGTAAATGTCAAATGGAAATCCAAATAGCAAACCAACTCAAACATAACCCATTAGCTTGTCACCATTCTAACCTTTACTAAATAGTTGGGCATATACTAACATATCCTCACCGTATATGCCGTATTTTTTTTAAATATGTCTAAATTATTGTATTATCCCAAAGCATAGCTCTGATACCAGCTGTCACAACCCCCTTGGACCGAAGTTTCCAAGGTGCTGATTAAGCAGACACAAGAAAATACAACAACCGACCAAGTATAAAACACGTAGAAAGAGTATTATTTATTATACATCAGAGTTAAGTACTTAAGTGCTGCGGAAATATTACAAAGTTCAGTTTTAAAAGCAGCGGAAGATAACGTGATTAAACATCTACAATTTACAACTCGTCAAAAATAGCAAGTGTGATAAATCCGAGCCCATACAAATTATCACCTAGCATCACACAACAACAACGGCTACTCATTCTCCCAGTGGGCAGACCATCTCTCAGGGATAGACATATCCCAAGGAAGAACACCCATAGGTAGATCATATGCATCAGTGTTATTACCTGAAATAAAGAAAAACAACAACATGGCAAAGCCTGAGCTACTAAGCTCAACAAGTCTTACCTGACAAGTATTAAATCTAGACATGCATAGGCTCGGAGATGGATAAAAGTAAATTTAGTGAATATTCTAATAACCATAATAGTGTAAGGTAACTTGCATGTGAAATTAATAAGTACAACAAGCAATCTGAAATTTCAATTAAGTATAAAAGAACTTCAGTTCAGATTCACTAAAACACCGTATTCTTCATTCAAACATTCCATTAATTGTTGTTAGTGAGGTTCTTAAGCTACGATGTGACTCAGTGAACAAGCGGTACTCATTACTATGAGGGACAGCGATTGCAATCGTTTTACACCAACTGAGAAAACCCGAAGTATAGGGCATACGTATCATATAAGAATACGTATGACAACTTTTCGCAAAGACATCATACAAGTTGGTCCGGGTCCAAAGGCCCGAGTGGGCAGCCATTCCACGGTAATGTCAGAAATCTGTCCACTCCTACTGGATCACACGACCAAGCGTTTGGGTATCGTCCAACATGCAAATGACAATGCTACATCAATTTACTAGTTCCCATATACTAGCATGCATCTGGTACAGTTAAATACTTGCTCAACAGGGCCGATAATGGACGGGTCCTTGGTCGACACAGACAGGGCTACAGCCTTGCAAGCCATGTCTTCTGAAGGCACATGATCTTTGCCCTTTCACCTACGGGGCCTGTCCATGTCTTAAATTTTAGTTGCTGACCTAAACGGACTGCCACCTTGTGAGACAAAAACCACCATAGGTACTTTGCCTTCGCCATTTCCAATACAGACCCGTTTAGTCCAAATTTTAATATTCTTACTTCATTCATGTGAATATCATCATGTTACTATTATTTCAAGTACCATAACAATGTACAACCTACAACTATGTATTGTGGGACATATATACCTGGGATACTTAACCACTCGGCAACTGGCCGAGTGGGCCGGGGGCTCGAGTATGGTGTATTCGGCCTAGAAGATATTTATTTAGATGTTTCTTTGAGTAAGCAGCAAGTTAGGTTAGCAGATATGTTGGATACATAGAATCTGTTATAACCGACTAAAAGATTACCATGTAAATCCCTGCCTTTCGGATATATAAGGAGGGCAGGGGGCCTTCGACGAAGGACAGACTCATATTGGAACCCTAATTCCAGTGCAAACCATAGCAATACAGAAACACCAAACATGACATAGGGTTATTATCCTTCGGGAGACTCGAACCTGTATAAACATTGTATCTTGTGTCCATCGATCTTTCATACTCATACGCATACCTAGATCTACAATCAAGAATATCTCTCGATAGTTGGCGTGCCAGGTAGGGGCAGCGTTGAGTGTAGCTTCATCGAAATCGATGGCTTTCATCGACATCAAGTTTCGCCCGGGAGACAAGATCTGCTTTGGCACCGTCAGCCTTATCGCCGATCAGCACGGGAACCTTGTCGCTGCCACGGCCGATCATAGCGATCCGGCCGACCGATTCCCGCTTGGCCTCAACAACGCGTCGATAGCTTTCCAGGCGGAAACCCTCTCAGGCGGCAACTTAACATTGTCCGCAATGCCGCGATTGACAACCTTGGTCGACTCGGGTTACACTATGATTGATCTCCCGGCTCATCACATGGATCAGTCGGACGAAGTTCCAAATTTTTCGATGAATCAAGATTCGTTGTAGCAATCAGCCTTGAAAGCGAGTTACTCCTGGACTTGATTGAAGGGCCGAGTGATTCAGAGAGTTGTTCCTCGGACTTCCATGAGGTATTTATGGTGGCACCTGCTGCCCAGGGGCAAGCTGATGGCAAAACATCGGCGGAGGCTGCCACGCGCGGTACTGCGCCACGTGTAGATGGACATGAAACCGACCTCGAAGATGGTGATCCAAATGCCGCCACTCCTCCGTTTGAAGAACGGATGCCTAGCAGAGACCCCGAGTCATGCAAAACCTAGATATGGGAGACCTCACCTTAAAGCCTTATGGTGAAGACGTCTTCAAGACCATACAACACAACATCACGGCCGCGGTGACCCTCCTGCAAACAATAGAGCCCTTGCTCCAAGTCTCCCCAGAGTTGACACGTCAGGTCAACCAATTAAAAGCGCACATTAGGGCCGCGGCTGTACTGGAGATGCATACTGCATGATCAACGTCGAAAAAGTCAGTTTCTGGGGCCGCCAGTTCGGTACCCAGGGAGGATAGAAGAGACCAACAGCGCTCCAACCGGGAGGCAACCCCGCCTACTGTCCCCAGGCGCAGGCCCATTGCATAATACCATGATCAGCATCCGAGCGCCGACCTGCGCAATGGCATACCACCACGTGATGCGCAGGTCCGACTGGACAACAGATACCAGGAGCGCGATGATGCGGCCTGCCGAGAGTACGAAGATGAACGGCGCCGGCGCGGTTATGTTGACTATGTACGTGACAGCAGGCAGCAGCCACATAGAGACGATCATTACCATGATCGACGAGACGAGGGCCACCGCGATGATAGATCTCGTCGAGAAGCTGGCCGCGAATGAGAATAGACCCCGGCCACCGACGATTATGACGAGGAGGCTAGCATCCGAGCCTTCACTCGGGAACATCGAACCGTCAGCTGGCCGGTCGGCTTCAAGCCAGTCGGCAACGAGAAGTATGACGGCAAGACGAATCCCCGCGATTGGCTGCACGTCTATTCCACAGCCATACGAGCTCTCGGTGGCGATAGCTTTGTCATGGCCAACTACTTGCATGTTTGCTTAGCCCCAGCGGCAAGAACCAGGCTCACTAATCTGCTCGACAACTCTATCAGCTCCTGGGCAGATCTCTATCGGCAGCTCATGGCCAACTTTCAAGCCACCTTCGATAGGCCAAGGAATCACTGGGAACTCAGCCGGATCAAGCAGCGGGATCGGGAGCCACTTCGAGAGTACATCCAATGCTTCTGCCGAGTGAAGAATACCATCCCTAGCATCTCGGATGATCAAGTTGTCACCATCTTCCAAGGAGGACTCCGTGATGACGATCTGATAAAGAAGATTGGGAGGTTGGATGCTGCCGGCGGACTGTCAGCCAAAGAACGGTTCACTATGGTCGACAAATATGCTACTGGCAATTCGGCTCTATTCCAAGTTCGCCAGTACAAGGAGGCGACCCCAAGGAACCAGTTGGGTCCACCCGATTACAGCAAGGACGATGATAGGAAGCGCAAGCAAGACCGAACGGTGGCCAACACCGAGCACCTGACCAGGAGGAAACTAGTCACTTAGGATGACTTCGACAAGATGCTCAATGGCCCTTGCCTGCTACATGATGGAGCCCACAAAGCCAGGGAATGCTTCAAGGTGAAAAACATCACCCATCACACCTTGAAGGTCTGCAAAGAATGTCCCTGGATCCCCAAGGGTGGCAGGAAGGAGTCGGATAAGGATAACCAAGACGAGGATAAGGAGGATTTCCAAGACCCCAAACACGAGGTCAATTACATCTGTGGCCAGTCTACGGTAGACTCGAAGCGCCAGTAGAAGATGCTCTACAGGGAGGTCCACTCGGTCTCACCAGCGGTACCTCAGTATCTACGATGGTCCGAGGTTCCAATTACTTTTGATCGGTCCGACCATCCGGATCACATCCCTAGGCCCAAGAAATATCCCTTAGTGCTAACGCCGACTGTTAACCGAGTCCGGCTAAATCGGGTACTGGTAGATGGTGGTAGCAGTTTGGACATCCTCTTTGTCAAAACCTTCAAGGAACTTGGCATACCCTTGACCGACCTCAAGCCAAGTCGATCGCCGTTTCATGGTGTGATCCCGGGCGTGCAAGCAGTCCCTTTGGGACAAATCACTCTGCCTGTGACTTTTGCCACTCGAGAGAATTATAGGATTGAGCGTATTACCTTCGAGGTCGCCGACCTCGACTCTACTTATCACGCCATTATAGGGTGGCCAGTCATCGCTAAGTTCATGGTGGTACCTCATTATCCTTATATGATGATGAAGCTACCAGGACCAAACGGAGTCATCTCACTCCACTCAGATGTGCTGACCTCATACGACTACGACAACGGTAGTTGTGAGTTGACCGAGAAGATAGTAGTAGCATCGGAGCTGGCCGAGTTGAAGGAAGCAATCACAACGGCGGAGGAGGCCATGCTTGACCCTGCTCCCAGGAAGGCGCTGAAGACTACGGTACAGGCGAACGCCGTGGAGTCCAAGAAGATTAGCCTAGATTATAGTGATGTATCCAAGACCACCAATATCGGGGTCAATTTAGGGGACAAATAGGAAAGCGCGCTCATCCTTTTTCTTTGAAATAATAAAGATACATTTGCATGGAAACCTTCTGACATGCCAGGTGTTCCAAGGGAAAAGGCTGAGCACAAACTTCACGTTCGCGAAAACGCCAGGCCGGTAAGGCAACGGCTTAGACGAATCTCGCAAGACCGAAAAGATGCGATTAGGAAAGAAATCGGCCGACTGTTGGCAGCCGGTTTTATTAAAGAAGTTTTCCACCCCGACTAGTTGGCCAACCCAGTTCTGGTGCGGAAAAAGAATAAGGAGTGGCAGATGTGCGTGGATTACATTGGCCTTAACCAAGCCTGTCCGAAAGATCCGTTCACCCTCCCACGTATTGATCAAGTGGTCGATTCGACGGCTGGATGCGCTTTGTTGTGTTTCTTAGATGCCTATTTAGGGTACCATCAGATTCCCTTAAACTAATCTGACCAGCTCAAAACCTCGTTCATCATGCCGTTTGGAGCCTTCTGTTACACAACAATGCCCTTTGGCCTAAAAAACGCTGGTGCCACATACCAGCGGACTATGCAGCAATGTTTGGACAACCAGATAGGAAGGAATGTTGAAGCTTATGTAGATGACGTGGTACTCAACACTCGGCTCTCCACCGACTTGATATCCGACCTAGACGAAACATTCGGTAACCTTCAGAAGTACAACATGAAGCTAAATCTAGAAAAATGCATCTTTGGGGTCCCATCAGGAAAATTACTTGGTTTTCTGGTATCACATAGAGGGATTGAAGCTAATCCTCTAAAAGGTAAATGCCATATTACGAATGGGACCTCCATATTCACAAAAAGACATTGAAAAGCTCACAGGCTGTATGGCAGTGCTCAGTCAGTTTGTATCATGACTCGGCGTTCGAGGATTACCCTTTTTTTGTTTACTCAAGAAGCATGAATCATTCATCTGGAATGATGATGCATAGAAAGCCTTGGATGATTTTAAGGCTTACATTAGTGGTCCTCTGGTCTCAACTCCCCCAGAGCCAAAGGAACCTTTGCAGCTGTACATTTCCATAACTAAACATGTTGTCAGTACTGTGCTGGTGGTGGAACGGGCGGAAGATGGCAAGGCTCAAAAGGTGCAACGACCAGTTTATTTCATCAGTGAGGTCTTATCAGAATCTAAGGTATGATATTTCCAGCTTCAGAAATTAATTTATGCATTACTGATAACATCTCGGAAGTTAAAGCATTACATTGAGGATCATCCAATTGAGGTCCACACATCATTCGGCCTAGGCAAATTGCTGCACAACAGAGAGGCCACTGGGAAAATCGCCAAATGGACCGTCGAGCTCGGATCATAACCTTTAAGTCACGCGAGTCGATCAAAGGTCAAGCTTTATCGGACTTCATCATCGAGTGGACAGAATGTGAATTACCTCCCGACCCACAAGAATTATGCTATTGGAGAATGGTGTTTGACGGTTCCTTACAACTGGAAGGTGCCGGAGCAGGAGTCATATTGACATCTCTTGACAGAGCCAAGTTGCGGTACGTTCTTCGAATGCACTTCCGTGCCTCTAACAATGCCACAGAGTATGAGGCGCTATTACATGGACTTTGGACAGCTATCTCACTCGGTGTCCAAAGGATAAGCGTTTCTGGCAACTCGGTGCTAGTTATAAATCAAGTAACGAAGGAGTGGTGTTGTTCCCACGAAAGCATGACAGCCTACTACACCAAAGTTCGGAAGCTCGAAGACAAGTTTGATGGCATCAAGTGTAAACATGTCCTGCACAAGTATAACGAAGAGGCCGATGAACTGGCCAAACTCGGGTCTAGCAGATCTACAATACCTCAATGATCTGCATAAGCCATCTGTACTAACCCAGCAAACTATGGAGCAGTCGGCACTAAAGACGGGGGCAACACCTCATGTAGCTGTCATTGAGGTAGATTGGCGCACTGCCTTTATTGAGTATTTGGATCGTGACACACTACCAACCGATAAAGACGAAGCCCTCTGAATTATTCGCAAGTCGCGTTCATATTGTACAGTTGACCACATGGGGTACTGATGAAATGCTTATCTCAAGATGAAGGCAGAGCTATATTAGGAAACATCCACGCTGGCATTTGTGGGAATTATGCAGGCCCATCCACAATTGCGGCCAAAGCAATGAGGCAAGGGTTTTATTGGCCAACCGCTGGTGCTAATGCCAAGGAATTTGTCCGAAGGTGTGAAGGTTGTCAGTTCTTCACCCACCAGATGCACGTACCTGCCACAGAGCTCCAAAATATCCCAATAACTTGGCCATTTTCACTATGGGGTTTAGACATCGTCGGACCTTTCATGAAAGCTCAAGGGGGCTTTACTCACCTTTTCGTGGCAGTGAACAAGTTCTCTAAATGGATCGAAGCAAAGCCAGTCGGCAAGATTTCGGCAAAAAAAGGCCATCAAGTTCATGACCAAAATAGTCACTCGGTTCGGTGCCCCACACAAGATCATTACTAACAACGGTACTCAATTCATAGCAGAGGAGTTTAAAGAGTTTGCGGGCCAAGTCGGCTTTATGATTGGCCAAGTTGAGAGGGCAATCGGCCTCCTACTTTCTGGAATTAAGCCTCATATATTTGATCAGCTAGAAAAGTACGCTCGACGGTGGGTTCGAGAATTGCCATCTGTGCCGTGGGGACTTAGAACCAACATAAGTCGTGCCACTAGGCACTCCCCTTTTTCTCTAGATTATGGCTCGGAAGCCATGTTACCAACCGAGATTCTTTTTACCTCCCCCTGTGTGGCAGCGTATGAAGAAAAAACCTCCAATGACCATAGGTGTGACGATTTGCTATTGTTAGAGGAGCAGCGCGATGCCACGTTATTGCGGTTGGCAAAGTACCAGCAAAGCTTGCGACGTTATCATGACAAAAATGTTCAAACACGGGGTTTTTCCGTCAGCGACTTGATTTTGAAGCAAGTTCAGTCTAAGGTCGGTAACCACAAGTTGTCGACTCCATGGGAAGGACCTTTTATTGTAAAGGAAATCACTCGGCTAGGCGCTTATCGATTGATGAATGAGGACGGGTCGGACCTTCAAAGTTCCTGGAACGTTTCACAGCTACATCATTTTTATGCCTAGTATTTATAATTTATTGTATCTCTACTATTGAATATATCTATATAATGGTCATGATACCTGATTTTGCAATTTATGATTTCTGTGAATAATTGTTGTTATTGTCTAAGTCATGGCTAAAATTCTGATACTTGGTATCACCGTAACTCGCGCATGTCGACCAAGTGGGTTACTTAGTCCCCAGGGTTCTTGCCGTCTGTTAGGGACCAAGGCAATTCTCCCAATTCGCATATGCTTGACCGAGTGAGTTCTTAGTCTCCATGGTTCATATCGGTTATTGGGAGCGTTGTTTAGAGGGCTGACATGAGTTGTGTATTGGTTGTGAATGTTTAACACGAGTTCATACAATACATATACAAAGCAGCGCGACCCAATATTTCATTACAATACTGGTAATGAATCTAGACCTTAGCGGTCTATCAAACCTTAGTTATATTACAGCAACAGAGCTGTAATATACAGTATTTTTAGCTCTACAACTCCTTACACTTTGGGTAAGGGATCTAGCTCTATCTGGTTGGCTAATATATGCGCTGTTTTTTGCGCCTCAGCCACGAGGGCTTCACATTGCTCGTCCGAGAAATCTTCATGGAAACCTTTGGCAACTCTACGCTGGGGATGTGGGACTTTGCAATTGCCAGGACTTGTGCGCCGGCCAGCTCTGCAATATCAAGATTGCTTCTGGGATTGTGCCTTAGTGCTTTGGCGGGTGCGCTTCAAGGCCATCGCTCTTGTTTTAGTGCAGTGGGAAGCAGTTGCGTGGAGTTTTGGGGTGGAAATGGAAGCTTCGGATATAGGGTTTGTGTGCGTAAGATGGCGGAGGCGGCGAAATGAAGACGAAGGGATGCGACTGTTTGGAGGCCCTTTTATAAGGGATAGATGATCTACTGGGCCGAGGTTTCTTGTAATCCGTTAAGTCCAGTTTTGTTAATTAGTACGTGCATTTATTATATTATTGAGAATCATTTTAAGTGTTAATTTTGGATATTGTGGATCTTAACGTTAGTGATAAATCACTCGGATTGTTGCGGTTTCAACATTGGAAATTGTACCTTTCGAGATTCTGTGATAACTCACTCGGATTGTTGCGGTTTCAACCTTGGAAATTGTACCTTTTGAGATTCCGTGATAAATCACTTGGATTGTTGCGGTTTCAACCTTGGAAATTGTACCTTTCAAGATTCCGTGATAAATCACTCGGATTGTTGCGGTTTCAACCTTGGAAATTGTACCTTTCGAGATTCCGTGATAAATCACTCGGATTGTTGTGGTTTCTACCTTGGAAATTGTACCTTTCAAAATTTCATGATAAATCACTCGGATTATTTTGGCTCCAATCTTGGGGGCTGTATTTTTGTGTTATATTACTTCAATTGATACATCACCAATCTTGGGGGCTACGACAATTGGATTTTGTCGTTAATCATTCGGATTAAGGGCACTTCAGCATTATGGATGTGAATATTAATTCGGTCATGTATCACTCGGCGAATGGGAAAATTCAGCTAAATATGGAGCTTGTTGAGTTTAAACAAAGTGGAAGATTCAGATGTCATTATGCCCTTTTGTGTTGCGGGACAAGATTAATTAGATATTTTTCAATAACTCAAAAGTTGCTTGGGTATAAACTCAACAACCTTCTGAGTTGGGGCTATATTCATAGGCTATGTCTTTTATCAGACGGTTATGAATAAGAGTTATCATAAGTAGTAGAAAAAGCACTTCCTAATTTCATAAGATGTCGAGGCAAATCAAGACGACGATTCAAAATGGAAAGTGCTTGGGAGCTACTGTGGGACATATATACCCGGGATACTTAACCACTCGGCTAACTGGCCGAGTGGGTCGGGGGCTCGGGTATGGTGTATTCGGCCCAGAAGATATTTACTTAGATGTTTGTTTGAGTAAGCAGCAAGTTAGGTTAGCAGATATGTTAGATAGATAGAATCTGTTGTAACCGACTAAAAGATTACCATGTAAATCCCTGCACTTCAGATATATAAGAAGGGCAAGGGGCCTTCGGCAAAGGACAGACTGATATTGGAACCCTAATTCCAGTGTGAACCCTAGCAATACAGAAACACCAAACAGGATGTAGGGTTATTATCCTTCGGGAGGCCCGAACCTGTATAAACCTTGTGTCCTGTGTCCATCGATCTTTCATACTCATACGCATACCTAGATCTACTATCGAGAATATCTCTCGACAAGTATAATAATTCCTCTATTAACTACTGGTACCTGTATACCATGTCTAAAATAATATAGGATATTTTCAGGGAATGCAGGTCGGTTTTCATTCAACTCCTAAACTTAATGCACAAACAACCTATACACATCTAGTAATTTAATTACTAGAAATTAATCATATTAATACATGGGAATGTTCCGGGGCTTGCCTTGAGCTAAGACCACTGGATCAATAGTTAAGTTAGAGTCTTCTTGTGCCATCAAATCCGAGGATACCTTCTGAATATTATCCCCTGGCACGTCAACGTTCCCTATAACAATATCGATATGTCAACATAGGTGAATGCATAAATAATGCAACAAAATGTGATGCATAGGATGAATAAACATATCAATTAAAATTTATTCCTCAACATTGTTCTCGAATTCATATGCTTCAGAGCTAGCAACTCTAATAATAGGATGTTACAAATAAAGTTTCCTATTGCATTTACATATGGTTATTTAGACATGAAATGCAAATAATTCATTTAGTAAAATAAAAATTATGCTACTGGACATGAGTGACATACTGATGATAAATATAAGTATGATCAGCAAATTTGCCAAGTTTCACTAATATATAATAAGCAATTAATTAATAATGTATTTAGCAAGATTTAAGACTAATTAAATTCTAGTGAAATATAAACAACAGATAAATCCCTACAAAAATTCTTGATGATGCAATATGGCAAGCATGATTTTTGTCCACAAGCATAAACTCTAAAAGTTTGCAGAAATTATTCTAATGCATTTCTAACCATGTTAAAGATAAAATCATATTAAATTTTATGTCCAGAAACTAGGGTCAAATAAATATATTCTAGGCAAAGCATTTCATGAGAAGTCTAAAACAGTTTAATTTGCTATTTAATCATATCTACAACTAAGCATATGAATTTATTAAGCTTTACCCTAATTAATTAATATATCAAAACTTTTCATATAAAACATGCAAAGTAACATGTTCAATGCATAGTACTCATCACAAGGAAACTAACATAATTTATTTTAAAATTTAAGGAGCTCTAAATCTCTAGATATGGATTTTACAAGTTCAAGCAATTACTGGATTTTCATTTATAGGTTCGCGTTATTTATGAAAATGCCATCGCTGCATTTGAATCTCGCACGCGAGCGCGCGCGGTGGTGCGGCTACCGGAGTGGGTTTCGAGCTCGCCGGTGGGCGATGTGCTCACCGAAGCTGGGATTCATGCTCACCCGAGCTTAGAGCACACATAGGCGAACAATTTGCGGGGCTCGCGAGGAAAGAGACTCACCACGGCGGCCTGACGTCAAGAGGCGACGGACCAGAGGTGGCCGGCGATGGTGGGAGCTCAATAGGGAGGCCGAGGAGAAGAGCGAAGTGAACATAGAGGTTCAGCGGACTCAGGCAGAGCTCGACAAAGTCATTGAGGCGAAGGAAAATGGTCGAGCAAAGCTCTCACCGTGCACCTCCCATGGCGGCCATCGGTAGAGAAAGGGGAAAGCCTGTACTGCAACGACATCGATGCAATAATCAACCTTAGACCATGACAAGGATGGGCGTCAAGGTTGTGCGCAACAATGAGAAAACAATGGGAACTCCGAACTCACCAAAGACGAGGAATTTCATGGATTCATGGTTTGGACACCATGATTTCAAAGCTCTGGGTTTTATTCAAATTCTAGCTAACTAGAAACTGGATTGATATGGGGTTTCTTCCGAATGATTCTTTGGTTTACGACGGTTCCATCATGGTCATTGGCCGGAGCTTTGGTGATTTGGTTTGACGATGATAGGAACTCCAGAAGGTGGCAGCAATGGCGGCCGGGGAAGGTAAGAACAAGGTCGAGAGAGAGAGAGCAGCGAAGCGGAGGCACCGAGAAAACATCGGAGGAGCCGAGGAAATGGGCGGGCGTCGATCGAGGCACGGGTTTTGATCCCTGGGCATGGCAGGGAGACGGCGACACGCGGGCGTGTGCGTGTCGGCGTGCATGTCCGTCGGGTTCCAGCGAGAAAAAAAGGAGAAGCGAAGAGAGACTGACGTCTGGGTCCCAGGGACAGAATTTTATTCATTTTTCCAGAATTATTTCGGCCACTACTTCAACAATTGATTTAAAATAGTTCCAAACTCCAAATTGACTTGGGAAAATTTGTACAGAAAGTTTGAAATGTGTAGATCACAATGTGACAGGTGTCCAGTTTCAAAATCAAATAGTTTGGATATGCCAAATATTTGAATATGTATAAAATTCAAACTTTTAAGAATTAATTAGGGTATTTCCACTATGAATAAAATTCTGAGAAAACTCCTAAAATTATTTTATGGCAAACCCTATCACATAGATTTTTGGCAGCACCACATTGTATGCCAAATTTGAAAGTTACTTCATAACTTAACCATACTTTGGTTTGAATTCAAATTCAAATTACTTTGAAATGCAAACAAAAATGGAATTATGACTTGATAAACCAGGATTAGGTGCAACCATGTGATCAAAAAGAAAAAGAATGTAGTGACACTGGGGTGCAACACAAACAGGAGGTACGCACTCTGAATCGTACCCTCCTCTTGATCCACCCATGGCCTGCATTCATCAGGAGGCTGACCCGTTCCGACAAGGTGGCCGCCATAGGAAGCTCAACATCAAGCTCCTGAGCCACCAGGCCAATCATGACGCGCGCCGCCTCAAGCTTCTGAGCTGCCTGTTCCAGGGCCGACTTGGCCTTTGTCAGCTCTTTCTCCAGCGCTGCAGAGTTGGAGAAAGAGCTGACAAAGGCAAAGTCGACCCTGGAACTCGTTGTTGAACTCGCCCGGTTGAACTCGCCAGGTTGAACTCGCCCTGGGTCACGAAGCACCAGGTTGAACTCGCCAGGTTGAACTTGCCAAGTCGACCCGGGAACTCGTTGTTGAACTCGCCCTTTCAACAACAGCGCTAATAAAGAGCCAAGGGAACAACACTCGAGAGACAAAAAGCTCAAAACAAGAAGACAACATGGAGTCTTACCTTTCTCCCTTTCACATGATCCCTCCGGCTAGGCAAGGCTAATCACCATGGTGTCAGCAAAAGCCCGGGCAGCGGCCTCGGCTTGTTCGCGCTGCGCCTCCTCACACTTGAGCAAAGAACCAAAGCTTCGGGCCTCCTCCACGCTCGCGGCAGCCTGCGCCATGGCGTCATCCTGATTCTTCTGCACCGATGCGAGGGTGTTTTCCGCCTTCCCCTCCTGGAGTTCTTTCCGCTTTGCTAAAGCCTTCAAATCATAAAGCCACATGCTCACCTCTTCGCCTTTCTCACACACCTCGCTCAGCTCCCGATGAGCGGCGGCCAGGTCACGAAGCACCATGTTGAGCTCATTGTTGAACTCGCCCGACAGCACCGTGACAACCCTACTATCTTCATCGGCGAGAGGTTGACTCCTCTTCTTCAACCTTTTCTTCGCCCCCTTCATGAGCTCGAATTCGGCCGCCGAAAGGGCCGGGACCTCCCGCTGACCCCTGTCGCCTGCGGCCACGCCCGATACGGCACCCCCAATGTCGACCCTGGTGCCCACTGTCTCTGAGGCGACATCGGGAGTGATGCCACCGGCACCGACAACTTCGCCCGCCGCCATGGGAGTGACATCCTGAGCCGTACATCCATCGGAAGCCACAACAATGTCTGAAACAATGCCACCCGTGCTGGCTGTCCCGCCTGCTGCCACTGAGGCGGCACCCGAGGTAGCACTACCGACCATGATGCAGGCGTCCATCTTTCATTTCGGCCCACCGGCAACCTACAGTGCTATCTTCACGGACATGGTCAGTGACTTGCGCATGGAGACATGGCCGATCTTTCGAGGCTCCACCCCGTGTCCCAAGGTCGGCATCGTGAACGGTGTCATGCCGAGCCTAGCGGCCAGACCAGTGTTGACACCAATGTCCGTCATTATCATCATCAGCCATGTCACCGAAGTTCGCATACCCACTGACCGCTTCCCTCGTCGCCAGACACGCCGTCATCTTCCTTGTCCTCATCATCAGTCGAAGCGGTCGACAGGGTGTCCGGGTTCCCACCCCTCGCCTCCTTTGCCTCCCTCAGTGCCTGCCGCTTTTGCGCCCTCTCTTCCTTCTCTTACTTTGCTAGGATATCGACATCCTTCTTCTTCCTCCTCTCCTGCTTGGTGTTCTGCTGATCCACACCCCTGAAATGGTTCACGGCTTGCTTCGCCTCTCCCTCCGGTAGCCAAATGGTAGTGGAGTGGATGTAGCATGTCAACTAGAACTGAGAGCACAGCGTCATAAGAAAGGCCAACCGACACGATGTGTTCTAGACAAAGGCACAAGATGGAAGAACCGAGGGATCGACCTTCTTACCACGTCAACCACCCGAGGATCCAGACGCATGACCGACCCGTTCAGGATGGGCTAGGTTCGAGCGCTCGTCCCCAATGCCACCATCACCCACTTTGTGACCTCATCATCGGGCAGCAGGGCCTCCACCATCACATTCACCGGGAGAACATGGTCGTTTTCCCTGATGAGGAACATGGGGAGCAAAAGAGCGGACAGAGGGTCGAACCGCCACTTGAGATACCACCCGATGACCCCAGTGCTATCAAAGTCGCACCAATTGAGATGAGCGATCACGGCCAGCCAGTGAACTCCGAGAGAGGGTGGAGCTTGTCATTGCGCAGGTAGAACCACCTCTTTTGCCACCTCTGGTTGTTGGTCAGGATCGACATTGGAATGTACTTCACCGATCGCTCCTTGCGGGGCCGAATCCCCACGTAACCAATAGTGCAGGGGAGATAGTCACCCCAACCTTGTGCTTGCGGCAGGCGGCAAAGAAGAAGTGGCACCACAAGTCAAAGTATGGCATAATGTCAAGGAACCCCTTGCACAGGGCTACGAATGCCGAGATATGTTGAATCCTATTGGGATTCAAGTGCTACAACTCCACGCGATAGTGAAGAAGAAGCCTCAGGAGGAAGTCGTGCACAAGCCGTCCAATCCCACGCTGATGGAAGGGCATGATCTACAGCACGTACCCAAGGGGAGGCCTCGACGAAGTGTCATCCCCGGGCACTAACCACTCCACAGCCCCAGTGAGCACGACTAGGAGCCCAACGCTCACAAGCCCGTCAAGATCCTTCTTCTATCACCATGGAGCGTCTAAACACCGACATGGTAAAGCCAGCCAAAAAAGCAGTGGAAAGAGATGGCGAAGAGCAATGGAGCATGACAAGAATGAGGAACTATGGATGTGGAAAGAGCAAAAGGAAGGAGAAGTTATTGTGCCCACTTATAATCAGCGGACCGCTCAAGGAGGCGCTCTGATTTGACAGTGGGTCCCAGTCACGACCTGCCGAAGGTAAACCTCATGACTCCCACCTTCGCGTAACGTGCAGCTAAAAATGCTCCACGTCCTCCCATTACTCCACTCTCATCACGACTCCACAACTTCCACCGCATCCAATGGCTCCACATGGCACGGGCCCACCACCTTCGCTACTCAGCACGAAGGAGACGCCCCCACAATCGCCACATTACGGAAGATGAAATGGCTCTGTGCTCTACCCGGACCCACCATGATGTACGCGTGAGGTAAATACGCCACACTCTCCTCGGGCCACAGTGAAATGGCTTGAAATTGTACAAATTCCCTCGCTCGACCTTATATCCGGCCTCCAAATTTTGATTTCAAAATAGGCCCGGTCCTTCAAATTCTCTCATCTATCTCACCTCAATTTACCTCATGATACTGTCGCTAAGTACATGGGAAATGGGTCGACCCTGCTCGGGACCCTACGACCCCTTGCTAACCTTGTTTTACAGCATTGCCTCGATCGACCCACGATCCGACCGACCCACCAGGCTCGACCGACGTGGGTAAAGTGGGATAAGAGGCTGAAAACTACCTCGACGGCCCCACCCACCAAGGTTTGAAGGTTGGCCCCACAAATAGGCTCGATAGCCGCCTCGAGCACCAAAATAGAGTGTGGGGCATGAGCGATGGACCCGCCTAGCGGTCAGCACCTGACACCTCCGTGTCAACGGCATCATAGAGTTGTGTTTGAGTCCCGCTTCGACTTGACCACTAGTATCCCACTATAGGGAGGGATCGAGCCCCCGAGTCCCATCGAACAGATCCGATAACCAGTCAAGTTGAATAAGCGGATTAATGAAGTCGGCCACCAGCTAGTTCGCTGGAACCCTGTCGATGGGGAACCAGGGGCTTCACCCGAATAAACCCGATAGCAACTCTATGAGTACCATGTTTTGGCCCCACTAAGGCTAAACATGACCTGACTCCACCCTCTGTTTCACGAAGAAGACGCGGAAGGGGAAATCGCTAAAGTGGAAACAACTGCTCGACCGGTCCTACTGCACAGCACGGGGGCTCGAGGGTCAGCATCCCCAACGGAGACCCTATAATAGAACCACCTTACCACAGAGATGGCTCCATTCTAGGATCTTTCTCGGGTGGCGACACACGTTGTGACGCCCAATAGTACAACACATGGCAGAAATAAATACAGTTCCAACAAGAACATAGATAGAGTACTGAGTTTTACATAAATCCAAATTTAAGTTACAAACTAGAGTTTTAAATGTGCGGAAGAGAAATCGTTCATAGTAATAAATGGTCTAACGTAATAAGTGAGATACAATTGCCCTCTTACGGTGACACACATTGAACATCCAACCATGATAGGTGTTTTACCCGAAACACCGTACCAACACTCAACAGACTACTCCTCCTCATTGTCAATGCATCATTCCCACTCGATGTTCCAGCAGTTGGGACGCTGGCCCTCTAGTGGAGCCTACCAGCGCAATGATAGTCTTCATCCTAATCATTTAAAAACCACATAGAGCTACACCTTGAGCAATTAATACTCAGCAAGATTGACCCGTCAAAATGGCTAGCTACAGCCGACTCCTAGACATGCACAGGCTAAGGGTAGGGTTTATGTTGCCAAAAAGCCAGCCTAAGAGTCAATCCTTACTTTCAAGTTTTAGCATCAAGTTAAGTTGTCATGAGAAATAACAAATTTAGTTTGCACTATGACTACAACAAACACAGTTGCAATAAACCATAATTAATCAATATAACAATATTCAAACCCATTCATTTTATTGAGCTTCCAACTGCATTCCGGAGCAGCGATCAAGTGGTATTCGTTACTGTGAGTTGCAGCGACTCGAATTGATTTACATCGTGCAGGAGAAACCTGCTTGCATGATCCATACGCACTTAATGTAAGACGCATAGAGCAACCTTTTGCTTACGGTACAACAAGTCTTCCGGGCCTGGCTCACCCGTGAAGGGTCCTCCAATGCGATGTGTCTCGTACCGCCATCCGTGGGTGGATTGCTCCCTCCCCTCAGCCGCAGTTTCACTAAACAAGGGAGTAGGGTATCTTCCGACCAAGCAGTAGTCATAGTTACTGTGACATCCCATGTCACAAAATGGTAATTTAACTAAACCTAATACTAATTGAGGGCTAATTAAAAATAGAATTGATTAAGGTGCCAAAGAATAAAGGAGGAAATTAATTAATTAAATCCAGAAATATCCAAATGAGAGCCATTCTCAAACATCACAAAAACCCATGGAAGTGCACCAATGTTTTTACATATTCTGGATGGTCATACCATAATGGAATTTTGAGAATTTTACTAGAATTTTTGGAAATTATTTAATGCCCTTACTTATTCCCCAAGTGTAGAGAAAAGCACTTTCTGTTCTAGGATTTTCACAATTAATCTAGGCCGAATTAGAACTTGACCCCAAAAGCAAAGTTGGAGCGTATGATTCCCTGGGCATGCACAAAAATCTGCATGAAGTTTGGAGCAATGGAACTTGGCGAATTTTTTGCAGAACCCGAGCACTGTTCTGAGTCAAGGAAGTCAAACTCTCTCTTTTCCCTGGCCACTCCCCGATCGACACCAGTGCCCGCCGTACCGCCACCGTCGATCACTGCAGCACTGTTAGTGGTTTCTAGCTACCCATTTTATTTACAAAAAAGGAATGTTTTACGTCTTAATTTGGTGGTATTGACTAACAATTCACCCCATATTTGCATATATTTGTAGTTGTTCTGTTTTGGATGTAATTGTAGGAAACAGGTATAAAACAGGGCAGTTATGGATAAGGAATCAAAGAGAAACAAGGATGGGCCAGGTACAGAGCCGTGCCGATCGGCATAGGAGGGTAAAAGACAATGGAAAGCATAATTCGGTCCAAGGACAGAGGCCCAGCCCAATACAAATTAAAGTCGGTGGAAGTTGACCTAATCTCGCCGGATATAAAAGGAAGACATCTATCAAGAGCCAAGGAGGGGAGGAGAGAGACAGCAATCATGATATCCAGTTGTTAGAACTAGGGTTTCAAGATATTGGCGGTGACGGTTGGTCAACACCGAAGGGAGGTCATGCCGATCGGCTCGACGGTTGCGGCGATCGGCACGTGCGTGTTCCAGCGCTATTTCTCGCCCTTCTGCTGTTCTTAGCAGGAGGATGAGCGAGTAGTCTCATATTCTCTTCTCTGGTGCGGGGATCTGGTCATGTAACTCTCATACTTATTGATACTCTCTTGATGAATTCAATCTATGTAGTGAACTCAATTGTGCATCTATTTCATTAGTGTATCGGCCGGTATACTTCTGCCCATTGCATAGTGCAAGAAACCAGTGGGGAGCTAATAACCTTTGTAGTGACAACCGGGGCGAACGAAACCACCATGTCTTGTAGAATATTGGAATCATCATCCGAGTTAATAAGCATAAGGTTGCATGATAGTGAACCAATCCTAAGGAGAGAATCCTTCATTATCCTGTTACATCTCTAAATAACATTCATCCATCACTCTCTCACCGTCATCATTCACACCAACCCAACAATTGCAATCTGTTAGTAAGCCTTTAATAGTAATAGTCCCGCTCATTCCCTGTGGATTCGATAACCTTGGAATACTCTGAGGGAAAAAGAGCTACAATTGTACACCGTCCTCTTGCGGTATATAAGTGGTTGCGTAAGTACGACAAACAAGCATCATTTTCTTGCGCCGTTGTCGGGGAACAAGCCAGTTCTTTTACTATTAATATTTTACTAATGTCTAATCCTTTTCTTTTCTAGTTGTTTTTGTTTTGTGTTTTGTGTGAATTTTTAGGATGAGTACGACGGAACCTTCTACGACGCTCAGGGAGCTTTCTTTGCCATCTCCAGACATGATGGTGCCTCAATCCTCAAACGAGAAGGCCACGGCCTCCTCGTATGTCTTAAACCCCATTATCATTAGCATGGCTGAAGCAAACGAATTCTTTGGAGCGAAGGAGGAGATTCCATATACTCAGCTACAAGATTTGGAGGCACTTTGCCAAACATTCCATCATGAAGGAGTGCCTCAGGATCTTTACAGATGGCTGCTTTTCCCATTCTCTTTGGGAGGAAAAGCCAAAGAGTGGCACAAGGCAGCACCTCGAGATGCGAAAGGTAAGTGGAGTGAATTAGTTGGAAATTTTTGCCTCCACTATTTTCCTTTGCCAAGGGTGCAGAAATTGAGAAGAGAAGTGGCGAACTTCTTACAAAAAGATGAAGAATCTCTCGCGAAAGCCTAGATGTGTTTTAAAACATTGTTGAAACAAGGATCTTACCTTAGCATTGATGAGAATATGTGCGCTCAAACCTTCTACATGGCCATAAACAAGGCATGGAGGATGCATTTGGACGGATCGACCAGAGGAAGTTTTCTGAGGTTGACAGCCAAGGTGGGGATCGAATTGATAGGCAACATTGCTGAGAATGAAGCTTTGCATAAGCGCTGGGAAGAATGTCTAGAACCAAATCAGCAATGCCCAGAAGTTATGCAGAAGGAAGAGTCATCGGCTCAACAGATCTGTATGTCCGAGAGTAGGGCAATGAGTACTCCAGAGCATAAATTTGAGGAGATAGGGCCCGTCAGACCCACTTCGATGGATCTGATGCGCATGCCGATCGATGCAGTCTCTGAGCCGATCGGTGCAGTTGCAACAATATGGGAACTGATCGCCCTGACAACTCCGTCAAGCTGCAAGGAATATACCAAGATAGAAGATGCAATTCTGGACAACCACCTGAAAGAATTTGAAGGTAACTTTGCTAAATCAAAGGGGGATAGGACATTGGCGAATGCTAAACCACTTTGATGAATTTGATCCAATGGACTGGATTCCTATTGATTTTTCACAATAATTGCTCAATATAAGGAGATCCTTCAGTCAGCAAGACCTCTGAAGCCGGAATTGAGTATAATTTCCCAAGTAATCGCCTCAAGTCAGAAGTTTTTGATCAAGAAATTATTGGAAGTCTTAGGGAAGCTTTACAAGGATGATATAGAGCTTGATGGAACAGAGGTGAAACAAGCAACGAGATTACTAGACAGTTGCTTTGAGCCATTTCCCTCCGAAGGATTATGTGGTCTGTATGCTATAGGTCTCACTGAAGAGCAAGAAGAGGAGCCGTACATACCATGTGAGATATCGGGGAAGAAATTTCTGAAAGCCTTGTGTGACTTTGGTTCCCGTGTTAGCTTGATGACTTATGATGCGTTCATGAGCATGCCTTATGAAACTCAACAGCGGCTGATGGGGACTGAACTTGAGTTCGTCATGGCAGATGGAAGGAAGACCAAGCCATTGGGAGTGATCAAGAATGTTGAGGTAGAGATTAGCTCAAAAATAATACCAGTAGACCTCTTCGTTCTAAATAATGAGGAAACTGGAGTTGAAGACATCATTCTAGGGAGGCCATTTTTGAGATTAGTACAAGCTGTTCTAGATGCTAGGAAAGGTCAAATTACACTACACCTGGGAGGTGAAGAAGTGCAATTTCAATTTAATGATCCATCTCATCAAGACCCTTCTTGCTATCAAGAATTCTACCTAGAGGAGGATGAGAAGATAGGGATGGATATGGGTGACCCACTAGACCACCTCATGCGCGGAGCTAACAAGGATGCTGCCAGCACTGATCGGCGCGATGCTTGCACCGGTCGGCTCAACCAGGAAAATTCTTATTTTGAACCTCTGGGTGAGCTAGATCTAGATGAAGCACTAGAAGTAGAACAGAAGGAACTTCCAAAAGAGCTATGCTATGAATATTTGGGGAAAAATAAAACATATCCAGTTATTGTGAATAACGTGAATAACACCCTAACGAAAGAAGAAACAGAAAAGCTGCTTGCTATGCTCAAAAGGTATAAGAAGGCCATTGGTTACACATTGGATGACATCAAGAGAATCAACCCCGCATTTTGCACCCACAAGATTAACTTGGAAGAGAATACTAAACCAGTGGTTGAAGAAATGCGAAGGTTGAAAGAATCAATGAAGCCAATGGTCAAAAAGGATATTTTGAAGCTGCTTAATGCAGGTATGATCTACCCTGTTGCTGATAGTGAATGGGTTAGTCCAGTACATTGTGTGCCCAAGAAAGGAGGGTTGACAGTAGTGCCTAATGAGAATAATGAGTTGATTCCTCAAAGGACTGTAACTGGATGGAGAATGTGCATAGATTACAGAAGTTTGAACAAGGTAACAAAGAAAGATCACTATCCTCTTCTATTCATTGACGAGATGCTTGAAAGGTTAGCAAAGAACATACTTTTGTTATTTGGATGGATATAGTGGTTTCTTTCAGATACCGGTAAGACCAGAAGATCAGCAGAAAACTACTTTTACTTGCCCTTTCGGGACATATGCGTATTGAAGGATGCCTTTTGGCCTTTGCAACGCACCTGCCACATTTCAAAGATGCATGAATGCAATATTCGCTAAATCATAGAAGATATTATGGAGGTATTCATGGATGACTTCTCCGTACATGGTGCTGATTTTGATAGTTGTTTTGAGAATTTAGAGAAGGTTTTCAAAAGGTGTGTTGAATGTGACTTGGTTCTTAATTGGGAGAAGTGTCACTTCATGGTGACAGAAGGAATAGTACTTGGTCATGTCATATCGAATAGGGGGATAGAGGTTGATAAGGCAAAGGTATCTACAGTTGAGAAATTGCCTCCCCCTACTGATCTTACAACTTTGAGGAGTTTTCTTGGACATACCAACTTCTATCGCAGATTTGTTAAGGATTATTCGAGGATTGCTAAACCCTTGATAGAACTGTTGAAGCAAGATACAGATTGCTAAACCCTTGATAGAATTGTTGAAGCAAGATACAGAATTCATTATGGATGATGAAAGACTCTTTGCCTTCAGAAAGTTGAAGGAAGCTCTATGCTCTGCACCCATCATGCAGCCACCTAATTGGAGTTTACCTTTTGAAATTATGTGTGATGCAAGTGATTATGCAGTTGGAGCTATTCTTGGACAACAGAAATAAGGTAAAGTGCATGCTATTTATTATGCTAGCAAGACTTTGAATGAGGCACAGATCAATTATACAACAACTGAGAAGGAGATGTTAGCTGTTATATTTGCTTTTGAGAAGTTTAGATCTTATATTCTAAATTCTAAAGTGATTGTATATACTGATCATGCTGCTATAAGATATTTGGTTTCAAAAAAGGAATCTAAGCCTCAGTTAATGCGGTGGGTATTGATGCTGCAAGAATTTGATTTGGAAATAAGAGATAAGAAAGGAGTGGAAAATTCTGTAGCAGATCATTTGTCTCGTCTTGAGTCATTATCAACTGGGTCAATAAAAGATGAAATGCAACAAGAGCAGCTGTTCACCGCATTTGATCTTAGAGAGAGTTGGATGACGGATATTATCAAAGGTTTCAAGGGACAAACTGATATGATGAACAAGAATACAAGGAGAAGAGTTAAGAGCGAAATGAGAAAATTCATATGGGCCGACCCATACTTGTATAGGTATTGTCGGGATGGAGCAGTGAGAAGATGTGTACCCAAAGAAGAAAGAGCGAGCAATTTGTCAAAATGTCATTCTTCGGATTATGGGGGACATTACGGCTATTTCAGAACACAGGCGAAAGTATGGGCGAGTGGATTCTATTGGCCTACTATGCATGAAGATGCAAAAAGGTATGTTGCAACATGTGCTCAATGCCAACGAATAGGAAATGTTAACAGTAGGAATGCAATGCCTCTTAAGTACAATCTTCAAGTCGATATCTTTGATGTATGGGGTATGGATTTTATGGGACCATTTGTGAATTCTCATGGTTGCGAATATATATTGGTTGTCGTTGATTATGTTTCCAAGTGGGTTGAAGCAATGGCATGCAAGTTCAATACTACAAGAGAATTAAGGAATATACTTCAGGAGCAAGTTTTCCCAAGGTATGGAATACCAAGGATAATAATTACAGATGGAGGATGGCATTTCACAGGAGGAGAATTTACTAGTTTTTTAGCAAGATCTGGGGTTGAACACAGAATTGGAACAGCTTATCATCCTCAGACAAATGGACAAACAGAGACATCAAATAAACAATTAAAGGGGATTTTGCAGAAGATAGTTACGAAGGAAGGAAAAGATTGGGCTATAAAGCTTAATGGAGCATTATGGGCATATAGGACAGCATTCAAGACACCAATTGGTATGACGCCATATCAATTCGTCTATGGGAAATCATGTCACCTACCGATGGAATTGGAACATAAGGCTTATTGGGCTACAAAGGAAATGAATTTGGATCTTAATGCCGCCGGTATGAAAAGGAAAATTCAAATAAGCGAATTGGAAGAGATGCGATTACGTGCATATGAAGATGCGATAATATATAAGGAAAAGACAAAGAAGTGGTATGATAAGAAGCTTTTGAAGAAGGAATTCAAGGAAAGAGATCGGGTACTCCTATTTAATTCACGACTCAGATTATTTGGTAATGGCAAACTGCAAAGTAAATGGGAAGGACCTTATCTTGTGAATACGATGTTACCTTTGGGAGCTGTGATTATAATGCATGGCAAAAGGAACAAGTACATGGTGAATGGACAACGTCTAAAGGTATATCTAGAACCTGACACTTTTGAATTAAAATCTTTTGATGTGTACTTCACTGCTTAGTGCCCTGTGTGGTCGAGCTTAACGACGTAAAACAAAAGCCTTGTATATGTTTTTGATTTTCGTGATTTTTTGATTGGGTAAAAATAGTGTACCGCACCGATCGGCGCGGCAGTGTCTTTTTTATTTTTGAGTCAGTTTTGGACCTTGCCTTGTTAAGACAGTTGAATTCTGTAAATAAGAGATAGAGTCCTAGTCCAATTGGATATCAAGGGATATAAATATGAGAGGGCAGCAACCCCACGGATTAACTCGCATTACATACTCACCAGAACAAAGCCCTAAAGGCAGAAGCTATGGAAGGCGGCGCGTCGGGAAGCAATCAAGTCGGCGCCGATCGGCACGACAGTTGCGCCGATCGGCGTGACAGTGGAGCCGATCGGCTCAGCGGCGAATTTCCGTAGCTTTATGAAATTTGGTCCAGGGACAAAGTTGACAAACTATTGGCGCCAACACGAGATGATCCAGTGGTCTGGTCAGATCTGAGGAAGAAGTTCATGAAGGAAAGCAAAGCTGACGCATGGAACACCGACAAGGTAAAGATGGACAATGAACTTCGGCACATTATGAGGAGAGTTTTGGTGCGCAAAGGAAAATCTATAGGACCTATTGGAGGTGAGGCCGTTTCTCAAAGGTACACCATGAAAGGTCTTCTTGATCTTGCTAAGCCTTTGTCATATGAAGATTTCTTGTCTTTTGAAAGATTATTGACTAAGCAAGAGAAAGAGGAACTAGATGAAGAGAGCGCTCTCACAATCCATAAGTGTCGGCTTTATAGCGAACATGATATTGCTGCCAAGTATGAACTCCAGCTGCACAAGGAAACCGAAGAAGCCATGTACCAGTTGGATACGGAAAAGGAACTTCAAGCTAGACAAGATGAAACCTCTCCCAGGGTTCTTAGCGATTGGGAGGGTTTTCAAGAAAACAAGATTGATAGGGATCGTCGTATCGAAGGTTGCAAATGTCTCTTTTGTGCTAAAGATCTTCAACATAAGGTTGAACTCCAATTGGCAGAAGATCCAACCTTCATACCCAGAGAGGTTGTATATGATGATGGCTATCGCATAGTTCCTGGAGGGAAGACGCCTAAGGAGATTAATGATGAAATTTTACGAAGACAACAAAACAAGGGGATTGACCGTAACCTAGAACAATTGGCAGAAGGCACCAGTTGCGCTGATCAGCGCAACGATGGAGCCGATCGGCGCGAACCGAAGATGGCTGAATTTATTGATCTGACGGCTCTGCCAAGTGAAGACGAAGAGCCTGCTGCAAAGAAGTGTAAGACTACACCAGAGGTTCGCAAATCTGCTAGACTATCGGGTAAGCCAATTCAAAGGTATTCTGAATGGGTTAGCGACTTTGACACATTAGATTGTTTGGAAAGTTTGGAGAGTGGTCATCCTAGTATGTCTGGATATGCGGGAGATGATTCTGATATGCAGAGAAGCTCTGGAAGTCCTAAGTTTGAAAATTGGGGAACGTTTGTAGAATGTAACAATGACAGGGCGGCAGGAACTTCAGCAAGAGTTAATGGTAATGCAGAGGGAAGCGGAGACAATCGCAGTGAAGGAAGAACACCACCGTGCCGATCGGCTCAGCCATTGCGCCGATCGGCTCTGAGGGGTTTAAATAGTGTCTCCGCCTACATTGTTGAAAATCATAGACTGCAACCACCAGTTTGCTGTCCTGTCTACCGTCGGAATATTGAAAGATTGTATCAAGACAGGGATCATGCCTACAGGCATCAAAGGGATGTGGATCAGAGAATCCATGATGCAATTGAGATGAATGAAGCGGATTATACTTTTCTCATAAGAAACATAAGACGGATTTTTCGAGTCTTGAACAGGCATGGTCTCCATGATTAGTTTAGTTTCTTCTCTTGCAATGAGGACATTGTAAATTTTGAGTGTGGGGGAAGGGCTTCCATTAGTCAGGGTCTTTAAGTGTTTTTAAGTTTAGTTTTGTTTGTTTTTCTTATTAAGTGTGCTTAAGAGAGTCATGAGTGATGTTGAGAGTTGCTTTAAAAGTCTTTATGTAGTTTGAATCATTGTATTGTCTTTAATAATGTTAGTGTTGATTGTCAAATTGAAAGTGCCCCATATTATTTATCTTATCTTTTTGATGATTGATCGGTTGATTACTTGAATTAGTTAGTTATCACTTAACTTTTAAGCTTTGAATTCGTGAAAACTTCTTTTGACTCATCCAAAGCCAAAGCAAAAGCAGGGTTTGATATGCCTACATAAGCCAAGTGAATGAGAGCAAGCTACACTTTTGAATTAATTGAATTGTAAGTAACTTGTCAACTCTTTGCTCATGATTTTGACCAAATTAGGAAAGGATGATCTATTTGTTTACCACTGTATTTCTAGCCATTCTTATCCATATAAATTCCTTGCTATCATGAAATCCATACGTCTTTGCTTCTCCCTCCTTCTGGATATAACCTATATTCTCAATAAAGAGAGGATTCAGAAAATATTTGTTGCTGATGCAAGACAGAAATTGCCGATCATACTGGGAATAGAATAAAGAGGAAGAAAAAGGAAGAAAAAAGAAAAAATATATAAATATATAGACTGCACCGATTGGCGTAGCTGTGGAACCGATTGGCGTAGATAAAAAAATAAAAAAAGAGACAAAGAGAAAAATTATTCCCTTAGATGCAGCAAGATTATCAAAGAAAGCAGCTTTCTGATTATCTCTTACTCTTTACCATTGTTCTGATTGAAATCTTTTTCTTTAGATCTCCTTTGTTCCTCTTCTCCATCATTAAAATTTCTTTTCCTAGAAAATCCTTTCTTAGTGGGCATGATTGAGCACATTGTTGACATGGTTAACTTTATGGTTTAATTAGTTATATAGCCCTCCAAGATCCATATACAATCATTGATTAGATAGGAGAGGGAAGGAAATACACTTGAGAGATTTAGAGAAGACCAATTGCATGATGCTCAATGCTAAGGATGAGTAAAGAAAACTAAAATCATTTTTGAAAAGGTTTTGTGGTAATTTGATTAAATTCAAGTATGAAGTACCGATTGCTTTGAAAGAGGGTGAGAGAAAATCTTTGTGGGGCAAGTAAAAATGATAATTGATATTGATTGAAGGAGAGGTGATGTGAAGATTCTTGCTACATATTTGATTTTGTATTGCTCGAGAACTGGCAATGATCTGAGTGTGGGGGAACTATTGGTGGTTTCTAGCTACCCATTTTATCTACAAAAAAGGGATGTTTTACGTCTTAATTTGGTGGTATTGACTAACAATTTACCCCATATTTGCATATATTTGCAGTTGTTCTGTTTTGGATGTAATTGCAGGAAACAGGTATAAAACAGGGCAGTTATGGATAAGGAATCAAAGAGCCACAAGGATGGGCCAGGTATAGAACCGCGCCGATTGGCGCGGGCTTGTGTTGATCGGCGCAGGAGGGTAAAAGACAATGGAAAGCATAATTCGGTCCAAGGACAAAGGCCCAGCCCAATACAAATCGAAGTCGGTGGAAGTTAACCTAATCTCACCGAATATAAAAGGAAGACATCTATCAAGAGCCAAGGAGGGGAGGAGAGAGACAACAATCACGATATCCAGTTGTTAGAACTAGGGTTTTAGGATATTGGTGGCGACGGTTGGTCAACACCGACAAGAACCACCATATGGGAGTCGCGCCGATCGGCACATGTGCGTTCTAGCGCTATTTCTCACCCTTCTGCTATGCTTATCAGGAGGAAGCGAGTAGTCTCATATTCTCTTCTCTGGTGCGGGGATCTGATCATGTAACTCTCATAATTATTGATACTCTCTTGATGAATTCAATCTATGTAGTGAACTCAATTGTGCATCTATTTCATTAGTGTATCGGCCGGTATACTTCTGCCCATTGCATAGTGCAAGAAACCAGTGGGGAGCTAATAACCTCTGTAGTGACAACCGGGGCGAACGAAACCACCATGTCTTGTAGAATATTGGAATCATCATCCGAGTTAATAAGGATAAGGTTGCATGCTAGTGAACCAATCCTAAGGAGAGAATCCTTCATTATCCTGTTACATCTCTAAATAACATTCATCCATCACTCTCTCACCGTCATCATTCACACCAACCCAACCATTGCAATCTGTTACTAAGCCTTTAATAGTAATAGTCCCGCTCGTTCCCTGTGGATTCGATAACCATGGAATACTTTGAGGGAAAAAGAGCTACAACTGTACAACGTCCTCTTGCGGTATATAAGTGGGTGCGTAACTACAACCAACAAGCACCAGGACCCCCACTGTAGCTCCATTCCGGCCACTACATCGCCCAACCCCTCCTGTGTCACCGGCCGGAATTGAAGGCGGCACCCTCCCTCTATTCCTCGGCCGACAGCTCGACCTCTCCCTCACTCTCTCCCTCCCTCTCCGTTAAATTCTTCTCTGAGGAATTCGTCGAGTGCTCTGCACGCCACTTCCAGCAGCAGCACCACTCCCTCCACTCCCCTGCGCACCCTCAGCACTGCCCTGGAACCCCTGGAGCAAGCCGGAGCCATCGCAGCACGCCACGGGCCGGAGACCACCGCCGCCTACCCAGTCGCGCCGAAGGAACTCCACCGCATCGCCGTCGTTTCCTCGGTGAGATCCAGCTCTGCTCCCCATCTAGAAGTCGTGCGCAACATACCTAGGAATCCCCATGCTAAGTGAGTCGCCGTCCATCGCTGTGGCCTCGCCAGAATTTTGGGGAGGAAGCAGCGCCGCCGCGCACCAAAAATAGGGGAGTTGTCGATGGCAACCCCCCCCCCCCCCCTCCGGTTTTCCCCAACCCCAACCCGAGCCACACCTAGCTCTGCGGTAGTCTAGCAATGCTCTAGGTCATTTTGCCCTGCCGGATAAGGTCCTGTGCGTGCAGCTCACCGCCGACCGTCGTAGCCGAGCGCCACCGCTCGTCACCGGCAGCGCTCCGGCAACCCTAACACCGGCCACCACCACCCACGGAACCCTCATGAGCCACTGAACATGTAGAGCAACACGAAGTCGTGAGTCACGCCGACGATCACCGCCAGCAAGCCGGTAGATCCGCAGCGCCGCCACGTGCGCGCGCGGGGAGATTTAAATTGCCAGTGGCAATTTCGTGATTAGTAGTAAACTTTCCTTTAAACTTCAAAATTCAATAACTCAAAATATAAAAGCCCTAAAAATGTGAAACCAATTTTAGTTCGACTCCTAAAATCCCCCTTTATCAGAAAAATAAGTTGAGGGCCATGTTATGCAGTACATTAATTAATTTATTTCCTAAAGTTACAACCCTAATTAGGTTATTAAATTCATAAGTAAATATATATAAGTGGTAAATTCTTGAAACTTGTTCATTGAGCATCTCAAGGCATCCCTAAACTTTCTGCAAAAGCACATTTCCATTGATATGCATATCTTCAGTATTATTGCATAATCTTCATTTTCAGTAAATGAATTTATATAAATTATTTGCTAGGGATCTATTTCTGAAATTTTGTATTCCTGCTCCTTATGCATTTGTACATCCCTATTAAATTCCATGTAAAATTGTGAGCACCCTAAGTATGCTTTTTGCTGTCGAATTGATTAGTCAATAATTAACTTAGAAAAATTCCATGTGAATATTACCTTATATATACATATAGTTTGAATTAGTGATAATTTCATCTCTGGAGCTGTTCATGCAGAATATCAGTCTTGACTTATAGTAGAATTTCTCATTCCCCACTATATGCTCATGGTTCCTAATTAGTTATATGAACCTAGAGCTAGTTTATGTGATCCAATCTTGTTCATCTCATATATTGCCATAAGTCACTTGCATAGTTGCCACTTTAACTAACTTGCTTGAAATAAACTTTCTGAAGTTTAGGCCCTAGTATTACATTCTCATGTCACCATCATCATGTAATGCCATGTAGTCCTCAACTATGTTATGCTAATATTTAAAGTAGACATACACTAGGTTTTCGATGAATAAAAACCATATCTCTTCTAATTAGAAGTTTGTCCCCTTCAATTAAATGGTTGTCATGTCATACATATGTGTACATAACCATTCATGCATGAATATCAGTTCCTTAACTTTATTTGTTGAGGAAGTACCATGAATCATCATGCCATACATTTCATAATTAAATAGGGAACTCCATGGACCCTTGTGTATTCCTGCGTATTTATGCATGTTCATTTCATATAGGGACCGAGACCGAGGAGATCACACCGGAACAACCAGGATCTGAAGTGAACTTTGGTGAAGACACTAACTATGATCACTCCCAAGGCAAGCCCCGGTGCATACCTAATTAATTTTTGAGTCACTTTTACTTTGTCACAAGCTAGGAATATTGTATTATGCATTAAGTGTAGGACTTGGATGAAACCCACTTGCATACTCCAGTAAATGACCATGGTTAGTTTATGTTACCAAGCCTCTCCGTTAGTAAATGCTATGCGTACACTAGTGGAGTCAACGGTAGGTTATGGTATCACTTGATTCAACTATAGTTCACATGATTAATAAACTTGATAAAATGGAGCACCTATCGTTGCAACTCCATAGACAAGTATTGAACAGTACCAAATACATACCTTTATATGGGAATTGGTAAACCTAGTAACTTGGGCGCCGTATTATTGGACGGCCATACTCATCGATACAGAGGTGATGTGAATAGCACGGTGGTTGCACGGGTTTGAGGACCACTGGAGAGTGCATGGGTTAAGCCTCAGATACGAAGTACTGTATTGCGGGGAGGACGTGTACTCGGGATCGATGGCCCCGGATCGACTTTATAGCAATCTTGTGAACGGTGGCCATACGTGTTCTTAAGTGATGCGTATGTCGTGTATTTGGGTTTTCTCCTGCAAGATGTAAATCAATTCGAATTATCGTCCCTCGCGGTTAAGAGTACCTCTTGTTCGAGCAGCGGCAATGATATGTTAAGTAGTAAAGTTGTGGTTATATTCTGAAATTTCCTTATGCTATGGCTACATATTGCTATGATGTATTGCTCTTTACTTATGTTCAAGTATTAGCAGCTAGCTAGACTCACCGTAGCTATTTTCTGTAATAAGCAAAGTAAAATCTTGATTAAGAAAATGAAAGTGCAGCATAGAACTAATAGGAGCTTTTTATGCAATTATCAAATAAACCCGGTCAGCCCTCTACATACTAGGAGTCGGTTTTAGTAGACCCTTTGACAGGTAAGTCTTGCGGAGTATGTTAGATACTCAGGCTTTGCGATTATGTTGTTTTTTAGGTTTCCCTCAAGCTACCTATTGTGATTGTTGTAATAAGGTGGTTTGGGAAGGTGAGGAGCCTCAGAATTGGACCATTGAATCAGTCCCTAGCTCTCCTAACCGTGATGAGTGAGCCATCGCCATAGGGCTGGCATGGTTCCCGTAGGTGATCGACATCGTGTTTTGTCGCTTTATCGCTTCCGCACCTTTATGTAATATAAGTCAAGGACATATGTATTGTAATGAATCTGAACTTGCTTCCGCTTGACATTTGAACTTGTAATATTATGCACTTAAGTGATGTAACTTTGTAAATGGTGAATGTTTATGTGTGAATGCTATGTATGGTTACTTCGTTAATCATCTCCCGAGGCGATCCTGTACAACATACTCTATTTTTTGGAATAAGGTTGTCACAGCTGGTATCAGATTCGTCTCAGGATAAGCTACACACAAATGAACATTTTAAAATGTAAACAAGCCGTTTTTACGCCTTACGATGAGGTACGAACTAGTAGCGCCCATATAAGAGTCTTGTAGTAGGTGGCAAAGCTAACCCTGGGTTATGTTTGTTTAAATTACTTGCAACTACAGATTCTTCAACTAAGGTATGTCATTGTGCGCGGATTGGTTGTGCTATAAATACCGAAAGCCTTCCGGGTGGGCAAAGACCTGGCCTTTGATTGATGCATGGACCGAATGCGTTTAAACGTCGTCTGCCTTCCGGGTGGGCAAATACCTGGGCATAAACTATCATTGTTATTTTGGCATGTTTCTTTTGAATTTAATGTATTATTTCTGAAATGGATCTCTTGCAGGACACTAACAACGTGTAGTTCGTTAGAAAACATGTGAAGAGGTGTGTGAGCCACCGAAAGAATCGAGCTATATATTCGATCAAGTTTCTTTTTGTGAGGATGTAGGAGTTCGTCATATTGAGCATTGACATTCATGCATATGATACGCATTCATCCTTACCAAATCCTGTAAAAAGGTCACTAATAGTGCAAACATGTGAAATGACTAAGCTTTGGGCAATTTTGAATCCCTATGGCACCTAAACCAAAAACTTGAACTCAACCGATAAGAACCCAACCTTGTCAGAAAAATCAGTTTTACTAAAATGAGCATAACTTTCTCAATTTTAATTCAATTATGGTGAGTAAATACTAGTTGGAAAGCTGATGTTTTTCTCTACAAGTCTGGTTTAGGAAGTTTGTCCTAGAAAAATATGGAACTAGGTCGAATTTTGCAAAAACAGTAACCTTTTCTGGAAGGTCAGAAATTGCTTCACTTCTGTCCCCTGTCTTTGGAGGATCGTAACTCCCAGAGGCTTTATTGGATGGATATGTGTGAATAGGCGTTGGAAACATGATGAAATTCACCACCACATTTGTAAACTACAAAAATTTTAATTTTATCTAGAAGCTAAGTGTTTTTGCTCATTTCTGCGGGTTACTCCGTTGACCGTGGAAATTGTTGTTGCCGGTCGTTGAACGGATCGGGAACCTCGTGGCTTTTCTTTTACCAATCATTCCTTCTGCTACTTTGGTCATGTATGCTTAGTGGGATATTAAGTTTTGACTCACCCCTGCGAAACTTTATTCCGGCAGATGGATGTTGGCAAGCTCATGAAGGACCCCAAGTACCTTGCTGCCCGCATTCTCGGGTTGGAACGAGAGCACGAGGCGCTGCAGTCCACACTTGTTGCCCGTGATGCCCAGCTCACGAAGTGTGACACTAAGGTTGCAGTTCTTGAGGACAAGCTGCACACTAGCGAGTTGGAGTGGGCTGACCTTTTCGAGCAGCTCTATGATGCTCAGCTTATCATCGAGGGCGATGCAAGTGATCAGTTGCATGAACAACTGAACCAACACAATGCCCAGCTCACCGCTACCCAAGAGGAGATTTACTCTCTTCATGGTCAGGTTACCGCTCTCTTGGAGGAGCGAAGTGAGCTACAAGCTTGGCGCAAAGAAGCTCAAGATGCGCGTGATGTCATGGAAGGGAACCTCAACGACGCTCACGCCATCATTGCGCAGCAAGAGCAGTGTCGATACTAATATTGGCAGTGGATCATAGGACTACCCGTGATCCTTGTTTATAGGTAAAGGCATGCGCGAGACCGAGAGTCGATGGACACACAAGACGCAAGGTTTAGACAGGTTCAGGCCTCCCGAAGGATAATAACCCTACGTCCTGTGTTCTGTGGTATATTGTGTATTATCCGGGTCTTAATGAGAGAGCCCCTGCCCCTCCTTATATATCCCAGGGGGCAGGGTTACATGGCAAGTGTCCTAGTCTGTTACAACATGATTTCCGACTAGGATTCTATCTCTAACTTTCTATCTCTAGTATTGACTTGTCGTGTACTCCAAGTAATAATCCGAGTAGTTATCTTCATGGGTCTTTATCTTTATTAGACCCGGCCCACTCGGCAATATATCCGAGTGGTGAGATATCCCTGGTATATATATCCAACAGTAGCGCCCAAGAGATTTGCAAGTTAGTTGTTGATCTTCAGTTGATTGACTAATGCTTTGCCATGAATATGATTAAGCTTTTTCATGTACAGCAACAAACTTGTAAAGGTCTCCAAGAATCATCAAAAAGAATTATGCGCCAAATAATATCCATATGCGGGGAAAAAGTCTACCTACTAGGTGTAGGCATAGCCCCCGGCTCAGAAGGTATTTAGATCACAAAATATCTTGTGAGTCAAAAATAATAACATCGTATGTAAATCTGGATCTACCACTTTCCCCGATTGATTCGATGAGGAGTTTTAATACGGTAGCCCCCAAGATTGGTTCTACCACTCCCTCCAACTAACAAAAGGAACCATTAGTACTAATGAATTCGAGTGATACTTGATAAGATATATCAAGTATATCAGTCATCAAAATATCCGGGTGATACTTGATCCAATATGACAAGTATAAGAGCCATCAAAAATATCCAAGCAATACTTGATTAAATATAACAAGTATAGCAGCCCCCGGGCGTGATTCCGTGCGAAAAATAACAACTCTTGCAGGGCTCTCCAATATTGTGTAAGATCATAAGTAACCAATGCCGAGTGATCCAATAATATAGTCGAATGATATAACAACTCGAGACAAGAAAGCCGAGTGATCCAATAATGAAGCTGAATGATCCAATAACTCGGGATAACAAAACCGAGTGATGTCAATAAAATAGCTCCAGTTGATATAGCTACTATAATCCATGAAAATAATGTATTTAATAAATAATACATTAATAAAACAAATAATGTATTCAATAAGTAATACATATATAAAACAAACAATGTACTCAAAAGATAATACATTGATAAAACCAATAATGTATTTAATAGGTAGTACACTGATAAATCAAATAATGTATTCAATATGTGATACATATATAAAATAACAATATTGATCCATTGCCAGAAATGCAATAGATGCTTGGGTTGTATTGGGTGATTAAGTACTGTATGAACTCGAGCCTAACTCTCACAACCAGTAAATATCAGGTACCAATACTACTGAACGACTTCCTTAACATTCAACATGAAGCATGGAGACTAAGAACTCACTCGGATGAACATGTGAGTCAAGGTAAAAAGCCACCTCGGTCCTCAACAAACGATATGAACTATGGTGACTAAGAACTCCCTCAGTCAATCGTATGCGAGTTAAGGTAATACCGACAGTCTAATGCATCAAGATTATGCAAAAAGAAATCATCTCTAAATTAAAGAACCTATGGCCTTTAATTAGATGAATAAAACTGAAATTATAAAAATACTTAGCTGCTTAAAATCCATCGAGCTAAAGACGAGCCCCTGACATAACAGCTCAAAAGGTCCAAGGCATCGAAATTCCAAAAACCATGAGTAGTTGATCATGGCCGAGTGATCCGATGACTCGGCGCTCCGTGGCCGAGTGATCCATTGACTCGGTGCTCCATGACTGAGTAATATCAATGAGATAACTGTAATACAAGAACACAAATCATGTAGTTATATGTAAAATTAACATAGAGCATTAACAAAACAATGTCTTTAATATCTAAGTTTGTTGGATTTCTGTTATTCGTCTAAGGCTTATGTTTGCTTAGAGTACTGATCATTCAACCAATAGACATAAAAAACAAACAAGGTTCATTAGAAGAACGATGTGCACGACGATTTTGATAAACGACATGAGCCATAGAGCTAGACTGACCAATTTGGGTAATGGGAGTCAGACGGGCAACTAAGCAAAACAGCTGAACTCCTAATACCAAATATGTATCGCTAAAACTCATTCGGCTAAACATGTACGAGTCGAAATCAGCCGAGAAAAATTATTGACCAATATTGTCAAGGCAAAAGGATGAATCCAAAAGAAACTCAAAACTAGCACCGTAAAATGAAGAACCTACGGCCTTCAAATTGAGTTGATATGAATAAAATAAAATAAACTATAAAGTTTACTTAGCTTTGTGATAGTAGACGAATTGTAGATGAGCCATATGTAAGCCATAGACAAGCCCCCGAGCATGCGGCTTGATTGTCGATGCGAGTAACCCAATCACCATGTCACCTCGCCGAGTGAGTAATTGAGTTGTCAAATAGCTAAGTTGTCGGAACATCAAAGTGCCGAGTCATTGGTTGAATAGTTAGATCATCTGCCGAGTGGCCAAGTCAACCCCCAAGTCTCCAACACGACCCAAAGTATGAACTCCATGTCACACACGTCCATGCAAAAGAAACCATGAAACATGATGAGATTTAAATAACCAGACCAATGGGTATAATATGTAAATAATAAAATAATATGGAAGATTAAAGATGAACAGAAAACATCCCTGATGTGTACTCGATCCGAATTCCTTCAATTTTGGAGCAACTTGGCAAGACGATCGAGGTGATTAGTTAATCACGTGTTGTGGCACACATCGGCCGCCGTGATTCACACTGATTCAACGAGTGGCTTTGAATGCTTAAGTGACTCAAAACATCACCAGTGTGTTTGTGCCTTCAACCGTGTAGACGAGCCATTGCATCGTCGAGTTGCTGACCAATCAGCCGAGTAGACAACCAGCCTCGCCATCTTGATTACCCGCCTTTTTTACAGCAACAAGCACCTGATTTGATCTGACAAACACGATATAGCTAACCACTATGTAGATGGTCAACTCATAGATGCAAAAGGATAAGTGCAAAATAAACTCAAACCTATCACCGCAAGATTAAGAACCTACGGCTTTCAAAAAAAAGAAATTAGAAAAATAACTTAGCTTTTCAATAGTTGACGATCCATCAAATCACAAGTCGCTAAATTGGTACGCCGAGTGATTGGTCGCGACACCGAGTGGCCGGCCGAGTAGTCGGGATGACATGCATGAGCCACGATCCTTTCTCGGCAGGTCGCCAAGTCGTCAAGTCCTCCAATGCACGTCCAAAAGCAGCATGAGAAATCAGGCGATAGATCGTCGAGTGATGGCATTGATCATGACGATGAGGCCGACCTCCATGCAACTCATGTTCGTGCAAGAAATATTGAGTGATTAATATTTCACTTAACAGACCTATTAGCTTATATGGAATAAAATAACAAGAAAAGAATACAAAATCAAAAGGCTTCCCTGCTAGCGCACGTAGTTGTAATGATGACGCCAAATATTTAATTGGGTCTTTGCCTCCGTGTGCGGCCACGAAATCGATTCAGGGTCAATTTGAAAATAACTCTCGCCGACTCCAAGATGCTTCGGAGATTATCACCGATTCGCTTCGTGCATCAATCGTCGTGGGATAGCACATCGCACACTGCACATCAGGAATTACCATCGTGTGCATATGCATGTTGTCTTATCTGATGGAGAGTTTTGTTTCCACTCGATGGCTGTCGACCAAGATCCATCTTCTTTCAAAAGCTTGGCCATCGATACTCGACAAGCCGATCATCACGCGGCCCCTTCCTGGCGCGTCAACTGTCGATACTAATATCGGCAGTGGATCATAGGACTATCCTTGATCCTTGTTTATAGGTAAAGGCATGCGCGAGACCGAGAGTCGATTGACACACAAGACGCAAGGTTTAGACAGGTTCGGGCCTCCCGAAGGATAATAACCCTACGTACTGTGTTCTATGGTATATTATGTATTATCCGGGTCTTAATGAGAGAGCCTTTGCCCCTCCTTATATATCCGGGGGGGGGGGGGCAGGGTTACATGGCAAGTCTCCTAGTCGGTTACAACATGATTTCCGACTAGAATTCTATCTCTAACTTTCTATCTCTAGTATTGTCTTGTCGTGTACTCCAAGTAATAATCCGAGTTGTTATCTTCATGGGTCTTTATCTTTATTGGATCCGGCCCACTCGGCAATATATCCGAGTGGTGAGGTATCCCTGGTATATATATCACACAAGCAGCTCATTGGGCATCTCCAAGCTGCCAATGGCCAGCTGAATGCCATCCTTAATGACCAGCCGCCCATTCCACTCGTAGTTATTCCCTCTGATGACGCTGATTTGAGTGAGAACGGTGATTCTGGTGTTGACTACGAAACACCCCCTAGACCGGGTGATATGGACGTGGAGTCCGATAGTGGTAGCCACGTCGCATGACTGAGTAGTAGTACTTGTGTAGGGCGAAAAATCTCATGAGACCCCGTGCTTGTATGTGTATATACGTTAAGTTAAGTTGTAACCTAAGCTCTCCGAGATCGTGTGGTGTCATGTTCCGAGTGATGTAACCTAAGACTTGCCATGTATCAAAAGTTGCATCACATGTATCTATGGTTTTTATCATATGTATGTTGCCTGTGGTGTTGGAAATTATGTAATTTAAGTTATATCTTGTGTCCGCACCATTTACTTGTCAGCATTTCAATTTATGAACAATCTAAAATTTTATTTCATCGCCATGTCATAGACTTGTTATCATATTGTCTCATGTGATGATTGGGCTAACAAGCTTGTTCATATGGCAGATGGTGCATACTCGCCACGGTGGAGAACACGTCGATGATGCTTCCGACGCCTCGAACGTAGGTGGAAACAGGCCGCTGCCCAGCGCGCCACCCATGACGGCTATGGAGCAGCTCATCCTCAATAAAAATGAGATGTTCCGCATGTTCATGGAGAACATGAACCGCCAAGGAGCTACCGGACCACCACCGTTGCAGCCTCGTGAATCCTCCTACAGCGACTTCTGGGCGACTCATCCGCCCACCTTCGGAGAAGCCGATGATCCCCTAGAAACAGAAAATTTTATTTGCACTCTGGAGTCGAAGTTCGCTCTACTTCACTGCACCGAACAGCAGAAGCCCCTCTTCGCCGTGCAGCAGCTCCGTGGCTCCGCAAGTGCTTGGTGGGCCAGTTTCACCGCCGCTCTTGCCGCTGGTCCTTAAGTCACGTGGACGGAATTCCGCGCAGCATTCTGTGCGCACCACATCCCCGCTGGACTCATGAAGCACAAGTTGTAGGAGTTCCTCAATTTGAAGCAAGGCTCTGGAACCGTGCAAGATTATGCACAGAAATTCAACTACTTGGCTCAGTACGCATCGTATCACACTGATACGGACGAGAAGAAGAAGGATTGTATTCGTTCGGGTCTTACCCCGAAGCTGCAAGACTGCTTAGCACACGTCACCGCCAGCACATTCAACGATTTGATGAGTGCCGCCGTCGTGCAAGAAGACACCATCCGTGCCAACCAGGAAGACAAGAAGAGGAAACGTGCTATGAGAAGTTCATCCGGCTCTGCACTTCCCAAGTACAAGCTAGCAATCATTTCCCCGACTGGACAGAAATTCCAGGCTGCGATATTGTCGGGAGGAGGACCTCGTCCGTCCTTCTCACAGCAGCACTCTCGATTCCATGGAGGCAACCAGCAGCAATCTTCTGGTTCTCGCCCTCCGCAACAGAGTAATCAAGTGGTGAAGACCAACTCCTCGCAGCCATGTTACAACTGCGGCCGCACCGGTCATTTTGCTAAGGAGTGTCGGTTCCTGAAGCACAACCCGAGCAACAACAACAACCCCAACACTTCCGGGAATAACAACCACAACAACAACCACAGCAGCGGCAACAACAATGGCAGCAATGGAAGTCGTCCCTAGTCTTCTACCCCCACGCACAAGAATGGCCGAGTCAACTATACCACGGTCGAAGAGAACCAAGTTGGAGAACCCGTTCTCGCGGGTACGTTCTCGATCAATCAACATGCTGCCATGGTTCTTTTTGATTCAGGGGCAACACATGATTTTATTAGTCAAGCATGTGTGAATCATTTGAAAATCGTCCCCACCACTATGGGAACACCGTACATCATCACATCTCCTGGTGGAAAAATAAGAGCTCATCTTGAGTTAAGAAAAGTGCCACTTAAGCTAGCAAGCAACACATACCCCACCTCCCTAATCATCTTAGAGGGCCAAAGCATCGACATAATTCTTGGTATAAAATGGATGAACAGTCATAGAGCCGTATTGCACATTGAGGACCGGGAAATACATTTGAACTCACCCTTACATGGCCCATCCATCCTCCGATTGCCATATCCCAAGTTGTCCACTTCGCATGTGTATCATGTTGAAGGAAAAGAGCTAGAAAATCTTCCGGTGGTATGTGACTTCCCCAATGTATTTCCAGATGATTTGCCGGGGATGCCTCCGGACAGGGATGTCGAGTTTAAGATTGAACTCATAACCGGCATAGCGCCTATCTCTCGTAGGCTGTACAAAATGGCTCGTAACAAGTTAGAGGAGTTAAAAGAGCAGTTGCAAGAGTTTATGGACAAGGGTTATATCCGACCAAGTTCATCTCCCTGGGGCTGTCCCGCTCCCTTTGTGAAGAAGAAAGACAAGACCCTATGCCTGTGTGTCGACTACAGGCCTTTAAATGCTGTAACCATCAAGAACAAGTACCCTCTACCTCGAATCGATATTCTATTTGATCAACTAGTGGGTGCTAAAGTCTTCTCCAAGATTGATCTCCGATCCGTTTATCATCAAATAAAGATCCGAGCCGAAGACATTCCAAAAACAGCTTTCTCCACTCGATATGGTCTTTTCGAATATCTTGTCATGTTGTTTGATCTCACCAATGCTCCAGCCCACTTCATGTATTTGATGAATTCCGTGTTCATGCCAGAGTTGGATAAGTTTGTAGTTGTATTCATTGAGGATATTCTGATCTACACCAAGTCCGAGGAAGAACACACTGAACACCTCCGTATCGTTCTACAACGACTCCGAGATCATCAACTTTATGCCAAATTTAGCAAGTGTGAATTTTGGCTAAAGCGAGTTCCATTCTTGGGTCACGTCATATCAGCAGAAGGAGTAGCCGTTGATCCTAGCAAAGTAGAGGATGTGCTGAATTAGAAAGCTTCAAAATCGGTCAAGCAAATTCGTAGTTTCCTTGGTCTTGCCGGTTATTATCGGAAATTCATTCCCAACTTCTCAAGCATTGCTAAGCCTATGACCAAGTTATTGGAAAAGGATGCTAAGTTCAAGTGGAGTAGCGCATGCGAAGAAGCATTTCAGTCACTCAAGAAGCATTTGACAACTGCTCCGGTTTTGGCTCAACCCGATATTACCAAACCGTTCGATGTCTACTGCAATGCATCCGGCACCGGATTACGTTGTGTGCTTATGCAAGAAGGCCGTATAGTTGCTTATGCCTCCCGACTGCTCCAAAAGCATGAGCAAAATTATCCCACTCATGACTTGGAATTGGCCTCCGTTGTCCTAGCCTTAAAATCCTAGCGCCACTACTTGCTCGATAATCTTGTTAATCTCTACACCGACCACAAGAGTCTCAAATACATCTTCACGCAACAAGAACTGAACATGAGGTAGTGTAGATGGTTAGAACTGATCAAGGACTATGAATTGGAAATTCATTATCACCCCGAAAAAGCCAACGTGGTTGCCGACGCCATGAGTCGAAGGGACCAATGCAATCACGCGATTGTTTGCTATATGGAAGCTTGCACAATTTCAGATTCTAGTGAACCAAGTATTCGCATCATTCCCTATGGATCCTTGTATAATTTGGCTCTTATTCCTACCCTTCGGGAAGAAATTGTGGAAGCACAACAGAAGGACAAGGGAATGGAATATATCCGCCAGAAGATAGGGAAGAAGGAAGCTACATGTTTCCGACAAGACGAAGATGGAATGCTATGGTTCAACAATCGTCTTGATGTTCCAAAGAATGAGGAGCTAAGGAAGAAAATTTTGGACAAGGCTCACTTGTCCAAATACTCCATACACCCCGGCAGCAACAAGATGTACCGTGGGTTAAGGGAAAAGTTTTGGTGGACGCGTATGAAACGAGAGGTTGCTTGTTATGTCTCCGAATGCGATACTTGCCAACATGTGAAGGCCGATCACTTGAGAATAGCCGGTCTTTTGCACCCATTAAAAATCCCCGTTTGGAAATGGAAGGACATTGCTATGGATTTCATTATTGGATTACCCCTCACACCCAAGAAGCACGATTCGATATGGGTTATTGTGGATAGGTTGATCAAATCTGCTCATTTTATTCCCGTCCATACAACCTACTCTACCAAGCAGTATGCCGAGCTCTACATCATCCGAGTCCTATGTTTGCACGGTGTGGCCCAAGACGATCATCTCTGATCGAGGTCCCCAGTTTATTGCCCGTTTTTGGGAGCAACTACATGCTTGTCTTGGCACCACTCTTATCCGAAGTTCCGCTTATCATCCGCAAACTGATGGTCAAACCGAGAGACTAAATCAATATTTAGAGGGCCTATTGAGAGCCTGTGTTCTGGACAATCGTGGAAATTGGGAAGCCTGTCTCCCGTTCGCTGAATTCTCCTATAACAACAGCTACCAAGAGAGTTCGGGAATGTCACCATTTGAAGCCTTGTATGGCCATTCGTGTCGAACACCGCTGAATTGGTCGGAATCAGGAGAAAGAATTACCTTTGGTCCAGATCTTGTCACGCAAGCCGAAGAGAAAGTGCGGCAGATTCAAGCTAACATGAAAGCCGTGCAATCCCGTCAAATAAGTTATTCTAACAAAAGAAGATGTCCCTTGGAGTTCAAAAAGGGAGATCATGTCTATCTTCAGGTGTCTCCCAACAAAGGTGTATCTCGCTTTGGAATTAAGGGAAAATTAGCACCTCGCTACATCGGACCCTTTCCGATCATAGAGAAGCATAGCGCCGTTGCTTATCGGTTGCAACTACCAGAAAATCTTGAGCGGGTGCACAACATCTTCCATGTATCCAACTCAAGATGTGTTTAAAGCCTCTGATGGACATGGTCATCTCCGACACCGAGCAATTGCAAGAAGACCTCTCCTACCCCGAATACCTCGTCCGAATCATTGATCAAAAAGACCGAGTAACTCGCAGCCGCACTATCACCTTCTACAAAGTGCAATGGAGTAACCACACCGAAGATGAAGCTACATAGGAACAAGAAGAGTTTCTAAAAACCAACTTTCCGGAATTCTTGGCCTCGCAAAACGGGTAACCGCCCACGCCCCCTTCCTTTTGTTCATCCATTTGCAAATCTCGGGGCAAGATTTCTTTTAAGGGGGGTGTGCTGTGACATCCCATGTCACAAAATGGTAATTTAACTAAACCTAATACTAATTGAGGGCTAATTAAAAATAGAATTGATTAAGGTGCCAAAGAATAAAGGAGGAAATTAATTAATTAAATCCAGAAATATCCAAATGAGAGCCATTCTCAAACATCACAAAAACCCATGGAAGTGCACCAATGTTTTTGCATATTCCGGATGGACGTATTAAAATGGAATTTTGAGAATTTTACCAGAATTTTTGGTAATTATTTAATGCCCTTAAAAATTCCCCAAAGGCAGAGAAAAGCACTTTCTGTTCTAGGATTTTCACAATTAATCTAGGACGAATTAGAACTTGACCCCAAAAGCAAAGTTGGAGTGTATGATTCCGTGGGCATGCACAAAAATCTGCACGAAGTTTGGAGCAATGGAACTTGGCGAATGTTTTGCAAAACCTGAGCACTATTCTGAGTCAAGTCAAACTCTCTCTTTTCCTTGGCCACTCCCCGATCGACACCAGCGCCTGCTGTACCGCCACCATTGATCGCTGCAGCACCAGGACGCCCACTGCAGCTCCATTCCGGCCACTGCACCGCCCAACCCCTCCTATGTCACCGGCCAGAATTGAAGGCGGCACCCTCCCTCTATTCCTCGGCCGACAGCTCGACCTCTCCCTCGCTCTCTCCCTCCCTCTCCGTTAAATTCTTCTCCGAGGAATTCGTCGAGTGCTCTGCACGCCACTTCCAGCAGCAGCACCACTCCCTCCACTCCCCTGCGCACCCTCAGCACTGCCCTGGAACCCCTGCAGCAAGCCGGAGCCATCGCAGCATGCCACGGGCCGGAGACCACCGTCGCCTACCCAGTCGCGCCTAAGGAACTCCACCGCGTCGCCGCCGGTTCCTCGGTGAGATCCAGCTCTACTCCCCATCTAGAAGTCATGCGCAACGTACCTAGGAATCCCCATGCTAAGTGAGACGACGTCCATCGCTGTGACCTCGCTGGAATTTTGGGGAGGAAGCAGCGCCGCCGCGCACCGAAAACAGGGGAGCTGTCGACGGCAACCCCCCTCCGGTTTTCCCCAACCCCAACCCGAGCCACACCTAGCTTCGTGGTAGTCCAGCGATGCTCTGGGGCCTTTTGCCCTGCCGGATTAGGTCCTATGCGCACATCTCACCGCCGACCGTCGTAGCCGAGCGCCGCCGCTCGTCGCCAGCAGCGCTCCGGCAACCCTAACCCCGACCACCACCACCTACAGAACCCTCGTGAGCCACTGAACATGTAGAGCAACACGAAGTCATGAGTCATGCCGCCAATTGCCGCCGGCAAGCCAGCAGAGCCGCAGCGCCACCGCGCATGCGCGCGGGGAGATTTAAATTGCTAGTAGTGAACTTTCCTTTAAACTTTCCTTTAAACTTCAAAATTCAATAACTCAAAATATAAAAGCCCTAAAAATGTGAAACCAATTTTTGTTTGACTCCTAAAATCCCCCTTTATCAGAAAAACAAGTTGAGGGCCAATGTTATGCAGTATATTAATTAATTTAATTCCTAAAGTTACAACCCTAATTAGGTTAATAAATTCATAAGTAAATATATATAAGTGGTAAATTCTTGAAACTTGTTCATTGAGCATCTCAAGGCATCCCTAAACTTTCTGCAAAAGCACATTTCCATTTATATGCATATCTTTAGTATTATTGCATAATCTTCATTTTTAGTAAATGAATTTATATAAATTATTTGCTAGGGATCTATTTCTAAAATTTGGTATTCCTGCTCCCTATGCATTTGTACATCCCTATTAAATTCCATGTAAAATTTTGAACACCCTAATTATGCTTTTTTCTGTCGAATTGATTTGTCAATAATTAACTTAGAAAAATTCCATGTGAATATTGCCTTATATATACATATAGTTTGAATTAGTGATAAATTCATCTCTGGAGCTGTTCATGCAGAATATTAACCTTGACTTACAGTAGAATTTCTCATTCCCCACTATATGCTCATGGTTCCTCATTAGTTATATGAACCTAGAGCTAGTTTATGTGATCCAATCTTGTTCATCTCATATATTGCCATAAGTCACTTGCATAGTTGCCACTTTAACTAATTTGCTCGAAATAAACTTTCTAAAGTTTAGGCCCTAGTATTACATTTTCATGTCACCATCATCATGTAATTCCATGTAGTCCTCAACTATGTTATGCTAATATTTAAAGTAGACATACAGCAGGTTTTCGATGAATAAAAACCATATCTCTTCTAATTAGAAGTATGTCCCCTTCAATTAAATGGTTGTCATGTCATACATATGTGTACATAACCATTCATGCATGAACATCAGTTCCTTAACTTTATTTGTTGAGGAAGTACCATGAATCATCATGCCATACGTTTCATAATTAAATAGGGAACTCCATGGACCCTTGTGTATTCCTGCGTATTTATGCATGTTCATTTCATATAGGGACCGAGACCAAGGAGATCACACCGAAACAGCCGGGATCTGAAGTGAACTTTGGTGAAGACACTAACTACGATCACTCCCAAGGCAAGCCCCGGTGCATACCTAATTAATTTTTGAGTCCTTTTTACTTTGTCACAAGCTAGGAATATTGTATTGTGCATTAAGTGTAGGACTTGGATGGAACCCACTTGCATACTCTAGTAAATGACCATGGTTAGTTTATGTTAGCAAGCCTCTCCGTTAGTAAATGCTATGCGTAAAATAGTGGAGTCAACGGTAGGTTATGGTATCACTTGATTCAACTATAGTTCATATGATTAATAAACTTGATAAAATAGAGCACCTATCGTTGCAACTCCGTGGACAAATATTGAACAGTACCAAGTACATAACTTTATATGGGAATCGGTAAAACTAGTAACTTGGGCGCCGTATTGTTGGACGGCCATACTCATCGATCCATAGGTGATGTGAATAGCACGGTGGTTGCACGGGTTTGAGAACCGCTGGAGAGTGCATGGATTAAGCCTCGGATACGAAGTACTGTATCGCGGGGAGGACTTGTACTCGGGATCGATGGCCTCGGATCGACTTTATAGCAATCTTGTGAACGGTGGCCATAAGTGTTCTTTAGTGATGCGTGTGTCGTGTATTTTGGTTTTCTCCTACAGGATGTAAATCAATTCGAATTGCGATCCCTCATGGTTATAAGTACCTCTTGTTCGAGCAGCGGCAATGATATGTTAAGTAGTAAAGTTGTGGTTATGTTCTGAAATGTACTTATGCTATGGCTACATATTGCTATGTTGTATTGCTCTTTACTTATGTTCAAGTCTTAGCAGCTAGCTAGACTGACTGTAGCTGTTTTCTGCAATAAGCAAAGTAAAATCATGATTAAGAAAATGAAAGTGCAGCATAGAACTAATAGGATCTTTTTATGCAATTATCAAATAAACCCGGTCGGCCCCCTGCATACTAGGAGTCGGTTTTAGTAAACCCTTTGACGGGTAAGTCTTGTGGAGTATGTTAGATACTCAGGCTTTGCGATTACGTTGTTTTTCAGGTTTTCCTCAAGCTACCTATTGTGATTGTTGTAATAAGGTGGTTTGGGAAGGTGAGGAGCCTCAGAATTGGACCATTGAATGGGTCCCTAGCTCTCCTAACCGTGATGAGTGAGCCATCGCCATAGGGCTGGCATGGTTCTCGTAGGTGACCAACGTTGTGTTTTGTCGCTTTAACGCTTTCGCACATTTATGTAATATAAGTCAAGGACATATATATTGTAACAAATCTGAACTTGCTTCCACTTGATATTTGAACTTGTAATATTATGCACTTAAGTGATGTAACTTTGTAAATAATGAATGTTCATGTGTGAATGCTATGTATGGTTACTTTGTTAATCATCTTCCGAGGCGATCCTATATGACATACTCTATTTTTTGGACTAGGGTTGTCACAGTTATGTCAGTTTACTGGGCCCATAACTCCAGCTTGCAAACAGTACGTTCAAACTTGATCCCACAGGGCCAGACATGCGGAGGACTTCTTGAAGACAAACTGTCCTTCCCTTCCCACCTAGTTGCATGTCCGGTCTTCATTTGTTATCCCCTTCTAAATTTCCTTCATCTCCCATCATTCCCAAGTGATAATATTTCCTAATATACAAGCGGTCTCCATACCACTCGATAAATTTCCATGCTAAGTTAAGCGGAGCTACTATCGTTCGGAGGCTATCGTCAGGTAAAGGGGACCTACTGTAATACTAGATTTTCAAATAACTCCAATAAACTTAATGCACAGACAAGCCTACATCATACTAACTAGTGATAAAATAAAAAGGTTAGAACTTGGTAGGATGCACCAAGGCTTGCCTTGAGCCTGTTCCTGGTTAACAGGATCACCTCCTCCTTCGGACTCCTGCATAGTCTCGGCCTCCACGTGGTTCATCTCATGATCTACATGATGCAAATGTTATGTTATGCTTCCACGAGCATGGCTATTTAATAAGATATAATTTATGATTACAAGGAGCATGTGGGCTTGGAGTATTAAGAGAATATAAGTTAAATATATAGGGTCGATATTCGTGGTGTATTTACTTCGTGGACTCCGGTTAATTAACGCGGTAACGATATATGAAAGCAAGGCGGATGTGTGTGTCGATCACAATGGAAATAAATGTGTGAGGTACTTGGGTAGGGTGTACTGATCAATATCATACTTTTAATGTGTTCAGCATATTGCTATGCAAAAAGGGAAACATATATGATGTATTGTTTAAAGTACAACTATAGAAGGATTTAATATACTACAGCTGCAATAGAAATAATTAATTTATCATGGTTCTGCAATAGATATGCCAATAACAAATTTACTATGGGTAGGTTACAGTAGGGTGATTTTTAAATCAAGTTACACTAACATGCAATGGGTCATTTATTTTAAATATTTAATTTAGTTTCAAGGGTAAAAAATTAATACTGACCAAAATATACATAATTAACTCAGGAAGTTATACACGGTGGTCAGGGGTGGTGAGGGTGGCCTACACAGCAATTTTCATGGATTTATCAATTACATATACCAAGATATAAATTTATTTGCATTCTAACTAAATATTTTAAATCTAAACATATTATCATGCATGAGTAGTCAGCATTTTTACAAAATACTACGATTCGAGGAAAGCCTATAAACAAATTTAGTTTGCAATTTCCCCTATTTATTCTGCTTGCTATGCATTTTCCTAGCAAAATAGATATTCTAGTAATTAACTAATCACAACAAAAAGGGGTCTTTGGATCTAGCCAATCGGATCCAGGCCACAGAGCTGACCACAGCAGATCGAGGCAACGAAAAGCACCAGGTTGGACCACCACATGGCCATGGCGGCCAGGACGTCCGGCCAACGGGAACTCACGCGGGGACTGGGGGTGCACCTCCGTCGGCTCCCCCTGCCCGCGCGAGGCACGCACAAGCTCACCGTGAGGATCCGCGCTCGGCTGGAGGTGCAGCAGCTACCGGCGAATGACGGGAGGTGGCCAGCAACAGGCGGTGGAGCACGGAGGGAGGTTTCCGGTCTTCGAATTAATGCCGCCCGCACCGGTTGTTGCACAGAGGAAAAAGGGGTCGGGGTGGGAGAGGAGAAGCTCGCGCGCGGTTTGGGTCGCCGGATCTGTGCTGAGGCGATACGAGGTGGTGGGTGCAACGAGCTCAACCGAGCTCGGCAATGGCAATGGCAATGGCGGCGGCGGCTGATGGGAGAGAAAAGAGAAGACCGAAAGGGGGCAAAATGAGAGGGCTAAAATCAGCGCCGACACTTATTTTTTTGGGTCCGGATTCCGATAGGTTTTTTTTAAAAGATGAACTTCTCTACTTTATTTAAGTATTATTTGAATAGTTTTAAAAAAAAGTATTATTTGATAGGAGTTACAAACAGTCAGGAGATGTCAAAAGGCATAAATATCTATCAATTTGCCTCTACATCCGGATTCCGATAGGTGAGGCAAGAGCTGACGTAAAGACGTCACGTGGCAGCGAGGCGCCAGGAGCCCAGGCCCGCTCTAGAGGAGGAAGACACAGGCTAGGCCTAGGCTGATAAGCGAGTTCTATGAAATTTTTCTTTTTTGTTGGTTTTTGAAATAATATTATTTTAATAATTTTATACCATTAAAAATATAGATCCTATGAAAAATATAAAAATAGTTACATGTTTATCATAATGTTCTCTAATTAATAAAAATAATAATACTTAACAATTATCATCTAAATTTAAATTGAAATATTTCAAATAGAGGTTGATTTTAATCATTCGGTCGTTTATTTGGGGTGTTACAAAAAAGGATAAAAATCTAGAAAAAATCTCAAAATTCTATTTCATCATTAGCTACAACATACATGTTTTGTGGTTATAAGTTACGTTAAAAATATTGGACTTGTAGTTTAAGTAACATTCAAATTTGCTTAAATTGCTTTAAAATTTCAGTTCAAATTTTTGTCCTCTCTTTTACAGGGATGAGGGTCCTAGGGGTTTGCACCTGAAGAATTCAGGACATCAGAGAGGTGCCACAGACCCTTTCACGGGGTCGCACACACAAGTCCTTTTCCTTCCTTAACAAGCAAAATCAGAATCCCCAAGGATTGATATATGCAATACAATATGGGCGATTACATTTGGATTTGAAGTACAAGAAACAACAAATGGAAAAGACTGCCGACTAGGCTAGCTACCAAGGGAAAAATCAATTCCTTCGAAATCGAACAAGCTCATCGGGAGTAGAGCCCATGCCTTCATCACCCCCAAGAAGAGGCCCACACGAGGGACACAGGTCCCTCATGTACAACGAGAAATGGAAAGTCCATTCGGACTCCCCCCCCCCCTTCCCCGCGCAAGCATGCGCGCGATCCCTGCCTAGACAGGTTCCTCTCCGAGAGCAACCTTAGGCAATGCGGCGTCTATGCCTGTCCTCTCGCCTACGAAAGTCAAAAAGGGCATCAAGACGCTCGTCGATAGGGAGGTGTTAGCCCCCCTAATGATGGCTCCGTTCCCAGACTGGCTGACGAAGACAACGGGAATTCATAGAACGTTACTTTCCTCAATAAAGCTGACACCGCAGCTACCCTCAGCACTGTCACCACTCTCGCGAACCACAGCATCTTCATCATCATCTCCACCATCACCGCAGGACACTGAGTCACCAGGCACGATCATGCCACTCCCATGGGAAGTAAAGCCAGTAACAAGGGTGTGGCTACCTACATCTATGTTGCTAGGCTTGACACAAAAGAGATAGCACATAAGAAAGGGTAGTGATACTTGGAGAAGAACGCCGCTCGGACCCGGCTTTAAGTAGGTGAGCCGACCACATGATGCAACAAGTCCATCTCACGGGCCGCATGTGCACCATCCTGCGGAAAAGCAGGCCTACAACCCCCTATCGCATCACATCCTGCTTAAAGACAAGCTATGGACGTCAGTACCACGCCGCGCAACGACAGAGAGCTCTGTCATCTCAGCGGCCACGTAACTCGTCCTTTGATTAAAAGAAGATGCCCTCGATCAAGAATTCATAAAATGACAAAAACACACCTCGTCAGATCCTGTCAAGGGCCCCGCGTGATCAACAAGACCTCCTAACTCGTCAACGCTCTGACACCTGGGCACTATGAAGCGTCGCAAGGTGCACGTGATCAGCTCCAGCGCATAAAGCCAGAGCACGAGTTTCCAACTCGACCTCTAGCTCGGGGGCTACACCCAGCGGGTGCGCTAGCACCCACCCAGACGAGGGAAACGTCAAGACAAAAACTCTACTACAACAGGCAAAAGAGGTCGTCAAGAACCCCCCCCCCCCCCCCCCCCGCCGCCGCGAGTGACTCCACGACTCGCTCGAGGGCTCAGGGGTACTATTGGGGATAAATATTAGCGAATCCACGTGGCAACAGTTAACCTCTTTTTGAAAGCAATAACGACCGAACTAGGATCCTGCTGTGAGCCAAGAAAGCCATGGCTCGTGCAGCCTCAGGTCAACACAGTCAATGGGCTTGCTCCCCGCCTCGCCCAACATTCATCGGGGAGGGCAACTTGCACCTCGCCTCGCTCAGCCCTTGTCGAGGGGATCAACCACAATATGTGTCACATAACCCTCATCAAATGGGTCGACCACGCCGTGCCTGGTTAGACCCCTCGGGGAGGCTGGCCCCACCTCGCTTCGCTCAACCCCCTCGGCCTGGGTCGAGCAAGTCGCGGATAAGATGACCAGCTCCGCCCTCATAGTAGCAGTCCCCGCCCGTGCGAGTACAATAACGCTAGTGCACCTGCCGCCCTCGCTAACTCCTGTCAGTGGTCCACTGCACTAGGACGGAATGAGGCACCACATCACTGGCCCCGTGGGAGTGATGGAGTGGAGAATCTTGACTGAAGTAGTAGTGGTAGGCTGGAACAAATTCCAAATGTCTTACTCCAAGCATTACGCAACAAAATGACTGCCCGTGTGAAAGGACCGAGAGGGGGGGGGGGTGAATCAAGAACTCGCGATATGTACCAAATTCGCCAATTTCTAAAACCGACCACTCAAACAACTCCTACATAAATCCTAGTGGTGATCACACTAACAAGATAATAAACCTATGAAAGGAAAAACAAACCAAGCATACTAGTGGATCACACAAAGGCAATATAACTCATATGCAAGATAGTAAACAAAGATATGCGGAAGCACACAACTAGCTATCAAAGAAACCTACTCTTGCAAAGCTATAAGGTAAAGTGCTAGAGCAAACAAGCATGAGTAGCACAATGCATACAAGGGTGAGCAATCAAGCCAATGCAACTCCTACACATGCTAGTGGTCAAATGCGAAAGGTAAAGCACAACTAGCAAGCAAGAAGCCTATTCATGCAATTCTACAAGGTAGAAAACTAGAACAAGGTAAGCACACAAGCATGAATAGCACAATACATACTAGGGTCATCAGGATGACGCAACTCCTATACATGCTAGTGATCAAGTATGAAGGCTAAGCACTACTAGCAAGTAAAGAAGCCTATTCATGCAAGCCTATAAGGTAGTCAACTAGAGCAAGGTAAGAACACAAGCATGAATAGCACGATATGTAAATGTCAAAAGTAAAGCATCATAGTAAGGACTAGACTAAGAGATGGTTCATGATTTTTTTCTGAATTCTTGAAAGGATGGCGCCTTACCCTACTCCTCGTTGGACCACTCCCGTCGGAGTACCGGTCCCTCCCACCACCAATGTGGAGTTCTCGCACACGAGCCCGTAATCACTCCCGAAGTGAAGACATGGTTGCGTCACTGCTGCCACCAGGGCACAAGCTCGCCTACCTCAAGAACTTGTCGGACTCCCCGAGCCAACACGGGCGCTCACTATTAATGCCCCTTTCACAGGCAGGCTCAAACCGTGTACAAATGTGTGACGGCCTTCACAACCGATCACGATAGGCTCGATCACTGACACCTAACCGGTCTAGGTCTCACCATAGACCAAGAGTAACAACCTAGATTATACCCTCAAGGACACCCTAGCCTTAGATGTGCATCAATGCTCAAGTTACTCTGACTAGAACTCTCAAGATATCCAATATCCTCTCCTAGTGCTCCTCTCTTGGCCCTTTGGCTCCTAATAGATGCTCCCAGCAATCCCAATGGCAAGAGGCAGTCTCCAAGACCCCAACAATGAGTTTATATAGGCTTCCAACCTCAAACTAGTCATTGCTCCACAAAATAGTCTCTCTGAACCTATAGACCGGACCGTCCTATCTTCATAATTCTAGGTCCCAATAGAAACTTCTTCTATGTGTTCTGTCGCCTCCTCTAGTGATTGTACAATACGATTTTCACACCGTACTGTCCGATCCCTTCTCTCCTTTCTCCAAACAGATATGTTGTCGATGCTTCCTCTTCTGTCTGAACCATCTCCATACAGACCGGACCGTCTGGTCTGCACACCGGACTGTCTGGTCTCTATGATTCCTTTGCCAACTGAATTCCTTGCATCTAACATCTTCTCTGTAGAGAATTTCCTTCTGATCACTGGACTGTCTGGTCTCCAAGACCTCTCTGTCTGGTCTTTACCTGCATAAGCTAAAACTCCTCGTCTCCTCTAGACTTTGTTTCACGGCTTCTTCTAACAGCTCCTTGGCTTCTCCACTGCCACCTAGTGCCTTGATTTCACTGAACATCCATGCACATCACCAACTAGCGAGACCTAAGAGACATGACGTAGACCCCCTTGATAGTCCGGTTTTTCCTATGGACTCAAAGCCCTAACAACTAGACAAGTGTTCCAAACACTTGCTCCATAGCTTGTCCTTTTCCTTGATCCATCTCCATCAACCTTTGGACTCCATCAAGCTTATAAAGCCTCCATGGTTGTGGTCATTGTCATCAACCGCCAAGACAACCATCAATGATCATCATAAGAGAGATAAGGTTTCCTGCACGCACAACACTCGTGTAGACATTAGTCATATTTCATGTTTGTCATTCATCACCAAAACAATCATACCTTGGGGTGACCTCAATGGTCATGAACCTTACAATCTCCCCCTTTTTGGTGATGGATGACAACCACTACTTATGATGATCCAAAATGAACGAGTCCCGAAAGAATAGGAAGGTAGGGACAAAAGACTCGAACAAAAACAAGGAAGCAAGAGAAAAGATAGGTTTGAATAGATTACCTTGGTCCTTACCTTGGAAGTAGTCTCCCCCTTGGAATGTGCTAGGTGTTGAGGGCGAACTACCCAAATACGTAGCGCACTTGATGTTGTTCTTGAGTTGAATTTTGTGCCCGTCTTGGTGTTGTGATAGTTGATCTTGTTGACGTAGACATGCACCATAGACGTAGATGTTCATGTTGGTGAAGATGTTCATTGTTGTTGTAGACATGCACCATCATTGTTCTTCTCCATGTCGGTGTATATGTTCATTGTTTTTGTAGACATGCACCATCATTGATCTTCTCCATGTTGGTGTAGATGTTCATCTCGATATGATCTTCATTTGGTCATCTCTCCTTCATGTGATCTCCATGTTCTCCTCTTTGTCACCTTATTTCTTCCCTTGTATCTTCATGTTCTTCTCCCCCTTCTTTTTGCTATCCTCAATCTTGACTTGGCTTTCGGATCTTCATGTTCCTTCTCCCCCTTTGTTTTATCAATTTAGGCTTTTGGATCTTAATGTTCCTTCTCCCCCTTTGTCACCTATCACCAAAAACCACAAGCCAAAGACAAAACACAAAAGAACCAAGGAGCAAATAATAAATTGCAAGAGTTAGGAAATTCCCCCTTTCATTGTGCTCCTCCTTGGTCATGATGGTGTTCCACAATAGCTCCCCATACACACATGACTCAACAAAATATTTCTTCAAGAAAGCAATGGTTAGTCATTAGTGTGTTGGGAACGTATGAGTAGCTTGTCTTTAAGCCGCACGAGTAGATTTAACCTCGGAGCTCGTTTGAATATGACTCAATAGACATGAAGCACAAACCTGTCCTTTGGTCATGCTTATGGTGATGTATTCTCATATAGATCATGAGACACGAATTTCTCCAAATGTGACAAGCCTCCTTTGTGTTTCCTATATGATGCATGCAACAAGCATTTTACATATGCAATGAAAGTAAACATGCCATGTGAATGCGAGCAATATTAAACAAGACATAAAGTAAACCTAACAATGTCAAGTTTGAACCCCTCCCAAGCTTAGGTGCTATAAGCCACACCCTTGCCTTAAGAGAAGCCAAACCACCATCTCAAGCACCCCCCCTGCTTATATGGGTTAGATGGGTTAGACATTGACTAATTTTTATGTGTTTTCTTTTAGTTATTTACACATGCATGGATGCAAAGCATACTAGTCGCAAAGGAGTCCTAATTACGATGCAATGCAAGAGAAGGAAAAACACACTACAACTATCAAGAACAAACACAGTTACCTCCCTCATGAGTGGATAAGTCGTTAAGGTCCATGTCATTTGTGGTGGACTTCACTTGATCTTCAAGTAAACTCCCGGTCCACCACCACCACCATCATCTAGGTCTTGTTCTTGGGCACCCACTTTTACTTCATTGACCTCTCAAGATCAACAATGCACTTAGGCACCCATATGCTCTTGACCTTTCTTTTCTTATTTGGTGGTCCCAAAGACTTTGCTTTGACCTTGCCATCCTTGTCCCTAAAAATCTTGAAGTGGATGTTCTCATGGAACAAGTTAGCATTAGGTAAAATAATTGAACTTCTCACCATAGGGCAATCCTTGATGGTGTGGCCATCCTTGCAACACCTCTCACAATAGTAGTCATCGGCGAGTAGGGGTTTGATCCATGCAGTGATGGAGTCACTCATCCCAATGATATCGATGGCGGCAGGATATGAGCCAACTCCCTTGTGGGAGACATTGTTCACAAGGTTTCTCCCAAGAGTCTCCTTGTGGATGGCTCTATGTAAGGTTCATTACCATTGATGATTGGATCCCCAAGGTATGATGTTTTGGTGATAGATGGCAACTATAAAATTGTGGGCTAATATCTACATGAGTGTTGTTGTTGGCACTCCCCAAGTGCCCCTTTTATATGAGAATATTACCCCAATTAGAGCATAATTGATACTAATTTAGGCCATTTACCTATGATATTGCCCATATATTTGTATATGCGTTGTTTTGGACCTCTATTGCAGAAATAGGTAAAATTGGTGATTTAAGTGATGCTGAATAGGACAAGAATCTAGAACCGATGAAATGCATTGAAGAAGCCCAGTGCGTCGATCGGCGCTGTCCACGAGCCAATCGGCGCAAGGGTGTTTTGGCCCACAGAAGTGACCGAGGCCCATTCCACATGGTTATGGAAGTTTATCTACGCAAGACTCTTGAAGATATTTCCTTGGAAGATTTATAGAACTTTAAGATCTTGACATGCAATACAAGACTTTATCTCCAAGGAAAAGGCCCACATGGTAGCTGTGGAAGATTGAGGAACCGACTTGGAGAAGAAACCAGAGGAGCAACTTGCGCCGATCGGTGCAACCGCCTTATTTGCTAGAAACTAACTCCTTCACGAGTAGAACCCTTATAAATACTTGTAAACCTCTGGTCACAAAAAAAAAAGAATAGAGACAACAGAGGCGACAGAGGGACAACAGATCTGTGAGTTAGAGCCACCGGGGCTTGCCCCGTTAGAATAGATCTCTAGTTGAGTTTCAAGAACCATTGGTGTAAGAGTTGATCCGTCAAGGTAGGCCATCTCAACGGTGATGAATCTTACTCTATGTATCTCAAGGATGATTGAATATGTTGATGATGGTTTTGGTGATTTGTCTATCTTGATTCTATAATCATGCATGTGCCTATTTCAATTGCTTAGTTCTAGGCTAAGTAAGTAGATATTATCTTGATTGTGGTAATTAGGATAGTATTCGGATATTGTATTGGTTATGGTTGCTTGATGATGCTAGTAGTGTGGTTTAGCAGTTACAGCACTAAACCTGCGCAACACTATTGAATAGTTGAGTAGGGTAAGATACTCACGTGATTAAGGGTTTCCTCTCAGTAGCGATAAATCGAGAGCCGCATAGAAAGCAGGGTGGTCTTATTCATTATAGATTTTCATTGATCCACGTAATTATCCATTATGATGCTATTTGATTACACTTTCTGGTTATGATCTTACTAGTAGATACTTGGCTACTCACATAACATCTTAGGCTTACAAAGGCATCTGGCGCACTTTGGCTTAGATTCACCCCTGTGCCGGTCGGCTCAACATCTGCACCGATTGGCACAATAACAGATTTGCTGTCTGGCGCACCTTTGCTCTGGCCAGTCCCCCTCATGCAACCTGAACTTGACAGTAGCTTTGACTAGATCTTTTACTGATAACTTTGTTTAATTATCCCTAAGGTCCCAGTGGATTTGATAAACCATGGAATACTCAATTCAAGGGAAAAAGTGCTACAATCATACACCATCCTCTTGCGGTATATAAGTGGGTACGTAGTTACGACCAACAAGCTTCCTTTTTCTGGCGCCATTGCCGAGGACCATAGTAGGTTTTTAAACATTGTTTGATGTATTAGTGTTTAGTCATTGTGCTTTACTTTTCTCTTTAGTACATATATTTTGTTAAGTGAAACTAACAAGTATGGACGGTCCTAAGTCAAATAAACCCTCTAATTACACAGATGATCCAGAAAGACTCTTTCGCAACATGAGAACAGCGGAGAAGAGAAGCAAGTCACTTGGAGATTTAGCTGGAGAAACAGTCCGCACCACCCCTCGAACTTTATTCACGATAGCAGATCCAGTTCAAGGTCAAGAAGGAGAAGAGATGGCAGAGTTACCTATGGTTAATCGTCTCAAGCCTCAATTGAATAATGTTGTCAAGACAGATTTCCACGAAGCTCAAGATCAACGTCCATATCAATTGGAGAAATATGTTGGAATAGTGGTGCAACAACTGTTCACAGCTTCGAAAGATCCCAATCATCACTTGCAATACTTCATTGAGGTTTGCAGCACATTCAAGATAGCGGGATTGACCGCAGACCAAGCATGTGTGTGGCTGTTCCCCTTCTCTCTAGTTGGACGCCCTAAGCGATGTTACAATGGATTAGAAAACCCAGTAAAGATGGTGTGGGACACGTTAGCAGCTGAATTCTTAGCCAAGTACTTCCCTCCTAGTAAGACTCAAGCTTTGAAGAATAAGATTCTTGGATTTACACAAAATGTTGATTGAGAGCATTGGAGAAGCATGGGAGAGATATAATGAATATATGGAAGCATGCTCTTATCATGGTCTGACGGTTGGAGAAGTTGTTGAGAGGTTCTACACAGGATTGAATCAGCAATCTCGTCAACACTTGGATCCTTTAGCTGCAGGTTCATTCATGTGAAAAACTCCCACCCAAGCTAAGGAATTGATCAAGTTGTTAGTTGAAAATCAATCATGGGATAGTGATAGAAGTTCAAGGAATTTGCAACCTTCAAAAGGATTGGCGAAGAGTGTAATTGAGAGGACTCATGAAGACTTGATTATGGATCGCCTCAACGCTATTCAAAGGAGGTTGGACAATCATCTTCATATCCCTAAGGAAGAGTCACTCAAGCTAGCAGAATCACGCTCCACTTGTGGTGAGTGTGGAGAATTTGGTCATGTGCAGAAGGATTGCCCTGAAGAGATGAAGATGCTAGAATATATGAAGAATAGTGGATGGAAGCCCCAATATCAGCAACAAAGGAGTTCTTTTTCTCCTAGCTTGTCTATGCAAAATTCTATTCCACTTCATCTCCAATGTCATGAGTTCTTCCAAGCTGAAGAGAAGATCAACAAGGACAATCAAGCTAAATTCAAAGAGATTGATCGCGTGCTTGAGGGAATTAATGACAAGGTGATAGAAATTGGGAGCTCAAATGAGCAGATTTTGAAGCATACCAATATTATGGAGCAACAGATGTGACAACTATCACAAGCCATTCAAGGCAACAAAGGGGCTATTCGTGGCAATACGAAGTATGTAGAAGAATTGAAGGCAATAGCTACGAGGTTAGGAAAATAAATAGAGGATCCAGAGCATCCTGCAGGAGCAAAGAAGACTCGTGCCGATCGGCGCGATGGTCCTGACGGCACCGATCGGCGATCAGCGCGAGGAGGATGTTGACCTCTCTGGTCTAAAAATGGGCATGGAAACAGAGGATCATGGCCCTGCCATGTTCTTGGATACTCAACTGCTGACAAAGACAGAAAGAGCGTGGCAACACGACGAGCAATTTGCAAGGTTCGTCGATATTCTGAAGAAGCTTTACATCAATGTACCTTTTGTGGATGCAATTCAAGTACCCACATATGTTAAGTACATTAAGGACATGATGCAAAACAAGAAGTCTCTAGTTTCCGAGGAGGTTGTGAAGGTTATTAAGGAGCTTACGACGGCAATCAATGATGTTGCACTTGAGAAGAAGCCCGACCATGGATCACCAAGCATCAAATGCATGATTGGAACACGGATATTTGATAGGTGCTTGTGCGATCTTGGAGCAAGTGTAAGTGTTATGCTCCGTCATATATTTACAAGTCTTAATTTGCCTGAATTGGAGCCTACAGGTATGTGTTTGAAGTTAGTAGATCAATCGGTACGCTTCCCTGACGGAGTTGCTGAAGATGTGCCTGTTCAAATTAGAGATCACATCATCCCTGTTGATTCTATTGTGCTTGATATGGATAAAAGGACGAGGACCCCGTTGATCTTAGGCAGACCCTTCTTGAGGATAGCAAAAGCAAGTATTGATGTTGGGAGTGGTGAGATAAACTTCTATATAAGTGGGACTCCCTACTCTTTCAAGTTTCGCCCGAAGGTAGAAGAGTGTTGTACTGTTGATGAAGTGAAGAGATACAAGACACCATGGCGATAAGGCATCAAGAGTAATTGGAGGGGATGTATGGATAGGTCGTTCGAGGTATATGAACTGAGGAGACAAGAGAACCTTGTAGTGTCGTGGCTTCACATCCTGCAACACGACACTAAGGATTGATTGTTTGCGGGGAGGTCAAGCTCTTTGACCTCTAAATAACTAGAGCGCTCTTGGGAGGCAACCCAATGATCGGGGGATTTAGAAGTTTTTTAGTGCTTGCGGGAGGACAACCCGTTTCACTTAGTTAATGAGTGCTCGCCGGGAGGGCAACCCGGTGTTTTTAATTTGCTTGCTTTTAATAAAGACAATCTCCCAAATAAAAGAAATAGAAAAAGTGTGTGCTTAATTCTCGTGTGCTCTTGCGTTATTTGTTTATTTGTGCAAAACTATGTATATACATTCTGTAGACGAACAACGTAGGAATAAAACAAAAAAAGACCAAAAATAGAAAGGAACAGTGTTTGCGTCGGTCGGTGCAACTCTGCACCGATCGGCGCAATATTGCCCAGATCAGGACAGGAAGCTGATGGCACCCAGAATTGAAGGGGTGCTAGGAATCAACCTGCACAACAATTTTCAGAGACGGAGCAATTTTCAAGGTAAGTAAAAATCTTTCTTTAATTTTTGTGTGCAAAAAGGTAGGTAAATGATGCAGGAAAGTATGAAGAGAAACATCTAGCAAAGAAGCGAGGGGCCAGGAGTGAGAATGGACGTTGCGTCGATCAACGCACGTAAGCGCCGATCTACGCTGTCACCAGATGGGTCCCTGCCACGTATGGCAATGCTATAGGAACGTTGGGAAAAGTGGAAAATTAGGTGAAAGAGATGGACACGAAGCATCAGGATCAGCGCTGGACCAAAAGACAAGGTGCAAGGGACTTGCGCCGTTTGGTGCAGGTACCCACGCCGTTCCCAAATGGGCGATAAGGGCGGCAGGCGTTGATTTTGAGGAACAGGTGTGATTGTTATGCAGGTGTGTGGTGCAGAGGAGACACGGAATTGACCAAAAGCTGAAAAAGAGACGGCGCGTCGATCGGCGCGGGCCTGTGCCGATTGGCGTTGTCAATCAACACGTCAGGATTCCGTGCTATTCCCCTGCCAACCAACATGATGTACCGGGAAGCAATGTAAAGGATGGGAATCAAACGCCACAGTGGTGAGAGCATTCAATGTGCCGATCAGCGCACCTCCGCGCCGATTGGCGCGCTCCCAAATTTTAAAATTTCAAGGCGGATCCTTCTCATGGAAGTTTCCCGGACTATGAAAGGGAGGCCAGGCGCCCCTAGTTCGGCACACCATCCCGGTAATTTCTCCACCTTCCCCACTACCCATGATCTCGAGCATGTTCTGCATTCCTCGCAGATGGATCGTCTCCGCTCCTCCGACGGGAAGTTGGGCAAGAGGCTGCACCGGTGGAGCAGTTCTAGCAGCAGCGGCGAGTCGAGCGGTGACTCCTCGGTGAGAGGGGGCTCCAGTGCTCGCGACAATATGTCGGTGGGTGGTGCATCCACCGGCTCAGCGGCGGCAAACTATGAGATCCGCGCCCGCCACTCCGTCTCCAGCGTGCCCCTTTTGGCGGGGCGTGCTACGAGGAGCCAAACTGCGGCAAGCCATGGGGTTCCCCGATTACCACCACCACCGGCATCCATGCCACGCGCGGTGGAGGAAGGATTCACCCTCCTGAGCGTGGAGGAATAGGAGTACTACCTCACGGTGAGGGGAAGGTTCGTCCCTAACTTCGACTTGGACGAGACCTTCCTCACCACGATCGGCATGTGGGAGGACCTAGAGAAGATGCACATCAATCTCAGCTGGGTGGACTTCCACCACCTTCCCATGGACTACAACCTCGACATCGCCACCGAGGTTGCCTCTACGATGAGGCTCGGCACCGACAAAGTCGGAAATAAGGCCGCCAACTTCCGTGTCCATGACATCAGCAACACGGTGACCCTGGAGATGGTGGCCCTAGCCTTCGGCTTTGACACCGGCGCCGACGTCTCCGGCATCTTGGGACGTGCAGAGTTGGACTCCTTTTGGAGGCGGCTCTCGCTCGTGGATGAGATGAAGTGTGGCAACATCCGCAACCCGACCATTCAAGTCTTCCATCGGTGGTTGGCGGTGCGCACAGGCGATAAGATCGACTCCAGCAACATCATCGATGAGGATTTGCAGTGGCTCTATGAAAGTGCATCTAGGCCCCTAGTGGGTTTTGGTGAGTTGATTGACAAAACAATTAAAGGTCTAGCCTATATGTTGAGATGATGAGCAGGAATTTAATTGTGATACTATTATGGACCATCAGTCACATACGTGCTTATGGATATTATTTTTGATGAAGATCACATATTCCATGAGACAATGTATTACGTATTGCAAACAAGTGAACAATGAAGAAAAGAGGCAAGGGTGCACAATCTTATCTTTACACGCCTCTACCATGATAACTGAAAAATGAAGATGGATATCATGTTGACAAGGAAATATCAATCAAAATTAGATCAATTAAATGAAGAAAAAGAAGTATGGCTTATTGTGAGGCACAACATGATATGTGGATTTGGATGGTAGGAAGATGAAGGAATAACATGACTTGGCTGCGATGGATCATACATTGGAGAAGGGCACGCTAGAGGCTTGGCGCCGAAGGACCTTTGTGATGATGAAGAGCAAGTGGAGTTGATTCCGATGGATCTTTGAAGCCATGGAAAGTCACATATCATTTAGTGTCAATTTTGAAGAAAAATGAAAGATGTGCTATGGATGGGAAGTGCAACATTGATCAAGAGGATTCAATATTCATAGACATCAGCTCAAGGTGGATGTGCTTAGATTTCTATTCATGTTGACAACCCCAACTGAAGCAATGATCAAATGGCAAAGTGACAATACTACAAGCTCAAGAAGTGAAAAATGTTTCTTTGTTTTTAATCTTGAGTATAGGTTTGTCGATCTATCAAGGGGGATGCAACATAGTGCTTCTACTGGTACAAAGTGCTCAAAGTCCTATGAGAGAAGCCATGAGAGAAAGCCCTGAAAACATAACCCTGGTGTGCTGACATGCACAAAACAGGTCTGACCAGTTTTGCAAACAGGTCAGACCGGTTTTAGAAATCTTGAGTTTAGGGTCTCGTTTGGGTGTGGGAGTCTTTTAGACTTTGTTTAGAGCCTATAGACAAAAGGTGGTGATATGAGATCAATCTAAATGGGAGAGGAGTGTCTTGTTGGTGTTCGGACCAAAACAAGTCAGACCGGTTTCTGAAACCGGTCAGACCGGTTTTGACTGACAGAGCCAACGGCTAGTTTTTCAGAAAGTGTTTAAATGGCATCCCTCCCCCTCCTTTGTGAGCTGCTGGTTCTAGAGCATCTCATAACATTCCAACGGCCATATTGAGCTCTCCCCAACATCTCTTTGTGAGACTTGAGTGATTTGATGAAAATCTTTGAGTTGGGTTGAGAGATTTAAGCTAAGTGAGCATTAGTGAGCAAATCCAAGCCTTGAGCACTTTGTGACTAGCTGAGCAATCTTTGTGGCATTTGTTACTCTTGGAGGTGAAGCCTCCTAGACGGCTAGGTGTTACCCATGAGCTCCGAAGTTGTGTGGTGAGCCACGGGTCAGTTTGTGAAGGTGTGATCTTGCCTCCGGAAGGAAAAAGATCAAGCTAGTGGACCGGGGAAAGTGGTTGAAAGAGACCCGGCTTGGAGTTGGCTTTTGAGCGGCTCAAGCTTCCTCAACGGAGACGTAGGATTCACAGGGTGAATCTGAACTTTGGCAAATAAACTCTTGTGTCTCCTTGTTCGGTTTGCTTCTCTTGTTTATTTTCTAACTCACATTGTGCTTCCGGTTCGATCTACTTGGGTGTGCTTATTTGTATTGTGCAGAGGCAAAGTGCATCTGCAAGGAACATCTACTGGAGCACTACTTCGAGTATCGGTTTGAGTTAGAGTCAACAATCTGCAATTGTGCATTCCTTGTCAAAACAGGTCCAACCGGTTTGGCTAATCGGTCTGACCGGTTTGGACTATTTTCTGTTTTAAGTTTTAAAGTTGCAGGTTTCGCCTATTCACCCCCCTCTAGGCGACATCAAGGTCCTTTCAATTGGTATTAGATAAAGGACTCACATTAAGGTCTAACTGCCATGAGAAACAATGTCATCGGAAGGTGAAAATTATTAAGAACCTCTTTTGCTTGATGGCTCAAATTATGTGTCTTGGTGTAAGTGCATGCTAGAAGCTCTTAAGGCTATTGATCCTATTTTATAGAGCATTGTGGATGTAAGCATTTGTCCCCTAATTTTAATTGGGATAATTGCTCCGATGAGGAAGTAAAATGCTTGCAACAAAATGCTCAAGCTACTAATGCCTTGATGAGTGCTTTAAGTGTAGATCTTGAGATGAAGATATACAAGGAGCATGGTTTCCTAAAAGATGCTCATCTTCTATGGATGACACTAAAAGAAAAATTCTCGAAGTGCAAGAATGATGACTCAGCAACAAAGGAGACACAGTTGAAGTGTCAAGACGGCCAAAAGCATAAAGTTGAGTACTATTTGGAAAAACAGGTCAGACCGGTTTTGGTAACAGGTCAGACCAGTTTTCCTAGAAAATCAGAGAGTACATCAAGAATGAATAAGCGCCATCAACCAAGGCAAGAGTCAACATCCAAGAGGAGTGGTGCATGCCTCATGGCGAAAGAAAAGAAGAAGAAAAGGCAATCCATGAAAGATGAAAGTGAAAGTGAAGATGATTTTGAGTTTGACAACTTGAGCAAGAAGGATTTGTTCAAGTTAATGAAGGTATTCAGGAAAGTGCAAAATCAAGAGATGCAGCTAGAAAATCAAAAAGCATTTCTCATTGACAAGATCAAAGAGCTCAAAGCTTTGAGACAAGAATATGAGAATCTTATTGAGTCTCATGAATCCTTGACTAGTAAATATGAAAAATTGGAAAAGGAACATGCTTGTGCTGCTAACTCTTCCTTATTTGTAGCATCAGTGTAGGACGAAAATGGTGGCCTCAAAGCTAGACTTGAAGAACTCACCATCAAGCATGCTACCTTACAAAAGGATCATGAAGAGCTCTTGTGCTCTCATGAGAAGCTAGTGGATGATCATGCCATGCTTGAAGTTGCTCATGAGGTTGTAATTACAATGGTAACACACTCTCAACCTCACTCACGTGAATGCACATGCACACACAAGTCCATTGAATTATTATATGCTAATCCATGTTGCTCCGAAAGCAAACATTCTTGTGTTGAGCATGTACTTGTAGAATCTTGTGATGACTTTATTGCAAATGAAAATGACGAACTCAAGCAAGAAGTCAAGAGGCTCAAAATGGAGCTAAAAAGATTGAAGGGCAAACACCAAGTGCAACCTTCTCAAGATAACCGTGATGACATGGTGAAGAAGCTTGAGAAGGGATCAACTGTCACAAGGTCAAGTCCTCAACAATAAAATCACAAGATGCTCAAGTCATTGGAGCAAGAAAGAAGAAACAAGAATCTTGATAATGTCAAGTGCTCGGACATGGATCACTATGTTTCCATGTACTCAACCAAGGTAGATAGTAATTCAAATCTCTCAAGAAGATCTATAAGTACTATCAAGAAAAGAGTATGCTTTGGATGCAAGAAAAAGGGGCACATGATTGCTGAGTGCAGTGAAGCTATTTCTGGCAGACAAAACCAGCCAGACCGGTTTGGCAAATCGGTTAGACCGGTTTTGGCTACCTCTGCTCAAGTCAGTAGAAACGTGGACCATGAGTACAAGAACTCATCCAAGAGTCAAGCACTAAAGAAGATTCAACAAAGAGAGCAACAAAAGTTGGTCCACAAGAACAAAAGAAGAACATGCTATACTTGCCGAGACAAAGGACATCTTAGCAAAAATTGTCCCAACGGTAACTCCTCTAAAGTTCAAAATTCTGTTCAAAATGCATTCGCAAAGGCAATCAATGTTACTAGTACTAAAATGGTGATTAGTTGACCACACATTACTGTAAAGACCATTTGGGTACCAAAATCTTTGTTGACTAACCTACAAGGACCCAACATAGCTTGGGTACCAAAATAAACTTGATTCATATAGCAGGTGTTCATAGGTGCATTGGGAGCTTGAACAAGAAAAGAAATTTCTCATCACATGGCTCAAGCATTATGCAAAGAGTCCACATCCAAAGCCCAATGACACCATGAGAAGACAGTGGTTGTTTAAAATTGAAGTGCCACATATACTTAACACCACCAAAGGTCAAGCACTCCCCAGGGAGAATCCGATGGTGACTAAACAATAGGCAAAACCAGCCTGACCGGTGTGGCAAAGCGGTCAGACCGGTTTTGGTCAGTGACTGCATTCTGTTGCAGATAAGTCACACAACAGTGGGAGTATATTCATATTATCACCTTGGTCTGAATACACATCTCTGAAGGTGTAAGTATCACTTATCTTCTCTCATTTTTTTGCATAATGTTGAAATGACCAAATTATGGAGTAAACTCTTCTTGATCCTTGACCGAATCATGTATGCCATATTTGCTATTGAACTTCAGTTGGGCATATCTTAAGGGGGAGTTTACTCTATAATTTGTGTCTTTGGAACTAATGTGTTATATGAGTGCTTTTGTAGCATTATGTATAGAAGTGTGTTTCACCATGGAACAACCATGTTACTCTCCAACTTCACACGATGCTCAAATATGAAAAGAAAGACTAGTGCTGAAGTCAATGATGAGTGACGACACAAGAAAGTGGGTGTTCTTCTCCAAAATGAAGAAAAGAGTGCTTTGGGCAAAGGTACGATTTTATGTATCTTTGCATTGCTTTGTGCATCTAGGCCCTGCTCATTGCTAGTGTGTTTTTGACATGTCATCTTATATCAAGTACCATCAAAGCTCATCTCTCGATGTGGTCATCTAGTGAATATTTGTTTGATGTCATCTTTCTTTCATTATGGTTAAAGATGCTCACTCATGTCATGAGTTTAAATTCAGAGATGGCATGAACCAAATATTCCATAATGATACTTAAAACTTGATTGGTGCATGCTCTGAGTGCTATAGATAAATCTTTTTCAAAAATTATTTGTATTTGCTAGTGTGGCGTGGTTTTCAAAAATTCTGGTTTCTGGTCTTTGTGACCATATCGAATTACTTGTGACTATTGTTATCCCTGATTGACTGTTGGCTAGTCACAAGTGAGGAGATCTTCTCAAGTCCTCTCTCCATTCTCTCAAGAAAATTCCATCAAGCCATCTATCTCTATCGAATCAATCTAAAGAATTTCAGCGTAAGCATCCTCTAGGAGGTCCAAGGCCAACTCTCTGAAAACAAAGAAAAATTGGGGCCTAATGGAAGTTGACCGAAACCGGCCAGACTTGTTTCCATAAGCGGTCAAACTGGTTTATGTCAGTTAAACCAAGAAGTTCCGCCCTTTTAGTCAAATACTTCCATATTCTTCCTTAAAGATCAAATTTGTCCAATCCTTATCAATCTCTCATGGAATATAGACTTTTCCTGTTTTCCCCCTCAAAAGTGGCCAGGCCGGTTTTCCAAACCAGCCAGACCGGTTTTGGGGAGTTAATCAATCCCGTGGACCCTGCCTGACTCTCTCTCTCTCTCCTCACTCCATTCTCTCATCTAGAACCCGAAACACCTCACCTTGGAAGGCGCCCCCATGGCGATTTCTTGATTCCTTTGTGGAATCTTGTTCTTGGTGAAGAAAGGTGTTTCAAGACCGGCTACACCAACCCCAAGGATCAGCTCAGTTGATTTGGTCTTTTCCCTCTCCTCTCCCCAAGGTATTCAAGTGTTCTTCCCGATCTCTTTCCCTAGGTCATGTTTTTCGATTTCCTTCGGTCAATACTCCTCTAGCATGCCTAGGAACTTGTCCTTGAAGAACTACTTTGATCTCATTCAGTGCATTGCTCAGGTTGGAAGAATAGGTTTTCCTGGACAAAAGCGGTCAGACCGGTTCCACGAACCAGCCATACCGGTTTTGTTGATAGGTTCTCTTTTGCATGTGAGCAATACTCTGTGTTTGTTATCCTTCTTCAAACTCTTTTCATCCCTATCTCCATTGCTCAATATCATATTTGATCAAAATCTATAGTAAACAAAGAACCTTGTGCTTCACTGTACAAAAGCGATCAGGCCGGTTTTCAAAACCAGCCAGACTGGTTTGGTCCAGTAAAGCAGAATCAACTCTGTTTTCTTCAGTTTTTGCTCATTTGTCCAATTCTCTTGTTCCTGAGATCATACACTCATGCTATATCCAATTCTATCTCAGGGGCTACAACAATGGCTGATGATGGGAGTACTCATGGAAGGAGGGTCAAAGGTCGTCTTGACAGTAATGTTGGTTTCGATGATATCATTGAATCATCTCAAGGACCAAGAAAGAGTCTGTCAAGGAAGCAGCTACCCCGTGGTAATATGATCATAGAGGAAACCGATGATATGGAAATAGAGGAGCCTTCTAGTGATGATGATAATGTGGAAGATGAGGACTTCCACATATCCCCTAGGAGAGGTCCGAGACTAGCTGCATCACATAATGACAGCAGTGATGATGGAGAGGATGATGGTGACAGTGAGGGTGATGATGATGATGGTGACGGGGGTGATAATGATGATGTGCCTAAGCCAGAAATGCACAAACCATCAGGCCCTCCAAGGAGAAAAGCTACAATCTACAGAGGAAAGACAGAGCTTGTGAGGGACATGAGACAGGTAGATCCAAGGACACCTGCTAAGGAAGCCATAGACTACAGGTTTTGGACTTTCTTTTAGCAAGACTACTATGAGACTGTCATCATGGCCAAGGATAGACCTATGTCCATGACACAGTGGATTGACTGGGAGTACATGGAAAGGAAAAACAATCCCATTTTCAATGAGATCATTGCTGCATGTACAAGGCAAAGAGTGAGGAAAATTATGGGTTTTGCCTATGACTGGAATAATGAAATCATTGCCCAATTCTATGCCACAGTCTTCTTTGAGGAGGATGAGAATGTGAGAAAAATGCATTGGAAGACAGAGGGTGAGTGGTTCAGTGTGACTTATGCTCAGTTTGCTAGGTACCTTAGCTTTGGACCAAAGGATATGGCTCGCCCACAGATTCATGCTCACCCCTACCTTGCGGACAATGAGATTAGATTCATGTATACTCCAGCTGAGGCAGCTGCAAGTGCAGGCATAGTTAGTCACTTATATACCTTCTACTCCGTCCTAAATAGGATGTTCAGGAGGACTATTGTGCCTAGAGATGGTGATCCTTCCAACATTTCCTTCTATGCCAAGAACATGCTTGCAATGATGAGAGAAGGTGCACGACAGTTCAGTGTGTCAGATTTCATATGGGAGGAAATCAAAGGCATTGCTAGTAACCCCCAGAAAGTTTGTGGTTATGCTCCCAATATCATGCATATGATTGAAAATGTGACCCAAACTACATACAAAAAGGAAACAGGGAAGAAAGGTGAGCCTATCCACCAGCCACAGAAGGTAAAGCCATCAAAGTGAGTGTTGGTCCCTCAGGCTCCTATTGATCCACCTGCTCCTTCTCCTCATATTTCTCCTCAGATTTCTCCTTAGAGACAGCATGAGCCTCAGGTACAGCATAGTGAGCACCGGGAGCAAGCAACCTCCTCAAACAGGCGTGACAAGCCTCCATCTCCTATAAGAAGGTTGCTAAATTATTTCTCTAATATCTGCAAATCCCAGCATTCCATTGAGGTTAGGCAGTGCCATGAAATGGCTGCTAGAAGAAAGGAGAAGAAGAGATTGAAGAAGATCCAAGCACAATTGTTGCCTAGTGATCCTCCTTCTCCACTTAGCTCAGAAGATGAACCAATTCCAGAAGTGGAGCCTATTGATGCCAGGATAGCAAGAATTGAGCAAAGTGAGGAGTGGAGACGGTTCAGCTATACCCACTTGGGTGGAGATCCTGTTGCATCATCTTCAGCACCACCACCTCTTCCTCCTCCACCACAACCTTATGATAACCCTGACCTTGCTATAGCGGCTGTGAATGCACTTTTTGGAACTTTTGATACTACAGAGCACTGGATTGATCCAAACAATCCTCCCTCTCATGGATGAACACAACAGCTAGGGTGACCCCTTTTTGGTGATCAATGACAAAGGGGGAGATAATCAAGGATTAAAGCATTGAAGAATAAAATCTGGAGCTTCAGCAGCATTCTATTACTGTCTGGTCTGTAAAAATCAGCGTGACCGGTTCTGAAACCGGTCAGACCGGTTTTAGGTGTCAATGCAAATCTCTGATCTTTGTGATCCTTGTAATCTTTTTTTTTCCATACTCTGTGACTCTGTGTCAAAATCTATAAAAATCCTAGTATTCCATCCCATGGACTTGAGAACCTTGTAATGTGTGCAAATGAATGTTGTTTTGTTTATTTTTTTTTCTTAAGGGTATACCTGCTTGAAATGATTGGTGTTTGTTTTGTTTTGGCTGCTCTATTCTCTAAACCAGCCTGACTGGTTTTAGGAACCAGCCTGACCTATTTTCCAGGTGAAACAGGTTTGACCGGTTTCTGGTGTCGGCCAGACCGGTTTTGGCTGTTTTGCTGCTTTGCTCTTTATTCTTGGTTGTCCCTTGCTGCATATGCATCACATAGCAGTCCGGTGACACATACACTTGTTTGCACCCCACGGATTCTCAGATTTAGGGGGAGCTCCATATTTTTATCGATATGTGCATTTGGCATATCAAGCCATGTTGTTGAGAATTATTGAAAAACACATATTAAGGGGGAGCTCAAGTTAAATCTGAAAATTCAAAATCCTTTTACTCTCTCATTTGTAAGCTTTAATTGGATTGTCATCAATCACCAAAAAGGGGGAGATTGAAAGTGCATCTAGGCCCCTAGTGGGTTTTGGTGAGTTGATTGACAAAACGATTAAAGGTCTAACCTATTTGTTGAGGTGATGAGCAGGAATTTAATTGTGATACTATTATGGACCATCATTCACATACGTGCTTATGGATATTATTTTTGATGAAGATCACATATTCCATGAGACAATGTATTACGTATTGCAAACAAGTGAACAATGAAGAAAAGAGGCAAGGGTGCACAATCTTATCTTTACACGCCTCTACCATGATAACTGAAAAATGAAGATGGATATCATGTTGACAAGGAAATATCAATCAAAATTAGATCAATCAAATGAAGAAAAAGAAGTATGGCTTATTGTGAGGCACAACATGATATGTGGATTTGGATGGTAGGAAGATGAAGGAATAACATGACTTGGCTGCGACGGATCATACATGGGAGAAGGGCAAGCTAGAGGCTTGGCGCCGAAGGACCTTTGTGATGATGAAGAGCAAGTGGAGTTGATTCCGACGGATCTTTGAAGCCATGGAAAGTCACATATCATTTAGTGTCAATTTTGAAGAAAGAATGAAAGATGTGCTATGAATGGGAAGTGCAACATTGATCAAGAGGATTCAATATTCATGGACATCAGCTCAAGGTGGATGTGCTCAGATTTCTATTCATGTTGACAACCTCAACTGAAGCAATGATCAAATGGCAAAGTGACAAGACTACAAGCTCAAGAAGTGAAAAATGTTTCTTTGTTTTTAATCTAGAGTATAGGTTTGTCGATCTATCAAGGGGGATGCAACATAGTGATTCTACTAGTACAAAGTGCTCAAAGTCCTATGAGAGAAGCCATGAGAGAAAGCCCTAAAAACCTAACCCTAGTGTGCTGACATGCACAAAACAGGTCTGACCGATTTTGCAAACAGGTCAGACAGGTTTTGGAAATCTTGAGTTTAGGGTCTGGTTTGGGTGTGGGAGTCTTTTAGACTTTGTTTAGAGCCTATAGACAAAAGGTGGTGACATGAGATCAATCTAAAAGGGAGAGGAGTGTCTTTTTGGTGTTCTGACCAAAATAGTTCAGACCGGTTAGACCGGTTTTAACTAACAGAGCCAACGGCTAGTTTTTCAAAAAGTGTTTAAATAGCCTCCCTTCCTCTCCTTCGTGAGCTGCTGGTTCTAGAGCATCTCATAACATTCCAACGGCCATATTGAGCTCTCCCCAACATTTCTTTGTGAGACTTGAGTGATTTGATGAAAATCTTTGAGTTGGGTTGAGAGATTTGAGCTAAGTGAGCATTAGTGAGCAAATCCAAGCCTTGAGCACTTTGTGACTAGCTGAGCAATCTTTGTGGCATTTGTTACTCTTGGAGGTGAAGCCTCCTAGACGGCTAGGTGTTACCCATGAGCTCCCAAGTTGTGTGGTGAGCCACGGGTCAGTTTGTGAAGGTGTGATCTTGCCTCCGGAAGGAAAAAGATCAAGCTAGTGGACCGGGGAAAGTGGTTGAAAGAGACCCGGCTTGGAGTTGGCTTTTGAGCGGCTCAAGCTTCCTCAACGGAGACGTAGGATTCACGGGGTGAATCTAAACTTTGGCAAACAAACTCTTGTGTCTCCTTGTTCGGTTTGCTTCTCTTGTTTATTTTCTAACTCACATTGTGCCTCCGCTTCGATCTACTTGGGTGTGCTTATTTGTGTTGTGCAGAGGCTAAGTGCATCTGCAAGGAACATCTACTGTAGCACTACTTCGAGTATCGGTTTGAGTTAGAGTCAACAATCTGCAATTGTGCATTCCCTGTCAAAACAGGTCCTTTCACTCTACAACGCCATCGTGAGTGCGTCTCAACCCCATGTCGGTGATGGTGCGGGGTTGGCTCGACAAGAGGGGCAAGGCGAGCACGAAGTTGGCCTTCAGGGCCTATCTTCAACGCCTAGCAGCCTTCGACTGCTACGGCAATAGACCGGGAGGGCGCGACGACAAGTGGGAGTTCGCGACAGAGGTCGGTGAGAATATGACTCGTGGCAATATTGTCATGGGAAGTGTTCGCGCCGACTTCCATATCGGCGGCACCAACGTAAGGCTCTCGTGTGCGGAGCTAGGAGTTTTCATCCATCACATGCTGGAGGGAGGAAAGTGGCTTGAGGAAGGTCTCCTGGACAGGGGCCGAATTCTCAAGAACCGCAGTGGGCAGGTTCAACAACCAGTGGCATCTATAGCAGCCGGTAGCGAGTGGGACTCCTAGAATTCACGCCAGGGACCTCAGCAGTACCAGCCAGGATGGGGCGATGCAGCGGGCAGTTCGTAGCCCTCTGCCCCGATCGGCGCAGGCGATGTGCCAGTCGGCACGACCTACTTCAGTGCAGGTAGTGCCTCTTGTGCATGATGCAGACTTCTTCGTGCCCATGCAGGGGTACATCGACAACAACATGCACTACATCGAGCGCTTGGAGGATGCCATGTCCCGTCAAAGGGACAACCACGAGGCGATGGTGGAGGAGTTCGAGCGACTCAAGGCGTGATGCTATGGCTATGATCAGCCACCGTCTCCACCTCCGTTTGAAGAGTGTCTAGGAGTTGGCACGTGTATCGGTTTCCGAGTTTGCGTTTTCTCTTATTTTTGCAATCTTTTTCTTTATTTGCTTATGTATGTGTGAGCAGGTTGGTAAACCACGTATCGGGTGTTTTTACATTCATGCAAGTGTGTTAGTAGTAGTTTTAGTTTTATGCAAGTGTGTTAGTAGTAGTTTTAACTTTATGCAAGTGTGTTAGTAGTAGTTTTATTTCTATCCAAGTGTGTACAAAAATCATCACCATGTATTCGAGTCTTGATCTTAATATAATGGTGATGTGGACAAGGGTTCCCGATCTTCTGAAAGGTTCTGAATACGTTGATTTGGTCGGAGGCGACACACAAATCGATCCGGCTTCAGAATAGCACGTTCTAATCCCCGCAATCGCAGTATGACGTCTCCTCTAGTTATCAACCGTCCTAAAATGATTGACCTCGCTGAGAAGGCTAATCCCTGCCTGCGAATCAAGAACACAAGCAAGAACAAAGAAGAATGCAACACAATTGCAGATGTATTATGAATCTCACGAAGTCGGGGTCTCACAAACCATGATGACGATGAAATTGTTATGAATAGAATAATCTAAGCAAACCCGAACCCTAATGGTGCGGTGGTGGCGGCTGTATATGAAGACCCTAGGGTCGTGCATGACCCTCTGGATGCGCCCCTAATTGGGCTCAACTAGATACAAATCCCAAAGACCAAAAACATGCGACGCAACATCGAAATAGATTCTGGACCCTCTCTTGTTTTGACGATTCCTGATGACTTCGGATACATTTTTACATGAGACTGGCGGCATTGGAAAGGTCTTCTTCTTATATTTCCATGCATATGTAGAACGTCCAAATCCGAGTCCGTATGCGTCCTGGACATCCGTTTTAGTGCAGACTGGTCCTAAGCCCCAAAACAGACTCGAAGTCGGTTTTGGTTGGGCCTCCACCTTGGCTTCCACGTTCTTGCTGATCCTCCACATCTCCAAGTCCTTCTCCCATAATCTCCTAGTCCTCTCCATGGTTCCTAATTACAATATAATCATTAGGTAGCAAACCATTCTCAAAAGTGACATATAATGAAGAACGTAGGAACGAGCTCACCTCTAAATTTAGTCATCATGCACGAGCTCTAGTCATTGGACCTTGCAAGTCCTGAATTCGAGGAGTGTTGCATGTATCCTTAGGAGTGATTTCCTCATCATCCTCCCCCTCTCGAAGTGGAGTCGTCCTCGACTCAAGCTAATCCTCTTCTCCCAAGTATGGTTTCAAATCTGAAATATTAAAAGTAGGACTAACCCCGAACTTGAGAGGCAACTCAAGAGGCAACTGAAATGTTATTCCAAAGCGTGCGCCAAAAGTGACTCAAGAATTTTGCATCAGGATCTGAAACAATAGTAGAAGGCATACCATGCAAACGTACAATTTCTTTGAAAAAGATATCAGCAATATAACTAGCATCATCAGTCTTATGACATGGTATAAAGTGTGCCATCTTAGAAAATCTATCCACAACAACAAAAATACTATCACTCCCCCTCTTAGTCCTAGGCAGTCCTAATACAAAGTCCATAGAAATATCCGCCCAAGTAATAGAAGGAACAGGAAGTGGCATGCATAAACCATGTGTATTCAAGCGAGACTTAGCTTTTTGACATGTAGTGCAGCGAGCAACAAAGCGCTCAACATCTTTTCTCATTCTTGGCCAAAAGAAGTGTGTGGCCAAAATATCCACAGTCTTCTTGGCACCAAATTGACCCATCAATCCACCTCCATGCGCCTCCTATAACAACAAAAGACGAACGGAACCAACTGGAATGCATAGGCGATTAGCTCTAAACAAGAATCCATCAGTCAACACAAATTTGTTCCATGCACAACCTTCTTTACAATGCAGCGATACATCCTTAAAATCAACATCAGCAGCATATTGTTCTTTAATTGCCTCAAGTCCAAAAATTCTACAATCAAGTTGAGACAATAAAGTATAGCGCCTAGATAAAGCATCAGCGATCACATTATCCTTCCCTTTCTTATATTTATAATGTAAGAAAAAGACTCAATAAACTCAATCCATTTAGCATGTCTACGGTTCAAATTAAATTGAGAACGAATATACTTAAGTGATTCATGATTAGAATGAATAACAAATTCTTTGGGCAACAAATAATGACGCCTCGTCTCTAAAGAATGTACAAGTGCATACAATTCCTTATCATACGTGAAGTAATTCAAAATAGGCCCAGTAATTTTCTCACTAAAGTATGCAACAGGTTTACTATCTTGCATCAAAACACCACCAATGCCTATACCACTAGCATCACATTCAAGCTCAAAAATCTTATCAAAATTAGGTAATTGTAGCAATGGTGCATGTGTAAGTTTATCCTTCAAAGCATCAAAAGACTCATGATGTAACTTACCCCAATGGAAATCAACGCCCTTCTTTGTCAACTCATGCAAAGGTGCAGCAATGATGCTGAAATCTTTGACAAAGCGGCGGTATAAACCTACAAGACCAAGAAAACTCCTCACTTGTGTGATAGTTTTTGGTATAGGCCACCTCTTTATGGCTTCAATCTTCGCCTCATCCACCTCAATTCCCTGTGGAGTCACAACATAGCCAAGAAAAGAGACTCGATCTATGCAAAAGGTGCACTTCTCAAGGTTACCAAATAAATGTGCATCTCGTAAAGCATAAAAAACAGTACACAAATGATTCATATGTTCATCCATGAATTTGCTATAAATCAAGATATCATCAATGTAAACTACCACAAATTTTCCAATGGAAGCTCTTAAAACCTCATTCATCAAGCGCATGAAAGTACTAGGTGCATTAGTTAAACCGAAAGGCATTACTAACAACTCATATAATCCGAATTTGGTTTTGAAAGCTGTTTTCCATTCATCTCCAAGTTTCATTCTAATTTGATGGTAGCCACTACGCAAATCAATTTAAGTGAAAATTATAGCACCACATAACTCATCAAGCATGTCGTCTAACCTAGGAATTGGATGACGATACCTAATAGTAATATTATTAATGGCTCTACAATCTACACACATATGCCAAGTACCATCTTTCTTAGGAACCAAAAGTACAGGAACAACACAAGGACTAAGTGATTGATGAACATACCCACGATCCAAAAGGTATTGAACTTGTCGTTGTATCTCCTTTGTCTCCTCAGGGTTGGTCCTATAAGCAGCACGGTTTGGCAATGTAGTACCCGGAATTAAATCAATTTGATTCTCAATCCCTCTCAAAGGTGGCAATCCCGGGGGTATCTCAGCTAGAAACACATCCTCATACTCCTGCAAAAGGTTAGTGATAGCAGGAGGCAAAGTACTAGAAGCAATATCATTAGGCGAAAATAAAGCTTGTTTACATATCAAAGGATAGCAAATATCATCATTATCAAAATTTCAGCAAGCTCAGATTTTGTTGCAAGACATGAACGACCTTGTAATTTAATTCCAGCACCCTTAGAACTTGAAGAATCATTAACATTACTAGGTGTAAAATCAGAATTAACTGGTTGTTGAATTTCAGGACCTTTATTTTTCAAACTAGCAGATCTTTATAAATCAGCTTGTACAATTTCAGCAGAGGTCATTGGTAACAAAGTAATTTTAGTTCCTTTATGCATAAAAGTGTGCTTATTACTTCTACCATGGTGTACAACATCATTATCAAATTTCCAAGGTCTAGCCAATAAAAGTGAACATGCTTGCATGGGTACGACATCACAATCAACATAATCCACATAAGAACCAATGGAAAAAGGAACTCTGCAAGTTTATATTACCTTAGCTTTTCCATAGTCGTTTAACCACTGAATGTAGTACGGATGTGGATGTGGGCATGTGGTCAAAGCAAGCTTGTTAACCACATCAGAACTCACCAAGTTATTGCAGCTTCCTCCATCAATGATGACACGTGCTCGGCGGTTCTTGATGACGAAGAAAATCTGGAACAAGTTGTGGCGCTACATCGTCTCGGGCTGATGAACTTGTGTGCTAAGGACACGTTGAATAATAATGTTCATGTATCCCGTGGTGTCTCCGCCTCCACGGACGAGGTCACTACTGGTGGCAGCGACGTCCTCCTCCTCATCCTCCACATTGGAGGTGCTCATGTAACCGCCATCGTCTGTCGCCACATATGCCCGCCTACTTGGACAATCTTTCTGCACAGGACCAAGTCCATGGCAGCAGTGGCACTGAATCCCTGTAGTGCGTCCTGTCGAAGCAACAGAGGAGGCACTACTAGCTGGTACCCGGACAGAAGTTTTACCTGAGCGCATAGAAGGTGCAAGGGCTGATCTTGGGGCTGCAGAAACAACACTGGTTCCCTTGGTAGCTGCTGGTGGGGGCGGCCAAAAAGATGGCCTAGGCAGCCCCAAAGTCCCCGTCGAGCGTGGGGGGTAGGAGTTCCTCGACTTGCTGTACTCCTCAAAAGCCTGGAAAAGTCCCTGTGATTCTTTCTCTGCAAGCATAGCATACTGGAAACACTGGGTGAGGGTATAATACTCTTTATAATCAAGGATGTCCTGAATTTCTTTTCTTAAACCAGAATAAAATTGACAAATCTGATCCTCTACTTTTTCAACTACAGCACAACGAACCAAACCCTTCTGAAGCTCACTAAAGTACTCCTGAACAATTTTATCTCCTTGTTCTAAATGCTACAGTTTATTACGAATATCTCTATAAAAAGAAGGAGGAACAAAATGATCACGCATTGCTACCTTAAGTTCTTCTCAAGTAGTAGGCAAATCTATTTTAGCAGCTAGACCACTCCACCAAACAATAGCGAAGTCCTTAAACTCACTAGTAGCTTGTCTAACTCTATGTTGTTCAGGAACAAGATGGGCATTAAATTTTTGTTCTACAGTCATCTCCCAATCAAGATAAACATCACCATCATATTGACCCGAAAACGAAGGAATTGAAAACTTAATTTTAGCATACGGGTCATTTGGAGCATAGTTACCGTGTGGACGACGATTGTAGTTATGGAAACCACCCATACCTTGAGTATTATGGTGCAAACGACGTTGTAATCTTGCGGTCCTTGTAGCTAATCTATCCACGGTGCCATCAGCCTTATACACCGTGTCTTCATCATGGACGCCTTCAACGTCATTGTTATTGGTGTTTGTATCATTGGTCTTGGGAGCGGTCTCCAACGCGATTACCTGATCGGTTAACTTAGAGACCCGCTTCTCCAACCACTCGATGCTTTCTCCAATATGAAGCTTGCTGACCGCATCAGTAACGACTCTGGTGATTGTCTCTGCCAAATCACTCTAAGCAACCTGCAAAGCCTTCTGGAGCTGCTCTTGGCTCACACACTCAGCAAATTGTGAGGGTGAAGCCATCTATCCGACGTCACTTCCTACCATCACAAACACCAAAACAGGAAACAAACAATGAAGGTTATCCCTACAAAATAGCTAAGTAGTGGTGCCTCTCAACATAGCAAAAGGAAACTCCTTACAAAGCTCTTACAAAGTTCTGAAAAGCAAAACAAAGGATACCAGGGAGATGTGTTCCACGATTGCAAGGGTCACAAAATAACCTATGTGCTGTCCAGAAGAAATATGTAGAGCTAGGAAAGGCTAAATATATATATGTGAGTGGCACACAAATAAAAAATAGATAGTAAAGCTGAATAAGTGCCCAAGTAACTTGTTCCTAGTTTCTAGTCTAAGTATGTCCTAGAACAATAGTGATAGCAAAGTAGAAACAAGGACACAAAGGCACATAGGCGATAACAGGGGGCTAAGTGCAAAACAGCCAAATCCAGAAATTTCAGGGGGTTAGATGTAGCACTAGTAGAAATCCCAAATTTTATTTTATTTTATTTTTTTGATAATTTTCTCCAACTCACCAACAATGGGGGAGAATCCATAGAAAATTATAGCTCAAACAGAGCTAGGATGTGGCCTACAGAAAATCATGAAGTTGCAGAAAACGTTGGGTTTCAACTTGAATCAATTTTTTCTTTATCTTCCTGATTTTTTTTTGAATTTTTTGACGAGGGCACACAGGGCGTAGCCGAGTGTGGGCATGCTCAACTTTGAGTCAAGAATCTCCTATAAAAATTTCAGGACCAATGCCTATACCACTAGCATCACATTCAAGCTCAAAAATCTTATCAAAATTAGGTAATTGCAGCAATGGTGCATGTGTAAGTTTATCCTTCAAAACATCAAAAGACTCATGATGTACCTTACCCCAATGGAAATCAACGCCCTTCTTTGTCAATTCATGCAAAGGCGCAGCAATGGTGCTGAAATCTTTGACAAAGCGGCGGTAGAAACCTGCAAGACTAAGAAACTCCTCACCTGTGTGATAGTTTTTGGTACAGGCCAGCTCTTTATGGCTTCAATCTTCGCCTCATCCACCTCAGTTCCCTGTGGAGTCACAACATAGCCAAGAAAAGAGACTCGATCCGTGCAAAAGGTGCACTTCTCAAGGTTACCAAATAAATGTGCATCTCGTAAAGCATAAAAAACAGCACGTAAATAATTCATATGTTCATCCATGAATTTGCTGTAAATGAAGATATCATCAAAGTAAACTACCACAAATTTGCCAATGAAAGCTCTTAAAACCTCATTCATCAAGCGCATGAAATTACTAGGTGCATTAGTTAAACCGAAAGGCATTACTAACCACTCATATAATCCGAATTTGGTTTTGAAAGCTGTTTTCCATTCATCTCCAAGTTTCATTCTAATTTGATGGTAGCCACTACGCAAATCAATTTTAGGGTGGGATTAGGGTGGGACTAGGCTAGGTGTGTCGATCAATCAACCCTAGCATAAAAAGCCAACAAAGCAGAGGATGGTGAAGGGGATGGCGGCTAGGGTTGCAAGGGAAACACTACTGACGACAAAAACACAAACTAAACCAGCGACTAAACAAGAACTAGGGCACAAACTCAATACTATGGACTCTAAAATTGAAATATGCAAAGGCTAAACATGTGGTTATGGGCGGAGGGGAAATTTTTTTGAGGGCTTTTCTGTGGACGATAGGATGAACACAAAACGAAATTAACTAAGGGTAGTGCGAACCTGATGGTGCATCTGAAGCTCTGATTACCACTTGATGTGGACAAGGGTTCTTGATCGTTCGAAAGGTTCTGGATATGTTGATTTGGTTGGAGGCGACACACAAATCGATCCGGCTTCAGAACATCACGTTCTAAACCCCGCAATCGCAGCATGACGTCTCCTCTGGTTATCAATCGTCCTAAGATGATTGTCCTCGCCGAGAAGGCTAATCCCTACCTGCGAATCAAGAACACAAGCAAGAACAAAGAAGAATGCAATACAATTGTAGATATATTATGAATCTCACGAAGTTGGGGTCTCACAAACCGTGATGACGGTGAAACTGTTATGAACAGAATAATCTAAGCAAAATCCAAACCCTAATGGTGCGGCGGCAGCTGTATATAAAGACCCTAGGGTCATGCAAGACCCTCTGGACGTGCCCCTAATTGGGCTCAACTACATACAAAGCCCAAAGGCCAAAAACAGGTGACGCAGCACCGAAATAGATTCTGGACCTTCTCTTGTTTCGACTATTTCTGATGACTCCGAATGGATTTTGACATGGGACCAATGGCATTGGAAAGGTCTTCTTCTTATCTTTCCGTGCATATGTAGAACGTCCAAATCTGAGTCCGTATGCGTCCTGGGCATCCGTTTTAGTGCAGACTGGTCCTGAGCCCCGAAACAGACTCGAAGTCAGTTTTGGTTGGGCCTCCACCTTGGCTTCCACATCCTTGCTGGTCCTCCACTTCTCCAAGTCCTTCTCCCATCATCTTCTGATCCTCTCCATGGTTCCTAATTACAATATAATCATTAGGTAGCAAACCATTCTAAAAAGTGACATATAATGAAGAACGTAGGAACGAGCTCACCTCTAAATTTAGTTGTCGTGCACGAGCTCTAGTCATTGGACCTTGCAAGTCCAGAATTGGAGGAGTGTTGCATGTATCCTTAGGAGTGATGTCCTCATCAAATGGTGGTGGTTATGCTCTTTTAGAAGAAATGAATTATTTATTCTTTCTTGAAAAGTATCAATGAAGACCAAATAATGTTGAGCATTGAATAAAAATTTCAATCTCACACTTAATGATTATTCGGCAAATATGTCTTATGTGGAGCAATTTTGAGTACCCATGTGCTTCATTTGTATTTTCCAAATTATGATGATAACTTAGTACCAATCTTTTCATAAATAAATTTTCATGTTGTGAACTTTGGAATTTATTCTCTTCAAGATCCGTACCTACCAATGCCATATTTTGAGCAATTCTCATGAACCTTTGATAAGTAGATAAACATTAAATTGATGGTTGAGTTCAGTTAGGACTTAATTATTTTTGGTATGAACTTTACTAAGATGGCAAATCTTTGTGTATCTTTTTCTAGCCTTGAATTACTCATGCAAAAATTCAATTCCGCTGAGTATACTACCATAAACCCAAAATATCTTGTTGAGTATCATTCCTTGACCACATCCTATATTTCTAGCTATATCTAATTCTTGAATAAATGTCGAAGCCAGAAGAATCAGCTACCAACAAATGTTGGTAAATTTGGGTTGAGAGCAAATCGGCGCACTCTGAACCGGTCAAAGCAGCAGAGAGCAAAATAAAAAAAGAAGAAAAAAAGAAGAAAAGAAGAAAAAAGGAAAAACTCTGTTGTTTGCTAAGGGACTAGCAAAATTTTAAGTGCAGGGGGATGGTATATGACATGCTTGTTCTCGAAATTCATTCTAATATAGCCATGAATCATTCCAACCATATGCACTCTGATAATGGGAGTTCTTTTCCTTCCAAGATCAAATTTTTGCTATGCACATGTCCACATATCCAAAGTGTGAGTCCTTTCTTAAATTTTTCTTTCTTAAGGGCCATCTTAATAAAGTTTCTATAATTCCAACAAAGAATAATCTCCTAGCTTTACAATATATTGTTGATTTATGTTTGCAATCCTTGAATTACATCACCAAGCTACTCATATAAGCCTTACACAAATATTATTTGATCATTATGATGTGGAATATAGGTTGAGTGATTTGAAAGATGAGTTGTTGCCTTGGATTATTTGGAAGATAGATTCTTTATGTTCACAACAATCTTTTAAGTGATTTACGTGAGTGGAAAAGTTATAATTTGTGAGTTGGATATGATTTATTGCTTTAGGGAGAAACTTTAAGCTTTACACCCATATTTGAACTATTTTATTGAATACCAATATGAAATACACCACAATAGAACAATGCTCAACATTTGCTGATTTGAGATATCTTTTATGATAGAAAGAGTATGTTCTTTGATTTTTCTTTCTTTTACTTTACTCGGGACAAGCAAAGTTTTAAGTATGGGGGAACTGTTGGCACTCCCCAAGTGCCCCTTTGATATGAGAATATTACCCCAGTTAGAGCATAATTGATATTAATTTAGGCCATTTACCTATGATATTGCCCATATATTTGTATATGCGTTATTTTGGAGCTCTATTACAAAAACAGGTAAAATTGGTGATTTAAGTGATGCTGGATAGGATAGGAATCTAGAACCGATGAAAAGCACTGAAAAAGCCCAGTGTGCCGATCGGTGCGGTCCATGAGTCGATCGGCGCAAGGGTGTTTTGTCCCACAGAAGTGACCGAGGCCCATTCCACATGTTTATGGAAGTTTATCTGCGCAAGACTCTTGAAGATATTTGCTTAGAAGATTTATGGAACTTCAAGATCTCGAAGGAAAAGGCCCACATGGCAGCTGTGGAAGACTGAGGAACCGACTCGGAGGAGAAACCAGAGGAGGCACGGCTTGTGCCGATCATCCTACGCCAATCAGCGCAACTGCCTTATTTGCTAGAAAACAAGTCCTTCATGAGTAGAACCCTTATAAATACTTGTAAACCCCTGTTCGCGGGAAAAAAAAAGAGAACAGAGACAACATAGGCGACAGAGGGATAACAGATCCGTGAGTTAGAGCCACCTGGGCTTGCCCCATTAGAATAGATCTCTAGTTGAATTTCAAGAACCATTGGTGTAAGAGTTGATTGTTCGTCATAGTTACACACCGACTTATATACCGCAAGAGGACGGTGTATGATTGTAGCTCTTTTTCCCTCAGAGTATTCCAAGGTTATCGAATCCACAAGGAACGAGCGAAACTATTACTATTAAAGGATTACTAATATATTGCAATGATTGGGTTGGTGTGAGTGGTGACGGTCAGAGAGTGGTGGATGAATGTTATTGAAGATGTAACAGGATAACGAAGGATTCTCTCCTTCGGATTGGTTCACTAGCATACAACCTTATTCTCATCGCCTCGAGTGATGACTCTAATGTTCTACATGACATGTTGGTTTCGTTCACCCCGGCTGTCACTACAAAGGCTATTAGCTCCCCACTGGTTTCTTGCACTATGCAATGGGTAGAAGTGTATTGGCTTATACACTAATGGAAATAGATGCGCAATTAAGTATCACATAGATTAAATTCATCAAGAGAGTATCAATGAGTATGAGAGTTACATGACTAGATCCCCGCACCAGAGAAGAGAATATGAGACTACTCACTCATCCTTCCGCTAGACATAGCAGAGGGATGAGATATAGCGCTAGAACGTGCACGAGCCGATCGGCGCAAGCGTCACGTCGATCGCCGCGACCTCCCTTGTCACACCCGGTTCCAACGACCAAAACCGAGTGCATCTGTATGCGTGCCCAGGATCAATTTCTCATGCACACAGGACAATTATTGTGATAAAAGAACAATATCTTTATTAAATTGATAACATTATTACAAGGGTGACTCGTAGGTCAAAAGAAAAGGATTACATTGCAGCGGAATAAACTAAGCGTTAGCGTCCTTCAGTTCCCACAGGAAGTCAACCGGAAGACCGCAGGCCTAGAGCTCTTCTCCATTGTCTTCATCGTTGTACCATCCTTCTCCTGTAGCTGAGCAGCAATGTGGGATATAGCAAGGGTGAGTATGTGTCATACTCAGCAAGTGTGGGAAAAGATGACATGGGGCTAAAGACAAGGAAGGCTTTAAAGGGGGTTTGTTGCATGAGCTTTTAATTTCCTATGCATCCTAATTACTAAGTGGGGTCATCCCAACCATTAACTTATAGGGTAGTATCCAAACCAAGTCCAATCCCATCCACCAACCAACCATTCCAAACCACAACCCATAACCAACTAATCTTGTGAGGATTCCAGGCTGCTCTTGACCGGGAGCATGGCTATCATGATAGTTTGATACTCTGTAGAGTTTGTACCACTTTACCCACAAGTCGTGATTTCGTCCCCTGTTGCCAGGTGGACTAAAGTCTCCATATTGCCATGCCGGCCAAGCACTAGCACACTTCCTTAGATGTGCGGCCAGGAGATCACTATGAGGCTTTTACAAAGGGTCTCCCAGTACATGCTAGCCACTAAGGTTCCACTCCCGTCCATAAGTGATAGCCCATCAACAAGCAGCTCATCACCCCAGGAGCCCCCTCTTGAACCATTCGGATACAAGGACAGTCCTCTTGACTTCCATTCCCCGCTCCACCAAAATGCTGCACCGACACTGGGAGAACTCCTAATTAATCAGCCAAGCTATTCCATAGCAGCCTTGTGATGGCACTGTTGTCCTGGGTCATCGCTCCAAGAATCAGGTCCTAGGATCTACAACAAGCCTACCACCACCAACCATGTGCCCATGGCACCACATTCATTCCATCCGGCTTGCATAGATCCCTAAGTCCATGTTGCTAACATAAATTACCATTCCACCCATAAAGTGACATAGTTAATTAATCAAGATTAATATTAACCCAACATCCCACAAGCAACCTAAGCATTATCTACCCACAACCAACCAACTAGTTCAAGGCGACAAGGAAAAGGATAAAGCAATACTAGAAAAACCCTAACAATAGGCACCCATTCATTTGACACAAGCATGCAATTCTACAATAATATTCATAACGGGATCAAAATGCATCAAGGACACTTGCCTTAAAGATGTCACTGCTCTATGACTACCAATCATTTGCGCAAACATTAAGAAACAAACAATATACAACACAAGGGTTAATATGGAAACAATATGTGCTCATTGGTGGTTTAAGGTGTACGACAAAATGAGCTCACCAAAGGATGTGCAATGGAAAGGAACCTTGGAGTCTTCGGTGGTGGCAAAAAGTGGATAACGACACGGCGTCTAGGTGCGACGTCGACATTGGTGGTATTTGGTGAGATGAAGGCATCCCCTATGAGAAAAGAAATGAAAGAGTTAGTGATATGGAAAGGCATTCCCAGGCAATTACGTAATGACCTAAATGAATCCTCTTGTGGAGATGGAAAGGACTTGTAGGGACACATGCTGGTACGGTGCCTCCATCTGAAATATAAAAGGATTGATTAGAATGATTGGTGGAATTTCCAGTCGTGGGCATTGAACATGACCAGAAAATGAGCAACGTCCATATGTAGACATCACGACAAATATATGCCCATTCGGGAAAGATAGGCAGCTGTTTTTATGGATATAATTTAATATAAACATGTATATATATTAAGAACATGACAGGGACAAGGTGATTTGATCAAGAGTTTACCAGAATGAGAGATCGGGTGGCTGGATTTTGATGAGATGGTGCAGCGGCAGGGCAAACGAAAAAGGCGTTCCTAGACGAACCATGGAAAATCTCAAGGAATAATTCAGTGTGCATGCAGAGGACATCTTGGAACATGAATGGGAATGGTTTTAAAATAATATAGGTCTATCTAATGAGCAGAACATGAATGTAATTACGATTTTGTGTACATAATGTGTGCAGAATATAGAACAGCAAATAAGGCGGATATGTTCCTGGTTGCCTCGGGACTGATCTAGGTGTGACAATCTTCGAATATGTAGTAGGATGACTTGGATAACCGTCTGATCAAATTGGAGCTCATTTTATTTGGTAGATCATTGGGAACGACGAGTGGAGTTTTGGGCATCGTGGCTGGAGTGTGGCCGTGCGCAGAAAGCATGATGAAGATGTTCGCGTTCCCGGAGATTGGCTGCAAGGATCAAGAAAAAACTTGAATATGAATAGTCTATATGATGTGGAACACGAGTACATCATGGTGGTGTGGACATACGTTCACCTTATTTGGAGATAGCAGGGTTGAAAGATGGCATGGTCGCACCATGGCAGATCAAACGCCAACGATGTTCCTGGGAGCGTCAAGTCTAATCTTGGAGAAGAATTTTCAGGAACATGACGTTGGTTTCCTGGAACACAAGATGGATATAGATTTGTATCAAGGAAGCATTAGAACTGGGAGAAATAGGAGAGGAATTACCCATGTACATGCTGGATGCGTCCAGAACAGAGACCAGTCGCCAATGGAAACATGATCTTGCTCGATTCACAACTCCAATGGATGAGATTTTTGGATATGGTGGAGAGGACAACAAGGCGCACATCATGGTGAAATTTGGGCTCATTCTGTTGGCTAGATCATCGGGAACGTGGATGGAAATCAGAGGTGTCATGGCTGAACAGGGATATGAACAGAGATGAACTTGACACTAATGGTTGGGAATGAAGGGGAAAGGGCAAGGGATTTCGTGAGCCAGCAAAAGGGGCGTCCTGGTGTGACTTAGGAGGCCTAGGGAGGGGAGGAAAGGGTAGGGAAGGGAGGAGAGGGGCCAAGAGGCAAGTAAAACTGCCAGCCATGAATGGTTTGAGTTATGGCCACTATAGTTGATGTTTCTTTTCCTGAAAGTGAGAATTGATGAGTAACATAGTTATAAAATGGTTTTGGTGATAAACCCACATGAGTGCAGGTTTATGATGATCAAGGTATGGTAGTTTTGTCGTATCTACTTATGAAAATTAAAGGGACTCAAGTGACCACTCAGTTTAGATGGCTAATGGGCATGCAAGTGCTGATTTATGGTGTTATATTCAGAGCTTGGGACCTCCATCAAAGGGAAACAAGAGAGAGAGAGGAGTGGATGACTAGGAAGAGGAAAGGTTTGATCGGTTGTGGCATGTTGGGCTCAAATTTTTGTGTGCTGGCAAGCTAGGCTTGCTCCATCTATCAGAGAGAAGGGAGGTTAGATTAGTTTAGGTAATTAGATGAGATTAGATGAATGGTATATTTCAAGAATAGAATATGGTTGCGGGTTGACATAAAGATTTGCATGCCAAATAGAGGGAAAGACAATTTTGCTTCATGACTTTTTAGAGAATGAAGAACAATATAGGAATTATAAGGAAGTGCAAAGAAGAGAGATCGAGAACGATGTCTGGGATTGAGCAATGATAAGGTTATAAAGAAAATTATATTTGATGATGAATCAAGGGCAACAATATGATAAAATTAGGAGAATTATGTGTTTTCAGTGTTGAAAATGCTCACACCTCGAATTTGGAAGATACAAGATGTGACAAACTATCCCCCTTAAAAGGAATCTCGTCCCGAGATTCAGAGAAGCTAGGATTTAAGAGTTTGAACAAAGAAGATAACAATTTGGGAGGATCAAAAGGAATTGATGGGAAAGACAATGAATGAGAAGTGAAGAATTATTAACCTAGAAATAGGACCACACTATATGCATCAAAGATTGTAGATAGGGTTCAAGGATAAAATTTGACCAAGGAAGGATAGGCTCAAACAACCTAAAACAATCATAACACACAATCACTCATTACTCTTCAAACAATAGTCTACGCTGACATCCATTGCTTCACGTCTTGTTGTGGCTGAAGTACTTCACTTCTCTTATTGAAAGTATTTAGCGCCTTGTCTTATTGCTCTTGTTGTCATGATGACGACCTTCATGGTGGTGATTTGATCAAACCAAAACAAGTTTTGGAGTCAACATATAAAATATTAATAACCTAAATTAATTTATTTAATTTAGAAAATAGCCCTTTTGCCTAAAATAAATTATAATTATCTAATTAATTTATAATGAATTTTTAATCTATTATAAAAATGTTGAAATTTTGTGGAATTGGGTCACAAACTAAAATTTGAAATTTTGGGTTGTGACATCCCTTCTGGTGGTTCTCGCCGGTGTTGACCCACCTCCGCCGCCAATATCCTGGAACCCTAGCTCTAACAACTCAATGTTGCGATTGTCGTCTCTCCAGTTGCCCCTTGGCTCTTGATAGTTATCTTTCTTTTATACTCGACGGGATTAGGTCAACTTCCACCTACTCTGACTCATATTGGGTTGGGCCTTCATCTTTGCCGGTCTTGGTCTTGTCTTTGTCATCTTTTCCTCCTACACCGATCGGCGCGGCATTGGAGCTGATCGGGGTGACCCTGCATTTGGCAAAACTTCATTGCTCTTTGGTTCCTTATCCATAATTACCCTGTTTTACACCTATTTTCTGCAATTACATCCAAAATAGGACAGCTATAAATATATGCAAATATGGGATTAATTGTTAGTCTAAACCACCAAATAACGACGTAAAACATCTCTTTTTTTGTAAATAAATGTGTACCTAGAAACCACCAACAGTTCCCCCACACTCAAATCATTGCTAGTCCTCGAGCAATACAAAATCAAATATGTAGCAAGAATCTTCACATCATCTATTATGCAATCAATCTCAATCATCATTTTTATTTGTTATTCCACCACAAAGATTTTTCTCTCATCTTCTTTTTAACCAATCAACATTTCATACTTGAATTTGATCAAATTACCACACAACCTTTTCAAAAACAATTTTAGTTCTCCTTGACTCATCTTTAGCATCAAACATCAAGCATTTGGTCTTCTCTAGATCTCTCAAGTGTATTTCCTTCCCTCTCCTATCTAATCAAGGATTATATGTGGATCTTGGAGGGCTATATAACTATATTAAACCATAAGGTTAACCATGTCAACAATGTGCTCAATCATGCCTGCTAAGAAAGAATTTTCTTGGAAAAGAACTTTAATGGAGAAGAGGAGTTATAGGAAGATGTTTTAATGAGAACAATGATAAAGAATTGGAAATAATCAGAAAGTTGCTCTCTTTAATGACCTTACTGCTTCTCAGGGAATATTTTTTTCTTTTTCTCTTTTTCTCCTTTTCCCTTTTTGTAACGGCGCCGATCGGCGCAAGCATCGTGCCGATCGGTGTTGTCTATTATTTTTTTTCTTTCTTTCTCTCTTTTTCTATTCCCGATATAATCAGCAATTTCTGTCTTGTACCAGCAGCGAAAGTTTTCTGAATTCCCCTTTATTGAGAATATAGGTTGTATCAAGGAGGGAGAAACAAAGATGTATGGTTTCCATGATAGCAAGGAATTCAAATGGATGAGAATGACTAGAAATATAGAGATAAACAAATAGATCATCCTTTCCTAACTTGGTCAAAATCATGAGCAAAAGGTTGACAAAGTTACTTACAATCTAACTAGTTCAAATATGTAGCTTGTTCTCATTCACTCGGCTATTGTAGGCATATTTAGACCTTGTTTTTGCTTTAGCTTATGATGAGTCAAAAGAATTTTTCATAAATACAAAGCTCAAAAGTTAAGTGGTAACCAACTAATTCAAGTAATCAACCAACCAATCATCAAAAAGACAAGATATAGTATGGGGCACTTTCAATTTGGCAATCGACATTAACTTTATTAAAGACAATGCAATAATTCAAACTACATAAAAGACCTTGATCAATTCTCAATTGGCTCATAACTCTCTTGAGCACACACAAACTAAAAATAAGCACTCATATGAAAAACAAACAAGAAACTAGACTAAAAAACACTTAAAAACTTTAAAAACTATGACTAATGGCAAAGCCCTTCTCCCACACTCAAATTTTGCAATGTCCTCATTGCAAGAGAAGAAACTCAACACACTAATCATTCAAACCATGCCTGTTCAAGACTCGGAAAATCCATCTTATGTTCATTATGAGAAAAGTGTAGTCCGCTTCATTCATCTTGGTTGCATCCTAGATTCTCTGATCCTCATCCCTTTGATGCCTATAGGCATGATCCCTGTCTAGATACAAGCACTCAATATTCCTTCGGCAGACAAGACAGCAAACGGGTGGTTGCAGATTATGATTTTCAACAATATAGGGAGAGACACTATTCAAACTCCTCTGAGCCGATCGACGCAATGGCTGAGCCGATCGGTGTGGTGGTGTTCTTTCATCACTGCGACTGCCTCCATTCTTCTCTGTATTACCATTAACTCCTGTTGAAGTTCCTGCTGCCCCATCATTGTTACATTCTGCATGTGTTCCCCAACTTCAATCTTAGGAATACCAAAGCTTCTTCACATATCAGAATCATCCCCCAAATATCTAGACATACTAGGGTCACTTTCCAAAGTTTCCAAAGAATATAATGAATCAAAGTCGCTATCCCATTTAGAATACTTTCGAATTGGCATACCCAATAGTCTAGCGGATCTTCGAACCTCTGGTGTAGTCTTACGCTTCTTTGCAGTAGGTTCTTCATTGTCACTTGGCAGAGCTGTTAGATCAATGAATTCAGCCATCTTCAGATCTCGTCGATCGGCCTCCGTGTCACGCCGATCGGCTCTGATGTCGTGCCGATCGGCTCCAATGTTGCGCCGATCGCCATAGCCGGTAGCTTCCTCCATATACACAACCATCTGTTCCAGATTACGCTCACGCATCGCCTTGTTCTGCTGCCTTCGTAAAATCTCATAATTAATTTCCTTAGGCGTCTTTCCTCCAGGGACTGCGCGATAGCCATCATCTTTTAAAACATCTCTAGGTATGAAGGTTGGGTCTTCCGCCAATTGGAATTCAATCTTATGTTGTAGATCTTTAGCACAAAAGAAATACTTGCAGCCTTCAATGCAACTGTTCCTATGAATCTTGTTTTCTTGAAAACTCTCCCAATCAGAAAGAACCCTGGGAGAGGACCCATCCTTTCTAGCCTGAAGATCCTTTTCTGCATTCAGCTGGTTCATGGCTTCTTTGGCTTCCTCCTGCAGCTTGAGTTCATACTTGGTGGCAATATCATGTTCACTGTAAAGCCGACCCTTATGGATTGTGAGAGCGCTCTCTTCATCTAGTTCCTCCTTCTCTTGCTCAGTGAATGAATTTTTGAAAGATAGGAAATCTTCATATGACAAGGGCTTAGCAAGATCAAGAAGGCCTTCCATGGTGTACCTTTGAGAAACAACTTCACTTTCAATAGGTGCTATAGATTTTCCCTTCCGCAGCAATACCCTCTTCATCATCTGCCGAAGTTCGTTGTCCATCTTCACCTTTCCTGTGTTCCATGCGTCATCTTCAATTTTCATCATGAATCTCTTCCTCAGATTTGATCAGACGACAGGATCATCTTGTGTTGGTGTCAACACCTCATCTACTTTGTCCCAGGACCAAACAGCAGAGATCTGCGGAATACCGTCACCAAGTCGATAGGCTCCAGAGTCGCGCTGAGTGGCGCTGCCTTGGTTGCTTCCCGACACGCCGCCTTCCATTGCTTCTGCCCTCAGGGTATGTTCTAGTGACTACTTGTGATGCGAGATAATCCATGGTATTGCCGCCCTCTCATATTTATATCCCTTGATTTCTAATTGGACTAGGACTCTATCTCTTATTTGTGGAATTCAACGAGTCTTAACAAGGCAAGGTCCAAAACCAACTCAAAAGCCAAAAAGACTCTGCCGCGTCGATCGGTGCAGGACTGCGCCCATTGGCGCAGTACACTAATTTACCCAATCAGAAATAGAAAAATCACAAAAATCAAAAACACATACAGAGCTTTTGTTTTACGTCATTAAGCTCGACCATACGTGGCACTTAGCAGTGAAATACACATCAAAAGATTTTAATTCAAATGTGTCGGGTTCTACATATACCTTCAGACGTTGTCCATTCATCGTGTACTTGTTTCTTTTGCCATCCATTATGATTACAACTGCCAAAGGTAAGACCATGTTCACAAGATAAGTCCCTTCCCATTTACTTAGCAGTTTGCCTTTACCAAATAATCAAAATCACGAATTAAATAAGAGCACCTGATCTCCTTCCTTGAATTCCTTCTTCAAAAGCTTTTTATCATACCACTTCTTTGTCCTTTCCTTATATATTGCTGCATTTTCATATGCACGCAATCGCATCTCTTCTAATTCACTTATTTGTATTTTCCTTTTCACACCGGCGGCATCAAGATCCAAGCTCATCTCTTTTATTGCCCAATAAGCCTTATGCTCCAATTCCACCGGTAGGTGACATGATTTTCCATAGACAAATTGATATGGTGTCATGCCAATTGGTGTCTTGAATGCCGTCCTATATGCCCATAATGCTCCATTAAGCTTTGTGGCCCAATCATTTCCTTCCTTTGTAACAATCTTCTACAAAATCCCTTTTAATTGCTTATTTGATGTTTCTGCTTGTCCATTTGTTTGGGGATGATAGGCTATCCCAATTCTATGTTCAACCCCAGATTTAGCCAAAAACCTAGTAAAGTCTCCTCCTGTAAAATGGGATCCTCCATCTATAATTATTATCCTTGGTACTCCATACCTAGGGAATATCTGCTCTTGATGTATACTCCTCGATTGTCTTGTGGTATTGGCCTTGCATGCCATTGCTTCGACCCACTTGGAGACATAATGAACGACAACCAATATATACTCGCAACCATGAGAATTCACAAATGGTCCCATGAAGTCCATACCCCAAACATCAAAGATATCAATTTGAAGATTATACTTAAGAGGCATTGCATTCCTACTGTTAACATTCCCTATTCATTGGCATTGAGCACATGTTGCAACATACCTTTTTGCATCTTTATGCATATTAGGCCAATAGAAACCACTCGCCCATACCTTTGCCTGTGTTCTGAAGTAGCCATAATGTCCCCCATAATTCGAAGAGTGACGTTTTGCTAAAATGCTCGCTCTTTCTTCTCCGGGTACACATCTTCGCACCGCTCCGTCCTGGCAATACCTATACAAGTATGGGTCAGCCCATATAAATTTTCTCATTTCACTCCTAACTCTTTTCTTTGTTTTTTTGTTCATCATATCAGTCTGTCCCTTGAAACCTTTGATAATATCCATCATCCAACTCTCTCTATGATCAATTGTGGCAAACAATTGCTCTTGTTGCATTTCATCTTTTATCGGCTCAGTTGATGATGATTCAAGACGGGACAAATGATCTGCTACAGAATTTTCTACCCCTTTCTTATCTCATATCTCCAAATCAAATTCTTGTAGCATCAATACCCATCGCATTAACCGAGGCTTAGACTCTTTCTTTGAAACCAAGTATCTTATAGCAGCATGATCAGTATGTACAATCACCATAGCATTCAGAATGTAGGATCTAAACTTCTCAAAAGCAAATATAACAGCTAACATCTCTTTCTTAATTGTTGTATAATTGATCTGCGCCTCATTTATTGTTTTGCTAGTGTAATAAATAGCATGCACTTTACCTCCCTTTCGTTGTCCAAGAACAGCTCCAACTGTATAGTCACTTGCATCACACATAATTTCAAAAGGTAGACTCCAATCAGGTGGTTACATAATGGGTGCAGAGCATAGAGCTTCCTTTAATCTCCTGAAGGCAAAGAGTTGTTTGTCATCCATAACAAATTATGTACCTTGCTTCAACAATTCTGTCAGGGGCTTAGCAATCTTTGAATAATTCTTAACAAATATGCGATAGAAGTTGGCATGTCCAAGAAAACTCCTCAAGATTGTAAGATCAATAGGGGGAGGTAATTTCTCAACTGTAGATACATTTGCTTTATCAACCTCTATCCCTCTGTTAGATACAACATGACAAAGTACTATCCCTTCTGTTACCATGAAATGACACTTCTCCCAATTCTCTAGGCAACTATCAAAATCAGTACCGTGTACGGAGAAGTCATCCATAAATACTTCCGTGATATCTTCTATAAATTCAGCGAATATGGCATTCATGCATCTTTGAAATGTGGTAGGTGCATTGCAAAGACCAAATGGCATTCTTCTATATGCATATGTCCCAAAAGGGCAAGTAAAAGTAGTTTTCTACTGATCCTCTGGTCTTACCGGTATTTGAAAGAAACCACTAAATCCATCCAAATAACAAAAGTATGAGTTCTTTGCTAGTCTTTCAAGCATCTCGTCGATGAACGGAAGAGGATAGTGATCTTTCTTCGTCACCTTGTTCAAACTTCTGTAATCTATGCACATTCTCCATCCAGTTATAGTCCTTTGAGGGATCAACTCATTGTTCTCATTAGGCACTACCATCAACCCTCCTTTCTTGGGCACACAATGTACTGGACTAACCCATTCACTATCAGCAACAGGATAGATCATACCTGCATTAGGCAACTTTAGAATCTCCTTTTTAACCACTGGCTTCATTGAATCCTTCAACCTTCGCATCCCTTCAACCACTGGTTTAGCATTCTCCTCCAGGTTAATCTTGTGAGTGTAGAATGCGGGGATGATTCCCTTGATGTCGTCCAGTGTGTAACCAATAGCCTTCTTATACCTTTTGAGCACAGTAAGCAGCTTCTCTGTTTCTTCCTTCATTAGGGCGTCGTTCACGATAACTGGATATGTTTTATCTTCCCTAGATATTCATAGCGTAACTCCTTTGGAAGTTCCTTCTGTTCCACTTCTGGTGCTTTATCTGGATCCAGCTTCCCCAGAGGTTCAAAATCAGGATTCTTCTGGCTGAGCTGATCGGCGCAAGTATCGAGCCGATCAGCGCCAGTAGTATCCTTGTCAGTTTCGCGCATGATGTGGTCAAGTGGGTCTCCCATATCCATCCCTATCTTCTCGTCTTCCTCTGGGTAGAATTCCTAATAGCAAGAAGGGTCTTGATGAGACGGATCGTTAAATTGAAATTGCACTTCTTCACCTCCTAGGTGCATCGTAATTTGACCTTTTCCAGCATCCAGAACAGCTTGTACTAAATCTCAAGAACGACCTTCGTAGAATGATGTCTTCAACCCCGTTTTCTACATTACTTAGAACGAAGAAATCCACCGGTATTGTTTTCGAGCTGATCTCAACTTCAACATTTTTTATCACCCCCAGAGGCTTGGTCTTCCTTCCATCCGCCATGATGAATTCAAGTTCAGTCCCTATAAGCTGCTGTTGAGTTCCATAAGGCATGCTAATAAATGCATCGTAAGTCATCAAGCTGACATGGGAACCAAAGTCACACAAAGCTTTTGGAAATATCTTCCCTGATATCTCGCATGGTCTGTATGGTTCTTCTTCTTCTTTGTCGGTGACTCCTACAGCACACACACCACATAATCCTTCATAGGGGGATGGCTCAAAGCAACTGTCTAGTAATCTCTTTGCTTGTATCACCTCTATTCCATCAAGCTCTATATCATCCTTATAAAGCTTCCCTAAAACTCTCCCAATAATCTCTTGATCGAAAACTTCCGACTTAAGGCGATTACTCGGGAAATTATATTCAATTCCAGCTTCAGAAGCATCTTGCGGGCTGAAGGATCTCCAGCTTCAGAAGCATCTTGCGCGCTGAAGGATCTTCTCATATTGATCAATTCTTGCAAAAAATCAATAGGAATCCAGTCCATTGATTCAAATTTGTTGAGTGGTTTAGCATTGGCAAATGTCCTATCCCCCTTTGGTTTAGCAAAGTTGCCTTCAAATTCCTTCAGGTGGCTGTCCAGAATTGCAACTTCTATCTTGGTATATTCCTTGCAACTTGACGGAGTCATTAGGGTGATCTGTTCTTCTGTTGTTGCAACCGCGCCGATCGGTCAGAGACTGCGACAATCGGCATGCACGTCAGATCCATAGAGGCGGGTCTGACGGTCTCTATCTCTTTGAATTCATGCTCTGAAGTAATCATTGCTCTATTCTCAGACATAAAGATCTGTTCAGCCGGTGACTCTTCCCTTTGCATAACTTCTGGGCATTGCCAACTTGGTTCTAGGTATTCTTCCTAATGCTTGTGCAAAGCTTCATTCTTGGCAATTTTGCCTAACAATTCAATCCCTGCCTAGGCTATCAATCTCAGAAAACTTCCTCCAGCTGATCCATCCAAATGCATCCTCGATGCCTTGTTTATAGTCATGTAGAAGGTTTGAGCACACATATTCTCATCAATGCCAAGGTCAGGTCCTTGTTTCAACAATGTTTGAAAACGCGTCCAGGCTTCCGTGAGAGATTCTTCATCTTCTTGTAAGAAGTTCACCACTACTTTTCTCAACTTCTGCACCTTTTTCAAAGGAAAATAGTGGAGACAAAAATTTCCTACTAATTCACTCCACTTACCTTTCGCTTCTCGAGATGCTGCCTTGTGCCACTCTTTGGCTTTCCCTCCCAAAGAGAATGGGAAAAGAAGCCATCTGTAAAGATCCTGGGGCACTTCTTCATGATGAAATGTCTCCTCTTTTGCTGCAAAGAACTTATTTGCTTCAGCCATGCTAATGATAATGGGGGTCAACACATACGAGTGGGCCATGGCCTTCTCGTCTGAGGATTGAGGCACCAGCACGTCTGGAGATGGCAAAGAAAGCTCCCTGAGCGTCGAAGAAGGTCCTGTCGTACTCATCCTGAAAATTCACACAAAACACAAAAACAAAAACAACTAGAAAAGAAAGGATTATACATTAGTAAACTATTGATAGTAAAAGAACTGGCTTGTTCCCCGGCAACGGCGCTAGAAAATTGAGCTTGTTGGTCGTAGTTATGCACCCACTTATATACCGCAAGAGGATGGTGTAAAGTTGTAGCTCATTTTCCCTTAGAGTATTCCAAGGTTATCGAATCCACAAGGAACAAGCAGAACTAGTACTATTAAAGGATTACTAACAGATTGCAATGATTGTGTCGGTGTGAATGGTGACGGTGAGAGAGTGGTGGATGAATGTTATTTAAGATGTAACAGGATAATGAAGGATTCTCTCCTTCGGATTGGTTCACTAGCATGCAACCTTATTCTCATCGCCTCGAGTGATGACTCTAATATTCTACAAGACATGGTGGTTTCGTTCACCCCGGCTATCATTACAAAGGCTATTAGCTCCCCACTAGTTTGTTGCACTATGCAATGGGCAGAAGTGTATTGGCCTATACACTAATGGAAATAGATGCACAATTAAGTTCATCACATAGATTAAATTTATCAAGAGAGTATCAATGAGTATGAGAGTGACATGACCAGATCCCCGCACCAGAGAAGAGAATATGAGACTACTCACTCATCCTTCCGCTAGACATAGTAGAGGGATGAGAGATAGCGCTGGAATGCGCACGAGCCAATCGGCGCAAGCGTCGCGCCAATCGGCGCGACCTCCCTTCTGGTGGTTGTCGTCGGTGTTGACCCACCACCACCGCCAATATCCTGGAACACTAGCTCTAACAACTCAATGTTGCGATTGCCGTCTCTCCGGTTGCCCCTTGGCTCTTGATAGTTATCTTCCTTTTATACTCGACAGTATTAGGTCAACTTCCACCGACTCTGACTCATATTGGACTAGGCCTTCGTCTTTGCCGGTCTTGGTCTTGTCTTTGTCATCTTTTCCTCCTACGCCGATCGGCGCGGCATTGGATACGATCGGCGCAACCCTGCATCTAGCCCAACTTCGTTGCTCTTTTGTTCCTTATCCATAATTGCCCTGTTTTACACATGTTTTCTGCAATTACATCCAAAACAGGACAACTCCAAATATATGCAATATGGGGTTAATTGTTAGTCTAAACCACCAAATAACGATGTAAAACATCCCTTTTTGGTAGATAAAATGGGTAGCTAGAAACCACCAACATTGATCTGTCAAGGTAGGTCATCTTGACGGTGATGAATCTTACTCTATGTATCTCAAGGATGATTGAATATGTTGATGATGGTTTTTGTGATTTGTCTATCTTGATTCTATAATCATGCATGTGCCTATTCCAATTGCTTAGTTCTAGGCTAAGTAAGTAGATATTATCTTGATCGTTGTGATTAGGATAGTATTCAGACATTGTATTGGTTATGGTTGCTTGATGATGCTAGTAGTGTGGTTTAGCGGTGACAGCACTAAAGCTATGCAGCACTATTGGATAGTTGAGTAGGGTAAGATACTCGAGCGATTAAGGGTTTCCTCTTGGCAATGAAAAATCGGGAGCTGCTCGGAAAGCAGGGTGGTCTTATTCATTATAGGTTTTCATTGATCCACATAATTATCCATTATGATGCCATTTGATTAGACTTTCTGGTTACAATCTCACTAGTAGATACTTGGCTACTCACATAACAGCTTAGGCTTACAATGGCATCTGGCGCACTTTGGCTTAGATTCACCCCTGTGCCGATCGGCTCAACATCTGTGCCGATTGGTGCAATAACAGATTTGCTGTCTGGCGCACCTTTGCGCTGGCCAGTCCCCCTCATACAACCTAAACTTGACAGTAGCTTTGACTAGTTCTTTTACTGTTAACTTTGTTATCCCTAAGGTCCCAGTGGATTTGATAAACCTTGGAATACTCAATTCAAGGGAAAAAGTGCTACAATCATACACCGTCCTCTTGCGGTATATAAGTGGGTGCGTAGTTACGACCAACAGTTGTCTATGTAGGAATCATCTCTAAACTATTACAAATCATATGGATGATGGTTGCCTTGGCGATTGATGATGATGACCACAAGCATGGAGGCTTGTGAACTTGATGGAGTCCAAGGGTTGATGAAAATGGATCAAAGCGGAGAACAAGCTATGATGCAAGTGTTGGGTACACTTCTCTACTTGTTAGGGCTAGTCGGTGATGTGCAAGGCTGCTTGGTGAAATCACAGGCACTAGTTGACAGTAGAGAAGCCAAGGAGTTGTTTGGTGAAGCCGGGAAACAAATTCAAGCGAGGACGACAAGTTTCAGCTACTGGACATAGAGACCAGACAGAGGGGTCAGAGGTGACCGGACTGTATGGCAACTATGGGGAGTTGTCTAGGACTTTTAGCGAGGAGAAAGGAATCTATCTATGCCAGAGCCTATATAGACCGGATGGTCCGATCAGTAGAGCTTGCGCAGGGCAGAGAGGAAGCCAATGCCTAAATGTTTCTGGACTGGAGAGAGAATCAGACCGGACGGACCGGTCTGGTGACCGTACGGTACGGTCAGCAAAGGAATCAGTAGTGGTCAGAGTCGTTGGTGCACTGTGTTGCAGTGACCAGACGGTCTGGTCAGGCAGAGACCGGACTGTACGGTCAGTAGGCCCAAAAAGCTGATTTCGTGGAGCAACGACAAGCTTGAGGTTGGAAGCCTATATAACTTTGTTGCTAGGGTCTTTATGACCTTTCTTGGCCAGTGGAATACCTGAGAGCATTTGGTAAGGTCCAAGAGGAAAAGAGAAGAGCACTAGGAGGAGATATTGCATATCTTGAGAGTGCTTGAGAGTGTAACTTGAGCATCTTGCACATGTAAGGCTAGGGTGTCCTTGAGGGTGTGATCTAGATTGTTACTCATGGTCTATGGTGAGACCTAGACCGGTTAGGTGTCGGGGATCAAGCCTATCGCGATTGGTTGTGAAGTCCGTCACACATTTGCACACGGTTTGAGCCGCCATTGAAAGGGGCATCGCTAGTGAGCGCCCGTGTCGGCTCGGGGAGTCCGGCAAGTTGTCAAGGGAGGTGAGCTTGTGCTTGGTGCAGCGGTAACGCACATCGTGGTTTCACTCTAGGAGTGGTTGTAGGCTCCTGGGCGAGAACTCCACTTGGTGGCGGGAGGGACTGGAACTCCGGCGGAAGTGGTGCAACGAGGAGTAGGGGAAGGCTCCATCCTTCCGAGACCTCAGGAAAAATCATGAGCATTCCTTGACCCTCTCTTTACTCTTCCGCAATTGTGTGCTCTAGTATCTAGGTTGAATTGTGGCTTGCATAGGCTAGTTTGTTTGGCTTCCGCGCTTTCTTTTATCATGAACACTAGCATGTGTAGGGTCTTGTCCTACTAGAATTGTTTAGGTTTCTTCTCTAGTTAGACTCAAGTAGTGTAAATTGAAGTATTTGGGTTTGTGAGCGGCTTACCGATTCACCCCCCTCTCGGTACGCCTTCGGTTCTTACAAGTGGTATCAGAGCCAAGTGCTCATCTTTGAGGCTTCACCGCCTTGAGTAAGGATGCCGGGACAAGTGGGAAATGTTCCCATATTCAATAGGGAGGACTACGCTTATTGGAAAGCTCATATGCAAGGCTACCTGCAGTCCCTTGATCTAGAGATATGGATGGTCACTCGCGAGTCCGATGTGGATGTGAACCTACTTGAGCCTGATTTTATTAAGTGCAATGCTAAGGCCAAGAATGCTCTGTTTGCTTGCATCTCTAAGGATGTTTTTGCTCAGTTAGATGCTAGTTCCATAGCACATGGTATCTGGATTGAGATTCAGGGGCTCCATGAGGGCACCAGTGATGTCAAAGAGGAAATATACTATGTGCTGAAGAACAAGTATGATAACTTCACTAGATTGCCACATGAGAGAGCTAACATTGTCTATTCTCGTTTTCATGTATTAGTGGAGGAGATCAATGCTCTTGGGGATGACTTCAAGATGAAGCCCGTTGAGGTGATAAGAAGATTCTTGAGGCTATTCAAGGACCCCAAGTATGAGTCCATCATCACCTTCATCTTATAAGGTGACCTCAAGACCAAGACCATGAAGGATGTACTTGGCAAGATCACTGCCTTCAAGAGCTACCAGTTGGGGATGGATAATCCTCAACAATCCAACCGTGCTCTACCGGCTGATAAGCAAGAATCAAGCAAGAGCAAGAAAAACAAGAAGAAGGCGATCATTGAGGATGATGATGAATGTGACATGACCGAGGACTTGGCTCTTCTCATGAAGAAGATGAAGACCTTCAAGAACAAGTTTGCTTCCAAGTCAAGGGACAAGTGCTACAATTGTGGCTCAAAGAATCACTTTGTTCGAGAATGCCCAAAGCCCAAGAAAGAAGCTTTCAAGTCACAAGATTCAAGTGAAGAAGAAGAAGAAGACCCCAAGGCCAAGCAAAAGAAGAAGAGACACTTCAGCAAAGGCAAGAGCAAAGGCAAAGGCAAAGCTTAAGACTACAAGAGAAAGTTCTCTCGCAAGGCCCTAGTTGGAGAGTGGACAAGTGATAACTAAAGTGATGAGTCCTCTTCCTCAAGTGGTGAAGAAGTGGCCGGCCTAGCCATGATCAAGTCCACACTTCCACGAGCTCTTCCTCCACCTCCCACGTGCCTCATGGCCACGAGCCAACTTGGGGAGAGTCAGGATGAGAGCAGCGACAGCAGCGATGATGAGGAGCTCTCATGTGCTGAGCTTCGAAGTATGCTTGAACAAGCCCGCGACATCGCTGTCAAGAAATCAAAAATGTTGGATGTGGTAAGAAAAGAGTGTAAATTGGCTAAGGACCGGGTTGGTGAGCTTGAGAGTGAGCTCAAGGACCTTGTCACTTTTCATGAGGCCCTAAACAAGAGTTATGACAAACTCAAGGGTGAACATGGAGAGCTTCATAAGAAGTACAAGGCCCTTGAGATTGCTTATGAGGCCATCAATGTTGAGAACCTTGCCTCTCCCTCCTCTAGTTCATCTAAGAGTGATGCTTCTACCATATGTGATGAACTAACCACCTCGGTCGAGGTTTCTTCTCTTGAGCCATTTGTTTTGGAGGAATATCAGAAGCTCAAGGAAGAGAGGAAGATGGTGATGGACGGCTTCGAGAGGCTCACACGTGGTAGAGCCATCCATAAGGAGATTCTTGGGAGGAACCTTGTGAACAATGTCTCCCAAAGGGGACTTGGCTCATATCCCGCCGCCATTGACATCATAGGGACGAGTGATTCCATCCCCGCATGGATCAAAATCCTTCTCGCCGATGACTACTATTGCGAGAGGTGTTGCAAGGATAGCCACACCATCAAGGATTGTCCTATGGTGAGAAGTTCCATTGTTTTGTCTAATGCTAACTTGTTCCATGAGAACAACCGTTTCAAGCTTTTTAGGATCAAGGATGGCAAGGTGAAAGCTAAGGCCTTGGGACCACGAAACAAGAAGAGGAAGGTCAAGAGCATATGGGTGCCTAAGTGCATTGATGATCTTGAGAGATCGGCTATGTACAAGTGGGTGCCCAATAACAATACCTAGATGGTGGTGGTGGTGGACCGAGCGCTTTCATGAAGATCATGTGAAGTCCACCACAAGTGACATGGACCTTAACGACCTATCTACTCATAAGGGAGGTAACCGTGTTTGTTCTTGGTAGTTGTAGTGTGTTTTTCTTTATCTTGCATTGCATGGTAATTAGGACTCCTTTGTGACTAATATGCTTTGCATCCATGCATGTGTAAATAACTAAATGAACAACACATAAAAATTAGTCGATGTCTAACCCATCCATGATAGCTATAAGCAAGGGAGAGTGCTTGAGATGGTGGTTTGACTTCTCTCAAGGCAAGGGCATGGCTTATAGTGAGTAAGCTTGGGAGGGGTTCAAACTTGACATTGTTAGGTTTCGTCTATGTCTTTTTTTAATATTGCTTCCATTCACATGGCATGTTTACTTTCATTGTATATGTAAAATGCTTGTTGCATGTATCATATAGGAAACACAAAGGAGCCTTGTCCCACTTGGAGATATTTGTGCCTCATGCTCTATATGAGATTACATCTCCATAAGTGTGACCAAAGGAAAGGATTGCGCTTCATGCCCATTGAGCAAGATCTTATGAACTCCGAGGTTAAATCTACTCATGCGGTTCATGGACTAAGGCTCATACATACCCATTTTGTTCTTAATTGCCTTGGTTCTTTATTGCTTGATTCTTCATTTGGCATTTGCGATAATTATAAGGCCATAAAGTGTTGTTATTTGAAAAGGAGTGTTTGAGAGTTCCCTCTATATTCCAAGTGTAGTGTTTTTTTGAGTGTTTCGTGAGGGCACTTGGAAAATAGAGAAATTCCTTGATTCAACAAATCCTGGTAGTGACCGTATGGTCCGGTCATCAGACCGTACAAACCGGTCTGTGTAGTGATGCATAGTGCCTCGAGGAGACTGGAAATGGAGACCAGATGGATCTCTCGGTAGAGACTGTATAGTCTGGTGTGTCTGAGTTCTGTTCACCCAGAACATCGATTTCCAGTAACTCGAACTAACCGGACGGTACGGTGACCTGAGTGGACGGTCCGATCATTATACATGATCCCGCGATATGATTTCACATCTGGGTTGTTGATCAATTCATTGATAGATCTCGGCCGTTCGTTTGGGTTTTGATCTAGGTCAAAAGTGTCAGATTGTTTTTGGTCGGTTCCTCGTTCGATCGACTGTAGCCGAGAACTCGCCCAGAGCGCCGCTGCCTCGTCTCCGCCACCGAGCACGCCCTCACCCCCGCGCCAATGAGCCTCCGCGCCGCCGCTCGCCGGAGTCTCCCCCTGCCGCACCTGCTCGCGTCGTGCTCGCTCACCCACGCCAGTGTGCAAGCAGAGCCGCTGTCACGCGCCTCCACTCCGACCGCACCACCAAAGCAGTGCCGCCACACACGCCGCCTCTACTTCCATCTTCACACGCGTGCACAAGTCCCAGACCCATCAAGCTCGTACTCCACAGCAAGCCTAGGGCAAGGGTTGCCCCACCCTCTTTCTCCATTGCCGGCAACCTCAAAATTGCCATCTTTTTGGTGATCGAATCGCGTTCTAAGCTGGCCATCTTCTTGGCGTATCATTGACTCTCCCAGGGTATTGTGCCATTCACTCCTTTCATCGATTGATGCCCTAAATTCGAGCAATTTCCTTAATCAATACAATTAGGATTAACTACAAATCATTAGTTGCATTAATTAATTAATTGGCTCAACCTAGGTGCAATGAAATTCCTGATTATCTGTAATTGCATGTATAGGGATGTCTTCTGTCTAGTCTACAGTTAGATTCTATTGCCTATTATTTGACTGTGCACTAGATGACTCGCACCAGCCATTTATAGTCGATGATCACTGTTGGTACCTTGCATATTTGTCTAGTGATCATGACCTTCATTCAGTGCTAGGATTTCTATTGTGTATTCTTTCCTAGGGGTGCTTTGCTTATAGATGTATTAGGGTCTATGCTTATCCTGTCTATACCTATGTGCGTGTAGTGGTAGCAGTTTGTAGCAGGAGAGATGGCAGGGTTAGGACAAGACAAGGGCAAAGGGAAGATGCCTAAGAAGCCAAAGATTAAGAAGAGACCGAGCCTAGACCTAGAATCAAAGAGGGCTAGGAAGTTGGCTCAGCACTTGGATGCCATGGAGTAGTCACGGAGGACACCAGGGACAGGGCTGGTCCTAGAGCCATCTCGTGAGACACAGGGTCTCAGGAGGAGCACCAGACAGAAGACTGCACCTCTGGCAGTAGGAGTTGTACCACCGCTGTTACCTCAGCTTACTCCGACTTCTTGTCAGGAAAGGTCATCAAGAACTGCCGAGCAGGGATCCTCCAAGTAGTAGCAGGAGGAGTCAGAGGAGGTCAGTTTAGAGGAGGAGACCTCAGAGTCAGGATCTGAGGAGTCAGAGTCTGAGGAGGAGCTTGAAGAGACTGAGGAGACACAACAGGATGAGAAGACTGTCCCCCAGAGGACAGTTCATCGGGCACGAGACCTGAGGTGCACCTGTGCAGTGTGCACGAGGAGGCTGCAGAGACTGGTACAGGCAACCAGCCAGACATCATTACGGTCCTTGCAAAGGACCTTAAGGTGCTACATTTGGTTCCCTTCGAGCAGTGGGTTCTAGTTCCTAGAGACCCCGCTGCTGGAGAGAGGTACTGGACAGTCCACCAGAGGAGGATTGGAGAGGGGTTAAGACGCTGCCTGGCCATGAGAGGCAGGGATAAGGTGTTCATGTCGCAGCAGTACACAACTTATGATGCTATGAGGAGAGCAGCCGGCACTGACTTGGAGCAGTACTTCACGTACTTTCTAGGGCTAGCAGAGCTAGTTACTGCTCAATTCAGGTTCAGGGAGGATATAGTCCTAGATTTCTATGCCACACTGTTGGTTGCCAGGGATCGCTCAGAATTCTGGTTTCTGTTCAGAGGGCAGCCACAACGTGTCACTAGGGAGGATCTGATAGGCAACCTAGGAATCCTTGCTTCAGACCTCCAGCTCTACAGGAGTGCTTACCCGTCCCTAGAGCCACCCCGCAGACCCCAGGGAGGGAAGCTACCGTCAGATGACATGGTGTCTATTGCCTTCCCACCACGCACAACTTTAAGAGAGGACCTGTGAGACTCATCGCAGAGGCTAAGGTGGTGAGAGAGATAGTCACCAGGACTATCATCCCCAGGCCTGGCTACAGAGAGGATTTCACTTTACTACACCAGTGGGCTGTAGCAGCCATTCTGACGAGACAACACTTTGACGTGGCAGATCTTCTGATAGGAGAGATGGAGGAGGTTATCTCAGAGAGGGTTGGAGGGCGTCACTTGGTCTACGGTCCATATATTTGCTATCTTCTGAGGAGGATGGGCCGAGTGATAGAGGAGCAGTACAAGGCTTTCCCTGAGGTGACCACCAGCTACCCACCTCGAGTCCTAAGGGGGTCCCAGTCAGCCTCCAGCTAGTAGATAAGAGAGCAGGAGCAGGAGTCACCGCCAGTCACTCACGAGCAGGCAGCTCATCTAGAGATGGTTGTTCATGAGTCAGCTAGTACAGGAGCACCTCCCTAGCCGTCAGGTACACAGTCAGAGGACACTGTCACTATAGCAGCACTTGCAGGGCGTCTAAATGAGTTCATTCAGAGCACAGCTGAGGACAGGCATCAGATGATGGAGGTCATCAGGGGATAGGCAGAGCTTCATAGACAACAGTTGATGGTGATGTCCACCCTGATGGCTCAGATGATAGAGATGCCACAGAGGCAGGCATGACAGCAGCTAGGACCCACAGTGTTCCCCCAGTTTCAGCAGTTGCAGACCAAGCCAGGACCCTTCACTACCTTGATGATAGCTCAATCCAACGGACTGTCACTGTTGGTATTTCTTACGCTCACAGATAAATCCACAAGCGCATGGATACCACTGTAGCACATCATCTAAGAGTATTCCAAGGTATCGAATTCACAGGGAACGTGTATGTCTAATCTCCTATCTTAATCCGTCCAAGGACAACAAGAATATAGTAGGCAAAGGGTAGAGAGGATTCCTATGGTCAAGGATCCTATAATAAGATAGATTCAGTCTATAACTGCTTACTTCGGGCACCGGCTTACCCCTGCATGCACAGGCAACTCTGGCCAACAGCTCTACAACGTACCCAAACATGGAGTATTACTAAGGCCTGATAGGGTTATCACCACCTATCGACTACCTCTACAAACCATGGGGCACGCTACAAACAAAGGTAACCTCTAGCCTAGACACCATGTCTATGCTATTAATTACTATCAAAGTCTCAATGTCAAACTTATAGAAGACTATGATACTCTAAGTAAATAGAGCGATGATCCCGTAAGCAACTATGGAATGTTCTTAAAAAGGAAACTTAAATGCCAATGGAAGATCACGAATACTTACTAATAATGGGAAGCATTCAGTGAGGTAAAAGTGTGGAGAAGGCGCCGACAAGCCCGGACCTCCTCCTAACTCTCCCTCACTCTCTCCCTATTTTCTAAGAACTTTGGCAGTGCTAAAGCCTTTTGAGTGGAGCTCTAATCTCTTCTTCATGTGTTGTGTCTTGTTTATGCCGAATTACCCCACTATCTATAGGTGGCAAAGGCTTGGCGGGTACTTCAAGGTGGAGGAGAGTCGGTGGGTAAAAATTCCCTTGGCAGGCGGCGGTATTGGCCAGGCGACCGCACATGCCGGGCGACGTGGCAGGCCGGGCGGCAGGGAGCGCCGGGCAGCCTTTAGATTTGGTTGGTTTCTAACCGCCTTCCCTCAGATGGCTCAGATTCGGTCCGAATGACGGTTGTTGGGTCGGTTCCCGACCGCCTTATCCACGGCGTCAGTTGGCATAATGGGCCGAGTGGGTTGGACACCCCAGGAGGAAAATCCTAGGCCGGGCGGCGGCCCCTTTTGGGTGCTGACCCAATTCGGGTCATATTATCACTTGTCCATATTGTGCCACGTGGATGTCTCCTTTACTTCTCCACTTTTTACCCTCCTTAGTCAGGGAATGGAAAATAGCCTTATCTTGGAGTGTTTTGCAGGGTCGGCTGTGTCAGATGATCGGCTAGGAGATGATCCCGTCTGATTGGTCGGGTGGTCATCCAACCAGCCGATTAGGCTTCTGGCCTTCATCCAGGTGATCACCTTGATCACCCAGCCTGGTGATGATCCGGGTGGTAGATTACCCTGCCAGTCCCGGATCCGTCGGAAAGATAAGGGCTGGGTGCTAATTTTGGCCTCAGATGACCCTGTTGGCCGGCTGTTTTACGGCAGGATCGACGGACGGGGCATTTCTTCATGTTTTTGCATATTTTGGCTCTCTTATGTCTGCAAACACATATTTCACCAAAACTCATGGAACATGTTAATAATAAACTGCCGCCACTATGTTGTTTTATTTCATTTATGTTATTTATGCAAGGATTTGATAGTCAGATTTAGCATTTAAGGACCGTCAACAAAATCCCCGACACTTAGCCTTTGCTCATCCTCGAGTAAAAGTTAAAGAGTAAGGTGGATCGTAACTTCAATGGGTATGATGCTAGCATGCAAATTATTCCATATCATACCTGTACCCATGAACTTTTAAAGTGTCTATCATGTTTCCTTGGGTGGTTGAGGGATGGAACGGTCCTGACTCCAATCATCTTCACTCGTTCTGCTATGTAGCTTGGGTTTTTTGAAAAAATTTTGAAACAAATCATAGTTGTACACCTGAAATGATTCTCTCAAATCGCTCAATATGTATGATTCCTCACCAGGGCATTGCCTCTTTTCATCCTTCTTCTAAATATGGCTTTATGTGGAGCTCAAGGTAGGGATAAAAGAGAGGCATACTTGTGTCTCATATATCACTAAGTCAAAAATCGGATCCATGGAGCACAATTCACGAACTTTTGATCAAGCATGTGCACATGTGGATATGTGGATGGAAAATGACTGAATGTGAATACTCCCCTTTTTTAAGATGCTCCCTCCCTTCTATTGGATATGCATTTGAGAGCATGGGCTAATTCTTTCTCTCTCACTCACTTTTCTTCTTTTTTTCACATGTTTTTTTTAAATCACGGATAGCCCATGTCTCTTTTACAAGGATATTTGGAGAGGGAGTTCATCAGAATATGATAAAGTACTTTATTTAATGGATGTATGATGACATGGAAGTGCTATCTTCCAGTGTAGAAGATATAACACATGGATGATGGATATGGTGGTGCTAACTTCCAGTGAAGAAGTATTAGCAAAGTGGTGTGCACATAATCTTGATCAAAAATTCATAAAAAGTAACTCACAAGGGTCACAACAATTCGATAAAGTTCAACAAAACAACAAGTAGCATATGCATAAGCTTTTCAATGAGTTCATCATATGGCTTCGGTAGGAAGATATAATCATTGAGGAGTCAAGCTATTGGTTTTAATTTTTGTAAGAAAAATTCCCAAGCACATTAAGCATAAGAGAAAGATTCATTTCGTCAAACCATATCTCATGCATCAACTACCTAGGTGACATGCTTTCCTAAAGATGTAGTTCACAAGCAATAAGTTTATGAATTAGGAATAAGGAGCATGCAAGCCAACCAAATACAGGCATGAAATAAAAAGGGGCTTCCACAAGGTTCATTTTAGTTTTTGAGTTAAATTTTTATGGTTGATCCAAGAGAAAATAATTTTAACTCACAAAACAAGGAGGTGAAGGGATTGGGTGAGCAAACCATCGTAGTGAAGAGGGTGGAAGCTGGGATGTGCCTAGCCGCATGCTCTTTCTCATGATGTTGACCTCTTGCGCATCAAATAGCCTGAGAAGCCTCCCCCACACTTGTTCTTGTGCCTGGCTGCTTTTTATTCAAAACAAACAAAAGATTAGGGAAACAAAAAGGACTCTATCGGGTCTAGGACCGGGGAGTCTAAATTTATTCAAATGACAAAAATTGCAGAGAGGAATGCTAGAGTAGAGCATTGAAATCAATTAAATTGATCACATCTACCTCCTTACTTGGTTGTCATCTGGCACTAGGAAGACTTTTAAACGATGACCATTTACCATAAACCGGTTCCCTCCGTCATCTTGGAGTGTGATTGCTCCATGTGATGCAACATTAATGATGGTGAATGGTCCTTCCCATTTACTCCGAAGCTTCCCATGACCAAACAACTTGACTGTGGAGTTGAAGAGCAACACCTTGTCGCCAGGCTTGAACTCCTTAGGCTTGATCCTTCGGTCGTGCCATCTTTTGGTTCTATCCTTGTAGATCTTGGCACTATGGTAAGCCTTCTCTCTCCATTCCTCTAACTCAAACAGCTATATTTTTCTATGTCTCCCGACCTCCCTAAGATCCATGATCCATTTCCGGATGGCCCAATGTGCTCTATGTTCCATCTGGACTAGTAGATGACATGTTTTCCATATATGAGCTGGAAGGGAGACATACCAATCGGTGTTTTGTATGCTGTCCTATATGCCCAAAGTGCATTTGGTAGCTTCGTCTTCCATCCACTCCCCATTTCATTCACGGTCTTCTTTAGGATGTTCTTAATCTATTTATTTGAAGTTTCTACCTGCCCGCTTGTCTGAGGGTGGTATGGAGTTGCAATGTTGTGTTTTACTCCAAGCTCTATTAAGAAGTTCCAGAAGGTCTTATCAATGAAATGAGACCCTCCGCCACTTATCACCATCCACGGTGTTCCAAAACGAGGAAAGATGATCTCGTGGAACATTCTTCGGGCGTGCTTGGAGTCGGCAGCTCTGCATGGTATTGTTTCTACCTATTTGGATACATACTCAACGGCCACCAAGATGTACTCGCAATCATAGGACTTTCCAAACGGTCCCATGAAGTCAATGCCCCATACATCGAATAATTCCACTTTAAGGTTGTATGTTAGGGGCATTGCGTTGCGAGTAGTAATCCCGTTATGCTTCTGGCAATTCCGACATCTTTGGATGAATTCTTTTATGTCTTCATGCATTGATGGCCAGAAGAATCCACTCTGCTAGATTTTTGCTTGGGTGCGGAATGCACCAAAGTGGCCTCCATATGGAGGTGCATGGCATTTCTCGATTATCTGGGTGCCTTCGATTTTTGGACACATCTCCTTAGCAACTCATCAGAACATACTCTGCAGAGGTACAGGTCGTCCCATACGTGACATCGACTCTCATGGATGAGCTTCTTCTTGTTCTCCCCTGGTGGTACATACCTTGTAATAATGAAATTCACAATGTCTGCATACCAGGGGTTGGAGTACGTCACCTTCAGTAGCATGTCATCGCGGAGGAAGTCATTTATCAAAATTTCCTGCATGTTAGTCACTTGCATACGCGACAAATGATCCACAACAGAATTCTCTACTCCTTTCTTATCTCTAATTTCAAGGTCAAATTCTTGGTGTGGGATACATGTACCCGGGATACCTGGCCACTCAGTTATATGGCCGAGTGGGCCAGGGGCTTGGATTATGACGTTTTCAAGAGTATGGCTTAGAAGATATTTATTCAGATACTTATGTTGAGTAATCGGCAAGTTAGGTTAGCAGATAGGATGGAATCTTCCGTAACCGAATGATAGACGACCATGTAAGTCGCTGCCCTTCCGGTATATAAGGATGGTACGGGGTCTTCGATAGAGGAGAGAGACATATTGAAACCCTAATTCCAGTGCGCCGTCAAGCAATACAAAAACACCAAACATGACGTTGGGTTTTTATCTGCAAGGAGGCCCGAACCTGTATAAACCCTGTGTCCTGTGTCCATCAATCTTTCACACTCATACGCATACCTAGATTAACTATCGAGAGTATCTCTCGACAATTGGCGCGCCAGGAAGGGGTAGCATTGAGTCCAACTTTGGTGAGAGTGATTGCTTTTGTCGACGTCAAGTTTCATCCGGGAGACAAGATCCGCTTCGGCTCCATCAGCTTCATAGCCGATCAGAGTGGAAGCCTCGTTAAGCAAGAGTGGCGACCCTTTCGGTGGTCGTCACGCCTTCAGATCTAGGTGTTACAAAAGCTCTGGTGGCTGGTCGCAAGATTGGGACAGACGGCCGACCCCCACTCGGCCTCAGCAACGTGGCGATGGTCCTTCAGAAGTAAACCCTCCTGGGCCCCCATTCAACGTTGTCCATGAGGAACCGATCGGCAACCTTGGCCGAATCGGCTCTATCTACGGTCGATCTCCCAATTCCTTTTTCAGGGGAATTGGACGAAGATCCCAATTTTTTCTTCGGCTCAAGACTAGTGGCGACAATCGGTGTTGATAATGAGTCAATCCTAGACCTTATTGGAGAACCGAGTGATTCTGAGAGCCACTCATCGGATTATCGCGAGATCTTCATGGCAGAACTTACTGCCCTGAACACAAGGGCAGAAGGAGAAACTTCTGCTGCGGCAGCCGCTCGGGGAGCACCAGTAGACCCGGCAGATGGACAGGAGACGGACCCTGAGGATGATGATCCGAAGAATGTCACCCCAATGCATCAAAGGCCACCTGCTCGTCAGAGCAGACCCAGGGCCGTCCAAAATCTAAACATGGGCGACCTCACCTTACAGCTGGATGGTGAAGAAGTGTTCAAAACTCCGTAGCATAACATTACGGCTGTGGCAACTTTGTTGAACTCGCTAGAGCCCATAGTCCAGGCCAACCCGGAGATAACGCCATAGATCAACAAGTTAAAGGCACATATCAACGCCGCAGCCGTACTTGAGATGCATGCTGCGCGATTGGCGCCCACTAAAGCGGCATCTGGGGCCGCCAGTTCGATGCCTAGATAGGACAGAAGAGGATCACGGCAGAACGACTGGCAGGCTACTCCGCCACCCAAACCCAGACGACGGCCAATCACGGATTACCATGATCGGAACCCACACGATGACCTTCATAACGGTATACCACCGCGTGATGCCCGAGTTCGACTGGACGGCAGATATCGAGAGCGGGATAATGCGGCCCGCCGGGAATACGAGGATGAACAACGCCGTCGCAACCTTGTCGATGATTGGTACTATGAGCGCAACGATAGGAGAGAGCCACCTCGAGATGACCAACATTACGATCGGTGGAACGAGCGTCGGCGCGAAGACAGAACTCACCAGGAACCCGGTCGCTATCAGGAACAGACTCCTTCCTTTGATGACTATGACGATGAGGCTGATATCCGGGCCTTCACTTGGGAGTTGTGGACTGTCAGTTGGCCAACCGGCTTCAAACCAGTCGGCATTGAGAAATATGATGGCAAGATGGACCCACGCGACTGGCTTCACGTCTACGCAATGGCCATCCAAGCACTCGGTGATGATAGCTTTGTTACGGCTAACAATCTACACGTGTGGTTGGCCCCAGCAGCTAGAACTTGGCTCACCAATCTGCCTGACAACTCCATCGATTCTTGGGTAGAGTTGTGCAGGCAGTTTGTTGCCAACTTCCAAGCTACGTTCGACAGACCAGGGAATCACAGGAAACTCGCCAGGATCAAGCAGCGAGACCGGGAGCCATTGAGGGAATACATCCAACGCTTCTACCGAGTGAAAAACACCATCTCCAATATCTCAGATGCTCAGGTTGTCGCTGCCTTCCAAGGTGGACTCTGCGACGATGACTTAATCAAGAAGATTGGAAGACTGGACGCGGCTAGAGGTTTGTCGGCCAAGGAACTGTTCACCATGGCTGACAAGTATGCAGCTGGCAACTCGGCTCTCTTTCAAGTTCGCCAAATACAAAGATGAGGCACCACGGAATCGCAACCATGTGGGACTGTCCAATTATAATAAGGATGGTGACAGGAAGCGTAAGCCGGACCAAACAGTGACCAACACAAAGCGCCCCAATCGGAGATGGCAGGTCACTCAAGATGACTTCGACAAAATGTTGGAAGGTCCTTGCCTGCTGCATGACGGAGCACATAAGGCCAGAGAGTGCTTCAAGTTGAACAACTTTGCGCATCACGCGTTGAAGGTCAAAGATCGCCCTTGGGTCCCCAAAGGCGGCAGAAAGGACGCTGATAAGGACAACGAGGAGGAGGATAAGGAGGAATTTCAAGATCTTGAGCGTGAGGTCAACTACATCTATGGAAGGTCCACGGCATACTCTAAGCGTCAGCAGAAGATCCTCTATAGGGAGGTTCACTCGGTCTTGCTAGCAGTGCCTCACTTTCTACGGTGGTCTGAGGTCCCGATCACATTTGATCGATCGGACCACCCGGATCACATTCCTAGACCTGGAAAATACCCGCTAGTGCTAACACCGACCGTAAACCGAGTCCGGTTGAATAGGGTTCTGGGTGATGGTGGCAGCAGTCTGGACATCCTTTTCGTGAAAACCTTCAAGGAGCTCGGCATACCTCTAACTGACCTCAAGCCCAGCAGATCACCGTTTCATGGTGTGATACCTGGCATGTAGACAATCCCGCTGGGGCAAATCACTCTGCCCGCGATGTTCGGTACTCAGGTGAACAACAGGATAGAGTGCATCACCTTCGAGGTCGTGGATTTGGACTCTACCTATCATGCCATCATAGGGCGGCCAGCCATAGCCAAGTTCATGGCCATACCCCACTACCCGTACATGATGATGAAGCTTCTAGGGCCAAACGGAGTCATCTCACTCCATTCGGATGTCCGTACCTCGTATGACTGCAACGACCGGAGCTGCGAGCTGACTGAGAAGAAGGTGGCGGCATCAGAACTCGATAAGCTGAAGATGGAGATTGCGAAGGCTCCCATGATTGACTCGCCTCCTAAGAAGACGTTGAAGGCCACGATGCAAGCGGAAGCCATGGAGTCAAAGAAGATACAGTTAGATGCTAGTGATGTATCCAAGACCACTAATATTGGGGTCAATTTAAGTGATAAATAAGAAAGTGAGCTCATCCTTTTTCTTCGAAATAATAAAGACATGTTTGCATGGAAGCCCTCAGATATGCTGAGTGTTCCAAGGGAAAAGATTGAGCACAAACTTCACGTTCGAGACAATGCTAAACCTATGAGGCAGCGACTTTGATGATTTTCGCAAGACCGAAAGGACGCGATTAGGAAAGAAATCGGTCGATTATTGGCAGCCGTTTTTATTAAAGAAGTCTTTCACCCCGACTGGTTAGCTAATCCGGTTCTAGTAAGAAAGAAAAATAAGGAGTGGCGAATGTGCGTGGATTACACCGGCCTTAACCAGGCTTGCCCCAAAGACCCGTTCACTCTCCCTCGCATAGATCAAGTGGCCGACTCAACGACAGGATGTGCCTTGTTGTGCTTCCTATATGCTTATTCGGGGTACCATCAGATTCCCTTAAACGAAGCAGATCAGCTTAAAACATCATTCATCATGCCGTTCGGGGCTTTCTGTTATATGACAATGCCATTCGACCTGAAGAACGCTGGTGCCACCTACCAGCGAACTATGCAGCGATGCCTGGATGACGAGATCAGGAAGAATGCAGAGGCTTATGTTGATGATGTGGTAGTCAAAAGCCGACTCGCCTCCAACTTGATATCCGACCTATATGAGATATTTAGCAATTTTCGCAAGTACAACATGAAGCTGAACCCCAAAAAATGCGTATTTGGCCTTCCGTTGGGAAAACTACTCGGTTTTCTCGTCTCACATCAAGGAATTGAGGCAAATCCAGAAAAAGTCAATGCCATATTGCGATTGAGATGCCCGTACTCACAAAAAGACGTTCAGAAGTTAACTGGTTGTATGGCAGCACTCAGCCGGTTCGTGTTGAGACTTGGCATCCGCGGACTACCCTTGTTTCGGCTACTTGAAAAGAAGGATCCCTTCGTATGGGATGATGAGATGCAGAAGGCTTTGGATGAATTTAAGGCTTACATTAGCGGCCCGCTAGTGCTAACGCCCCCAGAGAAGAAGGAAACTTTGCAATTGTATATCTCCGCAACCATAGACGTCGTCAGCATGGTTCTAGCGATGGAGCGAGCAGAGGATGGCAAGGCTCAAAGCGTACAACGGCCGGTTTACTTTGTCAGCGAGGTCCTATCAGAATCAAAGATACGATATTTCCAGCTTCAGAAGCTAGTTTATGCCTTGTTGATGGCCTCTCACAAGTTAAAGCATTACTTCGAAGACCATCCCATCGAGGTCCATACGTCCTTCGGGCTGGGTGAGCTCCTTCACAACCGAGAAGCAATCGAAAAGATCGCCAAGTGGACCGTCGAAATAGGGTCATATGATATCACCTACAAGCCCCATGACGCGATCAAGGGCCAGGCATTCTCTGACTTCATTGCCGAGTGGACCGAGTCAGAGCTACCACCCATGCCGAAGGAATTGAGTTATTGGACAATGACGTTTGATGGTTCCCTACAACTAGAGGGAGCAGGAGCGGGGGTGGTATTGGTATCTCCAGATGGCACCAAGTTACGGTACGTGCTCCGTATGTACTTCCGCGCCTCCAACAACCAGCGGAATATGAAGCTCTGTTGCACGGGCTTCGAACAGCCATATCATTCGGCGTTAAAAGGCTTAGCATTTCCGGTGACTCGGCGCTAGTGATTAACCAGGTCACAAAGGAGTGGTGTTGTTCCCACGAGAGCATGACAACACACTGTACTGAAGTTCGGAAGCTAGAAGACAAGTTTGATGGCATCGAGTACAAGCACGTCCTCCGGAAGTTCAACGAAGAGGCGGACGAGCTGGCCAAGCTTGGGTCCAGCAGAGCGAAAATACCTGATGGAGTATTCCTCGACGATTTACATAAGCCATCTGTACTAACCCAGCAAACTGTGGTACAGTCTGCTACAAACGACGGAGCAATTTCCCAGGTCGCCATCATCCAGGTAGATTGGAGAACTCCATTCATCGACTACTTAGATCATGGTAAGCTGCCAGCCGACAAAGAAGAGGCCCTCCATGTCATTCGCAAATCTAAATCATACTACATAGTAGATCACCTTCTGTACAAGCAAGGCCCATACAGTGTGCTAATGAAATGCTTATCACAAGAGGAGGGGTTGGCGATATTAAAAGAAATTCATGCTGGCATATGCGGCAACCATACGGGCCCGTCCATAATAGCAAGCAAGCCAATGAGACAGGGATTTTTTTGGACGACCGCCGGCGCGGATGCTAAAGATATTGTCCAACAGTGTGAGGGTTGTCAATTTTTCGCCCGTCAGAGGCACGTACCGGCCACCGAACTTCAGAACATTCCCATGACATGGTCGTTCGCAGTATAGGGATTAGACATTGTGGGTCCTTTTCAGAAGGCTCAAGGCGGTTTTACTCACCTGTTTGTGGCGGTGGACAAATTTTCTAAGTGGATCCACGCAAAACCAGTCGGCAAAATTTCAGCTAAAAAGGCTATTGAATTCATGACTGAAATAGTCACTCGCTTTGGTGCCCCACACAAGATAATTACCGATAACGGTACTCAGTTCATGGCACAAGAATTCAAGGATTTTACGGTTCGAGTCGGCTTCAAGATTGGGTATGCTTCAGCAGCCCATCCATAAAGCAACGGACAAGGTTAACGATCGAATGGCCTATTGCTTTCGGGGATCAAGCCTCGCATTTTTGACAGACTCAAAAATTACGCTCGACCGTGGGTTCGAGAGTTGCCTTCGGTGATGTGGGGTCGTAGGACCAATGTAAGCCGAGCCACGAGTCTTTCCCCCTTTTCATTGGTCTATGGATCCAAAGCAATGTTACCAACCGAAGTGTTGTTCGCTTCTCCACATGTGATAGCGTACGATGAAAACGTGTCCAATGACTGTTGATGTGATGACCTGCTGATGCTTGTAGAACAAAGGGATGTCGTATTGATCCGGTCGGCAAAATATCAGCAAAGCCTTCGGTGCTATCATGACAAGAAAGTCTGATCTTGAAACCTTTCGGTCGGTGACTTGGTGTTGAAGCAAGTCCAAACTACGATTGGTAAGCACAAATTGTCAGCTCCTTGGGAAGGTCCTTCTATTATAAAGGAGGTCACTCGGCCAGGTGCATATCGACTGATATGCAAGGACAGGTCAGACCTCCCCAGCTCCTAGAATATATCTCAGCTACGTCGTTTCTATGCTTAGTTTTCATAGTTTACTATTATTTGTACATCCTTGTATTTCTCATTACAATATATATGTACACTATGGTCATGATGTTTCGTAATACAATTTATGATTCCTGTGAAATGCTTCGTTAAAACATGACCCAAACTTTGGTTCTTGGTATTACCGCAACTCGTACATGTCGACCAAGCGGGTTTCTTAGTCCCCAGGGTTCATGTCGTCTGTTGGGGACCAAGCCAATTTTCCTAATTCGCATATGCTTGACCGAGTGGGTTCTTAGTCCCCATGGTTCATGTCGATTATTGGGAAAATTGCTTAGAGTGCTGGCATGAGTTTTGTGTTGGTTGTGAGTGCTAGACACGAGTTCATACAATAAATAAACAAAGCAGTACGACCAAAGAATTCATTACAATATTGGTGATGGATCTTGACCTCCGGTCTACCGAATCAGATTTTACTACATTCCTGGTAGCAAAATATAGTATCAAAACAGACAATCCAATTCTTTACACCTTTGGTAAAGGATCCAGTTCTATCTGGTCAGTTAAGATAGTGGTAGTTTTTTGAGCCTCAGTTATCAATGTCTCACATTGATCGTTGGAAAGGTCCTCGTGGAAGCCTTCAACAACAGCATCCAGGTCCAGGCTGGAAATGTGTGATTTGGAAATAGCCAGCACTTGAGCACCGGCTAGCTCAGCTATATGACGGGCATGCTGGCTCACTCGGCTTGGCGCTTCTTGTAGCCGGACCAGGAGGTCTCGACACTTAGGCGGCTTCTCTTCAGGAATAATGTACTGGGCCACTGCCTCTGCATCACTCTGCAACGCTGCAAGAGACCTGTGAAGATTTGCGTCACCCTCAACAAATTTCCTTTGTAACAACTCATAAGCTCTTTGCGACCCTACAGAGGCAAAATAAATACATTTGTAGGGGAAAATATAGTTCTAGCAATGCAGGTAATATCAACAGTTTACCTTTGAGGCGTTTTTCTGTAGCAGCCTTTTCTACCTCAAGAGTAGATGCCTTTGCTTTGTAGTCTTCTTTCAGCTTCTCAACTTCTTTGAAAGACACCCTAAATTTATTCAGTTCATCTACTGCCTTTTTGAATATGTCCTCGGCTTTAGATAACTTGGTTTTCAATGTTGAATTTTTCTCTTGTTGAGCTTTTAGTTGTTCATCAGCCTCTATTGAAGGTCACGAGTAAGTGGCCAGCCACAAGATAAAGGGAGAGACAGGGAAACCATACCTTGGGATTTCTTCTTCCAGTGATCCTTGGATTCCTCCATGGTCTTGAAGCCAGCTTTCAGTTTTTCGAAGTTCTTCATAACTTCCTCCGATGCTTGCAATCGCTCCGACAATTCTTGATTTTGTTTCTTTAATTTGTCGACTGCGTCAGAGGAAGACTCTAACGCCTTCAAGCGATCCTTCAATTCGGCAATCAAAGTTGTCGAGTCAGCTTCCTTCTAATTTTTAGAGGCAAGCTCCTATGACAAATCTGCGACAGGGCATTCGTCAATTACAATATGTGGAATTCTTGACATACTCAGGATTAAAAGGGACTGCTGATGGCATACCTGATATCCTGCCTAGCAAGACGTCTATCCGGGAGGAGTATGATTTCAGCTCGAGGGTCAGATGACCGACTTCTAACCTCTCCCTAGCAAGCTGATCTTCGGTATCCAGGGCCTTCTCCAGTTTTCTGCTGGCAAATCGCAACACCTTGTTTTTGCTAGCCATGTGCGCTTTCAGTTTTTGAAAAACGTGCATGGGTTAAGCTTGTCATATCTTATAATTTGAAGACGTATGCGTCAGCACCATACCTGGAACGAGTGAGAAACTTTCTAAGTCAGCTCTTCAAATATCTTCAACTCTTCTTGTTCATGAGCTTCATCAAAGCCGGCGACGGCGTGTTTGCCAACGTGGTAAATCACTCGGGCGAACTCAGGCTCTTCCTCAACTCCTTCTCTCACCACTCGGTGTATGGGTATTGCGGCTTCATTTGGTTCAAGGCCGATTGGATAGTCATATGTCGGCTCCAGCATTTTCTCAAAAATTCTTGAAGGCTCCCCCGTGTCCATTGGCACAGAAGCCTCAGGGTTTGAGTCCATTGCAGGGGAGTTCAAGTATGGCATGGGCGAGTCTTTCGTCGCATCATGACCATCGTTTGTTCCTGAAGGTGGGGGAGGAGCTTTCGAATCACTCGGTTTTTTGGCCGAGTGGCTGGGAGCATCATCCTGAGGCGTCTTTTACTCGGTCTTAGAGTTGCCTTCCTCAGGATTGATGTTTTGTGGTGTCGCGCTTCCCGAGGATGCAGACTCCTAAGCTCTGAAATGACGAACAAGGCATTAGCAAGCCATACAGTTACAAAAAAATCAGGGTAGGTTCAGAAATCCATACTTAGCCCGAAGCTTAAATTTCAAGCCAAACTCCTTCGGAGGCGGGCTAGTCGGTCTAGGGCTTTGTGTCTTTGAGGCATAAGCAGAAGATGTTTCTTTTTCTGCACTCGGTCGGGAGTGATCTTCAGCAACATTGGGCCTTAGATCATTTGTTGCTCCTGGCCGAGTGGCAGGAACCTCTTTTGAAGCCTTACGCTTTCTTTCTTCTTCAAGTCTGGCAGTCCGTTCTGCCAGAGGTTCATCATCCTCAGATTCTTCGATCTGCACCTTTCGACGTTTTGGTGCAAACGGCTGTTTGGGTGACCTTTCTGGGGCTTATGGAGGCAATGGAGGGTTTGATGAATACATGTCAAGAGCCTGAAATTCACATAACACGATTACTGCCAGTCATAAAAATGTTAGAAATGGGATGTAGCCACAAGAAGCGATCACTTACATCATTCCTGGTGATTTTTGAATGATAACCCATCCTGGCGGAACCTATGGTCCAGTCAAGCAAAGACGAGAAGACACCCTCCAGTCAAAGTGTCAACTCCCACTCTATCAACTCTTTAGGTACCTCCATAGTAGGGTCCTTTTCCAAGTTGAATTTCCAAGCAGGAATGTGGCATTTTTTAATCAGTTGCACGCGCCGATAAATGAAACTGGCAGCCACATGGACTCCGCTGTATCCATTTTTCTTCAAATCTGCAATTTCTTCTAGTATCTTGTCGACCTACGATTTTGTGGGACATATGTACCCGGGATACCTAACCACTCGGCTAATTGGCCGAGTGGGCCGGGGGCTCGGGTATGGTGTATTCGGCCCAGAAGATATTTACTGAGATACTTGTTTGAGTACGCGGCAAGTTAGGTTAGCAGATATGTTGGATAGATAGAATCTGTTGTAACCAACTAAAAGATTACCATGTAAATCCCTGCCCTTCGGATATATAAGGAGGCATGGGGCCTTTGGCAAGAGACAGACTCCTATTGGAACCCTAATTCCAGTGTGAATCCTAGCAATACAGAAACACCAAATATGACGTAGGGTTATTATCCTTCGGGTGGCCCGAACCTGTGTAAACTTTGTGTCCTGTGTCCATCGATCTTTCATACTCATACGCGTACCTAGATCTACTATCAAGAATATCTCTCGATAGTTGCCACGCCAGGTAGGGGCAGTGTTGAGTGTAGCTTCGTCAAAATCGTTGGCTTTCATCGACATCAAGTTTCGCCCGGGAGACAAGATCTGCTTGGGCACCGTCAGCCTCGTCACCGATCAGCACGGGAACCTCGTCCAGCATGAATGCGTGGCCCACTCGGTTGCTGCCATGGCCGATCAGAGCAATGCGGCCGGCCGATTCCCGCATGGCCTCGACAACGCGGTGACAGCTTTCCAGGTGGAAACCCTCTCGGGTGGCAACTCAACGTTGTCCGCAACACCCCGATTGACAACTTTGGTCGATTCGGGTTACAGTACGGTTGATCTCCCGGCTCATCACATGGATCAGTCGGACGAAGATCCCAAATTTTTTGACGAATCAAGATTGGTTGCAGCAATCGGCCTTGAAAGCGAGTCGCTCCTGGACTTGATTGATGAGCCACGTGATTCAGAGAGTTGTTCCTCAAATTTCCACGAGGTATTCATGGTGGCACCTGCTGCCTAGGGGCAAGCAGACGGCAAAACATCGGCGGATGCTGCCGTGCATGGTACTGCATCGCGCGTAGACGGACATGAAACCGACCTCGAAGACGGTGATCCAGATGTTGCCGCTCCTCCGCTTCGAAGATTGGATGCTCAGCAGAGACCCCGAGTCATCCAAAACCTAGATATGGGAGACCTCAGCTTAAAGCTTGATGGTGAAAACGTCTTCAAGACCCCACCGCACAACATCACGGCCACGGCGACCCTCCTGCCAACAATAGAGCCCCTGCTCCAGGTCTCCCAAGAGTTGACACCTCAGGTCAACCAATTGAAGGCGCACGTCAAGGCCACTGCTGTACTAGAGATGCATGCGACACGATCAATGCTGAGTAAATCTGTTTCTGGGGCCGCTAGTTCGGTACCCAGGGAGGATAGAAGAGACCGACAGCGCTCCAACTAGGAGGCAACCCCGCCTACTATCCCTATGTGCAGGCCCATTACAGAGTACCATGATCGGCATCCAAGCGCCGACCTGCGCAACGGCATACCACCACGTGATGCGCGGGTCCGACTGGACAACAGATACCAGGAGCACAATGATGTGGCTCGCCGAGAGTACGAAGGTGAACGGCGCCGGCGCGGTTATGTTGACTACTTACGTGACAACAGGCGGCAGCCACATAGAGACGATCATTACCGTGATCGATGGGACGAGGGCCACCGCGATGATAGATCTTGCCAAGAAGCCGGCCGTGAACGAGAACGGACTCCGGCCACCGACGATTATGATGAGGAGGCTGGCATCCAAGCCTTCACTCGGGAACTTCGAACCGTCAGCTGGCTGGTCGGCTTCAAGCCAGTCGGCATTGAGAAGTATGACGGCAAGACGGATCCGCGTGACTGGCTTCACGTCTATTCGATAGCCATACGATCTCTCGGTGGCGACAGCTTTGTCATGGCCAACTACTTGCATGTTTGCTTAGCCCCAGCGGCAAGAACCTGGCTCACTAATCTGCCCGACAACTCAATCACCTCCTGGGCAGATCTCTGTCAGCAGTTCATGGCCAATTTTCAAGCCACCTTCGATAGGCCAGGGAATCACTGGGAACTCGGCCGGATCCAGCAGCGGGACCGGGAGCCACTTCGAGAGTACATCCAACACTTCTGCCGAGTGAAAAATACCATCCCTAACATCTCGGATGCTCAAGTTGTCGCCGCCTTCCAGGGATGACTCCGCGACGATGACCTAATAAAGAAGATTGGGAGGTTGGATGCTGCCGGTGGACTGTCAGCCAAAGAATTGTTCACTATGGTCGACAAATATGCTGTCGGCAATTTGGCTCTATTCCAAGTTCACCAGTACAAGGAGGCGACCCCAAGGAACTAGTCGGGTCCATCCGATTATAGCAAGGACGGCGATAGGAAGCGCAAGCAAGACCAAACGGTGGCCAACACTGAGTGCCCGACCAGGAGGAAACCAGTCACTCAGGATGAGTTCGACAAGATGCTTGATGGCCCTTGCCAGCTACATGATGGAGCCCACAAAGCCAGGGAATGCTTCAAGCTGAAAAACTTCGCCCATCACGCCTTGAAGGTCTGCAAAGAACGTCCCTGGATCCCCAAGGGTGGCAGAAAGGACTCGGACAAGGATAACCAAGACAAGGATAAGGAGGACTTCCAAGACCCCGAACGTGAGGTCAATTACATCTGTGGCCGGTCTACGGCCAACTCAAAGCACCAGCAGAAGATCCTCTACAAAGAGGTCCACTCGGTCTCACCAGCGGTACCTCAGTATCTGTGATGGTCAGAGGTTCCAATTACTTTTGATCGGTCCGACCATCTGGATCACATCCCCAGGCCCCGGAAATATCCCTTAGTGCTAACGCCGACTGTTAACCGAGTCTGGCTAAATCGGGTACTGGTAGATGGTGGTAGCAGTTTGGACATCCTCTTTGTGAAAACCATCAAGAAGCTTGGCATACCCTTGACCGACCTCAAGCCAAGTGGATCGCCATTTCATGGTGTGATCCTCGGCATGCAAATAGTCCCTCTGGGAAAAATCACTCTGCCTGTGACTTTCGGCACTCTGGAGAACTACAGGACGGAGCGCATTACCTTCAAGGTCGCCGACCTCGACTCTACGTATCACGCCATTATAGGGCGGCCAACCATCGCTAAATTCATGCCGGTACCTCATTATCCTTATATGATGATGAAGCTGCTAGGACCAAATGGAGTCATCTCAATCCACTCGGATGTGCGGACCTCATATCACTGCGACATCGGCAGTTGTGAGTTGACCGAGAAAATAGTAGTAGCATCGGAGCTGGCCGAGCTAAAGGAAGCGATCGCAACGGCGGAGGAGGGCATGCTTGACCCTGCTCCAAGGAAAGCGCTAAAGACTACGGTACAGGCGGACGCCATGGAGTCCAAGAAGATTAGCCTAGATGATAATGATGTATCCAAGACCACCAATATTGGGGTCAATTTAGGTGATAAATAGGAAAGCGCGCTCATCCTTTTTCTTAGAAATAATAAAGATATATTTGCATGGAAACCTTCTGACATGCCAGGTGTTCTAAGGGAAAAGGGTGAGCACAAACTTCACGTGCGTGAATACGCCAGGCCGGTAAGGTAACAGCTTAGACGATTCTCACAAGACCGAAAGGATGCGATTTGGAAAGAAATCAGTCGACTGCTGGCAGCCGGTTTTATTAAAGAAGTTTTCCACCCCGATTGGTTGGCCAACCCAGTTCTGGTGCGGAAGAAGAATAAGGACTGGCGGATGTGCGTGGATTACATCGGCCTTAACCAAGCTTGTCCGAAAGATCCGTTCACTCTCCCACGTATTGATCAAGTGGTCGATTCAACAGTTGGATGCGCTCTGTTGAGCTTCTTAGATGCCTATTCAGGGTACCATCAGATTCCCTTAATCCAATCTGACCAGCTCAAAACCTCGTTCATCATGCCGTTTGGAGCCTTCTGTTACACAACAATGCCCTTTGGCCTGAAAAACACTAGTACCACCTACCAGCGGACTATGCAGTGATGTTTAGACAACCAGATAGGTGGGAATGTTGAGGCTTACGTCGATGATGTGGTAGTCAACACTCGGCTCTCCACCGACTTGATATCTGACCTAGATGAAACATTCGGCAACCTTCGGAAATACAACATGAAGCTAAATCCAAAAAAATGCGTCTTTGGGGTCCCTTCAGGAAAACTACTCGGTTTTCTGGTATCACACAGAGGGATTAAAGCTAATCCAGAAAAGGTAAATGTCATATTACGAATGGGAACTCCACATTCGCAAAAAGACATTCAAAAGCTCACTGGTTGTATGGCTGCACTCAGTCGATTTGTATCACGACTCGGCGTCCGAGGGTTACCCTTTTTTTGATTACTCAAGAAGCAAGAATCATTCACCTGGAATGATGATGCACAGAAAGCCTTGGAAAATTTTAAGGCTTACATTAGTGGTCCTCTAGTCTTAACTCCCCCAGAGCCAAAGGAACCTTTGCAGCTGTACATTTCCGTAACCAAACACGTTGTCAGTACTGTGCTGGTGGTGGAACGGGAGGAAGATGGCAAGGCTCAAAAGGTGCAACGACCAATATATTTTGTTAGTGAGGTCTTATCGGAATCCAAGGTACGATATTTCCAGCTTCAGAAATTAATTTATGCATTACTGATGACATCTAGGAAGTTGAAGCATTACTTTGAGGATCATCCAATTGAGATCCACATGTCGTTCGGCCTAGGCGAATTGCTGCACAACGGAGAGGCCACTGGGAAAATCGCCAAATAGGCCATCGAGCTCAGATCATATGATATCACCTTTAAGTCACGCGACTCGATCAAAGGTCAATCTTTGTCGGACTTCATCGCCGAGTGGACAGAATGTGTGTTACCTCCCGACTCACAAGAATTATGCTATTGGAGAATGACGTTTGACGGCTCCTTACAACTGGAAGGTGCAAGAGTAGGAGTCATACTGGTATCTCCTGACGGAGCCAAGTTGTGGTACGTTCTTCGAATGCACTTCCGTGCCTCTAACAACGCCGCAGAATATGAGGCGCTATTACATGGACTTCGGACAGCTATCTCACTCGGCTTCCAAAGGATAAGCGTCTCTGGCGACTCAGTGCTAGTTATAAATCAAGTAACGAAGGAGTGGTGTTGTTCCCACGAAAGCATGACATCCTAGTGCACCGAAGTTTAGAAGCTCAAAGACAAGTTTGATGGCATTGAGTATAAACATGTCCTACGCAAGTTTAGCGAAGAGGCGGATGAACTGGCCAAACTTGGGTCTAGCAGATCTAAAATACCTGACAGAGTATTCCTTGACGATCTGCATAAGCCATCTGTACTAACCTAGCAAACTATGGAGCAGTCGGCACTAAAGGCAGGGGCAGCACCGCATGTAGCTGTCATTGAGGTAGATTGGCGCACTCCCTTCATTGAGTATCTAGATCGTGATACACTACCGACCGACAAAGATGAAAGCTCAAGGGAGTTTTACTCACCTTTTCATAGCAGTGGACAAGTTCTCTAAATGGATCGAAGCAAAGCCAGTCGATAAGATTTCAGCAAAGAAGGCCATCGAGTTTATGACCGAAATAGTCACCCGGTTCGGTGCCCCACACAAGATAATCATTGACAACGGTGCTCAATTCACAGCAGAGGAGTTTAAAGTGTTTGCGGGCCGAGTCGGCTTTAAGATTGTCTATACCTCGGCCGCCCATCCACAGAGCAATGTCTAGGTTGAGACGGTAAACGGCCTCCTACTTTCTGGAATTAAGCCTCATATATTTGATCGGCTGGAAGAGTACGCTCGATGGTGGGTTCGAGAATTACCATCTGTGTTGTGGGGACTTAGAACCAACGTAAGTCGTGCCACCGGGCACTCCCCTTTTTCTCTGGTTTATGGCTCAGAAGCCATGTTACCAATCGAGATTCTTTTTGCCTCCCCCCGTGTGGCAGCGTATGAAGAAAAAACCTCCAACGACCATAGGTGTGATGACTTGTTGTTGTTAGAGGAGCAGCGAGATGCCACTATAATTCGGTCGGCAAAGTACCAACAAAGTTTGCGGCGTTATCACGACAAAAATGTTTGAACACGGGGTTTTTCCGTCGGCAACTTGGTTTTGAAGCAAGTTCAGTCTAAGGTCGGTAAGCACAAGCTGTCGGCTCCATGGGAAGGACATTTTATTATAAAGGAAATCACTTGGCCAGGTGCCTATCGACTGATGAATGAGGACGGGTCGGACCTTCAAAGTTCCTGGAACGTTTTACAGCTATGTCGTTTTTATGCCTAGTAATTATAGTTTATTTTACTTCTATTATTGAATATATATACATAGTGGTCATGATATCTGATTTCGCAATTTATGATTTTTGTGAATAATTGTTGTTATTGTTTACATCATGGCTCAAATTCTGATACTTGGTATCACCCTAACTCGCGCAATTCGACCAAGCGGGTTACTTAGTCCCCAGGGTTCTTGCCGTCTGTTAGGGACCAAGGCAATTCTCCTAATTCGCAAATGCTTGACCGAGTGAGTTCTTAGTCTCCATGGTTCATATCGGTTATTAGGAGCGTTGTTTAGAGGGCTGACATAAGTTGTGTATTGGTTGTGAGTGTTTAACAAGAGTTCATACAATACATATACAAAGCAGCGTGACCCAAGAATTCATTACAATACTGGTAATGAATCTAGACCTTAGCGGTCTATCAAACATTAGTTATATTACAGTAACGGAGCTGTAATATAGTATTTTAAGCTTTACAATTCCTTACACTTTGGGTAAGGGATCTAGCTCTATCTGGTCGGCTAATATATCTGCTATTTTTTGCGCCTCAGCCATGAGGGCTTCACATTGCTCATCTGAGAAATCTTCATGGAAACCTTCGGCTACCACGTCTAACTCTATGCTGGGGATGTGGGACTGTGGAATTCTAGGACTTGTGTGCCAGCCAGCTCTACAACATGTCGAGCATGTTCTTTCAGTCGGCCGGGTGCCCCTTGTAGCCTCGTCATCAGGTCTTGACATCGAGGTGGTTTTTCTTCAGGATATATGTGTTGGGCGACCACCTCTGCATCCTTCTGAAGAGCTGCAAGAGACCATCGAAGGTTTTCATCACCCTCTATAAATTTCTTCTGCAAAAGCTCATAGGACCTCTTTGATCCTACAAGAGTACAATAATCACTTACCTCATATATGTCCAGTACAATGAACTTCGATATAAAGGTATTAGATGAATAAACACTTACCTCTTAGGCGTTTCTCGGCTTCTATCTTTGCGGGCCGAGTCGGCTTTAAGATTGTCTATACCTCGGCCGCCCATCCACAGAGCAATGTCTAGGTTGAGACGGTAAACGGCCTCCTACTTTCTGGAATTAAGCCTCATATATTTGATCGGCTGGAAGAGTACGCTCGATGGTGGGTTCGAGAATTACCATCTGTGTTGTGGGGACTTAGAACCAACGTAAGTCGTGCCACCGGGCACTCCCCTTTTTCTCTGGTTTATGGCTCAGAAGCCATGTTACCAATCGAGATTCTTTTTGCCTCCCCCCGTGTGGCAGCGTATGAAGAAAAAACCTCCAACGACCATAGGTGTGATGACTTGTTGTTGTTAGAGGAGCAGCGAGATGCCACTATAATTCGGTCGGCAAAGTACCAACAAAGTTTGCGGCGTTATCACGACAAAAATGTTTGAACACGGGGTTTTTCCGTCGGCAACTTGGTTTTGAAGCAAGTTCAGTCTAAGGTCGGTAAGCACAAGCTGTCGGCTCCATGGGAAGGACATTTTATTATAAAGGAAATCACTTGGCCAGGTGCCTATCGACTGATGAATGAGGACGGGTCGGACCTTCAAAGTTCCTGGAACGTTTTACAGCTATGTCGTTTTTATGCCTAGTAATTATAGTTTATTTTACTTCTATTATTGAATATATATACATAGTGGTCATGATATCTGATTTCGCAATTTATGATTTTTGTGAATAATTGTTGTTATTGTTTACATCATGGCTCAAATTCTGATACTTGGTATCACCCTAACTCGCGCAATTCGACCAAGCGGGTTACTTAGTCCCCAGGGTTCTTGCCGTCTGTTAGGGACCAAGGCAATTCTCCTAATTCGCAAATGCTTGACCGAGTGAGTTCTTAGTCTCCATGGTTCATATCGGTTATTAGGAGCGTTGTTTAGAGGGCTGACATAAGTTGTGTATTGGTTGTGAGTGTTTAACAAGAGTTCATACAATACATATACAAAGCAGCGTGACCCAAGAATTCATTACAATACTGGTAATGAATCTAGACCTTAGCGGTCTATCGAACATTAGTTATATTACAGTAACGGAGCTGTAATATAGTATTTTAAGCTTTACAATTCCTTACACTTTGGGTAAGGGATCTAGCTCTATCTGGTCGGCTAATATATCTGCTATTTTTTGCGCCTCAGCCATGAGGGCTTCACATTGCTCATCTGAGAAATCTTCATGGAAACCTTCGGCTACCACGTCTAACTCTATGCTGGGGATGTGGGACTGTGGAATTCTAGGACTTGTGTGCCAGCCAGCTCTACAACATGTCGAGCATGTTCTTTCAGTCGGCCGGGTGCCCCTTGTAGCCTCGTCATCAGGTCTTGACATCGAGGTGGTTTTTCTTCAGGATATATGTGTTGGGCGACCACCTCTGCATCCTTCTGAAGAGCTGCAAGAGACCATCGAAGGTTTTCATCACCCTCTATAAATTTCTTCTGCAAAAGCTCATAGGACCTCTTTGATCCTACAAGAGTACAATAATCACTTACCTCATATATGTCCAGTACAATGAACTTCGATATAAAGGTATTAGATGAATAAACACTTACCTCTTAGGCGTTTCTCGGCTTCTATCTTTTCAGCTTCAAGGGTGGCAACCTTTTCCTTATACTCTTCTTTTAGCTTTTCAACTTCTTTGAATGCTTTCTGGAATTGGTTTAGCTCATCCACAGCCTTTTTGAAGATCTTTTCAGCCTTGATTAATTCAGTTTCTAGCTTTGTGTTTCTCTCCTTTTGGCTTTTTATTGTCTCTTCAGTGTCTATCAGTTACAAACATTTTAGTACACATATATATTTTTGTATGCATAAGTACATTCATTTTTACCTTCAGCCCTTTTCTTCCACGAATTTTGTGATTCTTGCATTGTCTTGAAGTCATCTTTTAGCTTTTCAAAATTTTTCTTGATCTCTACCGAGTCCTGGATCTGCTTCTTTAATCATTGATTCTCGGACATCAAAGTTTCAATAGCTTGGGCAGACGACTCCAGTTCTTTTATACGGCCTTCGAGACTTGCAATTTGAGCGGCCGGCTGGGCATCTTGTTTTTGTTTCAATTCCAACGACCGCGATGCCTCTGTATGGATGAGGTCCAATATTCATATTCCACAGATAGCTTGTGAGGTATAGGCTTTATTGGTCTCATACCTTGTAGCTCAAAATGAAGTTCATCAACTTGACATGAACAAGCTTTTAGAGCAACTGATAAGCGCCCGACTTTTAGTCTCTCTTTGGCAAGCTAATCTTCTAAGTCGACGGTTTTTTCACAATGCCTCTTGATAAGTTGCAGAAGCTTACTCTTGTTGGCCATATGGGTTTTCAGAGCTTGCAATGATGGCGAATGGTGATTATTATTGACAAGAAGGGAGGAATACCTGGAAGGAATGATAGGCTTTTCAGTATGTTCTTCAAATTTTTTCAATTCCGCTTGCTCTGCTGACTCATCAAATCCGGTGATGGCAAATCGGCCAATATGATATACTGACCTAGTCGGCGTTGGCTGTTCTGAAGCACCTTCTCTTACCACTTGGTGAATAGGAGTCGGCGTGACGTTTTCCTCCGGACCGATTGGATACTCATATGTTGGTTCTGGCATAGTTTCAAAAACCAGTGATGGCTCTTCGGGTTCGGTGGAGGCAGGACTATCAGCGCTCGTTGCCATCTCAGACTTATGCAGGTCCAGGATATTGGGTGATTTAGCCTGGTTATCTTCTGGCTGAGTGGATTCGGGTGCACTCTTCAAATCACTCGGTTTCTCTGCTGAGTGATCTGGGACATCATCTCTGGATGACCCGACATGTGGTGTCTCCTGGTCTTTTTCAGGAACTGGACTTTGCGCCGGGACTTCTTCAAAAGACGACCGCCCAGACGACCTGTCAATTAGATAGAGATTACATATTTATTCAAATGGAGAGTTAAGCTTCAAGTTACATTGTTTTGTTTACCTTGAGCGGCATTTGAATTTTAGGCTTGACACTCTTGGTGGGGGGCTGGTTGGCCTTAGGGCACCTGTTGTGTCTAGTGCCGCCTCATGGGTGCCTGCCTTGCTTGGTTCACCCGGACGATTTTGTTCTTTTTCATCCGTGGTCCATCGAGTGGTGGAGGCTTTCTCTGAAGTCTTTTTCTTCGCCTCTTCTTGAAGTCTAGCTAATCTTTCAGCTAGCGACTCTTCTTCGTCAGAATCTTCAATGTGCGCCTTGCGGCGCTTGGAGGCTGATGGTTGTGTGGGAGAATTCTTTTGTGGCGTCGGCGGTAATGGTGGATTGGACACATATACATCAAGGTTCTGCAACATATGCGATGTATAATTCATTAATAAACATAATGAAAGAGGTGTTAATTTTCATGCAGCGAGGTGGGTGACTTACTGCACTCCTGTCAATCAAGGAATGATGTCCAGATTTTGCACTCCCTAGAGTCCAATGAAGAAGTGATGCAAATATGTTCTCCAGATGCAATGTCAATTCCCTCTCTGACAATATTTCTAGTACTTCCATTGTGGGGTCTGAGCCCAATTGAAATTACCATCCTGGAACATGGCGTTTCTTGATAGGCTGTACGCGCCGATATATGAAGCTTGCGGCAACGTGTATGCCAGTATATCCTTTCGACTTGAGATAAGCAATGTGCTTTAATATAGAATCAACCTGAGACTTCTTGTTTGGATGAGCCTTTGCTGACCACTCGGGTCGTGGCTGGGGGGCTTCGGCCATAGTTTCTGGCAAAGGTGGAGCATGGTCTCCATGGTAAAACCAGTCCGCGTGCCACTCCTTGTTGGTTGATGGAAGTGGCACATCAATATACTTGGATTTATTTCTTAATTGGAATCCAGCCCCCCCCCCCTATGACATTATTATTGTTTGACTTCAAAACAAAGAGTTCTTTGAAGGTATCAAAATGGGGATAGATACCCAAGAACACTTCACATAGGTGAATAAATATGCAGATGTGCAAAATGGAATTCGGATTTAGATTGACAAGATTGATACCATAGAAGCAAAGAAGACCCCTAAAGAAGTCGCAACAAGGGATCCCAAATCCACGATAGAAAAAAGAGGAGAAAACAGTGATTTGGACGACAGGAGGTTGGGGAAATTTCTGACCTATAGCCTCAATCCATCCTCCGGCCTGGTCATCCTGCAACATGCCGTCAATCACCAGTCTGTTGATTTTTTCTGAATCCATGGCTAACGCAGGGAACTCCTTGATGGCGGCAGGGATGTCAAAAACTGCCTCTTCTTCCTCGCCCTTCTCAGTAGAAGATTGCTTCTGGGATTGTGCCTTAGAGCTTTGGCGGGTGGGCTTCGGGGCCATCGCTCTTGGTTTAGTGCAGTGGGAAGCAGTTGCGTGGAGTTTTCGGGAGGAAGTGGAAGTCTCAGATCTAGGGTTTGTGTGCACAAAATGGCGGTGGCGGCAAAATGAAGACGAAGGGATGCGACTGTTTGGAGGTCCTTTTATAAGGGATAAATGACCTGGTGGGCCAAGGCTTCTCGTAATCTGTTAAGTCCAGTTTTGTTAATTGGTATGTGCATTTATTATATTATTGAGACTCATTTTCAAAGTTGATTTTGGATATTGTGAATCTTAACATTAGTAATAAATCACTCGAATTGTTGCAGTTTGAACCTTGGAAATTGTACCTTTCGAGATTCTGTAATAAATCACTCAGATTGTTGTGGTTTCAACCTTGGAAATTGTGCCTTTCAAGATTCCATGATAAATCACTCCGATTGTTGTAGTTTCAATCTTGGAAATTGTGTCTTTTGAAATTTCGTGATAAATCAATCAGATTGTTGAAGTTTCTACCTTGGAATTTATAACTTTCGAGATTTTTATGATATATCACTCGGATTATCTCGGCACCAATCTTGGGGGCTGTGTTTCCGTGTTATATTACTACTATTCATACATCACCAATCTTGGGGGCTATGACAATTGAATTTCATTGTTACTCATTCGGATTAAGGGCACTTCAGCATTATGGATATAAATATTAATTTGGTGACGCATCAGTCGACGAGTGAGAAAATATGGAGCTTGTTTAGACAAATTGGAAGATTCAGATGACATTATGCCCTTTTCTATTAAGGGACAAGATTAATTGGACATTTTTCAATAACTCAAAAGTTGCTTCGGTGTAGACTCAACACCCTTCTGAGTTGGGGGCTATATTCATAGGCTATGTCTTTTTCAGGGATTTATGAATAAGAGTTATTTGAAGAAAAAGCACTTCCCAATTTCATAAGATGTAAAGGCAAATCAAGACGACGATTCAAAATGGAATGTGCTTGGGGGCTACTGTCGGACATATGTACCCGAGATACTTAACAACTCAGCTAATTGGCCGAGTGGGCCGGGGGCTCGGGTATGGTGTATTCGGACTAGAAGATATTTACTGAGATACTTGTTTGAGTAGGCGGCAAGTTAGGTTAGCAGATATATTGGATAGATAGAATCTGTTGTAACCGACTAAAAGATTACCATGTAAATCCCTACCCTTCGGATATATAAGGAGGGCAGGGGGCCTTTGGCAAGAGACAGACTCGTATTGTAACCCTAATTCTAGTGCGAATCCTAGCAATACAGAAACACCAAACAGGACGTAGGGTTATTATCCTTCGGCAGGCCCGAACCTGTATAAACTTTGTGTCCTGTGTCCATCAATCTTTCGTACTCATATGCGTACCTAGATCTACTATCGAGAATATCTCTCGATAGATTTCTTGTTTGGAGACGCCTTTGTCGACCACTCGGGTCGTGACACTGGCGCTTCAGCTGCAAACTCTAACAATGATGGCGCATGGTTCCCATGGTAGAACCAGTCAGTGTGCCACCCTTTGTTTGTCGAGCGGAGAGGAACCTCGATATACTTTGACTTGTTCCTAAGCTGATCCTGAAGGACTTCATCGATTACTAGCCTGTTGATCTTCTCCGCGTCCATGGCGGAGGCCGGGAACTCTCTGATCCCCATCGGAATATCAAAGCAAGCTTCATCCTCCAATGAAGTAGGGGATGCTTGCTTCCGTGAGTCTTTCACGCTTGGGCGAGATCTCTTTGGAGCCATGGAGCGGTGGATTTGCGGAAATGGAAAGATTGAATGCCGAACAGGGTGCGAGGGAACATCTAGGGTTTGAAGCAAGAGGCGGCGGAAGCAGAGCGAAATGGAGGTGAGGGGTCATGAATGAGAAAAGTGTGCTTATGTAGTGACCGATTAACCTAATTGACCCCGTACGGTAATGGGCCTACTTAGCCCGCTAGCTCACTTCTAAATGTCAGGGCGCGTCCTTTTAGTGTAACTGGGATGATGTCTATTATATCCCTTTACAATGACACTTAGATTGAAACAACGCCAACCTTGGAGGCTGTTATCTGGGAAATTGTGATATATCACTCGGGTCACATCAGCACCAATCTTGGCGGTTGTTATCTGGGAAATTGTGATATATCACTCGAATCACATCAGCACCTATCTTGGGGGTTGTTATTTGGGAAATTGTGATCAATCATTCGGACCACACCAGTGCCAATCTTGGGGGCTGTTATTTGGGAAATTATGATCAATCATTAGGACCACACCAGCGCCAATCTTGGGGGCTGTTATCTTGCAGATTGTGATCAATCATTCGGATCACATCAGCGCCAATTTTAGAGGCTGTTATCTGGGGAATTCTGGTCAATTACTTGGATCACAACAGCGCTAATCTTGGGGGCTGTTATTTCGAGATTTGTGATTAATCACTTGGATTGTCATCACCAATCTTGGGGGCTGGGGTTTTGAATTTCATGATAAATCACTCGGACTGAAGCATCATCAGACATGGGAATCTGTTGTTTTTAAATTGGTGATGAATCACTCAGATAATGGTCATATAATATGCAGTAGAGCTGATTATCTTGACAAGTCACTCAATTTGTTCGGGAAAGTATCAGATTCGAATAGCCAATGTTTTTAGCTCACAAGGCATTTCATTCAAAATGTCTCCTGTGCTGGGGGCTATGATTGGTTATAGATGATTAATATTTTTGGTCTTTAAACTCATAAATCATTTCAGGAAAGGATTAAATGTCTCTTGAGTTGGGAGCTGGACCACCGAGATATCGAAGAAATTTTTGTGTTTATCAAGTTGAAGTACTTTTCAATTCCAAGAAATGTTGAAGCAAATTGGAGCTATGATTGAATTTGGAAAGTCCATGGGGGCTACTGTGGGATACATGTACCCAGGATACCTGGCCACTCGATTATATGGCCGAGTGGGTCAGGGGCTCGGATTATGACGTGTTCGAGAGTATGGCTTAGAAGATATTTATTCAGATATTTATGTTGAGTAATCGGCAAGTTAGGTTAGCAGACAGGATGGAATCTTCTGTAACCGAATGATAGACTACCATGTAAGCCGCTATCCTTCGGGTATATAAGGAGGGCAGGGGGTCTTCGATAGAGGGGAGAGACGTATTGGAACCCAAATTCCAGTGTGCCATCAAGCAATACAATAACACCAAACAAGACGTAGGGTTTGTATCCGCAAGAAGGCCCGAACCTGTATAAACCCTGTGTCCTGTGTCCATCAATCTTTCACACTCATATGCATACCTAGATTAACTATCGAGAGTATCTCTCGACACTTGGAGTAGAAGAATCCATCTAATTAGCCTTCGTTTAGCATCTTTCTTAGTGAGCAGGTATTTTAAAGCAGCATGATCAGTGTGAACAATAACCTTTGCTCCTACTAAGTATGACCTAAACTTACCGATAGCAAAAACAATGGCAAGGAGCTCTTTTTCCATAGTGGCATAATTAAGTTGTGCTCTTGTCAAGGTCTTGCTAGCATAGGCTATGACGTGATGCTTGTTATCTTTGGTTTGGCCAAGAACATCCCCAATAACATAATCACTAGCATCACACATGATTTCGAAGGGCAACGTCCAATCGGGGGGTTGAATGATTGGAGCTGAGACGAGCGCCTTCTTAAGGATATTAAAGGAATGCAGGTACTCATCAACGAAATCAAAGGGAGCATCCTTAGCCAAAAGACTAGTGAGGGGTCTGGCGATTTGGGAAAAGTCCTTGATAAAACACCGATAAAACCCTGCATGTCCTAAGAAACTCCGGAACCCATTAACAGAGAAATCATCTATGAAGACTTCCATGATTTCTTTGATCATGTCAGAGAATATAGACATCATGCACCTTTGGAACGAAGCCGGTGCATTACACAACCCAAATGACATTCTCCGATACGCATAGGTTCCGTAAGGGCTTGTGATGGTAGTCTTACTTTGATCATCGGGATGGATGGGAATTTCATGGTAACCAGAATACCCATCAAGGAAATAAAAGAAGGAATTATTGGCAAGACGCTCTAACATTTCATAAATGAAGGGCAGTGGGAAATGATCCTTTTTTGTTGTCTCATTGAGCCTCCGATAGTCGATGCACGTCCTCCATCCCGTGATGGTGCATCGAGGGATCAACTCATTTCTATCATTTCTAATGACTGTCATGCCTCCATTCTTAGGCACTACTTGCACAGGGCTAACCCATTCACTATGAGGAATGGGATTAATTATCCCGGCGTGCAAAAGTTTCAAAACCTCCTTCTTTACAACCTCTCTCATTGCATTATGTATCCTCCTCTGAGGCTCCCTAGAAGGTGTGCTATCAGGATCAATGGGAATGTGATGGGTGGCGGGACTAATTCCCTTAAGATCTTGGAGTGAGTAGCCTAAGACAGAATGATGCTTTTCTAGGATGGCTAAAAGTTTAGTTGTTTCTTCCTCGGTTAGTCTATCACTTATGATAACAGGGGCTTCCAGGTCGCCATTTAGGAAAGCATAGCATAGGCCAGAAGGCAAGGGCTTAAGCTCAATCGGAGGTCGTGATGGTGGTTCTTCAATGGGTAGCTCAATTGTCTCCTGAAACTCGTCCTCCTCTTGGATAAACTCTTTAGCATCTCTTTCTAGAAGGGGTTCAGGGGAATCAAATTGAAGAATAGCCATTACTTCCTCGATTGGCTCTTCCTCAGGGGAAGGATCTGGTAGGGAGTTCCTTGATCAGGAGATCGAGACAGAAAACTCCCCCCCCCCCCCTAGTTTTACGTCAAGACTTCCAAGCATCGGTACATCCATGTGTAATTTCTCAATGGGATGTCCGACTAAGACATCAAAATCCTGAATGTCAAAGACATGGAAGTCTAGGGCAGCCTCGACGTTTGCGTGCCTTATGGTCACATCTTGCAAAGTCCCGTATCCTTCTAAAATAGGGCCAAAGGGGCTCTTGAAGGATTTACTAGTCGGTGCCAATGGCGTATCGCCCAAAATGTCAAATGCAAAGGCACTAGAAACTATGTTGGCACCAACAGTGGGTTTATAAAGAACTTCCATCATGACTCCTCCAATGTCACATCGACTAGTTGAAGAGGGAGAGCAAATTCGAATTACTTTACAGGATAGCTCAACCTCTCACAACCATTCGTCGCTCATAATTGAAGTTAACTCCTTCACCATCTCTTGGAGGAATGTCTCTTCAAGTGGCTCAGGAGGAGAGATGGGAGTTGGGGGTTTCTTTTGGCAACAATACCTTGAGGTGTTTCCATAATCTTCAAAAATTTCTTCCTCAAAGTCAAATGGGAAATCTGAGGGTTGAATTTCTTTTTCCCTAGGTGTTCCCGGTCCGGGTGAGGGCTCAATGGTCAAATCTTGGGGTATGCAAAGAATAGGGTTGGATTCGGCTATTAAGGGTTCCTCATGGCTCGACATGGCTTCCTCCTAGAGGGGTTTGGCATGATCAGAAAGGAAAGAAGTGTTTTCTAGAATACGGTCTAGGATTTCTGTTCCTTTTGTCATGGTCTTGTGGATGAACGATCCTCCAGCAGCAATGTCGAGGTATAGGGCAGCTTCCTTGTTCAAACCCTCACGAAAATGTTGCAGCAACATCGGGTCGGGAATGGAAAGGTTGGGTCCGGATTTGGATAGCAAATTAAGCCTAGCCCAGGCTGCACCTAAAGATTCCTTCTCATTCTGGCAAAAACCAAGAATTTCCATACGAAGGGAGACAATACGGGACGTAGGGAAGAAAGCGAGACAAAATTTATCTTGAAGTTCTTCCCAATCACTATTTACACTCTCGACAGTACGAATGTACCATTGTTTTCCCTCTCCATGAGGGAAAAGGGAAACAATTTCCACTTTAGAGTTTCATGTGACATGCCCTTTATAGAAAGGCATGAACACAGTTGCTCGAATTCACGTAGGTGATGGTTTGAGTTTCACTTTCTAAGCCAGAAAAGTATTGTTCCCGAACCATGGCCATAAATCCAGGGCGAAGTTCGTAGCCAGAAGTATGAATTGCGTTCGCGGATGTTGGTGGCTCAAAGAACTCGCCCTTTGGAGCAGAAAAGGATTGGATAGAAGGTTGCTCCATTGTAGAAATAGGGAAAGAAATAAATAAAGACAAAAAGGATACAAGGACGAAAAAGGCGCCAACAACAACCATTCCCCGGCAACGGCGCCAAAAATGCTTGTTGGTATTTCTTATGATCACAGATAAATCCGCAAGTGCACGGACACCGTTGTTGCACTTCACCTAAGAGTATTCCAAGGTATCAAATTCATAGGGAATGTGTATATCTAATCTCCTATCTTAATATGTCCAAGGACAACAAGAATATAGTAGGCAAAGGGTAGAGAGGATTCCTATGGTCAAGGATCCTATAATAAGATAGGTTCAGTCTATAACTGCTTACTTAGGGCACCGGCTTACCCCTGCATCCACATGCGACTCCGGCCAACAGCTCTATGACGTACCCAAACATGGAGGATTACTAAGGCCAGATAGGACTATCACCATCTACCGACTACCTCTAGAAACCGTGGGGCACGCGACAAACAAAAGTAACCTCTAGCCTAGACACCACGTCTATGCTATTAATTACTATCAAAATCTCGATGTCACACTTATAGAAGACTATGATACTCTAAGTAAATAGAGCGATGATCCCGTAAGCAACTACGAAAAGAAATTACTTAAAAAGGAAACTTAAATGCCAATGGAAGATCACGAATACTTACTAAGAAAGGAAAGCATTCGCCGAGGTATAAGTGTGGAGAAGGCGCCGACAAGCCTAGACCTCCTCCTAACTCTCCCTCACTCTCTCCCTATTTTCTAAGCACTTTGGCAGTGCTAAAGCCTTTTGATTGGAGCTCGAATCTCTTCTTCTTGTGTTGTGTCGTGTTTATGCCGAATTCCCCCTCTATTTATAGGTGGCGAAGGCTTAGCGGGTACTTCAAGGTGGAGGAGAGTAGGTGGGTAAAGATTCCCCCGCAGGGCGGCGGCATTGGCCGGGCGGCCGCACATGTTGGGCGGCATGACAGGCCGGGCGGCAGGGAGCATCGGGCGGCCTTTCGGTTTGGTCGGTTTTCGACCACCTTCCCTCAGACGACTCAGATTCAATCCGGATGACGGTTGTTAGGTCAGTTCCCGATTGCCTTATCCACTTGGCGTCGGTTGGCATAATGAGCCGAGTGGGCTGGACAACCCGAGAGGAAAATCCCAGGCCGTGCTGCGGGGTCGGCCGGGTGGCCTGGCAGGCCGGGTGGTGGCCTATGCTGGGCGGTGGCCCCTTTTGGGTGCTGACCACCTCCGGGGCATATATTCACTTGTCCATGTTGTGCCACGTGGATGTCTCCTTCACTTCTCCACTTTTTACCCTCCTTAGTCCGGGAATGGAAAACGGCCTTATCTTGGAGTGTTTTGCAGGGTCGACCGGGCCAGATGATCGGTCAGGCGATGATCCCGTCTGATTGGTCGAGTGGTCGCCCAACTGGTCGATTAGGCTTTTGGCCTTCGTCTAGGTGATCACCTTGATCACCTAGCCCGGTGATGATCCAGGTGGCAGATTACCTTGCCAGTCCTGGATCCATTGGGAAGATAAGGGTTGGGTGCTGGTTTTGGCCTCAGATGACCCTGTTGGCCGGCTGTCCGGCTGTTTTACGGCAAGATCAACCGACGGGGTGTTTCTTCATGTTTTTGCATATTTTGGCTTTCTCATGCCTACAAACACATATTTCACCAAAACTCGTGGAACATGTTAATAATAAACTACCGCCACTATGTTGTTTTATTTCTTTTATGTTATTTATGCAAGGATTTGAGCAGTTAGATTTAGCATTTAAGGACCATCAACAGTCACTTTCAGGGGTCATACCGACAGGGGGAGCAGGACAGACACTCTCTTCAACTCAGCTCTCCCCCATGTCAGCTTTCTCTGTATCTACGTTGTTTGTTTCTCCTTCACACTCTTTGACTTCGCAGATGGCAGGACCCTCAACCTCTCAGCACTTACCAGTCAGGAGTCTGCTCTCAGACATAGTGCACACCTCTCGTGCAGACTCCCAGCCAGCTCTAGAGTCAGCTACAGCTCCATCTCTTACTGCTACAGTCACCATGCTCACTCCTCAGGCAGCAGAGGATCATGTTCGTGGAGGTTTCTCGTACCAGGATGTGGCACATCTCATTCTTCTCCAGACTTAAGCTTAGGAGACTGCCGCAGTCACTCCAACAGAGCAGGAAAGAGGGTCTGAGTCGCCTGTAGACCTTGACTTCTTTGACCAGATAGATGGTCAGGTGGCACAGGCTCAGGGGGCACAACAGGATCCAGCACAGGAGCAGCCCGGAGCAGAGCCTTCAGAGGATGTCGTTGCACCACTTCCTTCGACCACGAGCGCTTAGATGTTTATTTTTCCCACTTTTTGGTTCTTGTTGCCAAAGGGGGAGAAGAGTCCTAGGTCCAGGGGGAGTGGGAGTGTGATCCTGCGCGATCGAGAGTAGCATGTATCTAGGGGGAGCATTTGTAGATTTTGGGAGTTAGATACATTTGGATCTTATTTTGATGGAGTTACTCGATGTTCGTGGATTTTGATGAGTCATGGTTTTCATTAGCTTGTGTTTGACTCATTTTAATCTCACTTGGTTTATTCTCATATGCAGTGCCTTGTATTCATTAATTATCTTGTATGCCTGTGTATGATGCCATGATGATGATTGCTTGCTCTTAATTCTTATACATAGTCATGCTAACCTGTTGCATCTCATCATTCATGTCTTGTATTGCATGTCTTTATGCTTTTCTTTAATATATTGCCATGACATGCATGCATTATCATCTAGAGTATGCTTTTATCTCTTTTCCTTGTATCTCTAGATGATGTTTGATTGAGTAGGACCTTGCGTTTCTCTCTTATGTTGTTATGGTTCCTCTCGATCTTTGTGTAGCTCTTCTAGCCCGGTTGTTTCTTGTTAAGATTTTGATTAAGTAGTGGTTGTCATCAATCACCAAAAAGGGGGAGATTGTAAGCTTCATGACCATTGATGATTGGATCCCCAAGGTATGAATGTTTTGGTGATAGATGACAACTATGAAATTGTGGGCTAATATCTACATGAGTGTTGTGTATGTAGGAATCATCTCTAAACTCTGATACAAATCATATGGATGATGGTTGCCTTGGTGATTGATGATGATGACCACAAGCATGGAGGCTTGTGAACTTGATGGAGTCCAAGGGTTGATGAAGATGGATCAAACCGGAGAACAAGCTATGGTGCAAGTGTTGGGTACACTTGTCTAGTTGTTAGGGCTTTGAGTCCATAGGAAAATCCGGACTATCAAGGGGGTCTAGGTCATTCTCTTATGTCATGTCTAGTCGGTGATGTGCAAGGTTGCTCGGGAAATCACAGGCACTAGTTAACAGTGGAGAAGCCAAGGAGCTAGTCGGAGAAGCCGGGAAATGAAGTCAAGCGAGGACGACAAGTTTCAGCTTCTGGACATAGAGACCGGACAGAGGGGTCAGAGATGACTGAACTGTACAGTCACTATGGGGAGTTGTCTAGGACTTTCAGCAAGGAGCGAGGAATCTCTTTGTGTCAGAGCCTATACAGACAGGACGGTCCGGTCAGTAGAGCTTGCATAGGGCAGAGAGGAAGCCAGTGCTGAAATGTTTCCAGACTGGAGAGAGAATCAGACCGGATGGTCTGGTCAGGTGACCATACGGTCCATTCAGCAGAGGAATCAGCAGTGGTCAGAGCCATTGGTGCACTGTGTTGCAGTGACCAGATAGTCCGGTCAGGCAGTAACTGGACTGTACGGTCATTAGGCCCAGAAAGCTGACTTCATGGAGCAACGGCTAGTTTGAGGTTGGGAGCCTATATAACTTTGTTGCTGGGATCTTTGTGACCTCTCTTGGCTAGTGGAATACCTGAGAGCATTTGGTAAGGTCCAAGAGGAAAAGAGGAGAGCACTAGGAGGAGATATTGCATATCTTGGGAGTGCTTGAGAGAGTAACTTGAGCATCTTGCACATCTAAGGCTAGGGTGTCCTTGAGGGTGTGATCTAGATTGTTACTCTTGGTCTATGGTGAGACCTAGATCGATTAGGTGTCGGTGATCGAGCCTATCATGATTGGTTGTGAAGGCCGTCACACATTTGTACATGGTTTGAGCCCACCGTTGAAAGGGGCATCGCTAGTGAGCGCCCGTGTCGACTCGGGGAGTCAGGCATGTTCTCGAGGGAGGTGAGCTTGTGCTTTGTGCAGTGGTGACACACACCGTGTCTACACTCTAGGAGTGATTGCGAGCTCGTGGGCGAGAACTCCACTTGGTGGCGGAAGGGACCAGAACTCCGGTGGGAGTGGTCCAACGAGGAGTAGTGTTTGGTCTAATGAGCATTCCTTGACCCTCTCTTTACTATTCCACAATTGTGTGCTCTAGTATCTAGGTTGAATTGTGACTTGCATAGGCTAGTGTGTTTGGTTTCCGCGCTTTCTTTTATCATGAACACTAGCATGTGTAGGATCTTGGCTTACTAGAATTGTTTAGGTTGCTTCTCTTGTCAGACTCAAGTAGTGTAAATTCAAGTATTTGGTTTGTGAGCGGCTTATAGATTCACCCCCCCCCCCCCCTCTCGGTACGCCTTCGGTCCTTACACTCTACCATGTGTGAGCCTGTCGAAGCCATCCAACACCATCTCCCTCTCTTCCTTGAGCTTATGATATTCCTTCAAAACAAATGACTCAACGGAAGAAACCTTGACCGAGGTGGCTAGTTCATCACACATAATAGAAGCATGACTCTTAGATGAACTAGAGGAGGGAGAGGCAAGGTTATCAACATTGATCACCTCAAAAGTAAGTTCAAGTGCCTCATACTTCTCACATAGCTCTACATGATCAGCCTTGAGTTTGTCAAAACTCTTGTTTAGGGTCTCATGAGATGTGACAAGGTCCTTGATCTCACTCTCAAGATCACCAACACGGTCCTTAGCCAACTTACATTCTTTTCTTACCACTTCCAACATTTTGGATATCTTGATGGTGATGTCGTGGGCTTGCTCAAGCATACTCCAAAGCTCAGCGTAGGAGGGCTCCTCATCATCCTTGTCATGACTTCTCTCATCCTCACTCTCCCCAAGTTCGCTCGTGGCCAGGAACCATGTGGGAGGTGGAGGAAGATCTCCTGGGAGTGTGGTCTTGAGCATGGCTAGGTCGGCCACTTCTTCATCATCACTTGAAGAGGAGGATGCTTCACTTGAGTTGTCGCTTTTCCCCTCCCCAACAAGAGCCTTGTGTGAGAACTTCTTCTTGAGCTCTTTTCCTTTGCCCTATTCTTTGTTGAAGTACCTCTGCTTCTTGTACTTGGCTTTGGGGTCTCCTTCTTGAGTGGGAGGAGGTCTAGGTGGGGCATATTGTGCATCATGGATTGCTTGGTCTCTTGTGACATGAATGTCTTGAATTTGCAATGAGGTGGGGAAATTACTCATATGCTTTGTTGTCTTTGAAATAGAGCTTGGAGTGGATGTGGGGATGTTATGTGAAGAGCCTTGGGAAGTAGCTTGAGGTGAAGTATGTGGAGAGGGTTGTGGCTTACTTCTCTCTTCATTTTCCTCATGGCTAGGTGGATGCACTCTCAAAGAATCTTGGGAGGATGTGCAAGGTGTGTCATTAGCATCTTGAGTGGGTTCTTGTACCTCAGAGGATGAGGTTGGTTGAGGTGGTGAAATAGAGGGCCCACCAATATCATCATCATGGGCTAAGATCTCGCCTTCGGCCATGTTCCTCAAAGCTTCCCTCATTGGTTCATCTCCAATGTTCACTTCATGAGATACTAGCCCTTTCTTTGCATTTTCAATCATTGCACCATTCTCATCAAATGTGCACTTGAATTCCATGTCAGAAAGCTTCTCACTGTCTTCATCTTCATCAATGTTGGTGAACATGGTTGGCTTCCCAGTCATATGTTGGGTGCACCCACTGTCAAGAGTCCAATGAGTACATCCACTCTTGTAGTTGATCCTGGTGGTAGCCATAAGACACTAGAGGAAGAAGGGTTAGTATCCAAAGCATTCCTCAATTGACTTGCACTAACCTCATCATGACAAACCATGAGACCATCCTTAGAATTAGGGATTCTTGCAATCCCTTCCTGAATTCTCCTTTGTATAGGATGGTGGGGAGAACAATACCTACATTGTCCATGACCATCCCCCATGTGCACATTGTCAAGGTCGATGAAGTAATGGGGAGGATCATAGAGGTTGGTCACATGCTCAAGCACATGTCCCACTTTTGAGTGGAGCAAAAGTATCATCTCCATTACTCTCTTAATTGAGAGCTCATGCCAACTATTGATTACCTCCTTAACCAAGAATCCCCTCTCATGAGTTGTGATTTGCATGAGACACTTGTCAATCACTTCATGTGGTGCAATCGTTCGTAGGCCCCTGAAAGAGTTTATCCTTCACACAAGATCATAAATGCATAAGAGAGTCTCACAAAGGTCATCATTCAGATTTCTCACAAATTCATCAAATTGGAAGAAGTAATCCTGTTGGTGAGCTTGATGAAGATGCGAATGTCGATCTTGTGGTGGAGGAGGTGGAGGCGCCAGAGCCGTAGTGGTGAGATCGATCATATCAAATGGTTGTGTGAGCATTATGGTCGACGCTCCCTGTTGGCACTCCCCAAGTGCCCCATTTATATGTGAATATTACCCCAATTAGAGCATAATTGATACTAATTTAGGTCACTTACATATGATATTGTCTATATATTTGTATATGTGTTGTTTTGGAGCTTTATTGCAGAAACAGGTAAAATTGGTGATTAAAGTGATGCTGGAGAAGACAGGAATCCAGAACCAACGAAAAGAACTATAGAAGCCCAGTGTGCCGATCCCGCATAGTCCATGAGTCGGTCAGTGCAAGGGTGTTTTGGCCCACAGAAGTGACCGAGGCCCATTCCACATGTTTATGGAAGTTTATCTGCGCAAGACACTTGAAGATATTTGCCTTAGAAGCTTTATGGAACTTCAAGATCTCGACGTGCTGTACAAGACTTTATCTCGAAGGAAAAGGTCCACATGGCAGCTATGGAAGACAGAGGAACTGACTCGGAGAAGAAACCAGAGAAGACACGGCTTGCGCGGATCGGCGTAATCCTGCACCGATCGGAGCAACTGCCTTATTTGCTAGAAACCGAGTCCTTTACGAGTAGAACCCCTATAAATACTTATAAACCCTGGCCGCGACCAAAAGGGCGGCAGGGGCGGTAGAGGCGACAGAGGGACAACAGATCCGTGAGTTAGAGCCACTAGGGCTTGCCCCGTTAGAATATATCTCTAGTTGAGTTTCAAGAACCATTGGTGTTAAGAGTTGATCCATCAAGGTAGGCCATCTTGACGGGGATGAATCTTACTCTATGTATCTCAAGGATGATTGAATATGTTGATGATGGTTTTGGTGATTTGTCTATCTTGATTCTATAATCATTCATGTGGTTATTCCAATTGCTTAGTTCTAGGCTAAGTAAGTAGATATTATCTTGATCATGGTGATTAGGATAGTATTCGGACAATGTATTGATTATGGTTGCTTGATGATGCTAGTAGTGTGGTTTAGCGGTGACAACACTAAGCCTGCGTAGCCCCATTGGATAGTTGACTAGGGTAAGATACTCGCGCGATTAAGGGTTTCCTCTCGGTAGTGATAAATCGGGAGCCGCTCAGAAAGCAGGGTGGTCTTATTCATTATAGGTTTTTATTGATCCATGCAATTACCCATTATGATGCTATTTAATTACACTTTTTGGTTACGATCTCACTAGAAGATATCTGGCTACTCACATAACAGTATAGGCTTACAAGATATCTGGCGCACATTGGCTTAGATTTACTAGTGTGCCGATCAGCTTAACGCCAGCGTCGATTGTCACAATGACATATTTACTATTTGGCGCACCTTTGCACTAGCCAGTCTCCCCTCATCCAACCTGAATTTGATAGTAGCTTTGATTAGATCTTTTACTGTTAACTTTGTTTAATTTGATAAGTGGGTCCCTATGGATTCAATAAACCTTGGAATACTCAATTCTTAAGGGAAAAAGTACTACAATCGTACACCGTCCTCTTGCGGTATATAAGTGGGTGCGTAGTTATGATCAACAAGCATTCCTTTTTCTAGCGCTGTTGCTGGGGACCATAACTGGTTTTTAAACATTGTTTGATGTATTAGTGTTTAGTCATTGTGCTTTTTTTTACTTGTCTCTTTAGTACATATACTCTGTTAAGTGAAACTAATAGGTATGGACGGTCCTAAGTCAAACAAACCCTCTAATTACACCGATGATCCAGAAAGACTCTTTCACAAAAAGAGAACAGCAGAGAAGAGAAGCAAGTCACTTGGAGATTTAGCTGGAGAAGCAATCCACGCCACCCCTTGAGCATTATTCACAATAGAAGCCCCAATTCAAGATCAAGAAGAAGAGGAGATGGCAGAGGTACCTATGGTTAATCATCTCAAGCCTCAATTGACTAATGTTATCAAGACAGATTTCCAAAAAGCTCAAGATCAACTTCCGTATCAATTGGAGAGATACGTTGGAATAGTGGCGCAACAATCGTTCACAAGTTCGGAAGATCCCAATCATCACTTGCAACACTTCCTTGAGGTGTGCAGCTGTTCCCCTTCTCTTTAGTTGGACGCCCCAAGCAATGGTACAATGGATTCGAAAACCCAGTGAAGACGGTGTGGAACACGTTAGCAGCTGAATTCTTGGCTGGATACTTTCCTCTTGGTAAGACTCAAGCTTTGAAGAATAAGATTCTTGGATTTACACAGAATGTTGATGAGGGCATTGGAGAAGCATGGGAGAGATACAATGAATACCAGGATGCATGCCCTCATCATGGTCCAATGGTTGGAGAATTTGTTGGGAGATTCTACACAGGATTGAATCAACTATCTCGTCAACACTTGGATGCTTCAGCTGTAGGTTCATTCATGTCAAAAACTCCCACCGAAGCTAAGAATTTGATCAAGTTGCTAATTGAAAATCAATCATGGGATGGTGAGAGAAGTTCAAGGAATTTGCAACCTTCAAAAGGAGTGGTGAAGAGTGTGATTGAGAGGACACATGAAGACTTGATTATAGATCGCCTCGACGCTATTCAAAGGGGGTTGGACAATAATCTTCATATCCCTAAGGAAGAGCCACTCAAGCTAGCGAAATCACGCTCCACTTGTGGTGAGTGTGGAGAATTTGGTCATGTGCAGAAAGATTACCCTGAAGAGATGAATATGCTAGAATATATGAAGAATAGTGGATGGAAGCCCCAATATCAGCAGCAAAGGAGTTCTTTCTCTCCTAGTTTGTCCATGCATAATTCTATCCCACTTCGTCTCTAATGTCATGAGTTCTTCCAAGCCCAAGAGAAGATCAACAAGGACAATCAAGCTAAATTCAAGGAGATTGATCGTGTCCTTGAGGGAATTAATGACAATGTGATAGAAATTGGGAGCTCCAATGAGCAGATTTTGAAGCATACCAAGATTATGGAGCAATAGATGGGATAGTTATCACAAGCCATTCAAGGCAACAAAGGGGCTATTCCTGGCAATACGAAGTCTGCAGAGCAGTTGAAGGCAATAGCTACGCGGTCAGGAAAACAAACAGAAGATCTAGAGCACCCTGCGGGAGCAAGGAAGCCATGTGTGTGTGAGCGGTTCGGGAAACCATGTATTGGGGGTGTTTACTTTCATTCAAGTGTGTTAGTAGTAGTTTCATTTTTATGCAAGTGTGTGCAAAAATCATCACCATGTATTCAAGTTTTGATCTCAGTATAATGGTGGCGGTTATGCTCTTTTAGGAGAATTAAATTATTTATTCTTTCTTGAAAAGTGCTGATGAAGACCAAATAATGTTGAGCATAAAATTTCGAACTTACACTTAATTATTATTCAGCAAATATGTCTTATATGGAGCAATTTTGAGTACCCATGTGCTTCATTTGTATTGTCCAATTTGTGATGATAACTTAGTACCAATCTTTTCATAAATAAATTTCATGTTGTAAACTTTGGAATTTATTCTTTTCAAAATCCTTACCTACCGATGCCATATTTTGAGCAATTCTCATGAACCTTTGATTTGTAGATAAACATTAAAGTGATGGTTGAGTTCGGTTAGGATTTAATTCTTTTTGGTATGAACTTTACTAAGATGGCAGATCTTTGTGTATCTTTTTTTAGCCTTGAATTAATCATGCAAAAATTCAATTCTGCTGAGTATCCTACCATAAACCCAAAATATCTTGTTGAGTATCGGCGCCGATCGGCGCAACTGCCTTATTTGCTAGAAACCGAGTCCTTTACGAGTCAAACCCCTATAAATACTTGTAAACCCTAGCCGCGACCAAAAGGGTGGCAGGGGCGGCAGAGGCGACAGAGGGACAACAGATCCGTGAGTTAGAGCCACCGGGGCTTGCCCCGTTAGAATACATCTCTAGTTGAGTTTCAAGAACCATTGGTGTTAAGAGTTGATCTGTCAAGGTAGGCCATCTCGACGGGGATGAATCTTACTCTATGTATGTCAAGGATGATTGAATATGTTGATGATGGTTTTGGTGATTTGTCTATCTTGATTCTATAATCATGCATGTGCTTATTCCAATTGCTTAGTTCTAGGCTAAGTACGTAGATGTTATCTTAATCATGGTGATTAGGATAGTATTCAAATATTGTATTGATTATGGTTGCTTGATGGTGCTAGTAGTGTCGTTTAGCGGTGACAGCACTAAGCCTGCGTAGCACTATTGGATAGTTGAGTAGGGTAAGATACTCGTGCGATTAAGGGTTTCCTCTCGGCAGCAATAAATCGGGAGCCGCTCGGAAAGCAGGGTGGTCTTATTCATTATAGGTTTTCATTGATCCATGTAATTACCCATTATGATGCTATTTAATTAGACTTTTTAGTTACGATCTCACTAGTAGATATCTGGTTACTCACTTAACAGTATAGGCTTACAAGGTATATGGCGCACTTTGGCTTAGTTTTACTAGTGTGCCGATCGGCTCAACGCTTGCGCCGATCGGCGTAACGACAGATTTACTATCTGGCGCACCTTTGCGCTGGCCAGTCTCCCCTCATGCAACCTAAATTTGACAGTAGCTTTGATTAGATCTTTTACTATTAACTTTGTTTAATTACCCCTAAGGTCCTTGTGGATTCGATAAACCTTGGAATACTCAATTCAAGGGAAAAAGTGCTACAACCGTACACCGTCCTCTTGTGGTATATAAGTGGGTGCGTAGTTACGACCAACACACCCCCTACACCTGATGTGGAACAAGGGTTCCCGGTCTTCCGAAAGGTTCTGGATACGTTGATTTGGTCGGAGGCGACACACAAATCGATCCAGCTTCCGAACGGCACGTTCTAAACCCCGCAATCGCAGCACGACGTCTCCTCTGGTTATCAACCGTCCTAAAATGATTGACCTCGTCGAGAAGGCTAATCCCTACCTGCGAATCAAGAACACAAGCAAGAACAAAGAAGAAAGCAACACAATTGCAGATGTATTATGAATCTCACAAAGTTGGGGTCTCACAAACCATGATGACGGTGAAACTGTTATGAACAGAATAATCTAAGAAAAACCCAAACCCTAATGGTGCGATGGCGGCTGTATATGAAGACCCTAGGGTCGTGCAAGACCCTCTGGACGCACCCCTACTTGGGCTCAACTAGATACAAAGCCCAAAGGCCAAAAACAGGCGACACAGCACCGAAACAGATTCTGAACTCTCTCTTGTTTCAACGATTCCCGATGACTCCGGACGAATTTTGATATGAGACCAGCGTAATTGGAAAGGTCTTCTTCTTATCTTTCCATGCATATGTAGAACGTCCAAATCCGAGTCCGTGTGCGTCTTGGGCATTCGTTTTAGTGCAGACTGGTCCTGAGCCCCGAAACAGACCCGAAGTCGGTTTTGGTTGGGCCTCCACCTTGGCTTCCACGTTCTTGCTGGTCCTCCACGTTTCCAAGTCCTTCTCCCATCATCTCCTGGTCCTCTCCATGGTTACTAATTACAATATAATCATTAGATAGCAAACCATTCTCAAAAGTGACATATAATGAAGAATGTAGGAACGAGCTCACCTCTAAATTTAGTCGTCGTGCACGAGCTCTAGTCATTGGACCTTGCAAGTACAAAATTGGAGGAGTGTTGCATGTATCCTTAGGAGTGATGTCCTCATCATCCTGCCCCTCTTGAAGTGGAGTCATCCTCGACTCAAGCTCATTCTCTTCTCCCAAGTATCGTTTCAAATCTGAAATGTTAAAAGTAGGACTAACCCCGAACTCGGGAGGCAACTCAAGTTTGTATGCATTATCATTAATCTTCTCAATTATTTTGAAAGGACCATCATCTCTAGGCATTAATTTAGACTTTCTCAAATCTGGAAATCTATCTTTTCTCAAGTGTAACCATACTAAATCTCCTACATCAAGTTTTACTTCTTTTCTACCTTTACTACCAGCAATTTTATACTTGTCATTCATCTTTTCAATGCTAAGTCTAGTGGTCTCATGCATTTTTAAAATAAATTCAGCACGTTCCTTAGCATCAACATGAACTCTCTCATGAATAGGTAGAGGAAGTATATCAAGTGGAGTACGGGGATCAAAACCATACACTACTTTGAAAGGACTTACCTTGGTAGTAGAATGTGTTGACCGATTATATGCAAACTCAACATGAGGCAAACATTCTTCCCATTGCTTCAAATTTTTCTTCAAAATAGCTCTCAACATAGTACCCAAAGTGCGGTTCACCACCTCAGTTTGTCCATCAGTTTGTGGGTGACAAGTTGTAGAAAACAACAACTTTATACCCAACTTATTCCAAAGCGTGCGCCAAAAGTGACTCAAGAATTTTGCATCACGATCTGAAACAATAGTAGAAGGCATACCATGCAAACGAACAATTTCTTTGAAAAAGAGATCAGAAATATAACTAGCATCATCAGTCTTATGACATGGTATAAAGTGTGCCATCTTAGAAAATCTATCCACAACAACAAAAATACTATCACTCCCCCTCTTAGTCCTAGGCAGTCCTAAAACAAAGTCCATAGAAATATCCGCCCAAGGAATAGAAGGAACAGGAAGTGGCATGTATAAACCATGTGAATTCAAGCGAGATAGCTTTTTGACATGTAGTGCAGCGAGCAACAAAGCGCTCAACATCTTTCCTCATCCTTGGCCAAAAGAAGTGTGTGGCCAAAATATCCTCCGTCTTCTTGGCACCAAAATGACCCATCAATCCACCTCCATGCGCCTCCTGTAACAACAAAAGATGAACGGAACCAACTGGAATGCATAGGTGGTTAGCGCTAAACAAGAGTCCATCATTCAACACAAATTTATTCCATGCACGACCTTCTTTACAATGCAGCAATACATCCTTAAAATCAACATCAGCAGCATATTGTTCTTTAATTGCCTCAAGTCCAAAAATTCTACAATCAAGTTGAGACAATAAAGTATAGCGCCTAGATAAAGCATCAGCGATCACATTATCCTTCCCTTTCTTATGTTTAATAATGTAAGGAAAAGACTCAATAAATTCAATCAATTTAGCATGTCTACGGTTCAAATTACATTGAGAACGAATATACTTAAGTGATTCGTGATCAGAATGAATAATAAATTCTTTGGGCAATAAATAATGACGCTACGTCTCTAAACAACGTACAAGTGCATACAATTCCTTATCATACGTGGAGTAATTCAAAATAGGCCCAATAATTTTCTCACTAAAGTATGCAATAGGTTTACTATCTTGCATCAAAACACCACCAATGCCTATACCACTAGCATCACATTCAAGCTCAAAAATCTTATCAAAATTAGGTAATTGCAGCAATGGTGCATGTGTAAGTTTATCCTTCAAAGCATCAAAAGACTCATGATGTACCTTACCCCAATGGAAATCAATGCCCTTCTTTGTCAACTCATGCAAAGGTGCAGCAATGGTGCTGAAATCTTTGACAAAGCGGCGGTAGAAACCTGCAAGACCAAGAAAACTCCTCACCTGTGTGATAGTTTTTGGTACAGGCCAGCTCTTTATGGCTTCAATCTTTGTCTCATCCACCTCAATTCCCTGTGGAGTCACAACATAGCCAAGAAAAGAGACTCGATTCGTGCAAAAGATGCACTTCTCTAGGTTCCAAATAAACGTGCATCTCGTAAAGCATCAAAAACAGCACGCAAATGATTCATATGTTCATCTATAGATTTGCTATAAATCAAGATATCATCAAATTAAACTACCACAAATTTGCCAATGAAAGCTCTTAAAACCTCATTCATCAAGCGCATGAAAGTACTAGGTGCATTAGTTAACCCAAAAGGCATTACTAACCACTCATATAATCCAAATTTGGTTTTGAAAGTTGTTTTCCATTCGTCTCCAAGTTTCATTCTAATTTGATGGTAGCCACTACGCAAATCAATTTTAGTGAAAATTATAGCACCACATAACTCATCAAGCATGTCGTCTAGCCTAGGAATAGGATAACGATACCTAATAGTAATATTATTAATGGCTCTACAATCTACACACATACGCCAAGTACCATCTTTCTTAGGAACCAAAAGTACAGGAACAGCACAAGGACTAAGTGATTGACGAACATACCGACGATCCAAAAGGTCTTGAACTTGTCGTTGTATCTCATTAGTCTCCTCAGGGTTGGTCCTATAAGCACCACGGTTTGGCAAAGTAGCACCCGGAATCAAATCAATTTGATGCTCAATCCCTCTCAAAGGTGGCAATCCCGGGGGTATCTCAGCTGGAAAAACATCCTCATACTCCTGCAAAAGGTTAGTGACAGCAGGAGACACAACACTAGAAGCAATATCATCAAGCGAAAACAAAGCTTCTTTGCATATCAAAGCATAGCAAATATCATCATTATCAGAAATTTTAGCAAGCTCAGATTTTATTGCAAGACATGAACGACCTTGTAATTTAATTCCAGCACCCCTAGAACTTGAAGAATCATTAACATTACTAGGTGTAGAATTAGAATTAATAGGTTGTTGAATTTCAGGACCTTTATTTTTCAAACTAGCAGCTCTTTCTAAATCAGCTTGTACAATTTCAGCAGGGGTCATTGATAATAAAGTAATTTTAGTTCCTTTATGCATAAAAGTGTACTTATTACTTCTACCATGGTGTACAGCATCATTATCAAATTCCCAAGGTCTATCCAATAAGAGTGAACATGCTTGCATGGGTACAACATCACAATCAACAGAATCCACATAAGAACTAATGGAAAAAGGAACTCTACAAGTTTGTATTACCTTAGCTTTGCTAGAGTCGTTTAACCACTGAATGTAGTATGGATGTGGATGTGGACGTGTGGTCAAAGCAAGCTTGTTGACCACATCAGAACTCACCAAGTTATTGCAGCTCCCTCCATCAATGATGACACGTGCTCGGCGGTTCTTGATGACGAAGAAAATCTGGAACAAGTTGTGGCGCTGCATCGTCTCAGGCTGATGAACTTGTGTGCTAAGGACACGTTGAACAATAATGTTCATGTATCCTGTGGTGTCTCCGCCTCCAAGGACGAGGTCACTGCCGGTGGCAGCGATGTCCTCCTCCTCATCCTCCACATCGGAGGTGCTCATGTAACCGCCATCGTCTGTCGCCACATATGCCCGTCTACTTGGACAATCTTTCTGCACATGACCAAGTCCATGGCAGCGATGGCACTAAATCCCTGTAGTGTGCCCTGTCGAAGCAACAGAGGAGGCACTACTAGCTGGTACCTGCACAGAAAGTTTACCTGAGCGTGTAGAAGGTGCAGGGGCTGATCTTGAGGCTGCAGAAACAACACTGGTTCCCTTGGTAGCTGCTGGTGGAGGCGGCCGGAAAGATTGCCTGGGCAGCCCCAAAGTCCCCGTCGAGCGTGGGAGGTAGGAGTTCCTTGACTTGCTGTACTCCTCAAAAGCCTGGAAAAGTCCCTGTGATTCTTTCTCTCCAAGCATAGCATACTGAAAACACTGGGTGAGGGTATAATATTCTTTATAATCAAGGATGTCCAGAATTTCTTTTCTTAAACCAGAATAAAAGCGACAAATCTGATCCTCTACTTTTTCAACTACAGCACAACGAATCAAACCCTTCTGAAGGTCACTAAAATACTCCTGAACAGTTTTATCTCGTTGGTCTAAACGTTGCAGTTTATTACGAATCTCTCTATAAAAAGAAGGGGGAACAGAACGATCAGGCATTGCGACCTTAAGTTCTTCCCAAGTAGTAGGCAAATCAGTTTCAGCAGCTAGACCACTCCACCAAACAATAGCAAAGTCCTTAAACTCACTAGTAGATTGTCTAACTCTATGTTGTTCAGGAACAAGGTGGGCATTAAATTTTTGTTCTACAGTCATCCCCCAATCAAGATAAACATCACCATCATACTGACCCGAAAACGAAGGAATTGAAAACTTAATTTTAGCATACGGGTCATCTGGAGCATAGTTACCGTGTGGACGACGGTTGTAGTTATGGAAACCACCCATACCTTGAGTATTATGTTGCAAACGACGTCGTAATCGTGCGGTTCTTGTAGCTGACCTATCCACGATGCCATCAGCCTTATACACCGTGTCTTCATCATGGACGTCTTCAACATCGTTGTTGTTGTTATTGGTGCTCGTATTATTGGTTTTAGGAGCGGTCTCCAATGCAACAACCTGATCGGTTAACTTACAGACCCGCTTCTCTAACCGCTCGATGCTTTCTCCAATGTGAAGCTTGCTGACTGCATCAGTAAGGGCTCTGGTGATCATCTCTGCCAAATCACTCTGAGCAGCCTGCAAAGCCTTCTGGAACTGCTCTTGGCTCACGCACTCAGAAAATTGTGAGGGTGAAGCCATCTCTCCGTCGTCACTTCCTGCCATCACAAACACCAAAACAGGAAACAAACAGTGAAGGTTATCCCTATAAAACAGCTAAGCAGTGGTGCCTCTCAACACAACAAAAGGAAACTCCTTACAAAGCTCTTACAAAGTTCTGAAAAGCAAAGCAAAGGATACCAGAGAGATGTGTTCCATGATTGCAAGGGTCACAAAATAACCTGTGTGCTGTCCAGAAGAAATATGTAGAGCTAGGAAGGCCAAATATATATATGTGAGTGGCACACAAATCAAAAACAGATAGTAAAGCTGAATAAGTGCCCAAGTAACTTGTCCCTAGTTGCTGGTCTAAGTATGTCCTAGAACAGTAGTGATAGCAAAGTAGAAACAAGGAGACAAAGGCACAACAGGCGATAACAGGGGGCTAAGTGCAAAATAGCCAAATCCAGAAATTTCAGGGGGCTAGATGTAGCACTAGTAGAAATCCCATGTTTCTTTTATTTTATTTTATTTTTTGATATTTTTCTCCAACTCACTAACAATGGAGGAGAATCCACAAAAATTTTTAGCTCAAACAGAGGTAGGATGTGGCCTACAGAAAATCTTGAAGTTGCAGAAAATGTCGGGTTTAAACTTAAATCATTTTTTTCTTTATCTTCCCGATTTTTGTTGAATTTTTTGACGAGGGCACAAAGGGCAGAGCCCGGTGTGGGTACGCCCAACTTTGAGTCAAGAATCTCCTGTAAAAATTTCAGCCAAAACGGACAACCGAGCGAAAATTTATGCCCATTTTACCGAAGGTGGGTCGGAGTCGGTTTTCCAGAAACCCGAGTCGGTTAGGGATCGAGTTTGGAATCGGGTAAGATTTTTTTTTTGGCGGCGTGGATGCAGCGGAAAGTGAAAATTGTGGGAATTGGTCGGAGGTGTTGATGGTGTGTTCAGGGTGGGATTAGGGTGGGACTAGGCTAGGTGTGTTGATCAATCAACCCTAGCACAAAAAGCCAACAAAGCAGAGGATGGTGAAGGGGATGACGGCTAGGGTTGCAAGGGAAACACTACTAACGACAAAAACACAACTAAACCAGCAACTAAACAAGAACTAGGGCACAAACTCAATACTACGGACTCTGAAATTGAAATATGCAAAGGCTAAACACGTGGTTATGGGCGGAGGGAAAAAAATTTTTGGGCTTTTCTGTGGACGATAGGATGAACACAAAACAAAATTAACTAAGGGTAGTATGAACCTGACGGTGCACCTGAAGCTCTGATTACCACTTGATATGGAACAAGGGTTCCCGATCTTCCGAAAGGTTCTGGATACGTTGATTTGGTCGGAGGCGACACACAAATCGATCCGGCTTCAGAACAACACGTTCTAAAATGATTGACCTCGCTGAGAAGGCTAATCCCTGTCTGCGAATCAAGAACACAAGCAAGAACAAAGAAGAAAGCAACACAATTGCAGATGTATTATGAATCTCACGAAGTTGGGGTCTCACAAACCGTGATGACGGCGAAACTGTTATGAACAGAATGATCTAAGCAAAACCCAAACGCTAATGGTGCGATGGCGGCTGTATATGAAGACCCTCTGGACGCACCCCTACTTGGGCTCAACTAGATACAAAGCCCAAAGGCCAAAAACAGGCGACACAGCACCGAAACAGATTCTGGACTCTCTTGTTTCGACGATTCCCGATGACTCCAAACGAATTTTAATATGAGACAGGCGGGATTGGAAAGGTCTTCTTCTTATCTTTCCGTGCATATGTAGAACGTCCAAATCCGAGTCCGTATGCGTCTTGGACATCCGTTTTAGTGCAGACTGGTCCTGAGCCCCAAAACAGACTCGAAGTCGGTTTTGGTTGGGCCTCTACCTTGTCTTCCACGTCCTTGCTGGTCCTCCACGTCTCCAAGTCCTTCTCCCATCATCTCCTGGTCCTCTCCATGGTTCTTAATTACAGTATAATCATTAGGTAGCAAACCATTCTCAAAAGTGACATATAATGAAGAATGTAGGAACGAGCTCACCTCTAAATTTAGTCATCGTGCACGAGCCCTAGTCATTGGACCTTGCAAGTCCAAAATTGGAGGAGTGTTGCATGTATCCTTAGGAGTGATGTCCTCATCAACACCAATACGTGGTTCACCCGAAGTGCTTGGAGTAGAACTTGGAATGGCACTTGATGTAGAGCTTGAAAATGCGCTTGATGATGAACTTGGTGAAGGTGTTGCTCCGAAGGGGTTGTAGAAGCTGTTGCAAGGCAATCTTGTGGAGGGATCAAAGAAGTTTGAGCTCAAAGCTACTTCTTTCCCTCTGCTTGAATATGCTTTATTGTTTGCCTTGAATGACTTCTTCCCCGTCAAGCTTGTGGTGATCTCCTCATCCTTGAAGAGCAGCCTGCTCACATAAAAAACAGAAAGATTCTTGTCCATGATGAGATCAAGGGTGATGTAGAGGAGCTTGCTGCTAGGGAGCAAGGCGAGGATCTTCTCGACAATCAATAACTTGGGGAGCTCGAAAGTAGTTGCTGCAATTATGTCCACAATACCTCGCAAGCAAATAAGAGAGTCAAGTAAGTCCTCATTCTCAATAGCACGAAAAGCAAAGAACTCCGCAGCAAGTGTATCTTTTTTCTCGAATATGCAGGAGAGCTACGTATCATTGTATTAATAGAAGAAGAGTTGTAGCAGACCACACGCAAACCCCCATACGGACACACCACACCGACACACCCTCTGATACACACACAACCACACACGCACTCACTCAGGCTCACACAAATAAACACCACAACTTACACACAACAGAAGCTTTCCTCTCCAAGAGTGGGCACACCTGCAGGAGCTTTTGCCCCAGCCAAGTTCCACAAGCACTTTTTCTCACCAACCATGGTTAAGGCTGAAGCAATGTTGGGGGATCTTCCGTTGACCATGCAGTCATTGCGGTGACGCCAAAGAGTCCAAACTCCTAAAACAACCGTCGAGTTCAGAGCCTTTTGCAGATCACCGGTTCTTTGAATTGAAACCTGGCTCCACCATTCCTCAAAAACAGCATCATTAGGTTGAGGAGACAAGGAACTATAGCCAATTTGGTGTAGTAAGTACACCCAGAATTGTATTGCAAATACACAGCCCACAAGCAAGTGATCGATAGTTTCATCTTCCTGATCACACAGCGGGCAGCACTCTGGATGCGGAAGATTTCTTCATGCTAAACGGTCTGCGGTCCAGCACCGTTTATGAGCTACAAGCCACAAGAAGAATTTGCACTTGGGCGGAGCCCAAGTTTTCCATACTCGTTCCCACTGACTAAATTGCACTGATCCCTCAAATTGTAGCTTGTATGCCGAGCTTGCTGAATACCGGCCATTGCTTGAGAATCTCCAGCGATGAACATCCTCCACTTCCAGTTGTAGGGTAATATCAAAGATAATATCACAAATCTTGTATTCACCTCATGCCAGTCAAGGCATCGTGGGCTGTTCTTTTGTTGCTTATTCTTTTCAGGATCATGGAGTAGATCAGAGGGGAGAGGTCTTCAAGGTGCTGTCCCATGATCCATCTGTCCTGCCAATAAAATGTATTATTTCCATTGCCCAGCTCTGTTTCCACTGCCATAGAGAGTAATGCTTCAACACATGCAGTTGTTTGCATCGGAAGAGAGGCCCAAGGTTTATTTGGCTCAGTTTTCCTCAACCACGGCCATTGCACCCGAAGAGCTCGCCCAAGGTTTCTAAGATCAGAGATTCCTAGGCCGCCCAACTCTTTCGGTCTTGTCACTTTAGGCCAAGCAATTAGACAATGACCTCCCGGCGTTTCCTTACGCCCACGCCATAAGAAGCTTCTCAAGATTTTGTCAATGGCTTTGATTGCCCAAGGAGGAAGGTCAAGTGCCATGGCATGATACATCACCATTGCTATCATCACAAACTATACTAATGTAGTTCGTCCCGCTCGTGTCATCAAATCTGCCTTCCACCCAGGTAGGAGATCAGCCAAACGGTTGATTAGTGGTTGTAACTAAGCTTTAGTGTGTTTCTTCAATGAAAGGGGGAGACCAAGGTATTTGATGGGAAAGCTTGTAATCTCACATGGCAGCCTTTCTTGCAGCAACTCTATGTCTTGTGGAGAACACTGGATAGGAGCCACACTACTTTTTTGCACATTAGTGCGAAGCCCAGTAGAAGTCCCAAACAATTGCAGCAGCGACATGGTGATCTCAATGTCACTTGTCACCGGCCGAAGGAATAAAACCACATCATCGGCAGATAAAGATAGGCGGTGATTAATGGACCGAGAAGACGATGGCTGCAGTAGGCCTTCCTCCGCAGCTCTTGTGACCATGAGGTTAAATGTGTCCATCACTAAGATGAACAACATAGGTGAGAGAGGGTCTCCTTGGCATAAACCTCGTTGATGAGCAATGAAATCCCTGGGTGTTCCATTCAACAAGATCTGAATGGAAGAGGTGCTGAGCAGCCCACTTAGAATGTCCCGAAACATTCTTCCAAACCCCAACTTTTCTAGCACTTCCATGAGAAAGGGCCAAGAAACTGAAACAAACGCCTTTGAAATGTCTAGTTTCAAGAGGATTCTTGGCTGTTTTTGGGAGTGGAGGAACCTTGTTGTTTGTTGGACTAACATAAAGTTGTCTTGTATAAATCTTCCTTTAACAAAGGCGCTCTGATTATTGGAAACCATGTTGTCCAACCGGCTTGCCAACCTACATGCATGAATCTTTGTGATGAGCTTAGCGAAGCTATGAATGCGGCTTATTGGCCGAAAGTCTTAGCTTCTAAAGCCTCTTCCTTTTTTGGCAAGAGTGTGATGTATGCCAAATTGAGCAATCTAAAATTTCTGAAATCTCTTCTTCACATTGCTGAAATAGCAGCCATGATATCTTGCTTGATAATACCCCAACAAGTCTTGTAAAAACTCCCCGTAAATCCATCAGGGCCTGGGGCCTTGTCAGGCGGGAGTTGCTTAATAACATTCCACAATTCTTCCTCAGAAATAAGGGCATCCAGAGAGTCAAAGGCATGTTGTTGGATTCCTAGTGCCTCAGGATCAAGGGTTCGGTCCCTTTCCTCCCTAGAGCCGATTAGGTCAGAATAGTAATTGAGGAGGACTTCTGCCTTTTCGTCATGTGTGGTAACAACCCGGTCACCTTCTTTCAGTTTGGTGATGAGATTCTTCCGCTTTCGGTGTTGGGCGTGAAGATGGAACAACCCTGTGTTGGCATCACCTTCACGTAGCCATGAAATCCGTGATCTGATTCTTGCAATAGTGCGCATCAAGGATGCTAAAGCAAGTGAGTGCTTTTTCAGGCTATTGCACAGCCAGAGCTCGAGAGGGATGAGCTGCCTGCTATCCTGAGCAATGTCGAATTGATGTATAATTTCCTTAGTCAACTCTTGCTGTGATTTGAAGTGACCGACCTTGCTATCACTCCAACTTTGCAATCCTTTGGCAGTGGCTTTAAATTTCAGTGACAAGGTCTCCAAAGGGCACGACCTGCGCTGAACCGAGTCCCAGGCCTGTTGGACAGCATCTTGGAAACCATCGAATTTAGGCCAAATAGACACAAAGCAGAACCTTCTCTTGCCTTGCTTGTTATCTCTTAGCCCAAGCAATAGGGGACAGTGGTCAGAGTCCTCAATAGCTGCACTTTGAAGAAGGCAATCTGGGTACTACAGTTCCTAGTCGATTGAGCAAAACACTCAGTCCAGCTTGATCAGTTGAAAAGTCTAGGTCTATAGCCTTGACTTAATGATGAGTTCTCATGATAGATGACAATGATTATTCGAACTAACCTTTTATATGAGTTTAGGTTTCGACATCAAGCTAAAAGGTCAAGCTATGAAATCAAGCTAAAACATTGATATCAAGTGTTCAGAGGTCACATGTGGAGAATAAACACATTATAATTGATGAAGATGCTTGACAAGACATCATGATATGAATTGATGAATATAATGGTGAAATGATCTTGAAGCACTCAAGACACATCATGGAAGATGAGTGACCATTAACACAAGAAAAGAATCAAGACTTGAGAAAGTGAAAATATCAATTTGGTGATCAAAATGATAGTGAGCATATTCATGGTGATGGATATAAAATAGCACTACATGGAAAGGTGGTGGAGGTTAGGACCATGCAAGGGTCAAGGGAAAGCTAGAGGCTTGGAGCCAAAGGACCATAGGCAATGGTGAAGAGCGAGAGAAGGCTTGATGCGATGAACCATGAAAGCCCATGTGAAGCTATGAACTATCCGCATCACTCATTTGATGGAAAACAAAATCATGGACACTTCATATGTTGATGGACATCATGCTAGACCCGAAGTGGATATTCGGCCAAGGCAAAGGTATAAACTATAGGAATTTTCTTTTTCATGTCTTGGTGATTAGTGGAGAAAGACCGGGTTGCTAGAATAGTTTGCCGTACTATTAATAGGGGTCTAGATGATCACTTGATTTCTACCATGTGTTGAGAATCTCAATCTTGCATATGCATAATCTCCTTGACACGGTGCTAATATTTGTAAATGGGTTTTGTAAATAATTGAGGCTCATGTGTATTCCTTGAAGGTTGATCTTTGGACAATATTTTGTCTTTTCTCCATTGTGTTTGGGGTCAAGCAATCAGTAGGAATGTGTAGCCCTCTGAATTATCTTTCCGAAATGTCCAAGATCATGAAAATTGGAGTTAAGAGTGAAAAGTTATGGCTGTTTCTGTGAAGGTTGGTCGTGCTGAAAAAGGGGTGGCGGTCCGACCGCCCGAACTACGCGGTCTGACCGCCCACGTCCAGAGAGTTTGGTCCCGAGAGTGCTTGTGGTGGTCTGACCGCCAGGAGCTCACGGTCTGACCACCAGGGGTTGAAAAATAGCTGTAACGACCAGTATTCTAGCCGTTGGTTTGAATGGCGGTCTGACCGTGGTTTGATGGCGGTCTGACCGTGAAAACAGAGCTTCTTGGGCTGTCTGAAGGTAATGGCTAGTTTTATTGGAGTAGCCTATATATACCCCATTTCCTGCGGCTTGGGATGAAGCTAGACACCCCATTGAACATCTTTGAGCTAGAAAAGAGTCCTCCCAATATTTGTGCATGTGTTGCACCTATATAGGGTGAGAGGAAAGATTCAATTGCATGTGCATTGTTGATTGAGATTTGAGCATATTGGTGGGAGTCAAGTGTGTCTTGGCTTGTTACTCTTGGAGGTTGCCGCCTCCTAGACGGCTTGGAGGTGTGAAAACCATGAGCCCTTCAAGAAGTTTGTGAAGGTGGCCCGGTATTCTTGTGAGAGGTCTTGTGCTCACCTTGCCGGAGTGGTGAAGGGCAACACTAGTGAAATCGAGGTTTGGAGAGGTTCAAGAGATTGATTTGGCTTAAGATCAAGTTGCTCTTGTGTGAGCCCTTCTTGTTGGAGAAGTGCATACTTGATAGAGAAGCAAATCAAAGACTTGAATCCACCTCAACGTGGATTAGGGGTGACTGGCAAGTCATCGAGTCCACGGCAAAAAAAGTTCGTGTCTCCCTTGTGGTTTGTCTATTTGTGATCTTTTACTTGTTGCTCTATATATTCTTGCAACCTCATATACATAGAGCTCAAGTTACTTATTTAGTTGTGTTATCTACTTAGTCTTTACTTGTGCTTCTTTTATTCATGCAATTTAACTTACTAGAATTGTTTTGCTCTCATCTCACCATAGGATTGCAAACCTTGACTTAGGCATTAGAGTGATATGCTTCTCTTGTATCAATAAAAAGAATTGCTCTATTTATATTGCTCATGCTCAATTGTTTTAAATTCTGCAATTATTTTTGATCGGGTAGTAATTATAATTGAAACCGCCTATTCACCCCCCTCTAGTCGGTATCCTAGATCCTACAAGTGGTATCAGAGCCGAGGTCTCTCATTTTGGTGGATTTAACCATCCCGAGAGTGTAAGGATGACGACTAGTTTGAAAGAAAAATCTGATAGTACAAATTATTCGTATTGGAAAACTCGCATATATTGTTATTTTCGTGCCATAAGTCCAAAGATATGGTGGATTGTTGATGTTGGTTTTTCTAACACCTTGGATGATAATGCTCCAACACAAGAGCAAAGGAAATGTCTTCATCTTGAGGCTCAAGCTACTAATGTTTTATTTAGTTCTTTGAGTGCAGATGTTTTCTATGAGATATACAAATTGTAGAGCGTTCATGATATGTGGGTTCGACTTCAAGAGAAATATGAAGAAAAGTTGACAAGTGTTATTCCATTGATGAAATTGAACATGAATGTTGTATCTCATTCTCTCATGATCAATCTCAGTCAAGGTCTTATATTGATAACATGTCACCACCATCAACATGGCCACATTGCCTAGTGGCCAAAGGTAACTCAAAGTTTGAAATTCATAATGATGACAATGATGCTAGTAAAATTGATGATGATGGTGATGATGATGACCATGAGTATACTTATGATGAGCTTGTTGACATGTTGTGTGCCATGACAAAATACATAGAACAAGAGAAATAAAAAACAAGTAATTTAAAGAAAGAAAATTCTTCTTTGAGGAACTTGTGTGAGGAGATAAAGCAGTCTCATGAGGATCTTAGAGAGTCTCATGAGAAGTTAGAATTGTCACATGTGAAACTTAGTGAAACTCATAAGAATCTCAAAGAAGCTTATGATTCTCTTGCTTCTAATGTATCTGAAAATGTCAAAGAGCAATTAGGAATAACTTGAGATTTATATGATATCATACCATATGAATCAAGTTTACCTCATGAATCTAAGGCTGATATGTCTAGTATGCCTTGCTCATCAAATATCTATATTTGTTCTTCCTCTATTCTTTGTGATACTAACCTTGTAGAAAAGAACAAAGAGCTAAATGAACAGGTCAAGAGATTGAAAGACAAATTAGATGGATGTTATAATCCAAAGAAGACTCTTGATAATATGTTGAAGTATCAAAGAGGAATGGATGATAAGAGTGGATTGGGTTTTCCCACAAGGGAAAAAGAGACGAGAAAGAAGAAAGAAAAGAAGAGTTGTATAATGAGATGTTTTGGTTGCAATGAGAAAGGACACAAAGTCGAGGCATGTCCTAACAAGAAACATGAACATCCTACACCGAGAAATCACAACAAGATGCAAGAAAAAGTGTCTACAAGAAAAAATATGACTTGGTACAATTGTAGAGATAAAGGGCATATTGGCAAAAAAAATTGCCCAAATGGTAACACTCCTAAACCTATTATTTTCAATGATCAATATTTGCTTCAAAAGGATAGGAATGGTGCTGTTATTGCTAAAGTTATTGGTATGTGCAATGCTAATGCAAAGGCTATTTGGGTGCCAAAATTTCTTGTGACTAACATTCAAGGACCCAACACGGTTTGGGTACCACAAAGTGCTTGACTTGCTTTAGTAGGTACTTGGAGATGCATTGAAGACTTGGCTCACTTGATATGGTTTACTTTGCAAAATTATATGTCAAGATCCTTTGAAATTGGTATTTGTCATTATTCATGAAAGGATGACAAGTATGAATATATTGATCCATATCTTCAACCAATGCCATGTCGGTAACAAGTATATACATTATAGTATATCGGCCTCTAGTCTTGTATAGATTGTGCCTTATTTGATCATCTATTGCATGTATGCTTTAGCATGCTCCATTAGTATGAAATTTATTGATCAATATGCTTCTAGGAGTACTATGTGTTTTCATATACTTTGCAGCCCCTAAATGTGATAAGGTCATTTTGATGCCATAATAGTCTTGAAAAATCCTTCTTTGATTAAAAAGTCATATTTAGTGAAATTCTTCAAGAGAAATTGAAACATGAGTTGAAAATAATTTCTATTCTCCTTCTAAATGTTTTCCAAGCACTTTTTGGAAATAAAAGTGATTTGAAACAAAATGAGGTTTTTAAACTCAAAAGAAGAAAATAGATTTTTGTTTTCCACCCAAACTTGTCAAATTATTAAAATCTTTTCAAAAATTTTCTTTTACCAAAGTCATTTTACAAAACTATAGAGTTGGTCATTTTTAACATCTTTCCTATTCAAAACATTTTCTCATGTCCAACCATTTGAGAAGAAATTGATTTCGGAGTTCATCTTGAAAACCTTTTTGCCAAAATTGGTCCTATTGTGGCATCAAGTGAGTTTTGCTTCATGAACCAAATATTCTCCATATATTGGTCCATAAAAGTGTTTTAGACTCATATATTCTCAAGAGAAGTGATAATCCATGATTTTCATGCTTTCCTCAAACTTTGATGCATAGGTGTTTTTGTAGCTATTTATTATCATTTTTCTCTATGTCACTTCTGCACATGGTTTCTTGTTATAAATGTGGATCATAATTATTGAGAGATCAAAGATCAGCCACAAGTATTTTGGAAATATCAAAAATCTTTTAGATGCGTTGAAAAGTGGAGATAGTCACAATTGCAAGCACATCCTCCATCTTTACATATGGATTTCATTGGTCATCTTGATAGTATGAGTTCGGAGATTCAGATTTGGACATTGGATTAATTGGATATATGGTTGGAGAGGCTTCCAAGGGGATGGCAAGATAATTTGTCTATCATGGAGAATCTTGTGGTTGTCTCATATATACATGACTTTGCTACTCAATATGTTGATTCTCAAAATTTTTTAGAAGGAAACCCAAGGTTCAGATCACACAAGGGAAAAATTCAGGATTATTGGAATATCAATTGGAGATTGCATATGGATAACATATATTCTAGTGTGTGACCGAGAGGATTGATCACCAAGAAGGATTTTGAAGCTTGCGAAAATATTATTGTTAAGACTAACCATGGAAGGATATCGAGAATCTCAAGCATGAATACAAAAGATCAAGGACATAAAGAAACATATTAGAAGCAATGACAAACCTTTTCAAAGATATTATTAGACATGGGAATGAGCTTGAGACGATGGTTTAGGAATGCTCAATTCTAGATGGTGGGTCTACTAAGAAGAAGCTTGCGGAGGGAGCAAACATGACTTGCTATATTCATCATGAAGATAATGAAGTCCTATTTGTGAAAGCTCAATATGATAAGATGACAATGAAGTAGAAATCTGGCCGTGCATAAAAATAAAATCATTGAAAATGTTTCAACATTATATGGGTACATCATCTATGCTATTGAGTTGATCTTTGTGAAGGATTTGGAAGGTTGGTCTACATTCTTAACGTTTCTTATATAAAGAGAAGCCAAGTTTTCTAATTGCAACACATTTGAGGTAATCATGCTCATATGCAAATTTCTCATTTTTTATAAATATAAATGTAGAGTGACTTGATTTCACTTATGTATGTTTCTATGTTGCTCTATTCTAATGTCTTGGCACTAGTTTTTGATCTACAAGAAAATGCTCTTTTTGATACTAGATGCTAAATTTATGTGCTCATGCTTGCCATGTTTAAATTGTTTCATTATACTATATACTAACATTTGTTCATGCATGAAAACAAAAATTTGCAAAGGCTATAGTCTCTTCTCATATGGTAGATTGGTATGTATCTTGTTATGTTTTCTTGAACAATCTACATGTGCTTCATTTCATATTGCTTATGGGAAGTTGTTTTTACCACAAAATATTTATTCTGCCATGACCCAATACATAGGCTATGTTTCCCGCGGATGTTTCTGGCTATGTGCTTATATTCAAAATTATTTGTATTACTTGTATGCACAATTTTAGAGGGAGCCTATGCTATATCTTTGTTGGTACATAAGACTAATGTGGGATACTTGCTTTACGGGTATCCTCATACAAGGCTAAGTCGGTGGCCGACCGGGTACTTCATCAACAAGAAAGACGACCGACTCGGCTTGGAGTGCAAGACAAGAAAGATTAGACTTGCCATATAGAATCCTTGTAGAGTATGACTAGGACTCTGCCTGAACCCCCCACCCTGCTGACCGGATATATAAGGCGGCAGGGTACCCCCCATCGAGGGAGAGGCAATTTGACACAACTAGAGAGACACAACATCTCGTGACAATCAGTACAATACAGAACACAGGACATAGGGTTTTTACTCTCATTGAGAGGGCCCGAACCTGTATAATTCGGTGTCTTGTGTAACCATTGTAGTTCTTGGTCTCGACGTAGCCCTATATATTTACTGCCGGTCTTGAGCATCGACAGTTGGCGCGCCAGGAAGGGGACAAGGCTCCCCGGGATTCTCCGTCGACTACGATGGGCCAACTTCCCATCATCCAATACTCGTTGGACTTCAAGATCTGTTTTGGATCGCTCGACTTCACGGTCGACGACAATGGAGTCCTAGGTCTGAACGACTACAGATTAGACTTGGCCGCAGCCAGCCCCATGGTGCGATCACCGAGTCTGTCTGACATTATCCCTACATTGATCCCACTCGGATCCGAGCAGGAAGACTCTTCCTTCGGATATGACTCGACGTCAGATCCGTCTTTTAATGAGGACACGGTCGGATCGACCTACTCATATCCCCATACAGTCAACATGGTGGATATAGTAGATCCTGCTGCTGGAAACCAGGATGAGGATCCAGATGCCAAAGAAGAAAGGAATCCAGCCGGTGGTCTCCAAAACTAGCCGGTCGAAGGAGGCCGACAGGATGATAACCCGCCAGCTGATGAATTATCGGTTGGTCACCACCGTCGACCAAGAGGGTCGCGCGGATCGCGTAATGCACGCCGAATGGATCTCGGTCCTGACCTTGAAGTGGATGGTGTTAAGGTCTACCACACCCCACAGAACAACATCACCGGGGCCAAGACATTGCTTGACACTTTAATGGTTGATGCTCACTATCAAACTCCTGCTATGCAGAAGGCGGTGGCTATGCTCAAAGCCGCAGCAACACAAGATGCTGCAAAGTCTCAGTCGATCGCAAGTTCCAACCATGTATCTTCTTAGGGTCAGCGAAGGCGCGAAGACTTGAGAAATTCTCTCAGCCTCCGTGATGGACGAGACACCATCAACTCTCACCACGAGGAGTGCGCTCGGGACAACCGATGCTATGAGGAAGAACGGCATGAACGAAGGATGGATGCCCGATGGGAAGACCGATGGGACAACCAACAAGAAGACCGACGGGACAACCAACGGGATGATCGTCAGAATCCTCCTCCAAGAGACAACTGTGATGACCGACATCGACATGACGATCGGGATCGGTGTGATAATGATGGCAATTGACGACGTTGTCATGATGAGGATGTCGGCCCACGCCACCGCCGTAGCCCAACTACATCCCTAGACCAACAAAGGCGGTCACCAACGCTGATTGATGATGAGATCGATGGCATCAAGGCTTATGTCCCTCGGCTTCGCATTGCTCGATGGCCGAAAGGATTCAAGCCGGTTCCCATCGAAAAATATGATGGACAAACCAACCCCCAAGAGTGGTTACAACTCTATAGCACGGCGATCCGGTCGGCTGGAGGTGATTCCTACGTAATGACTAATTACCTTCCGGTCTGCTTAGATCCTGCCGTTCGAATATGGCTCACATCTCTACCTAAGGAGTTAGTCACATCTTGGGGAGACCTCAACTGGAAACTCATAGAAAGTTTCCAAGCAACTTGCAACCGACTGGGCAACCACTTCGACCTCACTAGGATCAAGCAAAGAGGAGACGAGCCTCTTCACGACTACATCAACCAGTTTTGCGCTAAGAATACTGAGATCCCCAACGTCCCCGATCAGCAAATCATTACTGCCTTCCTGGGTGGAATTCACAGTGATGATCTGGTCCGGGAAATCGGTCGGAGGAACCATGATCTCAAGCTCACCGCTCAAGAGTGCTTCGAGATTGCTGATAAGTATGCATTAGGGGAGTCTGCACTTGATGATATCCGAGGAAAGGGCAAGGAGAAGCAGTCGGATAAGCCTGAGTCCTCCAAGAAGGACAAGAAGAGAAAACCTGACAATGCTATCAACATAGTGGACCGGTTTCGGAAGAATCCTCGGACGAACTAGCCATCTACTGATGAGTTGCTGAGTGGCATTTGCCCTTAGCACCCCAAGGGAAACCACAAAGCAAAGTATTGCTATTATCTAAAAGGTTTTGCAACAGTTGCGCTCAACGTGGCAAAAGATCCCCCGAGGCGCAACAACAGCAACAAAGACAAGTCCAGGGATAATGATGACAAGGATGACTCAGGAGAGTTCCAGGAGCCCCGAAAGGAAGTAAACTTCATCTTCAGAAGCCCGGATGCCTATACATCCAAGCGCAAGAAAAAGTTAGAGCTTCGAGAGATTAACTCGGTGGAGCCAGCTACGCCTCAATACATGAGGTGGTCTGAGATGTCAATCACCTTTAATCGATCGGACCATCCAACACATCTACCAAAACCAGGTCGCTACCCATTGGTGCTTGCTGCGACTATGAAGGAGGTGAAGTTCAACAGAGTACTCATCGATGGAGGAAGCAGTTTAGACCTAATCTTCACCAGGACTCTTCAAGAGCTCGGTCCGTCAATCAATGACCTCCAACCGAGTTCTTCACCCTTCCATGGGATTGTGCCTGGCAAGACATCAGTCCTAATTGGACAAATCAGTCTGCCAGTCACCTTTGGCACCCGTGATAATTTTAGGACAGAGCGTATCCTCTTCCAGGTGGCAGACTTCGAGTCAGCATACCATGCGATCAGTCGATCGGCGATGGCCAGGTTTATGGCTGTTTCGCAGTATCCATATCCCACCCTCAAGATGTCAGGCCCGAATGGAATAATCTCCCTCCACTCTGATCTTTGGAATTCTTTTGATTGCGATGTGCAGAGTTGTGAGATGGCTACCAAATAGTTGATGCTGTTAGACCAAAAGGAGATCCAGAAGGCGGTCGGTATAGAGGAGCAGACTGGAACAGAGGTTCCGACAAAGAAACCTACCAAGGACAAGATCCAAACCGATGACATCCAAACCAAGGAGATTTCGCTCGATCCTGAGGACCCCGATAAGGTGACTTATGCTGGGGTCAGCCTTGATGAAAAATAGGAACTCGCGCTCACTCTTTTCCTCCAGGAAAATAGGGATATCTTTGCATGGAAACCATGTGACATGTCGGGAGTTCCTAGGGAAAAGATTGAGCACGTGTTAAGGGTACCTCTAGGGGCTACCCCCGTTCGCCAAAGGCTTAGAAGATTTCCGCAAGACCGCAAGGACGCTATGAAGAAGGAGATAGTTAGATTGTTAGAAGCTAAGTTTATAAAGGAGGTGTATCATCCCGAGTGGTTAGCAAATCCAGTCCTTGTACCTAAAAAGAATAAAGAGTGGAGGATGTGTGTTGATTATACCGATCTCAACAAGGTCTGCCCAAAAGACCCCTTCGCTCTTCCTCGTATTGATCGGATTGTGGATTCGACAGCCGAGTGTGAGCTTTTAAGCTTTCAAGATGCCTATTCGGGCTATCACCAGATCCCACTGAGAATCGAAGATCAGATCAAGACTTCCTTTATAACACCCTTCGGCGCCTATTGCTATATCACTATGCCATTCGATCTAAAAAATACTGGCGCGACTTACCAATGAGGTATTCAACGCTGCCTTGCCACTCAGATCGGTCGGAACGCTGAAGCGTATGTTGATGACATCGTTGTCAAGACTCAGAAAGTCGAAGAACTTCTCTCTGACCTGGCAGAGAAACCTTTGACAATCTAAGACATTATTCAATGAAGCTGAATCATAAAAAGTGTGTTTTTGGGGTTCCATCGGGAAAGTTACTCGGTTACATCGTTTTGAAACGAGGTATAGAGGCTAACCCAGATAAAATCAAGGCAATCCTTGATATGAAGCCTCCTAATTCTCAAAGGGACGTTCAGAAGCTGACCGGATGCATGGCATCCTTGAGCCGCTTTATTTCCCGATTGGGGGTTAGGGGGTTAACACTCTTCCGATTGCTTAAAAAGTAGGACGGCTTTGTTTGGACGGAGGAGGCGCAGTTGGCACTGGACGAATTAAAGATTCATCTCAGCAGTGTTCCAGTATTCATGCCTCCGGAGCCAGGAGAAAAACTTCAGCTTTACATCTCGGCCACAACCCAGGTTGTGAGTACTGTTTTGACAGTTGACCGAGAAGAAGAGGGACATGTGCAAAAAGTACAACATCCGGTCTACTTTGTGAGCGAGGTTCTCAGCGCCTCTAAGACAAGGTACCAGCAGATCTTGAAGTTGTTATATGCATTATTGATCACCTCGAGGAAGTTGAAGCACTATTTCCAAGCTCATCCAATTGAAGTTCAAACTTCTTTTGCACTCGGGACGGTATTACATAACCAAGAAGCTGAAGGAAAAATAGCCAAGTGGGCAGTTGAACTTGGTCAGTATACTATTATGTTCGTGCCTCGGTCGGCTATAAAGGGACAAGCGTTAGCTGAATTCGTTGCCGAGTGGACAGAGATTCAAAATCCTCCTACTGCCCAAGATATCGAGAACTGGAAAATGTACTTCGATGGTTCCCTTCAATTATAAGGGGCAGGTGCAGGAGTTGTATTTATCTCGCCTACTGGAGAAAGGCTTCGATATGTCCTTCAAATCATATTTCGCGCGTCTAATAATGTTGTGGAATATGAAGCTCTCCTACACGGTCTACACATTGTTGTGTCACTCAGCATTAAGCGCATCGACATATTTGGTGATTTGTCCTTGGTCATTAATCAGGTCACCAAGGATTGGAATTGTGTAGATGATAACATGAGTGCTTATTGCCAAGAAGTGCGAAAACTCGAAGACAAGTTTGATGGATTGAAGTTCACACATGTTCTCCGAGATAATAACCAGGCGGCTGATGAGTTAGCCAAGATAGGATCATCTCGGTCTGTAGTATTGCCGGGTGTTTTCCTACATGTTCTGGATTCCCCAACAATTTCCCCCCGGTCGGATGTGTTGATGAGTATTATTGCTGATCTTGTTGACGATGACGTCTCCAAGACCGACTGGCATGACCCACTCATTCAGTATTTGGATAAGGGAACGCTGCCCTCAGATCCTGATGAGCAGCAAAGATTGGAGATCCGATCTCGAGGATACTTGTTGTTGGGGGACCAACTTTACAAAAGGGGTGGTTCCAATATTTTGATGCGATGCATCTCAATTCCTGAAGGCGAGAATTTGGTAGAAGAGATTCATTCGGGAATATGCGGCAATCATGCAGCTTCCAGGACTTTGGTCGGCAAAGCTTTTCGGCAAGGGTTTATTGGCCCACGACGGTCGAAGACACACACCAAGTTGTTTGGAAGTGTGAGGGTTGTCAATTCTTCGCTCAACAAACACATGTGCCTTCACAGCAACTTCACATAATACCATTGACTTGGCCTTTTGCTATTTGGGGGCTTCATATTGTCGATCCTTTCAAGAAAGCGCCAGGCGGGTTCACTCATTTGTTTGTTGTTGTCGATAAATTCACCAAGTGGATTGAAGCGAAGCCGGTCGGCAAGATTACATCCAAGAAGGCGATCGAGTTTGTCAAAGATATATTCACTCGTTTGGAGTTCCTCATGTTATCATTACCGATAATGGCACTCAATTCACTTCAGTGGAGTTCCAGGACTTTGCCGATGAGATGGGAATAAAGATCCACTTTGCATCAGTGGCTCATCCGAAAAGCAATGGGCAGGTCGAACGGGCCAATGGTATGATTCTTCAAGGATTAAAGCCGCGGATATTTGACAGACTCAAACCTTATGCCGGTCGGTGGGTCAAAGAGTTGCCTTCAGTCCTTTGGGGGCTTCGGACAAACACCAGTCGGGCTACTGGACAATCACCTTTTTCATTGGTCTATGGCTCAGAAGCTATGTTGCCGACTGAGGTCAGTCTTGTCTTGGCATGAGTTCAAGCGTACGATGAAAAGCTTTTCGAGGAGAACCGAGAGATTGATTTGTTTTGGTCGGCACTCTACCAACAAGGCTTACGTCGTTATTATGATAAGAACACCCGCAATCGCCACTTTCAAGTTGGAGACCTAGTGCTTCGCCGAGTGCAATCGACAAAGAATCAGCATAAGCTCTCTCCGAAGTGGGAAGGACCATACGTAGTGAAGGAAGTCACTCACCCGGGGGCTTACCGACTGATGTATGAAGACGGCGAGGATATTCCAAACTCCTGGAACATAAATCAGCTATGTTGTTTCTATACTTAGCAATTATTTTGTGTATTTATACATTATTTATGAATGAAACATCGGTCTTTTTTAATGAAAGATTTTCTAATGATTTTCATTCTATATTTGTCTCAATTCCTTAATTTATACTATTAAATAATCGAGCTAGGGGGCTAGCAATAATGTCCCATCTTGGTCTAACCATATTTTGGTTTTGGCCTATTTTTTTGACCAACATATTATCATGAGATCTTGAGATCTTGAGTTTTGGTCTTTATTATTTTGGTCTTACGCTTATACATCATGGTTAAATACTACCACTACACTAAACCTAGAGCCAAAAGTGTGAGAGGTCATGTGTCGATTGGTCAATTCTGTTTGTTATGCGGTTACGGGTTACAACCTAATATGTTATGGTAGACCGATGCAATCTTTGTTTCTCTTGATAGAAACATGTCAATGATATCTTTGTCAAACTTCTAAAGCTATAAAAGCATAAGATTAGTTTATACACAAGTATCATTACAAAAACACACCTAATGTTTTACACTATTATAGGATTATATCTCCTTTGAAGGAGAGGAAGAGTCAGCCCGAAGTTCGACACGGTCGGATTGATTTCTATATTTTTGACCAAGGCCTGGGAAGTCTCTAGCATGGAATCCAGGAGCAGCTGACATTGGTCGTTGGTCAGGTCGGGGTTAAAGCCCTCTTTGATCTTGTCCAATGGCAGAGCAGGAGACTAGGATTGGCAAATCGCCAGCACTTGACTCCCGGCTTCGGTTGCCACTCGCCGAGTGTTATGAGCAATGGCTTTCGATGCATGCTCCAACAAGGAGTCCAGAGAGTGACTGTTCTGCTCTACTCGGTTAGCATGAACATAGTTCATTGCTTGCCGAGCGGCGTAAGATAGAGCTGTAAATAATAATTATTGGTCAGTATGATCAATAGAAGAATCAAGAAGAAGGAAGAAGTCGAAGTTTTACTAGCAAATTTACATTTGAAAGATTTTGAGACAGTCTTAGCCACCTCTATCTTCGCTTCAGTCCCCTTCAGCTCCTCCTGCAGCCGAGTGATCTCGGTCTTCTGGTCTTCAACCAATTTGGAGAGGCTTTCCTTCTAAACCTTCAAGGCGTCAACGAACCTCTGCTTGTTGGAAGTCAACTTCTTCAGATTGGTGATTTTTTTATCACGAGCTAAAAGTAAAACTTTTAGCGTTAGAGTGGTCAGCAGATTGCTTAAATATGGATGGTAGGAAAACTTACCAGCCAGATCTGCATGAACTTGGTCTAAGACCTTGTTTATCTCTTGTCGGCCGGCCAACAGCTTCTTGTTTTCCTCTAGGCCTTGGAGAGCTTCTGACCGGTGACTAGCAAGACAAATAAGAAGTTAGTCTAAAACATAAAGACAAGAAGATTAGGCGACCAAGGACATACCGAAAGTTTCGGCTTCAAGATATTCCACTCTAGCCTACTTTCGCTCCACAAGAGCATACACTTTCTGATATGCAGAAGATAAATGAGCTAAAAGATGAGAGCGAAGCAAGGTAAAAGCATGATGTTGAGTTACCTTGCTGCACTCCCGGTGTTGGTGCAAAATCTCCACATCCTCCACCTCAGGCCGACCAAGTATATCTACAGGAAGAGTCCTTTTACCTTTGTCAAGAGGCAAAGAGATATTAGTTGGAGTGGTCTGAGACAGAGGCTCGGGAGTGGAGGCAGGAACCATCTTTTCAAATGGTTTATCCACTTCGGTCAGCGTGTTTGAAGACTTGCCAACCGAATGGGACACGCCAGTCGGACGAGGTGGGAGCTCAGACCGAGTATCCTCAGATCCCTGAGCACTCTGAGAATCACTTGTCCGACTGCCAAGAAAAAAAATATAGAAGAAAGAGATCAAGAAATGTTGAGATCAGCAATAAGAGACAAGGAGTATAGGGTTTAAAGATTAAACCTGGGAGCCTTCTTGAGCTTGATCCGGCATAGCCTCTTCTTTGAAGAAGTCGACTGAAAATCAGTCTCCTTCCTCTTTTGAGAGGGCTGGTCAGTCTTGCCAGTCTGCACCACCTCTTCCATTGACCTCTGAGTTGGGCTCAGGGGCTCCGGTCGGTCTGAAGGTTGGTTGGAGGTTGCAGGAGCAGGTTGGCCAGCATATGCGGCAGTTATTTCTTCATCATTGTCCTGGTCCCCCACATATTGATGTCAGTGCATAATAGTCCGCTTCTGGAGCTTGTCAAGGGAGGCCAGAGTAACGACGGGAGTGACGCTAACTGGCCGAGCACCTATGGAGGAACTTGAACCCCCAGCACCGGTCAGCGGTGTCTTCTTGACATAATCAGGTCCCTCAGTATCGGTTTAAGGGAGCGAGGGATGAGATACATAAGTATCCAGGACCTGCATAAAGATCAAAACATTGAGTACAACATCAAGATAGGATAACAAGGGATAGCTAAAGGCAGACTGAGGCTTACTCGGGCTCGCATTGTGCCCTTGTTATACGCATTTTTGACCAATGAATGGTCCTGAAGGATTTCCCCTTCGAACATATTCAACAAGCGTCTTTGTCGGAGTTCACCATTCGGTGGATCCGGCACCTCCCTAGTCTCATCCTCATTAACATAGTCCCATGCCGGGTGACATTGAAGCTTCAGGGGCTGAACTCGTCGGATGATAAAGCTTTTGGCAACTGTGATGCCATCGACGCCTTCAGCCTTCCGATCAGCAATTTTCTTGAGCAGAGCAACCACTTGAGGATCAGTCGGATCGGGCCTCTCTGTCCAATGCGCTTGGGGAATAGCCTTTGTACCAGTGAAGTTGGCAAGAACAGGGCGAGGGTTGTCACAATAGAACCACTCATCCTTCCAATTCTTGTTTCCGGTCTTCAAAGGGACATTGATGTAGGCCTCCTTCTTGCGTAACTGGACGCTGACTCCGCCTATGGCCACTTGGTTTTCCTTGGTTGGCAGCGGTCAGAGGACAAACAGATAGCGGAAGAGATCGAAATGGTTTATTGTGTTATATATTGGTTGTGTAGCTCTTTGTGATCTGCCAACTTATATCTACTTGGTCCATGAAAGTATGCCTTTATATAATGTGCACTTTGTGAAAAATCTTTATAATATAGTTGTCTTCTTGGACCAATATATGTAGTGCAAAATTCTCTCTTATTTGTTACTTGATTAATGCATATGTGTATCTTGAATATTCTACTATGCATGGTTTGAGTGGGAGTTGCACTAATGGATTTGCTATGTTTTTATGTAGATATTTTTTTAGAAAAAACTGAACACATATCAAAAGGTAACTCTTGTTTTTGCTCTATATTGTTAAGTTGCTTACTTCGATGATGGTGCCAAATGATAGAACAATTTTTCCTTCATGCTTGTTAAATAACAGTGTGCATACGAATATGATGTTTATTTTATATATGCTCACCCTATTAGTAGCAAAGAAATTGCTCTACGCTCTGTGACTTTGAGACTAACATTTTATTGAGCTTCACATGCTTTACTTTAGTCTCTATGGATAAATAAGGGTGACTACAAAGTTTTCGTTCCCCTTCACATGATGTTGCTCTCTTGCCCTTTTTCGGTGCTTGATACCAAAGGGGAGAAGAACGAAAGAATTACAAAATGGGGATCGGACAAAGAATGAAAATGAAGAAAAGGATGGTACAAAAGGAAAGTGTGCATATGGTTATTTATATTTTATATCTCATATCTATTTCTATGCACATGATTATAATAATGAGTGGTCATTTTATGGCTAGTGTTTCATTTGTTGAAACTAACCCCTCTAGTGATTCTAGATATAAATCTTATCAATTATATTTTATATGAGGGTGTTGTCATCAATCACCAAAAAGGGGGAGATTAAAAAGTCTAGGGCTATAGCCTTGACTTAATGATGAGTTTTTGTGATAGATGACAATGATTATTGGAACTAACCTTTTCTATGAGTTTGTGAGGTTTCATGTGTATAGTTAGGTTCTGACATCAAGCTAAAAGGTTAAGCTATGAAATCAAGCTAAAACATTGATATCAAGTGTTGAGAGGTCACATGTTGAGAATCAACACATTATAATTGATGAAGATGCTTGACAAGAGATCATGATATGAATTGATGAAGATAATGGTGAAATGATCTTGAAGCACTCAAGACACATCATGGAAGATGAGTGACCATTAACACAAGAAAAGAATCAAGACTTGAGAAAGTGAAAATATCAATTTGGTGATCAAAATGATAGTGAGCATATTGATGGTGATAGATATAAAATAGCACTACATGGAAAGGTAAAATAGCACTACATGGAAAGGTGGTGAAGGTTAGGACCATGCAAGGGTGAAGGGAAAGCTAGAGGCTTGGCGCCGAAGGACCATAGGCAATGGTGAAGAGCGAGTGAAGGCTTGACACGATGAACCATGAAAGCCCATGTGAAGCTATGAACAATCCGCATCATTCATTTCATGGAAAACAAAATCATGGACATTTCATATGTTGATGGACATCATGCTATACTGTCACACCCCAAAAATTCAAATTTTGGTTTGTGACCCAATTCTACTAAATTTCAACATTTTTTATATAGGTTAAAATTTTATTATAAATTAACTAGATAATTAGAGAATTTTAATTTATTTTGAGCAAACAGGCTATTTTCTAAACTAAATAAATTAATTTTGGTTATTAATATTTTGTATGTTGACTCCAAAACTTGTTTCGGTTTGATCAAATCACCACCACGAAGGTCATCATCACGACAACAAGAGCAATAAGACAAGGCGCTAAAGACTTTCAATGAGAGAAGTGAAGTACTTTAGCCACAACAAGACACATAGCAATGGATGTCAGCATAGACTATTATTTGTAGAGTAATGAGTGATTGTGTGTTATGATTGTTTTAGGTTGTTTGAGCCTATCCTTCCTTGGTCAACATTTTATCCTTGGAACCTATCTACAATCTTTGATGCATATAGTGTGGTCCTATTTTCACATTCACAATTCTTTAGCTCATCATTCATTGTCCATTCCATTATTTCCTTTTGATCTTTACAAACTGTTGTCTTGTATGTTCAAATTTCTAGGTCCCACTATCTTTGAATTTAGGGATGAGATTCCTTTTAAGGGGGTAGTTTGTCACACCCTATATTTTTCAAATTCGGGTTGTGAGCCTTTCTGACACTCATAAGGCATAATTCTCATAATATCCTCACTTGAATCCTTCCACACATTCCTTTTTCCCTTAACCTTATGATTATCAAAACATCGAGTGTCATTATTATTTTTTCTCACATCCTTGTTTTTCCTAGCTTTGCTTAATATCTCTTCCCACCAAGCATAAACTTATCTAATACAGTCAATAGCCAAATCAAAACCTTGTCTAACACTTTGTCCCACTATAACTGCACACGATGAAAACTAGTTCATTCATCCATCCTTGTGAGCCTATGAGTGTTCTCTTCTTCCTGGTCTTGCTCATACCAGGTCCAACAAAATCTAGACTATGCTAGTATTCCAACTACACAGAATGTCCAACTCAACAACATCATGTTCATTCACTTCCTCTTGATGCTTTCATTTGCTCCCATGGGCCAAACAGTGAACTAGGCTCATGCTAGTGCTCAACAAACATCATCCACAAGCCACTTAATGAGAGATTTTTGTTGCCCCTAGCTCATCTATCAATACCCACAAAAGAGGAGATGAAACTAACAGCCAAATGGGCATTACTCGACCAAACCTCACCAGAAAGTGTGCCTGGTCTTTATGAGTATCGTATCCAAATCTTGCCATCATTGAAGCCCTGAAGTGACTAGGGTCTGACTTGCCATGTCCGTCATTCCGTACTTGTTTGCGTTCAGCACAGGCAATGGTAATGACCTCCTTGTTCTTTTCCATCTATACGTCTCCTTTATGAACTCCTTGTACCATACCCTGTCCCATGAAGCGCTCTTGCTACTCGCAGGAGTACTCCTCGAGATCTTCTTTGACACTCCTAGGAACGCTGATGGCATTTGATCCGCTATGGCATGACCTTGCTATCTTTCAACCCTGTTATCTCCAAATCAGTCGAACTTCTGTCCAAACTACCATGATGTTCTCATATTCCACATCATCATGAATATTCTTGTTCATGTCGTTCCTTAATCACTAATAAGCAGCCACACTACAAGAGATGACAACAATTCACATGCAAGCTAGTGACCAGACTCTTTATTTCTTGTCCTAGTATTGGCACAAATCAGTAGCACACGTGACCTAATTAATCATTGAACTTGTCCGTGAACTAAGCTTTAGTTTGTGCTCAATAAAACCAGCACCCACGTTGGTCTATGATCAAAGCCAGTTGCTAACTATGTCTCCCATCAATTCCCAACTTCAGGAGAAGAAACATCAACCATAGTGCTCATAACTCGAACCATTCATGGCTGGACAGTTTTGCTTGCCTCTTGGCCTCTCTCCTCCCTTCCCTACCCTTTCCTATCCCCTCCCTAGGCCTCTTAAGTCACACCAGGACACCCCTTGGCCTGGCTCACGAGCTCCCTTGCCCCCTCACCTTCATTTCCATCTCCTCAAGTCAAGTTCATCTCTGTTCGTCTGCCTTGACCACTCTTGACGCCCCATGTTTCAATCCATGTTCCCGATGATCTACCCAACAAAATGCGCCCAAATTTCTACAGAGAGTGCTCCACTATGTCCTCTACAACATATCCAAAATTCAATCCCATAGGAGAGGTAATGCGAGCAGGATCATGTTTTCAATTGACACTGGTCTCTATTCTGGGTACATCCAGCGCGCGCATTTCTAATTCCTCTCCTATTTCTCCTTATTCTGATGGTTCCATCATACAACACCATATCCACCATGTGTTCTAGGAAACAAAGCACGTGTACACCCAATGGTTTGCCAAATCTAGACCGACGCCTCCAGGAACGCCTTTGGCACTCAAACTGCCGCTGCATGACCTCATCACAATCGAGTCATTCGATCTCTCATTCAGGTGAATTCAATATAAAATAACCTTGTCTCAGCCATGTTCCCGACACCTACAAATGTTTATGTTCAATTATTTCCTTTAGACCAGTAGCCTATCTTCGGGAACGTGCATGTCTTTGTCGTGATGTCTGCGGTGGGATGCTGAAATGTGTTCTGGTCGTGTTCAGCGCACGAGACTATAGAATTCACCAATGATTCTAAGCTATTCCTTGATTTTTTTTGGATGCATGCATCATATCAGATCATGTTCCCATAAGTCCTTTCCATCTCTACCTGACGGTTCATCAAGATCATGTCCTATTCTCCCAAGAACGCGAATGGCGTGTCAACTGCCGCTGCGCAGGTCCATCATGATTCAGTTCCTTGATCTGATTTCCCGCTTGCGCTCCATCCAACTCATCATGTTGAGATCATGTTCCTGATATATTTTCATATGATTGTTAAACTACTTCTTTGATTACTACAGCCAAGCTACGAGAACATGTTTGTCTTTGCATGAATATCTGTTCTGCCATGCCTGAAATCTCTTCACCAATTGTAAGCACTTTGCTATTGTTTCCTTTGACTCGGGTTATAACAAACAACACCACTAAACTTACTGTTCCATGCTCTATAGGATGCCATCATCATATCATTTAGACATCGTCGATGTCGACGTCGCCACTCCTTGCTATGTTTTTATCCACCTTGCACCATCACCCGTGGCAGCGAGGCTTTATGCCATTGCATAAACATTGGTGAGCTCCTTGTGCCCCACTTCATATCTTGTGATTAGTCCCTGTTGTTGCATATTATCCTTAGCATGTATGTTTGTTATTGATGTGTGTGAATAGGTGTGCGCTTGAAAACGGGAGAAGGAATCATGAAGATAAAGTCAGACAATCGATAGTCATAGAACAGCGACATCATTTACGGGAAGTGTCATCGATGCATTTTGATCCCATTATGAATATTATTTTAGAATTGCATGCTTGAGTCAAATGAATGGGTACCTATTGTTAGAGTTTCCCTAGTATTGTTTTATCCCTTTTCCTTGTCGCCTTGACCTAGTTGGTTGGTTGTGGGTAGATAATGCTTAGGTTCCTTGTGGGAGGTTGGGTTGATATAAATTTTGATTAATGAACTATGTCACTTCATGGGTGGAATGATAATTCATGTTAGCAACATGGCTTAGGGATCTATGCAAGCCGGATGGAATGGATGTGGCGCCGTGGGCACATGGTTGGTGGTGGTAGGCTTGTTGTAGATCCTAGGAACCAGTTCTTGGAGTGGTAACCTAGGACAACAGTGCCATCACAAGGCTGCTGGAATAGCTTGGCTGATTAATTAGGAGTTCTCCCAGTGTTGGTGCAGCATTTTGGTGGAGCGGGGAATGGAAGTCAAGAGTATTGTCCTTGTATCCGAATGGCTCAAGAGGGGGCTCCTGGAGTGATGAGCTGCTTGTTGAGGGGCTATCACTTATGGACGGGAGTGGAACCTTGGTGGCTAGCATGTATTGGGAGACCCTTTGGAAAAGCCTCGTAGTGATCTGCTGGCCGCACACCTAAGGAAGTGTGCTAGTGCTTGGCCGACATGGCAACATGGAGACTTTAGACCACCTGGCAGCAGGGGACGAAATCACGACTTGTGGGTAAAGTGGTACAAACTCTGCAGAGTATCAAACTATCATGATAGCCATGCTCATGGTCACGAGCGGCTTGGAATCATCACAAGATTTCTTGGTTATGGGTTGGAATGGTTGGGATGGTTGGATGGTTTGGACTTGGATTGGATAGTACCATGTGGGTTGAGGGTTGGGATGACCCCACCTAGTAATTAGGATGCTTTAGGGGTTTAAAAGCTCATGCTATAAATCCCATTAAGCCTTCCTTGTCTTTAGCCCCATGTCATCTTTTCCCCCACTTGCTGAGTACAACGCGTACTCACCCTTGCTATATATCACATTGCTTCTCAGCTACAGGAGAATGAAGGTACAACTATGAAGACGATGGAGGAGTCTAGGCATGCGGTCTTCCGGTCGACTTCTTGTGGGAGCTGAAGGACACCAACGCTTAGTTTATTCCGCTGCAATGTAATCTTTTTCTTTTGACCTATAGTTCACGCTTGTAATAATATTATTGATTTAATAAAGACATCATTTTTGTATCACAATAATTGTCATGTGTGCATGAAAACTTGATCATGGGCATGCATACAGATGCATTCGGTTTCGGTCGTTGGAACCGGGTGTGACATAGACCCGAAGTGGATATTCGTTCAAGGCAAAGGTATAAACTATAGGAATTTTCTTTTTCCGGTCTTGGTGATTAGTGGAGAAAGACCGGGTTGCTAGAATAGTTTGTCGTACTATTAAGAGGGGTCTAGATGATCACTTGATTTCTACCATGTGTTGGAGAAGCTCAATCTTGCATATGCATAATCTCCTTGACATGGTGCTAATATTTGCAAATGGGTTTTGCAAATAATTGAGGCTCATGTGTATTCCTTGAAGGTTGATTTTTGGACAATATTTTGTCTTTGTTCCATTGTGTTTGGGGTCAAGCAATCAGTTGGGATGTGTAGCCGTCTGAATTATCTTTCCGAAATGTCCAAGATCATGAAAATCGGAGTTAAGAGTGAAAAGTTATGGCCGTTTCTGTGAAGGTTGGTCGTGCTGAAAAAGGGGTGGCGGTCCAACCGCCCGGACTACGTGGTCTGACCGCCCACGTCCAGAGAGTTTGGTCCCAAGAGTTCTTGTGGCGGTCTGACCGCCAGGAGCTCGCGGTCTGCCCATCAGGGGTCGAAAAATAGCTGTAACAGCTAGTTTTCTAGCCATTGGTTTGAATGGCGGTCTGACTGTGGTTTGATGGCGGTCTAACCGTGAAAACAGAGCTTCTCAGGCTGTTTGAAGGTAACAGCTAGTTTTATTGGAGTAGCCTATATATACCCCATTTCCTGCGGCTTGGGATGAAGCTAGACACCCCATTGAACATTTTTGAGCTAGAAAAGAGTCCTCCAAATATTTGTGCATGTGTTGCATCTATATAGGGTGACAGGAAAGATTCAATTGCATGTGCATTGTTGATTGAGCTTTGAGCATATTGGTGGGAGTCAGGTGTGTCTTGGCTTGTTACTCTTGGAGGTTGTCGCCTCCTAGACGGCTTGGAGGTGTGAAAACCATGAGCCCTTCAAGAAGTTTGTGAAGGTGGCCCGGTATTCTTGTGAGAGGTCTTGTGCTCACCTCGCCGGAGTGGTGAAGGGCAACTCTAGTGAAATCGAGGTTTGGAGAGGTTCAAGAGATTGATTTGGCTTAAGATTAAGTTGCTCTTGTGTGAGCCCTTCTTGTTGGAGACGCACATACTTGATAGAGAAGCAAATCAAAGACTTGAATCCACCTCAACGTGGATTAGGGGTGACTGGCAAGTCATCGAGACCACGGCAAAAAAATTTCGTGTCTCCCTTGTGGTTTGTCTATTTGTGATCTTTTACTTTTTGCTCTATATATTCTTGCAACCTCATATACATAGAGCTCAAGTTACTTATTTAGTTGTGTTATCTACTTAGTCTTTTACTTGTGCTTCTCTTATTCATGCAATTTAACTTACTAGAATTGTTTTGCTCTCATCTCACCATAGGATTGCAAACCTTGACTTAGGCATTAGAGTGATATGCTTCTCTTGTATCAATAAAAAGAATAGCTCTATTTATATTGCTCATGATCAATTGTTTTAAATTCTGCAATTATTTTCGATCGGGTAGCAATTATAATTGAAACTGCCTATTCACCCCCCTCTAGTCGGTATCCTAGATCCTACACCAGTGTGGGGGAGGATGGAGTGGTTGAACTAGTCCAAGTGAATTTACGACCATGTAGCAGGAGCTCTTTGATAGCTAGGTCATCAATGAGCCGCCTCAATCTGCCCATCATCACTCGGTTAACATTTGAGTTGTTCTTGTCCTCATCTTTATATATCATGTTAAAATCCCCGGCTCCGATCCATGGTCCCAAACAAGCAGACCTAACATCCCGCAGCTCCTGTAAGAAAGCTATTTTGTCCTCTACACTTTGCAGCCCATACACACATGTGAGCCACCAGGTATCACCATTGTCAGGTTTGAACTGAACTGAGACACTAAACCTGTCCACTCTTCTTGCTAGAACAACTCCAAGTTTTGACCTCCAGGCCACAAGGATTCCTCCACTTGCACCAACTGAAGGAAGCTGCACGAAATTGTTGTCAAATTCCGTTCCTAGCATGGATAGAATAGTCCTTCTGGAGATTGTTTCTATCTTTGTTTCTTGTAAGCAAACGACATCCACTCGTGCTGAATCAACAATAGCCCTAACTGAGTCTTGACGTGCAGTCGAATTGAGGCCCCGCACATTCCATACCAAGATATGTGAAGGATCCATTAAAACAATAACAACAAAAGAGCGACCAAGTGAACACCACTGTATTGCTTATCAAGCACACGAAATCAGTGCTCCACTCTCATCACTAGGGATGGCCAAGCCGCACTGAGATGCTAAGGTTTGGATGTGTAGTGTTGACATAGGATGCAAAAAAAGTTTTGCATAATTATCTTGATCTTCCTGCTGGAGGTTCTCTCTGTTCTCACCCAGTCCAAGTGCTCGCATCACTTTACACTTGGTGCATGGGAGATCTGCTAGAGCATGCTCAGCATTGAGGCCTGCAACTCGACGGCTTCGACGGGGTGGAGTGTTTGTTGGCAGCGTCTTCTTCCTTCGCTTATTGATCTTTGGTGCAGGAAGGAGAGTGCCCACAGCCTTAGAGATCCGATCAATAAACTGCTGCTGGTTTGTTGGGGTGGTGATTGACGGTTGTGCAACTGCACTCAGCTGGGCAGGATGTCTCCTGGAGCTTGCTGAGCCGCCACGTCTGGAGTACACTAGAGGTGCCCTCAGCAGAGTTGCTGCCCTTGGCGGTGTGGCTGCTCTTGGCGGCGTTGCTGCCCTTGACAGCGTGGCTGCCCTTGGCAATGTTGCTGCCATCGATGGAGAGGCCGTCCTCAGCGGCGTTGCTACCTTTTGTGCTGTTGTTGCCCTTGGCGGGGATCCTACCATGGATTGTGTGACCGGATGATCTACAATCGACGCAGTTAGAGTCCCACATACAGAAATATCAATGTCTGGTGACCTTGTTATGTTGACTTCTTGAACAGGGACAGTGACAAGGGAGGGAAGAGTTCCCGCCGCCGGCTGCGTCCGAGCGTGATCTTGATCTTGAATTTGAACTTGTGCAAGAGGTGGGCCTGTGAGAGGTTGAACTTGTGCGAGAGGTGGACTTGTGAGGGGTGAAACTACCGGTCCAGGAGTGATGCAGTCCAACTCCGTACTTTGGCCCTCTGATGGCCCATCAACCACGGGCAACAGACTGGACGCAGCAGGAGAATTGGATAAAATTGCCTCGACTACCGTATTGACTAGATCCGTTGTTGCATAGGGAACCCGCGTGGAATCTTGGGGAGCCAAAAAAATTGCCACCTCTTGAATGAGCAACATGCCTTCATTAACTAGCACGCCATCAAAGCCTTGAGCAAATTCCCGAGTCGGCGCGACGGTTTGGGAGGGGGACCTGGCTGCTGGCAACTCCTCGGGCGAGTTACTGGCTGAGTCCGATGACGCCACATGGCCTGCTTCTGCTGGATGCGGGCCCAGGCGTGAATGCACCAACACCCGAGCTTGAGCTGCTGCCGGACTTGTTGCCAGCTCCGGCAGGTTGCTGCGAGACCTACGGCGACGGCGAGTCCACTTACGGCCAGGCTCATCGTCGGACTGAGGCGGGGATGGAGGAGGGCCGTCTTGACCTTGCGCCGGCGACGAGCAGGAAGTGTTCAGGCGCCGCCTTGGTTGAAAACCCTGTGTGCCGTTCCAACATCGGGCAGCACGAGCAGGAAGTCTTCAGGCGCCGCCGGGATCAAGGTCATCTCTTCTAGCTCGACGCTAAACGCGGCCGCAACGACATCCAGGATTTGCGCCGCTATGATGACCGGACAGTTTCCAGTCACCATTACCAGCAGAGCATGGCGAAGATCAGCCTCCGCACTTGCAATGCTGGTAGAGCGATTTATAACGCAGATAGGACGTACAGGTTCCACTGCCTAGGTAGACAGAACCTCCGCACCCACCATCAGCAGTGTTGGGGGCTCGACGTCTGATCCAGAATGTGGAGCGTCCGGGAGCTTGGAGCACCGGCGCCGACGATGAGGACGGCGCCGAGGTTGATCAACATCTTCACCATGGGATGACACGCTAGCGCCAGCATCAGGCACTACAGTAGGTGACGCCTCTAACATGGGAACCTTTCTCCGCCATTCTAGCTTAGGACGATGAGGGTGACGAGAAGAGGACGTTGCCGCCCGCTTTGCCGAGCACTCGAACGACCGATGCCCAAGCTCAAGGCAGCGAAAACCTCGGGTACGAAGACGGCACTCCACAGCACGATGTGAGCTGGAAAAACAATTGAAGCACCAGCCTCGGAGGTCCGCCGAGACATCACGATGAGGCCGGGTCATCCGAGGCCTGTGCGATCGCTTCCGCTCGACCCGCTGCTAGCCGTCCTTGTCTGCCGCTAGCTTTGGCTTCGGCCGGGAATTACAGCTAATCGTAGGCTTCAGGACGATCTTGGGGGCGACGAAGCTCGAGGTGCTGGCTGGGGGACCAGAACCGAGGGTTCCAGCACCGCCATAAGTGCCACCTTGAAGGATAACTGAAGGGGTGGTGAGGCCTCCTCTGGCGAGAAGCTGAGCTCGAGCCACCTTTGGGACTTGGATCTTCCTGACGACGCAAAAGGGGAAGCGGCTGGGGACAAGGAGGAGGTGGAACACGACGCCTTTGGAGAGGAGGAGGGGGTGGCCGTTGGGGCCGGAGTGGTCGCCGACACGAGGCTAGGGAGGGGTGAGGTGTTGGGAGGGGAGGGGTCGGGAGCGAGATGAGGAGCCATCTCTATCAAACAATTTATTCCCTCAACAAGTGTATCACTAGTATGACCAATAAAAGACTCACAAACATCATCATCACTAGTCATACTAAAAGAGCAAGAAAGATCAAGAGAGCCAACATCATCAATCATCACAATAAGTACACTACTGGAGCAACCTATCAAATTATCACTAGTAGAATCTAGGCACTTACTAGAACTAGGCACATCCACACAATCATCATCATCATACACATGATCGTCGGTAAAGGTATTGGTAAAGTCCACAAGTGTGTCTATAAACTCATCTAGGATAATGGCAAGTGGTAGCTTTGCAAGCGGTCCTTCCATGAGCCATGAATCGGCCCCGAATGGGATGACATTCCAACTCAATATGGCCACTACTCAAGATGGTTAAGCCCTATGATGAGCACTTAGCTCTGATACCACTTGAAAGGACCGAGTGACCGAGAGGGCGGGTGAATTGAGAACTCGCTATATGTATCAAATTCGCCAATTCCTAAAACCGACCACTCAAACAACTCCTACACAAATCCTAGTGGTGATCACAATAACAAGATAATGAACCTATGAAAGGAACAACAAACTAAGCATACTAGTGGATCACACATAGGCAATAGAACTCCTATGCAAGCTAGTAACCAAAGATACGCAAAAGCACACAACTAGCTATCAAAGGAACCTACTCATGCAAAGCTATAAGGTAAAGCGCTAGAGCAAACAAGCAGGAGTAGCACAATGCATACAAGGGTGAGAAATCAAGCCAATGCAACTCCTACACATGCTAGTGGTCAAATGCTGAAGGTAAAGTACAACTAGCAAGCAAGAAGCCTATTCATGCAATTCTACAAGGTAGTCAACTAGAGCAAGGTAAGCACACAAGCATGAATAGCACAATATATACTAGGGTCATCAAGACGACACAACTCCTATATATGCTAGTGATCAAGTATGAAGGCTAAGCACTACTAGCAAGTAAAGAAGCCTATTCATGTAAGTCTACAAGGTAGTCAACTAGAGCAAGGTAAGCATACTAGCATGAACATCACAGTATGTAAATGCGGAAAGTAAAGCACCATAGTAAGGAGTAGAGTAAGAGATGGCTCATGAATTTTTCCCGAGGTCTCAAAAGGATGGCGCCTTTCCCTACTCCTCGTTGGACCACTCCCCCTGGTCCCTCCTGCCACAATGTGGAGTTCCTGGACATGAGCCCGCAATCATTCCCAGAGTGAAGACACGGTTGCATCACCTCTGCCACCAAGGCACAAGCTTACCTCCCTCGAGAACTTGCTGGACTCCCCGAGCCGACACGGGTGCTCACTATTGATGCCCCTTTCATCAACGGGCTCAAACCGCATACAAACGTGTGACAACCTTCACAACCGACCACGATAGGCTCGATCACCGACACCTAATGTGTCTAGGCCTCACCATAGACCAAGAGTACCAACCTAGATCACACCTTCAAGGACACCCTAGCCTTTGATGTGCATCAATGCTCAAGTTACTCTCACTAGCACTCTCAAGATATTCAATATCCTCTCCTAGTGCTCCTCTCTTGGTCCTTTGGCTCCCAATAGATGCTCCCAGCAATCCCAATGGCCAAAGGCAGTCCCCAAGACCCCAGCAACTAGTTTATATAGGCTGCCAACTTCAAACGAGCCGTTCCTCCACGAAATAGCCTCTCTAGACCTACTGACCGGACAGTCCGGTCTCCACCAGACGGCTCCTCTAGAGCCATTTCTCTCTATCTGTTGTTTCCTACATACTGACCGAATAGTCCAGTCTATAGACTGGACCGTCCTGTCTTCATAATTCTAGGTCCCAACAAAAACTTTTTCTCTGTGTTATGTCGCCTCCTTCGATGACCGTATAGTCCGGTCTTCCTTTCTCCAAATAGGGACGTTGTCGATGCTTCCTCTTCTATCCGAACCATCTCCATACGGTCTCTATGATTCCTCGGCCAACAGAATCCCTCGCGTCCAACATCTTCTCTGTAGAGAATTTCCCTCTGATCATGAGATCGTCCTATTTCCAAGACCTCTCTGTCCAGTCTTTACCTGTAGAAGCTAAAAATCCTCATCTCCTCTTGACTTTGTTTCCTGGCTTCTTCTAACAGATCCTTGGCTTCTCCACTGTCACCTAGTACTTATGATTTCACTGAGCATCCATGCACATCACCAACTAGTGTGGCCTAAGGGACATGACCTAGACCCACTTAATAGTATGGTTATTCCTATGGACTCAAAGCCCTAACAAATAGACAAGTGTTCCAAATACTTGCTCCATAGCTTGTCCTTAGCCTTGATCCATCTCCATCAACCCTTGGACTCCCTCAAGCTCATCAAGCCTCCATGCTTGTGGTTATTGTCATCAACCGTCAAGGCAACCATCAATGATCATCATAAGAGAGATAAGGTTTTCTACATGCATAACACTCATATAGACATTAGTCACATTTCATATTTGCCATTCATCACAAAAACAATCATACCTTGGGGTGACCTCAATGGTCATGAACATTACACCATGGAAGGAGTCGAGTGAGACGAATGTCAACAACTACTCTTTGCACCGCCCAGGGTAGTATGGAGCATGCAACTACCATATTAGGAGGCCAAATCTTCCTGCAAACCTACCCTAATCTACATCATTTTTCTACCCGATAGGATAGGGCCCAACACCATGATACAGCTCGCCATGATGACGCTCTTAACAGTGGCAATCGAGGACGGCCTGACAGACAGACATGACGGAACAATGCACGGCGTCGTGATGATTGCCCATGCTGAACCATTCGAGTTATCCGGTCCACACCATCTACATGAACGGCAAGCTCTAAACCATCGATGGAAGACAGGGGCATGCCTCGACAAGGTGACTAAAAACGTGAGGACCGGATCAACGGGACCCATGAAGACCATGCCATCGACCGAAGTCCGTATTACCTTCAACACAACTTCGCCAACTCCCTGCATCTCTCTCTCTCTCTCTCTCTCTCTCTCTCTCTCTCTCTCTCTATCTCTCTATAAAGTGGGCCCACCCCTTAGAGAATAAAAGGGGAGATCCTTCTTCTTCCTCAAGACATCAAAACGAGCATCACAACGAGCAAGCACACACTCACATTCACCGAGACTTGGAAAACTCTCCTATCTCACCACCTTTGTACACCCCGGTGCAAGTAACACGAGTAGCCACTCGAACTGGACGTAGGGGTACTCCCCAAACCAATATATATCCTTATGTCCTCTTGCATAGCCATCACCAAGCTTAAGCGGGCATCCCCTGGACAAATTTTACTTGCCGGTGACCGATACACCGACACCTATGTTTGCACATGAGTCAGTAAATTCTTAGCTAAATTGCCTACTTTGTGAAATCTAGTCATTGCTCATGCATAGTGCCATCAGCTGGTGATAGTGTACTCGACTCTTGAGACTTCCCATGTAGATCTGCTAGTCATGCAGGATGGTGTCGTAGTCTACCATGGCTACAAGCATGCATGTTTAGTAAATTGCAGTGATAGTAGTCAAATATCATTAAACAAGGTCAATCTCAATCCTTGATTCCATTTTTCTCTTTCCTAGAGTGTCATATCAGATTTGGATGTTTAGTTTGAATGATGAAATTGTCTCTCTCAATGTAAAGTTTCATCTCACAATTTCATAGGTAAGTCATAATAATAAATTATTATGTTAAGATTGATCAAAATATATTAGGATGAAGATTTACTCTTAATGGGAGTTTCATGTATATGAAACAGTGCCAAATATCTCTTTTATATTAATTACAATGTCATGTCATCCTTTTTGCTGATGTGCCATCTTATTTAATGCCAATAAAACTCCCCTTGTGAGTGGACGTAGTGTACATGCAGAACACGACGGCATGTCATTGGCTGGCGGCGGTACACATCAATGAATTGCAAGAAACAAATAGATTGATTTTCCTGTTTACCCAAGGGCGTGCCATTGTAAATTACATCAGTTGATACCTGTAGTCCGGTGGTATCACGGTCTACTATACAAGTGCTCGTTCTAAAAAACCAAAGCAAGCCGCTGATACATCGGTTCCTAAGGTTCATACACTATATGCATATAATTTTGTTACAAATGCGTTTATTTCCTCCAAAAGATTGAAAAACTAATCACAAATGGCTTCTTGTGCTCTCTTTTCTTGGTGGCTGTTACGAAAGTGTGCAGCGAGTTTGTGCAATAGGACTTATGAACTCATGATAACAAACCAAGAGATAAGCCAGTTTTGTTGATAGTCCTAGTTAGGCTGTGATCAGGGTTCTTCAAATAAGAAAATTTGTTTCTGCAAGATAAGCATTGCAAATTTCAAATAGCACTTCATTATGGTGTTAAATAATTCCCAAGAAACAGTAACAGACACCCTAACAACAGTCAACAAGATGTTTAGAGCTGTACTATTTCCCCTTCGGTTGCATCCAAAGACATTCCATTCTTGAAACTATTGAGAGTTTTTCCACATACTTATAATTATGATTCTATTCTCATCAAAATGCTCACCACCTCCCACATTGATGGCCTCGACTTGCAAGCCACATGTGTGCAGGACATTGCCAAATCCAACAAATCAAGTGCCTTTACCTGCTCTTCTTCGGGCCAGTATAAGATCTCTTCGTCCAGAAATTGCACCATGCTATACTGATTAGCACCCCTCAGGTTTGATGTCATCCATGCCACAATGTCTACGCCATCTCCATATGCAGAATCCACAGGTATCTTCCTGCACAGGATTTCGAGCAATACCACACCATAACTATAAACATCACTCTTCTCCGTTGATCTTGTGTTGTATCCATGCTCAGGGAAGAGGAAAAATGACCACAAATTAATCTTTGTAAGACATTATTGTGATCTCGGAATATGTATCTCCAAAAAAAAGGAGAGTTACCTGGAGCTATGTAGCCAAGAGTGCCAACTATGATGGAAACAGTAGCATCAACATCTTCATCTCCTACTATCTTCCCCATTCCAAAGTCTGCAATCTTAGGCACCAACTTGGTATCCATTAGTATGTTGCTTGATTTGAAATCCCTATGAACAATCATTGGCAGACAATCATGGTGTAGATAGGATAAGCCCTGTGCTGTACCGAGGGAATACCTTCCAGTCAAGAGGCACTTGCGGTTTCCTTTCATGCAAAAGCTCAAAGAGTGTCCCCTCGGGCATGTACTCGGACAAAATGAGGCCAACGTTACCACGAATGCAGTAGAGGAGTTTTACTGTCCAAAATACTGGCCAGTAGTTTTTCAAAACTACTGACCAGTAGTTTGAAGGTAATTTTGTAATTGCACTATTAATTAATAAATTTATATTTATTTTCACAACAGAATATTAAGTCTATGAAATTATTAAAACATTAGTTTACCTTAAAAAATATAAAATATTAGTTATTAATCAAATTATTAATATAACTTTATTTATAATAATAAAAACTAATTACTATAAATCTATAACTTTTATTTTTTTCTGATATTGACCTTAAATTGAGAAACTCAAACTACTGGCTACTAGTTTCTTAAAACTACTGGTCAGTATTTTCAACAGTAAAAGTCCTCATGCATTAACCGTCCATCTTGACGATGTTCCAGTGCTTTACCATGTTAAGAATCTTCATCTCAATGGGGAATTTGAATAGTGAAAGATCAATCGTCTTGATTGCCTAAAGTTTACCAGGAGCAAACTCTGTCCGGTAGACCGTGCCATGCCGACCTCTTCCAATCACATATTTCTCACTCCAATTATCTGTGGCACGAAGGATATCATCATAGGTCAAGTCTTCTGGTAACTCCTCTGTCGTGTCCAAACCACGAATTGAAACACGGTTTGCTGCTAGGTTGTAACACCCAAAAATTCCTCAATGTAAATAAATTCTATTTAATACAATTCCAATATTTTCATACTTAAAATTTCATCTGAGTCTAGTGCATCATGTTGTTTGTTTGCATTGGAGTGAAAATCAAATTTTAAATACGATAGAATTCGTTTGAAAATAGGAAATGTGAAATCCAACTGTAATTTGGGCCAAAACCCATTCTTTACTCAATCTGGCCCCTTTCCCTAGTAACTGGGCCACAGAAGGCCGGCCCAACTCAAAGTCCAAACCACCAGGCCTCTCTCACACTCACCGACGTGTCGGAGCCACTCGTCATCCCCTTCGCAGCGCCTCCAGTCTCAAACCGACGCCACGATGCCGGAGAAATCGGACCCCGAGCGCGCTCCTCTCCTTCAGAACCACTCCCGAGCCCCACCCTATAAAGTCCCGAACCCCCAGTCGTCACCAGTTTCCCTCCCCGCTCCTCCCTTTGCCCAGAGAAAGCAATGAACCGCCATTGACGGTTCTTCACTGGTAAGCCGTCGTTGGCTCGTTTTCCCTTTGATCCAAGCCGAGTTTGCTCTTCCTGACGCCACAAATGGAACCGCAGGGCCACTAGGAGCACGAGGAGCCCATCCCCATTGCCTCTCTGCGCCGGAAACCGCCTCCCCGACGAGCTCCGGTGAGCAGCGCCGTCCTTCTTCGGTGTTGCACCACATCGTGCGGTTTCGTCTCTCTCTAACTCGCCCCATGGTGCCGCAGGTTTGTCAGCGATCTTGTAGGCCCGTTCTTGTCGTCGACCTGGAACCGAGACGCTGCCGAGTCACCTCCACTGAACGCCGACGACCTGAACCGCACCTCACCATCACGAGCACGACTCCAACGTCGCCACCTTCTTTTAGCCTCCTGGTGAGTACGCGACGTTCCCCTCTCCGTTTTGCACTAGTTCCCGTGGAGCGCGACGTTCCCGTGCAGCGCGCTTCCCATCGCCTCCGGCGAGCTCCCTAGAGCAGCAATGGAGTCGCCGCCGTGTTTAGGCTTAGGAAGTTACGTGAGATGAGTTAGCTTTGACCAGCACCGTTGGATCTGCTAGGGATGGTGTAGATTAGATCACAACATACCTCTTCGTTGTCCAACCAGAATTCGCCATGTGTCACTTTATAATCCCAGTCAGCATTTCCAAATTAAATAAATTAGTTTCTATTTATTGCTTCACCCTGACGTCAGCCTTGCACAGTAATTCGTTTTCGGTATAGAAATAATTCTGTTAATCCCGAAATTGTGCACAGTTTTTCAGAAAAGCCCCTGTAACTTGGAACCCTTATAACTTTTTCATACGAACTCCGTTTTAGACGATTCTTACGCTCACGCGACCGTGACGATGTAGGATTTCTGCTAGTATAATTTGTTTACTGTGATTATACTGTTTATTTTGTGTTCTTAGTATTGTTTGTTATTGCTTGTCGGTACCGTTGTGCGTGATTAGAACCTGTCCAAGAGCCGGCGTTCGACCTCCAAGTGCAGAACTTTGAAGTGTTCAAGCAGAAACTTCCTGAAGGCAAGTATCCTTGACCATATTGATCCTATTTATAGGATGTGTTGTTTTATAAAATTACATGCTTGTCTAAATTAAATCACATGTTATGGTTTACTAGATTTTCCTTATCATTCCTTGAAGCCCTTTGGTTTAGTATATAGGATGATGGGTAGAGTCTTGCTTAGTTTTGCAATCCATGGTTGGGTTTGGGAATTGGTATAATAATCTTGACTAATGGTATATTGAACTTAGTTCATTTGGATTGGTAATTGTTTTTAGCAACATGGAACTTAGGTGATCCAAGCAGAAGGATGATGATGATGGTGCGGGTATGCACGTGTACTCGATATAGTACTGTGGGATTGTGGTGGTACCTATTTAGGATCACAAGGGTAGGTTCATGGACTTAGTAACCCGGCTGAACAGTGCAACCATGAGACCAATATGGGTACGGCCTGGCCAATTAATTAGATGTCCACTTATCCTTGTATGCGCCATTTGGTTGTTCATTGGCGCAAGAGGGGGCTTCTACAGCGGACGGAAAATAGACTCCATGTATGCTGTTAGCGGTGAAACCTCAGCGGGTGCATACAAGATAAGTGATGCTTTTGTAAAGGCCTTGTAGTGTGACCCTGGCTACACACCACGGATGTGTGTGGTAAAAGGGGAAGCATGACTCGTGGTGAATGTGTGCAAACCTTGTAAGGATAAAACTGTCATGACAGCCGTGCTCACGGTCAAGAGCGGGCTTGGACTTCTCCGTGATTAGTTGGGATTTGGATGGGTTGATGGTAGCCAGGTGTTGGAACCCTAGTGAGTCGGTAGTCGGATTGGAAATCCGATAAGCTATTCCTTGTATTTTGATCTTATCGGAACTTGGAGATTACACTTAGTAAAATAGGATGCCTTTATAAAACCAGTCTAGGTTAGTTGCTTAGTGCATTAAACCTTGAGTAAGCCTTTCTTGTTACTAGCCATGCATGTCATAAATTTCCCCCACTTGCTGAGTACTCTATGTACTCACGTGTTACTCTTTCCTTCTCTATTTCTTGGACCATATGCTGCTCAGACAATGGAGAAGAAGGAGATATCGATGGTGATGACTTTGATCCCGATGTGTCGTACTAGGCTGGTATTCCACCGGACAACGCCTGTGGCTGATGGAGACACGCTTCACTTGGATTGTTGCTATTGTATCTTTTCTTTAAGACCTACGGGTCCTTATGTAAATATATGTTTAACGTTTACCTCGCTGTAATGATATTTCACTATTTGTCGACGCATGTATGACTAAACTGATCTTGACATACATGTGGAGCGTATCTGATTTTATGTTAATAAAATCGGGTGTGACATGGGTGCTGAGATCTCTTCACGATGTAGTGAATAGCACAAAGCCCAGAAGCCATGATAGCGAGAGTTGATACGATTAGTGCCACAATAATATGTGTATTCCTTATTCTGTTTTTCCTTGAAAAATTCCTAAAGCAAGGGTCATTGCTGGAATGTATGCACAACTGAGGGTTCCCCAGAAACCCCTCAGGTGCCTGTTGTGCTCGCTTATCCCAGCCATTAGGAAGTTGGCCAGAGAGATCATTGAACGACACGTTCAGAAAAGTAAGTGCGTCCATGTTGCGGAGCTGAGATGGAATTGGACCAGATAAGAAATTCTCGGACAAGTCAAGTGTTTCTAGATTCTGAAGGTTGACAAGGCTACTTGGTATTTGCTTGTTCAATCTGTTGTTACTAATGTTTAGCAGTCGCAGGCTGACTTGAAGATTCCCTAAGCTGCTTGGAATGGCACCTTCCAGTGAATTGCCCCCAAGCTGCACTTCAAGAAGGCCCTGTTTTGCAGTAAAAGAATCTGGAATTTGTCCAATAAGCTTATTCCCACTGAGTATTAGATTCTGCAGGCTACCAAGGGCCAAGATCTCTGCAGGTATTCTTCCGTTGAGGAGATTATTTTCGAGATCCAAACGGACAAGGCTCTTGCAATTTCCTAATTCCTCGGGTATCGGTCCAGAGAGCTTGTTGGACGACAAGCGAAGAGTCCCAAGGTTGCTTAGAACTTGAAGTTCCCGTGGTATTGGACCAGAGAAGCTATTTTAAGATAAATCAAGCATCGTGAGATTGCGCCATGAACCAAACATACCTGATATTCTCCCTTGAAACCGATTGCCGCTCAATTCCACGAACGAACAGCCAGAGTTTATCCCCGAATCTGACGGCAAGCTCCCGCTCAACAGATTGTTTCCAAGACGGACCCTCGAGAGAGACTGACACTTGAGAATCTCACCTGGAATGCTCCCACTAAATTGGTTTAATCTAAGATCAAGAACATTAAGGCGCCCTCCAGTGCAGAGACCATGCGGGATCGCGCCATGGAAGTTGTTACCAGTGAGGTCAATCCGAACGAGTCCTTGTGTTGTGTTCAACCCCAGGGCTTGTGGGAGCTCACCAGTGAAGTTGTTAAATGCTAAGTTGAACTCTGTTAGATTCCTCATAAGAGCAACCTCTGCAGGAACTTCTCCACTTAGGCTGTTGTTGTAGAGCGCCAACTCCATGTCCGGCATTTGCCACAATGCTGCAGGCACAGGTCCCTGGAGCCTATTCTTGAACAGGGACATCACCTGCAATTTCCTGAGCTCGGTAATCTACGGTGGTATGATTCCGGAAAGGTTGTTGTTGTGGAGTTCAAGCATGACCAATTCCTTGCACTTTCCTAGTTCCGGTGGAATTGAGCCGGTGATGAAATTGTCCTTGAGACTTAACCATTCTAGTCTGCTGAGATTGCCAATACGGTGGGGAATTGTACCTGTGAACTGGTTGTCGTTCAGCCTTAGTGTGGTCAACGACTGACACTTCCCAATTGACCCGGGGACCGGTCCAGTGAACCAGTTTGTCGAAGCCACCAGTTTCTCCAAATTGAGAAGCTCACCAATGCTCACAGGCAACTCCCCAGTGAAGGCATTGTCGTCGAGATAAATCTTTTTGAGCAACGGCAGGGATGCAAAGAAATCCGGCACTGCGCCGGTGATCTTGTTGAAGGGTAGGAGCAGAACTGTAAGATTGGCGCAGTTGCTGAGGCTGCGGGGAAGCTCACCAGCTATCTCGTTGTTGTAGAGCTGGAGGGATTCGATCTTGCATTGAGTTGGGAAGTCTGGTATTGGACCGGACAGTTGGTTCATGCTCAGGTCCAGGTGTCTGAGCTCCGGGAGCGCGGCGAGCTCTGCGGGAATGGCGCCGGAGAGGGAATTGTTCTTGAGGTCTACGAACTCGAGAACCGATTTGTCTGCGGAGGAAGGCGCCATTAGGATCTTGCCGGCGAGCGCGTTGAAGCTGAGGTCCACATCGCGGAGCTGGCGCGAGGAGAGCAGCTCCGGCGGGATGCCGCCGGAGAGCCTGTTGTCGGCGAGTACGACCGTGGTGACGCCGGAGCAAGTGGCGAGCGCGGCGGGCACGGCGCCGCTGAAATTGTTGGAGCTGAGGTCGAGCAGGGAGAGCTCCGGCAGCGCGCAGAGGTGCGGCGCGGACTCTGATAGCTCGCCGGACAGCCCCACGCCGGAGAGGTTGAGCGCGGCTACGGCGCCAACGGCAGAGCACGTGACGCCGAGAAACGCGCAATGTGGATCCGGTGTCGAGTTGCCGGCATTGGCTCGCCACGAGGGGAGGAGGAGCTGCTGTGATTCCAGCGGCAGGGCGGCGAGGAAGGAAAGGAGGATGCCGGATGAGGTGTTCAACGGCGTAGCTGAGGTGGCGAGCGGGATGGCAACGAGCAGGAAGAGGAGTAGGAAAGGGGACACGGGCGTTATGTTTCGGCCACAACCCACAACGGAGGTGCTAGCTTTTTGTCTGCTTCGTGTTTTCGATGCAGGCAGGAGGAGGTGGATGCTGGTGTTTTCAGGAGGATGTGGAGGACGGCCATGGCTCACGCACGTTGCCGCGTGCGTCAGGTAGCGCCGCCATTACGACGCTGCTTGTTGAGCAGTTCTTGCATTAGTTTAAGCTTCATTTGCAACAGAAAAAGGCTTCACTGGAAACGTCATTGTTCTCGCAGAACACGAGTGAGGTTTATGTGCCTGAGGATCAATGTTGTCAAGGAAGCCGGGTTTCGGTAGTTGTTAATTCCGAAGGAAACTGAATCTTTACCCCCCGTAACACGTTGAGCCCTTTATGCCATACTTGGGTTTCATAAGGCAAACCGAATTCAGGATTTTGGTCGCGTGCAGGATGTCCAGAAAAATTCATCCAAATATGTCACAGATACGAGCTGGAATCGTCGAATAATTTGGACGCTGTTACAGGCCTTCTCATCTCTAGTCGTGTATAGCCTGTTTCAAATGAAGCCACATATTAGCAAGGATTGACGTACGTGCTTCTCAACTCACATGATATATAGGTAAAAAGGCTTGCTTGAAGCAATGAATCCACTCATATATCTCCACCTAACGCCTATATATTACGAGGCCTATATTTATGAACTGTCAAGCATAGCTCATTTCCACAATAAACATGAAAAAAATGCATTCTCTCAAAAGCTAAGAGAAGAAAAAATGCATCATCTCTACCCTTAGTTACAAGGTATATACCTACCAAGTTATGATCATGTTACTGAAAATATTAATTCTTTAAAACTGACAGGGCAATGTCTGTGTTCATCATTTGTATTTGGCTTATTGTTTCCATATGTCAGATTTTAGACATGATCTGCATCTCGACAAAAAGACATTAGCCATATATGTGGTGGTGGAAGTAGCTAGTGCAACTAAACATACAAACTGGGGAAAGGACAATGCCCTTGACCAACTCTAACAAAATAAATACCTAATGCAAGATAAACCATAAACACTACAACAAAAAAGACATCTAGTGACGTGGAAAACATACTGTAGCGGCAGGTATCGCCTTCCGCCGCTACACTTCAGTAGCTAAAAATAAACCATTTAGTGCGGCGGTTGGTCAATAAATGACCAAAACCGCCACTACAGACACATTAGTAGCGGCGGGTGACAACTTGCCTCGCTGCTACCCTTAAACCCGAAAAACAAAAAAAAAGGCATGAGCCCGCGGGCCTGTTCGTAGCCCGCACCCGTACCTGATGAAGGCGAATGGATCCGACGAAGAGGGCGAAGAGAGGAGGCGGGGCCGTGGAGAGGGGCGGAGGCCATGAATCGGGCTGCCGCGTGTCGTGCGCCGCCATGGAGGGGCGGCCACCCCGGATCCGGCCGCCGCGTGATGTGGTGCGCCGTGGAGAGGGGTGGAGGCCCCGGATCTGGCCGTCGTGAAACTGCGCCACCGTGGAGAGGAGCGGAGGCCCCGGATCCGGCCGCCGCGAGACGTGCACCGCCATGGAGAGGGGAGGAGGCCCCGGATCCGGCCGTCACGTGACGTCCGCCATCATGGAGTGGGGCGGAGGCCCGGGATCCGACCGCCACAAGAGAGGAGGGAGGGAGTGGAGGCGTGCGGACGAGGGAGAAAGTTGGGGTCGCTGGAGAGGAGGAAGGGAGGGAGCAGAGCGCATTAGCAAGGGAGGGAGTAGGGGGGGGGGCGCCGGAGATAAGGGAGAGAGAGGGCGGGGGGGGGGGGGGGGGGGGGGAGGAAGAGAGAGGGAGTGGAGGCGTCGCCTCCTTGCTGAGAGCACGGGGGCGGCTGGAGATAAGGGAGAGAGAGAGAGTGGGTGAGGAGTTAGGGTTGAGAGGTAATATTTATAAGACAGAGTTAAGATTTCAGGTAAATGGGCCAAAAAATAAAATGGATCTCAATGTTCGTGGCGGCTCACATTATGGGCCACCGCTATAAATAGATTTCATTTATAGCGGTGACCCACAATGTGGTTCGCCTCTAAAAATTAATTTTTAGCTACAGATCATATTGTAAGCCACCGTTAAAATTTGAAAGGCACTATACTGGCGGATCTTTTCCAAATCGCCGCTACGATCTTTTTTACAGCGCCGCTATAAACCCTTTTCGTTGTAGTAAAATTGACACACATCACGGTTTTATTAATAACCAAAATATGATCTCAAAAGGAAATAAACCGCTGTGCTTATCATTTTATCATTTCCACAATCGTTCTGTGTGCGGGCGGGCTAACTTATGCAAGCAAATCAGCAAACAAAAATCAATATCGGCAACGGAGTGGCACGTGATCTTCCATTGGTGTTTGAGCGCAAGCAAAGCGGGGCATATATTCGGAGCACAGATGCTAGGGAACAAAGGCAGTTAAGGTGGTGCAATTCCTTTTTTTTTTTCTTAATCAGGCAGGAGGGATGTGTGTGAGTGGGATTTTTTGGACAAAGAATCTTTGTCGTGCTTTGCGTGACTCGCTGATCTTTGCAGGCGACTGGATCGGATTTAAAATAGTGGGCTTACGTGCAAGATCCCCTTTGCACCATTCTGTCGCTGCAAGTTGCGGTTATTCTTTTATCAGGTTCATTCTTTTTAACAGAAGTATTCCACTGTAGATCTTCATTTCTACGAGAATAATAGAGAACGTAACATTTGGTTTTTACTGAAAGGGAACCCCTAGTATAGATAAGTAAAAGTTATAATCTTGTTCTACTTACCACACCTGAAAAGAATAAGAGTGTTGAATGCTAGTTCCATAGTTGCATAGAGTGGATCTGAATTACTTGCTTTATAATCGTGCACTAAACAAGGAATTGTGACATATTCAAGTCCTGAAAAATGTATACTCAACATTTCTCATTGTGGAGTACTTACCCTCCGGATATCCATAGCGAGACCTAAGTCGGTAGACGATCGAATGACCCACCATGAGGGAACCGACCGAGTCGGTTTAGGGCACAAGGCAAATAGAGATAGACTTTCTATGTAAATTCTTGTAGACTATGAGTAGGATTTTTTATGTACCTCTTACCGACCGGATATATAAAGCGGCAAGGACCTCCCCATAGAGGGCACCTAATTCATTGCAATACAACCACAGAACACAGGACGTAAGGTTTTTACTCTCATCAAGGAAGCCCGAACCTGTATAACTTGATGTCTTATGTCTCAACCATCGTAGTTGTTAGTCCTGATATAGCCCTATAAATATATTACCGAGAATAAGTCTCGACACTCATGCATCAAAATCCTCATCACTCTGATGCATTTTGTAGGGGCTAGGAAATGAAAACTGGATGACAACACAATGCTCTACACTCGTTACCTCAAAAAGTGGCCAGTCTGCAGGCGTGCACACGCCCACGAATTATCCTGCATGCAGGATTTTCTGTCGACCTCACCTCACCAACATATTTGTCACATTTTGAAAGACAAATAAAATCGTCCGCCACCATCTTAGTTGGACTAAATGGATAATTTTCTGTTGGTGATCTGCACTATATAACTTGAGATTAAGAATGAAATGTTCATACGCATGAGTCCAAGAAAACCATTTGATGACAAGAGGAGTGTCCTGATTGGCTCATCAATCATCATCATGCAGCACTAAAAAATTAGGTGAAGACACTCTATTCGTAGAGGGTGGCTTCGGCACTGGTTGGGTTGTTGAATTAGCACTGGAATATCTTCTCTACTGTTGATGTTACTGTGGGAGTAGTTATGGGGGAAGGCAAGTGCTCAACTTTACCTACCACTAGTATTAGCCAGCTGCATCATCATAATTCAAACTGGTGCAAATTTTATTGTTTGTTATTTTCTAGATGGAATTTGTGCAAGAATGTGCGATAACCATAAAATTACTTTTGGGTGGCTGCCCATGCATCGTATTTAGATCTTATTTATAATGGACAGACAACCTTCGATTTCTAGCAAGTAGCAACTAACTGTTGCAGTGAAGGCCAACAAGATAAGCTACTGTTTTTTTTCTAAGAAGTGGACCTCGAGCAACTAACCATGTTTGAAGAAACAGATTACGAGGGTTACTCGTTGAATCCTGAAAGTGCATCTAGCCATCTAATTTTGTTTTCAGTGATTGACATTAATATAATAAAATTTAGAGTAATATTTTTAATGACCATGTGTGTAGATGACTATCTCAAAATGATGAATGAAATATATTGAAACAAAAAGAGAAAAGAAGATGGTCATTTACCCTTTATTAGAAGTAAAAAATGCACTCAAGATTGGAGATCATGAAGTTTTCTTTTTACTTTGAGTGCAGAAAAGCCATACTAACAAGAGGGGTGAACATTGCAAGTGTTGATAAAGTCAAATGCTCAAAATTCCAATAGTCAATGTTGTCGAGCTCAGTCTTCTCTCTATCGGCAGTGCTGGTCCGTCCATCGGCCTTGCCGATCCAGCCATACAGAGAGCATGTTCCACTCTGGCTCTCTGCCTGTAGCTAATCGGCAGTGCCGATCCTATGGTCGTAGTGCCGGTTGGGCAGTCCAAAAAACCTTTTCCTCTCTAGCTCTCTGGAGTTGCTGATCGGCAGTGCCGGTCATGCCATCCTGAGAGCATTTTCCTCTCAACCTCTCTACTAGATTCAGATCCATAGTGTCGATCACTTGATCGACAGTGCCGGTCAGGGTCTTCCAGAGACCAAGTTTATCAAGCTCTTTGTGCCATCATCAGCGGCAGTGTCGAGACCTTTGATCAGCAGTGTTGATCCATCCACTCGAGAAACTGCTTTATTGTTCTATCTCCCTCACACTGGCAGTGCTGATGCCCTCATTGGCAGTGCCAATTGGAGTCACAACAAACCTCTATAGTACCCTGAAGCGTGTCAAAAACCTAGCGACAGTGTCGATGGACCAATCGGCAGTGCCGTTGCGGGGCATCCAGACACAACAATGACTCTTTTGGGGGCCTATTGACATTTCTTAACATCGTCACTAAGTTGCCTTAGCAATGAAGCTAGAAATGTGTATTGGAAATCTTTAACGAATGCAAGTAATATACAAGCACACGGAGAATATCGTTGTAGCATTTTTACCCAAAAGTATTCACGGTATCGTATTTATTTTATCCCAATGCAAGGTGGAGGATTGATCAAAGTAATTACCATGCTCTAACCAGGCATAATGGATTATGAGACAATGTCCTTACAGGGGTAAGGATAAAGATAAACATGGGTAGTGAACACATAGATAGCATAGTCAAGATAAATAAATAAAACTAGTATAGTGGAGAAGGACAAAGAAAGAGTTAATTTCCTATGTTGCTTTTATATAGTTATATAGTCAATATTCTATACTATTATATAGATACATAAACAATGAAAGACAATTAGATCTTCACACCCTGGACATCTGGTTTTCTCCTGCATCCATAGTACGATTCCGGCTAAGAGCATATTGTATAGCCGAACGTGGGGGCTTTTAAAGGACAGATAGGGCCATCACCACCTACTGCCTACCCCTAGCAATTCGTGGGCCACATGACAAATAATGCATTCTATTGATCTAAGCACCATGCTTACATCTCTAGAAAAATACCCCTAACCCCCTAGCGATGGATCAAAAAAGGAGTAATCACAGTGAAGTGAACACTAAGCATTGTGGAAATGATCTAAGTAAAACATTAGTTATGCACCACTATAATGATTTAAATAAAGACTATAGTAAGGGCTTATGTCTAACATGGTAACATAGTATAACTACATTATTAACATGCAAACATAATAACCACATATATGAATGGATCATATAATCAACAAGAAACACATGACCCAAGCATAACTATATAGAAAGACTAAATATATTAATTAGAACAAAGTATTACAAAAGGAGAAAGATACAAGAGCCATACCACAACTCCAAGGAAGACTTGGAAACTGATGAAGACTCTATTCTTAGCCTAACTCCACTAAAACTAGAGAGTGAATCTCAAAATACAAAGAGAGTGATGCTTCTTGGTGTATTGAGGAGTGAGGCCACACCCTTTTACTTATAGGGGGTCCAAAGGCAGTTCTGAGGTCGGTAACTCCCACCCTAAGGGGGACAACTGGCTTTGGATAGTCGGTGGGAAACCACCTTAGGAAGCTGGGCCCCACTGGGCCTTTTCTCTATTCGATCAAACAGGGGTGGGGCCCAGTGCCCCTCCCCCCGGTTGTTTTGGCACACAGGTGGGTGGCCCCTCTTCACTCCTCCATGGCCTAACCCTTTTGTCTGTCAGTTTGGTGCTGCAGGTCGGCTAGTTGATTTGTGGGAATCCCCATTGGTGCGCTCTGATTGGCAAAAGTTGTGTTTCTTCGCCACATAGGTGTGTTTCCTCCTCTATTTCATTGTTTCTCCTGCATGTGAGTATTTCTCCAAGCACAAGTGGATATTTATTATTTCTAACTAACATGCATGGTGGAAATGTTGAATCCTCCTTTATTTTGAGTAATATTGATGGTCGGAAATGGTATTTAACTACCGTCAATAGGGCCAGTTATGTAAGCCCCAAACCTCACTTCAGCCAAAGGCTCTCTAATTAATAAATCAGAAAGAACACTTGAGCTCCACTCTCCTCACTCTCCCTCTCCAAGTCAAAGGTTCATCCTTTGATCTAGGGTTTGAGTGAGAACTTTTTCCTAAGTGTTTGAGAGCATCCATTCCACTCTTGAGCATTCAACTTCGTCAATCTTGTGATTTGCACCTGTTACTTTTCGAACTTTGGTCCTAGACGGTTAGCGGTGCCTGTAGAGCTCCCAACTTGTGAGGTGACGCTTCGGGAAGTTTGTATCACCCATCCCACAAGGGATTCTCTAGTGGAAAACTCGAGCTCGATCTTTGTGGTTGCATGAGTGAAAATAGGGTTGAAAGGGACTCAGTCCTTTATGGACTTCTCAACGGAGACATAGAGTCCTTTGTTTGCTTGAACTTCAGGAACAAATTCGTGTCTTTGTGTGCTTTATTTACTACTTGTTGCTATTCATACGTGTTCTAGTGTTTGCACTTGTATTATCTCTTAAATTAACTAATCTACTTGTGTAGCCTTTACTACTTGATTCTAACCTGTTCGGGTGCTTAGATTTATCAATTGTTGTCTTTGTATTCAAGTAAATTTCTATAGAACTGCTTAGATTTATTTTTCTCCGCATCTGTCCTGCTATCATTAGCACTATCGATCTGCCCATCGTTAGTGACCATTAGCACTGCCGATCACCGTGGTCGGCATTGCTGATCGACTGACATAGTTTGTTAAGTCTAATTCACATAAATTTTATGATTACCTATTAACCCCCCCCCCCCCTCTAGGCAACTTCCAATTGGTATCAGAGTTGGATTTTCTATAAAGCTTAACCGCTTGAAGATTAAAGATGACAAAACCACAAGACAACAATCCAGAGGGAGCCCATGGATTCGAGGGAAATGGTGATGACACCGGTGTGAGATATAATGCTCTTTCCTTCAACTACAATGAGCTCAAGAATGATTATGTTAGTAGTGGTTCAGGAAAGCTAGCTCATTTATATTTAACATATTATCAGCATTGGAAGTATAAATTGGAGATGTATTTGGAATCCATGGGAAGACTAATCTTGAAGATTACACAACAAGGATATGTGCTAGAAAATGGAAACAATCCAACCGCCAACGATGAAGCCAAGTTGACTCACAATGCTCAAGCCGCATCCATCATCATTCTGGAATTATCACCAAAGGAGTATAAAAAGGTTGTTGGAATCAAAGAAGCTCATCTCATTTGGAAGAAGCTTGAAGTAATCTATGAAGTAACCAAATGTGTGAGAGAATCAAGACAAGACATCTTTAGAGGAAAATACAATTTGTTCATCAAGAAGGCCAGTGAACGGACACAAGAAGTTCATGATAGACTCATAAAAATTGTGAACAAAAGAATAGCTCTAGGGGTCAAGCTTGACAATGTAGAAGCAACAGGAGATTGGTTTTACCTTTGCAACCATGGAACCAAAATGCTTGCAACCTTGTCAACGATAAAGAAACATCAAAAAGTGTAAGTACAAATGAAGTACTTGGAAGATTACTAACATACAAGGAACAAAATGAAGAATAAAGAAGGCTGAATTCCTTGTTGGGACAAGGTGAGGAGGAATAGAAAGAAATAGCCCTCAATGTTGCTCAAGAAACAAGTGAGAAGATAGACAGGAAGAAAAAGAAGAAAGTGGGTGATTCTAGTGATGAAGATAGTGTTGATGAAATGACTTTGCTTGTAAGGAGTTTCAAACTAGTACTAAAGAAGGGTGGACACAAAAATAAAGCTATGACAAAAGATGAACAAAAAAATAAAAAAAGAAGTTGTTATGAATGTGGTGATGAAGGACATTATATTGTGGAATGTCCAAAGAGGAAGAACAAAGATGATTGAAGAAAGACAAGCATCGCAAGAAAGACAAGAAGCATATTAAGGGAAAAGCTCATATTGGTCAAGAATGGAACTCTGAGGCCTCATCCTCATCAACCTCTTCCTCTTCCAAATCCGAAGAGGATGAGGGAGGCATTGCTACACTTGCCATTGGCGTCACTCCCACCAACACTTCTTTAATTGGAAGCTTAAGCGATGATGACGGGGACACCAATCACAAGTTCTTCATGACAAGAGGATCAAAGGTATCAAAATCTAAACATAAGCGTTCTTTGCATGACAGTAGTAGTGATGATGATGATGATATTAATGCTTTACTTCCTAAAATGCTTGAATTTATGGAATGACTTGAAAGACAAAAGGAAGAAAATGAGAGGCAAGAGGAGCTTATCAAAAAATAAGAGGACTTTCTTATTCTTGAAAAGAAAAGAAACCTTGAACTAGAGAAGCTCCTAGAACCAGAGAGGAAGAAAAACGAAGATTTGACTATGATGTGGACAAGGGTTCCCGATCTTCCGAAAGGTTCTTGGTAAGTTGATTTGGTCGGAGGCGACACACAAATCGATCCGGCTTCAGAACAGCACGTTCTAAACCCCGCAATCGCAGCACGACGTCTCCTCTGGTTATTAACCGTCCAAAAGACGATTGACCTCGCCGAGAAGGCTAATCCCTGCCTGCGAATCAAGAACACAAGCAAGAACAACAAAGAATGCAACACAATTGCAGATGTATGATTAAACTCTCGAAGTTGGGGTCTCACAAACCGATGAACGGCGAAACTGTTTATGAACAGAATTGATCTAAGCAAAACCCGAACCCTAATGGTGCGGCGGTGGCTGTATATAAAGACCCTAGGGTCGTGCAAGACCCTCTGGACGCACCCCGAATTGGGCTCAACTAGATACAAGGCCCAAAGACAAAAAATAAGCGACGCAGCACCGACACAGATTCTGGACTCTCTCTTGTTTTGACGATTCCCGATGACTCCGGATGAATTTTGACATGAGGCCGGCGGCATTGGAAAGGTCTTCTCCTTATCTTTCCGTGCATATGTAGAACGTCCAAATCCGAGTCCGTATGCGTCCTGGGCGACCGTTTTAGTACAGACTGGTCCTGGGCCCCGAAACAGACTCGAAGTCGGTTTTGATTGAGCCTCCACTTTGGCTTCCAAGCCTTTGCTGGCCCTCCACGTTTCCAAATCCTTCTCCCATCATCTCCTGGTCCTCTCCATGGTTTCTAATCATAAAATAATCATTAGGTAGCAAACCATTCTCAAAAGTAACATATAGCGAAGAACGTAGGAACGAGCTCACCTCTAAATTTAGTTGTCGTGCACGAGCTCTAGTCAATGGACCTTGCAAGTCCAGATTTAGAGGAGTGTTGTGTGTATCCATAGGAGTGATGTCCTCATCATCCTCCCCCTCTTGAAGTGGAGTCGTCCTCGACTCAAGCTCATCCTCTTCTCCCAAGTATGGTTTCAAATCTGAAATGTTAAAAATAGGACTAATCCCGAACTTGGGAGGCAACTCAAGTTTGTATGCATTATCATTAATCTTCTCTATTATTTTAAATGGACCATCAGCTCTAGGCATTAGTTTAGACTTTCTCAATTCTGGAAATCTATCCTTCCTTAAGTGTAACCACACTAAATCTCCTACATCAAGCTTTACTTCCTTTCTTCCCTTACTACCAGCAATTTTATACTTTTCATTCATCTTTTCAATGCTAAGTCTAGTGGTCTCATGTATTTGTAAAATAAATTCAGCACGCTACTTAGCATCAATATGAACTCTCTCATTAATAGGTAGAGGAAGTATATCAAGTGGAGTACGGGGATCAAAACCATACACTACCTTGAATGGACTTACCTTGGTAGTAGAATGTGTTGCCCGATTATAAGCAAACTCAACATGAGGTAAGCATTCTTCCCATTGCTTCAAATTTTTCTTCAAAACAGCTCGCAACATAGTACCCAAAGTGCGGTTCACAACCTCAGTTTGTCCATCAGTTTGTGGATGACAAGTTGTAGAAAATAACAACTTTGTACCCAACTTATTCCAAAGCGTGTGCCAAAAATGACTCAAGAATTTTGCATCACGATCTGAAACAATAGTAGAAGGCATACCATGCAAACGTACAATTTCTTTGAAAAAAAGATCAGCAATATAACTAGCATCATCAGTTTTATGACATGATATAAAGTGTGCCATCTTGGAAAAATGATCCACGACAACAAAAATGCTATCGCTCCCCCTCTTAGTCCTAGGCAGTCCTAAAATAAAGTCCATAGAAATATCCGCCCAAGGAATAGAAGGAACAGGAAGTGGCATGTATAAACCATGTGGATTCAATCGAGACTTAGCTTTTTGACATGTAGTGCAGCGAGCAACAAAACGCTCAACATCTTTCCTCATCCTTGACCAAAAGAAGTGTGTGGCCAAAATATCCTCTGTCTTCTTAGCACCAAAATGACCCATCAATCCACCTCCATGCGCCTCCTGCAACAACAAAAGACGAACGGAACCAACTGGAATGCATAGGCGGTTAGCTCTAAACAAGAATCCATCATTCAACACAAATTTGTGCCAAGCACGACCTTCTTTACAGTGCAGCAATACATCTTTAAAATCGACATCAGCAACATATTGTTCTTTAATTGCCTCAAGTCCAAAAATTCTACAATCAAGTTGAGACAACAAAGTATATCGCCTCGATAAAGCATCAGCAATCACATTATCCTTCCCTTTCTTATGTTTAATAATATAAGGAAAAGACTCAATAAACTCAACCCATTTAGCATGTCTACGGTTCAAATTGCCTTGAGAACGAATATACTTAAGTGATTCATGATCAGAATGAATAACAAATTCTTTGGGCAACAAATAATGACGCCACGTTTCTAAAGAACGTACAAGTGCATATAGTTCCTTATCATACGTGGAATAATTCAAAACAGGCCCAGTAATTTTCTCACTAAAGTATGCAACAGGTTTACCATCTTGCATCAGAACACCACCAATGCCTATACCACTAGCATCACATTCAAGCTCAAAAGTCTTATCAAAATTGGGTAATTGCAGTAATGGTGCATGTGTAAGTTTGTCCTTCAAAGCATCAAAAGACTCATGATGTACCTTACCAAAATGGAAGTCAACGCCCTTCTTTGTCAACTCATGCAATGGTGCAGCAATGGTGCTGAAATCTTTGACAAAGCGGCGGTAGAAACCTGCAAGACCAAGAAAACTCCTCACCTGTGTGATAGTTTTTGGTACAGGCCAGCTCTTTATGGCTTCAATCTTCGCCTCATCCACCTCAATTCCCTGTGGAGTCACAACATAGCCAAGAAAAGAAACTCGATCCGTGCAAAAGGTGCACTTCTCAAGGTTACCAAATAAACGTGCAACTCGCAAAGCATCAAAAACAGCACGCAAATGAATCATATGATCATCCGTGGATTTGCTATAAATCAAGATATCATCAAAGTAAACAACCACAAATTTGCCAATAAAAGGTCTTAAAACCTCATTCATCAAACGCATGAAAGTACTGGGTGCATTAGTTAACCCAAAAGGCATTACTAACCACTCATACAACCCGAATTTGGTTTTGAAAGCTGTTTTCCATTCATCTCCAAGTTTCATTCTAATTTGATGGTAGCCACTACGCAAATCAATTTTAGTGAAAATTATAGCACCACATAACTCATCAAGCATGTCGTCTAGCCTAGGAATAGGATGACGATACCTAATAGTAATGTTATTAATGGCTCTACAATCTACACACATACGCCAAGAACCATCTTTCTTAGGAACCAAAAGTACAGGAACAGCACAAGGACTAAGTGATTGACGAACATACCCACGATCCAAAAGGTCTTGGACTTGTCGTTGTATCTCCTTAGTCTCCTCAGGGTTGGTCCTATAAGCAGCACGGTTTGGTAAAGTAGCACCAGGAATCAAATCAATTTGATGCTCAATCCCTCTCAAAGGTGGCAATCCCGGGGGTATCTCAGCTGGGAAAACATCCTCATACTCCTGCAAAAGGTTAGTGACAGCAGGAGGCAAAGCACTAGAAGCAATATCACCAAGCAAAAACAAGGCTTGTTTGCATATCAAAGCATAGCAAATATCATCAGTAGAAATTTCAGCAAGCTCAGATTTTGTGTTAAGACATGAACGACCTTGTAATTTAATTGCAGCACCCTTAGAACATGAAGAATCATTAACATTACTTGGTGTAGAAGCAGAATTAACAGGTTGCTGAATTTCAGGGCGTTTATTTTTCAAACTAGCAGCTCGTTCTAAATCAGCTTGTACAATTTCAGCAGGGGTCATTGGTAACAAAGTAATTTTAGTTCCTTTATGCATAAAAGTGTACTTATTACTTTTACCATGGTGTACAGCATCATTATCAAATTCCCAAGGTCTACCCAATAAAAGTGAACAAGCTTGCATGGGTAGAACATCACAATCAACAGAATCCACATAGGAACCAATGGAAAAAGGAACTCTGCAAGTTTGTGTTACCTTAGCTTTTCTAGAGTCATTTAACCACTGAATGTAGTATGGATGTGGATGTGGGCGTGTGGTCAAATCAAGCTTCTTAACCACATCAGAACTCACCAAATTGTTGCAGCTTCCTCCATCAATGATGACACGTGCCCGACGGTTCTTGATGACGAAGAAAATCTGGAACAAGTTATGTCGCTGCATCATCTCGGGCTGCTGGACTTGTGTGCTAAGCACACGCTGCACAATAATATTCATATAGCCCGTGGTATCTCCGCCTCCAAGGACGAGGTCACCGCTGGTGGCAGCGACATCCTCCTCCTCATCCTCCACATCGGAGGCGCTCATGTAACCGCCATCATCTGTCTCCACATATGCCCGCCTACTTGGGCAATCTTTCTGCACATGGCCAAGACCATGGCAGCGGTGGCACTGAATCCCTGTAGTGCGTCCCGTCGAAGCAACAGAGGAGGCACTACTAGCCGGTACCTGCACAGAATTTTTACCTGAGCGCGTAGAAGGGGCAGGGGCTGATCTTGGTGCTGCAGAAACAACACTAGCTGGTGGGGGCGGCCGGAAAGATGGCTTGGGCAGCCCCGAAGTCCCCGTCGGCCGTGGTGGGTAGAAATTCCTGGACTTGCTGTACTCCTCAAAAGCCTGGAAAAGTCCCTGTGATTCTTTCTCTGCAAGCATAGCATACTGGAAACACTGGTTGAGGGTATAAAATTCTTTATAATCAAGGATGTCCTGAATTTCTTTTCTCAAACCAGAATAAAAGCGGCAAATCTGATCCTCTACTTTTTCAACCACAGCACAACGAATCAAACCCTTCTGAAGCTCACTAAAATACTCCTGAACAGTTTTATCTCCTTGATCTAAACGCTGCAGTTTATTACGAATTTCTCTATAAAAAGAAGGAGGAACAAAACGATCACGCATTTCTACCTTAAGTTCTTCCCAAGTAGTAGGCAAATCGGTTTCAGCAGCTAGACCACTCCACCAAACAATAGCAAAGTCCTTAAACTCACTAGTGGCTTGTCTAACTCTATGTTGTTCAGGAACAAGGTGGGCATTAAATTTTTGTTCTATCGTCATTTCCCAATCAAGGTAAGCATCACCATCGTATTGACCCGAAAACGAAGGAATTGAAAACTTAATTTTAGCATACGGATCATCTGGAGCATAGTTACCTTGTGTGCGACGGGTGTGGTTGTGGAAACCACCCATACCATGAGGGTTACATTGCAAACGGCGTCGTAACCTTGCGGTCCTTGTAGCTGACCTATCGACGGTGCCATCAGCCTTATACACCGTTGCTTCATCATGATCGCCTTCAACGTCGTTGTTGGTGTTGTTGTTGGTGTTGGTGTTGTTGTTGTTGTTGTTGTTGTTGTTGTTGTTGTTGTTGGTCTTGTGAGCGGTCTCCAATTCGACAACCTGATCGGTTAACTTAGAGACTCTCTTATCCAACCGCTCAATGCTTTCTCCCAGGTGAAGCTTGGTGACGGCGTCGGTGACGGCCCTGGTGATCGTTTCTGCCAAATCACTCTGAACCGCCTGCAAAGCCTTCTGTAACTGATTTTGGCTCACGCACTCATCCAATTTTGAGGGTGAAGCACCCTCCCCGTCGCTTCCTGACATCAGAAACACCAAAACAGGAAACAAAAAAGTGAAGGTTATCCCTACAAAACTACTAAGCAGTGGTGCCTCTCAACACAGCAAAAGTAAGCTTCTTGCAAAGCTCTTACAAAGTTCTGAAAACAACAAAGCGAAGGATACCAGGGAGAAGTGTTTCACGATTGCAAGGGTTACCAAATAACCTATGTGCTGTCCAGAAGAAGTATGTAGAGCTAGGAAGGCCAAATATGTATATATGAGTGGCACACAAATCAAAAACAGATAGTAAAGCTGAATAAGTGCCCAAGTAACTTGTCCCTAGTTGCTGGTCTAACTATGTCCTAGAACAGTAGTGATAGCAAAGAAGAAACAAGGAGACAAAGGGACACAGCCGATAACAGGGGGCTTAGTGTAAAACAGCCAAACTCAGAAATTTCAGGGGGCTAGATGGAGCACTAGTAGGAATCCCAAATTTCTTTTTTTTTGATTTTATTTTTTTGATATTTTTTTCCAACTGACTAGCAAACAGGGGGAAACCACAAAAAATTTCAGCTCAAACCGAGCTAGGACGTGGCCTACAGAAAATCTTGAAGTTTCAGAAAACGTCGGGTTTCAACTTGAATGAATTTTTTCTTTATCTTCCCGATTTTTTTTGAATTTTTTGATGAGGGCACACAGGGCGTAGCGTAGTGTGGGTATGCTCAACTTTTCGTCTAGAATCTCCTGTAAAAATTTCAGCCAAAACGGACAACCGAGCGAAAAGTTATGGCTGTTTTACCGAAGGGGTGTCGGAATCGGTTTTGAAGAACCCGGTGGTTTCAGTGAAATCCGAGTCGGGCTTGGGGTCGGGTAGGGATTTTTTTTTTAGCGAGGTGGATGCAGCGGAAACTGGAATTTGTGAAAATTGGTCCAAGGTGGTGAGGGTAGGTTTAGGGTGGGACTAGGGTGGGCGTGTTGATCAATCAACCCTAGCACACAAAGCCGACAAAACCGAGGATGGTGAGGGGGATGGCGGCTAGGGTTGCAAGGGAAACACTACTGACGACAAAAACACAAACTAAACCAGCGACTAAACAAGAACTAGGGCACAAACTCAACACTACGGACTCTGAAATTGAAATATGCAAAGGCTAAACACGTGGTTATGGGCGGGGAAAAATTTTTTTTGGTATTTTCAGTGGAGGATAGGAAGAACACGAAAACAAAACTAAAGGGTAGTATGAACCTGACGGTGCACCTGAAGCTCTGATTACCACTTGATGTGGACAAGGGTTCCCGATCTTCCGAAAGGTTCTTGGTAAGTTGATTTGGTCGGAGGCGACACACAAATCGATCCGGCTTCAGAACAGCACGTTCTAAACCCCGCAATCGCAGCACGACGTCTCCTCTGGTTATCAACCGTCCAAAAGACGATTGACCTCGCCGAGAAGGCTAATCCCTGCCTGCGAATCAAGAACACAAGCAAGAACAACGAAGAATGCAACACAATTGCAGATGTATGATTAAACTCTCGAAGTTGGGGTCTCACAAACCGATGAACGGCGAAACTGTTTATGAACAGAATTGATCTAAGCAAAACCCGAACCCTAATGGTGCGGCGGTGGCTGTATATAAAGACCCTAGGGTCGTGCAAGACCCTCTGGACGCACCCCGAATTGGGCTCAACTAGATACAAGGCCCAAAGACAAAAAATAAGCGACGCAGCACCGACACAGATTCTGGACTCTCTCTTGTTTTGACGATTCCCGATGACTCCGGATGAATTTTGACATGAGGCCGGCGGCATTGGAAAGGTCTTCTCCTTATCTTTCCGTGCATATGTAGAACGTCCAAATCCGAGTCCGGATGCGTCCTGGGCGACCGTTTTAGTACAGACTGGTCCTGGGCCCCGAAACAGACTCGAAGTCGGTTTTGATTGGGCCTCCACTTTGGCTTCCAAGCCCTTGCTGGCCCTCCACGTTTCCAAATCCTTCTCCCATCATCTCCTGGTCCTCTCCATGGTTTCTAATCATAAAATAATCATTAGGTAGCAAACCATTCTCAAAAGTAACATATAGCGAAGAACGTAGGAACGAGCTCACCTCTAAATTTAGTTGTCGTGCACGAGCTCTAGTCAATGGACCTTGCAAGTCCAGATTTGGAGGAGTATTGTGTGTATCCATAGGAGTGATGTCCTCATCAGACTAAGTTTCTCACCGAGATGGAAATTCATGTGAATGTTCTAAGACCAGAAAAGGATGTACTCCAAGAGAAGTATGAGGCCTTGGAAGAGACTAATAAATCTCTTTAAGTACAATTTGGAGCACTTTCAACTAGCACATTTTCCTCAAAAAGTTCATCTTGCTCCTTGTTGGCACCGGAATTTGACCGGTCCCATTGGTCAGAGGCGGGAAATTGAAATCGGCAGGAGTCAATGAAGTTCAATGGCCGAAGGAAATTAACTAGGCACCGGTAGGGTTATTTTATCTCTTTCTATTTTAGTTTAGATTTTGTTTTAAAACCTGGTCGGTTTGTTTAGGAGTCCTGACTGAGTCCGGTCAAAACCTCTTGCATGAGGTTATAAGTATGTAATAGGATCTGTACAAAATAAACAACACATTCATTCAATACAATTCAGCGCATCGCCAACTTTTCCTACTCGACGAAACCCTCGTCTCGCACGGGCTGCATGGGCTCCGATCTCGGCTAGTACCTGGATTAGTCACCCTCGGTAATTCTATCTATCTCAACTAGTACTTTCTCATTAATATGATATTCTAGTTGCTATTGTTAGATTTGCTAGTTATCTGGTAATTAGATCTGTTTGATGCTTGTTCTATCGACTCTAATTGTAATATTGTCTTGATTGAAGCCTATCTATTGTAATCTTGGTACATTCTATAGGTATTATTTAGGTCTATTCTTCGAGTCACATTATTGAATTTATCTATAAATAGGTTAAATCTAGCTCTATCTACTGTGTTTGAACACTGTCTCGATTAAGTTCGATCTATTTGAATCAGTGAGGCTGCATCGATTTTTGAGCTCTTATTGGGTAGATAGGGTTAGGTTCGATCTGTTCATAGGTAGAGTCGATAGGGTTCTATCGGGGTGTTTAGCCGATAGGTTATCACGGTTCAATCGACTTTCTGGTACTGAATTGGTTATATCATCTATTTTGATGGTCATTTGCCCCCTTGTTTTAATAAGATAGATTTATGATTTGAAGGCATATTTGCAATACCAGCTAATTAAATCTATCAATCTAACGCCATCGACAGAGTGAGTTTATATGTACTTATGGTAGATCTATCGACTCAGCTCTATCGACTTCGGCACTTTTCGTCGATTTGGCTAGTTGCTTTATGAATACTATAGTTTTATCAGCTTTGGCTAGTCGATTCGATCTTTTATTGAATTTATGATTTTAAACTGTTTATTGAATTAAATTTTGCCGATAAGCTGATATAATCAGTCGATTAGTTTAATTTTTGTTATTTCCTTTATTCATGTAATAGCCTCGGCTGGTCTCATGAATAGTGACTATGGGCTTTCTTCGTCGGCCTGTCCTAGGCCGGTGACCCGCGTCTTATGACCGTTTGTCTCTTTGTTGATTTGCAGGGGAAATCAACTGTCATGTCCTGGTTTTTTGTATTGAGCCTGCACTGGAGTTAAGCAGATCTCGCAGGTCATGCATGGTGATTTTTGTCTCAATACACTTTTTGGCATGCTCGGTGGGACCAAGAACTTCAAATTTGTCAACAGACCTGAACTTGGAATGCCAAAAGCTCTGGAAGTCTCACAACCAAAGCACAACGTCAATGCTGATGTGAAGAATGAACATGTGCTACATATTGTCAGAGATGATCGGAGTGATGAGGCGAAGGCACAGATTGATTAAAGACTTGCTAGGATTGAAAAGCTATTGGGAACTTTTGGCAAAACAAGGAATGATGTGATCCAGAAGGGGAAATTGCCTGTTGTTGTCCTAGTTGAAGGTGAGGAGAAGTAACTTGCCAATAAACCAATAGAAGTTATTGACGAAGAAACTTTGAGCGGCATGATCCACACGGCAGTACATCATGCATTAATTGACCAGTCGCCTATATTGGTTAATACTTTGAGGGCTTTGATTGTTCAGACTCTGGAGGGTTGCATGGTTGATGATCCAATTCGAGGACCAATGTATTTCCATGTGATCAGGAATGTTCCTTGGCCTACAGCTCCTGCGGCGAGTTCAAGTCAAATGCCATCAGAAAGTACTCCACCTTCAAAGAATACTGATGTTGGGGCACCTCACATATTGCAGAAGACCACTCCACAGACACAACCATAGCATTACAGACAAGACACCACAGAGCCGAATGTGACATACAGTACTACCCCTAATGTCGAGCCAAGTATGTTTGGAATGCCATCGCCATCTGCACTACTAGGAGAATTAGGAGGACATCATATAGTCATTAATTTTAGCTCACATAAACTAGCATCTGGTCCTGTATTGACTATCTAAAATGTCAATGTGTCGACTGATGACTAGGTTTCGAAGATTGCTGAAGTGACGAGGGAACAATTTGGATTGAAGCCTAAGCAACAGACATACATGTATCAACCTCCATATCCTCCAAGCTATGATTTGATTCCTATGCCGAGCCGATACAGACCTCCAGAATTTACTAAGTTTACTGGACAAGATAACACTACTACAGTTGAGCATATTAGCCGATTTTCAGTGCAGCGTGGAGAAGCTGGTAATACTGAGGCATTGAAGATTAGGTTGTTTCCATTATCCCTGTTCGGATTGGCATTTTCTTGGTTTGCATCGTTGCCCCCAAATTCAATTAGTACTTGGACCGATTTGGAACAGAAATTCTTCAAGTACTTTTTTGCTAAAACTAGAGAGTTAATGTTATCAGATTTGATTGCTGTGAGGCGGAAAGCTGGGGAGTCTGTGCATGATTACGTGCAGAGATTTAGAGACGTACGCAGCAAGTGTTTCAGCCTGCAGTTAACTAATAATCAAATGGTAGAAATTGCATTCAATGGCTTGGTTGCCCCTCTAAGAGAAAAGTTCCCTTCGGCTGAATTTGAAAGCTTGTCCCAGTTAGTACAGAAGGTATCCATTCAGGAGAATCTGACTTGGGGGGGGGGCACGTTCAAGGCTGATTCAGATTAATTATAATGATTATGGGTCTGAGTCTAATGAAGAAACTGCTGAAGTCGATATGGCCGAATGGACTAGAAATAAGAATGTATTATCGTGCCCGTGGGTGAAGCAGAATGAACCATATGAAATATATGATTTTAATATCACCAAGGCCGACAAGATATTCGATATGTTATTACAAGAGAAGCATATTCAGTTGCCATCCAATCATGAGACAGATTCAGATGGTTATTGAGCAGGGCAAGATCAAATTCACTAAGGGTACTATGAAGATTGATGGACATCCTTTCCCTGTAAATGTCAACATGGCTGGTATCGAAAATATGGAAGCATTTATAAAAAAGATATCAGAAGAAGAGAGATAGGGAAGTGAAGGAGTCGCAGTTTGATCCACATTGGGGTTGTTCATTCTTTCAATATTGCTGGGATCACAATATGAAGCTGCCGTCAATCAACAATTGCCCTGGATGTAGTATGCACACAGAGAATATGTATAGAGAGGCTACAACAAATCATCGGCACCAATATCTTGCCGGTTACTTTCTTTATGATTGATGGAAAGGGAACCTACAACCTTCTATTGGGACGTGATTGGATACATGCTAATTGTTGTGTTCCTTATATGATGCACCAAATCTCTAGCCCAATGGAATGACGATCAAGTAGAGGTGATCCCGGCTGATGAAACCGTCAACTTTGCATCGGCCGATGTAATGCCATGGCACGCAGATGATATGGAATGTTTGTCTGGCAAGATTTGGGATGGGGACTATGTTAAAATTACTACACAGGGTCTTTAGGTAGTGGACCAGTCAAGTTCTACATTGTTTCTCTGATATGTACCTGAGTGAAGTTACTAGAAGATGTCAAGTGTTTAAAAGAGTATCATTTGAGCGTTTGGATGGTTTATGATTTTGAAGATTGATCATGGCTGATATGCTAATATAGTCCTTAGCAAAAAAGTTAGAGAGAAAGGAAATGTTTTATAGCCAGTGTGTTATCATCAACTTCAGATAGCTGATACTGAAGATATCGCCCTTAGTTCAAAAAATATTACAAAACAAGACATTCTGTTTCAAATCAGGCTATTTACATCTACCCTTGGGGACAATAAAAGTCAATCATATCAATAGCCTAGAATCGGAGTTGATTGACTTCGATGACAATAAGCGTGTCTTCTTCTATCGACCCAGGGATGCTAAAGGCTATATTCCATAAGCCGATGGCTTGCTCGTAAGCCAATGTGATAATAACCTCTTGCACTATAATTTCTTTAGGTACTCTAACAAGAGCTAATTCCACATTGGCTATCTCTTTGTTTTTTTTTTACCTCCAGTACAGCTTGGATTTCTTCACGCTCCTACTTCAAGCCCTCAAGCTTTTCTCAAGATTGGCCGATTTGGAAACTAGAAAAGTGTATTTGCTCTGCTCTTCAGCTACTTTCTTGTAAGCTTTTTCTACCAGATTACTTTGTTGCATGCATCGTTCAATGCGAGCTTTGGCTTCAATAATTCAGAATTGAAGCTGCTAGGAGAACAGCCGAAGTCGATGAAGCTGCTGGGGTCGATGATGGGATCTAAATAATATTAAGAGTTAGGAAGCGCAATATGAGTAAATACAGTAAGCAGTATAGTGAATATGAAACCATGTGAAGAAAGACTAAATATGTTACTTGAGTAGTTGCGGTGGAGATACCTGGAACCAATATGGTCTCTGCAAGTCTGGCATTTTTCTGTTGTTTTGCAGCTTGAGTCGATAGGCTTGAAGAGGCATTCTTTCTCTTCTTGATTACTGCTTTTCGAACAGTTCTCTTCAAACTACGACCGCTGAGAATTTGAGCAGGCGTGGGATCATCACAACCAATGTTTGGGTTGTGGGTTGTTCGTAGGTATTGGATCGGCTTCCTGTTGGTCGTAACTACGCACCCACCTATATACCGCAAGAAGATGGTGTACGATTGTAGCACCTTTTCCCTTGAATTGAGTATTCCAAGGTTTATCGAATCCACTGGGACCTTAGGGATAATTAAACAAAGTTAACAGTAAAAGATCTAGATAAAGCTACTATGAAGTTCAGGTTGTATGAGGGGAGACTGACTAGTGCAAAGGTGCGCCAGACAACAAATCTGTCATCATGTCGATCGACGCAGAGGTTGAGCCGATCGGCACGCTGGTGAATCTATCGTCGCGCCGATCGGCACACTGGTAAATCAATGCCAAAGTGCGCCAGATACCTTGTATGCCTAAGCTGTTAAGTGAGTAGCTAAGTATCTACTAGTGAGATCATAACCAGAAAGTCTAATCAAATAGCATCATAATGGGTAAGTACATGGATCAATGAAAACCTATAATGAATAAGACCACCCTGCTTTCCGAGCGGCTTCCGATTTGACGCTGCCGAGAGGAAACCCTTAATCACGCGAGTGTCTTACCCTACTCAACTATCCAATAGTGCTGCGTAGGCTTAGTGTGGTCACCGCTAAACCACACTACAAGCATCATCAAGCAAGCATAACCAATTCAAAGTCTGAATACTATCCTAATCACCACGATCAAGATACCATCTACTTACTTAGCCTAGAACTAAGCAATTGGAATAAGAACATGCATGATTATAGAATCAAGATAGACAAATTACCAAAACCATCATCAACATATTCAATCATCCTTGAGATACATAGAGTAAGATTCATCCCCGTCGAGATGGCCTACCTTGATGGATCAACTCTTAACACCAATGGTTCTTGAAACTCAACTAGACATCTATTCTAACAGGGCAAGCCCCGATGGCTCTAACTCACGGATCTGTTGCCCCTTTGTCGCCTTTATCCTCCTATGCCACGACCAGGGTTTACAAGTATTTATAAGGGCTCTACTCATAAAGGACTCGGTTTCTTGCAAATAAGGCGCTTGTGCATCGGAGCAGGATTGCGCCGATCGGCGCAAGCCGTGTCTTCTCTGGTTTCTCCTCTGAGTCGGTTCCTCTATCTTCCACAACTGCCATGTGGGCCTTTTGCTTCGAGATAAAGTCTTGTATTGCACGTCAAGATCTTGAAGTTCCATAAATATTCTAGGCAAATATCTTCAAGTGTCTTGCGCAGATAAACTTCCATAAATATGTGGAATGGGCCTCGGTCACTTCTATGGGCCAAAACACCCTTGGGTCGATCGGCTCATGTGTTGCGCCGATCGGCGCACTGTCAGTGCTTTTCGTCGGTTCTAGATTCTTGTCCTCTCTAGCATCACTTTAATCACCAATTTTACCTGTTTCTGCAATAAAGCTCCAAAACAATGCATATAGAAATATATAGGCAATATCATAGGTAAATGGCCTAAATTAGTATCAATTATGCTCTAATTGGGATGATATTCACATATAAAAGGGGCACTTGGGGAGTGCCAACACTTCGCACTGTTGGTCATCGTTGGAGGAGTGGCAGCCGGTTCCTACATACAAGAAGAATCAATTATGGAAATCAATGAGAATATGATAAAGATGGTATTGAGAGAAGCAACCTTACCGTGTCTTCAAAGTTGATGAGATGATCAGACAATGAACAATAGAAAAGGTGTTTTCTGCATTCACTCCACCAGGATTTGAACAAAGCAGTGCTGAACGGAGCCAATTGGATAGTAGCTAGATTGCCCATTGGGATGTCTCGAGCCATGTCATAAATATGTTTGTACTCCAGCACGCTTTTGAGCTCTTGCCTGGCCCGAAGACGTCCAATAAAGAAGGACCTGGCAGGCAACCGACTGAATCCAAGCTAACAAGGGACTACGGCAGGATTGTAGAATTCATATGAATGAACCCTAAGTTGACCCCCATGAAATTTGATCGGCAGGATGCCAGGTTTAATACAGGCTTCAAAGATAAGAGTCGATTCTTCATCCTGTAAGGGTTTGTTTGGATGGAAGGCAGATGGGTTCTCAAACTCAAGTTCATAATAAGGGAACCATATCCGTTTGTCCACTTGGAGACCATTGTAGAAGAGGACAAAGAAAGAATTAAAGTTTTCTATGGTCATCCATTGTCCAGGGGCAACCACAGCAGCTTCTCCAAGCGGCATGCAACGACGGGTCGGGATCTCTTCACCCTCTGATGCATTTTCTAACGGAAAAGAGTTCTCTGTAAAAGGGGTTAAATTCATGGCTTGGGAGTAGTAGACGGTAAGCCATAGTTGAATGAACCACCATGGACCTCCTATTGGAATCGTTTGGTTGGTTTGAAGACATACAGAGGTACGATGCAAGAGTTGATAGACAGATCCCAACAAAAATCTGCCCAAAGGGAATTTGTTGCCCTCAACTAAAATATCGGCTATTCCCAGGAAGTTAGTAGTGAGCATGCAAGTTGAGCCACAGAAGATGAAATGTTCGAGCCAAAGATTTAAAAATGCAGACAGTTCTCAGCCGGTAATAGATCTAGTTTTGCGGTGGGTGATGATGTATGCGGGCCATCTTTTTGACTCTTTGGTCTCAAACTTGCGCTTTTTGTGATTTTTTTGGATACAAAAAGGATCATAATACTGGGTGATATTCAAGCTGATCAGCATCATTACATCCATAAGGGAGGATGCCATGGGTCCTTGATTGAACAAGAAGGAGTTCAAGGCATTAGACCAGAAATAAGATGCTGCTGCCAGTAGGGGTTCGTTCTTGGCCATGTTAAATAAAGAGAGAGGGAGCGCCATGTCAATTTGAGCACTTTGATGGATGGAGGAACGAGCAGTGGTGATCCGACGGTACCAGTTTCTCCAACTAGTGATTGATGATGGCCATGACCTAAATACAGTGCTCCAAGGTTCACGGGTGGCTAAGGTTGACTTAAGAGGAACCCGGTTGGTTTCACAATTGATAAATTTAGTTGGATCAAAATCACTACAAGGACCTAGGTAAAAACGATGTTCATCTCCGCTAAAGGGAATACAGATCTGATTCTTGGGTTCCTAGTACAGACATAAAATAAAATTACTATCACTTAAAGGAGGCTGGTAACTAGTGGAATGGCTAAAAGCAATGATAAACATGGAAATGATGAAGAGTATAACAGATCAGATCTAACCTAGAAGCATAAGAAAGAGGGAAAGAATTACCGCGGGGACATGTTCTGGAGTCGCCATCACTGAAGAAGGATTCGTGAGTGTTCGTCGGCGCTTGGCATTGAAGGTGGTTCAACATAGACGGTGCGCCGGTGAAGCAACAGAGAGAGAGAGAAAGGTAGAAAGCTTGGGCTCGAGTGAAAGTAAAAGGAGGAAGAAGATGTATTTATAAGGATGGGAAGCTGGTAGGTCACGATAAAATCACATGGTAAAAGAGGAGATAAAGTCCGACGCACAAAGCATTTTGTACCCCGAACTCGGGGGGCATGTGTTGGCACCGGAATTTGACCAGTGCCATTGGTCAGAGGCGGGAAATTGAAATCGACAGGAGTCAATGAAGTTCAATGGCCGAAGGAAATTAACTGGGTCTAGTAGGGTTATTTTATCTCTTTCTATTTTAGTTTAGATTTTATTTTAACACCTGGTCGATTTGTTTAGGAGTCCTGACCGAGTCGAGTCAAAACCTCTTGTATGAGGTTATAAATATGTAATAGGATCTGTACAAAAAAAATAACACATTCATTCAATACAATTTTGCGCATCACCAACTTTTCCTACTCGACGAAACCCTCGTCTCGCGCGGGCTGTATCGGCCCTGTTCTCGGTGAGAGACCTCGATTAGTCACCCTCGGTAATTCTATCAATCTCAACTAGTACTTTCTCATTAGTATGATATTCTAGTTGCTATTGTTAGAATTGCTAGTTATCTGATAATTAGATCTGTTTGATGCCTGTTCTATCGACTGTGATTGCAATACTGTCTTGGTTGAAGCCAATCTATTGTAATCTTGGTAGATTCTATAGGTATTATTTAGGTCTATTAATTGAGTCACTTTATTGATTTTATCTATAAATAGGTTAAATCTAGCTCTATCTACCGTGTTTGAATACTGTCTCAATTAAGTTTGATCTATTTGAATCAGTGAGGCTGCATCAATTTTTGACCTCTTACTGGGTAGATGGGGTTAGGTTTGTTCTGTTTATAGGTAGAGTCAATAGGGTTCTATCGGGTCATTTAGCCGATAGGTTATCACAGTTCAATCGACTTTCTAGTACTGAATTGGTTATATCATTTATTTTGATGGTCTTTTGGCCCCTTGTTTCAATAAGATAGATTTATGATTTGAAGACATATTTGCAATACCAGTTAATTAAACATATCAATCTGACGCCATCGACAGAGTGAGTTTCGGTGTACTTACGGTTGATCCATCGACTCAACTCTATCGACTTTGGTACTTTTCGCCGATTTGGCTAGTTGCTTTATGAATACTGTAGCTTTATCGGCTTTGGCCAGTCGATTCGATCTTTTATCGGCATTTATGATTTTAAACTATTTATTTAATTAAATTTTGCCAATGAGCCAATATAATCAGCCGATTAGTTTAATTTCTTTTATTTTCTTTATTTATGTAATAGCCTCGGCTGATCTCATGAATAGTGACTATAGGCTTTCTTCATCGGCCAGTACTAGGCCGGTCACCCGTGTCTTCTGACCGTTTGTCTCTTTGCTGATTTGCAGGGAAAATCGACTGGCACGTCCCGATTTTTTGTATTGAGCCTGCACTGGAGTTAAGCAGATCTCCCAGGTCACACGTGATGATTTTTGTGTCAACAGTCCTCCACTAGCAATCGTTGTGGTAGGTGGTACAAGGTTGATGTTGATGCTTTTGCTGCTAGTGTGAAGATTGATGATTTGAGCAAGCAAGTGAAGGTTCTTGAAAGTCAAGTACAACAAAATAAAAATGTTGTTGATGAAGAGAAGGCAAAGTATGCAAGAGGTGCATATACATACATTAGGTGTCCTCACATCAAGGATGGTATTGGGTATGTTGAGTCTGTCAAGCATAATGCTACAGAGACCAAGAATGGGAACAAATTCCTAATGTTTGAGATGGAAGGATCCTACCAAAAGAAGCAAGCCAAGAACAAGAGCACTAACCAATCTTCTTTTGTTAATGATTCTCATGCTAATGTGCCTAGAGCTACTTGAGCACTCCTTAATGACTGATGCATCATATGTGCTAATGAGAAACATGCATGGTCGTGTTGAAGCAAAATATGTTGGGCCACACAACAAGAGGCCAAAGACTTGTGTGTGGGTGCCCAAGGCTCTTGTGACTAATGTGAAAGGACCCAGGCAAATTTGGATACATAAAAAAAAAGCTTGATTTGTTCTGTAGGACTACTCCTCCGATGGATCAAGTTGAGTGATTGATAGTGGATGCACCAATCATATGACCGGAAACAAAAATGCTCAAATCATTTGCACCAATCACATTTGGTGACAACAAAACAAGACAAGTGCTAGGTTATGGTAAAGTCCCTCTCACTCCTTCTTTTTCACATTCTAAAGTTCTGCTTGTTGATCTTGTTGACTTCAATCTATTGTCAATTTAATGGTCTATGATTGTTTGTTCAATGAAAATGGTGTCACCGTCTATAAGAGGAGTGTTGGCTCGCTTGATTTCAAGGGTGTGCTTAAAGGAAAGCTTTCTGTTGTGGATTTCTCCATGGATGAGGCTAGACTTCACACGTGCTTGTTAGCAAAGTCTAACATGGGATGGCTATGGCATAGGAGGCTTGTGCATGTTGGTATGAGAAATATTCACAAGCTTTAAAAGGGCGGCCATATCATAGGACTAACCGATGTTTGCTTTGATAAAGACAAAATTTGTAGTTGTTGATGTCTGTGAAGTCACACCAAACGAATCGACCTGGGCAAGGTGCCAGAAATACTTGTTGGTAGAACTCAACAGATGGTTAGTGTTGGTATGTTAAATCCGCAAGCGCACGAGCATTGTATTGTAGAATTTCACCATTGGATCACTCCGATGGCTGTCATTTATAGTTCTCCCAAAGGAAGGTGGCGATCAGGAGATTTCATGCACATAACTATATAACTAACAATATACCAAAGTCATCGATATGGGTAAGGATCATATAGAGTGTGGGTAGTGTGACACACAGAACAATCTAATCTCATTTTAGTCCAAAGTCTAAGTTAAGTGGGTTTACAAAGAGTCAACATGGGTCCCTATGTACTTCTACAGTCCTGTCTAGAGGCTAGATACCTACAACACATACAAGCCTAAGTCATATGCTAAAAGAAATAGGGAGGATTAATAAGCACAACAGGGCTGACCCCACCTAGCGGCAACCCTTTACTAGGACACATGACAAAATGGCAATTAAGTTCTTAACACCACACAACTATTCTTGTTATGGGGAACCAAGCACTCAAAGTAATTTACCCACCTAAGCACCATGCTTACATTGCAAAATAATACTCTCGATTCCCATGGGACTCCAACCCTTCAAATGAACAAGTCAGGAACAAGAGTACACCTAACTCTGACTCGAGGGATCAACAAGTCAAGTACTAGAGCATGCATAACTCCGACCCTATGGATCAACAAGTCAAGGACTAAGACATGCATAACTTCGACCCTATGGATCAACAAGATAAAGACTATAACACACATAACATTAACCCTACGGACTAACAAGTTATGGACTAGAGCATGTCTAACCACAATATGCATTGAACAAGTTCAAAAACATAGATTCACTAGTATGAGTATGTGAAGTATAAAGCAACCAAACATGAGTAGACAATAGTCACATTAAAGGCACATGCTATCACACTAGTATAAACATAAAGCTTAAATAGTAAGGAAGATAATTCTGTAGATAAAGTTGACAAGTCTTACTAGAGAGGGATAGTGTGAAACTATACCCAAGACTCTCCAAGACTAGATCAAGGACCTCTAGTAAGCTCTCCTCTATCCTAAACTCTCCTAGGACCTAAAGACTAGGTACAATGCTAGACAACGGATTATTCCTGGTGTGTGTGGATGTGGGAGGCACTCCCCTCTTTTTATAGTGCCCAAAGCTCGATTTCAGGGAGTAACCGCCACGAAACTTGGATGCACCAATGTAAGAAATGAGCTGAGGATGCGACATATGGAAGTAGACGCCAAACCACCTCAGGACCAGGTCGGGCGACCAAGCCCCTAGGTCGGCCGACCTTGGAGTGTGGCCTTGGGGTTGCAGATAGGTGGGTACTCTTTTGTTTTATGTTGGTGTTCTTTGAAGGAATCCTATGTAACCACATATGTGACTCGTGTGACGTCGAGTTGTGACTGTCCCATTGGCTGGACTGGTATTTTTTGGGATCATGCTCCATTTCTCCACCTTTTTTATATTAAATCCCGGCATGAACATAAATCTCCAAGGACAAGTGGAATTCCATTATTCTATACCCCTATATAATGCACCAGTTTGTTCTTTTTTAACTCCACACAAGTTAATGCACTCAACAAAGATGATTTTCTCTCCATCCACCCAAGTCTATACACCCAAAGAGACCACTTCCTTAAAATGAATGGATCAGATGACTCCAATGTCCTACTTCATCATATCTGACATCCAGCATCCTTTGGATTGTCCTCCTCGCTCTAGCTCCATGACGGCATGATTGAACCATTCACTTTGTTTAAAAAAACAATCTAAAAAAAAACAGGGACTCTTACAGGGTATGTGTATGTAATTGACAGCACATGTTATGCAGAGATCCGAAGCTAAGGAATGTGGCCAAGTGCCTCACATTCTTCATCTTTTTCTCATTCTCACTTCATACATGCGCATCATAAGCATGCACAATCATTCATATCACATAAGCATGCATTATGCATATAAATGCATGGTAAAGTAATATGAATCATCTTCTTGTCACTTAAATGCAGGCATTAAGGCCTGACGGTCCAAAGAGACGTGTCATTTACTTTTCTTGCAAAGGCAACTATGACCTGATTCTAGACAACTATGGTCTAATGCCGGGCAACTACGACCTGATGCTCCGAAAGGACATGCCCGCAATGTCGGGCATGACACTACCCAATGCCAGGCAACTCGCGACCTGGTGCTCCGGAAGGATATGCCCGAAAAGCCAGCACAACATCTCCCGATGCCGAACAACTACGGTTCAAAGCATGGCACGGCCTGATGAGGCGCTCCACATGTTTGTTTTACACGGCACAAATTATTTTGCTTTCATAATTATTAAAAGAGCCTATGGGCACATGATATGTACATGTTGCCCGAAGGCGTCACTTACATAGAATGTCCAAGGACACTAGAGTGGGTAATTGTTACCCGAAGGCTTTAGTTACATAGCAAATCCGAGGGCACTTATACGGGCAGCCCGAAAACCACTACTACTAATTGTGAGTTAGGGCAAGTGGCTGAGTGGTTATGGCATTTCTTCTATTTGATGTCGTTGTTTGGCAAAAATTTTGAAGGGTGGCGCTTGAAGCTTGTAGACGACATCTAGGGCTAGGGAGGGGTGTAACTCCCCGGCCTTGAGATACAACAATTCAATATCCACACTAGGAATGGGTGTAACCCCTCGGCCTTGAGATGCAACAATTCAACCATCCACACTAGGAAGGGGTGTAACCCCTCAGCCTCGAGATGCATCAATTCATCAATCCACACTAGGGAGGGATCTGATAACCCCCTGGCATTGCGATGCAATTTCAGTGATTTGTCACTTCCTCTCAACAACAGTCAAAATGGACGAGGCGTAGATACAAATAGTTGCCTATTATATTTGACTACTGTATGTGAGTAAGTGAAATTTTTTACCTCTCCTTTGGACTCATAGCACCTAACAGAAGTATATGCATGTTTTAGACACCATTTCAGTTAAAAAATCAACTTTTAGGTTGGGTCCGATATAATAATGACATCGACCACATCTTTGGCCTAGCTATCATTACCGAGAAAGATTCTCGCCTTCTCCACGACTCCACGTTCCAAAGCAAGGATGCTTTCGGCTTGACTTCAATCCCGAAAAGAGGTCAGTTTCAAGTCTCAAGGGCTTGGTAGAAGAACATCATGATTGTTGCTATGTACTTTTTTCTTCATGTAATATTATAGTGGAATTTTTAATAAGATATGTAATTTGATAGTTCATACATTAGTTCTCTGAGCCATGATGAGCTACAAGATTTATTTCATCAGTATCCCCACGTGTCTCCGAGAGTCTACAGACGAGAGAGGACTATTGGAGCTAGGATTCAAGGAACCCATTATTTCTCCTCATAGGCTCAGTTACCTCATCTTTGGCCGATGTGGTCTTTTAATCCAATTGTAAGCCTAAGTGCATTTGTGTACTTGTACACCCCACCAAGGGTAAAATGTTGATTTGTAACACATCGAGGGTAGAAGAGGGATTCCTCTCTTCTCCCCTTTTTATAAATACAAGTCCCTAGAGGTCATGAGGGGGGCTGATTGATGGATGTCGACTTCTTCTCTTCTTGGCTAGTTGTATCCTTTCTTTAGCTTTGCCAACCCTTCGGGTTGGCATAGGCCATTATGTGTATGTTGGGACTTGTAACCAAAATAGCTGGCGCCATTTGTGGGGAAGGATACAAAAGTCTCGTGAGGAGAAGTAGAAATTTTTGAACCAAAGCCAGTCTTCACCACCAGCCTTTCGGAGGTCCTTTGATATAAGATGTTCTTTGATATCTACTTTCGGGCTCATTTCCAAGTTGTCCTTCTGAATCTGCCTTTAGGCTCGTTTCCAAGATGTCCTTCGGGATTTGCCTTCAGGTTTGTTTCTATGTCCTTCGGGATCTGCCTTCGGGCTCGTTTCCAAGATGTCCTTCGAGATCCGCCTTCGGGCTTGTTTCCAAGGTGTCCTTCGGGATATGCCTTCAGGCTCGTTCCAAGTTCACCATTCGGGATGTGCCTTCAGGCTCAAGCGTCTAAGGGTCCTTCAGCTTAAGTTGTCCTTTGGGATGTGCCTTCGGGCTCGTTTTTAGTTCATACTTTGGGATCATTCAGGATGTTGCATTCAGGCTTGTTATTAGTTCATCCTTCGAGATGTGCCTTCGGCATATTTTTAGTTCATCCTTTGGGATGTTCCTTCGGGCTCATTTCTTCTTCATCCTTTACGGTGTGCCTTCGAGCTTGTTATTAGTTCATCCTTCCGGATGTGCCTTCTGGCATGTTTTTAGTTCATCCTTCCGGATGTGTCCTCGGGCTCATTTCTTGTTTATCCTTTGGGGTGTGCCTTCAGGCTTATTATCAGTTCATCCTTCAGGATGTGCCTTCGAGCATGTTATAGTTCATCCTTCTGGATGTGCCTTTGGGCATGTTTTTAGTTCATCCTTCGAGATGTGCCTTCGGGCATGTTTATAGTTCAACCTTCAGGATGTGCCTTTGGTCTCGTTTCTTGTTCATCCTTCGGAGTGTGTCTTCGGGCTTGTTATCAGTTCATCCTTCGGGATGTGCCTTCGGGCATGTTTTTAGTTCATCCTTCGGGATGTGCCTTCGGGCTTGTTTCTTTTTCATCCTTTGAGGTGTGCCTTTGGGCTAGTTCTTGTTCATCCTTCGGGATGTGCCTTCGGACTAGTTTCTTCTTCATCCTTTGAATGTGCATTTGGGTTTGTTTGTTTTTCATCTATCAGGTAAATAAACTTCAGAGGGTCCTTCGGTGTGAGCTTTCAGATGGCCATTTGGATTCATCCCAAGACATCAACCTACCAGGGGCCCTTCGGGCTCACCCTTTAGCATCAACCTATCAGGGGATCTTTGGGCTCATCCTTCAGCATCAACCTACCGAGGGCCCTTGGGGCTCACCCTTCAGCATCAACCTACCAGGGGCTCTTCGGGCTCACCCTTTAGCATCAACCTATTGGGGGCCCTCTAGACACGTCCTTCGACATCAACCGTCTCGGGGTCCTTTGGACTCGCCCTTTGGCATTATCCTTTAGGGGTCCCTCTAGACTCACCCTTCAGAAAGAATCTGCAAAACTACGCCTCAAAGGTGATATCCATCCAAGCCTTCTAAACTTTGCAAGTTTTTTTCTTTCCCTTTACATCAACATTTCTACTTAGCGGCCCATACTTGCTTCTTTATTTTATAGCATGATCTAGTGTCTTTAGTCATGGTAGTTGAGGCTAGCAAAAAGAAAATATAGAAAAAAACTCTAAGGCACATTTTCAACAATAAGGCATAGCCTTAGCTTAGTGTTGACAAATACGACAAAGCTATCAAAACTATAGTGGCGATTAGCATGCAAGTGGTGCCTTCGGTTATATAGAAAGTGCGACAAACTAATCATTTTTTTTGTTAGCACGTTGCGGAAGGCATAGTCGTGGACAGTTTGAATCTAGCTGAAGGCTACGTAGCAGCAGCTAGTGACACTAGCTGCGCCGCGTTTACTGAATGAAATTTGTCTCTGGTGCTTGAACAAATCTTAAGGAGAACACATATACACCTGAACCTACTGCACGTTGTCGAAGGTGTATGTGCGGGAAATAAAAAATCACTTGTTCGAGGCTACACAACCTTGGCACCAGCATTGTAGCTGCACCATGCATACGATGAAACTTATTTCTCGATGGTCGAATCACGTTCTGGAAGCCATCCTAGCCTAGTAGCTGACAAGTACTGAGGCCTACATAAAAAATGTAAAGTGTCCTAGGAAAGAGGATTCTGAAGGTGCCCTGTCTAGCCTCAGGGCCCGAGGACTGAAAAGGTTCTTGGTTGCATTTTGATCCTTCAGCCTAAACCATGCATTTGCACATAGTTGTAGTATTTCACTTACCGCTTCTGAAGGAACAAGTACTAAGCACCTGTAGCAGTCCAACAACGTGCCACTTCCGTGTATGATCCTTAGGGCCAACTACCCTGTAAAGAACTATGGAACATACCCTTCGGGTACTAGTTCCCGGGAAGAACCTTTGCAATTTCACTTCGAAGGTGATAGTCATTCATGGATTTTGATTTTTGCAAGAGTTATATGTTGATTACCAAAAATTGTACAGTCCTTTGCATGTAAGGTATGGCCTCAATTGAGGCTAGGCAGCCACTCATGGCCCCTTCCAGGACTTCTATTCTTGTATCCTTCAGACTCAAATTATTTACTTACCCACTCTTTGTTAGCTGGAGCACTGATGTGTGCATCTCAAAGATTGACGCCTTCGGAAACCAGCAAAGCGGTCGTTTCCGAACCATGTAGTGCCAAAACCACCAAAAACAAAAATGCTGCCACAGGAAGCATACTTTTGGGATTTGCTGCCCTTCAGTTCTTGAGCGGTTAGCAAGATCCTATATCCGAGCTTCTGAATGCGTCGTCACTGCTGTTATTTCCACATACACATTCCAAAGGCAGTCATGCTTTGTGTGAGGCGTGCGTGACTCTTGCCAAAGGCGTAACTCCAATATTGGAGGGCAACACCTGCGGCAAAGTTTCAAGGTAACTCAGGAATGCAGAGAGAGGCGTACGTTGAGGAGCTCAATGTCTAGAACATGCGCTGCCTGAACTTGTTGCCAAAACTTTATATATGCGAGCTATCCCTGGACTGTAAATTGCTGCTCGGAATGGTTTCTGAAGGCCCATCAAATGTTGGGACTCAAGAACTTCTGTTTTGTTCTAGTGCTCGCTTCTGTGTCACATCTAAGTAAGATTCATATTTTCCGGATCTCGAGTGCATAGGATTAGTTAAAAAAATGCATAGGTTTGCATGCTGCCTTCTTACCTTGGACCTACTGCTATTTGGTAACTGTTTGCAGTTGTAGCCGAAGGGAGATTGGTGAGAATCTCATCCGAGGGTTCCACTGGGAACATGCACCATAAACTGAATTGTTACATCTCTGATGCAATTTTGTGCTATGTAACAACTCTTATAGGGTATGTGTATGTAATTGACAGCACATGTTATGCAGAGATCCAAAGCTAAGGAATGTGGCCGAGTGCCTCACATTCTTCATCTTTTTCTTATTCTCACTTCATACATGCGCATCATAAGCATGCACAATCATTCATATCACATAAGCATGCATTATGTATACAAATGCATGGTAAAGTAATATTGATCATCTTCTTGTCACTTGAATGCCAGGCAACAACGACCTAAGGGTCGAAAGAGATGCGTCATTTACTTTTCTTGCAAAGGCAACTACGGCCGGATTCTAGATAACTATGGCCTGATGTCGGGCAACTACGGCATGATGCTCCGGAAGGACATGCCTAGAATGTCAGGCGTGAGACTACCCAATGTTGGGCAACTATGAACTGATGCTCTGGAAGGATATGCCCGGAAAACCGGGACAACATCTCCTGATGCTGAACAACTACGTTTCGAAGCATGGCAAGCCCTGATGAGGCGCTCGACATGTTTGTTTTACATGGCACAAATTATTTTGCCTTCATAATTTTTAAAGGAGCCCGTGGGCACATGATATGGTACATGTGGCCCGAAAGCGTCACTTACATAGAATGCCCGAGGGCACTAGAGTTGGTACATGTTACCTGAAGGCATTAGTTACATAACAAATCTGAGGGTACATATACGGGCAGCCCAAAGGTCACAACTTCTAAAAAATTGTGAGTTAAGGCAAGTGCCTGAGTTCTTATGGCATTTCCTCTATTTGATGTTGTTGTTCGGCAAAAATCTCGAAGGGTGGTGCTTGAAGCTTGTAGATGACATGTGGTGCTAGGGAGGGGTGTAACTCCCCGGCCTTGAGATACAACAATTCAACCATCCACACTAGGAAGGGGTGTAACCCCTCGGCCTTGAGATGCAACAACTCAACCATCCACACTAGGAAGGGGTGTGTGATGCAACAATTCAGCCATCCACACTAGGGAGGGGTCTGATAACCCCCTAGCATTGTGATGCAACTTTAGTGATTTGTCACTTCCTCTCAACAATAGTCAAAAGGGAGGAGCCACAGATACAAATAGTTTCCTATTGTATTTGACTATTGTATGTGAGTAAGTGAAATTTTTTACCTCTTCTTTGGACTGATAGCACCTAACAAAAGTATATTCGTGTTTTAGAAATCATTTCAGTCAAAAATTCAAATTTTAGATTGGGTCCGAAATAATAAAGACATCAGCCACATCTTTAGCCTAGCTATCATTACAGGGAAAGATTCTCGCCTTCTGCACGACTCTAGGTTCCAAAGCAAGGATGCCTTCGGCTTAACTTCAACTCTCGAAGAGAGGTTCTCACTTTCGTCCAGTTTCAAGTCTCAAGGGCTTGGCAGAAAAACCTCATGGTTGCTGCTATGTACTTCTTTCTTCATGTAATATTATAGTGGAATTTGTAATAAGACATGTAATCTGATAGTTCATAGATTGGGTCTTTGAGCCATGAGGAGCTACAGGCATTATTTCATCAGTAGCCCCTCGCACCTCCGAGAGTCTACAAATGAGGGAGGACTGTTGGAGCTAGGATTCAAGGAACCCATTATTTCTCCTCATGGGCTCAGTTACCTCATATTTGGCCCGTGTGGTCTTTTGATCCAATTGTAAGCGTAAGGGCATTCGGGTACTTGTACACCATACCAAGGGTAAAATGGTGATTTGTAACACATGGGGGTAGAAGATAGATTCCCCTCTTCTCCTCTTTCTAGAAATACAAGACCTTAGAGGTCATTAGGGGGGGGGGGGTGATTGATGGATGTCAGCTTCTTCTCTTCTTGGCTAGTTGTATCCTTTCTCTAGCTTTGCCAACCCTTCGGGTTAGCATAGTCCATTATGTGTATGTTCGGACTTGTAACCACAACATTCTGCAATTTTCACCCAGCTCTGTTGTTTTAGCAATACAAATTGACAACACCTCAAGTCAATATGATGATGCTTATGTGAAGCCTTTTGTCGATTTTCAGAAATTGTTGTAGTTATTATTTTGTCCATGCTAAATTTCTAATGCTTCTGATAGTTTGTTATGTCCTTGCAATTAGCGAAAGCATTTGTTCCAATTCATCCAGATTCTTACACCATTGACATACTTCAATTGACCAATGGGTGAAGTGTTCTTGATCCTTATAACTATAATTTCTATAATTTCGTGTGTGTCCAGTGTTGAGTTGTGGTGCCCTTTTGCTCTGTAGGTCTCATATTTCTATCATAAATTGGGACCCTGTTTGCTTAGGGTCCTTCAATTTGCTGTGTTTTGATAAAGAACTGTAGAAAATCAGAGAAATGATTGCACAATGTATTGAACTTTCTCTCAACAAAATTTCTGATTTGGTGACATATTTGTTGCAAGTTCCTCTGCCGGTGTGTTTATTGTTTTTTCTTTATATATTGTATTTTGTAGGATAACTGGTTGTGGTTTCATTATTTTTTCCTACAAAAGGGCACCTCCTTGTATGTACTCTTATGTGCATTATTCTCTCTTTGTTTATTGATTTAACTGGCCTGCTTTTATGCATTATGACATGATCAAACATGGGACATGGATATTCATGGTGTGCTCTACATCCTCCACATGTGCTGACAAAAAGAGAAATTTACATATGGGGTTATAACCAGAGTGGATAAACGGCACAGAAGGGCAATGAATGCCATTTGAGGATCCCGAAGACCTCCCTCCCAAACTGTTCAAACTGGAGGAATGAAGAGAGCCTCAGATGGACTGATATAAAATATGGTCCTGAGCACATTGTTACAGTAGATTCTGATGGACTGAATCTTCATTAATTTCACAGTTATTTATAGGAAAGCTCGAATGCATACCGGTGCTAATGAATTTGGTCTGTTGGATGATGAGACAAGGTAGAATTCAAAGGAGTCCAAGAAGGCACTAAAGATTGAATTTGTGAAATCGATATCCTGTGGTACACAATGTACAACTGCTATTGCTAAGCCTCAAGAAAATGATGGCATGGTATCAAAAAGCAGGCTTTGGGTTGGGCAGACAAAATCATGTTTGTAGTAACTTGTCAATGGTTAATAGATGAAAGATATTTAATAAAATTCATTCAAAAGTGTTGAATGATTCTCATGTCAAGCTTTTTGTTGATTTTTATAAATTGTCACAGTTATTCTTTCTCTATCCTAATGCTAATTATTTTTCTCACTTTTTACATAGATGGCAATACATGATGTCGTAGCGTTAGCACGACCTTACACTAATTCTAACTAACATGTGGGTATGAAATGCCAAGTCTTCCCATTTTTATAGGTAAATTGACGTCAAAATTGGTATTTATCAACCATCAATCGTAGTGCATGCCAAGCGAAAAAAAGTTAGAGCACTACACCCCACCAAGACCATTGGAGATGTTGCACATGGACCTTTTTGGTCCTGTATCCTACATAAGAATTTGTGGTAAGAAATATGGTCTTGTAATTGTTGATGATTTTCTCCCTTCATGTGGGTATTCTTTTTGCATGATAAAGGTGAAGTAAAAGATGTGCTCAAGACATTCTTAAAAAGAGCACAAAATGATTATGAAGTCAAGATCAAGAAAATAAGAATTGACAATGGCATCGCGTTCAAGAATGCTCAAGTTGATAAATACCTTAATGACAAAGGCATCAAGCATGAATTTTCCACAACCTACTCCCCTCAACAAAATGGGATGGCTGAAAGAAAGGACTGCCCACTTCTTGAAATGGCAAGAACCATGCTTGATGAATACAAGACGTCCAATCATTTTTGGGCCAAAGCCATCAACAACGCATGTCATGCCTCGAACCGGTTGTATCTCTACCGACTGTTGAAGAAAACACCATATGAACTACTAACCATAGCAAACCTAATGTTCATATTTTCGTGTTTTTGGGAGCAAATGTCTTATACTTAACAAGACACCCAAGACTTCAAAGTTTGCTCCAAAAGTCAATGAAGGTTTCTTGCTTGGCTATGGATCAGATGTTCAGGCTTATCATGTGTTCGACAAAAGCACCGGTTGTGTTGAAATTTCACGTGACATGACATTTGATGAATCTAACGGGTCTCAAAGGGAGCAAGTTATCAATGATGATGTAGATGATGAAGCTCCTAGAAATGCAATAAAAAGAATAGCCATTGGTGATGTGAGACCACAAGTATCAAGAAATGATGTAAGGCAACCCTCTCCCTCAAGTCAAGACCAACCATATGAAGATAAAGAATTTGTCAAGATCAAAATGTTGATGATCATGAACAAGCATCGAGTGATAACCCTCAACAACATAACCAATAGGTTGATAAAGATGGTGGTCAAGGAAGCTCACATCCACCACACCCAAGAGTGCATCAAAATGTACAATGCTGTTGGGGGGAAATATCAGGGTTCCACGTGGCACCTCCTAGGAGGCAAGGGTCCACCTGGATGGGCCCACCCAAAACCTTCACATGGTAATCCTGCCTTAGGCCGCGTGAGCCGCGCCACGACCCCGCTACGCCCGACCCCTCGGTAGGGGTCAAGCGACACGCTGCGCCACGCCCCATCCGACCCCTCGGCAAGGGTCGAGATCACCTGCCATGGGCCCGCAAGATTGCCGGGTGGGTCCAATGCTCTCTGACTCTCGTAGGTTGGAGTTTGGACCCCAAGTGGGTCCGGAAAGGTCAGACCAGGTGGCCCAACCCCAACCGGAGGGAAGGGGGTGGCCAAGCCGGTAACTCTTAATTGTCAACTACTCGGACTTGAATGCCTAGCCCATCACTCTTACACAGTATCAAGTTGTCAAATTCCCCTGTCCGCCTTGCTGCCCCCATTATCGCCAACGTTTACTAACATGGGCCGGCGTGATGGGGCATTCATTAGCGCCAACTCCTGATGACCTCTCTCATAGTGAACGGACAGGGGCGCCAATATGTAATACGACCACCCACCGTCCGGTTAACGCGGCGGTGCCCATGACACGCCTCACTGTGCGTGATGAGATATGCCATCTACAGGAACAAGAAGGATGCATCCCATCAACGAAAGGCGGGGGCACGCAAGAGCACAGTGCCCTCCTCCGAACACGGAAGCCAGGAAGAATGGACCACGAGAATTGAAGGCCACGTCGCCGACCAGGGACTCCATCTCCTTCAGCACGCCATCAACAAACCCGCACGTGTAGAACTCTCTCTCTCTCTCTCTCTCTTTCTCTTTGTAAAGTGGGCCCCTCTCCTCAAAGTATAAAGGAGAGGCCTTCTCGTCTTCTTAAAGACGAGGCACCACAACTCAAGAGGGATAGGCACTCTTTCACCTTCACTCGATCCTGAGACTTGGAGCACCCCTCCTCTCTCGCCACCATTGTACTCAACCCCGGAGCAAGTAACACAAGCAGGCCCGAGAACTGGACGTAGGGGTTCACCCCGAACCAGTATAACCCCCCGTGTCATCTTGCTAAGCCATCACCAAACCCGAAGCGTGCACCCCGAGAACAAATTCTACTAGTTGGTAATTGAAACACCGACAGTTGGCGCACCAGGTAGGGGGCTTTGCACGCTTTGCTTCTCCAACTCCTAGTTTGGATGGCCACTCTTCCCTCTTTCTGGGCTCCCGGCAGCAGCATGTTCTTCGGAAGCCTTGAGTTCGTCGCCACGATGGACCAAAAGCTGTTGTGCGTCAGCACTCCACCGTGTTCGCCACCTCCAACCATGGCGGTCGCCAATGAGGCGGCCCGTGTTGGTGGTTTCTAGATGCATATTTTATCTACCAAAAATAGATGTTTTGCGTCTTAAATTGGTGGTTTGGACTAACAATTAACCCCATATTTGCATATATTTGTAGTTGTTCTGTTTTGGATGTAATCGCAGGAAATAGTTGTAAAACAGGACAATAATGGATAAAGAACTAAAGAGTAACAAAGATGGGCCAGATGCGGAGCCGCGCCGATCGGCGCAGGCCTGTGCTGATCGGCGTAGAAGGGAAAGATGATGAAAACATGACCCATTCCGGGAAAGATGAAGGCCCAGCCCAGTATGAGTCAGAGTAGGTGGAAGTTGACCTAATCCCGTCAAGTATAAAAGGAAGATAGTTATCAAGAGCCAAGGGGGGATAGAGACGGACATCAATCATAAGAATCAGTTATTAGAACTAGGGTTCTAGGATATTGGCGGTGAAGGTTGGTCAACACCAACAAGATCCACCAGAAGGGAGGTCACGCCAATCGGCGCGACGCTTGTGCCGATCGGCTCGTGCGCATTCTAGCGCTATTTCTCATCCCTCTGCTATGTCTAGCAGAAGGATGAGTGAGTAGTCTCATATTCTCTTCTCTGGTGCGGGGATCTGGTCATGTAACTCTCATACTTATTGATACTCTCTCGATGAATTTAATCTATGTGATAAACTCAATTGCGTATCTATTTATCCTTCTCATTAGTGTATCAGCCAATACACTTTTGCCCATTGCATAGTGCAAGAAACTACTGGGGAGCTAATAGCCTTTGTAGTGATAGCCGAGGTGAACGAAACCACCATGTCTTGTAGAATATTAGAGCCATCACTCGAGTTGATAAGAATAAGGTTGCATGCTAGTGAACCAATCCTAAGGAGAGAATCCTTCATTATCCTGTTACCTCTTCAATAACATTCACCCTCCACTCTCTCACCATCATCATTCACACCAACCAACCCATTGCAATTTGTTAGTAACCCTTTAATAGTAATTGTTCCGCTCGTTCCTTGTGGATTCGATAACCTTGGAATACTCTAAGGTAAGAAGAGCTACAACTGTACACCGTCCTCTTGCGGTATATAAGTGGGTGCGTAATTACGACCAACAAGCCTCTTTTTCTGGCACCGTTGCCAGGGAACAAACCAGTTATTTTACTATTAATATTTTACTATCGTCTAATCCTCTCTTTTCTTGTTGTTTTTGTTTTTGTGTTTTGTGTGAATTTTCAAGATGAGTATGACAGGACCTTCTCTGACGTTCAGGTAGCTTTCTCTACCATCTCTAGACATGCTGGTGCCTCAATCCTCAGATGAGAGGGCCACGACCTCCTCGTATGTGTTGAGCTCCGTTACATTAGCATGGCTGAAGCGAACAAGTTCTTTGGAGCGAAAGAGGAGAACCCGTATACTCACTTACAAGATTGGAGGCACTTTGCCAAATATTCCATCATGAAGGAGTGCCTCAGGATCTTTACAGGTGGCTGCTTTTCCCATTCTCTTTGGGAGGAAAAGCCAAGGAGTGGCACAAGGAAGCATCTCGAGAAGCAAAAGGTAAGTGGAGTGAGTTAGTTGGAAATTTTTATCTCCACTATTTTCCTTTGTCCAAGGTACAGAAGTTGAGAAGAGAGGTGGTGAACTTCTTACAAAAAGATGAAGAATCTCTCGCAAAAGCCTAGACGCGTTTTCAAACATTGTTGAAACAAGGACCTGACCTCGGCATTGATGAGAATATGTATGCTCAAACCTTCTACATGGCCATAAACAAGGCTTCAAGGATGCATTTGGACGGATCGACCGGAGGAAGTTTTCTGAGATTGACAACCAAGGTAGGGATCAAACTGTTAGGTAGAATTGCCGAAAATGAAGCTTTGCACAAGCATTGGGAAGAATATCTAGTACCAAATCGGCAATGCCCAGAAGTTATGCAGAAGGAAGAGTCGTTGACTGAACAGATCTTGATATCCGAGAGCAGAGCAATGATTACTTCAAAGCATAAATTCAAAGAAATAGAGCCCGTCAGACCTGCCTCTGTGGATCTGACGTGTGCGCCGATCGGCGCAATTGCGACGACAAGAGGACTGATCACCCTGATGACTCCGTCATGTTGCAAGGAATATACCAAGATAGAAGCTGCGATTCTGGACAACCACCTGAAGGAATTTGAAGGCAACTTTGCTAACCAAAGGGGGATAGAACATTGTCGAATGCTAAACCACTTGACGAATTTGAGCCAATGGACTGGATTCCTATTGATATTTCACAAGAGTTGCTCAATATAAGAAGATCCTTCAGTCCACAAGACGCCTTCGGAGTTGGAATTGAGTATAATTTCCCAAGTAATTGCCTCTCGATTCTCCTTAGAAAGCTATTCATCATACGCTTGAACCCGTGCCGAAACAAGACTGACCTCGACCGGCAGCATAGCCTCTGAGCCATAGACCAATGAGAAAGGTGACTGACTAGTTGCCCAACTGGTGTTTGTGCGAATCCCCCAAAGAACTGAAGGTAATTCTTTGACCCACCGACCGGCATAAGGCTTAAGTCTGTCGAATATCCGTGGTTTCAATCCTTGAAGAACCTACCCATTGCTTTGAGGATGAGCCACTGATGCAAAGTGGCTTTTTATTCCTATCTCATCGGCAAAGTCATGGAACTCCACTGACGTGAATTGAGTGCCATTATCGGTGATGATATCATGAAGAACCCCAAACCGAGTGAAGATATCCTTGAAAAACTCGATTGCCTTCTTTGATGTTATCTTGTCGACTGACTTTGCTTCGATCCACTTCGTGAATTTATCAATAGCAACGAACAGATTAGTGAACCCGCCTGGCGTTTTCTTGAAAGGACCGACAGTATCAAGCCCCCAGACAGCAAAGGTCAAGTCAAAGGTATCATCTAAAGTTGCTGTGAAGGCACATGCATTTGTTGAGCGAAGAATTGACAACCTTCACACTTCCGAGCGACCTGGTGTGCATCTTCGACCGCTGTGGGCCAATAAAACCTTTGCCGAAAAGCTTTGCCGACCAAAGTCTTGGAAGCCGCATGATTGCCACATATCCCAGAATGAATTTCTTCTACCAACTTTTAGCCTTCTGGTATCGAGATGCATCTCATCAAGATGTTTGAACCTCCTCTTTTATAGAGTTGGTCTCCCACCAACAGATATCCTCGGTGTTGGGTCTCTAATCTCTGTTGCTCATTAGGATCCGAAGGCAGCGTTCCCTTGTCCAAATATTGGATGAGTGGATCGCGCCAATCGGTCTCCATGTTGTCATCACCAACAACATCAGTGACAACACTCATTAGTACATCCGATCGAGGAGAAATCATAGGGGAATCCAGAGTGTGTAAGAAAACACCTGACGGGACCGCACATCGGGATGATCCCATCTTGGCCAATTCATCTGCCGCTTGGTTATTGTCTCGAAGAACATGCGTGAACTTCAATCCATCGAAATTGTCTTCGAGCTTCCTTACTTCTTGACAATAAGCACTGATATTGTCATCCACATAGTTCCAATCCTTAGTGAAATGAGTAATGACCAAAGCCGAGTCACCAAAGATGTCAAGGCGCTTGATGTTGAGTGACGCGATAATGCGCATACCATGTAGAAGGGTTTTATACTCCACAACATTATTGGACGCGCGAAACATCACCTGAAGGACATATCAAAGCTTCTCTCTAGTGGGTGAGACAAACACGACTCCCACACCAGCTCCTTGTAATTGAAGAGATCCATCAAAGTACATTTTCCAACACTCGACATCTTGTGCAGTAGGTGGAATTTGAATCTCTGTCCACTTGGCAACAAAATCAGCTAACGTTTGTCCCTTTATAGTCGACCGAGGCACGAACATAATGGTATATTGACCAAGTTCTACTACCCACTTGGTAATTTTCCTTCGGCTTCTCGATTGTGCAGCACTGTGCCGAGTGCGAAGGAAGTCTAGACTTCGATTGGATGAGCTTGAAAATAATGCTTCAACTTCATGGAGGTGATCAACAATGCATACAACAACTTCAAGATCTGTTGATACCTTGCCTTAGAGGCACCGAGGACCTCACTCACAAAATAGACCAGGTGTTATACTTTTTGTATATGTCCATCTTCTTCTCGGTCGACTGTTAAAACAATACTCACAACCTGAGTTGTGGCCGATATGTAAAGTTAATGTTTTTCTCCTGGCTCCGAAGGCACCAATACTGAAATGCTGCTAAGGTAAACCTTCAACTCGTCCAATGCCGACTGCGCCTCTTCGGTCCAAATAAAGTCCTCCTGCCTTTTAAGCAGTCAGAAAAGTGGTAACCCTCTAACTCTCAGTCGGGAAATAAAGCGACTCAGGGACGCCATGCATCCGGTCAGCTTCTGAATGTCCCTTTGAGAATTAGGTGACCCCATATCAAGGATGGCCTTGATTTTATCCGGGTTGGCCTCTATACCTTATTTCGAAATGATGTAGCCGAGTAGCTTTCCCGAAGGAACCCCAAAAACACACTTCTTAGGATTTAGCTTCATCGAATAATGCCTCAGATTGTCAAAGGTTTCTGCTAGGTCAGAAAAAGGTTCCTCGACGTTCCAAGTCTTGACAATGATGTCATCAACATATGCTTCTGCGTTCCGACCGATCTGAGTAGCAAGGCAGTGTTGAATACCCCGTTGGTAAGTCACACCAGCGTTCTTCAGACCGAAAGGCGTTGTGATATAGCAATAGGCGCCGAAGGGTGTTATAAGGGAAGTTTTAATCTGATCTTTGACCTTCAATGGGATCTGGTGATAGACTCAATAGGCATCCAGAAAGCTTAAGAGCTCACATCCGACTGTTGAGTCTATAATCTGATCAATACGAGGAAGAGCGAAGGGGTCTTTAGGACAGACCTTGTTGAGATCGGTATAATCAACACACATCCTCCACCCTTTATTCTTCTTGGGTACAAGGACTGGATTTACTAACCAGTCGGGATGATACACCTCCTTTATAAATTTAGCATCTAATTGTCTAACTATCTCCTTCTTCATGGCGTCCTTATGGTCTTGTGCAAATCTTCTAAGCCTCTGCCGAACGGGGGTAGCCCCAGGAGGTACCCTTAACTCATGCTCAATCTTTTCCCTAGGAACTCCCGGCATGTCAGATGGTTTCCATGCAAAGATGTCCCTATTTTCCTGGAGGAAAAGAGTGAGCGTGAGTTCCTATTTCTCATCGAGGTTAGCCCCAGCATAAGTTACCTTATCGGAGTCCTCAGGATCGAGCATGATTTCCTTTGTTTGGATGTCATCGGTCTGAATCTTGCCTTTGGTAGGCTTTTTTGCTGGAACCGCCGCTTCAATCTGTTCCTCCATGCCGACTGCCTTCTGGATCTCCTTCTGGTCGGACAGCATCAACTGTTTATTGGCCATCTCACAACTCTGTACATCGCAATCGAAAGAATTCCAAAGATCAGAGTGGAGGGAGATTATTCCGTTCAGGTCTGGCATCTTGAGGGTGAGATACGGATAATGTGGGATAGCCATGAATTTGGCCATCACCGGTCGACCGATGATAGCATGATATGTCGAATCAAGATCCGCCACTTGGAAAAGAATGCGCTCAGTCCTGAAGTTCTCATGGTACCGAAGGTGACCGGCAGTCTAATTTGTCCATTAGGAATCAAAGTCTTGCCAGGCACAATCCCATGGAAAGGTGAAGAACTTGGCTGAAGATCATTTACTGATAGACCGAGCTCTTTAAGAGTCTTGGTGAAGATTAAGTCCAAACTGCTTCCTCCATCAATGAGTACTTTGTTGAACTTTACCTCCTTCATCGTGGCAGCAAGCACCAGCGGGTATCGACCTGGCTTCGGTATATGCTTGGGATGATCCGACCGATCAAAGGTGATTGGCATCTCAGACCACCTCCTGAATTGTGGTGCAACTGGTTCCACCGAGTTGATCTCCCGAAGTTCCAGCTTCTGCTTGCGCTTGTACACATAGGCATCCGGGCCACCGAAGATGAAGTTGACTTCCTTGCGGGGCTCCTGGAACTCTGCTGCATCATCCTGGTCACCATCGTCCTTGGTCTTGTCTTTGGTATTGCGCCTCGGGAGATCTTTAGCCACCTTGAGCGCAGCTGTTGCAAAACCCTTCAGTTGATAGCAATCCTTCGCTTTGTTGTTTCCCTTTGGGTGCCAAAGGTACGGGCCACTCAACAGATCATCCGTGGATGGTTGGTTTGTTCGAGGGTTCTTCTGAGATCGGTCCATCATGTGAACCGCGTTGTCAAACTACCTCTTCTTGTCCTTCTTGGAGGACTCGGGCTTGTCCGACCGCTTTTCCTTGCCTTTTCCCCGGATGTCATCTAATGCCGACTCACCAGATGTGAACTTGTCTGCAATCTTGAAGCACTCCTGAGCGGTCAGCTTGAGGTCATGATTCCTCCGACCGATCTCTCAAACCAAATCATCGCTGCGGATCGCTCCTTGGAAGGCAGCAATAATTTGTTTGTCCGGGACATTGGGGATCTTAGTCTTCTTAGCGAAAAATCGCTTGATGTAGTCACGAAGAGGTTCATCGGTCTTCTGCTTAATCTGAGTGAGGTGGAAGTGGTTGCCCGGTCGATTGCAGGTACCTTGGAAGCTGAAGGACCGAGAAGGCGACCAGAGAGGGGGGGGGGTGAATGGGAGTCAATCAAAATTCTCCAAGAGAACTTGGCCTACATCCCAAAAACAACCCAAGCCAACCTCCGAACTGATCACCAAGACTACACACACCAACTGGTGGTGTACTAGCCCTAGGAGTGATCAACCACAGCAAGAAACACAAAGGAAACAGAAAGGAAACATCAGAGACTCGAGATAGTCAAAAACCTCACAAACTGCACCTTACTAAACCACCATCGGCAGTGCCGATCAGGACCATCGGTAGTGCTGATCTGGGCCATCGGCAGTGCCGGTGCGGGGTTCTGAGACCCACCGGCAGTGCCGGTCCTGGTCATCGGTAGTGCCGATTGACCCTGACAGAATAGCAGAAACTTTCAGAAATTTGGCAAACCTTCTCCAAAACCTAACCAAATGAACTCCAAATGATGTGATTTTTGGACCAGTGAATCATCATCACATCAGGACCCTGATCCTAGAAAATCATCTCAATTGGTTCAAGGAATCATCACGAATTTCAGATCTTGTGCCAAGAACACCAAAAAGGGGAAACTTGAGAAATCTTTCAAATAGATGGTGCTAGAGCTATTAAATCATTCAAGGATCCATAGAGGATTGTTCTAGCTCATCCTAGCAACAAGTTTCTCAAGAAATCCGGGACAAAAATTCGTCAAAAAGTGAGATAAAAAATCACCAGGAAAATAGCTTCAAAAATAGGAAAAAGGGAATTCCGGGATTCAAGTGAAGAGGGAAATCTTGAGCACGAAACTACTTCTCATATCATAGAAAGGTGCTTACAAGATCCATAAGTACAAGGCTAGGAAGCCACCCTCTTCCTCCCACTATTTGGAAGAGCAAGAGATGTCTCTCACACACCCTTTCCTCTCCTTTAAAACATGAAGTCCTCTCCTAGCACTTTGAATAGAGTCCTAACACAAGGCTAATGGAAAGAGAGGCCCTTCTCCCACTAGCCACACCTCTTCTTATATAGGCCTAGGGTCTATTGTCCATATGAGCCACATCTTTTTCCTCATCGCCCGAATGCCATCGGACGCTTCACGTCTTTGCTTCATCTCAAAGCAAGCTCCATGATGGTGCCACATGCACCACCAACCACCGCCACCGGATTTGAGGCCCAAACCAGAAAACTGCCTTGCACGCTTCTTAAAGCATGACTTCTTGATGTTGACGCATGTCACCTTGTCCCATGATCCTGACCACGGGCAAGTCTCTCCCAGTCCCTGTCCATCGGGCCCCCTTGTCATTTGCACCGGCATCCCATTCGCCTTGACTTGGTCAACACGCCGTCTTCATCACCACCACGGTTTCGAGGCTCAACCGTGAAACCCGTCCGTGCTTCTTGCCTCTCCACGTGTACGGTGTGGATCACCCTTGACTTCACCCGGCATCCCGATCGTCTGGCCCCAAGTCCCCTAATTGTGCCCGATCCTCTCGCCGTTGACCGCTAAGTCCACTCTAGTGACCTACACATCATGAGACAAGTAAACACATTTCCCATCTCCTGCAATATCACCAATATCTCCACCAACTCTGGTTAGTCATAAACATGATATGCAGACCCATGCAATCCCTAGAATCCCGCATTTCAACTCAAACACAAAATCCGCTCAAGTCAATTACTCATCACATATATTGCAAACCATGGCACATATCCACATGGTTTCTCAATCTCCCCCTTGATGAGTACATTGACAACCTCAAATGCACAAAGATTAGAGATTGAAATGCGAAGCCGAATAAGCACATCCAAATGGCCAAGCCCAAGAAAAAAGGTGAAAACAAGCCATCTAGCAAGTAGGGATCACAAAACCAAGAGTTGGCAAAGAAAGCGACTTGAGACGCAAAGAATGTGAAAAGCGCAAGAAAACGCTCAAGATCATGATATGCTCCCCCTCAAGTTGTGGTAGGTCTCATGTAGTGCAAAATGGATGATATGAGTTTCTTAGCATTATTTCTGCATGACCCCAATATTTTCTTCCCCTTTGGCAACGAACTCATCAAAGAGGTAAAAGAACAAGCAAACATGCAATGCATGAAAATGCAAACCTAAGGAGTTTCAACAATTATGCAAACAAGCATTTAACTTTGCTAACCATAACCATATTGCCATGAAGTGTAAAAGCAATAGCTCCCAATCATGCAAAGATCAAAAATAGATAGCAAGGCATAAACACCATGAGCTATACAGGCTAAGCAGAAAGATTGACTAGCTTAGATAGAATCAAATTTTGCTTATCATGAGAAAATCTGCCACCACATGTGTAAGTACTCTCATCCAAGGCAAAACAAGCACCAAGTGAATCATAAGAATCTAGCCAGTTTCAATATCAACAAGGGCAACAAGCACTCGTAGAAAATAAGCTCTACAAACACTCACATATGCAACAGAGACTCAGTTGATCAAGTGATTATTGTGATATCATGTGTCCTCTAATCCATGCGGAGGGTCACACAACTGGTTACGGCAAACACCCCGAGGCTTCAAGTCACAATGTTTGGATTAGCATTATTGAGTAATTCTTGATCAAAGCACTTAGCAGATTTTTCAAGATTATGCACAAGACAAAAGAGCATGCCTTTGCGGCAAAAGGAACACATTTCCCACAATGTTACAACATGAGCTAAACATTTGCAAAGCCTTCCATTTCGCAAACACAAGGTGCCAAAGCCAAGACATCCTCTAGACTAGCCTCAACGCAAGTTTCAACAAGGATAAAAACAATTATATACATGGTGAGCAGGTTTAAGTAAGATTAGATCATAAGCTTCACAAGAAGCTCAGTTTACCTTTAAGATTAGTAAGTTGCTCACATGAGTTTATAACAGGCCATCTAGAAAATCTAAGCATGAGAGATTACCATCACATCCACACAACTTAGCTCAAGCTCAATCATAGCAAAGAGAAATGCAAGAAAGCATAAGACTCAAAGCTCATCTACCAATGCATATATTACACATGAGATGCAAAGCGAAAATGATAAGATACATACATACAACTGAACACCATCTCCCCCTCAAAAGATGCCATACGGATGACAAACACCAAGTTCCCCCCGAAGAAAAGCATGTCTCGAAGCATCTAGGGGCTTGGTGAGGATATCAGCTAGTTGGTTCTTGGTATCAATGTATATGAGCTCAACATCCCCCTTCTCAATATTGTCTCTCAGGAAGTGGAATCGCACATTGATGTGTTTGACCTTACCATGTTGGACTGGGTTTTTGGCTAAGCATATGGCACTGGAGTTATCACACATGAGTGGAACACCCTTAAAAGTCAACCCATAGTCTCTCATGGTAGACACAATCCATAGGATTTGCGAGTAGTAGCTAGCAGCAGCTACATACTCAGCCTCTACGGTGGATTGGGCAACACTTGACTGCTTACGAGAAGACCAACAAATCAAAGAAGTACCCAAGAAATGACAAGTACCAGAAGTGCTCTTCCTATCAATTCTACACCTAGCAAAGTCCGCATCCGAATACCCAATGAGATCAAGATATGAAGATGCAGAGTACCAAAGACTGAACTCAAGGGTGTATTTGAGATACCTGAAGATGTGCTCGACAGCCTTACGATGAGTCACCCTTGGGGAAGCTTGAAAGCGAGCATAAAGACACACCGTAAACTGTATGTCGGGTCTTGTCACTATCAGGTACAAGAGGGAGCCAATCATGCTCCTGTACTCTCTTTGATCCACTGCTTCACAGTCTTCATCGGGGTCAAGAGCCGTTGTAGCGAACATTGGTGTAGACAACGGCTTCACATTGACCATGTCGAACTTCTTCAGGAGATCCTTCGTGTACTTGGCTTGATGTATGAAAGTGCCTTGCTTGCATTGCTTGATTTGAAGCCCAGGAAAGAAGGTGAGCTCTCCCATCATCAACATCTGAAATTCACTTTCCATAGCTTCCTGAAATCTAGACACAAGAGCATGAGAGGAACCACCAAAGATGATATCATCCACGTAAATTTGAACCATTAGAAAGTCATTGCCACGCTTTAGAGTGAACAAGGTTTTATCAACACACCCCATAACATTTCCACGCTCTAACAAGAAGGTCTTAAGCCTAGCATACCATGCCCTAGGTGCTTGCTTTAGCCCGTACAAAACCTTCTGAAGCTTGTACACACGGTTTGGATACTTGTGGTGCTCAAAGCCAGAGGGTTGCCTCACATACACTTCTTCCTCTATGAAACCATTTAGGAAAGCACTTTTGATATCCATTTGATAAAGTCTAATACCCTTGGCGGCAGCAAATGCAAGCAAGATCCTAATGTCTTCTATGCGAGCAACAGGAGCAAAGGTTTCACCATAGTCTAAGCCCTCCACTTGGCTAAAACCTTGAGCAACTAGCCTAGCCTTGTTTCTCACAACCTCACCATCCTCCCCATGTTTGTTTTTGAACATCCACTTGGTTCCTATGACATTGACATTTTTGGGAGGCTCTACAAGGGTCCAGACTTTGTTTCTCTCAAAGTTTTCCAACTCCTCATGCATGGCATTAACCCAATGTTCATCAGATAGTGCTTGTCCAACATCTCGGGGTTCAAAGGTTGCAACAAAGAGAGAATTGGTAAAGCAAGCAAGATGTGCAGACCTTGACCTTGTTGTCCTCTCATAGAGATTACCGATCATCTGTTGGGGTGGATGTTGACGCTGAATGTGGTGAGGAGCCTCTCTCTCAGAGTGTACCTCCACCTCAACCATAGCTGGAGCTTGCTCAACAGCCGTTGAAGTCGATGTAGAAGCTTCTGGACCCTCTGCTGGAGTAGTGGTAGCAGCAGGAACAAGCTCAGGTGAGAGATGAAGTGAATCATCATCATCATCATCAAAGCCCTATAGGTCCTCTTCTACAAAGATGCTCTCCTCCATCTCCTTGTCACCTGCAGACTCAATCACATTCCTTGCACAAGAGTTTGATTCATCAAAAGTTACATCGCATGATTCTACGATGGTGTTAGTCTCCAAATTCAAAACTCCGTAGGAATGACCATAAAGAGAGTAACCAAGAAAGATTCCATCGCAAGACCTTGACTCACACTTATCAGGATTGCCACGCTTGAGAATAAAGCACTTGCAACTAAACGCACGCAAATGAGAAACCGAGGGCTTTCTCCTAAAACGCAGCTCATAAGAAGTCACATTAAGAATTGAGCGCAAGAAAATCCGATTGGAAACATAGCAAGCAGTGCTAATGGCCTCAGCCTAGAACCGCCTCGGAGTCCTATGCTCATCGAGCATCGTCCGGGCCATCTCTACTTAAGTTCTGTTCTTTCTTTCAACCGCACTGTTCTAACTGGGGAACACGAGGTGCTGAAAACTGATGCTCAATACCATGCTCAAGACAAAAAGCATCAAAGGAGGAGTTCTTGAACTCGGTGCCATTATCACTGTGAATTGCTCGTAATGCACCAGGGAGTTCCTTGAACAACCTCAAAGCTAAGCTCCAAAAGTATATGAAACACTTCATCCTTGCTCTCAAGAAAGTAAACCTAAGAGTAGTGAGAATAGTCGTCAACAATCACAAGAACATACCACTTCCCACCCGCCGAACGAACCCGAGAAGGACCAACAGTGTCCATATGAAGCAACTCTCCAGGGCGTTCAGTCATCACCAAATTGATTGGTGGATGAGAAGCGGCAATTATTTTCCCATGATGACACGGAGCATAAACCAAATCCTTATCAAATTTGAGCTTAGGCAATCCTCGGATCAAACCTAGGACACTCAAGCGACATAGCAAGTCGAAGCTCATGTGACCCAGTCTCCTATGCCATTTCCAGAGCTCAGAAGAAGATTGAACAAACAAGCACTTGTGAGAACCAGGAGAACCAGCAAAATCAGCCTGAAAAACTCTACCAATGCGAGAAATCCCACAAACCAAGGAACCACTCGAATCAAGAACACAAGAAGCATTCGACTTAAAGTGCACTTCCAAACCAACATCAAGAAGTTGAGAGACAGAGAGGAGATTGTACTTGAGATACTCAACCAAATCAACATCCTTGAGAGTGAATTTTTCAATTACCGTTACCGCGCCTCTTGCCTTCACTCTCCCTCTCTTGTCATCTCCAAAGGTCACATACTCCCGCTGTTTCAGGGGAGTGAGGCTGGAGAACCACTTTGCATCCCCGGTCATGTGGCGCGAACACCCGGAGTCCATCAACCATTTGTTCTCCAAGCCTCCACCTACTGCCTATAATGAACGAGAAGGAAAAGTCGATGGCTCAGTGCTGGGGTTAGTCAAAAGAGATTTAGGAATCCAGCTCTTAACCATACGACCGGTAGTAGTCATCACAGTTCTTTACACATTGTCATTTGAACGCATAGGACGAGAACCACGATGGGGAAAACATGGCCTGTCAAAGCGTCTCGACTCAAACCTTGGGTTGTGAGGATAGAAATCATCAATGTGAAATCCGAATCCACGCGAATGACGCTCACCACGATAGGGGAAACGTGGGGCGCCAAAGCGCTGCTGCGCAAAGCCTCTGTTTTGTGAATCAAAGTCATATGAGGAATGACCCTGTCCATGATAGGCACGAGAAAAAGAGCGAGGCTGAAAGTCAACAAAATCATCATAAAAAGCATCCCTAGTCAACTCAGCTTGCTTCCTCTCAATCCTCTTACGCCTATAACAGAATTCATCCAAGTGGCCCTTGCGACCACAAAACATGCAAATGTAGACACCCTTAGGATTAGGCTTGGTTTGTCTTGCAGGTTTGGGTTTTGGCTTCTCTGTTTGCTTTGGGTTGAAGGAGGGTTTGGGATTGGGTGGATAGTATGTGTCAGTGGGTTTGATGGTGTTTTCCCCATCCTTGTAGCTGGAGCTAGGTACAAACTTACCCACATTCTCACTCTCCTTGTCACACCTCTCAAATCCCAAGCCCAAGTTATAGGTTGACCTAGAAGCACTCTTCTTCACTCTTGCCAAATCACTCTCAATCTTTTCCTCACTCACTAGGGTTCACTGGAGCCTAGAAACAAGATAGTCATTTTCCTGAACTAGGACTTTGTTTTCCTCCCTGGTGATTACTAGCTTGTCCTTGAGGGTGACACACACTTCACATGGATGTGGAAGAACTTTCGAGCGAGTCTCATGAAGCAACTTGGACACAAGCTCTTTGACTTTGAGGGACTGAGCTTCCAACTCATCTGTGAGCTTGGGGCACTTCTGACATGCACCCAAAAGAGTTGGTCTAGCTTTGAACTCATCAAGCTCCTTGAGGGCACTCTCAAGCTGACTGGCAACTTGAGCATGCACACTCTCCCTCTGTGCAAGATCACTCATCACAACTTGACAAGACTCACACTCTACAACCATGTCATCCTTAGCAAGCTTAGACCTAAGTGAAACAATCTCAAAATCAGCACTCTCCAACTTAGACATAAGCTCTCTACTCTCACGAATAGCACTACGAAGCTTATCATCTTGCAAAAGCAAAACATCACGACAAATGATCAAGTTCAGAAGAGAGCTCATCTAGAGTGGGAGGTACCTCGCTTTTGTCAGAGTCGGATCCAAAGTCAGTGTCGTGGTCGTTCTTTGCCATGAAGCAAAGCCCGGTGAAGCCATCCTTCCTCTTGACTCGTGGCTTTTCAACCTCCTCCTCCGAGCTTGTAAGGCCTTCGCTTGACGTGGGTCGACATCGCTCAAGGCGGCAACACAGGCTCGTGCAATGGCCTTAGCGAACTTCTTGGAGTTCTTGCCCTTCTTGTAGAAGCGGTTCTTCTTCTGCTTGAAGTCTTCAGTGTTGTTGTCGCGGCACCTGGCCTTCTTCTTCTTCTTAGGACAATCAGCGATGAAGTGTCCCGGGTCACCGCACTCGAAGCAGGTTCTTGAACCACCTCCTCTTCTCTCCTTCCGGTTGTTGTAGAACTTCCTGAACTTCCTTGTGACCAAGGACAGCTCCTCATCAGGAATGCACTCCATCTGTTGCACAAGGGTACCACAAGCTTGCAAGTTGCACACAATTGCCTCAAACCTACGAAAAGTGTCATCTAGTGACTCGTCCAATTTTTGAGCAAAGGTTTGGTACTATCTATTGTAAGAATTCTTACGCATAGACTTGACTTGGTTGGTACCCTCATGGTAAGTGCAGAGCTTAACCCAAATAGCATGAGTAGTGTCAAGGTGTGCAACCCTATCATGTTGACTCCTACCAAGTGCAGAGAGTAGAATATTGACAGCTTTGGAGTTGTTCTCATACCTGACTAACTCACCTGTAGAAGCAGTGTTTAGGTCTTGTGGGATAGCATACTCTTGATCAACAATCTCCCAAATTGCACGTCCTTGACTCAGGAGATACGCCTTGGTCCGTGACTTCCAGTAGGGGAAGATCTCTCCATCGAACATCCACAGCTTGACAGCACGCTTCTCCATGTCACCTTCGAATCACAAAGCCGGTAAAGGTCAACTAGTGATCAAACTGGCTCTGATACCAATTGAAGGACCGAGAAGGTGACCAGAGGGGGGGGGTGAATGGGAGCCAATCAAAATTCTCCAACAGAACTTGGCCTATATCCCAAAATCAATCCAAGCCAACCTCCGAACCGATCACCAAGACTACACACACCAACTGGTGGTGTACTAGTCCTAGGAGTGATCAACCACAGCAAGAAACACAGTGGAAACAAAAAGGAAATAGCAGAGACTCGAGATAGCCAAAAACCTCACAAACTGCACCTTACTGAACCACCACCGGTAGTGCCGATCAGGACCATCGGCAGTGCCGGTTGGCCCCATTGGCAGTGCCGATCTGGCCTATCGGCAGTGCCAGTGTGGGGTTCTGAGACCTACAGGCAGTGGTGGTCCTGGTCGTCGGTAGTGCCGATCGACCCTGACAGAACAGCAGAAACTTCCGGGAATTTGACAAATCTTCTCCAAAACCTAACCAAACGAACTCCAAATGATGTGATTTTTGGATCAGTGAATCCTCATCACATCACAACCCTAATCCTAGAAAATCATCTCCATTGGCTCAAGGAATCATCACGAATTTCAGATCTTGTGCCAAGAACACCAAAAAGGGGGAAACTTGAGAAATCCTTCAAATAGAAGGTGCTAGAGCTATTGAATCGTTCAAGGATCCATAGAGGATTGTTCTAGCTCATCCTAGCAACAGTTTCTCAAGAAATCCGGGATAAAAATTCGTCCAAAAGTGAGATCAAAAATCACCACAAAAATAGCTCCAAAAATTGGATAAAGGGAATTTTGGGATTCAAGTGAAGAGGGAAATCTTGAGCACGAAAATACTTCTCATATCATAGAAAGGTGCTTACAAGATCCATAGGTACAAGGCTAGGAAGCCACCCTCTTCCTCCCACTATTTGGAAGAGCAAAAGATGTCTCTCACACACCCTTTCCTCTCCTCTAGAACATGAAGTCCTCTCCTAGCACTTTGAATAGAGTCCTAACACAAGGCTAATGGAAAGAGAGGCCACTCTCCCACTAGCCACACCTCTTCTTATATAGGCCTAGGGTCTATTGTCCAATGACCACTCTACCCTTGACCTACATAACACACCCACCTACCACCGGGGTCATAACCATCCATATTTTTCCTCATCGCCCGAATGCCATCGGACGCTTCACATCTTTGCTTCATCTCGAAACAAGCTCCGTGATGGTGCCACGTGCACCACCAACCACCGCCACCGATTTTGAGGCCCAAACAGAAAAACCGCCTTGCATGCTTCTCAAAGCACGGCTTCTCAATGTTGACGTGTGTCACCTTGTCCCATGATCCTGACCACCGGAAAGTCTCTCCCAGTCCCTGTCCATCGGTCCCCCTTGTCACTTGCACCGGCATCCCATTCACTTTGACTTGGTCAACACGCCGTCTTCATCACCACCACGGTTTTGAGGCTCAACCGCGAAACCCGTCCGTGCTTCTTGCCTCTCCACGTGTACGATGTGGATCACCCTTGAATTCACCCGGCATCCCGATCATCTGGCACCAAGTCTCCTACTTGTGCCCGATCCTCTCGCCGTTGACCGCCAAGTCGACTCCAGTGACCTACACATCATGAGACAAGCAAACACATTTCCCATCTCCTGCAATATCACCAATATCTCCACCAACTCCGGTTAGTCATAACCATGATATGCAAACCCATGCAATCCCTGGAATCCCGCATTTCAACTTAAACACAAAATCCGCTCAAGTCAATTACTCATCACATATATAGCAAACCATGGCACATATCCACATGGTTTCTCAGAAGCTTTCTATGAGCTTATTGTTGAGGTCTCCCCAAGATGTGATTGACTCCTCCAGGAGAGATGTGAGCCATATCCGAACGGCTAGATCCAGGCAGACCGGAAGGTAATTAGCCATTATGTAGGAATCACCTCCAGCCAACCGAATCATTGTGCTGTAGAGCTGCAGCCACTCTTGGGGGTTGGTCTGACCATTGTATTTTTTGATGGGGACCGGCTTGAATCCTTTTGGCCATCGAGCTATGCGAAGCCTAGGGATGTAAGCTTTGATGCCATCGATCTCGTCGTCGGTAGGCGTCGGCAATCGCCTATGCCAGTCTAGAGACGTAGTTGGACGGTGGCCGTGTCACGGACCATCATCATCATCGTTATCGCGCTGATCCCGATCATCACATCAACGACGGTCGTCGCGGTTGTCTCTTGGAGGAGGATCTTGTCGGTCCTCTCGTTGGTTGTCCCATCAGTCATCCCGTTGGTCGTCCGTTCTCCAATCACGGTGTTCTTCCTTATAGCATCGATTGTCCCGAGCACGTTCTTCATAGTGAGAGTTGATGGTATCTTGTCCATCATGGACACTGAGAGAATTTCTTAGATCTTCACGCCTATGCCGACCTCGTAAAGATGCGTGACTAGAACTTGTGACCAACTGAGATTTTGCAGCCTCTTGAGCCGCAGTAGCCTTAAGCATAGCCACCGCCTTCTGCATTGCAGGGGTTTGATAATTCGCATCGACCATTAGAGTGTCGAGCCAAGTATTGGCCTCGGTGATGTTATTCTGAGGAGTGTGGTAGACCTTGACGCCATCCACTTTGAGGTCTGGACCGAGATCCAGTCGGCGTGTGTTGCGGGAACCGCGCAACCCTCTTGTTCGACGGCGGTGACCGACCGATAAGTCATCAACTAGAGTGTTCTCCTCCTGTTGACCTCCTTCGGCTAATTGCTTCGGGTTGCCATCGACGGGGTTACCTTCTTGTTCACCATCTTGGTCTCCATTCGCAGGATCTGCTATATCCACTATGTTGACAGTATGGAGATATGGGTAAGCGGATCCAACCGAGTCCTTATCAAAGGACCGATCCGATTTTGAATCGTTCCCGAAGGAAGGACCTTCTTCCTCAGATCCGAGTGGAACCAATGCGGGGATCATGTCAGACGAACTCGATGATCGCGCCATGGAGATGGCTACGGCCGAGTCGGATCTATGGTTTTCCAAACCTAGGGCTCCGTTGTTGCCGACCGTGAAGTTGAGCGATCCAAAGGAGATCTTGATGTCCGGTGAGTACTGAATGATGGGAATTTTGGCCATCATAGTCGACAGAGAATCCCGGCGAGCCTTTTCCCCTTCCTGGCGCACCAACTATCAAAGCTTGAGATCGACAGTAAATATATAGGGCTACGTCAAGACTAAGAACTATGATGGTTACACAAGACGCCGAGTTATACAAGTTCGAGCCCTCTTGATGAGAGTAAAAATCCTACGTCCTGTGTTCTGTGTATTGATTGTAATCTGGTGTATCGCCTGTCGTGTGTCCCATGATGGGGGGTGCCCTGCCGCCTTATATATCCTATTGGCAGGGGGTTCATGAAGATTCCTAGTCGTAATCCATGAGGATTTACATAGAAAGTCAATCTCTAAATGCCTTGTGCTCCAAGCCGACTCGGTCGGCTTCCTTGTTGACGAAGTACCCGGTCGGCTACCGACTTAGTCTTCTATGAGGATACCCGTAAAGCAAGTATCCCACACTCACCTCGCGGCACGACTAAACTGCCACCCGCTACGGTAAATATCATCTAAGCTTATGTCTTGCAAGGACCTAAGCATGGGGAGGCACCCAAATCAAGGTGCAATCGCTCTACCTTTTCACCCTTTTTTTAAGTTGAGATGTTTTAATTTCCTATTTTAAAATAAGATTAAAAGCCTAGTCTCTACCTAGCGTATTTAAATGATGAATAGATACTCTATTAGCTCCCTTTGAATGTCAAATACACAACTTCTACTCTTCATCTTTCGTGAGTAATGATAGACCGGCATGACAATAACACTAGTCCCTCTATGTTTTAGTGGGTGCAAAATAGCTAATAAACACCAAGTCTAGTTGTTGGAGTTTATGATATGGCATGTTTTGGATGAGTCTATGATTTTCTTATGATTAGAGTCCAATGATCTCTTTCACTACCATGCTGCAACATAAAACCCCTACTTGGTGCACATCTTCCCTATGAAATACAATTTCCTACCATGGCCAAATATTAAGTATCAAAACCATGTCTATGCCATTTATGCATGCATTGAGTTTAGTTAGGATTTAATCCTTATGAGGGACCTGCACTTCCAAAGCCAACCATGCCAACAATGCCAACCATTTATGCATGCATTGAGTTTAGTTAGGATTTTCCTCCGTGTTATCTTTTAGTTCTCAAAATAATCATGCTTGGTCATGTGGTTTCCACATCGGAAGCATGCATCCATTTCACCAAGCATGCTAACCAAAAATCTTTCTTTTTGCGAGCTTTTGATCCTATTAAAAGATTATGGTCCTCCCAATTGCTCAGAAAAAGTTTGCAAAAAAAATATTTGAACCATTGAATTAGCCTCTTTACACCATGAGAGCTAAAAAAAATTATTAGCTCTCATGAATGTGATACATCAAAAAGGCTTCATGGTTCATACAAAAAAAAATATTTCTTTGAGCAAGAATAAAAGGACCAACTTTTTTTTCTCTCTAGCACAACATTCTAGTCTTTGGGATAAATCTGCACCCAAGAACTTTGCAGTTGTGCTAGCCCAATCCTTCGCATGAGTCCATTCTCTCCCTCTCCCCTGGACGTTATTTCTAAATCAATGGAATGAGGAAGTGCAATGTCGTTCACTAGGATCATCTTTTAGCCTAACAATATATGCATGCTAAATGTTACATCCTACCAAACCCCAGATATTTAAGACAAACTCCTAGAAAGTAGGTGTCTAACACCGGTTAAAACATTGGAATGGGAAGGGTCATGACCGGTTGGCACCCGGTCTTGGGTTCCAACGTTGCCTATGCTGGCCAAGGCCGGTCGTGTAGGAAACGATGCACAATATGGAGTAGACGGAAAGTGGTTGCCCATGTAACAAAGCGTCATGTTTTCTGCCTTGTTTTTGGCATGGAATGCTTTGGATCCCTTGATTGTATAACGCCCCTCAACGATGCCAATATAGCCAGCCTACAGCTTAATTGCTTTGTGTCCCGGTGTGCTCCTTGAGGGGTTCGAGAGAAGGGAAATGTTGCTAGTACGGTCGGAGCCTGGTGGGAATGAGCATTGGTAAGGAAATATACCCTTTGAGAGATGAGAGCCATAGTAGGGGATTGAACTAAGAGGGATGATTTTCAATCTTATGCAGCTTTATCAAAAACTTTGGACTCATGATCAAATAAGAGATTTCATGACAAAGTCTGAACTAGCCGTTCTAGACTTCAACCGCTCATGACAAGGTTATAAAATGCCAAATAAGCCCCGATGTACAATGAGAATGACTTAGTGATGCAATTGTGTTGGCTTACACTTACCCATATTATGTTGGAGTACGTGTTTGTGCACTTGATATCTGCAGGGCGCTAATATTGAAGCAACTCCTGATCCATCATCTCTATTTTTTAATTTGCTCGAGACCAGCAAAGGTTTAAGCTTGGGGAGGTGTTGGCGGCCGATAAAACCCAAAATCGGCCACCAACCGGTCGGGAAATGTAAGGTAAAGACCAAAGTTTAATGAATATTTGTTTAAACTAATAAACTTCCAAGAGTTTTGGTGAAATTTGTGTTCGCAGGCATAAGAGAGCCAAAATATGTAACAACATGAAGAAACACCCCATCGGCCGATCAGGACTATGAACAGTCATTTTCACCGGCCGACAGGGTCATTTTCAGTCTGAAATCAGGAACCAGCCGACAGGGTCATAACCGGCTGAAATCAGCCATCTGGCTGGTTAACGGGTGTCATTTTCACGATGAAATCAGAAACCTACCAACAGGGTCATAACTGCCTGAACTCAGCCACCCGGCTGGTTAATCGGAGCCGTTTTCGGACTGATCATCCAACCTGACCGGTTTTCCAAAAACACTTCACCATGATGACGTTTTCTCCTCCTGAATTAAGAATGATGAAATATGACTGAGCTAGAGAAGGTCAACGAGTGGCCTAACCGGGAGAAGTCAAGGGACAACCCGGAGGGGGTTGACACCCGGCCCAGGCCATCGCCCGGTATGGCTTGCAACCCTGCCACCCTGCCCCCCCATGCCGCCCGGCCTGGCATGCCACCCGGCCTGGGCCACTGTCGGGTCTGGGTTGGCCACCCGGAGTTGTCAGCCCCATGAGGCCCATGAGCCCAAAATGAAGGAGGTAGTGGAAACCGACCAGACAACTGAATTCAAAACAAAATCCAAGACGTTCGAGAAGAGTCGGTCATGAACTGACATGATCCAAGGGCAGACCGGCATGGGTTGCCGCCCAGCGGTGCATGCCGCCCCGCATACCTGGCCGCCCGGCGTAGCCTGCCACCCGGCGGACCGACTTCGGCCCACCGACTCCTCATCACCTATAAATACTTGTCAGCTCAGTGCCACGGTAGTGTGTGGAAAAATTTAGGAAGTAGAACATTTTTTCAAAGGTTTCTACCCAAGTATAGAGTGAAGGTGTTGGATAGGGAGTTCAGGATGTTGGCTCCTTCAACCTGTGCCTCGGGGATGAAGCTCCTGCGAGAGTAGTCTTCTCTGTCTTTATGCCGGGTAACATGTAACCCAACTCTTGTTCAATTAATAAAGTGAGCTTTACTGTTCCTTTTATCTACGAGATCCTCGTGCATAACTATTTACTGCTTTACTAGCATTAATTTGTTATGCGTATCAATTCTACAGCTAGTATGAAACTCTAAGTGTAAACACTGTGTTTAAACTTAGTTTTCCTGGGATTGCATTCATCCCCATGGGTTGTCTGGTAGGTGGCAGTTGGTGACAGCCATGTCCGTCCAATATTATATTCCACCATGTTCGGGAAGTCTCAAGCAGGGTTGTCTTGCATTAGCGTACCCATTAGTACAGAGGTTAGATACCAACCCATATTAGTGGAACATTCTCGTGCCCTGAAGCAGATAAATTGAAATAGTATCTCATTAGATTACTTGGTAAGAGTTTGTTACATAGAATTACCCGCCCCGAGGACCTCTTCTCCCTTTAGAAATTATTCTCTTCCTCTTTCATGCCACCTGGACTTGATAGATTAGGAGTGATACACTTCTCGTTCCCTGTGGAAATCGATACTCTGGAATACTCCCGGGTGAAGGCTATGTCGGCATCTGTACGCTTGTACATTTTCCTGTTAGGCATAAGAACCATCAACACTTGAGTTGAATTTTGCGCCTGTCATGGTGTCATGGTAGTTGATCTTGTTGATGTACACACGCATCAAAGACATAAATGCTCATGTCGGTGTAGATGTTCATTGTTATTGTAGACATACACCATCATTGTTCTTCTCCATGTCGGTGTATATGTTCAACTTGATATGATCTTCATGTGTGCTCCAAGTGAACATGCACCATTTCCTTGATGATCTCCATCCAGCCTTCATGTTCTCCTCGTTCTTCTTCTCCCCTACTAGACTTGACTTTTGGATCTTCATGTCTTCACATTTTTCTCCTCCCTCTTTTTCCTATCCTCAATCTTTACTTGGCCTTTGGATCTTCATGTTCTTCTCCCTCTTTGTCACCTATCACCAAAAACCACAAACCAAAAAGCAAAACACAAGATAACCAAGGGGCAAATAATAAATGACAAGAGTTAGGAAAATTCCCCCTTTCATGGTGCTCCTCCTTGCTTATGATGGTGTTCCACCATAGCTCCCCCTACACACATAACTACATAAAATATTTTCTCAAGTATGCAATGGTTAGTCATTTGTGTGATGGGAATGCCTGAGCCATTTGTCTTTGAGCCGCATTAGCAGATTTAACCTTGGAGCTTGTTTTAACATCACTCAATGGGCATGAAGCACAAAGATCACTATATGATCATCTAGAGGGTCATTTACTTACATTGGAAATAAGCAACTCCCCCTAGAAACATGCTTGGAAGCATGCAAGGTATCACGATGCAAGGATGCATGAATGCAAAGAATGCAAATGCAACAAGTATACAAATGCATGATGAGATGCTAAAGGAAAGAGAGAGAACGACTACAAACCAAAGTGCCAACAACGAGTTGTTCCCTTCTCGAGCTTACTCACAACGGACCATTCTTCAAATCCTTGGGCATCCCATGAATCACCTTCCAAGCTTAACCCATGTCCATTGCTATCTCAAGGAGGTCCAAAGTTGACCTACAAGCAAAGAAAAACAAGTACAAAACAAAGGCACAAACAACAAATAAAACAACAAGACTACGTTTGTACAAGAGACAAGCTTTAGGGTTACACATGTGAAGTTTGAAAGGTTGAGAACATTGAGTTCTCCCCTTAGCTTGTTGAAGGTCTTTTTGTCAAGTGGCTTGGTGAAGATATCAACCAATTGTTCATGAGTCTGCACACTAACACAATATCCTTCTTTTCAACATGATCTCTTATAAAGTGATGCTTGACTTGAATATGCTTTGCATGACCATGATCTCTAGTTTTGAGAGACATCTTGATTGCCGCCTCACTATCACAATATAATGGCATTTTAGTGTAGTTGAGGCCATAATCCGAGAGCATTTGCCTCATATAGAGAAGTTCGGCACAACACGCTCCCACCGCCATGTACTCCACTTCAGCCATGGATAGAGCCACCGAGTTCTACTTCTTTGAGCTCCAAGATACTAGTGTTCTTCCAATAAATTGCAACCTCCCAATGTGCTCTTCCTATTCACTTTGCATCCCGTGGAGTCCGAGGCTGAATACCCAAGTAACTCAAAACTTGTTCCTCTAGGATACCATAATCCCATGGTAGGTGTGTACTTGAGGTATCTAAGAATCCTCTTCATGGCCTTCAAGTGAGGCTCCTTAAGATTTGCTTGATAGCACGCACACAAGCACACACTCAACATGATGTCCGGTCTTGAGGTGGCGAGATAGATCAAAGAACCAATCATTGATCTATAGAGCTTGTGGTTCACCAGTTTTCCCTTTGCATCATCATCCAAGGGTTTTCTCGTCGCCATAGGCGTATGCAAGGGCTTGTAATTTTTCATGTTGAATCTCTTGAGAAGATCCTTGGTGTACTTCTCTTGATAGATGAAGTTCCCTTCTCTCAATTGCTTCACTTGAAAACCAAGAACACATGCAACTCTCCAATAATTGACATTTGGAATTCCCTTGCCATCATTTCATGAAACTCCTCATTGAACTTTTCATTGGTTGAGCCATAGATGATTGTAAGCTTCATGACCATTGATGATTGGATCCCTGAGGTATGGATGTTTTGGTGATAGATGACAACTATGAAATTGTGGGCTAATATCAACACGAGTGTTGTCTATGTAGGAATCATCTCTTAGCTCTATTATAAATCATATGGATGATGGTTGCCTTGGCTATGGATGACAATGACCACAAGCATGGAGGCTTGTGAACTTGATAGAGTCCAAGGGTTGATAAAGATGCATCAAAGTAGAGGACAAGCTATGGTGCAAGTGTTTGAAACACTTGATAGTTGTTGGGGCTTTGAGTCCATAGGAAAATCCGAACTATCAAAGAGGTCTAGGCCATTCTCTTAGGTCATGTCTAGTCGGTGATGTGCAAGGTTGCTCAGTGAAATCACATGCACTAGGTGACAGTGGAGAAGCCAAGGAGCTGTTCGGGGAAGTCGGGAAATGAAGTCAAGCAAGGACAACAATTTTCGGCTTCTGGACATAGAGACTGGACAGAGAGGTCTGTAGAGACTGGACTATACGGTCACTATGGGGAGTTGTCCAGGACTTACAGCGAGAAGCAGGACTCTACCAGCAGGTGACTCGATATAGACTGGATGGTACAGTCTGCTGACCGGACGGTCCGGTCAGTAGGAGTGCAGGAACGGTAGAAGAGGTGCATTTCGCGGAGGCTCTTGGATTAAAGAGAGAAAGTGGACCGGACGGTCCGGTCCAGTGACTGGACAGTCTAGTCAGTTCATAAGATTGCCTGGACAGAGGAGGCCAACGGCTGGGGAGAGCCGTTACAGAGTGATCGGACGGTCCGGTCAGGCAGAGACCGGACAGTCCAGTCAGTGTGTCGAGAAAGGCAATTTTGTAGAGCAATGGCTAGTTTGAGGTTGGGAGCCTATATAACTTTGTTGCTGGGGTCTTGGAGACCACTCTTGGCCAGTGGAATACCTGAGAGCATTTGGTAAGGTCCAAGAGGAAAAGAGGAGAACACTAGGAGGAGATATTGTATATCTTGAGAGTGCTAGAGAAGAGTAGCTTGAGCATCTTGCACATCTAAGGCAAGGGTGTCCTTGAGGGTGTGATCTAGATTGTTACTCTTGGCCTATGGTGAGACCTAGACCGGTTAGGTATCGGCGATCGAGCCTATCATGATCGGTTGTGAAGGCCGTCACATGTTTGTACACGGTTTGAGCCCGCCGTTGAAAGGGGCATCGCTAGTGAGCACTAGTGTCGGCTCGAGGAGTCCGGCAAGTTCTCGAGGGAGGTGAGCTTGTGCTTTATGCAGCGGTGATGCACATCGTGTCTTCACTCGAGGAGTGATTGCGGGCTCATGGGCGAGAACTCCACTTGGTGGCGGGAGGGACCGGGACTCTGGTAGGAGTGGTCCAACGAGTATTAGGGGAAGGCGCCATCCTTCCGAGACCTCGGGAAAAAATCATGAGCATTCCTTGACCCTCTCTTTACTATTCCGCATTTGTGTGCTCTAGTGAGTAGGGTGACTTGTGGCTTGCATAGGCTAGTGTGATTGGCTTCCGCACTTTATCGTCTCATGAACACTAGTATGTGTAGGGTCTTAATCTACTAGACTTGGTTAGGTTGCTTATCTTGTTAGACTTAAGTAGCGGAATTGAAGTATTTTGATTCATGGGCGGCTTACCGATTCACCCCCCCCCCCTCTCGGTACGCCTTCGGTCCTTACAAGTGGTATCAGAGCCAAGTGCTCATCTTGGAGGCTTCACTGCCATGAGTAAGATGCTGGGACCAGCAGGGAGTGTTCCCATATTCAATGGTGAGGACTGTGCTTATTGGAAGGCTCGCATGCAAGCCTACCTTCAGTCCCTTGATCCAGAGATATGGACGATCACTCACGAGTCCGATGCGGATACGAACCTACTTGAGCCTAACTACATTAAGTGTCATGCTAAGGCCAAGAATGTTTTGTTTGCTTGCATCTCTAAGGATGTTTTTGCTCAGCTAGATTCTAGTTCCTCAGCACATGGTATCTGGACTGAGATTCAGAGGCTCTATAAGGGCACCAGTGATGTCAAAGAGGAAAGATACTATGTGCTGAAGAACAAGTATAATAACTTCACTAGATTGCCACATGAGAGAGCTAACACTGTTCATTCTCGTTTTCATGTACTAGTGGAGGAGATCAATGCACTTAGGGATGATTTCAAGATAAAGCCCGTTGAGGTGATAAGAAGATTCTTGAGGCTATTCAAGGACTCCAAGTATGAGTCCATCATCAACTTCATCTTGCAAGGTGACCTCAAGACCAAGACCATGAAGGTTGTACTTGGCAAGATCACCGCCTTCGAGAGCTACCAATTGGGGTTGGATGATCCTCAACCATCCAATCTTGCTCTACCAGCTAACAAGCAAGAATCTAGCAAGAGCAAGCAGAACAAGAAAAAAGTGATCACTGAGGATGATGATGAAGAAGATGATCATGAGGGTGACTTGACCGAAGACTTGGCCCTTCTCATGAAGAAGATGAAGAACTTCAAGAACAAGTTTGCTTCCATGTCGAGGGGCAAGTGCTTTAATTATGGCCCAAAGAATCACTTTGTCCGAGGATGCCCAAAGCCCAAGAAAGAAGCATTCAAGTCACAAGATTCAAGTGAAGAAGAAAAGAAAGACTTCAAGGCCAAGCACAAGAAGAAGAGGTTCTTCAACAAGGAAAAGAGTAAAGGCAAAGGCAAAGCTCAAGATTACAAGAAGAAGTTCTCTCGCAAGACACTTGATGGAGTGGACAAGCGACAACTCAAGTGATGAGTCCTCCTCCTCAAGTGATGAAGAAGTGGCTGCCCTAATCATGATCAAGACCACACCTACACGAGCTCTTCCTACACCTCCCATGTGACAGCATTATACAATTAGTAGATAAAAAAAAAACTACCTTTACTGTGCTGTGGAACCCGCTGGCCCCACCCACCACCAGGCTCTCATGCAAGCGCTGGCCGAGGAGACCAAGCGCTGCTTTGCGAGCTCGGCTGAGCTGCCACGCAGCAGCTTCGCTGCCGGCCTGTGCACCGCTCACACCCGGGAGAAAAATCTCCCGGCTTTATCTCTCCTGCTCCATCTCTCTCAGTATCTCTCGCTCTTATCTTTCTCTCGGTTGAAGCCGAAGCCAGAGACACGACACCATTGCCGCCACCTTCAAAGCTCAAGCTCAGCATTCGCTCCGACGCCTCCCCGACCGAGCCACCACTCCAAATCGCTGCGCCACCCCTCCCTACTCTTCCCCATGGCAGCCAATCATCGTCTTCCGCCTTAGTCTCGAAGATCGACGCCGATTTCAGGTGGAGGCTGAAACGAGCTCCCTTCTACCCCCTTTTCGTTACCTTCCTCCTCGGTGAGTTGCTCTACAATTCAATGCGCATGGAGCTTCTTCAGGCTTTGGTGCACCTCCTGAACTTGATTGTGATGCTTTTAGGCCACCACAATAGTCGAATTTTGCAGTTTGGTTGCCGCCGTTGAATTCCTGAAGCCACATGCGTCTCTGTCAAATTCTTTCACCACGGTGAGCTAGCTCTCCATTCTTAATTCTGGAGCGTAGATGACGTCCTTCTGCATCATCGTGATGTGCTTTTTGTTCGGTTAATCAACTAGGCTCCTCAGTTTTCTAAATTTTGTTTGCCGCCTGGATGACCCCGTAGCCATGGCTGGAGCTTCAGCTCCAGCACACGCCCATTGGCCAGCTCTACTGTTTCATCTTTTTGTATAGGAAATAATTCTAGGAATTGGTTATAGCTCAGTTAATTCATAATTAATGTTTTAGACCTCCTAAAATCATGGGACCAATTTTGTTAGATTCCAAATAATTTTCTCTACCAGTTTGTGAATTAAAAGTAAATATTTATTTTATATAATCTTTAGGTATTTAATTATATATTAGAAATGCCCATTAAATTGCTAATTAATTTAATAATTCTTAAATTAATGTCTTCCCCTAATAAGTTAATAGTAATTAATAATGGGGTAATTAAGGGTAATTAACTACAATTGAGCATGTCACTCTCTTGTCATTAGTAGACTAAATCACATTTTATTTGAAGGAAATACTTCAGACAAGAGTAATTAAGTTCTTGTCTACTATTTATTCGCGCCGTCATTTCAAGCATCGTATTTTGCATTCATGCATCGCTAGCACTAACTTGCGACATATCGACGAATCGTATAGGACCTTAGAATATCGAGCAGTCTATCGAGAGTGGACCCGAGGTGGTGATTGTTGAGCCCGACTCCATGCCTGCCCCGTTGTACTCGGACGAACCACAAGGCAAGCCCCGGTGCAACCCACCTATGTTTTTAAATTCTTTCTTTTATCACAGTCAGTCGAGTCATGATTGTGCACTAGGTTCTAGGAATTGATTTACACCCACCTGCATCACTACCATATCCTATGATGTTTTTATACTATACAGGTACCGGTAGCATGATAGGCGCTATGCTTATGTCATAGGAATATCGGTAGTACTGTTTAGGATGATCTTAAAGCATGGAGGCTTTAAGTTGAGTGAGATCTGTGACAACTCAAATGAAAGATGATGATGATGATAAGACCGGACGGGCCCGTAGAGGAAAGGGCAAAGACAGGGTCTTGCAAGGTGGTAGCCCCGTCCGTGTCGGATTTAGGACCAAGCCGTTGGCGGCTCCGTGAACAAGTATTGAACAGTACCGATCTACATGCTGGTATGTGGGACCCAGTAAGCTGATGTACCCTAACTACCTCAGTGGTAGGACGTAGCCAACTTTCTTTTGCCGGCTGTTAGTGAGATTGAAGTCTCACGGGAGGGAAATGGTGGTCGCTCACAGATAACGTCTAGGACAGGAATCACGTGGGGTCTCCATATTTCCGTGGAAGTTGGAAACGGATCAACCTCTGGTTGGGGTTAGCGAGAAAGGTTGTCATATACGACCAATGCGGTGCGTATGTGTCATGTAGTCAGGTTTTACCCAGCTGGTAGAAATTGATTCGAGTCGCTGTCCCTCGCAACAATGAGTACCGCTTGTTCACTTGGCGCGAGTGTAGATAATTGAGAGTAATGAAAGAAGGAGAGTTGTTTCAGTTAAATAATTTCTTTGTTTGCAAGAACTTGATTGCAATAGTACAGGATGAAAACCTTAATACTAATGAACTTAATCTTGAGCTAAAAGATGAAAGTAGATGTTCATTATTAGTGTTGTTTTCGCAAGTTTGGGTCAACCCACCAGCCAAAGGCCTATTCATTCTAGGTGTCGGCCTTAGCGAGCCACGTTGACGGGTCAGTCTTGCAGAGTATATTAGATACTCAGGGCTTTGTCCGTATTGATTTTAGGTGGTGAGCCATCTTCCTATGGCTGGTTCGAGAATATACCAGGTGAAGGGCAACTGCCGGAAGGAGGATCCCTCCAGTGGGAACGCATCCCGTCATCGGAAGAATAGAATATGATCGTGTTCTAGGAGCATAGTTTAGATAGTAGAATAAAGCTCCTCGTTGCCAAACTGTTCATATTAGCTTTTCAAACACTTTGTTGTATTAAATGTTTTTCCGCTGTAAAACTCTGGTTTGTTTTTTGAAAACCTAGTTGTATTACACCATAATATAATATATTCTGGGCTTGTAAGAATGTATGTGTTATTGTAACTCGCTTCGTCAAGTGTCCTCCTGTACATGATCCTGGTTATCCCAGAGGGGATGTCACAGCTGGTATCAGAGCAATACAGGAGCAACGACATGTCATTCTCAAGTCGGTTTTTTTTTTAAAAAAAAACCTTTGTTTGCAAAACTTCTATAGGACCCCATGAGTGAGAATGACATGTTAGAAGACGCTAAAAGACACGAGTAGATGTTGTTATTCGAATTAGAATAAGTAATTAACTACTAACTGATTAATTTTCGTTTGCATACCGTTTGCATCATATCCTCTCATATAATTGGAAATATTGGGGTACTAATGATTAAATCCCTAGACTTAGTTTTGTTTTTTTACTGTTGTTGCTTTGTTTCCACTGTGGGAAGAAGTGTTTAACTTGTTAAACCTTTTTCCTGCAGATGCCATGGAGTCGCAGACGTGTGCGCGAGATTGACGTGCAGGAGGCACGTAACGCGGACTAAGAGCGTCAGCTCCATGACACAAAGATGTGACTAGTAGAGGCTACCCAGCAGGGGAACAACCAGCGTGTTATTTACCGACGATAGTTTCAGGCAGATGGTCAGCGGATTGCTGCACTCGAGGGACAGATTGTGGAGCTTACTGGAGACCGTGATGGTTTTCACCAGAGGGCGATAGACCTTGCGGGTCAGATGACAGCACTTACCGATGAGCGTGACATGGCTCGCCAGAGGGTCACACTGGTGGAGGGTGAGCTAGTAGGTGTCACTCAGCAGTGTGACCATTTTGTTGAGGTGTTACTGGACGTTGCAGCTCAGAGGGACCACCTCCAGCTACAGGTTCAGCACCTGATACAGGAGCAGTAGATGTTTGACGAGCACCACCTAGACCTTCACCACCAGCTTGAGGAGTTGCAGTAGCAGCAGCAGCAGGGACATGCAGGGGGTGGCGAGGCTCCCGTGTCGGGCCTTGACTCTGAGGGACCTCCTGTTGTGCCAGACGACGACGTTGTGTCAGATGGGGACAGCCACGCACCACCACAGTAGATGGTGTGAGGATTAGACTAGCGGTAGGAGAGTAGCAGCAGTGGACTAGGAGTAGCAGGGTAGCCATATTTTTGCTGATAGGATGTCAGATTGTATAGCCACCAGGTAGTATGCTGGAGATGGGGTTGTTTAGTTAGATGGCGATAGTCGCCTCATTTTGCTGACGTAGGTCAGAATGTATAGTAGGTCGACGGTAGACCTCCCCGCTATAACAGTTTGTACTAGTAGTAGTAGAAAACCCATGTATTAGGATGCTAATAAATAAAAATGGAAGTTCTAGCGGTTTCTTTTAGATGAATGTGTTGTATCACCAGAGGCCCTTTTGATATTAATACCTGTTAATCCTGTTGCTCCACAGAGATGGCCAGTGGTGGTAATGGCATTAGTGATGCGGAAGGGCAGCAGTGTCATTTATGCCAAGAGAAAAACATCTGCATAGCAGAATTGGAAAATAACCTACGGGTTAGAGAGGAATGGCTGGTCATTCAAGGTAGTCATTTAAATGACAAGGATGAACAACTTGCAAGTAGGGATCAGCAGCTTGCAACAGCTAATATCTCGATCCAACAACTAGAGGAGGATTTGATTCAAATGCATAATAATATGTTGAATCAAGAATTTGAGCAACAACGATTACAGGAAGAGGAAGATGAACCAGAGGTGATTATGGATGCAGAGTCGGTGATAGACATGACCGAGCTTCCATCATTGCAGGATGGGGGTTCAGGAGTGGAGGACTCCGGGAATCAGGAAGTGATTACCTTGAATGAGCGTTAGAGTGTTATACCGTGTACTATAGCAAGAAAAGGAGTGGGAGTAAATGTGTAGTAGCTATAAGTGGTATGACGAATAAAGTTAGTTTGAGCTATGGATGTTGACCCATGCTTTGTGTTAAATATTAAGTTGCTATAATACACAGTTGTTTTATGCAAGCGGTGCCATGAAATGTTATTGTCAATTATTCCTATTTCACTCGTATGTCAAGAGTTATTAATGAAAAGATTTTTTCTTGGACAGAATGACTGAAACAGGAAATGGAAGTGGTGCGGAGAATTCGCAAAATGGGGGAACGGAAGTACCACCACCTCCACCCACATTGGCACAAGCTATTGCAGTTATACTAAACTCTGGAGCAGCACAGGAGGATTTACTTCGTCAAATAGTTTGGAATACCACTCCACAGGAGAACCGTCAGAGTCATCATGCTCCAGATAATCAAGCAACTTATTCGGATTTTCTGGCTACCCGTCCGCCTATTTTCTCGGATGCCGGAGAACCTCTGGAAGTGGACCACTGGTTACGCACTATTGAATCGAAACTGGAGTTAATACCTTGCACGGATACCCAGAAGACCTTGTTTGCCACCCAACAATTGCAAGGGAGTGCAGGGGCTTGGTGGGCAAATTACAGGGCAATGCGTCCACCTAACTATCAGTATACTTGGACAGAGTTTACTAAGGCTTTTCGCGAGTATCATATTCCAGAAGGTCTTGTGGATCAGAAGCGAAATGAATTTCTGGCATTAAAGCAAGGAGATATGACCGTGCATGCTTACTCCAAGGTATTCAATCGTCTTGCCCAATATGCCCCAGAATATGTGGACACAGATGACAAGAAGAAAGTTCGCTTCGAAGGAGGGCTATCTACAAAGCTGCAGTCTTGCATTGTTGAACAGGACCGCCAGCTTCAATGAATTCATCAGTGATGCCATTATCTTAGAAGATTCTCTTCGCATCCACAAGGCAGCAAAGGAAAAAGAGAAGAGGTTCATGGGCCAGGGAAGTGGAAGACCATCCAAATACAGATTGGTGTATACATCGCCAACAGGTCAGCGCTATCGCGCCATACCTTCCCACCCAACTAATCACCAGGCACCTCAGCAGTCGTCCCAGCGCTATCAATCCCGCCCACCACAACAGCAGCAGAATGTGCAGCAACCTCGACAAACTCATTCAGTATCACAGCCAAATACTCTACCATGTTACAATTGTGGTCGTTCTGGACACTTCGCTCGGAGTTGTCCCTATCCCCCGAAGATATCTAATGCACCACATCCTCAAGGATCAGGACCCAATCAGCAGAAAAGTCAGCCTAAGAATACACAAGTGAAAACCGGGCGTGCTAATTTTACTATGGCTAGGGAAATACCAAAAGGAGGACAAGTTCTTGCGGGTATGTTTTCTATTGCTTATCATCCTACTATGGTATTATTTGATTCTGGAGCTACCCATAACTTCATCAGCCAAGCATATGTTCAACAACATTATATCCTACCATCCAAATTGTTATGCCCACGTCTCATTTCAACACCTGGGGGTAGAATACTTGCAAATCAAGAAGCTACAAACCTACCACTAAAACTGGGTAGTAAAGCTTATTCTACATCCTTGATCATTTTGGAAGGGCAAGGGTTAGATGTAATTCTTGGTATGCAATGGATGGGTTTCCATAAGGCAGTCCTTGATATAGCTTCCTGCACCGTATATCTGGACTCACCTATCCATGGCCGAGATTCTTTGATTTTAACTATACCACAGGCCCTCTTGCCAATGGTTAATAAAATCATCGGTAAAAGTCTAGAAGAGATACCAATAGTCTACGAATACCCAGATGTGTTTCCAGACAATTTACCAGGTTTACCTCCGGAACGGGAAATAGAATTTAAGATAGAGCTTCAACCTGGAACAACACCGATATCTCGAAGATCTTATCGGATGCCTCCTAATGAACTTGCCGGGCTGAAAGTGCAGTTACAGGAATTATTGGACAAAGGATACATACGCCCAAGTTCATCACCTTGGGGTTGTCCAGCCCTGTTTGTCAAGAAAAAGGATCAAACCATGAGGTTATGTGTGGATTATGGACCTTTAAATGCCGTTACTATCAAGAACAAATACCCACTTCCTCGGATTGACATATTATTCGATCAAGTGATGGGAGCCAAGGTGTTCTCTAAAATATACCTTCGATCGGGATACCACCAGATCCGAATTAGAGCTGAGGACATACCCAAGACAGCTTTCTCTACTAGGTATGGACTTTACGAATACCTAGTGATGTCTTTTGGTTTGACCAATGCACCGGCACATTTCATGTATCTCATGAACTCGGTGTTCATGCCGGAATTGGACAAGTTCGTAGTGGTCTTTATAGATGATATTCTAATCTACTCCAAGTCAGAAGAGGAGCATGCTAAACATTTGCGGATTGTGCTACAACGCCTAAGAGATCACCAATTGTATGCCAAGTTTAGTAAATGTGAGTTTTGGTTGAAGGAGATACCATTCTTAGGTCATGTGATTTCTGCGGAAGGTGTAGCGGTCGATCCGAATAATGTTCAGAAGGTATTGGATTGGGAGCCACCCAGGTCAGTCACTCAAATCCGAAGCTTTCTAGGTTTGGCAGGCTACTATAGAAGATTTATTTCTAATTTCTCAAAGATTGCTAAACCAATGACAAAACTACTTGAAAAGGACAAGAAATATGAATGGAGTAGCGAATGTGATGAAGCTTTCCAAACTCTAAAGAAATTACTGGCAACAGCTCCAGTATTAGCCCAACCGGATTTGATGAAGCCGTTTGATGTCTATTGTGATGCTTCTGGTTCAGGACTTGGTTGTGTCCTTATGCAAGAAGGTCGAGTAATTTCATATGCATCATGACAACTTAGGAAGCATGAGGAACACTACCCAACACATGATTTGGAATTGGCATCAGTAGTTCTAGCCCTGAAGATTTGGCGACACTATCTCTTGGGAAATTTGATACACCTCTAAACAGACCATAAGAGTCTCAAGTATATATTTACCCAAGCAGATCTGAATATGCGTCAAAGAAGGTGGTTAGAACTAATCAAGGATTACGAGATTGAGATCCATTATCATCCCGGAAAAGCGAATGTTGTGGCCGATGCTTTAAGTCGGAAAGTGCATTGCAATAACCTCACCGCTCTGCTACTAACCAAAGAGTCGAGGAAAGAAGTAAGTGAACCCAGTACTCGTGTTCTTCCATATGGAGTATTAACCAACTTGGCACTTATTCCCACCATTCGTGAGGATATCGTGATGGCTCAAAATAAAGATGTGGGTATACAACATATAAAAAGGAGATTAAGGATTGGAGAGGTAAAATGTTTTCGGGAAGACAACGAAGGTGTTATTTGGTTTAAGAATAGACTGGTAGTCCCTAAAGACTTCAACCTTCCTAGGAAAATTCTAGATGAAGCTCATACTTCCAAGTATTCCATTCACCCTGGAACAAATAAGATGTATCAAGATTTGAAACAAAGGTTTTGGTGGACCAGGATGAAGAGGGAGATAGCAAGGTATGTTAATGAGTGTGATATCTGTTGACGGGTAAAAGCTGATCATCTGAGGCATGCAAGACCACTTCAACCCTTGAGCACACCTACATGGAAATGGGAGGACATCAGTATGGATTTTATTGTTGGCTTACCATTAAGTCCACGGAAGCACAACTCTATCTGGGTTATTGTTGACAGGTTAACCAAGTCCGCTCATTTCATACCCGTGCATACTCAGTATACTGTGGAGAAGTACGCTGAGCTTTACATATCTCGCATTCTCTGCTTGCATGGGATACCAAAAACCATTATCTCGGATAGAGGAGCTCAATTTATTTCTAGATTTTGGGAGCATATACATAAATCCCTTGGAACTCAATTGATTCGAAGTTCGGCATACCACCCTTAAACGGATGGGCAAACAGAACGAATCAACCAATATCTGGAAGATATGCTTCGTGCATGTGTGTTGACATATAGCAAGGATTGGGAAAGATATTTACCCTTGACAGAATTCTCCTACAACAACAGGTATCAGGAAAGCATCGGTATGTCGCCATTCCAAGCTTTATATGGACATAGTTGTCATACACCACTAAATTGGTCTGAAAGTGGTGAAAGGATAATCTTTGGCCCAGATATGGTAAAAGATGCTGAAGAACGAGTGCATCTAATTCAACAAAATCTGAAGCGGGCCAAGTCACGACAACTCAGCTATACAAACAAAAGGCGCCGAAAGTTGATATTCAATGTTGGGGATCAGGTATATTTACGAGTATCCCCCACGAAGGGCGTTCAACGTTTTGGACTCAAAGGGAAATTGGCACCGCGATATATTGGACCTTTTGTTATTCAAGCACAATGTGGACCCGTAGCCTATCGATTGGAGTTGCCAATACATCTCTCAGGAGTTCATAATGTTTTTCATGTGTCTCAACTGAAGAAGTGTCTAAAGGCACCAATAGACGTCGTTATTAGAGAGATGGAATCATTGCAGCCCGACTTAACTTACGACGAGCATCCAGTCAAAATTATTGATACAAAAGATCGAGTAACATGACACCGAACTATCAAATTTTATAAGGTCCAGTGGAGTAACCATTCTGAAAGGGAAGCTACTTGGGAACAAGAAGAATTCTTACAAACACATTATCCAGCATTTCTCCAGCCATGACTTCTTAGTATCGTGAGTTTCTGAATCTCGGGACGAGATTCCTATAAGGAGAGAGGGCTGTGACAGCATTGTACATTTAGTAGATAAAAAAAAAGAAACTACCTTTACTGTGCTGTGGAACCCGCCTAGCCCCACCCACCGCCAGGCTCTCACGCAAGCGCTGGCCGAGGAGACCAAGAGCTGCATTGCGAGCTCGGCCGAGCTGCCACGCAGCAGCTTCGCTGCCGGCCTGTGCACCGCTCACACCCGGGAGAAAAATCTCCCGGCTTTATCTCTCCTGCTCCATCTCTCTCAGTATCTCTCGCTCTTATCTTTCTCTCGGTTGAAGCCGAAGCCAGAGACACGACACCATTGCCGCCACCTTCAAAGCTCGAGCTCAGCTTTCGCTCCAACGCCTCCCTGACCGAGCCACCACTCCAAATCGCTGCACCACCCCTCCCTGCTCCTCCCCATGGCCGCCAATCGTCGTCTTCTGCCTTAATCTCGAAGATCGACGCCGATTTCAGGTGGAGGCTGAAACGAGCTCCCTGCTACCCCCTTTTCGATACCTTCCTCCTCGGTGAGTTGCTCTACAATTCAATGTGCATGGAGCTTCTTCAGGCTTTGGTGCACCTCCTGAACTTGATTGTGATGCTTTTAGGCCACCACAATAGTCGAAATTTGCAGTTTGGTTGCCGCCGTTGAATTCCTGAAGCCACATGCCTCTCTGTCAAATTCTTTCACCACGGTGAGCTTGCTCTCCATTCTTAATTCTGGAGCGTAGATGACGTCCTTCTGCATCATCGTGATGTGCTTTTTGTTCGGTTAATCAACTAGGCTCCTCAGTTTTCTAAATTTTGTTTGCCGGCTGGATGACCCCGTAGCCATGGCTGGAGCTTCAGCTCCAGCACACGCCCTGATTGGCCAGCTCTACTGTTCCATCTTTTTGTATAGGAAATATTTCTAGGAATTGGTTATAGCTCATTTAAATCATAATTAATATTTTAGACCTCCTAAAATCATGAGACCAATTTTGTTAGATTCCAAATAATTTTCTCTACCAGTTTGTGAATTAAAAGTAAATATTTATTTTATATAATCTTTAGGCATTTAATTATATATTAGAAATGCCCTTTAAATTGCTAATTAATTTAATAATTCTTAAATTAATGTCTTCCCCTAATAAGTTAATAGTAATTAATAATGGGGTAATTAAGGGTAATTAACTACAATTGAGCATGTCACTCTCTTGTCATTAGTAGACTAAATCACATTTTATTTGAAGGAAATACTTCAGACAAGAGTAATTAAGTTCTTGTCTACTATTTATTCACGCCGTTATTTCAAGCATCGCATTTTGCATTCATGCATCGCTAGCACTAACTTGCGACATATCGACGAATCGCATAGGACCTTAGAATATCGAGCAGTCTATCGAGAGTGGACCCGAGGTGGTGATTGTTGAGCCCGACTCCACGCCTGCCCCGCCGTACTCGGACGAACCACCAGGCAAGCCCCGGTGCATCCCACCTACGTTTTTAAATTCTTTCTTTTATCACAGTCAGTCGAGTCATGATTGTGCACTAGGTTCTAGGAATTGATTGACACCCAGCTACATCACTACCATATCCTATGATGTTTTTATACTATACAGGTACCGGTAGCACCATAGGCGCTATGCTTATGTCATAGGAATATCGGTAGCACTGTTTAGGATGATCTTAAAGCATGGAGGCTTTAAGTTGAGTGAGATCTGTGACAACTCAAATGAAAGATGATGATGATGATAAGACCGGACGGGTCCGTAGAGGAAAGGGCAAAGACAGGGTCTTGCAAGGTGGTAGCCCCGTCCATGTCGGATTTAGGACCAAACCGTTGGCGGCTCCGTGAACAAGTATTGAACAGTACCGATCTACATGCTGGTATATGGGACCCAGTAAGCTGATGTACCCTAACTACCTCAGTGGTAGGACGTAGCCAACTTTCTTTTGCCGGCTGTTAGTGAGATTGAAGTCTCACGGGAGGGAAATGGTGATCGCTCACGGATAACGTCTGGGACGGGTATCACGTGGGGTCTCCATATTTTCGGGGAAGTTGGAAACGGATCAACCTCTGGTTGGGGTTAGCGAGAAAGGTTGTCATATACGACCAATGCAGTGCGTATGTGTCATGTAGTCGGGTTTTACCCAGCTGGTAGAAATTGATTCGAGTCGCTGTCCCTCGCAGCAATGAGTACTGCTTGTTCACTTGGCGCGAGCGTAGATAATTGAGAGTAATGAAAGAAGGAGATTTGTTTCAGTTAAATAATTTCTTTGCTTGCAAGAACTTGATTGCAATAGTACAGGATGAAAACCTTAATACTAATGAACTTAATCTTGAGCTAAAAGATGAAAGTAGATGTTCATTATTAGTGCTGTTTTCGTAAGTTTGGGTCAACCCACCAGCCAAAGGCCTATTCATTCTAGGTGTCGGCCTTAGCGAGCCACGTTGACAGGTCAGTCTTGCAGAGTATATTAGATACTCAGGGCTTTATCCGTATTGATTTTAGGTGGTGAGCCATCTTCCTATGGCTGGTTCGAGAATATACCAGGTGAAGGGCAACTGCCGGAAGGAGGATCCCTCCAGTGGGAACGCATCCCGTCACCGGAAGAATAGAATATGATCATGTTCCAGGAGCATAGTTTAGATAGTAGAATAAAGCTCCTCGTTGCCAAAATGTTCGTGTTAGCTTTTCAAACACATTGTTGTATTAAATGTTTTTCCGCTGTAAAACACTGGTTTGTTTTTTGGAAACCTGGTTGTATTACACCATAATGTAATATATTCAGGGCTTGTAAGAATGTATGTGTTGTTGTAACTCGCTTCGTCGAGTGTTCTCCTGTACATGATCCTGGTTATCCCAGAGGGGATGTCACATCCCACATGCCTCATGGCCACGAGCCAACTTGGGGACAGTGAGGATGAGAGCAGCGATGATAGCGATGATCAGGAGCTCTCATGTGCCGAGCTTTGGAGTATGCTTGAGCAAGCCCGCGACATCGCTGTCAGGAAATCCAAAATATAGATGTGGTAAGAAAAGAGTGTAAATTGGCTAAGGACCGTGTTGTTGAGCTTGAGAGTGAGCTCAAGGACCTTGTCACATCTCATGAGGCACTAAACAAGAGTTATGACAAACTCAAGGGTGATCATCTAGAGCTTCATGAGAAGTACAAGGCCCTCGAGATCACTTATGTGGCCATTAATATTGAGAATCATCCCTCTCCCTCCTCTAGTTCATCCAAGAGTGATGCCTCTACTATGTGTGATGGACTAACCACCTCGGTTGAGGTTTCTTCTCTTGAGCCACTTGTTTTGAAGGAACTTCACAAGCTCAAGGAAGAGAGGGAGATGATGATGAAAGGCTTTGAGAGACTTAAAGCCACCCATAGTTAGATACTTGCGAAGAACCAAGTAAATGAAGTCTCCAAGACTTCTTCTCTTGAGCCATTAGTTTTGGAAGAATATCACAAGCTTAAGGAAGAGAGGAAGACAATGATGGACGGCTTTGAGAGGCTCAAACGTGGTAGAGCCATCCACAGGGAGATTCTTGGGAGGAACCTTGTGAACAATGTCTCCCATCGTGGACTTGGCTCATATCCCGCCGCCATCGACATCATAGGGACGAGTGATTCCATCCCCACATGGATCAAACCCCTTCTCGTCGATGACTATTATTGCGAGAGGTGTTGCAAGGATGGCCACGCCACCAAGGATTGTCACATGGTGAGAAGTTCCATTGTTTTGCCTAACACTAACTTGTTCCATGAGAACACGCATTTCAAGCTTTTTAGGAACAAGGATGGCAAGGTGAAAGCTAAGGCCTTGGGACCACCAAACAAGAAGAGGAAGGTCAAAAACATATGGGTGCCTAAGTGCATTGTAGATCTTGAGAGATCGACTATGCACAAGTGGGTGCCCAAGAACAAGACCTAGATGGTGGTGGTGGTGGACTGAGCGCTTTCATGAAGATCATGCAAAGTCCACTATGACCGGGTTTGTTCTTTGTAGTAGTAGTGTGTTTTTCTTTCTCTTGTATTGCATGGTAATTAGGACTCCTTTGTGACTAGTATGCTTTGCATCCATGCATGTGTAAATAACTAAAAGAAAAACACATAAAAATTAGTCAATGTCTAACCCATCCAAGATAGCTATAAGCAAGGGGGAGTGCTTGAGATGGTGGTTTGACTTCTCTCAAGGCAAGGGCATGGCTTATAGTGAGTAAGCTTGGGAGGGGTTCAAACTTGACATTGTTAGGTTTCCTTTGTGTCTTGTTCTTTAACATTGCTTGCATTCATATGACATGTTTACTTTCATTGCATATGTAAATTGCTTGTTGCATACATCATATAGGGAACACAAAGGAGGCTTGTCACATTTGGAGATAATTGTGCCTCATGCTCTATATGAGATTACATCTCTATAAGTGTGACCAAAGGAAAGGAAAGTGATTCATATCCATTGAGCAAGCTCTTATGAACTCTGAGGTTAAATCTACTCTCGCGGTTCATGGACTAAGGCTCATACATACCCTTTTGGTTCTTTATTTGCCTTGGTTTTTATTTGCTTGATCTTTCATTTGGCATTTGCGAAAACTATGAGGCCATAGAGTGCCACTATTTGAAAAAGTGTGTTTGAGAGTTCCCTTTATATTCCAAGTGCGGTGTTTATTTGTCTGTTTGGCAAGGGCACTTGGAAAATGGAGAAATTCCTTATTTCAGCAAATTACTGGTAGTAACCGTACAATCTGATCATATGACCGTACAGTCCGGTCTATGTAGCAATGCACAATTCTTCGGGGAGAGGAAAAATGGAGATCGGATGGAACTTGTCTATAGACCATATGGTCCTGTCTGCATAAGTTCTAGTTTGCCTGAATGATGATTTTTCAGAATCCCGAAGTGACCGGACAGTCCGGTCTAGTGAGCGGACGGTCCGGTCACTACGGTTGATCGCACGATGCAGTTTCGAATCTGAGTCGTTGATCAATTCCTTGATGATCTCGGCCGTCAATCCGTCATTTGACCTAGGTCAATCAGGTCAGTCGGTTTGTCCTTGTTCTCGTTCTTCTCGTCAAGGCTAAGAACTCGCCTAGAGCATCGCCGCCTCCACCGATTCTGCCGACACCGCCGTCTCTCCCATTGCCGCTGCTGAGCCCCCACGCCGCCCACGCCGTCACTCTCACTCACGTGCCCACGCGCCACCACTCACACCCACGTGCAGCCTCAGCGCCGCTGCCTCAGTTCCCCCCACTCGTGCGCAAGCACTAACCACAGAGCAAGCTTCTCCACTACGATTTTTAGGGCAAAAATTTACACCTTTTCCCTATTATTTCATTGTTGGCTACTGGTCATCGCCGCGGCAAGCCACGGCTCGCGCTTTTGCTGGTGAATTGTGTGTTCCACTTCGGTTTCGGCCTCGCGATCTCATAGGGTATCATACTTTATCTCTCCATTCATCGTTGTATACCCTAATTTCGAGCAAGTCCCTTAATTAATGCAATTGATTAATTGTTCAGGTTTAGTTGCATTAATTAGGAATTTTGGCTTAACCTAGATGCAATTAATACATAGATCATCTGTTAATTGCATGTCTAGGGTTATCTTCTACCTAGTCTACAGTTAGATCTTATTGCCATTATTTAACTATACACTAGATGACTCACACCAGCCACATATAGTCAATGATCACTGTTGTTACTTTACATAATTGCCTAGTGATCATGTCCTTCATTCAATGCTAGGATTTCTATTGCGCATTCTTTCCTAGTGGTGCTTTGCTTGTAGATGTATTAGGGTCTATGCTTATCCCATCTATACCTATGTGCGTGCAGTGATAGTCAAAAGTCAGATGGCAGGATTAGGACATGACAAGAGAAAGGGGAAGATGCCGGAGAAGCCCAAGACAAAGAAGAGGCCAAGACTGGATCTAGAGTTAGAGAGCTCGGAGGCTGGCTCAGCACTTGGACGCCATGGAGCAGCCACGCAGGACACCTTGCTCATGTCTGAGGATCAGCCAGCCAAATGAGGACCGGGGCATGAGGAGGAGCACCAGGCAGAGGACTGCACCTCTAGCAGTTGGAGTTATGCCACCGCCGTGGCCGCAACATACTCCGGTTTCCCGTCAGGGAAGATCATCGAGAACTGCAAATCAGGGATCCTCCAGGCAGCGGGAGGAGGAGTCTGAAGAGGAGGAGACCTCAAAGTCTGAGGAGCTTGTAGAGGAGGAGGCATAGCAGACTATTCCCCAGAGGACAGCTCACCGGGCAGGTGACCCGAGGTGCACCTGTGAGGTGTGCATTAGGAGGCAGCAGACACAGGTACAGGCAGTTGGAGAGCCGGATATCCTCAAGGTTCTAGCAAACGACCTTAAGGTACTCCGCTTGGTGCCTTTCGAACAGTGGGTTCCAGTCCCTAGAGACCCTACTGCTAGAGAGTGGTACTGGACTCCCCTCCAAAGGTGGATTGTAGAGGGTTTGAGATGTTACCTTAGCCTGAGGGGCAAGGACAGAGTCTTCGTGCCATAGCAGTACATGACTTACGAGGCCATGAGGAGGGCCATCGGTACAGAGATGGAGCAGTACTTCACGTACTTGCCAGGGCTTGCAGAGCTAGTTACTGCTCCGCACGGGTTCAGAGAGGACGTGGTCCTCCAGTTCTTCGTGACGCTGTGGGTTGCCAGAGACCGCACAGAGATCTGGTTCCTGTTCAGAGGGCAGCCACACCGTGTCACCAGGGAGGACCTGATCTCCCACCTAGGACTCCTGACTTCAGACTTCTAGCTTTACAGGAGTGCCTACGGTACACTGGAGTCACCCCGCAGACCTTAGGGAGGGATGCTGCATTTAGACGACCTCGTGTCAATTGCTTTCCCACCTCTTCACACTCCAGGCTTTGAGATGGGACCTGCGAGACTCGCTGCAGAGGCCAAGGTGGTGAGAGCGATAGTCACCAGGACTATCATACCCAGGTCTGGCTACAGAGAGGAGTTCACATACGTACACTAGTGGGCTGTAGTGGCCATTTTGAGGAGGCAGACTTTCGATTTGGCATACCTTCTCATTGGAGAGATGGAGGAGGTTATCTCTAAGAGGGTTGGAGAACATCACTTGGTCTATGGTCCGTATATCTACTATCTCTTGAGGAGGATGGGCCTAGTGATGGAGGAGCAGTACGAGGCTTTTCCTGAGGTGACCACCAGCTATGCACCTCGAGTCTCTAGGGGATCATAGTCTACCTCTAGCCAGCACACAGAAAAAGAGGAGCAGGAGTCACCAGTACTACATGAGTAGGCAGCTCAGCTAGAGACAGTGATTCCTGAGTCAGCCAGCACAGGAGCACCTCCCTAGCTGACAGGTTCGCAGTCTGAGGATATTGTCGCTGTGACAGCACTTGCAGGACGGCTAGGAGAGTTTATTCAGAGTGTCTCAGAGGATAGACGTCAGATGATGGAAGTCATCAGGAGCCAGGCAGAGATTCAGAGGCAGCAGTCTGCACTTCTTACAGCTCTAATGACTTAGATGATGGAGTTGACCCAGAGGCAGGCCGGTCAGCAGCCAGGATCTTCAGTGTTCCCTCAGCACCAGTAGCTAGCGACTCAGCCTGGACCCTTCACAGCTTTGATGATAGCTCAGACCAGTGGACTGTCACTTTCAGGAGTCTTATCGACAGGGGGAGTAGGACAGACTCTCTCTTCAACATAGCTCTCCCCTATGTTAGCTTTCTCTGTGTCTGCATTATTTATCTCACCGTCACACTCTTCGACCTCACAGATGGCAGGACCCTCCAGCTCACAGCACGTACAGGTCAGGAGTCTATTCTCAGACATCGTGCACGCTACTCGTGCAGACTCCCAGACCGCCCAGAGACAGCTACAGCTTCAGCTCCACCTCTTTCTACTATTGTTACCACTCTTACTTCTCAGGCAGCAGAGGATCTTGTCTATGGAGGCTTCTCTCAGCAGGACATGGCAGACCTCTGACTCCTCCAGACTTTAGCTTAGGAGACTGCCACGGTCACTCTAGTTGCATAGGACAGTGGGTCTGAGTCACCTGTAGACCTTGGTTTCCTTGAGCAGCTGGATGCTCAGGCGGCACAGACTCAGGGAGCACAGTAGGATCCACCTCAGGAGCAGCCTAGAGCAGAGCCAACAGAGGACGTTGCTGCACCACTTCCTTTGATCACGAGCGCTTAGATGTTCATCTTTTTCACTTTTTGGTGCTGGTTACCAAAGGGGAGAAGATACTAGGTCCAGGGGCGGTGGGAGTGTGATCTTGTTGTGATCGAGAGTAGCTTGTATCTAGGGGGAGCTACGAGGTTTTGGGAGATAGATCATTGTGGGATACTTGCCTTACGGGTATCCTCATACAAGACTAAGTCGGTAGCCGACCGGGTACTTCATCAATAAGGAAGCCGACCGACTCAACTTGGAGCGCAAGGTATGTAGAGATAGACTTTCTATGTAAACCTTAAGGGGTTATGACTAGGACTCTTCATGTACCCCCCTGCCGATCGGATATATAAGGTGGCAGGATACCCCCTCATCGAGGGACAAGTGGACAAGTCTCATAACATCAATACAATACACAGAACATAGGATGTAGGGTTTTTACTCTCATCGAGAGGGCCCAAACCTGTATAACTCGGCGTCTTGTATAACCATCGTAGTTCTTAGTCTCGACATAGCCCTATACATTTTACTGCCGATCTCAAGCTTCGACAGTTGGCACGCCAGGTAGGGGACAAGGCTCGCCGGGATTCTCCGTCGACTACGATGGCCGAAATTCCCATCATCTAGTACTCACCGGACTTCAAGATCTCCTTTGGATCACTCGACTTCACAGTCGACGACAACGAAGCCCTAGGTCTGGAAAATCACAGATCCGACTCGATCATAGCCGTCTTCATGGCGCGATCACCGAGTTCGTCTGACATGATCCCCGCGTTGGTCCCACTCGGATCTGAGGAAGAAGATCCTTCCTTCGGGAACGATTCAAGATCGGATCGATCCTTTGATGTGGACTCGTTCGCATCCAGTTACCCATATCGCCATACTGTCAACATGGTGGATATAGCAGATCCCGTTGATGGAGACCAGGATGGTAACCAAAATGGTGAACAAGAAGATAACCCCGTTGATGGCCACCCGAATCAAATAGCCGAGGGAGGTCAACATGAGGAGGACCCTCCAGCTGACGACATATCGGTCGGACACCACCGTCGACCAAGAGGGTCGCGCGGTTCACACAATGCACGCCAACTAGATCTCGGTCCAGAACTCGGAGTAGATGGCATCAAGGTCTACCACACTCAGAATAACATCACAGGGCCCAAAACTTTGCTCGACACTCCAATGGTCGACGTGAATTATCAGACTCCTGCGATGCAGAAGGCGGTGGCTATGCTTAAGGCCGCTGCGGCTCAAGAGGCTGCAAAATCTCAGTTGGTCACAAGCTCTAGTCATGTATCTTTGCGAGGTCGACAAAGGCATGAATATCTGAAAAAATCTCTCAGCCTCCATGATGGACGAGATACTATCAACTCTCACTATGAAGAATGCGCTCAGGACAACCGATGCTATGAGGAAGAATGCCGTGATTGGAGAATGGACGGCCGGCAGGACGACCGACGGGACGACCAACGAGAGGACCGTCAAGATCCTCCTCCAAGGCACAACCGCGACGACCGACATCGACGAGACCAATCCCCGAGAGTGGTTGCAGCTTTACAGCACAGGGATTCGGTCGGCTGGAGGTGATTCCTATGTGATGGCTAATTACCTCCCGGTCTGCCTGGATCTAGCTGTTCGGATATGGCTCACATCTCTTCTAGAGGAGTGAATCACATCTTGGGGAGACCTCAACAGAAAGCTCATAGAAAGTTTCCAAGCTACATGGAATCGACCGACGAACCTCTTCGTGATTACGTCAAGCGATTTTGCGCTAAGAAGACTGAGATCCCCAATGTCCCGGACCAACAAATCATTGTCGCCTTCCAAGGAGGGATCCGTAGTGATGATTTGGTTCGTGAGATCGGTCGGAGGAATCATGACCTCAAGCTGACCGCTCAAGAATGCTTCGAGATCGCTGACAAGTTCGCGTCTGGAGAGTCGGTGTTGGATGACATCCAGGGAAAAGGCAAAGAGAAGTGGTCGGACAAGCCCGAGTCCTCCAAGAAGGACAAGAAGAGGAAGCCTGATAACGTGGTTCACACGGTGGACCAACTTTAGAAGAACCCTCGAACAAGCCAACCGTCCATGGACGAGCTGCTGAGTGGCCCATTCCTTTGGCACCCAAAGGGAAACCACAAAGCAAAGGATTGCTATCGACTGAAGTGATTTGCAACAGCTGCGCTCAAGGTGGTCAAAGATCCCCCGAGGCGCAATAGCAAAGACAAGACCAATGACGATGGCGACAAGGACGACTTAGGAGAGTTCCAGCAACCCCGCAAGGAAGTCAACTTCATCTTCGGTGGCCCGGATGCCTATGTGTCCAAGCGCAAGCAGAAGCTGGAACTTTGGGAGATCAACTCGATAGAACTGGCTGCACCTCAATTCATGAGGTGGTATGAGATGCCAATCACCTTTGATCGGTCGGTGATGAGGACATCACTCCTAAGGATACATGCAACATTCCTCCAATTTTGGACTTGCAAGGTCCAATGACTAGATCTCGTGCACGATGACTAAATTTAGAGGTGAGCTCGTTCCTACGTTCTTCATTATATGTCACTTTTGAGAATGGTTTGCTACCTAATGATTATATTATAATTAGGAACCATGGAGAGGACTAGGAGATGATGGGAGAAGGACTTGGAGACGTGGAGGACCAGCAAGGGCATGGAAGCCAAGGTGGAGGCCCAACCAAAACCGACTTCGAGTCTGTTTCGGGGCTCAAGACCAGTCTGCACTAAAACGGATGCCCAAGACGCACGGATTTGAATGTTCTACATATGCACAGAAAGATAAGAAGAAGACCTTTCCAATGCCTCCGGTCTCATATCAAAATTCATCCGGAGTCATCGGGAATCGTCGAAACAAGAGAGAGTCCAGAATCTGTTTCGGTGTTGTGTCGCCTATTTTTGGCCTTTGGGCTTTGTATCTAGTTGAGCCCAAGTAGGGGTGCGTCCAGAGGGTCTTGCACGACCCTAGGGTCTTCATATACAGCCGCCGCCGCACCATTAGGGTTCGGGTTTTGCTTAGATTATTCTGTTCATTACAGTTTCACCGTCATCACGGTTTGTGAGACCCCAACTTCATGAGATTCATAATACATCTGCAATTGTGTTGCTTTCTTCTTTGTTCTTGCTTGTGTTCTTGATTCACAGGCAGGGATTAGCCTTCTCGGCGAGGTCAATCATTTTAGGACGGTTGATAACCAGAGGAGACGTCGTGCTGCGATTGCGGGGTTTAGAACGTGCTGTTCTGAAGCCGGATCGATTTGTGTGTCGCCTCCGACTAAATCAACGTATCCAGAACCTTTCGAAAGATCGGGAACCCTTGTCCATATCAAGTGGTAATCAGAGCTTCAGGTGCGTCATGTTCATACTACCCTTAGTTAATTTCATTTTGTGTTCATCCTATTGTCCACAAAAAAGCCCCAAATTTTTTTCCCTCCGCCCATAACCACGTGTTTAGCCTTTGCATATTTCAATTTCAGAGTCCGTAGTGTTGAGTTTGTGCCCTAGTTCTTGTTTAGTCGCTGGTTTAGTTTGTGTTTTTGTCGTCAGTAGTGTTTCCCTTACAACACTAGCCGCCATCCCCTTCACCATCCTCTGCTTTGTTGGCTTTTTGTGCTAGGGTTGATTGATCGACACACCTAGCCTAGTCCCACCCTAATCCCATCCTGAACACACCATCAACACCCCAGACCAATCCTCACAAATTTCACTTTCCGCTGCATCCACGCCGCCAAAAAAAAAACTTACCTGATCCCTAACCCGACTCGGGTTTCTAGAAAACCGACTCCGACCCCCCTCGGTAAAACGGGCATAACTTTTCGCTCGGTTGTCCATTTTGGCTAAAATTTTTACAGGAGATTCTTGACTCAAAGTTGGTCATACCCACACTTGGCTCTGCCCTGTGTGTCATCGTCAAAAAATTAAAAAAAAGGGAAGGTAAAGAAAAAATTGATTTAAGTTTAAACCCGACGTTTTCTGCAACTTTAAGATTTTCTGTAGGCCACATCCTACCTCTGTTTGAGCTGAAATTTTTTGTGGATTCTCCTCCATTGTTAGTGAGTTGGAGAAAAATATCAAAAAAATAAAATAAAATAAAAAAAGAAATTTGGGATTTTTACTAGTGCTACATCTAGCCCCCTGTAATTTCTCGATTTGGCTGTTTTGCACTTAGTCCCCCTGTTATCGCCTGTTGTGCCTTTGTCTCCTTGTTTCTACTTTGCTATCACTACTGTTCTAGGACATACTTAGACCAGCAACTAGGGACAAGTTACTTGGGCACTTATTCAGCTTTACTATCTGTTTTTGATTTGTGTACCACTCACATATATATATTTGACATTCCTAGCTCTACATATTTCTTCTGGACAGCACACAGGTTATTTTGTGACCCTTGTAATCGTGGAACATATCTCTCTGGTATCCTTTGCTTTGCTTTTCAGGACTTTGTAAGAGCTTTGTAAGGAGTCTCCTTTTGTTGTGTTGAGAGGCACCACTGCTTAGCTGTTTTGTAGGGATAACCTTCACTGTTTATTTTCTGTTTTGGTGTTTGTGATGGCAGGAAGTGACGACGGAGAGATGGCTTCACCCTCACAATTTGCTGAGTGCATGAGCCAAGAGCAGCTCCAGAAGGCTTTGCAGGCTGCTCAGAGTGATTTGGCAGAGACGATCACCAGAGCCGTTACTGATGCGGTCAGCAAGCTTCACATTGGAGAAAGCATCGAGCGGTTAGAGAAGCGGGTCTCTAAGTTAACCGATCAGGTTGTAGTGTTGGAGAACGCTCCTAAAACCAACAATATGAACACCAATAACAACAACAACGATGTTGAAGACGTCCATGATGAAGACACGGTGTATAAGGCTGATGGTACCGTGGATAGGTCAGCTACAAGGACCGCACGATTACGACGTCGTTTGCAACATAATACTCAAGGTATGGGTGGTTTCCATAACTACAACCGTCGTCCACACGGTAACTATGCTCCAGATGACCCGTATGCTAAAATTAAGTTTTCAATTCCTTCGTTTTCGGGTCAGTATGATGGTGATGTTTATCTTGATTGGGAGATGACTGTAGAACAAAAATTTAATGCCCACCTTGTTCCTGAACAACATAGAATTAGACAAGCTACTAGTGAGTTTAAGGACTTTGCTATTGTTTGGTGGAGTGGTCTAGCTGCTAAAACTGATTTGCCTACTACTTGGAAAGAACTTAAGATAGCAATGCATGATCGTTTTGTTCTCCCTTCTTTTTATAGAGAGATTCATAATAAACTGCAACGTTGAGATCAAGGAGATAAAACTGTTCAGGAGTATTTTAATGAGCTTCAGTAGCGTTTGATTTGTTGTGCTGTAGTTGAAAAAGTAGAGGATCAGATTTGTCGCTTTTATTCTAGTTTAAGAAAAGAAATTCAGGACATCCTTGATTATAAAGAATATTATACCCTCACCGAGTGTTACCAGTATGCTATGCTTGCATAGAAAGAATCACAGGGACTTTTCCAGGCTTTTGAGGAGTACAACAAGTCAAGGAACTCCTACCCCCCACGCTCGATGGGGACTTCGGGGCTGCCCAGGCCATCTTTCCGGCCGCCCCCACCAGCAGCTATCAAGGGAACCAGTGTTATTTCTGCAGCCCAAGATCAGCCCCTACACCTTCAATGCGCTCAGGTAAAACTTCTCTGTAGGTACCAGCTAGTAGTGCCTCCTCTGTTGCTTCAACGGAGCGCGCTACAGGGATTTAGTGCCACCGCTGCCATGGACTTGGTCATGTGTAGAAAGATTGTCCAAGTAGGTGGGCATATGTGGCGACAGATGATGGCGGTTACATGAGCACCTCCGATGTGGAGGATGAGGAGGAGGACATCACTGCCACCGCCAGTGACCTCGTCCTTGGAGGCAGAGACACCACAGGATACATGAATATTATTGTTTAACGTGTCCTTAGCACACAAGTTCATCAGCCCGAGACGATACAGCGCCACAACTTATTCCAGATTTTCTTCGTCATCAAGAACCGCCAAGCACGTGTCATCATTAATGGAGGGAGCTGCAATAACTTGGTGAGTTTTTATGTGGTCAACAAGCTTGCTTTGACCACACGTCCACATCCACATCCGTACTACATTCAGTGGTTAAACGACTCTGGCAAAGCTAAGGTAATACAAACTTGTAGAGTTCCTTTTTCAATTGGTTCTTATGTGGATTCTATTGATTGTGATGTTGTACCCATGCAAGCATGTTCACTTTTATTAGACCTTGGGAATTTGATAATGATGCTGTACACCATGGTAGAAGTAATAAGTACACTTTTATGTATAAAGGAACTAAAATTACTTTGTTACCAATGACCCCTGCTGAAATTGTACAAGCTGATTTAGAAAGAGCTACTAGTTTGAAAAATAAAGGTCCTGAAATTCAGCAACCTGTTAATTCTAATTCTACACCTAGTAATGTTAATGATTCTTCAAGTTCTAAGGGTGCTGGAATTAAATTACAAGGTCGTTCATGTCTTGCAACAAAATCTGAGCTTGTTGAAATTTCTGATAATGATGATATTTGCTATGCTTTGATATGCAAAGAAGCTTTGTTTTTGCTTGATGATATTGCTTCTAGTGTTGTGTCTCCTGCTGTCACTAACCTTTTGCAGGAGTATGAGGATGTTTTTCCAGCTGAGATACCCCCGGGATTGTCACCTTTGAGAGGGATTGAGCATCAAATTGATTTGATTCCGGGTGCTACTTTGCCAAACCGTGCTGCTTATAGGACCAACCCTGAGGAGACTAAGGAGATACAACGACAAGTTCAAGACCTTTTAGATCATGGGTATGTTCGTCAATCACTTAGTCCTTGTGCTGTTTCTGTACTTTTGGCTCCTAAGAAAGATGGTACTTGGCGTATGTGTGTAGATTGTAGAGCCATTAATAATATTACTATTAGGTATCATCATCCTATTCCTAGGCTAGACGACATGCTTGATGACTTATGTGGTGCTATAATTTTCACTAAAATTGATTTGCGTAGTGGCTACCATCAAATTTGAATGAAACTTGGAGACGAATGAAAAACAGCTTTCAAAACCAAATTTGGATTATATGAGTGGTTAGTAATGCCTTTTGGGTTAACTAATGCACGTAGTACTTTCATGCACTTGATGAATGAGATTTTAAGAGCTTTCATTGGCAAATTTGTGGTAGTTTACTTTGATGATATCTTGATTTATAGCAAATCTATAGATGAACATATGAATCATTTACGTGCTGTTTTTGATGCTTTACGAGATGCACATTTATTTGGTAACCTTGAGAAGTGCATCTTTTGCACGGATCGAGTCTTTTTTCTTGGCTATGTTGTGACTCCACAGGGAATTGAGGTGGATGAGGCGAAGATTGAAGCCATAAAGAGCTGGCCTGTACCAAAAACTATCACACAGGTGAGGAGTTTTCTTGGTCTTGCAGGTTTCTACCGCCGCTTTGTCAAAGATTTCAGCACCATTGCTGCACCTTTGTATGAGTTGACAAAGAAGGGCATTGATTTCCATTGGGGTAAGGTACATCATGAGTCTTTTGATGCTTTGAAGGATAAACTTACACATGCACCATTGTTGCAATTACCTAATTTTGATAAGATTTTTGAGCTTGAATGTGATGCTAGTGGTATAGGCATTAGTGGTGTTTTGATGCAAGATAGTAAACCTATTGCATACTTTAGTGAGAAAATTACTGGGCCTGTTTTGAATTACTCCACGTATGATAAGGAATTGTATGCACTTGTACGTTGTTTAGAGACGTGGCGTCATTATTTGTTGCCCAAAGAATTTGTTATTCATTCTGATCATGAATCACTTAAATATATTCGTTCTCAATGTAATTTGAACCGTAGACATGCTAAATGGATTGAGTTTGTTGAGTCCTTTCCTTACATTATTAAACATAAGAAAGGGAAGGATAATGTGATCGCTGATGCTTTATCTAGGCGCTATACTTTATTGTCTCAACTTGATTGTAGAATTTTTGGACTTGAGACAATTAAAGAACAATATGCTGTTGATGTTAATTTTAAGGATGTATTGCTGCATTGTAAAGAAGGTCGTGCATGGAATAAATTTGTGTTGAGTGATGGATTCTTGTTTAGAGCTTACCGCCTATGCATTCCAGTTGGTTATGTTTGTCTTTTGTTGTTACAGGAGGCGCATGGAGGTGGATTGATGGGTCATTTTGGTGCCAAGAAGACGGAGGATATTTTGGCCACACACTTCTTTTGGCCAAGGATGAGGAAAGATGTTGAGCGCTTTGTTGCTCGCTGCACTACATGTCAAAAAGCTAAGTCTCGCTTGAATCCATATGGTTTATACATGCCACTTCCTGTTCCTTCTTTTCCTTAGGCGGATATTTTTATGGACTTTGTTTTAGGACTGCCTAGAACTAAGAGGGGGAGTGATAGTATTTTTGTTGTTGTAGATAGATTTTCTAAGATGACACACTTTATACCATGTCATAAGACTGATGATGCTAGTTATATTGCTGATCTCTTTTTCAAAGAAATTATTCGTTTGCATGGTATGCCTTCTACTATTATTTCAGATCATGATGCAAAATTCTTGAGTCACTTTTGACGCACGCTTTGGAATAAGTTGGGTACAAAGTTGTTGTTTTCTACAACTTGTCACCCACAAACTGATGGACAAACTGAGGTGGTGAACCACACTTTGGGGACTATGTTGAGAGCTATTTTGAAGAAAAATTTGAAGCAATGGGAAGAATATTTGCCTCATGTTGAGTTTGCATATAATCGAGCAACACATTCTACTACCAAGGTAAGTCCTTTCAAAGTAGTGTATGGTTTTGATCCCCGTACTCCACTTGATATACTTCCTCTACCTATTCATGAGAGAGTTCATGTTGATGCTAAGGAACGTGCTGAATTTATTTTAAAAATACATGAGACCACTAGACTTAGCATTGAAAAGATGAATGAAAAGTATAAAATTGCTGGTAGTAAAGGTAGAAAAGAAGTAAAACTTGATGTAGGAGATTTAGTATGGTTACACTTGAGAAAAGATAGATTACATCTGCAATTGTGTTACTTTCTTCTTTGTTCTTGCTTGTGTTCTTGATTCACAGGCAGGGATTAGCCTTCTCGGCGAGGTCAATCGTTTTAGGACGGTTGATAACCAGAGGAGACGTCGTGCTATGATTGCGGGGTTTAGAACGTGCTGTTCTGAAGCCGGATCGATTTGTGTGTCGCCTCCGACCAAATCAACGTATCTAGAACCTTTCGGAAGATCGGGAACCCTTGTCCACATCAGTCGGATCACCCCAAGCACGTCCCGAAGTCGGGTCGATACCCGCTGGTGCTTGCTGCTACAATGAAGGAGGTGAAGTTAAACATAGTACTCATTGATGGAGGACGCAGTTTGGACTTAATCTTCACCAAGACTCTCAAAGAGCTCGGTCTGTCAATCAATGATCTTCAGCCGAGTTCTTCACCTTTCCACGGAATTGTACCCAGCAAGACTTCAGTTCCAATTGGACAGATCAGTCTGCTGGTCACCTTCGAGACCTGTGAGAATTTCAGGACCGAGCGTATTCTCTTCCAGGTGGCGGATTTTGACTTAGCATACCATTCTATCATCGGTCGACTGGCTATGGCTAAATTCATGGCTATCCCGCATTATCCATATCTCACCCTCAAGATGCCAGGCCCGAATGGAATAATCTCCCTCCACTCTGATCTTTGGAATTCTTTCGATTGCGATGTACAGAGTTGTGAGATGGCCAATAAACAGTTTATGCTGTTTGACCAGAAGGAGATCCAGTAGGCAGTCGGCACGGAGGAGCAGACCAGAGCGGAGGTTCCAACAAAGAAGCATACCAAAGACAAGATTCAGACCTATGACATCCAGACCAAGGAATTCCTTCTCGATCCTGAGGACCCCGATAAGGTAACTTATGCTGGGGCCAACCTCGACGAGGAATAGGAACTCACGCTCACTTTTTTCCTCCGGGAAAATAGGGACATCTTTGCATGGAAACCATCTGACATGCTGGGAGTTCCTAGGGAAAAGATTGAGCACAAGTTAAGGGTACCCCCAGGGGCTACCCCCGTTCGACAGAGGCTTAGAAGATTTGTGCAAGATTGCAAGGACGCCATGAAGAAGGAGATAGTTAGACTATTAGATGCTAAGTTTATAAAGGAGGTGTATCATCCCGACTGGTTAGCAAATCCAGTCCATGTACCCAAGAAGAATAAAGAATGGAGGATGTGTATTGATTATACTGATCTCAACAAGGTATGTCCTAAAGACACTTTCGCTCTTCCTCGTATTGATCAGATTGTAGACTCGACAGCCGGGTGTGAGCTCTTGAGCTTTCTAGATGCCTATTGAGGATATCACCAGATCCCACTGAAGGTCGAAGATCAGATTAAAACTTCCTTTATAGCACCCTTCGGCACCTATTGCTATATCACAATGCCTGTCGGTCTGAAGAACGCTGGCGTGACTTACCAACCGGGTATTCAATGCTGCCTTGCTGCTCAAATCGGTCAGAACGCAGAAGCGTATGTTGATGACATCGTTGTCAAGACTCGGAATGTCGAAGAGCTCATTTCTGACCTGGAAGAAACCATTGACAATCTGAGGCATTATTCAATAAAGCTAAATCCCAAGAAATGTGTTTTTGGGGTTCCTTCGGGAAAGCTACTCGGTTACATCATTTCGAAACAAGGTATAGAAGCTAACCCGGATAAAATCAAGGCGATCCTTGGTATAGGACCACCTAATTCTCAAAGGGATGTACAGAAGCTGACCGGATGCATGGCATCCTTGAGTCGCTTTATTTCCCGACTGGGGGTTAGAGGGTTACCACTTTTCCGACTGCTTAAAAAGCAGGAGGACTTCATTTGGACCAAAGAGGCACAATCGGCATTGGACGAGTTGAAGGTTTACCTCAGCAACATTCTAGTATTGGTTCCTCCGGAGCCAGGAGAAAAACTTTAGCTTTACATATCGGCCACAACTCAGGTTGTGAGTATTGTTTTAACGGTCGACCGACAAGAAGAGGGGCATATACAAAAAGTACAACACCCGGTCTATTTTGTGAGTGAGGTCCTTGGCGCCTCTAAGGTAAAATACCAACAGATCTTGAAGTTGTTGTATGCATTGTTGCTTACCTCCAGGAAGTTGAAGGATTACTTTCAAGCTCATCCGATCGAAGTACAGACCTCCTTCGCACTTGGCATAGTGCTACACAACCAAGAAGCCGAAGGCAAAATCACCAAGTGGGCAGTCGAACTTGGTCAATATACCATCATGTTCGCGCCTCGGTCGGCTATAAAGGGACAAGCGCTAGCTGATTTCATTGCTGAGTGGACCGAGATTCAAAACCCACCTACGGCACAAGACATCGAGCATTGGAAAATGTACTTCGATGGGTCTCTTCAATTACAAGGAGCGGGTGCGGGAGTCGTGTTTATCTCACCCACTAGAGAGAGGCTTCGATATGTCCTTCAGTTGATGTTTCGCGTGTCGAACAACGCTACAGAGTATGAAGCCCTTCTACACGGTCTGCGCATTGCCTCGTCACTTGGCATCAAGCGCCTTGACGTCTTTGGTGACTCGGCTTTGGTTATTAATCAGGTCACTAAGGACTGGAACTGTGTGGATGACAATATGAGTGCTTACTGTCAAGAAGTAAGGAAGCTCGAAGACAAATTCGATGGATTGAAGTTCACGCATGTTCTTTGAGACAATAACCAAGTGGCTCATGAATTGGCCAAGATGGGATCATCCCGGTCTGTGGTCCCGCTAGGTGTTTTCTTACACACTCTGGATTCCCTTATGATTTCTCCTCGGTCGGATGTATTAATGAGTGATGTTCCTGTTCTTGTTGGTGATGACAACATGGAGACTGATTGGCGCGACCCACTCATCCAATATTTGGATAAGGGAACACTGCCTTCGGATCCTAATGAACAACGAAGGTTGGAGACCCGATGCCGAGGGTATTTGTTAGTGGGAGACCAACTCTATAAAAGAGGAGGTTCAAACATCTTGATGAGATGCATCTCGATACCAGAAGGCCAAAAGTTGGTAGAAGAAATTTAAGATATGTGGCAATCATGCAGCTTCCAAGACTTTGGTCGGCAAAGCTTTCCGGCAAGGGTTTTATTGGCCCACGGCGGTTGAAGATGCACACCGGGTCGTTCGGACGTGTGAAGGTTGTCAATTCTTCGCTCAACAAACGCATGTGCCTTCACAGCAACTTTAGATGATACCTTTGACTTGGCCCTTTGCTGTTTAGGGGCTCAATATTGTCGGTCCTTTCAAAAAGGCGCCAGGCGGGTTCACTTATCTGTTTGTTGCTATTGACAAATTCACCAAGTGTATTGAAGCAAAGCTGGTCGGTAAGATTACGTCGAAGAAGGCTATCGAGTTCGTCAAGGATGTCTTCATTCGGTTCGGGGTTCCTCATGATATCGAATAAAAATCCACTTTGCATTAGTGGCTCATCCTCAAAGCAATGGGCAAGTCAAACGCGCCAATGGTATGATTCTCCAAGGATTGAAGCCTCGGATATTCGATAGGCTTAAGCCTTATGCCGGTCGATGGGTCAAAGAATTGCCTTCAGTTCTTTGGGGGCTTCGCACAAACACCATTCGGGCAACTGGTAGTCACCTTTCTCATTGGTCTATGGCTCAGAGGCTTTGCTGCCGACCAAAGTCAATCTTGTTTTGGCACAGGTTTAGGCGTACGATGAACAACTTTCTGAGGAGAATTGAGAGATTGATTTGATTTCAACAGAGGAGTTGCATGATCATGCTCTATTTTGGTCGGCCCTTTACCAACAAGACTTACATCGATATTATGATAAAAACGTACGTAATCGCCACTTCCAAGTTGGAGATTTAGTGCTTCGCCGAGTGCAGTCAACGAAGAACCAGCATTAGATTTCTCCAAAGTGGGAAGGACCATATGTTGTGAAGGAAGTGACTTGCCCGGGGGCTTATCGACTGATGTATCAAGACGGCGATGATATACCAAATTCTTGGAACATAAATCAGCTACGTCGTTTCTATACTTAATTATTCCTTTGTATACTTATACATTATTCATGAATGAAACTTTGGTCTTTTTGATGAAAGAGTTTTTGATGATTTTCATTCTATATTGTCTTGATTCCTTAATTTATTTTATTAAACAATCGAGCCAGGGGGCTAGTAATAATGTCCCACTTCAGTCTAACCGTATTTTGGTTTTGGACTACTTTCTGACCGATTTCTTCTCTTTGAATACGGTCTTCATTTTCTTGGTCTAACGTCTATACATTATGGTTATATACTTTATACTGCACATCAGACTACCACTACACTAAACCCAAAGCCAAAGTGCGAGAGGTCATGTGTCGATTGGTCGACTCTGCTTGTTACGCGGTTACGAGTCACAACCTAAAATGTTAAGGCAGACCGATACAATTTGAGTTTCTCAATGACAGAAACATACTTATGACATTCTTATCACTCTTTTAAAATTGATAAGCACGAAACTAGATTACATACAGGTAACATTGTTTCATTACGTAGATATTGCTAATTATCTCTAATATTACAGGATTTATAGCTCCTTTGAAGGAGAGGAAGATTCAGCTCGAAGCTCAACCTCAGGAGTTGTTGGAGGAGTAGGCACGGTCGGATTGATCTCTATATTGTCGACCAAAGCTCGGGAAGACTCCAGCAAGGAATCCAAAAGCAACTGGCATTGATCGTAAGTCAAGTCTGGGTTGAAGCCCTCCTTGATCTTGTCCAATGGCAGAGCGGGAGACCAAGATTGGCCAATAGCCAGAACCTGACTCCCGGCTTCGGTCGCCACTCGTCGAGTGTTATGAGCAATATCTTCTGATGCATACTCCAGCAAGTACTCCAAGGAATGGCCAGACTGCTCCACTCGGTTGGCATGTACATAGTCCATTGCCTTTCGAGCGGTGTAAGATAGAGCTGCAAATGATAACTTGTTCATCAGTATGATCAAAAGAGGAATCAACCAGATGTGAGAAATAACAAAGGGCTTACTCGCAAGTTTACATTTGAAGGATTTGGAGGTGCTCATAGCTTCCTCTATCTTTGCGTCAGCCTCCTTCAGCTCCTTCTGCAGCAGAGTGATCTTGGCTTTCTGGTCCTCGACCGACTTGGAGAGGTTTTCCTTCTCAGTATTTAAGGCATTGACAAACCTTTGCTGATTAGAAGTCAACTTCTCCAGGTCGAAAACCTTCTGGTCATGAGCTAAAAGACAAATATTTGAATCTTTAGCGCTAGAGTGATTGGTGGGTTATTTAAACATAGGTGGTGAGTGATCTTACCAGCTAAATCTTCTCGGCCTTGGTTTAAGGCCTTAGTCATTTCTCTTTGGTCGATCTGTAGCTTTTCAATCTCCTTCTACGCTTTGGCAAGCTGCTGACCGGTGATAAGCAAAACACTAACAAAGTGTTATCTTATTTAAAGGCTTGAAGACCAAAGAGTTTAGGACATACCAAAAGTCTCAGCTTCAAGGTATTCCACCCTAGCCTGTTTTCTCTCTATGAGAGCATACATTTTCTGTATACAAAAAGGGGTTAAGCTTAAAGGCAAGATTAAGACAAAGCAAAAGCAGAGTATTGAAGTACCTTGCTAGCTTCTCGATGTTGATGCATAATTTCCACATCCTCCACTTCAGGCATACATAATCTGCAGACAATGTTGCCTTACCTTTGTCAAAAGGCGAAGGGACGACAGCAGGAGCAGGTTAGGGTACAGGTGCCGGATTGGGGGTAGGAATTGCCTTGTCGACTGGCTTATCCACCTCGGTTGGCGTGTTTGATGACTTGCTGACCTACTTGGGCACATCAGTCAGGCGAGGAGGAGGTCCAGACCGAGTGTCTCCGGACTCTTGGGCAATCTGAGAATCACTCGTCCCGCTACTGTCGAAATGAATGTGGAAGCGATTAAGATGTGTTATGGATGGCAATAAGAGACAAGGAGCACAAGGGTAAAGAATTAACCTAGGAGCCTTCTTGAACTTAATTCGGCACAACCTCTTCTTTGAAGAAGTCGACTGAAAATCAGTCTCCTTCCTCTTCTGGGATGATTTTTCTGCCTTGTTGGTCTGATCCACTCTCCGAGCATCACTCTGAGTTTGGCTCGGGGCCTTCGACTGGCTTGAAGGTCGGTCGGAGGAAGTGGGGGTAAGGTGACTAGCATCAGCTAACGGCAACTCTTCATCATCATCCTGATCTCCTATATATTGCCATCGGCGGCCGACGTTCTGCTTTACTCGCCGACCGGGGGGAGGTAGGGTGGACACCGAGTCAGGACGAGCGCCTGCGGAAGACCTTGAGCCTCTGCTGCCAGTCTGCTGCGTCTTCTCAATGTAGTCCGGTCCCTTGGAATCGGTCGGAGGGAGTGGAGGATGAGAAATATAAGTATCCAAAACCTACACAGGAATCAAAATATCAAGCAGGGCATCAAGACAAAAACATAAAGGATTGCTCAAAGCAGACTGAGGCTTACTCGGGCCCACATAGTGCCCTTGTTATACGCCTTCTTGATCAGCGAGTCATCCTGAAGGATATCTCCTTCAAACATTTTTGACAGGCATTTCTTATGGAGCTCACCATTCGGCAGGTCAGGCACCTCCCTAGTTTCGTCATTATTGATGTAGTTCCACGCCGGGCGACTTTGTAGCTTCAGGGGCTGCACTCTACGAACTATGAAGCTCTTGGCGACGGTAATTCTATTAATACCTTCAGCCTTCAAGTCGGCTATCTTCGTAGCAGAGTGACCACCTGAGGATCGGTTGGATTAGGCTTCTCTGTCCATTGCGCCAGAGGAATCACCTTAGCACCGGTGAAATCGGCAAAAACAGGGGAGGATTATCACAGTAAAACCATTCATCCTTCCAATTCTTGTTCCCGGTCTTCAATGGCACGTTGATGTAAGCCTCCTTCTTGTGCAATTGGAAGCCAACGCCACCTATAGCTACTTGATTGTCCTTGGTTGGCAGCGGATGGAGGACAAACAGATGGCGGAATAAATTGAAATGAAGGAGGATTCCTAGAAATGCTTCGCACATGTGCATGAAGATGGTGATGTGAAGGATGGAATTAGGATTGAGGTTGACAAGCTCAATCCCATAAAAGAAAAGGAGCCCGCACAGGAAGCTGCAGCAGGGGACTCCAAAGCCATGCTCGAAGAACGAGCGGAATACAACTATCTATTTATGAATAGAGATGGGGCAAGATTCACGGGGTACCTTCCAGTCGATCCGCACTGGCTCTGGAAGGATGCCATCGATCACCATCTGATTCATGTCAGCCTGGGAGAGGTTGATCTTCGAGAACTCCCAAAGCTGCTCCGGGATATCGATCTCCGATGAGGAGGACGCGGTGGCGGCAGTGGGAGTGGCAGGGATCGAGGTGGAAACCTTCTTGCAACCCATGGCGATGATTGTTTCGGGCGTGGCGGATTGAATGCTGAACCCTAGAAAAGGCTTGGGGGCTAAGCGCGGCGAGATCTGCGGTGGCCGGAAGTGGCGGTGCTAACTCTAGCTGGAAAGCTGAGGAGTCGAGAACAGAGGAGGCGCGAGGAAAATGAAAGGTTTGTGCACAAATGCGGCGTGGACTGAGAGTCAACTCGATGCTGCCTTTTATACTCCCACATTTTGACCTAAGGGTCCCATGGGCCGGGGTGGGCCGTACAGTGAAGATGATTTTTTTCTTAAGCAAAGATTAATTAAGGGCCTTAAAATATGATTAGGGTCTAAAAACCTTGAGAAATAAATCTCAGGGGCTTCTTTGATGAGAAGCATTTGAAAATTATTTAGCCATATCTATATGATTTGTTGATCATGTAGCAAAGGACTTGATCGTCATATGGATATAAGTTCAAAGGTTGTGGTATTGATTGAAGTCAATAACCAAATTGACAAAATTGGACTTATGGATAATTAGAGTGACTAATTATTAGGGAAAGGCTGTATTATGACTGATGTCATTTAGCTTAGTACCATTATATGATTGATGTCATATTGGTCCACATGAATTGAATATGATTGAAATCATAAAATTCAGACCGACCAGTCACTCGGACATGGTGAATGTCACTTGGCCTATTTAATAATCGGTCAGCAAGGTTGAAGCTTTGCAAGTTAACTTACTGGTCTGATGACCAGAGGTTTATTAGACTCGGGCTTGATGGTTTGAGTAAAATATATACAAATAATAAGAGATAATATAATTAGACTCTTGCATTATTTGTTAAGTCTCCAAATTATACATGAGTCGGGGGCTACACCTAATCAGGTGCACCTAACCGGTGCACCAGATCTATCAGGAACTTCGGTAAAGAGGTCTTCCTTATTTATGATCTACATTGAAGATCGTTTGGAGAGTTGAAGCTCAAAATCAGGAAGCACTCGGGGGCTGTTGTGGGATACTTGCCTTACAGGTATCCTCATACAAGACTAAGTCGGTAGCTGACCGGGTACTTCATCAACAAGGAAGCCGACCGACTCAACTTGGAGCGCAAGGCATGTAGAGATAGACTTTCTATGTAAACCTTTAGGGGTTACGACTAGGACTCTTCATGTACCCCCTACCGACAGGATATATAAGGCGGTAGGGTACCCCCTCATCGAGGGACAAGTGGACAAGTCTCATAACATCAATACAATACACAGAACACAGGACGTAGGGTTTTTACTCGCATCGAGAGGGCCTGAACCTATATAACTCGGCGTCTTGTGTAACCATTGTAGTTCTTAGTCTCGACGTAACCCTATACATTTTACTGTCGATCTCAAGCTTCGACAATCATTTGGTTCTTCTTTTTGAGGAGTTATTCGATGTTCGTGGATTGTGATGAGTCATGGATTTTATTCGCTGGTGTTTGACTCATTTTGATCTCAGTTGGTTTATTTCCTGTTCATATACAGTGCCTGAATTTATTAATTATCTTGGATGCATGTGTATGATAAAATGATGATGAGTTCTTGTTCTTAATCTCTATGCTTTTTCATGCTAACTTGTTGCATCTCATCATTCATGCCTTACTTTGCATGTCCTTATGCTTTCATTCAATATGTTGCCATGACATGCATGAAGTTTTCATCTAGAGTATGCTCTTCACTCTTTTCCTTATATCTCTAGATGATGCTTGATTGAGTAGGACCTTATGTATTTCTGTCATATGCTATTATGGTTCCTCTTGATCGTTGTGTAGCTTGTTTAGCCCGGTTGTTTATTCATTGAAGTTTTCGATTAAGTAGTGGTTGTCATCAATCACCAAAAAGGGGGAGATTGTAAGCTTCATGACCATTGAAGATTGGATCTCCGAGGTATGGATGTTTTGGTGATAGATGACAAGTATGAAATTGTGGGCTAATATCTACACGAGTGTTGTCTATGTAGGAATCATCTCTTAACTCTATTATAAATCATATGGATGATGGTTGCCTTGGTGATGGATGACAATGACCATACGCATGGAGGCTTGTGAACTTGATGTAATCCAAGGGTTGATGAAGATGGATCAAAGCGGAGGACAAGCTATGGTGTAAGTGCTTAAAACACTTGTGTAGTTGTTAGCGCTTTGAGTCCATAGGAAAAACCGGACTATCAAGGGCGTCTAGGTCACTCTCTTAGGTCATGTCTAGTCGGTGATGTGCAAGGTTGCTTGGTGAAATCACAGGCACTAGGTGACAGTGGAGAAGCCAAGGAGCTATTCGGGGAAGCCGAGAAACGAAGTCAAGCGAGGACAACAAGTTTCGGCTTTTGGACATAGAGACCGGACAGAGGGGTCTGTAGAGACCGGACTATACGGTCACTATGGGGATTTGTCCAGGACATAGAGCAAGAAGCAGGACTCCTCAAACAGGTGACTCTATACAGACCGGACGGTACAGTCTGCTGACCGGACGGTCTGGTCCGTAGGAGTGCAAGAACGATAGAAGAGGTGCATTTCGTGGAGGCTCCTGGACTGGAGAGAGAAAGTGGACCGCACGGTCTGGTCCAGTGACCGGACAGTCTAGTCAGTTTAGAAGATTGTCTAGATAGAGGAGGCCAACGGTTGGGGAGAGCCGTTAAAGAGTGACCGGACGGTTCGGTCAGGTAGAGATCAAACAGTCCGGTCAGTGTGTCCAGAAAGGCAATTTCGTGGAGTAACGGCTAGTTTGAGGTTAGGAGCCTCTATAGTTTCGTTTTTTGGGTCTTGGAGACCACTCTTGGCCAGTGGAGTACCTGAGAGCATTTGGTAAGGTCCAAGAGGAAAAGAGGAGAGCACTAGGAGGAGATATTGCATATCTTGAGAGTGCTAGAAAAGAGTAGCTTGAGTATCTTGCACATCTAAGGCTAGGGTGTCCTTGAGGGTGTGATCTAGATTGTTACTCTTGGTCTATGGTGAGACCTAGACCGGTTAGGTGTCGGTGATCGAGCCTATCGTGAATGGTTGTAAAGGCCGTCACATGTTTGTACACAATTTGAACCCGCTGTTGACAGGGGCATCGCTAGTGAGCGCCCGTGTTGGCTCAGGGAGTCCAGCAAGTTCTCGAGGGAGGCGAGCTTGTGCTTTGTGCAGCGGTGATGCACACCGTGTCTTCACTTAAGGACTGATTGCGGGCTTGTGGGCGAGAACTCCACTTGGTGGCCGGAGGGACCGGGACTCCGGTGGGAGTGTTCCAATGAGGATTAGGGGAAGGCGCCATCCTTCCGAGACCTCGAGAAAAAATCATGAGCATTCCTTGACCCTCTCTTTACTATTCCGTATTTATGTGCTCTAGTGAGTAGGGTGACTTGTGGCTTGCATAGGCTAGTGTGATTGGCTTCCGCACTTTATCGTATCATGAACACCAGCATGTGTAGGGTATTAATCTACTAGACTTGTTTAGGTTGCTTATCTTGTTAGACTTAAGTAGCGGAACTGAAGTATTTGGGTTCGTGAGCGGCTTACCGATTCACCCCCCCCCCTCTCGGTACGCCTTTGATCCTTACAATGATATCATCCACATAGATTTGGCACAGAAAGAGATCCTTCCCAACATGACTTGTGAATAAGGTGATGTCAATGCTTCCATTGTTGAAGCCCTTCTTGAGGAGGAAGTTCCTCAAGTGTTCATACCATACCCTTGGTGCTTGCTTGAGTCCATAGAGAGCTTTCTTCAATTTGTACACATATCTTGGATGTTTAGGGCCCTCAAACCCCGGAGTTTGTTCCACATAGACTTACTCATTGATCTCTCCATTTAAGAAGGCACTTTTGACATCCAATTGATAGAGCTTGAAGCCATTGTGTGATGCATAGGCAAGTAAGATCTGAATCACTTCAAGGCGAGTCACGGGAGCAAATGTTTCTTCAAAGTCAATACCCGCCACATGAGAATACCCCTTGGCCACTAGGCAAGCCTTGTTCTTGACAATTTCCCCTTTCTCATCTTGCTTGTTCTTGAAGACCCACTTGGTGCCAACCGCATTATGATTCTTGGGCCTCTCAACCAATTTGCATACTTTGCATCTCTTATAGTTGTTCAATTCTTCTTGCATAGCAATAACCGATTTGTGATCATCCATAGCTTTATCAATTGTTGTAGGCTCAATAATGGAGACAAAGGAGACGTTCTCAATTGCAACATTTGCCTCCTCCTCATTTCCTTCACTCACATAGTTGGGCTTGTATTGATTTCTCCTTGTCGTAACTCCTTGGAATGGACTCCAAGATCAAGTCAAGTGAGTGATCTTTATTGATGGCATTGGGTCAGGGATGATGTTCTTTTTGAGTGGGAGGAGCTCTAGGTGAAGTATCTTGTGCATCATAGATCGCTTGCTCTCTTGAGATATGAGTGTCTTGGATTCTTAGTGAGATTGGGGAATCACTCATATGCTTTGTTGTCTTGGAATTAGAGGTTGGAGTTGATGTGGGGATGTTGTGTGAAGAGCTTGGAGAAGTGGCTCGAGGTGAAGTATGTGGGGAGGCTTCTGGCTCACTTCTCACTTGGGTTTCGTCATGGGTAGGTGGATGCACTCTTAGTGAATCTTGGGAGGAACTAGTGGGAGTATGAATGACATCTCGGTTTGGTTCTTGCACCTTGAAGGAAGAGGTTGGTTGAGGTGGTGGAGTTGAGGGCTCATCAATATCACCATCATTTGCCTCATGGGGTAAAACCTCACCCATAGGCATCTCAAAGCTTCCCTCATGGGCTCATCTCCAATGTTTACTTCATGGAATTTATCAGCTTTTTTAGAACCACTTGACTAAACAAATTGCACATCATAAGATTCTTCCACAATTCCTTTGGCTGAGTTGTAGACCCGATATGCTTTAGAAGTCCCTGAATACCCAACAAGAATGCCTTCATCAAATCTGCTCTCAAATTTTCTAAGCTTGCTCCTCTTCTTGAGAATGTAACAAGTGCAGCCAAAGACCCGAAAATAGGAAACATTGCGTTATCATCCAACCAATAGCTCATATGGTGTCTTCTTCAACAACCGGTGGAGATAGACACAGTTTAAGGTGTAGCATGCTGTGTTGATTGCTTTAGCCCAAAACATCTCATGAGTTTCATACTCATCTAACGTGGCACGAGCAAGGGTGATGAATGTCTTGTTGTTCCTCTCCACTACTCCATTCTGCTCGGGAGTATATGTAGTGGAGAATTCATGCTTGATCCCCTTCTTGTCACAATATTCCTTAATTGTTATGTTCTTGAACTTAATCCCATTGTCACTCCTTATCTTCATAATGCTAGCCTTGAATTCATTCTTTGCTCTCCTTGCAAGCTTCTTGAAGATGTCAGTTGCTTGAGACTTGTCCAGAAGAAAGAAAGTCCAAGTGTATCTTGCGAAGTCATCCACAATCACCAAGCAATATAGATTCCCAACTTGACTCTTGTAATGTGTTGGCCCAAACAAGTTCATGTGCAAGAGATCTAGAGGATGAGATTTAGACAAGAATGGCTTGGTGGGGGTGAGATGATGCAACTTGCTTCCCAGCCTGACAAGTACTATACAATTTATCCTTCTTAAAGTTGACATCCTTGATTCCTTCAACTAGATTCCTCTTGACAACTTTTCTAAGTTGATTCATTCCAACATATGTCAGTCTCCTGTGCCACAACCATCCCTTTGTTGTCTTAGAGAATAGGCAAGCAGTTGGTGGCATATTGCTTGATTTGAAGTCTGTGACATACAAATTCCCATGCCTTACTCCATGAAATACTAGTCCCTTCTTTGCATTTTCAATCGTTGCACCATCCTCATCAAATGTGCACTTGAATCCCATGTCACAAAGCTTACCAATAGATAGGAGATTGAAATTGAGGGTTTCCACAAGAAAGACCTTGGAGAGATGGAGGTCCTCAGTAATGGCCACCTTGCCTGATCCTCTAACTCTCCCTTTTGTGATATCCCAAAAAGTCACTTTCTCACTGTCTTTGTCTTCATTAATGTTGGTGAACATGGTTGGCTTCCCGATCATATATTGGGTGCACCCACTATCAAGAATCCAATGAGTTAGTATCCAAAGCATTACTTGATTGACTTTCACTAACCTCATCATGACGAACCATGAGACCATCGTCATAATTAGGGATCCTTGCAATCCCCTCTTACAGTCTTCTCCTTATGCGATAGTGAGGAGCATGATACCTCCATTGTCCATGACCATCCCCCATGTGTATGTTATAGAGGTCGATGTAGTAGTGGGGAGGATCATAGAGACCAGTGACGTGCTCAAGCACGTGTCCCACTTGTGAGTGGAGCACAAGTATCATCTCCATGACCCTCTCAATTGAGAGTTCATGCCTTCTGTTGACTACCTCCTCAAGTAAGAAACCCCTCTCAGGAGCTGTGATTTGTTGGAGTAGCTTGTCAAATATGATGTAGATATGGCCTGATCTTCCGAGAGGTAAGGGGATAAACTCGAATTTGGAGAACTCGGCGTCAACGACCCGGCTTGAATCAGACACGATCCAACCCCGCAACCGTTACACCAAGCACAACTTGATTGTTCCTGCAAGCAAAATCGAGAACACAAGCAACAGAGGATAAACACGCAATCTAAAATTGCAAATATGGATGAAGCAAATCACAAGAAAAGGTTCAAGCTCTGAACACAAAAGGACTAATCGCCACAGTGGTGTAGAACAAGAACAGGGGCCCTGGATTACTGTAAAAGGACTTGTCGCCACAGTTACAATAATTCGATCAAGTTTCTCTCTGGAAAACTGAACTAAACAAAACCCGAAACTAAAAGACTGCGGCTACTGAGTTTATGTTGGAAACAGGGACGTCCTAGGGTTGGGGGTGACCAGGAGGGGCGCCGACAACATGGGCTTAAGGCCCGACATGGTACATGGCCAAGTTGGCCCAAAATAGGTGGCATAGCACCTTGTCATGGTCACATATTATGACTCACGACCCTTCTGGAGCTACGACCAGAACCAAAACGATGGCGTCATCGTCCCCTTTCCAACGCATCAAAGAACACCTCGTTTGGACGTCGGATGTGGGAGATATCATCAAACTGTGAAGGGGTGTCGGCTGAATCCGAGACGAACGCGTTGACCGAGTTGGTGCGGACTTGTAACTTGGGGAAGGCCATGATATGCGCGTATCCAGCATGGTGATGTTCTCATCAAAATACTTCAAGTGGTGCAATTTTTCAAAGACCTTTGAAGGAGTTTATCCTGCACACAAGATCATAAATCCTCAAGAAAGTCTCACAAAGGTCATCATTCGGATTTCTCATAACTTCATCAAATTGAAAGAAGAACTCCTATTGTCGAGCTCGATGAACGCGCTAGAATCAATCTTGTGGTGGAGGAGGTGGAGGCGCCGGAGTTGTAGTGGTGAGATTGATCATATCAAATGATCGAGTGAGCATTGTTGTTGGTGCTCCCCCTACACTAATGTGTGGTCCACCTGAAGTGCTTGAAGTAGAACTTGGAATGGCACTTGAGGTAGAGCTTGACGAAGCACTTGATGAAGAGTTTGGTGAAGGTCTCGATCCAAAGAGATTGTAGAAGCTATTGCAAGGCAATCTTGTAGAGGGATCAAAGAAGTTTGAGCTCGAGGCTACTTCTTTCCTTTTGCTTGAAGGTGCTTCACTATGTGCCTTGAACTTCTTCTTTCCCGCCAAGCTTGCGGTAATCTCCTTATCCTTGAAGAGTAGCCTAATCACATCATCAACAGAAAGACTCTTGTACATGATGAGATTGAGGGTGATGTAGAGGAGCTTGTTGCTAGGGAGCAAGGTGAGGATCTTCTCGACAATCAATATCTTGGGAAGCTTAGAAGTGGTCACCGTAATTCTGTCCATGGTACATCACAAGCGAATAAGTGAGTCAAGTAAGTCCTTATTCTCATAACTATGAAAAGTAAAGAACTCCTCAACAAGTGACTCAATAGCATGATCAATAAAAGGCTCACAAACAGCAATCCTAGTCATGCTAGTGGATCAAGCAAGATCAAGAGAAACATCATCATCACTCATCACAGTAGGCACACTAGTAGAGCAACCTATCAAATCATCACTAGTAGAGTCTAGGCACTTACTAGAACTAGGCACATCCACATAATCATCATCATACACATGATCATCGGTAAAGGTATTGGCAAAGTCCAAAAGAGTATCCATCAACTCATCCAAAATCATGGCATTTAGGTAGCTTTTCAAGCGATCCTTCCATGAGCCATGACTCAGCCCATCCCAACTCAAGGCGGTTAAGCCCTATGATGAGCACTTGGCTCTAATACCACTTGAAAGGACCGAGTGACCGAGAGGCGAGTGAATAGGGAACTCGCACTATATACCAAATTTGCCAATTCCTAAAACCGACCACTCAACACAACACCTACACAATTGTAGTGGTGATCACACCAGCAAGATAATAGTCCGATGAAAGGAACAACAACTTAAGCATACTAGTGGAACACACAAGGCAATACAACTCCTATTCAAGCTAGTGATAAAGACACGTAGAAGCAAACAACAAGCTAGTAATGTAGCCTACTCATACAATGCTACAAGAAAAGAAACTAGAGCACATAAGCATGAGTAGCACAACACATACAAGGGTGAGCAATCAAGCCAATGCAAATCTTGTACATGCTAGTGATCAAATGCGGAAGCTAAACACTACTGGCAAGTAAAGAAGCCTATTCATGCAAGTCTTCTAAGTAATCAACTAGAGCAAGGTGAACACACAAGCATGAATAGCACGGTATGTAAATGCGGAAAGTAAAGCATCATAGTAAGGAGTGGAGTAAGAGATGGCTCATGATTTTTTCCTGAAGTCTCAGAAGGATGGCGCCTTCCCCTACTCCTCGTTGGACCACTCTCGCCGGAGTTCCAGTCCCTCCCATCACCAATGTGGAGTTCTCGCCCACGAGCCTGCAATCACTCCCGGAGTGAAGACATGGTGCACGCCACCACTGCCAGCAAAGAACAAGCTCGCCTCCTTCGAGAACTTACCGGACTCCCTAAGCCGACACGTACACTCACTATTGATGGCCCTTTCACCGGCAGGCTCAAACCGTGTATAGATGTATGACAGCCTTCACAACCGATCATGATAGGCTCGATCACTGATACCTAACCGGTCTAGGTCTCACCATAGACCAAGAGTAACAACATAGATCATACCCTCAAGGGCACCCTAGCCTTAGATGTGCATCAATGCTCAAGTTACTCTCACTAGCACTCTCAAGATATGCAATATCTTCTCCTATTGCTCTCCTCTCTTCCTCTTGGCTCTCATAAAATTCTGCAAGCAATTCCACTGGCCATGAGAGGTCTCCAAGACCGCAGCAACAAAGTTATATAGTCTTCCAACCTCCAACTAGTCGTTGCTCCATGAGATTTTCTTTCTAGACACACTGACCGGACTGTCCAGTCACTGCCTCATCGGAACGTCCGATCACTCCTGGAACGACTCCGAGAGCTGTTGCCTTCACTGTGCTTGCAATCTCCTGTATTGACCGGACCGTCCGATCAGTTTCTTTCTCAACTAAAGAAACTTTCCAAAGCTTGCTTCCTCTTTGCCCCGCGCACATCTATACAGACCGGACCGTTCGGTCTATCCTGTCTCTACAGATCCAACATAGGCAGATTCCTCATTGAGTCTTCTTCTCTGGATTTCCTGTACACTTAGTGACCGTATAGTCCAATCTCCACAGACTCCTCCATCCGGTCACTCTGTCTAGAAGCTGAAACTCCTTGTCCTCGCTTGACTTCGTTTCTCGGCTTCTCCACTATCACCTAGTGCCTGTGATTTCACTTGGCATCCATGCACATCACTGACTAGACATGACCTAAGAGAAATGACCTAGACCCCCTTGATAGTCCGATTTTTCCTATGGACTCAAAGCTCTAACAACTAAACAAGTGTTTCGAACACTTGCTTCATAGCTTGTCCTTAGCCTTGATCGATCTTCATCAACCCTTAGACTCCATCAAGCTTCCATACTTGTGATCATTGTCATCAATCACCAAGGCAGCCGTCAACAATCATCATAGAGTAGAAAAGGTTTCCTACACGAATAATACTTGTGTAGACATTAGTCGCATCTCATGTTTGTCATTCATCACCAAAACACTCATACCTCGGGGTGACCTCAATGGTCATGATCCCCGGCTCTCATACCATGTACAACACAAGAGATGATTAGAGAAGCCACACACGATCATGATGGCCGGGGTTCCATTTATATATTGATGAGTTAGGTCAGGAATATAGGATTGGTTAAGATCCAACAACCTATAGTTATCCTATTCACTAACAACTGTGACGTTACTGTTTCTAGCTGCCTTAGTGGCGTAAGCAAGAATTGAACCTCATACACAATCCTACCACTACCTGCAACACGTCTTGGAATACAAATCTACTTTAATTCATATTTGAGTTGACAAATTATATTGTTGTGCGCACAAACATATTTTTCTTTATTAGAACTAGAGGTTAGAAGCCGTACAGGCTACTATATCTATATCTATATATATATATATATATATATATATATATATATATATATATATATATATATATATATATATATATTACAAAATATAATTTCAATCATTTTTTTATGAAATAACATCTCAATGACACATGGGTGTTTAAATGAAAAAGAACACGAAATGATGTGGAATAGAACTTAATGAGCAAAATGTAAGCACTAGAATTTGATGAAATTATTTCAATATGGTTCACACAACAGAGTTGCTATTCTCTTTTCTTTTGAGAAACCGGAGACAAGAGATGGGAGAACTGTTTTCTTAATTCACTTTCAAGCGGTTATGTGCATGGGGCTCACCGCTGCTGCATGCTTGCAAACCAGAGCCTACTTATCCAATCAAGCAATTCAGATGCGTTCACACCTGGGTTCTGGGGTCCACCACTTGAGCCTTGCCTTAGAGCACCCGCAATGTTCCGCCAAACCGAACGAGTATGGTTCGGTTTGATTTTTGGACGGTTCGACCCCATAATGTATGTGGGTCCTACTAGACAGTAAAAGAAACTTTTTGTTGCTCTCTCAACTCCTCTTCATGCGGTGATTTCGCACGGTAGAGGGCCAATAACATATGCAGAAATATTATTTTATTTACTATGGTTTTGTTCAAACCGAACCAACTTCTTGGTTCGCTTTTCAATTCTGACACATATGGTTCGATACCCACAATGTGTATGGTTCGAGTTTTGTTTCTCACGGTTCGCTTTTTCACAACGTTGTGGGTGCTCTTAGGGTAAGCTAAACTCTCAAATTTTAGCATCTTCATATGCAGAGGGGAGTCCCCCTATTCAGATTTGAACTCCTATATATCTCTCCATGCACTTTAACAGATCTCGTAAACTTGTTTTATACTCAATTCTCCCACATGTGAGATGTTGGAGAAAGGAGAAATGAGACCTCTCACATGTAGGGAATGGATAGGAGATCGTTTTGGATATATTTTCCCTTAAAATAAATATAGGAGGTCAAGATTGAGGTCGGTTAAAGATGCTCAAATGACTGATTCCATCATTAAATGGATGCCACGGGGGAGAAGCTGACATTCGGATCTCAACTCTACCGCGTTAGTTGGATCAGCGGGGACGTCATAGTAGTGTCACCAGAATGTTTGCACGTGTCCGGTTCTTGAATAGCTAATTTGCAGACAGTGGTCGCGCTTCGAAAACTGATACACAGTACTCTTCTTCTCTACAAACAAATCGGAACACTATGCTACAAGTTATCTGCAGCCTCCACGGCATTCCTATATATACCAGCCGCATACTTAGAGGAGCACTCATCAAGCGCGTCAGGTTTTCTCTTGTGAACGATCTCACGGGCTGCCTGCATAAGACCAGCAAAAAGCAACGTGACATGGCTCCATTACTGGCGACATCGGTCAGATGGTCACTCCATGGAAAGACGGCTCTTGTCACCGGCGGTTCACGCGGCATAGGGTACGTAGTTCTCCCTTTATCCACCAGCAGCCAAGAATTCTGTTCATATAGTACCTATAGGATTTGATATGTGTGGGCAGGCGTGCGGTGGTCGAAGAGCTGGTGGCGCTGGGAGCGGCCGTGCACACTTGCTCCTGTGACGAGGTGGAGCTATGCCAGCGCCTTGTCGAGTGGGAGGCAAGGGGCTGCCCCGTTACCGGGACTGTCTGTGACATCTCCGTGCGGGACCAAAGGGACCGTCTGATCGACGAGGTCACTCGCCGTTTCAGTGGCAAGCTCGACATCCTTGTGAGCAGCCCTCTTTACATTTCTTTCTACACCCGTATTCATACAGTTTGATATTGATAATAAGTTTATTCTAATCTATATCTACTATATATCTGATTACCATATCAGTGACTGCATAAAATTAGAAGTATCTGAACACTGGCCATTTATATATCAGATAAGGGAAGGATTATATCAAACTTTTCTTTCTGCAATTACATCCTGCTCCAGGGCAGGTGGTACCGCAGCTATCCAAACCGCCGAACTGAATTCCCGTCAGGCGTATTTAGCTAGCTCATGTGCTATATTGAGTTCTGCTCTCTCTTCACTCGGTTTACCTTTAATTCGCTTCCATTGCCTGAGATCCGTTAGAGCAAGTATTATGATGTACAGTCAGCAGGCGAAATGGACAATGTCCATGTCAGAAAAATCATCATTGGCAGAGAGAAAAGGAGAGAGAGAGAGAGTGAAGCGGGTGACTCACGAAGCAACAGCCAGAGCGGGCGCTTCGCGCTTATGTGAGCTGCCATTCGCTGAGTTTGTTACTACAACAAAGAAGTGCATTAAATGTCGGTGGGCCAGGTAGCTAAAGCATCGTAGAAATCTCCTGGCGTTCTTTTTCACTGGCAGCTAACGTAACCATTATTAGACACATCGAAGTAGTCTCCAAAATAAGATAATGGGTGTGTTTATTTTTTAGATCTAAATTTTAATGAGGTTATATCAATTATTAAAACGCTAGCTGGTCTCTAATAATGATGCAGCACTGGTCTGGCCAGTCTGCTCGATATGTCGGTGGGCCAGGTAGCTAAAGCATCATAGAAATCTCCTGGCGTTCTTTTTCACTGGCAGCCAACGTAACCATTATTAGACACAGCGAATGAGTAGTCTCCAAAATAAGATAATGGATGTGTTTATTTTTTGGGTCTAAATTTTAGTGAAGTTATATCGATCGTTAAAACACTAGCTGGTCTCTAATAATGATGCAGCACTGGCCTGCCCACAGTCTGCTCGATAAAACTTGCATCAACATTAATTTTGGCCCACCCCTCATCTGGTCATTCTGGTGCCACCCATCTAGCTTAGCTGGTGTGCACTCTCTGCTTTCTTCGACCTGCTTCTTTGTTCTTTCCATAGCCGTTGGATACATGGGTCGCTTGCCTTTGACATCGTCTAGCTCCAGTCGCTGCAGGTTATTAAGCGAGTTGTTACATAGTATAGTCAGGCTATTTACTGATCCTACTTGCGAAAATCTTCCTCCGTGGGTAATTGTGTTCCTATCAGTGTCCATTTCTTCCACATCGTCATTAGGAAAACTGCTATCTTCTCTCGCTGTAGTTCCTGTAGCACTAGCAAAAGCCAATCAGGTCCTTGCATTTTGGTCTCAGCAATATCTGGCAGTGGCAAATTTTTCCTCATTTCCTCATATACTGTACGAGAGTGTGGACAGCAGAGCAGGACTGCATGGGGGGCTGTCTCCGGTTCTGCCCGACATACAAGTGTCCATTTGTACAATGTGCCGCTCTTTCTTATTAGGAAGAAATTTCTCTGCAGCCGTGCTATAAACTTTGTGATTTGCAGCACCGCTCAGATGTAGGCCATGTGTATCCTAAACTCAATCTCAAAGTAGCCTGCCTCCCACGTTAAGCCACTCCCGTAAACCAACTATCGATGCTAGCGAGCCGAGCTCGGCTCATGTAAACAAACAAAGAACTGATTCAGCCGTAAGCCTGTCAGAAAAGAAACATGTGGAGCCGACCGAAGTCGCTTAACATGGGAGACAGGCTGATTTGAGACTGAGTTTGGGGTACACGTGACCTACATCTGAGCGTTGCTGCAAATCAAAAAGTTTACAGCACCGCTACAGAGAATTTCCTTCCTATTAGTGTTATAAATATTATTAAGTAACAATTGGGTGCATGTGACAGCCCTGTTTTTTTGAGCAAATTGAAAAAAAAATCTTACTCTTACTATGAGTGGGACCCGTAGGCCCCACCTGCCAGGACCAAATCCTCAGCATCGCCGCCGCCCGCGCAGGGGCAGCGCTGGTGCGCGTGCGCGTGCTGGAGGCGCGATGCAGTCCTGCAACCGGGCCCCACTACTGCTCGACCAAGGGGATTTTTACCCCGACTCTTTTCTCTCTCGCTCTCTTCTCTCATCTCTCCTACTCTCGGTTCTCTTTCCCCCTCTGTTTCTCTTCCGTTTCCACCGAAGCAAACCCAAAGCTCGAGCTCCCGCCGTCGCTGTCGCCTCCCCGACCAGGCCAGCGCTTCAAACCGTCGCACAGACCCCCTCCCAATCCTTCTCCATGGCCGCCCAGCACCGCCTCCCGCCATAGCTCGTGAATCGGAGCGTTTTCATCTCGGTGAGCACCGGCGACCTCCTCTATTTCCTCTCAAAATTATCTTGCTATGTTAATACGTAGTCCAATCCCTTAAGATGTAAGGTTGCTAACTTGGTTGCGATTCAGCCGGGACCTTTGTTGTTTTCTTTCATCCAGGGACGGTCCCTTGCTCTGAGTTTTTCCAGCCGCCGTCGCTGAGCCGAAGCCGCCGTCTGCCGCCGCCCGCCGTCGCCTTGATTCCGGTGAGCCCCCGCCGCTGCCGACTCCTCCTTCGGATTTCCCCTTCTGTGCCGCCCCTACCTTTGGTCTTGGTTGACTGAGCCGAGCTCAGGAGCGAGCTCGAGCTCCGGCGGCAGAATCGCTGCGCGTGAGCGCACGCGAGCTTGGGAGCTCCCTGGAGCTCGACCACATCCTTTGGAGGATGGGCCGTCCAGTGGCCCGTAAGGCCGCTGTTAATTGGACTGCCCTTTTTTTTCAGATTAATGTATACGAAAATAATTCCAGACCTTAGATAAATCATAGCTAATGAATTAGAGCTCAGTAATCGTGGGACCAATTTTGTTAGGTTCCAAATAATTTTTTCTATCACCTTATGAAAGAAAAGTAAATATTTATTTTATATGATTTTTAGGCATTTAATTAAATATTAGAAATACTCTTTTTAATTGTTAATTACTTTATTAATTCCTGAATTAATGTCTTACCCTAATAGGTTGCTATTAATTAATAATGGGGTTATTAAGGGTAATTAACTATAATTGAGCATGCCACTCCCTTGTCATTAGTAGACGTAATCACGTTTAATTTGAAGGAAATACTTCAGACAAGAGTAACTAGGTTCTTGTTTACTATTTATTCGCGCCGCCATTTCAAGCATCGTATTTTGCATTCATGCATTGCTAGCACTAACTTACAATGTATCGACGAATCGCATAGGACCGGAGATCGTCGAGCAGTCTGTCGAGAGTGGACCCGAGGTGGTGATCGTCGAGCCTGACTCTACACCTGCACCGCCGTACTCGAACGAACCACAAGGCAAGCCCCGGTGCATCCCACCTATATTTTTAAATTCTTTCTTTTATCACAGTCAGTCGAGTCATGATTGTGCACTAGGTTCTAGGAATTGATTGACACCCACCTGCATTACTACCATATCCTATGATGTTTTTATACTATACAGGTACCGGTAGCACGATAGGCGTTATGCTTATGTCATAGGAATATTGGTAGCACTGTATAGGATGATCTTAAAGCATAGAGGCTTTAAGTTGAGTGAGATCTTTGAGAATTCAAATGAAAGATGATGATGATGATGAGATCGGGCGAGCCCCGTAGGGGAAAGGGCAAAGACCGGATCTTGCAAGGTGGTTGCCCCGTCCATGTCAGATTTAGGACCAAGCCGTTGGCGGCTCCGTGAACAAGTATTGAATAGTACCGATCTACATGTTGGTATATGGGACCCTAACAACCTCAGTGGTAGGACATAGCCAACTTTCTTTTGCCGGCTGGTAGTGAGATTGAAGTCTCACGGGAGGGAAATGGTGGTCGCTCACGGATAACGTCTGGGACTGGTATCACGTGGGGTCTCCATATTTCCGGAGAAGTTGGAAATGGATCGACCTCTGGTTGGGGTTAGAGGGAAAGGTTGTCATATACGACCAATGCGGTGCGTATGTGTCGTGTAGTCGGGTTTTACCCAGCTGGTTGAAATTGATTCGAGTCGCTGTCCCTCGTAGCAATGAGTACCGCTTGTTCACTTGGCGCAAGCATAGATAATTGAGAGTAATAAGAGAAGGAGAGTTGTTTCAGTTAAATAATTTCTTTGCTTGCAAGAACTTGATTGCAATAGTACATGAAGCAAACCTTATTCCTAATGAACTTAATCTTGAGCTAAAAGATGAAAGTAGATATCCACTATTAGTGCTGTTTTTCGCAAGTCTGAGTCAACCCACCAGCCAAAGGCCAATACATTCTAGGTGTTGGCCTTAGCGAGCCATGTTGACGGGTCAGTCTTGCGGAGTATATTAGATACTTAGGGCTTTGTCCATGTTGGTTTTAGGTGGTGAGCCATCTTCCTATGGCTGCTCCGAGAATATGCTAGGAGAAGGGCAACTTCCAGAAGGAGGATCCATCCAGTGGGAACGCATCCCGTCTCCTCAAGAGTACAAGATGATCGTGTTCTGGGAGCATAGTTTAGATAATGAAATAAAGCTCCTCGTTGCTAACAGTTCGTGTTTAGATTTTCAAACACTTTGTTGTAATAAATGTTTTTTCGCTGCAAAACTCTGGTTTGTTTTCCGAAAACTTGGTTGTATTATACCATGATGTAATATATTCTGGGCTTGTAAGAATGTATGTGCTATTGTAACTCGCGTCGTCGAGTGTCCTCCTGTACATGATCCTGGTTATCCCAGAGGGGATGTCACAGCTGGTATCAGAGCAATACAGGAGTAATGGCATATCATTCTCAAGTCGGTTTTCAAAATGCTACTTGCAAAATTTCTATAGGACCCCACAAGTGAGAACGACGGGTTAGTAAGACGCTAGAAGTCATGAGTAGATGTTGCTATTCGATTTAGAATATGTAACTAACTACTAACTTATTAACTTTCGTTTGCATATTGCATGCATCATATAAATCATCTCACTAAATTGCAATCTTGGGGTTTTAATGGTTAAGTCTCTAGACTTAGTTTTGTTTTGTTACTGTTGTTGCTTTGTTTTCACTATGGGAAGAAGTGTTTAACATGTTAAACCTTTTTCCTGCAGATGCCACGGGGTCGCAGACGTGTGCGCGAGTTTGACGTGCAGGAGGCATGTAACATGGACTTAGAGCGTCAGCTCCACGACACAGAGATGCGACTAGTAGAGGCTACCTAGCAGGGGAACAACCAGCGTGTTGTTTATCGACGACAGTTTCAGCCAGATAGTCAGCGGATTGCTGCACTCGAGGGACAGATTGTGGAGCTTACTGGAGACCGTGATGGTTTTCACCAGAGGGCGATAGACCTTGAGGGCCAGATGACAGGACTTACCGACGAGTGTGGCATGGCTCGCCAGAGGGTCGCACTGGTAGAGGGTGAGTTAGTAGGTGTCGCTCAGCAGCGTGACCAGGTTGTAGAGGTTACTTGACATTGCAGCCCAGAGGGACCACCTCCAGCTACAGGTTCAACACCTTATACAAGAGCAGCAGATGTTTGACGAGCACCACCTAGACCTTCACCACCAGCATGAGGAGTTGCAGCAGCAGTAGCAGCAGGGACAGGCAGGGGGTGACGAGGCTCCTGTGTCGGGCCTTGACTCTGAGGGACCCCCTGTTGCGCCAGACGACGACGTTGTGTCAGATGGGGACAGTCACGCACCACCACAGTAGATGGTGCGGGGATTAGGCTAGCAGTAGGAGAGTAGCAGCAGTGGACTAGGAGTAGCAGAGTAGCCACATTTTTGCTGACAGGATGTCAGATTGTATAGTCACCGGGTAGTATGCTGGAGATAGGGTTGTTTAGTTAGATGGCGATAGTCGCGGCATTTTGCTGACGTAGGTCAAATTGTATAGTAGGTCGACGGTAGACCTCCCCACTATAGCAGTTTGTACTACTAGTAGTAGAAAACTCATGTATTAGGTTGCTAATAAATAAAAGTGGATGTTTTAGTAGTTTCTTTCAGTTGAATGTGTTGTATTGCCAGAGGCATTTTGATGTTAATACCTGTTAATCTTGTTGCTCCGCAGAGATGACCAGTGGTGGTAATGGCATCAGTGATGTGGAACGACAGCAGTGTCACTTATGCCAAGAAAAAGACATTCGCATAGCAGAATTGGAAAATCAACTACGGGTTAGAGAGGAATGGCTGGTCATCTAAGATAGTCAGTTAAATGACAAGGATGAACAACTTGCAAGTAGGGATCAACAACTTGCAACAGCTAGTCTTACGATCCGACAACTAGAGGAGGATTTGATTCAAATGCATAATAATATGTTGAATCAAGAATTTGAGCAACAACGATTAGAGGAAGAGGAAGATGAACCAGAGGAGATTATGGATGCAGAGTCGGTGATAGACATGACAGAGATTCTGCCACTGCAGGATGGGGGTTCAAGAGTAGAGGACTCCGGGAATCAGGAAGTGACCTCCACGCTTCGTTCGGTTTAATGAGTGTTAAAGTGTTGTACCTTGTACTTTAGCAAGAAAAGAAGTGGGAGTAAATATGTAGTAGCTATAAGTGGCATGACGAATAAAGTTAGTGTGAACTATGGATGCTGACCCATGCTTTGTGTCAAATGTTAAGTTGCTATAATAAATAGTTGTTTTATGAAAAGTTGTGCCATGAAAATGTTATTGCCAATTATTCCTGTTTCACTCGTAAGTCATGAGTTATTAATGCAAAGATTTTTCTTGGACATAATGGCTAAAACAGGAAATGGAAGTGGTGCGGAGAATTCACAAAATGGGGGAACGAAAGTACCACCACCTCCACCCACGTTGGCACAAGCTATTGTAACTATACTAAACTCTGGAGCAGCACAGGAGGACTTACTACGTCAATTAGTTCGGGATCCCACTCCACAAGAGAATCATCAGAGTCATCATGCTCCAGATAATCAAGCAACTTATTCGGACTTTCTAGCTACCCGTCCGCCTATTTTTTTTGGATGCCGGAGAACCTCTGGAAGTGGACCATTGGTTAAGCACTATCGAATCTAAACTGGAGTTAATACCTTGCACGGATACCCAGAAGACCTTGTTTGCCGCCCAACAGTTGCAAGGGATTGCAGGAGCCTGGTGGGCAAATTACAGGGCAATGCGTCCACCTAACCATCAGTATACCTGGACAGAGTTTACTAAGGCTTTTTGCGAGTATCATATTCCAGAAGGTATTGTGGACCAGAAGCGAAATGAATTTCTGGCATTAAAGCAAGGAGATATGACCATGCATGCTTACTCAAAGGTATTCTACCGTCTTGCCCATTATGCCCCAGAATATGTGGATACGGAAGTCAAGAAGAAGGTTCGCTTCAAAGGAGGGTTAACTACAAAGCTGCAGTGTCGCATTGTTCTGAACAGGATTGCTCGCTTCAATGAATTCGTCAGTGATGCTATTATCCTAGAAGATTCTCTTCGCATCCACAAAGCTGCAAAGGATAAAGAGAAGATGTCCATGGGCCAGGGGAGTGGAAGACCATCCAAGTACAGGTTGGTGTACACATTGCCAACAGGTCAGCGCTATCGTGCCATACCTTCCCACCCAACTAACTATCGGGCACCTCAGCAGCCAGCACAATGCTATCAATCCCGCCCACCACAGCAGTAGCAGAATGTGCAGCAACCTCGACAAACTTATTCAGTACCACCGCCAAATACTCTACCATGTTATAATTATGGTCGTCCTGGACACTTTGCTCGAAGTTGTCCCTATCCACCGAAGACATCAAATGCACCACGTCCTCAAGGATCAGGACCCAATCAGCAGAAAAATCAGCCCAAGAATACACAAGTGAAAACCAGGCGTGCTAATTTTACTACGGCTGAGGAAATACCAGAAGGAGGACAAGTTCTTGCGGGTATGTTTTCTATTGCTAATCATCCTACTATGGTACTATTTGATTCCGGAGCTACTCATAATTTCATCAGCAAAGCATATGTTCAACAACATTATGTCCTACCATCCAAATTGTTATGCCCATATCTCATTTCAATACCTGGGGATAGAATACTTGCAAATCAAGAAGTTCCAAACCTACCACTAAAACTGGGTAGTAAAGCTTATTCTACATCCTTGATCATTTTGGAAGGGCAAGGGTTAGATGTAATTCTTGGTATGCAATGGATGAGTTTCTATAAGGCAGTCCTTGATATAGCTTCCCGCACCGTATATTTGGACTCACCTATCCATGGCTGAGATTCTTTGACTTTAACTAACCCACAAACCCTCTTGCCAATGGTTAATAAAGTCATTGGTAAAAGTCTAGAAGAGATACCAATAGTCTGTGAATACCCAGATGTGTTTCCAGACGATTTACCAGGTTTACCTCCTGAGCGGGAAATAGAATTCAAGATAGAGCTTCAACCTGGAATAGCACCGATATCTCGAAGATCTTATCGGATGCCTCCTAATGAACTTGCTGAGCTGAAAGTGCAGTTACAGGAATTATTGGACAAAGGATACATACACCCAAGTTCATCACCTTGGGGTTGTCCAGCCTTGTTTGTCAATAAAAAGGATCAAACTTTGAGATTATGTGTGGATTATCGGCCGTTAAATGCCATTACTATCAAGAACAAATACCCACTTCCTCGGATTGACATATTATTTGATCAATTGATGGGAGCCAAGGTGTTCTCTAAAATAGACCTTCGATCGGGATACCACCAGATCCGAATTAGAGCTGAAGACATACCTAAGACAGCTTTCTCTACCAGGTATGGACTTTATGAATACCTAGTGATGTCTTTTGGTCTGACCAATGTACTGGCACATTTCATGTACCTTATGAACTCAGTATTCATGCCGGAATTGGACAAGTTCATAATGGTCTTTATAGATGATATTCTGATCTACTCCAAGTCAGAAGAGGAGCATGCTCAACATTTGCGCATTGTTCTACAACGCCTAAGAGATCACCAATTGTATGCCAAGTTTAGTAAATGTGAATTTTGGTTGTAGAAAGTACCATTCTTGGGTCATGTGATTTCCTCAAAAGGTGTAGCGGTCGATCCCAATAATGTTCAGAAGGTATTGGTTTGGGAGCCACCCAGGTCAGTCACTCAAATCCAAAGCTTTCTAGGTTTGGCAGGCTACTACAGAAGGTTTATTCCTAATTTCTCAAAGATTGCTAAACCAATGACAAAACTACTTGAAAAGGACAAGAAATATGAACGGGATAATGAATATGATGAAGCTTTCCAAACTCTAAAGAAATTACACACAACTGCTCCAGTATTAGCCCAACCGGATTTGACGAAGCCATTTGACGTATACTGTGATGCCTCTGGTACAGGACTTGGTTGTGTCCTTATTCAAGAAGGTCGAGTAATTGCATATGCATCACGACAACTTAGGAAGCATGAGGAACACTACCCAACCCATGATTTGGAATTGGCATCAATAGTTCTAGCCCTGAAAATTTGGCGACACTATCTCTTGGGAAATTTGGTACACCTCTACACGGACCATAAGAGTCTCAAGTACATATTTACCAAAGCAGATCTGAATATGCGTCAAAGAAGGTGGTTAGAACTAATCAAGGATTATGAGATCGAGATCCATTATCATCCTGGCAAGGCAAATGTTGTGGCCGATGCTTTAAGTCGAAAAGTGCATTGCAATAACCTCACCACTCTGCTACTGACGAAGGAGTCGAGGAAAGAAGTAAGTGAACCCAGTCTTCGTGTTCTTCCATATGGGGTACTAACCAACTTGGCACTTATTCCCACTATTCATGAGGATATTGTGATGGCTCAGAAGAAAGATGTGGGTATACAACATATAAAAAGGCGATTAAAGATTGGAGAGGTAAAATGTTTTCGAGAAGACGACGAAGGTATTATTTGGTTTAAGAATAGACTGGTAGTCCCTAAAGACTTCAACCTTCGTAAGAAAATTTTGGATGAAGCTCATACTTCTAAGTATTCCATTCATCCTGGAACTAACAAGATGTATTAGGATTTAAAACAAAGATTTTGGTGGACAAGAATGAAGAGAGAGATAGCAAGGTATGTCACTGAATGTGATACTTGTCGACGAGTAAAGGCAGATCACTTAAGGATGGCAGGACCACGTCAACCCTTAAGTATACCTGCTTGGAAATGGGAGGACATCAGTATAGATTTTATTGTTGGCTTACCATTAAGCCCACGGAAGCACAACTCTATCTGGGTTATTATTGACAGGTTAACCAAGTCCGCTCATTTCATACCCGTGCATACTCAGTATACTGTGGAGAAGTATGCTGAGCTTTACATATCTCGCATTCTCTGCTTGCATGGGGTACCAAAAACCATTATCTTGGATAGAGGAGCTCAATTTATTTCTAGATTTTGGGATCATATACATAAATACCTTGGAACTCAATTGATTTGAAGTTCCGCATACCACCCTCAAATGGATGGGCAAATAGAGCGAATCAATCAATATCTGGAAGATATGCTTCGCGCATGTGTGTTGACATATAGCAAAGATTGGGAAAGATGTTTACCCTTGGCAGAATTCTCATACAACAACAGCTATCAAGAGAGCATCGGTATGTCGCCATTCCAAGCCTTATATGGACGTAGTTGTTGTACACCACTAAATTGGTCTGAAAGTGGTGAAAGGATAATCTTCGGCCCAGATATGGTAAAAGATGCTGAAGAACGAGTGCGTCTAATTCAACAAAATCTGAAGCGGGCCAAGTCATGACAACTCAGCTATACAAATAAAAGGCGATGAAAGTTGATATTCGATGTTGGAGATCATGTATATTTACGAGTGTCCCCCACGAATGGCGTTCAACGTTTTGGACTCAAAGGGAAATTGGCACCGCGATATATTGGACATTTTGTTATTCAAGAACAATGTGGACCCGTAGCCTATCGATTGGAATTGCCAACATATCTCTCTGGAGTTCACAATGTTTTTCATGTATCTCAACTGAAGAAGTGTCTGAAAGCACCAGTGGACGTTGTTATTTAAAAAGTGGAGCAATTGCAGCCCGACTTAACATACGACGAGCATCTAGTCAAAATTATTGATACAAAAGATCGAGTGACACGACACCGAACTATCAAATTTTACAAGGTCCAGTGGAGTAACCATTCTGAAAGGGAAGCTACTTGGGAACAAGAAGAATTCTTACAAACACATTATCCAGCATTTCTCCAGACCGTGACTTCTTAGTATCGTGCATTTCTGAATCTCGGCACGAGATTCCTGTAAGGGGGGAGGACTGTGACAACCCTATTTTTTTTTTGAGCAAATTGAAAAAAAAATCTTACTCTTACTATGAGTGGGACCCGTAGGCCCCACCTGCCAGGTCCAAATCCTCAGCACCGCCGACGCCCACGCCAGGGCAGCGCTGGCGCGCGCGCGCGTGCTAGAGGCGCCACGCTGTCCTGCAACTGGGCCCCACCACCGCTCGACCCAGGGGATTTTTACGCCGACTCTTTTCTCTCTCGCTCTCTTCTCTCATCTCTCCTACTCTCGGTTTTCTTTCCCCTCTGTTTCTCTTCCGTTTCCACCGAAGCGAACCCAAAGCTCGAGCTCCCGCCATCGCTGTCGCCTCCCCGACCAGGCCAGCGCTTCAAACCGTCACGCAGACCCCCTCCCAATCCTTCTCCGTGGCCGCCCAGCACCGCCTCCTGCCATAGCTCACGAATCAGAGCGTTTTCTTCTCGGTTAGCACCGGCGACCTCCTCTGTTTCCTCTCAAAATTCTCTTGCTATGTTAATCCATAGTCCAATCCCTTAAGATGTAAGGTTGCTAACTTGGATGCAATTCGGCTGGGACCTTTGTTGTTTTCTTTCATCCAGGGACGGTCCCTTGCTCCGAGTTTTTCCGGCCGCCATCACTGAGCCGAAGCTGCCGTCTGCCGCCGCCCGCCGTCGCCTTGATTCCGATGAGCCCCCGCCGCTGCCGACTCCTCCTTCGGTTTTCCCCTTCTCTGCCGCCCCTACCTTTGGTCTTGGTTGACTAAGCCGAGCTCGGGAGCGAGCTCGAGCTCCGGCGGAAAAATCGCTGCGTGCGAGCGCACGCGAGCTCGGGAGCTCCCTAGAGCTCGACCACATCCTTTGGTGGATGGGCCGTCCGGTGGCCCATAAGGCCACTGTTAATTGGACTGCCCTTTTTTTCAGATTAATGTATACGAAAATAATTCCAGACCTTAGATAAATCATAGTTAATGAATTAGAGCTCCAGTAATCGTGGGACCAATTTTGTTAGGTTCCAAATAATTTTCTCTATCACCTTATGAAATAAAAGTAAATATTTATTTTATATGATTTTTAGGCATTTAATTAAATATTAGAAATACTCTTTTTAATTGTTAATTACTTTGTTAATTCCTGAATTAATGTCTTACCCTAATAGGTTGCTATTAATTAATAATGGGGTAATTAAGGGCAATTAACTATAATTGAGCATGCCACTCCCTTGTCATTAGTAGACGTAATCACGTATAATTTGAAGGAAATACTTCAGACAAGAGTAACTAGGTTCTTGTTTACTATTTATTTGTGCCGCCATTTCAAGCATCGTATTTTGCATTCATGCATCGCTAGCACTAACTTATGACATATTGATGAATCGCATAGGACCGGAGATCATCGAGCAGTCTGTCGAGAGTGAACCCGATGTGGTGATCGTCGAGCCTGACTCCGCTCCTGCACTGCCGTACTCGGACAAACCACAAGGCAAGCCCCGGTGCATCCCACCTATGTTTTTAAATTCTTTCTTTTATCATAGTCAGTCGAGTCATGATTGTGCACTAGGTTCTAGGAATTGATTGACACCCACCTGCATCACTACCATATCCTATGATGTTTTTATACTATACAGGTACCGGTAGCACGATAGGCGCTATGCTTATGTCATAGGAATATCGGTAGCACTGTATAGGATGATCTTAAAGCATGGAGGCTTTAAGTTGAGTGAGATCTTTGAGAATTCAAATGAAAGATGATGATGATGATGAGACCGGACGGGCCCCGTAGGGGAAAGGGCAAAGACTGGGTCTTGCAAGGTGGTAGCCCCATCCATGTCAGATTTAGGATCGTTGGCGGCTCCGTGAACAAGTATTGAATAGTACCGATCTACATATTGGTATATGGGACCCAGTAAGTTGATGTACCGTAACAACCTCAGTGGTAGGATGTAGCCAACTTTCTTTTGCCGGCTGTTAGTGAGATTCAAGTCTCACGAGTGGGAAATGGTGGTCGCTCATGGATAACATCTGGAACGGGTATCACGTGGGGTCTCCATATTTTCGGGGAAGTTGGAAATGGATCGACCTCTGGTTAGGGTTAGAGGGAAAGGTTGTCATATACAACCAATGCGATGCGTATGTGTCATGTAGTCGGGTTTTACCCAGCTGGTTGAAATTGATTCGAGTTGCTGTCCGTCGCAGCAATGAGTACCGCTTGTTCACTTGGCGCAAGCGTAGATAATTGAGAGTAATAAGAGAAGGTGAGTTGTTTCAGTTAAATAATTTCTTTGCTTGCAAGAACTTGATTGCAATAGTACAGGAAGCAAACCTTATTACTAATGAACTTTATCTTGAGCTAAAAGATGAAAGTAGAAATCCACTATTACTGTTATTTTTCGCAAGTCTGAGTCAACCCACCAGCCAAAGGCCTATACATTCTAGGTGTTGGCCTTAGCGAGCCATATTGATGGGTCAGTCTTGCGGAGTATATTAGATACTCAGGGCTTTGTCCATGTTGGTTTTAGGTGGTGAGCCATCTTCCTATGGCTGGTCCGAGAATATGCTAGTAGAAGGGCAACTTCTGGAAGGAGGATCCATCCAGTGGGAACGCATCCCGTCTCCTGAAGAGTAGAAGGTGATCGTGTTCTGGGAGCATAGTTTAGATAATGAAATAAAGCTCCTCGTTGCTAACAGTTCGCGTTTAGATAATGAAAATATATGATATTTTTTTATAAAAAATGAATAAGATAAATGGTTAAAGTTAACAAAAAAAGTCAATGGCGATAACAGTTTAGAAGGAGGAAGTATAAATTTAGAGCTATACTTCTGATGTGCCCAATGGAATTAGTTAAGTGATGCTAAAAGGTTTTAAACGGTTTCATTCAACAAGACTGCAAGACATTTTGTTTGAATTGATGCTCCTTTACAGTCTTCATGTTCCTGTTTGTTATTTATGTCAACATTTTGTTTGCTATGTTAGGTAAATAATGCTGGGATAGCGATAAGAAAGTCAGCAATGGAACATTCGGCCGATGAATATTCAATTTTGGTGGCCACTAATCTTGAATCTGCATATCATTTGTCCCTACTTGCACATCCGCTTCTTAAAGCCTCAGGGTCAGGCAGCATTGTTTTCATATCTTCCATTGCTGGAGTGGTAGCCTTATTTAGCGGACCTATTTATGGTATGACAAAAGGTAACTGCCGTACTTTATATTGGTTCGTGATACCTATGGCATGAAGAATAACCAGATCGTGGTAGTTCTTTTCAGCTGCCTTGAACCAATTATCGAAGAACTTAGCATGTGAATGGGCAAAAGACAACATCAGAACAAACTCTGTGGCTCCAGGTTACATCTCAACGTCACTGACAGAAGGAGTAAGGGCATTGTTTTTTTGAGTGTGAATATAAGAGATATAGGCGACAGTACCCATCAATCCCTTTCTTCCTTTTCTTTTTTCTTTAGGCAGGCTGTAAAATAATTTTTATATATGAATCTAGTGTGCCTTTAGAATATCCCATGTTTATAAGTTTTAAAACATATTATTAAATTACGAATATGTTGAGCACTACAAATTGATATGGCACAACATGCTAATTACATTTCTGAAAAAAAACATGCTAATTAACATCCTTAATGATGTTGCTGAAGTGTGGAGTACCTGCGTGGATAGGAATTAGCTAGCCCGCCTTTATTATGCTCATGATGCAGAACTAATATTTGACCAGCAGAGTTGAAGGAACCGTAACCTCCTTTCAAAATTTTGTTTTCCCAGATTTTTTTAGACAAGCGACTGAAGGACAATATTATGCGTCGAGCTCCGATCAGGCGTGCCGGGGAACCGGAGGAAATATCGTCTGTGGTTGCTTTTCTTTATATGCCTGGTTCAAGTTACATAACTTAGAAGAGGTACTTCAACAAAAAAAGGGCAAAGAAAAAGACCTCAAGAAGAAGTTCTCACACAAGGCTCTTGTTGGGGAGTGGACAAGCGACAACTCAAGTGAAGCATCCTCCTATTCAAGTGATGATGATGAAGTGGCCGACCTAGCCATGACCAAGACCACACTTCCACGAGCACTTCCCCCACCTCCCATGTGCCTCATGGCCACGAGCCAACTTGGGGAGAGTGAGGATGAGAGCAGCTACAACAGCGATGATGAGGAGCTCGCCTGCGCTGAGCTTTGGAGTATGCTTGAGCAAGCCCATGACATCGCCGCCAAGAAATCCAAAATGTTGGATGTGGTAAGAAAAGAATATAAGTTGGATAAGGACCGTGTTGGTGATCTTGAGAGTGAGCTCAAGGACCTTGTCACATCTCATGAGGCCCTAAACAACAGTTATGACAAACTCAAGGGTGATCATGTAGAACCATTTATTTTGGAGGAATAGCTCAAGGAAGAGAGGAAGATGGTGATGGACGGCTTCGACAAGCTCACACGTGGTAGAGCCACTCACAAGGAGACTCTTGGGAGAAACCTTGTGAACATTGTCTCCCACCGGGGACTTGGCTCATATCCCACTGCCATCAACATCATAGGGATGAGTGATTCCATCCCCACATGGATCAAACCCCTTCTCGCTGACAACTACTATTGCGAGAGGTGTTGCAAGGATGGCCACACCACCAAGGATTGTCCTCTGGTGAGGAGTTCCTTTGTTTTGCCTAACCCTAACTTGTTCCATGAGAACACCTATTTCAAGCTTTTTAGGAACAAGGATGGCAAGGTGAAAGCTAAAGCTTTGGAACCACCAAACAAGAAGAAGAAGGTCAAGAGTATATGGGTGCCTAAGTGCATTGTTGATCTTGAGAGATCGGCTACATACAAGTGGGTGCCCAAGAACAAGACCTAGAGGGTGGTGGTGGTGGACCGAGCGCTTTCATGAAGAACATGTGAAGTCCACCACAAGTGACATGGATCTGAATGTCCTATCTACTCATCAGGGAGGTAACCGTGTTTGTTCTTGGTAGTTTTAGTGTGTTTTTCCTTTTTTGCATTGCATGATATTTAAGACTTCTTTGTGACTAGTATGGTTTGCATCCATGCATGTGTAAATAACTATAGGAAAAACACATAAAAATTAGTCAATGTCTAACCCATCCAAGATAGCTATAAGCAAGGGGGAGTACTTGAGATGGTGGTTTGGCTTCTCTCAAGGCAAGGGTATGGCTTATAGTGAGTAACAAACTTGACATTGTTAGGTTTCCTTCGTGTCTTGTTTAACTTTGCTTGCATTCACATGGCATGATTACTTTCTTTGTATATGTAAAATGATTGTTGCATGTATCATATAGGAAACACAAAGGAGGCTAGTCCCACTTGGAGATATTTGTGCCTCATGATCTATATGAGATTACATCTCCGCAAGTGTGACCAAAGGAAAGGATTGTGCTCATGCCCATTGAGTCATGTTCAAATGAGCTCCGAGGTTAAATATACTCGCGCGGCTTAATGACGAGTGACTCATACATTCCCAACACACTAATGACTAACCATTGCTTTCTTGAAGAAATATTTTGTTGAGTCATGTGTGTAGAGGGAGCTATGGTGGAATACCATCATGACCAAGGAGGAGCACCATGAAAGGGGAAGTTTCCTAACTCTTGCCATTTATTATTTGCTCCTTGGTTCTCTTCTTTGGCTTGTGGTTTTTGGTGATAGGTGACAAAGGGGGAGAAGGAACATGAAGATCCAAAAGCCAAGTCTAGATCAATAACACAAAGAGGGAGAAGAACATGAAGATCTGAAAGCCAAGTCAAGATTAAGGATAGCAAAAAGGGGAGAAGAACATGAAGATACAATGAAAGAAATGAAGTGACAAAGAAGAACATGAAGATCAAGAGAAGATGAATATGAAGAACATGAAGATGATCAAGACAATGGTGCGTGTTCACTTGGAGTACATATGAAGATCATGACAAGATGAACATCTACACCAACATGGAGAAGAGCAACAATGGTGCATGTCTACAACAACAATGAACATCTATACCGATATGAACATCTATGTCCATGGTGCGTGTCTACATCAACAAGATTGACTACCAAGACACCATGATGGGCGCAAAATTCAACTTATAAGCTCAATATCTAGTGCCCTACATATTTGGGTAGTTCTCCCTCCACACCTAGCACATTCTAAGGGGGGGACTACTTCTAAGGAAAGGACCAAGGTAATCCACTCAAACCTATCTTTTCTCTTGGTTCCTTGTTTTCGTTCAAGTATTTTGTCTCTTCCTTCTTATTCTTTCATGACTCGTTCATTTTGGATCATCATAACTAGTGGTTGTCATCCATCACCAAAAAGGGGGAGATTGTAAGGTTCATGATCATTGAGGTCACCCCAAGGTATGATTGTTTTGGTGATGATTGAGAAACATGAAATGTTACTAATGTCTACACGAGTGTTGTATGTGTAGGAAACCTTATCTATCTTATGATGATCATTGATGGTTGCCTTGGCGATTGATGATAATGACCACAAGTATGGAGGCTTGTGAACTTGATGGAGTCTAAGAGTTGATGGAGATGGATCAAGGCTGAGGACAAGTTATTGAGCAAGTGTTGAAAACACTTGTCTAGTTGTTAGGGCTTTGAGTCCATAGGAAAAAACGGACTTTGAAGGGGGTCTAGGCCATCCAACGCTACCACTCGTTTCCAACTTACCGCATCGTTGGCACAAAGAGATCGAAGAGCTTCCATTCCCTCGGGAGGAAGGCGGCGTTGATGACGTCCACACGCACATCGTGGCTCAGCCCAGTGACGTAGTCCTCGTCATACCTGCCAACATCATCCTCGGCACCGACGGCATCACGGCCCAGCTAGTACGTGATCACCGTAGCGAGGACCTGGCCGGCGACGCCGCCTGGGACCAGCACGGCTCTCGTGGCCATATGCTCGCTGGTGTCAATGCACGCCGCCACAACCCCCGAGCGTCACGCCAGTGCCAATGGCACGCGGAACTTCTCGCCGTCGAAACTCCTCACCATGACAAAGCCGTCGTCTACGGCGCCGTACTCTGCCATTTGTTGTGCCTCGTACATGTGTCAGTGCATACGACTGATTGTAGTGGCAAGCTGGTTTCCACGGAGTTTATGTTATCTCTAGGCAATGCCACGACATGATTTTTCTCGATGGAAACCATGGAGGCTTTCATCGAACGTATCGATCATAACTACTAAAATGGAATGATTAGCTTTCTAAAAAAATGGAATGATTAGCAATGTGGCGCTGGCAACTGTACAAAAAATAGCTGCTGAAATTATTGGCCTTGTCAAGGGGGACAACAACTCTGGTGCTCCCACATCTATTGGTGCTCCCGCGCTCCCGCCTCATGTAACACAAAATTTATATAACAAAAATATATATAGATACATCATATTATCTTCTTTCATTATACAAAAGCTCAGGTTCAACTGAAACTTGTATAAGACATAATAAAAAAGTTAAATCAGAGCATGAATATTTTTATTTCTCCTTGCATGATGACAGAAGAGATGATATGATGTATCTATACATATTTTTGTGCAATTTTTTGTTGCATAAATTTTATGTTACATCAGTTAGAAGCACGGGAGCACCAATAGGTATGGAAGCTGTTAGATAGATGATAATCTTCTATAATTAGCTAGGTTTATTCCTAACTTTACTTGTAAGCGTGCATGGCAAGTCACCTGGCTGCATGGTTCTGTTTTGGATAGATCACACGATTGTTTTGCCACCAAGTCTATCTCAACCGCGCCCAGATTCTATGATCGGTTGAGATATGGACTGTTGGCCCACCTATATGTATTCGTCTCCTCATTGATCAATACATCGTGTATTTTGTTCCAACTCTATTACGCTATCATGGTATCACGAGACGGTTCGCTTCTGCAACCTCTCCTTCGCTTCCGCAAACCCTAGTGCGCCGCTGCCACTGCCGCCACGCTACCCTCTTCTCTCTCAACATCGGCTCCTATGACGAAGCCTGCCACCCTCTCTCCTGAACAACTTCGCCAGCGGGTCGCCGCCCTCTCCCCCGAAGAACGGCGCGAGGCTGCTCGTCAGGAAGCCAAACGCATCAAGTCCGAACGCCTGGAAGCCGAGCACGCCAGGGCCGCATGTTTTGAGACCGAATGTTGTGCTGAGGCAGATCGCACCACCGCTGACGCCGTGCAGATCGCCTCTACAACGGCCACCCTCCATACACAGGCCATGGGCAACCTCAACATCAAGTCCCTCATCTTGGTCGTCCTCGACATCGGCTCCTCCAATTACAACTGCTCGCGTGGCCTCGTCCTCAACCCGCTGGAGCATTATGTCCTAGCAGACCACATCCTCGATGATGCCGACTTCTCCGACGACGTCCCATGGTGGCGCCTTGATTGCACGAGGCTGTTCTGGCTCTATGGCACCATCTCGCCAGAGTTGCACGAGGTTGTCTCAAACCGTGCCAACGGACCTCCTACCGCTCGCCTTGTCTGGCTCGGCCTCAAGCACCAATTCCTTGGCAATTGAGGGACCCGAGCCATGACCCTCAACGCCGAATTCCACACCATTGTGCAAGGTGATCTCAGTGTAACTGAATACTGCAGCCGTCTAAAGATGATTGTCGACCAACTTGCCGATCTTGGTGAGCCTGTCCATGATCAGACCCCCATGCTCAACGTCCTATAGGGTTTGAATAAGTGCTTCACTCACCTCGCAGACCTCATTAAGCGCCAACGCCCCTTCCCCGACTACAATGGTCTTCTCGCCAATCTCCAACTCACCAAGATGAACATGAAGACCAAGCAGTTGGCCTCTCCTCAGGCGTTCACCGCCAGCACGTCCCGTTCTCCCGCCATGGCTCCCCCAGCCCCGATGTCGGGCTCCTTCGGCACCCCTACCGGCTCGGCTGGCGGCAACTCCACCAACCGACATCCTTAGGGCAACAGGTGCAACAACAATGATGGCTAGCCATCCTATTCCACCGGCCCACCCATCAGGCCTGGTTTTTGGCCTGCTGCCCTCCAGCCTACATGGTCTGCCGGCTACAATCCCTTTACTAGGACCTTCTAAATGTGGGCCAGCCTCGCTCCGTGCCAGGCCACCCCCTTCAGTAGGCCTGTAGCGCCCCAGCAGGCCCACTATGCTAGCCTGCCCTCTGTCTCGCCTCACCAGGCCCATCCACCACTGGCTCCTGTATCGGCCTACCCAGGTCTCGCCCCCCTGTCGGGCCTGCTCGGTTCATTGCCCGGCATGCCTCCTCTACAGTCCCCTCCGGGTTTCATGGCCCACCTACACCACCTGGTTGGCCCTCTGTCCCGGGCAGTCTCTCATGGGACCCGGCTATTCTGGTGGCGAATTTCAACTCTATGACGCTTCAGCCGCAACAACACTTCATCATGGATACAGGTGCTGAAACACATATGACATCTAACTCGAGTACCCTCTCCTCCTTCTCACATCCCTCCACTACACCGTCGAGGATTGTTGTCGGCGATGGTTCTATTGTACCTGTCACTGGTACTAGTTCTGTCTTTTCCTCATAATCATGGTTCATTTAATCTTCACAATGTTCTTGTTTCACCAAGCTTACTTCGAAACCTTATTTCTATGCATTAATTCACCATAGAGAATTCATGTTTCATTCAATTTGAACCCTTAGGTTTTTCTATGATGGATTTATGAACCAAAACATGATCATCAGGTGCAATAGTTCCGGGCTGCTCTACCCTCTTTTGTCATCAGTGTTTCTCCCACTTGCCCTTGCTGGCAGCACCTCCTCCATTCTATGGCACCGGCAGCTTGGACACATCGGTCATGAAGCCCTCTCCCGCTTAGTCGCTTTGTTAGTTGTTCCCTGCAATAAAATTGAGCTTGGTTCTTTGTGTCATGCTTGTAAGTTAGGGCATCATATCAGGCTTCCCTTTAGTTCTTCCAATAGTCGTGCCATTAAGAACTTCTATTTAATACATTGTGATCTCTGGACATCACCTATCATCAGTATGTCGGGTTACAAATATTATTTAGTTGTTCTTGATGATTGCTCTCACTATTTGTGGACCTTCCTATTACGCCAAAAATCTGATACTTTCACTACTCTTGCTCTTTTTTTTGCTTACATCTCCACACGCTTTGGAACCACGGTTAAGACCGTTCAGTGTGACAATGGTTGTGAATTCGACAATTCGCCCACTCGATCTTTTTTCTCTCTCATGGCATGCTTCTTCGGATATCCTACCTACAAACTTCCCCATAGAATGGTAAGGCCGAGCATATTATCTATACCACAAACAACATCATACACTCTCTTCTAATTCAGGCTAGTGTTCCACGATCTTACTGGGTCAAGGTGCTTAATGCTGCTACCTATCTCATGAACCGCCATCCCAGTAAGACTCTCTCCTTCTCTACCCCCTTTCACGCCTTTCACGGCACCCCACCCACCTACGATCACCTCCAGGCATTCAGCTGTCTGTGTTACCCTAAATTCTCAGCCACCTCGCCTAACAAGCTCGCTTCCCCTCCACACCTTATGTGTTCCTTGGTTACCCCACCAAGCACAAGGGCTACCAATGCTTAGACCTCTCCATGAATTGCCTGATTATCTCCTGTTATGTCATCTTCAATGATACCATTTTTCTCATTTCCAAGGCCTCCTCCCCACCTTCATCCGACTTTGACTTCTTAACAGAGTTTGATGTTGCATATGTGCCTCCTATTGGCTCTCGTGTTTCAGGTACTACTGCTCTAGGCGGTGCGGGTTCCTCTCCTGGCTCCTCACGCAACGCCGCTGCCCCTGCTGACTTTCAGTAGGTAGTTGCCAGCGGCACATGTGCATCACGTCATAGACTATCGCTGTCAGGCGCACCCTACCCGTCCCCCAGCCCTATACCGTCCTCGCCTGGACCAGGCGCGTAGCAGGCGACTGACGCACCGTGGTGGGCACCCCCACGCCACCTCGCACCAACAGGGCACGCGTCGCTCCTGTGCCCCCTCCACCTGCCAGCACACCACAGCTCGACTTGGGTCCTCTACAGCCCGCAACAGCCTTGGCGCCTGCCCAACATGCTGTTCCTGTGCCTCTGACTGACAATGCCCACGGCATGGTGACGCATGGCAAACATGGATTCCGTTAGCTGAAGGTTCCGTTCAGCTCGCACGTAGCTCCTTTGTCTCTGATCCCAAAGACGTTTCGTAGTGCTCTCACGGATCCCAATTGGCGAGACGCCATGACGAATGAGCTCTCAACAGGATCTCGTTCCTCCCACAACTGGTGCTAATGTTGTTAAGGGAAGTGGATTTTCAAGCACAAGTTCAGATTTGATGGTTCTTTGGGCCGTTACACGGCTCGATGGGTCGCCACGACTTCACACAGTGCCTCGGAGTTGACTTTGCTAAGACTTTCAGTCCGGTTGTTAAACCCGCCACCATTTGTATGGTTTAGACAGTTGCTCTTTCCCAGGACTAGCCAGTTCATCAGCTCAACGTCAAGAATGCCTTTCTCCATGGTACTCTTGATGAGACTATGTATTGCACTCAACCCTCTAGTTTTGTTGATACCGCTCGTCCAGATTTTGTGTGTCATCTCAACAAGAGTCTCTAGAGATTGAAGCAAGCTCCCCGGGCCAGGCCTGGTTCAGTCAATTTGCCACTCATATTCTCTCGTTGGGTTTTCTGAGTGCTAAGTCCGATTCTTCTTTGTTAGTCTATTGACATGGGTTTGAGACTATGTATATGCTTCTCTGTGTGGATGATATTGCATTGACGGCATCCTCCGAGCACCTTCTTCACCAGATTATTACAACGCTTCAGCATGAATTTTTTATGAAGGATCTTGTCCTCTTCATCATTTTTTGGAACACTCTGTCACTCATCATGATGGTATTTTTCACCTTTTTCATAGATAGTTTGCACTTGAGATTCTTGATCGAGCCGAGATGTCTGATTGCAAGCCCTGCTCCATCCCAATTGATGTCAGTGCTAAATTCTCTTCTCAGGATGGTCAACCGGTCTCCATCCCGAAACATTACCATGGTCTTGCTGGCACTCTACAATATCTCACCTTCACTTGCCAGACATCGCTTATATAGTTCAGCAGGTCTGTCTTCATATGCATGGCCCTCAAGAGCCTCATTATGCATTGATCAAGCGCATCCTACGCTAAATCTAGGGTACATTGGACTTTGGTCTTCATCTTCATCACACAGACTTGTCCTCCATGGTTGCTTACTCAGATGCTAACTAGGCCGGATGTCCTGATACTCGTTGTTCTACCTCGGGATATGGCGTCTTCCTCGGAGATAGTCTGGTGTCCTGGTCATCCAAGAGGCAGCCTACTGTTTTGCACTCTAGTGCAGAGGCTGAGTACCGTGTTGTTGCTAATGTTGTTGCTAAGACAATATGGCTTTGATAGCTTCTTCTTGAGCTACATATTCCTCTACAGCGTGCTACACTGGTTTTCTGTGACAATTTCAGTGCGGTATATCTCTCGACGAATCTGGTGCAACATCAGCGCACCAAGCACATCGAGATTAATGTTCACTTTGTCCGGGAACGTGTGGTGGCTGGTGTGGTTCATGTGTTGCATGTCCTAACTTCCTCTTAGTATGCGATGTCTTCACCAAAGATCTCCCATCTTCTATCTTCGCTGAGTTCAGATCCAGTCTGAATGTTCTGCATTGTGGCTAGTAATGCTCTGACTGGGGGGTGTTAGATAGATGATAACCTTCTATAATTATCTAGGTTTATTCCTAACTTTACTTGTAAGCGTGCATGGCAAGTCACCTAGCTGCACGATTCTGTTTTGGATAGATCATACGATTGCTTTGCCTCCAAGCCTATCTCAACCATGCCCTGATTCTACAATCGGTTGAGATATGGACTGTTGACTCGCCTATATGTATTCGTCTCCTCATTGATCAATACATCATGTATTTTGTTCCAACTTTATTACGCTTATAGAAGCACCGGAGTCATTCTCAGTCTAGGGGGGAAAACTCTTTGCTGAAGTGCAAAAAGATCCTTCTCGTTTTCTTACTCATCCAATATAGACCGGTAAGCAGCAATAGACATTGATTCCATGCCGCACATACCAATTTCCTGAATGTTTCTGGATGTCATCTACCAGCTCTTGATTGCAGACAGGTTGAACTTGCCATCACTCGTCGGAGCTGCTTTGCATAACGAATAGGTAATGTAAGGCGGGCAATGCCTAACAAAAAAACTCGTAGAGCTTGGCTATGAACTGTATGAAGTATATCCAGATGGATTAGAGATCACAGAGGTTACGAGTTACAACTTTGTATCAGGTTATTTAGATCGCAAAGACTTGTAGGGATGAAATATATAAAATATATTGAGCAAATATGCACTAAAGAAAAAAATTGGGCAATTAACTTATCAATCTCTGATTTGAAGAAACAAGTTGGGTGCAATAACGAATAGGTAATTGTAAACTCTCTCACGCTAGGTGAGGTCTGAAGATGGATTATTTAAGGCATGCCTTAATCCTGTAATAAATGCTGGAATTATATGGGCTTGGCCCATTAGTATTCCAATAATTCTTAAAAAATCTGAAAGGCCCATTCATGAGTGGTGGGAGTGTAAAGGTTTAGTCCCACATTGCTAATAGAGGTGGAGGGAGTCCAACTTATAAGGTTGGTGCTCTAGCATCTCTTGTAAGTGTGTGGATGGGAGAAAGGAAGAACACTTGCGCTCACTCCCCTCACCTTGCGGGTGACGACTTCCTTTTGCACTTTCTTTTTGTTGTGTGTTCCATATATTTGGTTATGGAAACCAACGTATCAATATGGAAACCAACTCGGTTGCGGGACGCCCAACCCTAGCGGTTCCTCCCTATAAATACATATGGGTACCATCGCAAATCACATCACGCAATCGCCTAGGGTTTTGCCTCTTGCTACTGTTGCACCACTAGGACTTCTCCATCCCGATCGTCGGCGTGCACCAGCGAACGGGAGAGCAGATCTCTAGTACCATCGTCCTTTGTGATCCTACACCAGGAGAGGGCAAATAAGGTTTTTGGGAAGCGCTCTGTGTAACTACTCGATCGCTTCCTCGTCTTCGTCAAGCTCGTCGTCACGGCTCGTCTTCCTCGATGTCAAGTCGGTCTCACCTGTCGTCACCAACAATGTGACGGTGCTGCACATCGTCACCGCCTACTCTACCCTGTCCAGAAGGAAACACACATACTATCATCTCAAACTATGTCTTCCATACTAGCTATCATGATCTATTTGTCTATGATAGTTGTGGATAGTAAGGTAGATGCTGTGATGTTGACTGCCTATGTAGACCTGTCTAGATCTCGTATAGACTTGTCTAATTCACTTTGCAATTTGTTAATCATGTTTATGATTTATTTCTGGATTAATATAAAACTAAAAGTGCTAATTTATCCAACAATCCAAAAACCTTATTATAGGCACTTTAGTTTTATGGCTGGATTTATCGATGCACTGAGGCTAGAGAATTTTACTGGCGTGCACTTCAAGAGAAGGCAAGTAAAAGTCACTCTATGGCTTATTACCATGAATGTGTTTTGGGTGTCCACTGGCAAACCTTTAGGCGATCTCACCGAAGATCAGGAAAAGACCTACAGCAAAGCCAACATAATATTCTTGGGTGTTGTTATTGGAGTTTTGGTAGATCATGTTCAAGACGTCTACATCCACCATACAGTCATAAAGGATATGTGGGACGCTTTGATCACTGACTATGGTGGTTCAGATGCTGGCGCTAAACTGTATGTCATTGAGCAGTACCATGATTTTAAGATGGTAGATGGCAAATCTGTCATTGCACAGGCTCATGAGATACAATGCATTGTGAAGGAACTTGAATTGCCTAAGAAGCTTGTGGCTAGGGGCATATTGTCAAATTGCCTGCAACTTGGAGGGATTTTGCCACTACTCTTATACACAAGAGGACAAACATATCTATCTTAGATTTGATCGTGTCTCTTGATGTTAAGGAGAAAGCTCGTGAGAAGGATGGACGTTCTAAAGTTAATGAGGGACACACTAGTGCCAATATAGTGCATCATCCACAACAGTCTCATGGGAGTGGTGGTAAGAGCAAGCGCAAGAACAATAAGCCTAAGCAGACCAGTACCTTCATGAAGAAGAACAAGGAGAAGGGAGCATGCTTTGTTTGCGGTTCTAATGAGCATTGCGCAAAGAAGTGTCTAGAATGCAAAGGAAGAAAGCCTCAACAGTAGAAGTCTGTAAACAAGATGACCAGTGCTGGAGAAAATAGTGGGTATGGTAATTTACCATATGTTTTTTTCTGTATTTCAATCTACTAGTTGGTGGCTTGATAGTGGTGCTAATGTTCATGTGTGTGATGATGCTTCTTTGTTTACTTCTTACTAGGTCACCCGGGATTCCTCCATCCTACTAGGGAATGGATGACATGTTTCTGTTCATGGTGTTGGTACGGTCTAGCTGAAGTTTACTTCAAGGAAGATTGTCCAATTGAAGAACGTACAACGTGTCCCTTCTATCAGAAGAATTTCGTTAGTGACTCCCTTTTGTGTAGGGATGGTTTTAAGTGAGTGTTTGAGTCAAATAAAGTTGTCATGTCTAAGAGTGGACAATTTATTGATAAAAGCTATCAGTGCGGAGGCTTGTTCCACTTTTCCCTTTCAGATTATTGCAATAAATCTGTGAACTATATTTGCGATGGTATTAATAAGAGTGATGCTAGTGTTTGGCATTCATGTTTATGTCATCTAAATTTTGGTTCTATGTCTCGACTTTCTAGCTTAAATTTAATTCTGAATTTTTCCAGTGTCAAAGGTTCTAAGTGCTCAAGTTGTGTGCAATCTAAGAAACCTTGAAAGCCTCACAAGGCTGCAGAGAAAAGACACTTAGCACCGCCAAAACTTATACATTCAGATCTTTGTGAAATGAATGGTATATTGACTGAGGGTGTAAAAATATATTTCATGACTTTGATTGATGATGCGACTAGATATTGCTATGTTTATTAGTTAAAAACAAAAGATGAGGCTCTAAACTACTTTAAAATTTGTAAGGCTGAAGTTAAAACTCAACTAGAGAAAAAGATCAAAAGAATTAGGTCCGATCATGGTGGCGAGTATTTCTCAAATGAGTTTGACTTATTTTGTGCGAAACATGGTATGATACATGAGAGGATGCCTCCCTATTCGCCCCAATCTGACGGGGTTGCCAAAAGAAAGAAGTGCACCTTGACTAACTTGGTTAATTCCATGTTAGACACGACTGGATTATCTAAGGCATGGTGGGGGAGGCTTTATTGACATCATGTCATGTCCTAAATAGAGTTCCCATGAAGAATATGGAGAAGACTCCATATGAGGAATGGATTGGTAGAAAGCCATCGCTCTCTTACTTACGCACATGGGGTCGTTTGGCCAAAGTTAATGTGCCAATTAACAAGAAGCGGAAGTTGGGACCTAAAACTATGGATTGTATCTTTCTTGGATATGCGCATCATAGCATTGCCTATAGATTTTTAGTGGTTAAATTAGAGGTGCCTGATGTTCATGTTAATTCACTAATGGAGTCTCGTGATGTTACTTTCTTTGAGAACATATTTCCTATGGAAGATTTACATAGAATGTCTTGATTATCTTTTGATGTGATTGCTGAGATAACTCCTGAACCTAGTGCATTTTCTGATCATGTTGAACAAACACTTGAACCAATCCATGAGGAGATTGATAGTGAAGCTCCTAGGAGGAGCAAGAGACAAAGGAATGCAAAGTATTTTGGTGATTATTTCACTATTTATCTTGTGGATGACACTCCTAAAACCAATTTAGAGGCATATGCATCTCCTGATGCAGATGACTGGAAAGAAGCTGTCCATAGTGAGATGGACTCTATTCTTTCTAATGGAACTTGGGAAGTTGTCGATAGACCATATGGTTGCAAACCTGTAGGTTATAAATGGGTGTTAAAGAAAAAGCTTAACCCTAATGGTACTATTGACAAGTATAAGGCTCGGCTTGTGCCAAGGGTTATACCTAGAAACAAGGCGAAGATTTCTTTGCTACTTATTCACCTGTTGCTAGATTGACCATTATTCATGTATTACTTGCTTTGGCTGCCTCACATGGTCACAACTTTCCTTAATGGAGAGTTGGATGAGGAAATCTATATGGATCAGCCTGATGGATTTGTAATAAAGGGTCAAGAAGACAAGGTGTGTAAGTTGTTGAAGTCTTTGTATGGTCTGAAACAAGCTCCTAAGCAGTGGCATGAGAAATTTGATTCAACACTTCTAGCAGCAGGCTTTTTAGTCAATGAGGCTAATAAATGTGTATACTACGACCATGGTGGGGATCAGGGAGTTATACTGTGCTTGCATGTTGATGACATACTCATCTTTGGAACTAATCTTGATATGGTCAATGAGGTCAAGACTTTTCTGTGCCAAAGTTTTGATATAAAGGATCTGGATGAGGCTGATGTTATCATGAACATCAAGCTAATCAAAGGAGAGAATGGGATTACTCTTACGCAATCTCATTATGTTGAGAAGCTCTTGAGCCATTTTAGTTACAAGGACAGCAAGCCTTGTCCAACACCTTATGATCCCAGCTTAATCCTTCGAAAGAATAAGAGAATTGGCAAAGACCAATTAAGATATTCTCATATTATTGGATCACTTATGTATTTAGCTAGTGATACTAGGCCTGACATCTTGTTTGCTTTGAGCAAACTAGGCCGGTTTACTTCTTGTCCGGGAGATGATCATTGGCATGCGCTTGAGCGGGTAATGCACTACTTAGTTGGTACTATGGATTATGGAATTCATTCTTCTAGGTATCAAGCAATACTAGAGGGCTATAGTGATTCCAATTGGATATCTGATGTTGATGAGCTGTATGCCATGAGTGGATATGCATTTACTATTGGTGGTGTTGTTGTTTCATGGAGATCATGCAAACAGATGATCTTAATGATGTCTACCATGGAAGCAGAGCTTAGGGCACTAGATATAACCATAGTTGAGGTCGATTGGCTATGTGAGCTCTTGATGGACTTGCCTATTATCGAGAAATCTGTGCCGACAATACTCATGAATTGTGACAATCAAACTATGATAGTCAAAGTGAACAATTCTAAGAATAATATGAAGTCATCAAGACATTTTAAGAGATGTTTGAAGTCTGTCAGAAAAATGAGAAACTCCGGAGTCATATCAGTAGAATATATTTCAACTAGTGAGAACCTAGCAGATCAATTTACCAACGGGTTGTCACGTAATGTGATAGACAGTGCATCAAAGGAGATGGGTATGACACCCATATGTGTTATTCCATAGCGGTAACCCAAACTATGTGATTGGAGATCCCATGAATTAGGACCTGGGAAGAACAAGCTATTTGTTAGCATGAGAGTAACCTTTTATAACCCACTCAAGAAGCGATGCGTTACTCTAAGTATCTGTATGGTAGGTTGGTTGTTGCCTTAATGTATTTAGTTGGCTTTAAATAGCAAAGATATTGTCCTATAGAACATTCTTGAATGAATACACCTATATAAGCCCAATTGTTGTAAGGTCATAATCTGTGAGATTTCGGTGATCCTTATTAAGCTCATGAAAGACCAAGGTAGTATGACCTATATGCTCTACCTGCAGACAAACCTACTAGAAGTCTAGTATCGATTCTAACAGTAAGTGAAACTTGTTTGTACAAAACTTGCAATTCAAGACGTAGTCCATTGTTCAAGTTGTAAATGAGTGTATCTTATTATTCTAGGTGAAAGTTCAACTTAATCGTCTCCACTAAAAACACTGGTATATTAAACTGTAGTGGGGTGAGGCAAACTCTAGCTGAGACTTTGAGATCTAGTGGGGGACTGCTGGAATTATATGGCTTGGCCCATTGGTATTCCAATAATCCTGAAAAATCTCAAATGCCCATTCATGAGAGGTGGGAGTGCAAAGGTTTAGTCCACATTGCTAGTAGAGATGGAGGGAGTCCAACTTATAAAGTTGGTTACTCTAGCATCTCTTATAAGTGTGTGGATGGGAGAAAAGAAGAACACACGCACGCGCTCGCTTGCCTCGCCAGGCCAAGCGGGGCAGGGCGGGGCGTGAGTGATGGGCGCGGCTGCGCATCACCTGCGTGAATGGTCCACCGAAATCTGGTATGTTGTCATGTGGGAGTGCGGCTTTCTTTTGCACTTTCTTTTTACTACGTGTTCCATATATTTCATTATGGAAACCAACGTATCAATATAAAAACCGACCTGGTTGCGGGATGCCCAACCCTAGCGGTTTCTCCCTATAATTATGTATGGGTACCGCCGCAAATCACATCATGCAATCGCCTAGGGTTTTTCCTCTCACTACTGTTACGCCGCCAAGACTTCTCCATCCTGATTGTCGGCGTACACCGGCGAACGGGAGAGCAGGTCTCCGGAACCATCATCCTCTATGATCCTGCACCAGTAGAGGGAGAATAAGGTTTTTAGGAAGCGCTCTGCATGACTACTCGATCGCTTTCTTGTCTTCGTCAAGCTCGTTGCCTTGGCTCGTCTTTCTCGACATCGAGTCAGTCTCACCTATTTTTGCTAACAACGTGACGGTGCTGCACGTCATCGCCGCTGACTCTACCCTGTCTAGAAGGAAACGTACGTATTCTCATCTCAAACTATGTCTTCCATACTAGCTGTCGTGATCTGTTTGTCTATGGTAGTTGTGGATAGTATGGTAGATGTTGTGATGTTGACTGCCTATATAGACATGTCTAGATCTTGTGTAGACTTGTCTAGTTCACTTTGTAATCTGTTAATCATATTTATAATTTATTTCTAGATTAATATAAAACTAAAAGTGCTAATTTATCTAACAATAAATTATAAAGAGGTCACGTGGAATCTAGAACCTCTTGGCACAAGTTGGCTGCAATCTATTTTTAATAAATTATGTCAGACATGGTTGAAATTAAACTCGATAATGTGGTTCCGATATCATATTGAGTTGAGCTACGGTACATCACCCCTGGTTGCAGCCACCAACATGATGCAAAAATATAGAGAATTTTTCTTGTACATTTACAAAAATTTATCCATAATTGCTTGTGAGCTCGCTCAGTTAGCAAAAAAAAAAAGAATCGACTGCACATTGTGCTAGAAGATGTCACTAATTATCTATATGGGTTATGACTGTAATTGATCAACACAAAGATATTTTGCGTTTGTTCGTTCAAACCTAGAATAACAAATTCAGGAACGTTTTGAATTCATGGACCGCCCAAGCGAAGGACAAGCTAGGTACTATAGGGTATTGAAACCTCCTGCCAAAGTAAAGTTGAAGCTCTGCAACACGAGTGAGTGAGGAACATGTGCAACTGACCGAAAGAAAACATGATTTGGAGAAGTAGATTTATTCACTTCGATTTTTTCATATCATCATCTACTTTCTCCATTTTTAAATTGTTGTCGCTATTGACCTTTTTATTTAACTTTGATCATTCATTTTATTCAAAAAAAAATTCCAAAAATATCATATGTACTGCTATTGTTTGTTTTATCATGAAACAATTATAGCATAACATAAAATTTCATATATTTCAAATAATATTTTAAATAAGACGGATGGTCAAAGTTAATTAAAAAACAATGCTGACAATAATTTAAGAATGGAGTGAGTACCAAACAGCGTAATAAATGCAAATCATCAAGCTAGATATAAAACAGTAGTTTGGCATGAGACAGCAACACGTACAAATTCACATAACAAGTTTGAATCAGGCCGATGGAGGCGTCGTTGCAGCTAATTGCTCCGGCGCTGCTGGGCAAGATACGGCAACCATGCTCCGTGGCCCCCTACAACTCTGCGCACAAACTTGATGGGATTCCACGGGTGCAAATCTTTATCAATCTATAATTTAGGTAGACGTCATCATCGTCCCCTCCATGTGCTTAACCCGTCATCACTATCACAAAACGGGTCTGTAGCAGCGTTTAAAAAAACCTCGTAGCGGCGTTTTCGAAGAAACCCGCCGCTACTATGCCCCTTCAATTTTTAGCGGTGGCCCATAATATGATCCGCCCCTAAAAATTAATTTTTAGTGGTGGATCATATTGTGGGCCGCTGTTACAAATAACTTTATTTATAGCGGCGACCCATAATGTGATCCACCGCTAAATATTTATTTTTACGGGCGGATAATATTATGGACCGCCGCTACAAAATGAGGCCCATTCAACCCACTCCCCCGCAGCCCACTATATGTCACCGTTTATAAAAACAAACAAAACCCTAATTCTTCTCTCCACCCGCCCTCCTCTTCCTTCACTTTTATTTGCCAGCTGCCGCCGCCTCTTCTCTACTCCTCTTCTTCTTCTCCTGGCGCGGGGACCTCCTCTCCCTCCTCTCATCAAGGCGCGGTAGGTGAGCGACCGAGCAGACCCGCTACCGGATCTGGCCGCCCCTCTCCCTGGCGGCTCGGCGGTGGACGCCAGATCCGGGCTACAGGAGCTGCTCCCCGGGCAGCGGTGGAGGCCAGATCCGAGCTCCAAGAGCTGCTCCCATCTGGATCCGGCGTGCCTCCCCATCACCTTCAAGCTCGGCGGCAGCGGCGGCCTCCTCCCGTCCGGATCCAGCACACCTCCCCCTCATCTTCGAGCTTGGCAGTGGCGGCGGCCTCCTCCCATCCGGATCCGGCGTCCCTCCCCCTCACCTTCGAGCTCGGTGGCGGTGGCGGGCTCCTCCCATCCGGATCCGACGCCCCTCCCACTCACCTTCAAGCTAGGCAGCGGCGGCAGACTCCTCCCATCCGGATCCAGCGCTCCTCCCCCTCCCCGATGGCTCGGTAGTGGCGGCCCACCCATCACCTTTGATCGCGGCCGTGGGATCCAGATCTAGCGCTCAAAGGCGGCACGACATAGTCGGGGCCCATGGGCGTGGCGGCATGGATGGGTCTAGATTTGGGCCCAGTCTGGGCATTTTTTTTTTGTTTTCTTGGGTCGGTGGTAGCGAGTTTCTAGCAGCGGGGAGTTTCATCCATAGAAGACCCGCCCATATAAATTTCCATTTTTAGCTGCGTTTTCAGAGCGGCGGGATGTCATACCTGCTGCTACAAAGCCATTTGACCCGTCGCTAAAAACTGTTTTTGTTATAGTGCATCCACCCAGACACCGTTTGATTCCAATCCAACGGCTCATGGCTAACCCACCCCACGCCTTAACCCGTTGTCCCGTCACCTGATGCCAACCGGTGGGACCCATGCTCTCGCACCCGCCGCTCACCCGACTCCCCTCCCCAACCCTAATCCTCGACCTCCTCTCCCCGCTCCTCCGCCTTGTCCTCCCAGCCCCGAGCCGCAACCACTGCCACATCCCTAAGCCACAGCCGCTACCACGAGCCGCAACCAGAGCTAAGTCATGAAGAAGCTACTGAGTATTCTTCCATTTGGACTGCAAGGTAAAGATTTTGCGACTCAGATGTTGAGAACCTCAACCTCATTTTCTTGCTTTTTACATGCTTTTCATACTTTCGAGGATAACAATGTTAGATTCTAAATATAATTGTCCATTACTCCATTATCTGAATGTTCTGCATACCTTTCCAGTTTCACTCCTAGATTCGACAGTTGTTCCATTGGTTTGTACACTGAACTTTTTGAATGATACTTCAAAAATCCATATATAAGATTTTTTATATAACTTCTCTGTGCTGGATGAGCAATACAAAAACAGAATAAAACAAATTACCAATGGGTGATTAAAGAATGGTCACCTCATTCACAATCTATTTTTAGTGATGATTCTACTTACTAGCTTTGCAATACCCTGCAGCTTTGATGCTTGGTTCTTGGTACATCATTTGGATGGCATGGCTACCATCTACTTGCTACCTCAACGGCTCAACCCGGCACAGGTATAGCTTACCCCTATTTTTATGTGTAGAAATCCTGACAATGTTGATGTGGTTAATCCAATATCATGTAATGCTAAGTTGATAGGAAAAGCAACATGTCAAAGCTATGTGCAAGAATGATGAGTTATGTCAGTTCACAGAAGCATTGTATTTCCTGAATATAGCGGTGACCATCATTTTGTTGCCTATGAACTAAATACAAGTGTAAGATTAAAAGTCTTATTACAATGTTCAGAGTTCTGTAATAAAATATGTTTACAGTTCCCTTGTAGAATCTGAGCCATCATCTTTGTTTTGGAAGAATGTATACTTGCATTATTGTTGTCTAAGAATATTTGCATCTATGTCTGCATGGTGAAAATTTGTATTATTGTTTCGAAAGAATATTTATATTACATGTATGTTTCCTTGGCCGATTTGCATTATTATTCCTGTGCATTAGGTCATGTATTTTTTACATGTGTGCTAGGAGTTATTTGGTAACTTCATTCATTAGTTAATCTCATAATGCTCTTATTTAAGCTCCTATATCACACAAAAATACTCATTTAGAATAAATTTAAGAAAGAAAAGAAATAGCTTTTTGTATTCTTTGAGTAATGACTTTGATTTAAAATTAGTTGATGAAAAATTCTGATTATGGTTATACCACCAATTGGTGACAAAAGTTTAACGTCGTAGCAATGTACGGGTGTCCACATAGTAATACATTTATTTTCCATTCATCCGTTGTGGTGGAACCTAAATTATTGAAACAGAAACTGCGCGTATTGCTGGACGTAATACACTGGAATGCCAAACAAATGAAAACAGAGTTCTGCGGCATGCAGGGTCTTGAAACGATCGAGCTGCCAGAGGGAGTAACGACGACGATAATTGAAGCGATACCGTGGTGGCTGTTAGTTGGGCCGAAATGAATGGCCAGAAGCCAGTTCCAGATGAACAGGGCATGCGGTAAATGCGTAGGGTAAAGAAAAAAGTGATGAATTGAAACCGTCTGCGCAGATCGGAGTAAATGGAGGTCTGTGAAGTGTGCTCTAGATCCATGAATGCGGACCACGTGTGATCGACTGGTGCAGGCTGAAGTCGGTCGGAAGAAAACAAGGACATGATGGAATTCACAGCGCTGCCCAACAGAAACTGGCTTGCGCGGTAAAATCTACGTCTGCGAGGTAACTGTAAACAAACATCTCTGGCAGCTGTGTCTATAAAGGGGGTCGGACATCATCAGGCCGGCTTAAAGCTTGCAGTAACACACTGACCTCCTCCTGCTTTGGATTGGTTGGATCAACACGATGGCCATGGCAGCGACGACCTTGTGCACGCTGAGTTTTGGTCCGTCGTCATGTAAAGCAAACGGTCGGACAAACTACAGGTGCTGCAAGCCGTCAGGAGCAAGAACGGGAGTTGGCAATGGTGTCCTAGTAGTGGTCGATCGCTGCAGCACCTGGTACGCACATTATACACACTCGATGCTTGACGTTAGATGCATGGAGAAATAGTAGAAGCAATCGCTGATTCTTCCATTCATGTTCGCAGGAGGTGTAGTGTTACTGCGACGACTACGGAGGTGATGGCTGCACGCCGCCAGCAAGAGAAGAATAACGACGAGGAAGAATGGCGGAGCTACCTGAGCCCGGAGAAGCTGGAGATAGTGAGGCAGCTGGAGCCGTGGGTGGAGGAGCACGTGCTGCCACTGCTGAAGCCCGTGGAGGCGTCGTGGCAGCCGTCCGATCTGCTTCCGGACCCGGCGTCCCTGGGCAGCGACGGTTTCCACTCTGCGTGCCTGGACCTCCGCACGCGCGCAGCCTGCGTGCCGGACGAGCTCCTGGTGTGCCTCGTTGCCAACATGGTCACGGAGGAGGCCCTGCCCACGTACCCGAGCGGGCTGAACCGGCTGGAGGTCGTGCGTGATGCGACCGGTGCCGACGGGTCCGCGTGGGCACGGTGGATCCGCGGGTGGTCCGCCGAGGAGAACCGGCACGGCGACGTCCTGAACCGGTACATGCACCTGTGCGGCCGCTTCGACATGCGCGAGGTGGAGCGCACCGTGCAGCGCTTGATCAGGTCCGGGTTCGCCGTGCCCGCACCAGCCAGTCCTTTTCACGGCTTCGTCTACGTCGCGTTCCAGGAGCGCGCTACCGCCATCGCGCATGGCAACACGGCGCGCCTCGTGGGGGCCGTGGGCGACCAGGCGCTCGCCCGCATCTGCGGCACTGTGGCAGGCGATGAGAAGCGGCACGAGGCGGCGTACACGCGCGTCATGGGAAAGCTGTTTGAGGCGGACACGGATGCCGCCGTGCGCGCCATGGCGTACATGATGCGACGCCGCATTGGCATGCCCACATCTCTCATGAGCGACGGACGGCACCATGACTTCTACGCACGGTTCGTCACCATCGCGGAGCAAGCGGGGACGTACACGTTGTCGGATTACCGCAGCATCCTGGAGCACCTCATGAGACAGTGGGGCGTGGAGGAGCTCGCTGGAGGGCTCTCTGGCGAGGGGAGGCGAGCGCGTGATTACCTGTGCGCGCTGCCACATAGGATCCACAGGATGGAGGAGAAGGTACACGATAGGGCTGCAAAGGCCCGGAAGAAGCCCACTCCCATCCCGATTAGCTGGATCTTTGATAGACCCATCAACGTCGTCCTACCCTAAGAAGCTCTCCGCCCTCTCATGTTGCAGTGCTCCATGTTCCTCATTATTGTTATTGTTCAAGTTTCAATCTACTTCCTCTGTTCTAAAATTGTTGTCACTATCATAACAACAAAACAGGCCTGTAGCGACAGTTAGAAAAGCTCTGCAGCGGCAGCAGGCCACTCCACTGTTACGCAAACGCAGTTACAAATAAACGTTTGTAGTGGCAGGTGGTCTGTCACCCAAATAAACCGTCGCTACAGAGACATTATTAGCGGCGATTGAAGATGTCAACCGCCGCTATTGTCTGCCATTAGTAGCGGCGGTTGACAACACCAATTCGGTTGATGTTGTCAACTACCACTACTTGTTATTTTCTAAAAAAAATATAAAATTTAGCAAATATACAGAAATCACAGATTCTACATACATAGAAATTAACAACATCTCATCATAGGAATTTACAACATCTCATCACAGAATATATACAACATTATCATCAAAATATTCAATGAAGATTACAAAATATCTTATATGAACCCTAATGTAGAATCATCATTTTTCTTCGACACATTGGATTCATATGGTGCTCTTAAACCGGCCCACTCACAAAGGGACCTATGGTTTCTTCCTAGATCACCATTTGAATCAAAACATTTCCCTTCTGGACTAATTACTTCTCTCAACATAAAACGACAAAGAGAAGCTACAACTAGATACATGTCATTTGTACTCAAGAGAACACGTGATTGAGGAATCATACCCTTTCTGATCTCGATGTTCCTCTTCATCTTTATAGCCCATTGTGTCTTTTCCCTTATGGCCCTCTGTGTCACATGAGTAGAGTATGTTAATATGAGATCTCAAAGCTTCACTATTCGAGTAAAGTAAAATGAACATAAACAAAATCAACTTACCTCTTCATTAGACTCCTCAACGATATGGTCTAGGTAAGATAACAAGTTAGACGCGAACACACATGTGTAGTAGCCACAATACACACTACCTTTTACTTGCTTAAAGCACTATATAGTAGAGAACACAAGTTAGTTACACTTTATATGATGGATACTACGATAAAGACATGTATGCGATGCTTATAAATTTTACCTAAAAGTTATGATGGAAGTACATCTTCTTTTTTCCGTCTTGGATGACATTTCCCTCCCGCTACGACATATTTCTCATAAGCACTAAATGGTCGACAAAAGCATCATTAGATGATATTAATATTATCAAATTATATATACATATACTAATTTGTTACCCATCTATGACTTTCATAATGTCGTTGTACAAATTCTTGTCGTAGTCGAGACTGTCCAGCACCAGAAGGTACCCATTTTTGGGAATTATCATAAAACAGATCCAATGATCACTACAATAATGTTGACAAGTTACTTATGATTAGATTTGACTTCAACATATGATAGATGACGAAGGCAGTAGTGGTCCAACTTACTTGAAGTTGTAAGGGGGCAAGATGCATTGTCTATCTTAGGACCACCTTCATTTCACCTATCTCTGCCTGTGTCTTATCCGCATAGTGATCCGGATTTACCGTTGGGTTTATCCTGCTTTGATTGATGCGGTTCGGGTTGACATAAGCCACCTTCCAATCTTTTCTATCAATCCTCTTTCTTTGAAAAAAAAGAGTTCGTCCTACAAAAAATAGATATAAGATAATATATTGAATTGTGCTTAAAATACAAAGTAGATCGAACGTGAAACTTACATGCACCACAAGGTGATGAAGGTGACATCCATCCTGCCTAGGCGAAACATGTCGTGGACATCCTCCCAAAATAGGCCTAAGGTTTGTTCGTCTTCTTCATTGAACACCTCAGTTGGAATCCTACAAGTGATTGTGGTGACCCCTTCCTTCGATGCCATCATGTACCAGTTGTGCAACTTCCGTATCTCCCACGATAGAAACTTGTACATGTTTTTTGATATAAGGGGCTTACCCAATTTGAATATCGGGCAGTCCACATCGTCCGTAGGATTCTCCAAAATTTGATTGTCATATGACACTTTATCCCGAGGATCTTGTTCTTGGAGGACGAGCTTACCAGTGCTTGCTAGACGTTTTTTCAATCCAGCCAAGTACTTACCAACATCATTTTTTGCTTTTGGGTCCTTTAGCTCTTTGTCAAAACCGGTAATCATCTTTGGGATTACTGAAGTCTTGACAACAACTGGCGCAGGCTGGACTTGGATTACCAGAGCCTAAACTTGAACCAACACAGCAGCTGTTAACAGAGGCTCGACTTGAATTATCGTAGATGGGACTTGAATTGGCGGAGCCTTAACGACAACAGGAGAAGGCTCGAGTTGAACACTCTGTGGAAGAGGCTCATTGTCACTATAGATTATAGGACTGTGAGTCGAGTCGGTTTCCGCAGATTGAGGCTTGTTTCCCGAGGCTACCGCAGACATAGGAGACGGTTGTCCACCTGTATTGGTTGGCTGGCTCGCATGAAAGGACCCGTGCCTAGACAATAGGGGTGGAGAAACTCGTGGTGAGAGGACAACTTCATGGCATTTCCAAATAATGAAAGAGCCGAGGGCATCTTGGAGAGTTTCTATACCCGCCTCAGGTATCACGCATTCGATCTCGTTGTCCTCATAGCCAGGTACTATTTCTGACATGGTGACACGCACGTAACCTGGGGGGATATCCCTGTTATGGAGCGTCTCTCCTGGAAATGCCATGCCCGATGCAACCTTCATCGTCTTCCCCTTGTAACCAAATGGCACATGCAACTCATAAGGAGTATCCTTAGTGATGTCATTAGTTTTTGATTGCATGGAGACTGATGGCTGCATGGAGACGGATGGCTGCGTGGATGTGGGCGAACCACGTAAGAAGGCATCCACCGCAGCCTGCAGGTTGGGGTCCGAACGATCGCTTTCTTTGTCGATAGCGAACATAAGAAGTTGTCGTCTCCAATCCAAATAGGCTTTATCTTCTCGCTCTTTCTTGTGCAATGTATGCTTCTTGTAGAGGTGTGAGGATGTTTTAGAGAAACCTTCTTTCCATGTTGCTGATGATGACACTACTCATACCTGATCACCATGTTCTTTGGTCCCAATAGCCATGGTGAGCTGGTCCTTGTGATACTCAGGTGTAAACAGACTAGCCTCTATCTGCGCCGCGATGGGGCCTCTCAAAACTTGCACAACTTCACTTGTCACGGGATCCTTCACAATGATCTCTCCTTCTTTGGTTAAGTCAGAGCGACCATACACCCAGTGCCTGGTACGCTCATTGGTATTTGGCAAAGGACCAGGTTTTTCTTCTTTTTGCATCTTCTTTTTGCATCTGCCCGGACCTAACCGTGGCTTGTACTGGTTTCGCTTGTTTAGCTCAACCATGTTTTCACTGAGCTCCTTTGAAGCACTGCTCGTCTTCTACTCAACAAACTCATCCCATTCCTGGTGACTAATATTTCCATGCTTGTCGAATAGGGTTCGATTTTTCTTCACGTATTGGCAGTTGAGCTTGGACTTGTAATCTCGAAAAATGTGATTGAGAGTGGACATCATGGCCTTCTTGGCTCTCTCGAGATCTGCTGGCTGGAATCGGATGGTTGTCGTGACGTCAGCCCACATATCGTCTTTTCTACCATCCGGGACATGGCGCCAATCTTGCCACGTGATTTTGCAATGGTCCCTCACCACTTTGCCACAACGGTTCCGCCATTTGCTGTTGACACCAGCGGGTTCAATCGGTTCTCCATCTTTGGGATCTAGTGCAAAAACCTCATAGATGCCCTCTGCCTTGTTCGTGGAGGGCTGACCGTGCTTGCGTTTGTGTGTGGCAACTTGGGCAGGCACCTCTTCCACTTGCTGCTCGAGGTCCTCATCTGTCGCGGCCTCTGCTGCAAATAGCCGACAGGCACTTCATTGAGGGCCCTAGGATATAAGTAGTAGATTTTCGTTTATAAATTAGTTGAACAAATGATAGAATTATCTTTGACAAGATACCTCATCTTGAGGCACAAATTCAAGATGCGAGCTCCCCAATCGACGTTCCTTTGGTAGTGGAGGATGCGGATCTTCTGGTTCTTCCCAGTGTTCGCTTGATCCTTCATTGTCTGAAGACGACCTCGCTTGTGAGTGCGCCTTGAGGGTGTCTTCCTCTTGAGAGGGCATATTGTCCGCCATGACGAGAAGAATTTGACAACTAATGTTAGATATGATGACTAGTTTAGAAAACAAGGAGTATACACCTTTCATCATTAAGCATAGAGACAAGGAAATCAAAAGAAAATATTACAAAAATCAAAATTTCCTCTCAGTGTGGGTTGCCGAATCAACGGCCTTTCAACGCTCTAAGATCCTTGACTCGTACAACAACATATATCCGATATCCTAGGATATGGTCTATGTCACCACACTAGCCTCACTTAGCCCGCTTTCATCATTGAGCATGGGTTGATTGCCTACGTAGAATAGATAAGTAGCACAGAGAGACAAGGAGAAGAATAGAAAAATTAAAATTTGCTCTCAGCGCGGGTTGCCGAATCAACAGCCTTCCAGCACTCTAAGATCCTTGGCCTATTCGGCAGCATGTATCCAATATCCTTGGATATGTTCCACGTCGCTACACTAGCCTCACTTGGCCCCCTTTCATCATTGAGCATCGATCATCTACGTAGAATAGATAAGTAGTACAGATAGACAAGGAGAAGAATAGAATAGGAACATCGCATATATATCATAAGCAAATATATCATAGGCTGCAAGTATATGGCATATATATGGCCACAAGTAAATAATACTACGTATATAGTGTGCATGACAACATGAAAGTGAGAAAGTAGGCAACAAGTAAACTACAAGCATTTTCAGATCCTATGACAAAGAAAATGAAGATCACATAAATGTAGAATATGGTGAAGCACATGTATGGCAGCAAGTATAGCACACGAGGATCAAACACATGTATGGCAGCAAGTATATGACTAGAAGTATGTCACAAAGTAAACTACAAATATGGCCACAAAGTATCTAATATATTTGGTTGGGTTCGTTGGCAACAAGCAATCTGATGTGTTACAATTCATGATAATCTACTCAATGAGGTTGGGTTTGTTGGTGAAGGCAACTTAAACACAACGACAAAAGTAATAACTGCATATCTTAAATTGGATAAGATTTTTTGGCCACCGATAGGCTGCAATAATAAGATCAGATAAGCCTTTTTTGCATAAAGGGCATGACTATTTAACAGTTAACAGTTTTAACAGTTTTGTTCATATGGACTGATAGACTACAATAATAAGATCTATGCAATTCAGTTAACAATTTTGTTCACATAGAGGATTGCTATTTAACAGAACAATCTATGGGTATGTCAAATTGAATTACTCACATGAAACTATCATTGCAGATAATGAAACAAACATCATCTGATCACATAGAGGATTGCTATTTTCATGTAGTAGATTGGTGATCAATTCCACATGATTCAACAGATAATGTGATAGAGATAATTCCGCATATTTAACAAACTGAGGATAAATCAAGTGCATATCGAACACAACAGTAAGCTATTGCCGTATTTCATTGAACAAGAACAGAGGGTGAGACAGGAGGGAGGAGGGTTGAGGAAAAGGGTGCACCTGGTCATCGACGGGCAGGAGGGCATTGGAGAGGAGGGGGCCGACACATACCTAGTAGAGGAGGGGGCCGGCGAGGAGCCTCGCTGGCGGTGTGGGCGAGCACGCGCAGTGGCGCTCAGGAAGGCGTCCGGGAGAAGGGCACGACGCGGCGGCCGGGGTCGGGGAGGGGGGCCACATGGCCACTGGGGACAAGGAGACGGAGGGACACGACGCTCGGGGGAGCTAGAGCGGAAGAGCGCATGGTAGCGCTCGGGGAGGTGTCGGGAGAGCAAGAGGGGAAGGGCCAGTAGCAGTGGTGCTTGGGGACGGAGGAGGGGGCCGACAGCGGCTGCGCTCGGGGAGGCGGAAGTCGGGCTGCTTGTCAGCGTCAAAAGAGTAGTGTCGGAAGTTAGGGTTTGGGCCTCGCCACATGCCTGCTATATATAGGGGTGACCACTTTAGCGGCGGCTCACAAAGCCAACCGCCGCTACTAAGGAATAGCGGCGGTTGGCTTTGTGAGCCACCACTAAAATGTTGTCGGTTTTATTTTTTCAAAAAATAGTGTTACTCATTTTCCAAAAATTGTATTATTCATTTTAGCCCCTGATTTTTTTTATAAATAATATATTAGCCCTGGAATTTTACAAAAGAACCCTTAAGTTCATTATTAATTTTGTTTTAGTCCTGTTGTTTTACACTTAGGCTCTTGTACTTAATAAAAATTAATGTTAGGTCCTAAAATTATATAGAAACAACCCTATTCTTTTTATTAATTACATTTCAGCCCTAATATTTTTACAATTTAATTTTGTTTTGTTTCTCGATTTTTCCAGAAACACCCCTACACTTTCTAAAAATTATAGTATTAGTGCTCTTCTTTTGCACTCTTATTTTTTGATCGTATCTTAAACTTTTGGTCTCCTCTTACCGTTTCAATAACATCTTTCTATTTAAATAAATTACACAATCTTTATATTCAAATAAGCATAAATTACATAGAACATAATACAAGGTTCGAATAATAAGAGGTACTTAACAAAATAAAATTACATGATGCTTGAGCTAGGCTTGAACGACTTTTCCTTGGCAGTGATCGATGCGCATGTAGGGCATTCCACCGGCAAAGGAGAGTCTTTCTTCTTAGACTTTAAAATTTTTCGGATCTATGAAACATGGCACCTCGTCATATTGATTGTAGTCATCTCGATCCTCCACATTCTCCACTCCAACAATTCTTTGTTTACCTGGAACAACAATATATTTCTTTTTGTTCTTTGGATCAAGTACATAAAACACTTGTTCCACGGTCTTAGCAAGTATCCAAGGCTCATCTTTGTGACCAACATTGTTAAGATCAACAATTGTGAAACCATATTCATCTACCTCTAAGCCATTAGGATGCTTCACCCATTTGCATTTAAATATTGGAACCTGTAAATTTGCACCATAGTCTAGCTCCCATATTTCCTCAATGTACCCGTAATACGAGGTCATCTGGTCCTCTTTGTCAATGGCTTCTACTTGTACACCGTTGTTTTGACACTTGCTCTTCTTATCCTTCTGTTGGGTGTAGAAGGTAAAACCATTGAAGTCGTATGCCTGAAAGGTAACCACGGTTCTTCTCGGGCGGTTAGCTAATTTTCTCAACATTTTCTGTTCCATGGACTCACCACTTGGAAGGTCTAGGGAGCTAAACCATGATGTGAAAGAGTGCTTATGCTCGTCTATGATCCATTTATCTATCGCATCCTTGTTGTTCTGGCGGAGCTCTCACATATGTTTCTCAAAGTACGGTCCCACAATCTGTGTCTATTGCAATACGCTGAAATGTGCTTGGTCCACTCATTTGAAGTCACGGTCGGTGAACGATCTACGTCCTTTCGTACCTTTTCCAGATAATATATCCTCACGACGAGACACAGGGAGACCAATTGATCTGCTATCATCATTAATGTAATCTGAGCAACATTCAATGATCTCCTCAGTTGTGTAGCCCTCGATCATAGAACCATCTGGATGTGAACGAGTACGTACATAGAGTTTCAATACATACATGAACCTCTCAAACGGAAACATCTGACATAGGTATACGGGGCCTAATGCTGAGATCTAGTAACAATACGAATCATGAAGTGTTCCATCATATCGAAAAAGAATGGAGGGAAGACCATCTCAAGTATGTACATTGTTTCCTTCATGTGGGTCCGTAGGTCATTTAACTCGTCTTTTGTTATGACCTTGTTCGGTACTGTGTTAAAGAAGTAGCAAAGGCGAGTTACAGCCAACTTCAGCCATAGTGATTTAACAGCTCTGATAGCAAAAGGGAGAAACACTGAAAGCATTATGTGGTAACACTGATGTTTTTAACAAGGTCAAACACAACCATGCCAGTACAATGACGAGGTTCTATGTTGTTCTCTACTTTGCCATCAAAGTGTCTAGCCATCGCGTGATACCTGTGTTTTGCTGGTAAGAATTGGCGGCTTCTCATATACACTAGCTTCTAGGATGCTGGAAGGTACACATTGGACGTATCATCAGCACATATGAAACATGCCGCCTTTCCTTTGACCTGCCCCGATAGCGCCCTTAGTGCTGGGGAATCACTTATCGTGCAAAAAATAATTGCTCTGAGCATGAAGTACTCTCTTCGATACTTATCTCATATACGGACCCCCTCGAACCATAGTTTTTGCAGGTCTTCGAACAATGGTACTAAGAACACGTCTATGTCGTTACTAGGTTCTTTGGGCCTAGATATAAGAGTGGTCAGCAGTAGGTACTTACGCTTATGGCATAACCATTGTGGAATGTTGTAAATTGCTAGTATCACTGGCCAAGTGCTATGCGGATTTCTCATTTAACCGAATGGGTTCATCTCGTCTATACTCAATGCAAACCGTATGTTCCTTTCCTCATTAGAGAAGTCTTGAGGATCCTCATCAAACTTTTTCCACTATGTTCCATCTGCGGGATGTCTGAGCTTACCATCTCTGTTGCGTGCATGCCATGTCATCATTGTCGCATCCCTAGGGTTGGTGAACAAACGTCTGATACGATCGACCACGGGTAAGTACCACATGACTAAGGCAGGAACCTTGCTGTCATCACTATCATCGACGATAAAACTTCTTTTCTTCTTTCTCCCTTTAGTTGTATTCTTCACGCCACCATCGGCATCACAATCGTTGTTCCTCTTGTAATGACTACGTTTGCACATTGGGCATCTCACAGCGTCCTGATGCTCCTTTCGATACAATATGTAATGATTTAGACACACGTGAATTTTTTGCACGCCCAATGAAAGTGGGGAAATCAGCTTCTTAGCAAGGTATCTTGTCCTTGGCAACAAGTTGGGCTTTGGTAGCGCATCGGAAATAAGTTCCAATAAATCCGTGAAACTAGCGTTCGTCTAGCCATGCATGGCCTTCAGCTTCATCAGCTCAAGTATAGTACGCAACATAATGAACTCTTTACCATATTCCTTAGATTCATCACATAATGGATCCTTTGATGCCTTCTCTATTCTATGAAAATTATCAAGCCCTTTAGTTGTACCGGCATTGATCAACACATGCGGCTCAATGTGACACAACAACTCCTCAACATTAAAATTAGCTTCACTAGGTAAATCCATCGCATCTGCACCAGGCGAATTGATAGCCTCGACTTCAACTTCAATATGCTCATCAAATTCCATATCGACCACAATGTTCTCACCATGTTTTGTCCATCTCGTGTAACCCTCAACAACACCCCTCCGCACCAAGTGTGACTTTATTACTCCTATACCATTCCACAGCTTTTGATTCTTGCAATCAAAATACGGACAATATATATATCAGTTGTCCGTTCACATCGAGCATGTTGTGCGTCCACTTCGATGAATTGAGAAACTTCTCATAAAAATATTGGACCCGGTCTAGGTGCATCGTACATCCAAGATCTATCCATCGCGAACGACCTTGAACGGAAACCCAAAAATTAATTAATAACACAAAATTTAAATATCACTAAATATATATACATTGAAATATAATACATGAAGTGAAAAATATTATGCAAGGTTAAATCAAACAAGCATCAGATTATTTTTGATTATTTCATATATTTGTTATTTAGACATGTTTTGCAGGTTGTGAGCATATTTCCTAAGTATTTTGGCTAAGATTCACTCAAGAATCAAAGAAGTATATGTAAAGATATGAAGATCAAGCCAAAATACTTATTTGAGGTATCCATGATGAAGCCCTCGTCGAGATGATTGGAATGGACATATGGAATATCTATTTTGGAGTCCAGATGAGAAAGTTATGACATTTGGAAGATGCTCACAGACCGTAAAACCGGAGGGTTAGGTTTTCATGATCCAGACCAAATTAGAGTTAGTTTTCTTCACGTGAATCATGTAAATCTAGGTTTCTTGCAGGGCAAGACCTCCCACCCTTTATATACAAAGGGCCATGGCTGATTGAGGGATCCATACCCAATCGAAATAAATCAATCTACACATTTACCTCTATTCTTTTGCTTTCTACCCTAAATTCCAATCTCAACCCTAATTGCTCTTCTTCTTTATCTCTACGATGTTTGAAGGCATCCTAGCTGGCCTGCCGATGCTAGGACAACCCAAGAGTATGCTTGCCCCGACGGGGTCTCTCGCGTGCAGGCGTTCATTGGTTTTTGCGATGAGCCCGTGAAAACCGGAGGCTCCGGTTTTGGAAATCAGAGGGTCCGGTTATGACAAACTCAACCGCGTGTTGTTGCAGGTTTGCATGCTCATGTTTAATAGCGTGTTTCAGCGTCAACACCAGTGGTCAAATAAAAGCTAAGCACAACTAGCAAGTAAATAAGTCTATTCATGCAAGTCTACAAGGTAATCAACTAGAACAAGGCAAGCACACAAGCATGAATAGTATCATATGTAAATACAAAAAGTAATGCATCAAAGTAAGGAGTAGAGTAAGACATGGCTCATTATTTTTTCCCTGGGTCTCGAAAGGATGGCGCTTTCCCCTACTCCTCGTTGGACTGCTCACGCCAGAGTCCCGGTCCCTCCCGCCAGCAAGCGGAGTTCTCGCCCACGAGCCCGCAATCACTCCCGGAGTGAAGACACGGTGCGCGTCACCGCTGCCACCAAGGCACAAGCCTGCCTCTCGAGAACTTGCCAGATTACCCGAGCCGACACGGGCGCTTACTATTGATGCCCCTTTCACTAGTGGGCTCAAACCGTGTACAAATTGATGGCCTTCACAACCAATCATGATAGGCTCGATCATCGACACCTAAACAGTCTAGGTCTCACCATAGACCAAGAGTAATAGCCTAGATCACACTCTGACACCCTAGCCTTAGATGTGCAAGATGCTCTAGTTACTCTCCACTAGCACTCTCAAGATATGCAACATCTCCTCCTAGTGCTCTCCTCTTTTCCTCTTGGACCTTACCAAATGCTCTCAGGTATTCTACTGGCCAAGAGAGGTCTCTAAGACCTCAGCAACGAAGTTATATAGGCTTCCAACCTCCAACAAGTTGTTGCTCCCAAAAGTTGCCTTTCTGGACCCAATGACTAGACTGTCCGGTCACTCCCAGACCGGACTGTCCGTTCTCTCTAAAACAGTTCCCAGAACCATTGGCTGCACTGTCCAAACAAATTCTCTGAACTGACCGGACTGTCCGGTCAGTTTCTCTCTCCAGTCTAGAAACTTTCTCGGCGTTGCTTCCTCTCTGCCCTATGTGGAGCCATACAGACCGGACCATCCGGTCACTACAACTCCCAGCACAGATAGATTCCTCATTGCTCACTATAAGTCCTAGACCAAATCTCTTAGTGACCGTACAGTCCGGTCACCTCTAACCCCTCCGTCCGATCACTTGGTCCAGAAGCTAAAACTCCTCGTCCTCGCTTGACTTCGTTTCCTGGCTTCTCCGAATAGTTCCTTGGTTTCTCCACTGTCATCTAGTGCCTATGATTTCACTGAGCATTCATGCACATCACCAACTAGACATGACCTAAAAGAAATGATCTAGACCCCCTTGATAGTCCGGTTTTTCCTATGGACTCAAAGCCTTAAAAACTAGACAAGTGTTTCCAACACTTTCACCATAGCTTGTCCTTAGTTTTGATCCATCTTCATTAACCCTTGGAGTTCACCAAGCTCATCAAGCCTCTATGCTTGTGGTCATCGTCATCAATTGCCAAGGCCACCATCAACACTCATCATAAGGTAGAAAAAGGTTTCTGTGACACCCTCCCCTTGTACAGTAGGAAGGCGTCCCTGTACATCCTGTACCAATCCCTAGATCAGTAGTTGGTACGCACAATTAGATTATCTCAAATGCATACAATACTAAAATACGAGGATATATGGATGACTTACCAAACATGGCTAAGTTACAATCCGGATGAGGCAGCGGAAAATCGGGTGCGGAAGACTAGTTCACTTCAAACCAACACATCACATCATGTCACATCCACAAGCAAACTTGAGATACGATGAAACCCTACTGCGTTTACTCTTCCGAGGGTTGTTCACTAAAAACCACAATTAACAAACCGTGAGTACATAAGGTACTCTGAAAGCCCTAACACTACTCAAGGGCAATGTCATGCATTGAAGCTATAGCAAGGATGTAGGCTAGAGGTTTAATATTTGCACTAGCAGCTAAGCATGCGGGGCTTACTGAGAATAGGTTTCAAGGAAAGAGGGGACCTATCAATATTATAGTAGGTTAGTCCTGGAGGCAGTATACGTCATTCCCACCAGTTCTAGCATATTTTAAAAAGGAATGGATCTCCATATCCAAACCTTGCATTTCCAAAACACGGGTATCACTACACCCACTCACTCACCAAGGAGGAATTTATAAGAGCCCAATTATTTGGTGTGTCATGACTAGTGACAACGGACATCCGAATGATTTATGATTAACTCTACAGAGCTTAGTATGTTGTACCCACAGTCTATGTGCTTCTTAGCTTCGGAAACACATAACGCTCCCACTTCACCCAGGCACGCCCACAAGTCCACCATGAAGCTCAGTGATTCCACCATCATGACACACAGTCATATTAATCACGAAGGCACACAACCAACAATTTTTCCAAGTACTAGACTTATCACCATTTCACCACACCGATCCCTGAGTCCCTTTCTACTTCACTAGATGATACTTCCTTGCTGTGTTACCCAAGATCCGCGTTAGTCCTGCCCGTACAGGTTCTGTGTTCGTACTGAAAATATCACCAAGTTGAGGTCTTAGCTAGCCGTTTCCTAGATGGTAGGGCGAGCACTCATCCACGACAGGTGGATCTACATTGAAGACACCATCACCAAGTACTCTACACCAGTACTACAGAGCCTCGCCCATAACCGAGTATATCCCACCCAACTTCACCTTCACAAAGTTGGTTTATCACCCACCCATATCGTACTTACACACACACACCACCAAACACGCTTTCACCCATTTTCGAAATAGAAGTATATGATATGGTGTTGCGATGAACCTCATCACGAGGTTCCTAAGCGCTTCTAAGCATAGCTACATACCATACATTGGGCATCTAATGACGGTGTATGTGGAGCATATGAGAGGGGGGAAGGATAAGGCACACAAGGAGAAGTTTCGGTAACGACAAGCATTTCACAACAATGGCACTCAAGAGAGCATGCAATATAGAGTAGGCTCTAAGTAGGTTTCTAGACTATTGTTATGGGATCAATATGACCAAAGGGATGTTAGAGCTTGCCTGGTAACACTATCCTTAAATATCGCTCTACGTCGCTTTGTGTAATGGTGTCGGAGTCTGTCTCAAGACTTGGGCCTTCGGGATTCGTCTCTAGCATCGGGCTCCTTAGATTCTTCGCGTGCTACGGTACGTGATGCTAGCACAAAGAAAATAAATAAGAAACAATCAACACTCCAATTAAACCTCTAGATAGGATAATTGGGTAAAGTTTGGTGTATACCAGTGGGTTTATTGGTAGGTTGGATCTTAGAAGACTGACAGCAGAGGAATCGGTGGAAACGGAGGTCGGGTGGTGAAAATATGGTGTTAAGGGGGACAAGGGGGATATCGTGGTGGAAATAGAAATATGATGGTTGGCAAAAGGTTCCTCGGGACGATCGCATGGGCAAGAGAATCGCCCTAAATGGAGCTACAACTAAAAAGATATGATTTTTTTGAAGGTTTGGGGCGTATCTGTAGTTATCATAAGGTCGAGGGGGCCTATTTGGAATGACAGAAAAGTTCTAGGACTTGGTTGAAAATGGAAGGGGCTAAGATATAATTACAGAAAGTCTAGGGGCCTTTCTGTAAAAGATTTGGGTTGAGACAGATTTAAAATAAAGGTTAGAGACTTATGTGTAAAAGGTCATAACTCTTGGATTTTCCAAAATTATTTTTGTGTAGGAAAGTATGTGGACCAGGTCTTTACTATTCTGTGAACTGGTGTATGGGCTGGGCCTACTGGTTTGGTGACCAGGGGGGGTTTTGCAAATAGTCAAGACAGAATAGAAGGTGGGTTCATGGGAAGAAAAGAGGGACTATTCTGCAAAATTGATAAGCGCTCACGTGAAAAACAGGGGGGAATCGTCTTCTTCGCTGGAACAGAGTGAGGACATCGGCGGTGGTGCTCGGATGGCGGCGGATTTGGCAGAGAGAGGCGGCCATGGCCGAGAGCTCGGAAGGTGGAGAAAACTTGAAATTGAGACGGCGTGGGATGGGAGATGAGGTGGTGCTGGCGTTGCTGCGGAGGGGAGGCAGTGGCGCGCTCGTTTTATAGGCGCGGGCGGCCGCTAGGCGAGCAAGAGGCGACAAGCTTGAGTACACTACGGTTAATGGCGCTCTGTGCACGAGCAGTGGCATCGACGCGACTTGTCGTGGTGTCGCGGAGCGGTAGGGTCTGGTCGCGTCCGCCTGCGCCGGTGCTGTGCTCGTCGGGGAGCGAGGACGGCATGTCTCGGGGTAGCAGATGGAGGCGACGATTCTCTACGCGGGCACAGGGAGGTGGCCACGGCGTTCTGCAGTGAGGGACTTGCTCGCCATCAATGGCGCCACTACGATGGCCGAACGGCGTGCGACGCGTGCGCGTGTCGTGGAGCGGGGGAGGTGCGAGCTGCGGCACTGCAGGTCTGGGCATGAAGCACGTTTTGATGGCGTAAAGCCATTTACTCCGGCGTGGGGTTGAGCTCGTTAATGGGGACACAATGGTGGCCGGTGTGCTTGTCTCCTTGCGTCTGCGCGCACATGAGTAGCAGCTGGGTTAAGGCGCGACACGACGCGACGGGAGGTGGGCGTCGTCGCCTCGTCGGTTTGCGGTCATCTTCGTGCGGGAGCTGCCGCAGCCAGAACGGCTGCCATCAATGGCGCCACTGTGCTTGGTGGCCGATAGGATGAGGCGGGCAGCGTGAGGGCGCGTCGGACGGGAAAGGGTGGTGGCGCGACGCGGTTTAGGGCGGCCTCGCCGGGTAGGTGAGGTCAGGCGGAGTCTGCGGCATAGGGAAGGTGCGGTTTGGGGCTGCCAGCGAAGCAGGCCGAGGCGACGGCCTCTGGGCACAGCCATGGCGTGGTGCGGTTGAAGGTGGTGGTTGGCGTGGCTGCAGTGTGTCATAGAGGGTTGATGGCTTGGGCAGTCGGTTGATGGGACGGGGCAAAGCCAGCAGGGCCAACAGAATTGAGGCCGCGGCGCCATGCTGGGCGCTCTAGGCGATCTTCTTCTTCGTTTCGTCGTGAGAAAGACGACAGCGTCCTCACGGGCTATGTGGCTTAGGAGAGAAAGGGTTGGAGGGGAGACAGGCTAGGTCGGAGGGGTGTGCATGGCTGGGCCCGAAGAGGCGCGTGGTCCAGAAGGGGAGAGAAGGGGGAAGGCCAGGCTGGGCCAAAGGCGTGGGCCAGGTGGGGCTGGAGGTGGCCCGGTAGGCCAAGGTGCGCGGCCCAGAGAGGAAAGGGATCGGGGGAGGGAAGGGAGTTCGGTCCAAGAGAAGGAGGGAAAAGAAAGGAAAGGGGCTTCGATAATTGAATTTGGGGTTGTTTTAGGTGGATATGGAGTTTTAAGTTGGAGCAGCACTCTCAAAAAAATAAGGAGAAGCAGAAGAGGAAATAAGCAATCACTTAGCAAGGTTGCTTTTAATTATTCAAAAAAGTCCTCTTAACCTATTTCTCTATTTTAATCATTCAACGAGGTTTTGTTTAAAAAAAAGAAATTAAAATCATGAGATTGTATTACAAAGTTAAAATTTAAATTTGCAGTGATTTATCTAGTTAATTTAGTATTTAAAATTTTGAGAGGTCACAATTTCCTACATGCACAATACTCCGGTAGACATTAGTCATATTTCATGTTTGTCATTCATCACCAAAACATCATACCTTGGGTTGACCTCAATGGTCATGAACCTTACAGGTGGGGCACCATAGATACTACATGATAAATTCAAATAAGTTAGAGAGGTACCATATCAAATGCCAACAAGTCGGGTGTCCTTAGGGTGTGTGGGCTTGAATAGTGAATAATAATGGGGGTGGTTGGAGGCTCACAAAAGTTAAGCAACCTCACACATGTGGAACAACATATGTTATGCTTGTGCATTCACAATGCACCGTAAGATACTTTGGCCTACACGTTGCTCCAATGGTATGGATGGACTCACGCATCACAGTTGTAACTCTAGTTGAGGCTATCCATGGTTTCACTAGTTACCGTGTAAAATATGCCAAGGCATGGAGGGCTACACAATACACAATTACACTACTATAGGGAAATTGGAAGGAGTCTTACAACCAGGTGCCAAGGTTGCTTAATGCAATTGCACATTATAATCCTGGCACTAAGTATTTCATTGATACCTGTGGAAAGGTCGAGATGGGAGAGGATACAAGGCACCTTGACTTTCTCGGGTATTTTGGTGTTTTACCCAATGTGTAGAGGCCTTTAGGAATTGTGGCCCTATTATGCGCGTGGATGGAACATTTTTGACGGGAAAATACAAGGGCACTTTAATGGTTCCTGTCGGCATTGACGTAGAGGATCAGCTACATCCTATTGCACGCGCAATCGTGAAGGGTGAGAACAACTCAGGCAGGTCATGGTTTATCATCCATGTTGGGCGACATGTCATTGGTGCACGGAGGCAAATTTGCATGATCTCGGATCAACATTAGGGGCTAATAAATACTGGTAGAGAAGACTTAGAAGGTTATTTTTCTCTTGTGCATAGGTGGTGTATGCGCCACTTTGCTGCAAATGTTTGGAGGAGACAAAAAGAAAAGGGGTCATGAATGGTCTTAAACTTGCGTGCAGGGCTATGGGGGAGAGCAAATTCAATTCGGTAGGTATTTCTTACGATCACTGATAAATTCGCAAGCGCATGGATACCGATATGGCACATCACCTAGGGGTATTCCAGGTTATCGAATCACAGGGAACATGTGTGTACCGATCTTCTAAACTAGTTCATCCAAGGACAACAAGAATATTGTAAGCTGCGGGTAGAGAGGTTTTACATGATAAAAGATCCTCAAATAATATTGGTTCATTCTATAACTGCTTACTTCGGGCACCGGCTTACCCCTGCATCCAAAGGCGACTCCGGTCAACAGCTCTACAACGTACCCGCACATGGAGGATTACTAAGGCCTGATAGGTCTGTCACCACCTACCGACTACCTCTAACAAACCGTGGCGCACGCGACACACAAAGGTAACCTCTAGCCTAGACACCACATCTACACTATCAAATCCTAGTCTCGATACGACGCTTATAGAAGATAAAGATACTCTAACTAAATAGAGCGATGATCCTGTAAACAATAAAGGAAAGAACTTACTTAAATAGGAAACTTTGTAAGGTTCATGACCATTGAGGTCACCCCAAGGTATGATGTTTTGGTGATGAATGAAAAACATGAAATATGACTAATGTCTACACGAGTGTTGTACGTGTAGGAAACCTCTGCTATCTTATGATGATTGTCGACGGTGTCCTTGGCGATTGATGACAATGACCGCAAGCATGGAGGCTTGTGAACTTGATGGAGTCCAAGGGTTGATGAAGATGGATCAAAGCGAAGGACAAGCTGTGGTACAAGTGTTTGTAACACTTGAGTAGTTGTTAGGGCTTTTTTCCATAGAAAAAACCAGACTATCAAGGGGTTTAAGGTTATTCTCTTAGGTCATGTCTAGTCGATGTTGTGCAAGGTTGCTCGGTTAAATCACGGGCACTAGGTGACAGTGGAGGAGCCAAGGAGCTGTTCGGAGAAGCTGGAAATGAAGTCAAGCGAGGACGACAAGTTTCAGCTTCTGGACATAGAGACCGGACAGAGGGGTTAGTGGAGACCGGACTGTACGGTCACTATGGGAGTTGTCCAGGACTTAGCGCGAGAAACAAGAGTTCTGTCAGTAGGAGACTTCCTACAGACCGGACGGTCCGGTCTGCTGACCGGACGGTCCGGTCAGTAGGAGTGCAGAAACGGCACAGAGGGTGCATTTCGCGGAGGCTCCTGGAATGGAGAGAGAAAGTGGACCGGACGGTCCGGTCCAGTGACCGGACAATCTAGTCAGTACAAGTATTTGCCTGGATAGAGAAGCCAACAGTTCTGGGAACCGTTACCAGAGTGACCGGACGGTCCGGTCAGGCAGTGACCGGATAGTCCGGCCTGAAGGTTCAGAAAGGCAATTTCATGGAGCAACGACTAGTTTGAGGTTGGGAGCCTATATAACTAGTTTGAGGTTCAGAAAGGCAATTTCAGAAAGGCAATTTCTTGGAGACCTCTCTTGGTCTTGAGAGCATTTGGTAAGGTACAAGAGGAAAAGAGGAGAGCATTAAGAGGAGATATTGCATATCTTGAGAGTGCTAGAGAAGAGTAGCTTGAGCATCTTGCACATCTAAGGCTACGGTGTCCTTGAGGGTGTGATCTAGATTGTTACTCTTGGTGTATGGTGAGACCAAGACCGGTTAGGTGTTGGTGATCGAGCTTATCGTGATCGATTGTGAAGGCCGTCACACGTTTGTACACGGTTTGAGCCCGCCGTTGAAAGGGGCATCACTAGTGAGCGTCCGTGTCGGCTCGGGGAGTCCAGCAAGTTCTCGAGGGAGGCGAGCTTGTGCTTTGTGCAGCGGTGATGCACACCGTGTCTTCACTCGAGGAGTGATTGCGGGCCCATGGGCGAGAACTCCACTTGGTGGCGGGAGGGACCAGGACTCCGGCGGGAGTGGTCCAACGAGGATTAGGGGAAGGCGCCATCCTTCCGAGACCTCGGGAAAAAATCATGAGCCACCCCTCACTCTACTCCTCACTATGATGCTTTAATTTCCGCATTTACATACCGTGCTATTCATGCTTGTGTGTTCTATTAGTTCTCTTTGACTATCTTGTATACTTGCATGTTTAGACTCCCTACTTGCTAGTAGTGTTTAAGGTTCCACATTTGATGACTAGCATGAGTAGGAGTTGCATTGGTGTGCTTGATCACTAGAAGTGCATAGGAGTTGTATTGACTTGTGTGATCCACTGGTATGCATAGGATGTCTTTCCTTTCATAGGATTATATTGTTAGTGTGATCACCACTAGATTTGAGTAGGAGTTGCTTTGAGTTCTATTAGTAGTTTGCAATTGGTAAAATTGTTTCATAGTGGTAGTTCCCGATTCACCCACCCCCCTCTCGGTCACTACGATCCTTTTAAGTGGTATCAGAGCCAAGTGCTCATTATAAGGCTTAACCACCTTGAGTAGTGACCGCATTGAGTTGGGATGTCATCCCATTCGGGGCCGAGGCATGGCTCATGGAAGGATTGCTTTACAAGCTACCTAATGCCATGATTTCGGATGAGTTGATGGACGCTCTTGTGGACTTTGTCCATTTACCGATGATCATACGTATGATGATTGTGATGATGGTGTGGAAGTGCCTTGTACTAGTGAGTGCATAAATTCTTCTAGCAATGACTTGATAGGTTGCTCTACTAGTGTGTCTAACATGATGATTGATAATGATGTGTCTCTTGATCTTGCTTGCTCTACTAGCATTGATGATGTTTGTGAACACTCTATTGATCATGCTAGTAGTTCTCTTGTTGAGGAGTTCTTTGCTTTTCATGCTAATGATAATAAGGACTTACTTGACTCTCTTATTCGCTTGCGAGGTATTGTGGACAGGATTAGGGCAACCTCTTTCAAGCTTCCCAAGATTGTGATAGTTGACAAGATCCTTTCCTTGCTTCCGAGTAGCAAGCTCTTCTACATCACACTTGACCTTCTCATGGAGAAGAGTCTCTCCGTCGAGGACATGATTGGGCTGCTCTTCAAGGATGAGGACATCACCACGAGCATGGCGTGGAAGAAGACATCCAAGTCACACCTTGAAGCATCCTCGAGCAAAGGGAAAGAAGTAGCTTCAAGCTCAAACTTCTTTGATCCCTTCACAAGATTATCTTGCAACAACCTCTACAACCCCTTCGGGACAAGACATTTTTCGAGTGCTTCGTCAAGCTCTACCTCAAGTGTCATTCCAAGTTCTACTCCAAGCACCTTGAGAGGACCGAGCATTGGTGAAGGGGGAGCACCAACAACAATGCTCGCTCGATCATTTGAGATGATCAATCTTGCGGCTTCGGCTCCGGCGCCTCCACCTCCTCCACCCCCTCCACCACAAGATCACCTTTGGCATCTACGTCAAGCTCACCAACAGGATCTCTTCTTTGAACTTGGTGAATGTGTGAGAAATCCAAATGTTGATCTATTGAGCATCTATGATCTGTGTGTAGGATAAACTCTTTCAGGGGACTTTGGAGGATTGCACCACATGAAGTGATTGACATGCTCCTCCAACAAATCACAACTCCTGAGAGGGGTTTCTTACTTGAGGAGGTAGTCAACAGGAGACATGAACTCACAATTGAGAGAGGAATGGAGATGATACTTGTGCTTCATATACAAGTGGGGTATGTACTTGAGCACATCACTGGACTCTATGATCCTCCCCATTACTACATCAACCTTAACAATGTGCACATGGGGGATGGTCATGGACATTGGAGGTACCGTGCTCCTCACTACCCCATTAGGAGGAGATTACTGGATGGGATTGCAAGAATCCCTATCTATGAGGATGGTCTTATTGCTCGATATGATGAGGTTAGTGCTAGTCGGTCAAGTAATACTATGGATACTAACCCTTCTTCCTCTAGTACTTGTCTTATAGCTAGCACCAGGGTCAACTACAAGAGTGGAGGCACTCATTGGATTCTTGATAGTGGGTGCACTCAATATATGATCAGGAAGCCAACCATGTTCACCACTATTGATGAAGACAAAGATAGTGAGAAGGTGACTTTTGGGGATAACTCAAAAGGGAGAGTTAGAGGCTCGAGCAAGGTGGGCATCACAAATGACCTTCATCTCTCCAAGGTCTTTCTTGTGGAAACCCTCAACTTCAACCTTCTGTCTATTGGTCAACTCTATGACATGAGTTTCAAGTGCACGTTTGATGAGGATGGTGCAACAATTGAGAATGCCAAGAGAGGGCTAGTATTCCATGGAGTGAGACATGGGAACTTGTATGTCACGGATTTCAAGTCAAGCAATATGCCACCAAGCACTTGCCTATTCACTAAGGCATCCAAGGGATGGTTGTGGCGTAGAAGATTGGCACATATTGGAATGAATCAGCTCAAGAAGATTGTCAAGAGGAATCTAGTTGAAGGAATCAAGGATGTGTCTTTTGAGAAGGATAGACTGTGCAGTGCTTGTCAGGCAGGAATACAAGTTGCATCTTCACATCCCACCAAGTCATTCATGTCTACATCTCGTCCTCGAGAGCTCTTGCACATGGACTTGTTTGGGCCAACACACTACAAGAGTCTAGGAGACAATCTATATTGCTTGGTGATTGTTGATGATTTCACGAGATACACTTGGACCTTTTTTCTTGTAGACAAATCTCAAGCCAGTGGTATCTTCAGAAAGTTTGCCAAGAGAGCAAAGAATGGGTTCAATGCTAGCATTGTGAAGATAAGGAATGACAATGTGATGGAGTTCAAAAATACCACAGTGGAGGAATATTGTGACAAGAAGGGGATCAAACATGAATTCTCCACTACATATACTCCCGAGCAAAATGGAGTAGAGGAGAGGAAGAACAAGATGCTCATCACTCTTGCTCGTGTCATGTTGGATGAGTATGGAACTCATGAGAGGTTTTGGGCTGAGGCAATCAACATGGCTTGCTATACCTCCAACCGTGTCTATCATCACCGGTTGTTGAAGAAGACGCCATATGAGCTATTGGTGGGACAGAAACCAAATGTTTCCTATTTCTAAGTTTTTGGATGCAAGTGTTACATTCTCAAGAAGAGGAGAAAGACCGAGAAGTTTGAAAGCAGAACTTATGAAGGCATTCTTGTTGGGTACTCTGGGACTTCTAAAGCCTATAGGGTCTACAACTCAGCCACGAGATGTGTGGAAGAATCCTATGATGTGCAATTTAATGAGTCAAATGGGTCCCAAAAGGAGGATGAATTTCATGAAGTGAACATTGGAGATGAGCCTATGAGGGAAGCCTTGTGAAGAATTCCCGTGGGTGAGGTTTTACCTCACGAGGTCAATGATGGTAATATTGATGAGCCCTCCACCCCACCACCTCCACCAACCCCCTTCTTCAAGATACAACAAACAAACCAAGATGCCACAAATACTCCCACAAGCTCCTCCCTAGATTAATTGAGAGTACACTCACCAAATGATGAGGAAACCCAAGTGAGAAGTGAGCCACAAACCTCCCCACATAATTCACCACAAGCCACTTCTCCTAGCTCTTCACAAGATACTCTCCCATACACCTCAAGCTCAAAGTCCAAAACAAGAAAGCATGAGAGTGACTCCTCCACCTCTCTTAGGATATAAGACACTCATATCAAGAGAGCAAACAATCCATGATGCATAAGATATTTCACCCAGAGCTTCTCCCACTCAAAGAAAACACCACCCTAGACCCAAGGCCATCAACAAAGATCATTCACAAGACTTGATCATTGGGAATTCATCTCAAGGAATAAAGACAAGGAGGAATCAATATAAGCCCAAGTATGTGAGTAAAGAGAATAATGATGAGGCCAATGTTGAAATTGAGAACTTCTCCTTCGTCTCTATGATTGAGCCCACTACCATTGATCAGCCTATGGATGATCACAAGTGGGTTATTGTCATGCAAGAAGAATTGAACAACTTCAAGGGGTGCAAAGTATGGAAATTGGTTGACAGGCCCAAGCATCATAATGTGATTGGCACCAAGTGGGTCTTCAAGAACAAGCAAGATGAGAAAGGAGCAATTGTCAAGAACAAGGCCCGCCTAGTGGCTAAGGGATATTCTCAAGTGGCGGGGATTGACTTTGAAGAGACCTTTGCTCCTGTGGCCCATCTTGAAGCTATTCGGATCTTACTAACCTATGCATCACACAATGGCTTCAAGCTCTTTCAAATGGATATCAAGAGTGCTTTCTTGAATGGAGAGATTAATGAGAAAGACTATGTGGAACAACCTCCGGGGTTTTAGGACCCAAAACATCCAAGACATGTATACAAATTGAAGAAAGCTCTCTATGGCCTCAAACAAGCACCAAGGGCATGGTATGAACACTTGAGGAACTTCCTACTCAAAAATGGATTCACCATTGGAAGCATTGATAGCACTTTATTCATGAGGCATGTTGGGAAGGATCTCTTTGTGTGCCAAATCTATGTAGATAATATCATCTATGGGTCAACCAATGAAAAGTTCAATGAAGAGTTTCAAGAGATGATGGCTAAGGAATTCCAAATGTCAATGATTGGAGAGTTGCACATGTTCCTTGGATTCCAAGTCAAGCAATTGAGAGAGGAAAACTTCATCTATCAAGAGAAATATACTAAGGACCTTCTCAAGAGATTCAACATAGAGAATTGCAAGCCTTTGCACACACCTATGGCTACTAGCAAACCCTTGGATGATGATGTGAAAAGAAAAAGAACCCGGTGAACCCCAAGCTCTATAGATCAATTATTGGGTCCTTTCTCTATCTCACCGCTTCAAGACCGGACATCATGTTTAGCGTGTGCTTGTGTGCTCGCTATCAAGCAAATCGAAAGGAGTCACACTTGATGGTCGTAAAGAGAATTATGAGATACCTCAAGTACACACCTACCATGGGCTTATGGTATCCTAGAGGATCAAACTTTGAGTTACTTGGGTATTAGGATTCATACTTTGCGGGTTGCAAAGTGAATAGAAAGAGTACATTGGGAGGTTGCAAATTTCTTGGAAGATTTCTAGTTTCTTGGAGTTCAAAGAAGCAAAACTCGGTGGCTCTATCTACCGCCAAAGCGGAATATATGGTGGAGGGAGCATGTTGTGCACAACTTCTATATATGAGGCAAACACTCTCAGACTATGGCCTCAACTATACTCAAATGCCACTATATTGTGATAGTGAGGCGGCAATCAAGATGGCCCTCAAGAGAGGAGATCATGGTCATGCAAAGCATATTCAAGTGAGGCATCACTTCATAAGAGACCATGTTGAGAAGAAGGACATCGAGTTGGTGAGCGTGCGAACTCATGAACAATTGGCGGACATCTTCACCAAGCCACTTGATGAGAAGACCTTCAACAAGCTAAGGGGAGAACTCAATGTTCTTGACCTCTCCAACTTCACATGAGTAACCCTTGAGCTTGTCCCTTGTAAATATGTTTAGTGTCTTTGTTTGTTCTTGTTTGTATCTTTGTTTGTGTTTGTTTCTCTTATTTTGTAAGTTGACTTCAGACCTTCTTGAGATAGCAATAGACATGGGTTAAGCTTGGGAAGGTGGTTCATGGTGTACCCAAGGCTTTGAAGAAAGGTCCATTGTGAGCAAGCTTGAGAAGGGAACAACTCGTTGTTGACACTTTGGTTTGTAGTTGTTCTCTCTCTTTTCTTTAGCATCGCATCATGCATTGTATACTTGTTGCATTTGCATCCTTGCATTATGATACCATACATGCTACCAATCATGGGTCTAGGAGGAGTTTCTCATTTACAATGTGGGTACATGACTCTCTAGATGATTGAATAGTGATATTTGTGCTTCATGCCTATTGAGCCATGTTCGACCGAGCTCCAAGGTTCAATCGTGGCTCAAAGACAAGTGGCTCATACATTCCCACCCCTCTAATGACTAACCCTTGCTCAATTGAGTTATATATCATTGAGTCATAAGTGTAGGGGGAGCTACGATGGAACATCACTACAACCAAGGAGGAGCACCGTGAAAGGGGGAGTTGTCCTAACTCTTACCAATTATTTTATGCCTCTTGGTTTTGTTATGTTTTTGTTTGGCTTTTAGAGATAGGTGACAAAGGGGGAGAGAAAACATGAAGATCCAAATGCCAAGTCGTCTAGGTCAAAGAGGGAGAAGAAACATGAAGATGGTCGATAACACAAAGGGAGAGGAGAACATGAAGATTCAAAAGCCAAATCCATGAAGAGAAGGGACGTGTAGATTCGGGGAGATGGAACATGAAGATCTCATCAAGATGAACATCTACACCAATATGAAGAAGAACAACGACGGTGCATGTCTACGGCGACAATGAACACCTTCACTGACATGACCATCTACATCTTGGTGCGTGTCTACATCAACAAGATTAACTACCACGACACCAAGGCGGGCACAATTTCAGCTCAAGATTTTTAATCCAAGTGCGCTCGAAGAGCGGGTAGTTCTCCCTCCACACCTAGCACATTCTAAGGGGGAGACTACTTCTAAGATAAGGACCAAGGTATGCTTTTCAATCTTTTCTTTTCCTTTGGTTCTTTCTTGCTCATCCGTTTTGGATCATCATAAGTAGTGGTTGTCATCCATCACCAAAAAGGGGGAGATTGTAAGGTTCATGACCATTGAGATCACTCCAAGGTATGATGTTTTGGTGATGAATGACAAACATGAAATGTGACTAATGTCTACACAATTGTTGTCCGTGTAGGAAAACTCTTCTATCTTATGATGATTGTCGATGGTGTCCTTGGCGATTGATGACAATGAACGCAAGCATGGAGTCTTGTGAACTTGATGGAGTTCAAGGGTTGATGAAGATGGATGAAAGCAGAGGACAAGCTATGGTGCAAGTGTTTGGAACACTTGATTAGTTGTTAGGGCTTTGAGTCCATAGGAAAAACCGGACTATCAAGGGGGTTTAGGTCATTCTCTTAGGTCATGTCTAGTCGGTGATGTGCAAGGTTGCTCGGTGAAATCGCAGGCACTAGATGATAGTGGAGGAGCCAAGGAGCTATTCGGAGAAGCCGGGAAACAAAGTCAAGCGAGGATGACAAGTTTCAACTTCTGGACATAGAGACCGGATAGAGGGGTCAGTGGAGACCGGACTGTACCGTCACTATGGGAGTTGTCCAGGACTTAGCGTGAGGAGCAGGAGTTCTATCAGCAGGAGACTCTATACAGACTGGATGGTCCGGTCTGCTGACCAGACGGTCGGGTTAGTAGGAGTGCAGGAACGGCAGAGAGGGTGCATTTCGCGCAGGCTCCTAGAATGGAGAGAGAAATTGGACCAGACGGTCCGGTCCAGTGACCGGATAGTCCGGTCAGTATAGGAATTTGCCTGGACAGAGAAGCCAACGGTTGTAGGAACCATTACCAGAGTGATCGGACGGTCCAATGAGGCAGTGACCGGACAGTCTGGTCTAAAGGTCGAGAAAGGCAATTTCATGGAGCAACGGCAAGTTTGAGGTTGGGAGCCTATATAACTTTGTTGCTGGGATCTTGGAGACCTCTCTTGGCTAGTAAAGTACCTGAGAGCATTTGGTAAGGTCCAAGAGGAAAAGAGGAGAGCACTAGGAGGAGATATTGCATATCTTGAGAGTGCTGGAGAGAGTAGCTTGAGCATCTTGCACATCTAAGGCTAGGGTCTCCTTGAGGATGTGATATAGATTGTTACTCTTAGTCTATGGTGAGACCTAGACCGGTTAGGTGTCGGTGATCGAGCCTATCATGATCGGTTGTGAAGGCCTTCACACGTTTGTACATGGTTTGAGCCCGCCGTTGAAAGGGGCATCGCTAGTGAGCGCCCGTGTGAGCTCGGGCAGTCCGGCAAGTTCTCAAGGGAGGCAAGCTTGTGCTTTGTGCAGTGGTGATGCACACCGTGTCTTCACTCAAGGAGTGAATGCGGGCTCGTGGGCGAGAACTCCACTCGGTGGCGGGAGGGACCGGGACTCCGGCGGGAGTGGTCCAACGAGGATTAGGGGAAGGCGCCATCCTTCCAAGACCTTGGGAAAAAATCATGAGCCACCCCTTACTTTACTCCTCACTATGATGCTTTACTTTCCGCATTTACATACCATGCTATTCATGCTTGTGTGTTCTGTCAGTTCTCTTTGACTATCTTGTAGACTTGCATGTTTAGACTCCCTACTTGCTAGTAGTGTTTAAGCTTCCGCGTTTGATGACTAGCATGAGTAGGAGTTGCATTGGTGTGCTTGATCACTAGAAGTGCATAGGAGTTGTATTGACTTGTGTGATCCACTAGTATGCATAAGATGCCTTTCCTTTCATAGGATTATATTGTTATTGTGATCACCATTAGATTTGAGTAGGAGTTGCTTTGAGAGCTATCGGTAGTTTGGAATTCGTAAAATTGTTTCATAGTGGTAGTTCCCGATTCACCCCCCCTACCTCTCGATCACTATGATACTTTCAAACTTAAATACCAAAAGAGGAATTACGAACACTTACTTGAAAAGGAAAGCATCCGTCGAGGTACAAACATGGAAAAGATCGCTGACGAGCCCAGAGCTTCCACGAATTCTCCCTCACACTCTCCCAATTTTCTATGCACTTTGGCAGTGCTAAAGCCTTTTTGAACTGGAGCTCCAAACTCTTCTTGTGTGTGTTTAGAGTGGAGACACTCCCCTCCTTATATAGGGCCTAAAGGTTGTTCCTGAGGTGGTAACTCCTCCCCTAACCGGGCCAACCGACCTTAGAAAGGCGGTAACGGGTGGCATGTGGAAGCTGGGGACAAGAGGGCTCGCCTCTAGTTCGACCGAACAAGGGTGTTCGACTGAACAAAAGTTGCCGCCTCTCATCCCCCGCTTTCTCTGGGGCACTGGAAGGTGGGTCCTTCATTGGTTATGTGGGTAAGGCCCTATGGAATGTTGGTTCATCCTATTTGTGGGGCCGTGAATCCTTGTGCTATGCTCTGATTGGCCTGAACTGTGTTTCTTCCTCCAATTACATGTGTTTTATCTTTACTCAATGGATAAATCACCTGCATACAAATAATCACTAACACTTGTGAAAATTATGAGCAATCAACAAGAAGCATGATGAAGAGGCTTCACAAGAATTGCTTTTAGTTTTGAAGTTAAATGTACTGATTGACTCTTTAACTTGGAAACTTGGAGGAAAGGGATAGAGTGTGCAAACCATCATTTCTAAAGAGGTAAAGGCGAAGGGAAACCCTGGTTGGGTCGATATCCCTTTTAGGTTGGTCGACGTCACTTGGAATTCGACTGCCTCGCCCTATGTCGTATTGCCTTAAGCGACAATGTGTCATGTCTTGGTCGGAGGCCTTGTATTGTTTGTGCGTTAAAAATCTTGAAGGCCTCCCCCACACTTGATCTTGTATCTGGCTGCTTCATTTCAAGAAAAATAAAAAGCGTGAAAAGCAAAAGGGGCTCTACTAGCTTTATGAGCCCAATAGAGTCTCGACTTTATTTTTTTTTCTAGGCGCATTATAAGAATGAATTGAGGAAATAAAAAGGGAAAATAAACTAAAGCGCCTTTTAATATTTTTTTTTCTTTTTGAGCAAGGTATGAAAGAAAGAACTAGCAACACCTCTAAACTGAGATAAAATTGGCAAGAATGGAACTTGCTACGAGATACTTAGAGAACTCCCCCCTCACTTGGATTTGTATCGCGAGATGCTGAGAATGAAGTGTGCAGTGTTGTAGCCTTCTTGTAGTGGGTTCCATCGCCAAAAGTACCACGGCATTAAAGTTGATGCAACTCCTATGTTCTCAGGTACAGAATGACCATCGTTCTTTTTAATCTCAACCTGCAATGGTTAGTGACCAAAAATACCCAAAGGCTAAAATAACCTTAAGCATATCTTTGATTTTGTTGAAGAAAAAAGGGAAATGATAATCTGGGCCATCTCCCGATAGTGCCTTGTTTTACATCAGAAGCTCGACCAATGGGACTTCATGTTGCAGCTGCTATTGACGATGTTGTTCCCAAACCACCGCCAATTATTGATTTGACATTGAAGCTCTATCTGCAAGGTTAGTGCCAAAGTACAACTACGAGATTTGCAATATTTATGTAAACAAAAGCATCTACAACCATCCTAACAAATATTTTGCTAATGAGGCTCTTGAGGTGGTTGTAGTCCCCGTAGTTGTGATTGGCACAACGGTCAATTGACTACACAGATTTAATAAATGAGCATGTATCCTTAGAGATTTTAAGAAAGAATCTCTCATGCCCATCTATTGAATCTACCCTCCTGTTTCTAGGGTCAATGGCTCAATAAATCCAACGGCCCAAAGTTCCTCCTTCTCAGGGAATTCATTGACAATGGTCATGGATGGTCCTTGATCACCATCAAGAATGGATAATGGAGGGTTAGAGGAACAAGGCTTAGGCAAGAAAGATGACGGTTTGGTTTCAAAAGGATTTGTATTTTTTCCCCATATCATCATCTTCTTGAGTGAAAAGCTTCATGTTCTCATAAGGTACAGGCTTCGATAATGCGAGTTGGGAAACAAACATCAGTTCTTATGCGAAGAATGCTCGAGATGAGACCTCACCAAAGGATTTTCTGAGAAAAAAGTTTTGATGGTGAAAGCAGTGTCCCTAAGATTTTAGTATGGCTCTCTTGGGATGCACCTAGTAGGTGGAGTATTTCTAGTGGGTAGCTAAGGAGGAGCTCAAAATCGATGATAGGGAAGACATGAAAGTCTAAGTGAAGCTCAACTTTTCCTATCTCGATTGGTATAGCCCTTGCAATCCCCCAACATGAAAATGTTACTCCCAAAGAGTCCTTTAAGAGTATATCAATCGGCTCTAGAGGTATATCACCCACAAGCTGGCTTGCTATGTATTCGGGCATGATATTAACTCCTATTGTGGGATTATAAAGGGCCTCTATGGCATTTTCGCGTATATGACATGGAATGGATGTTGAAGGCGAATGGATTTGGATAGCTTTGAGATGGCGCTTTTCTTCCTTCAACCACTGCTTGGAAAGGACCAGGAGGCAAAGTAGATACTATAGGCTTCTTTTGCTAGATGTAATTTGAGGTTTTTCTATGATCATCAAATAAGCTTTCCTCGAATTTGAATGGCAACCCTCCTTCCCAAGAGGTATTGGCAGAAAAATTTAGAGACAAGAGAGCTAAGGGTTTGAATTTAGCTATTGAGGGACCCTCGTGGGTTGGATTTCCATCCTCTAGAGAATGAGGAGGACAGACAGGAACTGGTGGGTTCTTTTTGGAACAATAATTCAAGGTGTTCCCAAAGTCTTGAAAAGGGCCTTCCTCAAATTCAAAAGAGAACTCTAGCGGTTGAATTACTTCTTCCTCCAATGTTCAAGGTTTGGGGGACAACTCAAAAGTCAAATCTGGGGATAGGGAAGGTATAGGCTCGGATTTGGCTATTGAGGGGTCTGTGCGGCTTGACGTAGCTTCCTCCTAGAGGGGTTCACTAAGGCGGCTAAGAAGGATGGGTTTTCTAAGATCCGGTCTAGGATTGCTCTTCCTTCTATTGCAATCTTGTGGACGAATGATCCTCTAGCACTGCTATCGAGGTATTAGGCAGATTTCTTGCTTAAACCCAAATATAAGTGTTGAAGCAACATTTCATGGGGTATAGACAAGTCTGGACCGGATTGCAGTAGCGAAGAGATCCAGGCCCAAGCTACTCCAATAGATTCCTTCTCACTCTGGCAAAAGCAGAGGATTTCCATATGAAGGGAGACAATACTGTGAGAAGAATGCAAGACAAAATTATTCCGCAACTTCTCCCAATCATTGTGTACACTCCCAACAATATGACTGTACCATTGCTTTGCCCTTTCCATGAGGGAGAAGGGAAACAATGCCCACTTTAGAGTTTCATGTGTCATGTCATCAATGAACAGACATGAACACAAATACTTAAATTCTCGTAAATGATGGTAAGGATTTTCAAAATCCAGACCAGAGACGGATTGGTCCTGAACCATGGCTATAAAGCCATGGTAGAGTTCATAGCCGAATGTGCGAATTGGGTCCGTAGACGGTGGTGGCTCAAAGAATTCGCCCTTCAGAGCAGAAAAAGATAGGTAGAAGTTTGCTCCATGATGGAAAAAGGAAAGAAACAAAAATAAGGGAAGAAGGAAAAGATACAAGGACAAAAAAGGTTCGAAGATAGAACAACATTCGTTCCCCAGCAACGGCGCCAGAAATTCTTGTTGGTATTTCTTACGGTCACAGATAAATCTGCAAGCGCATGGATACCGATGTAACATTTCACCTAGGAGTATTCCAGGTTATCGAATCACAGGGAACATGTGTGTACCAATCTTCTAAAATAGTCCGTCCAAGGACAACACAAATATTGTAGGCATAGGGTAGAGAGGTTTCCTATGATAAAAGATCCTAAGATAATGTAGGTTTGTTCTATAGCTGCTTACATCGAGCACCACCTTACCCCTTGAAAGGACCGAGTGAGTGAGAGGGGGGGGGGGGTGTGCATCGAAAACTCGCACTATGTACCAAATTCTCCAAATTTCAAAACCGACCACTCAATCAACTCCAATAACAATTCTAGTGCTGATCACACTAACAAGATAATAGCCCTATTAAAGGAACAACAACCTAAGCATACTAGTGGATCACACAGGGCCGAATAGAATTGTAACCACCTATCGACTACCTCTAACAAACCGTGGGGAATGCGACAAACAAAGGTAACCTCTAGCCTAGACACCACGCCTACGCTATCAATTACTATCCTAGTCTCAGTACAACACTTATAGAAGACTAAGATACTCTAACTAAATAGAGCGACGATCCCATAAGTAGTAAAGGAAGGAACTTACTTAAATAGGAAACTTAAATACCAAAGAGAAATCATGAACACTTACTTGAAAAAGAAAGCATCAGCCGAGGTAGAAGCATGGGGAAGATCGCCGACAAGCCTGGCGCTTCCCCAAACTCTCCCTCACTCTCTCCCTATTTTCGAAGCACTTTGGCAGTGCTAAAGCCTATTTGAAGTGGAGCTCTAAACTCTTCTTGTGTCTGTTGGAGTGGAGCCACTCCCATGCTTTTAAAGGGCCCAAAGGCGGTTCCAGGATGTGGTAACTCCCGCCCTAGGGGGGGCGACATTGGAACAGCGGTGGCAAACCGCCAAAAAAAGATGGGCCCAATTTTGTTCGTCCGAACATAAGTGGGGCCCAATGACCCCCATTCTTCTATGGAACACAGTTAGGTGGGCCCCCAAGTCATGTACATGGGTTAGGTTAGTTCTTGAGGCAGTTTAGACCTTGTAGTGGGCCCACAAATTCATGTATTGCACCCTGATTGTCCAGGAGTATCTTTCTTCCTCCAATTACTTTGGTTTTCCTTTCACTCCGTGCATAAATCACTTGCATACAAATAATCACCAACACTAGTGGAAATTGTTAGTAATAAACACCTACCTCTATGTTGGTTATTCCTTCTTTATCATTTATGCAGGGACTTGACGGTCGGATTTGTCATTTAAGGACCGTCAACAATGTGAAAGGTCCAACTGAGTACTTAGAATGAAATGCTCCATCCTCTGTCCTTCTTCCTTATGGTTCATGTAGTCGACCCTCATTTCAACCTTTGATTCTGCATTTGAAGCCAAGCTTGCACCATCCAACCACACATGAAAAGAACAATGCAAACCCCGTGACAAATCTAGACAATGGAAGCATCTCATTCCATGATAGACACCTTTGTGCAGTAGCCGCAATGACAAAAAGGTCACTGATGCCATGCCGGTAGTATCACACTTTTCTCCGTATTTTCAATACATGACAATTTTCAAACTATAGAACTCCTCTCACTTTCATCATGATTCTTTCCCCAATTCACTTGTTCTTCATGGCATCTTTCAAGTTTGAAATGCATCTTTCCTATGCACCACCCCATACACTCCCTTGTTGATTCAAAGTTCCAACCACGAGGTACATCCAAATGGCACCATACAGATTTTGGAGGAAATCTATCTCGGTTCTGCATCCAAATGTCCAAAGCCTTTTCATGAGCCGCATACCCACCATTCACTATATGAATTTTATACTTATTGCATATTGTTTCAAGGATGAAGTCCAGAGGTTCTTGGACATAATTCTTCCTTACTTCCTGCCTTCTTTTCTCCAGCACCTTTGCATAGTTCTGCAGTCCTTACATACTAGCTTCTTTGAGAAATTTATCTCGGCCAGGAAAGGTCTCCCAATCACACTTGCGATTAACCTGAGCATACAAGGATGATTCAAAGGATTATGTTCGATATCATACCAAATTAATATAATCTTCAATCAAATAGTTGCATACTCACCATTCATCATCATCACCAACTATATCTCCACAATAGTAGCCATAACCTAACTCAGATGGCACCACACGACAACTAGCTGGGACGCTGCATTGACAAAGTAATGAAGGTCTCTCCTCACATGGTAATGACTTTCCATAAACCATGTCCTCGGGCAAATCTTCTGAGTATGGATACATCGCCTTTGGACCATGTATCCACTCCTGAAAATTGCATCCTCGTTGGTTGTCTTATAGAGGCAAATAAAAAACTTTGTAACTCATTCATAGCAACCAATCCACAAAATTTAACAAAAATTACCGACCATGCTTGTGAAGGGACAATGAAAGAAAGGGGTTTATGCACATTATGATGATCCTTTATCGGATATGAGTTCATATGATGATCCTTGGGGCATATATCATCAGGCTTCACGACTTCGCATTATGGTGCAAGGGCGGAGGAGCCACTAGAGCCGGGCACACTGGTTGGGATAGGTGTACTTGAGCAATGCACACCATATGTGGTGGGGAAATAACCGATGGAGTACGCATTCCCACCAAGTGGCAATCTCGACCACGATGACAACCACGATGATGCCCCGTTGCGGTTTTCGGCAGTCGACAACATGCTCAAACCTGCGTCACTGCCCGGTTTGGCAGCTCGTGAGCTGCCACTGGAGCTATTCCTCACTGTTGGTGAGGAGCCAACGACAGTTGAAGAGGCGCTGAAGAACAAGGAGTGGCGCCAAGCAATGCTAGAAGAGATGAGCTCTATCGAACCGAACAAGATGTGGTCATTGGTCTCGCTGTCGCCCGGTCAAAAGTCCATTGGGCTGAAATGGGTGTTCAAGCTCAAGGAGAACGAGCATGGTGAGATCGTCAAGCACAAGGCATGGGTGGTAAAAAAGGGATATGTGCAGCAACAAGTATTATGAGGAGGTGTTCCCGTCGGTGGCAAGGATGAAATCGGTGCGTGTGGTGCTAGCTATTGCCGCCTACTGCGGTTGGCCAGTTCATCACATGGACGTGAAGACCGCTTTTCTCAATGGTGAGCTGAGTGAAGAGGTGTACGTCGATCAACCACCATGTTTTGTAGCTGTAGGGCATGAGCACAAAGTACTGAAGCTCCACAAGGCGTTGTACGGGTTGAAGCATGCGCCATGTGCATGGAATGCTAAGCTGGACGCAAGCCTTTGGTCCTTTGCTTTCACCAGGAGCGAATGTGATCACGGTCTATACACAGGGCTGGTCTTGTGTATTTTGGGGCCCGGGGCGAAGCAAAAAGCCGGGGCCCGTTATATATATGTGTATATATGTATTTAAATTTTGTTGATGTAATAAAAATATTATTATTAATTTAAAAAAGTTAAATTTATATAAAAATAATTGTATATTATCTTAAAAGATTCTACGAATATTTCTAGCGGCAAAGTCAATAATGATAGTATCGCTATCAACCGCGTCCAACAATTTCAACTTTGAAAAGCTTTTTTTAACTAATGCCACAGTCACGGACATAATAAATAACATTCGATATGCAATAAAAATATTAGGATATTTTCTAGTTGATATGATTTGTCCACAGCTCCTTTCTGAGATTCCAAGAACTCTCTTTTTTTTTTCTTCTTTCTCCTTTTTTGATGTCTAAATAGATATTTTTTAGTTGACATGACTTAAATAAAAATTATAAAAATAATTAATCAAATAACCTTCTCGTTTGATCATAAATTTTAAACCAATTATGCAAGGAATCAATCAAACTCGAACCTAGTCCTCATGGCTATTCCACTTAAACTCAACATATAGGACAAATTTGTTTGAACATGTATATGCATATGCTATGGGTCGGGACCCCTCGGTTTTGGGGGCCTAGGGCGGCAGCCCCCTTTGCCCCCCTCCAGGGCCGGCCCTGTCTATACACATGTGGAGTTGCAGCAGAGCGCGTGGTGGTGGGGATCTATGTGCACGATCTCATTATCACTGGGAGGTCTGTCAATGAGATCGCTATGTTCAAGGGAGAGATGAAGAAGCTGTTAAGAATTAGTGATCTGGGCCCTCTTTCATTCTATCTAGGAATTGAGGTGAAGCTGGAGCATGACGGCATCAAGCTTTCTCAGGCAGCGTATGCTAAGAAGCTGCTAGAAAATCTGGGATGGGTGCCTGCAATCCAAATGCAGCGCCAATGAAGGCACGTCTGAGACTTTCAAAAGGAAGTGAAGCAGAGGCAGAGGATTCAACCAAGTACCAAAGTCTGATCAGGAGCCTGAGGTACCTGATACACACACGGCCTGACCTTTCATATGACGGCGGTCAAGTATCTGCTTCGGTGTGTGGCTGGGACAATTGATTACGGGCTCAAGTGACATGGGAGGACAAGTGTTGATGACAGTAAGAGCACTACATGAGTCATATTCTTCCTAGGTAGGAAACCTGTCAGTTGGCAATCAGCCAAGCAGAAGATGGTGGCAATGTCGTCATGTGAGACTGAATACATTGCTGGCGCTGCAGCGGCATGTCAGGCCGTTTGGCTGAAGAGGCTGGTCGATTGTGTGACGGGACAACATTGACACCGCATCGACTATTGATGGACAACATGTCTGCAATTGCACTTTGCAAGAATCCCGTTCTGCATGACAAGAGTAAGCACATAAAGCCCAAATTTCATTTTATTCGAGATTGTGTGGTGAATAGGAAAATCAGCTTTGATCATGTGGTAACCAAAGAGCAACTCGTTGAAGTTCTGACGAAGTCTCTCGGGAGGGTCAAGTTTCAGGAAATCCGCGGGAAGATTGGAGTCACCAAGCTGGTATGAACTTAGCCAGATTAGCGGGAGATTGTTGAGTAATCCAGAGGCTAGTTCATTTGCTCTATTTTCTCGATCACTTAGATTCTATTTTCTCTTCCATATACTGAGCTCCATCTTGCACGACTAGAGAGCATCAAAATAGGTAGCCGTTCGACGCGTGCCATCTTCACACGGGAACAAGATGTAGTAGTGTCCGGGTCGTGTGGCATGAACACATTTAGTGGATCATGGTGGGCGTCACGTCATGGGTAGTTATCCCACTATTTGTTCTTGTCTACTTAAGTATCAAGACCGAGTTAGAAAAGTGGTTCATGAGAGTATGTTGGTTTGCTGAGGTCTAAATTTAAGTGTTGTCATATCAATCCTTTGAACGTTAAATAAGGTAATTCAATATAAAGCTAATTACACAATTAGATACTATTTTGCACAAAAAATCTATTAAGCTTAATTAAGTTATCATTAGGAGATATTTACTATAGCATCACATTATCTAATCATAACCTAATTAAGTTTAATAATAGATTCGTCTCATTATTTAGTGGATGGGTTATAGAGTGAGTTTTATCATCTATTATCTTCTGAATTGAAGGTCAAAAGGAGCCATCACGTTCGCTCTCAAGGCCATGAAATTACCATGTTAATCTGAAAAAAGAAAAGTTTTACACCTTTGGATTTTATGAAGATTGAATGGTCCAAATCAATCCAAAAAAGAGTCCATATCCAACTCCGGGATCCAATTAACAAATATAGAAAATTAATTAATAAATTGACAAATTTGAATTAATAAAAAATAAAAGAAAATCAGATCCCCCACTCACCCCGATCTCCATCAACTCCAATTTAGAAAAAAGATAAAAATAAATAATAAATAAACAAATTCGGATTAATAGAAAATAAAAGAAAATCATATCCCCCCCCCCCCCACCTCGATCTCCCTCCACGCATATTAGCTTCCATGCCACCATTTTTTTCACACAGTTTTACACCATTGGATTTTATGAAGATTGAATGGTCCAGATCAATCCAAAAAAGAGTCTATATCCAACTCTGGGATCCAATTAACAAATAGAGAAAAATAATTAATAAATTGACAAATTTAGATTATTAAAAAATAAAAGAAAATCAGATCCTCACCCACCCCAATCTCCCTCAACTCCAATTGAGAAAAAGATAAAATTAACTAATAAATAAACAAATTTGGATTAATAGAAAATCAAATCAAATCAAATCAACCCCCCCCCCTCCCCACCTCGATCCCCCTCCACACATAGTGGCTTCCATGCCACCACTTTTTTTGGCACAATTTTGTTTGTCCATGGTCCAAATTAAGTAAAAAAGGTCATAACAAACATGACCTATATAATTTTTATCTTTTATTTCATGAAAAAAGAGAGTTCTGTTTCCATATAAGCATCTCCATAATAGAACATGGTCCAAAAAAAATCAGAGATACATAAGTACATATGACCCATCAGGAGACCTACATCTGATGTGTCACGCCGACGACCGAACGAAGACAACAACCAAGCACATAGACGCCCTGCCCCCAATGTATGTTTTCCATTTGTGAGATAGCAGTAGGACTTACTGGCAATACACCGGTTATGAGTAATCATAGGCCAACACGATAGACCTGCATCCATGCCTTTGCACGATGTGCCGATGGTCAAGTAGAAACCCCATTGAGTGCTTTATGTCCACTGGCTACAAAAACCTTGCCGCTTGTGATGTGCCGATGCGGGTGCCAACTGAGTCGATCAAATAAACCCTTGCTGTTTGAAGCTCTGTGAGCTTTAAATTGTGTATGCTATGTCCGCAAACCTAATATTATGGAGGAAGGAAGCCAATGAGTGACTCAAGAAGCATAGCTCAACATATCGTTCAAATGGTAGCTTGAAATTTTGCTTTTCATAATCATGTCAAAACCTTGCAAAGAGATTAACAATTGTTGCTTACCTAACTACGGCATAAACACTCATCATATATAGATTTTATGTTGATGGCCTCATCTGCGTGTGCTAGCCAGTGTGAAATAAATCATATCTTAGTAAGCTCAATTTGTGTTACTAGATCTGCAAATGCAGTTCACATGGGACTCATGAGGAAAGATGGAGATACTCAAGTAACAACAGTATGCTCCTGAAGGAATGCAGAAGGGATCGCAAAGTCAAATGTGGCATTGCCATTTCAGAAGAACTGGATAACTCCACACATAACCCAACCAAACAACCTGACCAATTTCCATGTGCAAGAAAAGTGTGTTCATGTAATACTAGAAGAAACTTCTACAATTATTTATTAAGTTCATCCCTATTGGTTTTGGAAGCAATGCCAAAAGAATAGCTAATCATGATATATAATCATATGTTTATGGTTTCCTTTTCATTGACCTTAGTGGCTAAAAGAGTGTAATTTCTACTTCTGTTTCTATGTTATCGTTAGATTTTATGAAAGATTGAATGGTCCTGATGAATGCAAACAGTCCAAACATGTCTGACTATGATACCTACAAATCACAACAACAAATCAATACTGTAGAGGCAGTCAAAAACCTACTGTAACAGCGGGCAACTAGCTCGCCGCAATGATCCGCCACCACGAGGAGGGGACCTGCGTGTGAGGAGAGGGAGCCGCGGAGAGAAGAAGATGCCCCGCGCGCCGCTGAAAGAGGGAACACCAAAGGGGGCCTCACCTGGATCCGTCGACCATGTTAGGGTGAGAAGGAAGGAGCTTGCTCGGAGGGGAAGGAGAGAAGGAGGAGGTGGCGGCGTCTGAGTAGAGAGATGGGAGGAGGAGAATGAGGTTAGCGTTTGGGAAGGCTGGATTTTTATAGGACTCAGATCAATTGGACCAAAATGGCCAAAGAAAAAATAACTGGGCCTCAGATTGTTTTGTAGCAGTGACCCATGTTGAATGACTGGTTGATGCATAGACAAATTTCCTCACAAATGGTTGATGGATAATCAGAACTATTGTTGTGAAGGTGGATGAGAGAGTGCAAGTAAATTTTACAGTCGAATCAAGGAGACAGGGCTGGATAGTCGAACATAAAAATATGAAGTTGTTTAGTACGTATTGTTGATTGTTAACCATAACGCATCGGTGATTATCACTGGTTATGGTGCAACCAGTAAGGCTGCATTGACAAGTAATTTGTTGGATGGTCATCATCATAATATAGGTGATGTAAATATTGTTTTACGAATATACCAATCAAAAGATATCCCTAAAATGGAATTAAAGTTTGGATTGCATGTTCTGTCTTGAGGAACATGAAGTATGAAGAAAATTGTGGGTTGTGAATGACTGGGTGATGCAGAAACAAATTTCCTCACAAAAAGGTTGATGGATAGAAAATTTGGGTTTGCTCTGGTCGAATATGATAGGGATGTATATATGGAAAATTGTTTGAAGGGGAGGTGGCTTCATCCGAATCTTAATTGGTTTGGCACATGCATTCCAAAAGTTATACCAAGTGATCCATTAGTACAGTATTATACAATATAGATGTATTATATTTATTTGGTGCAAATTGAACGACATAGTTTATCTCAAATGTAGGCTGGTCCAATAAAAACAAAATAAATGAAAAAAAAGATAGAACAGTAAGTTATAGTAATAACTTATAAACAAATTATAATAAATTCATCTGTCTTTGAGAGGAAGATGTAAAACTTTTGATACATAAATAAGTGATCCAATAGTTCTCAAAAAGTATCTTTCTAAATAGTAAGAAAACTAAAAAAAATCTAAAATAATTATTCGAATGCTAAAATACTTTTGTATGCACATATTTTTATGTAGTGTCACTTTTCATATTCAAACAATTAATCAGGTCTAGCCACGCAAATTGCACGGGCCACCTTCCTAGTTAATCCATATTTAATACTTTAAATTAGTATCATAATATTCAATAAAACGGGTCTAAAAATTAGTACGCACGAAACGAACACACCGAGTTCGGACACGCAAAATCCGATTGTGCTTTCACGTGTTCGCGTGTGTTTGGGTTCGTTCTGGTCTCCGGCAAGGGGCCGAAGAGGCGGACGAGTTGTTGTTCCAATTTCTAACAGGAGAAGCTGGTGGAGACGCTCGAAAGGGTCGTCGGATACAAAGAAGCCGAGAACCTGTTTGAGGCCCCGTACGACTTCAGGTACCCTGCAGCCACGCCGGGCCTTCCGTCCGCGGTGTTCTCCTGCTTCGGCTCCAGCCTGATGCTGCACGTGGAGCGTGCGAATGAGACCAACAGCAACAAGCCCGTGATTCTCGTTACTCACAGCTTGCGCGGCTACTACGCCCTCGACTTCCTCCACCGGAGTCCCCTGCCCTGGTGCCGAAGGTATGTCATGCTCTCCATCAGTGTCCGTGGCGGCCCGCTAATCATGCAGGCCCTTGCCTCCGACCTAGCACGTCGCCGGTAAACGTGCTGTGCTTCGTGAACACCACCAGGAGCTTCGCCACCACTTTCTCCATCCTGCCTTCGCCAAACGTGTACGGACACACGCCGCTGGCGATCACCCAAGCCAACAACTACTCTGCCTACGACTTGCAGGAGTTCCTCTCGGCCGTCGGTTTTCTGAAGACGAGGTGGCGCGCTACCGAACGAGGGCGCTGCCGGCAATGCTGAATTTCAGGGCGCCCCTCATGCCAATGACGTGCACCAACAGCGTTGCGCGCCGACCATCGATAAGCTGGTCTACCGGGAGGGAACTTCAGCAATCAGCCTAAGGCCTTGATTAGTTCCAGCAGATCGGGCTAGAATGTGGCCCAATCCAGCCAGAACAAAATTACCCAGAACGAAATCTATATTCTCAAAAATTTGCTGTTCGGTTATGTCTGGACGAAATGAAGATCGGGTCATTCTGTGTGACCCAAGGCCTGGAATGAAACTTTACCTCCTGAGCTTTGGATTTGCTCTCTCTTGTTGAGTGAATCAATCAGATTTACTCAATCCGGGCCTAAAATGATTCTTGGTCCAGATTCATTCTCAATAACCGAAGAAGGCCTGAGTAATGTGTGGCAATGGCGATGGGACAATAAACTTAAGTACCATATTCGTATGGGACACCGTGGTGGGGGATGATCCGAAAGTCCATTTTGATCCCCGATGTGATCCACAATGGCAAGATCTCTGATGCCCTGGCACTCAAGCGCATGCTCAACGAGATTCTTGAAGCAAATAAAGTGTCACACCCGATTTTAAGGCCAAAATCGAATGCTTCTGTATACGTGCTCAGGATCAAGTTTTCATGTATACAGAAGAAAAGTGAAGTAACAGTAAATAACCAATGTCATTATTATTATATCATATTGTTATTACATAGTATGGATTACATCAAGACATAAAAGAAAACAACGGAAGACTAGAAGTAATCCTTCATCACCTGAGGTCGAAAGTATCCTTCTTGTCCTGCTTCCTCGAACGTCCGCAAAACAGGGAAGACATCTAATACTAAACCACGCCTACCCATATCAACCCTGTGCTTTGCGTTGTTTTCCTGGGTGGCCGCTCCACGAATTTGGTTTGTATGACCATAAGTAGGCACTACCGTAAACCAACCAGTACATTACCCGTACTTGTGCATACCCGCACCATCCTCAACATCGTCCTGCTTGGGTCATCTAAATTACCCAAATGATAATTAGGTTCAAGTGAATATTAGTCAAGTTTATTATTATTCATTCTAATCCCCTAAAGTACTGCACTAGCATGACATATCCAAAAACCCTTACACTAAACCATAACCTAGGCAACAAGGAGTAATCAGGAAGGATAAATGACACGGGATTCAAATTTAGACAAGCATGCATGAAAATAAACTAATCCTTAAAATGTGCAATATGGTCAAGGACACTTGCTTTGTTCTCCGGCAGGCTGCTGCTCAAAATCAAGATCCTGGAAATTCTGGAGCTGCTCCTCGTCTAATATCAATAAATACCGGAAAAGTAAAACACAAACAAATAAGGAACAGTATACCAAACATTTCCTAATGATTATGAAAACAATACTAAGAGATAGTACGGGTTCCTACGATTTCGTGAGCATAAAAATCACTTAAATCAGAGCTAAAATTAAAAAGTTATGCTAGTTAAAATCAGAGTTAAAAACAGCAAGGTTTAGAGACGTATTTGTAATTTTATAAAATTACAGGGACTAAAGTATAAATTATTAGGATTGAAAAATAATTACTTAAAAAGTATAAGGTTGTTTCTATAAAATTTCAGGACCTAAACATAATTTTAATTAAGTACAGGGGTCTAAGTGTGAAAAGACATGGCTAAAAATATAATTATAATTAAGCTCAAGGGTGTCTCTATAAATTTCCAGAGTCAAAAACAATATTTAAGAAAACATCAAGGGCTAAAACATAATTTAATTAAGGTTCTACATAAAATTTAGGACTAAAATATAATTAGGACAAAGATTAGGGGCTCAGGTGCAAAAAGGGCATTTTCCTGGAATTTAGTGAATTAAAATAAATCTAAAAAACAGTGGACCGGGTGTACGGGGCTCATGGACCGCGTTGACCAGAGGGTCTACGGGTCCACCGTAGACCAGAACATAACCCTTCGGGGTTCTTCTAATCTGGGCCGTAGATCAAGGATCTAACGGCCACGAAGGCTCAGGCGGGGCTGGTGGCTGCCGGCGATGCGCTATGCGGCAGCGGCGGCGGCGACTTCACCGGAGAAGCGTCGGGGCGGCGCCTCGGTGGCCAGTTCTTCGCCATGAGGTGACGAGGAGCAAGAGGGGAGAGAGGGGGTTCTCATCACGGGGTCGCGGGTGGCCGGGGATGGCCGGGTGGCGGTCGACGGCGAATGGAGGCGGTGGCGATCTTCGGAGATTGGCGGGGAGGGTGCTCCGGGGGTCTAGGGCCGAGGGGGAGGAGAGGGAAAGAGGCGGCGGGTGATGGCGATGCTCGGAGGGGAGGGGGGGTCGATTTATAGGCGGGAGGAAGGGGAAAATGAGCGAGCGCGGCTTGCCGGATTTATAGGCGGCCATTGCTATGCAGTAACGCACGAGAGTGTGCTATTAGGACGGGGAGTGGGGGAATGGGAAGTGGAGAGGCGCGCGGTGCTTGGGGTACGGTTTCAAGGAGCCGGGGAGGCGGGGAGGAGGGGGATCGACGGTGTCGGTTTCCCGTCGATGGCATCGAGGAGAGAGAGAGGGGCTGGAGGTGGAAGATAACACGCGGGCCCGGGTAGTTAGAGAGAGAGGGGCGGGAGCTGGGCTGCTGGCATGCGTTAGGCCGAGGTGGGATGCACGCTGAGCTAGGGCAGTTGCTAGGTTACGGGGGCGAGCTTGGCCGCGGGCTTAGCAGGTCAAACACAGAGAGGAGAGAGGGGAAAGAGATGGGGCGAGGGGAAGAAATTGGCCCAGAGAGCAGGAAATTCCTTCTTCTTTTCTTTTCTATATCCTTCTCAAAATTCTTTTCCATTTTCTTTCTATATTTTTGTTTTGAAATTGTAAATAAAATCTAAAATGATTTCTACTCGAAGTTTAAATTATCTTTGCACCCAAATAAAAATACATATTGCATACTAATTCAGCATGATGCAACAAACACAAATTAAAATAATTACTTAATTTAATAAATCATACAAATAATATTTGTAGCTAAATAAAAATATTAACACCCTAATTAAATTAGGAAAAAAAATTAATAATTTGCAAAATATGAAAAATAGGGTGTTACAGACCTACCCCTCTTAGGATGAATCTCGCCCTCGAGATTCAGGCTGGTCGAAGAAGAAGTCTGGAAAATCTGCCTTGAGTTGATCTTCTTGCTCCCAAGTGGCTTCTTCTTCCGTATGATTGCTTCATTGCACTTTGCACATACGGTACTTCTTGTTCCTCATGACTCTTTTGGATATTTCCAGAATCTTGATGAGATACTCTTGATATGTAAGATCTTCACCAATGTCCAACTGCTCTATAGGCATTTGCTCCCCTGGAACTCGAAGGCACTTCTGAAACTATGAGATGTGGAAAACATCGAGCACATCTGACAACTATGGTGGCAGTTCCATCTGATAAGCAACTTCACCTCTTTTCTCTATGATCTTGAATGGACCAATGTACCTTGGTGCAAGCTTTCATCGATCCTTGAAATGGCGAAGTCCTCTCATTGGAGACACTTTGAGATAGACATAATCACCAACTTCAAAGCTCAAGTCTCTTCATCTATGGTCGGCATAGCTCTTCTGTCTAGACTATGCAAGCTTCAAATTCTCTCTAACAATATGAACTTGCCTTTCAGCTTCCCGGAGAACCTCTGGTCCAAAGACTTGATTCTCTCCAGTCTCATTCCAGAACAAAGGAGTTCGACATTTACAATCGTATAAGAACTCAAATGGAGACATCTTTAAACTTTCCTGATAGCTATTGTTGTAGGAGGACTCTTGCATGTGGCAGGCATTTTTTCCAACTCTTGCTATCTTTTAGTGCACAAGCTCTCAACATATCCTCAAGAATTTGGTTCACTCTTTCCGTTTGTCCATATCTTTGGGGATGATAGGCTGAGCTAAAATTCAGCCTTGTAACCATGCACTTATGTAACTTTTCCCAAAACTTTGAGGTGAATTGAGTTCCTCTATCTTCTTTGGTACTCCATGCAAGCATACTATCCTAGAAATATACAACTCTGCAAGTTTGGGTCTGGTGTATGTGGTCTTGACAGGGATGAAATGAGCAACCTTGGTCAAGCGATCCACAATAACCCATATCGAATCATATCCATCTTGTGTCCTGGGTAATCCCATAATGAAATCCATGCAAATTTCTACCCATTTCCATTCTAATATCTTTAATGGTTGCAAGAGTCCTGCTAGTCTTTGACGTTCTGCCTTGACTCGTTGACAAGTTTCATAGAGTGAAATGTGTTCGCCTACAGCTCTCTTCATTCCGTACCACTAGTATCAACTCTTGAGGTCATGATACATTTTGATACTTCCTGGATGAATGGTTTAACCTGAATCATGGGCTTCTCTTAATATCAACTCCTTAATCTCGTTGATATCAGGCACACACAACCTTTTCTTATACCATAAGGTTCCTTCATTATATACTGTGAAACCTGGAGCTTTGCCCTTCTCAACTAGTTGCTTGATTTCTTTGATCTTAGCATCTTCAAGTTGCCCTTTACGAATGTCATGCTCCAGAGTTGAGTCAACTTCCATTGCAATGACTTCTGTGTTGGATACCCATCCTAGGTTAAGCTTCTGAAATTCTTCACAGAATTCAGGTAGCAACTCTCGTGTTGATAACATGTTGAGATAAGACCTTCTGCTCAATGCGTCTGTTAAAACATTGGCTTTGCCTGGTTGGTAGTTGATTCCCAGATCATAATCTTTGATGAGTTCCAACCATCTTCGCAGCCTGAGGTTTAAGTCTTGCTGGGTGAATATATACTTCAAACTCTTGTGGTCTGAATATATCTCACACCTTTTTCCAATGATGTAGTGTCTCCATATCTTGAGAGCATGAACCACTACTGCTAATTCCAAGTCATGGGTTGGATATTTCTCCTCATGCTTTCTCAATTGCCTTGAAGCATAGGCGACAACATGGCCTTCCTGCATGAGCACACATCCCAAACCTTGTCCTGAAGCATCACAATAGATTGAGAATGGCTTCTCCATGTTAGGCATGGTTAGGACAGGTGTTGAGGTAAGTCTTTTCTTCAATTCTTGGAAGCTGGCTTCACGTTTCGATGTCCACTCGAAAGTCTTTCCTTTTTCTAGCAGCTCAGTCATGGGCTTGGCTATCTTGGAGAATCCCTCAATGAATCTTCCGTAATATCCTGCTAGTCCAAGGAAACTTCTGATGTCTGTAACACTCCGGGGTGTATTCCAACTCAACACATCTTTAACCTTGCTAGGGTCCACAGACACTCCTCCTTTAGAGATAATATGACCAAGAAATGAGACTTCCTTTAACCAGAAATCACATTAGCTAAGCTTGGCATATAGTTGATTCTCTCTTAGCTTTTGCAATACTAGACGAAGAGGTTCTTTATGTTCCTCCTCATTCTTTGAGAAAATAAGGATGTCATCAATGAACACCAAAATAAACTTGTCAAAATACTCCATAAAAACCTTGTTCATTAGATACATGAAGTAGACAGGAGCATTGGTCAACCCAAATGACATAACCGTATACTCATATAAGCCATATCGAGTAATGAAAGCGGTCTTGGGTATGTCAGTTGCCCTAATCTTCAATTGATGATATCCCGACCGAAGATCAATCTTGGAGAAAACACATGCTCCCTTAAGCTGATCAAATAAGTCATCAATCCTAGGCAAGGGGTACTTGTTCTTGACGGTGACCTCATTGAGAGAACGGTAGTCAACACACATCCTTTGAGTACCATCCTTCTTGGGGACAAAAATAACAGGGGCTCCCCATGGAGATGCACTAGGACGAATATAACCCTTATCCAACAACTCCTGGAGTTGTTCTTTGAGTTCAGGTAATTGGTTAGCAGCCATTCTATATGGTCTCTTAAAAAGAGGAGCAGTACCAGGGACTAATTCAATAATGAACTCGATGTCACGGTCTGGTGGCATACCTGGTAATTCCTCTGGAAAAACATCGGGGAACTCATTGACAATCCTGATGTCTTCAATCGAGGTAGCATCAAGTTGATTCAACATAATGCGATTAGTGACTCCTTTGGTAGTGATGAGTGGTTCGGCCACATACACCAATTCCTTTCCAGTATTATCTGTAAGCTCGACTGCCTTCTTGGCACAATCAATAAGCCCCTTATGCTTGCTTAGCCAATCCATGCCAAGGATCACATCAATTCCTTTAGACTCAAGTACTATGAGATTTGCAGAAAAGTCTACCCCCCCCCCTTATATTAAGGTTCACCTTAGGACAGACATGCTTTGTATTCATCTCTCCACCAGGGGAACTAACAATCATTCTATTCTTAAGCATAGCTATGGGAAGATTATGTTTTTGAACATAACTAGCAGATATGAATGAATGAGATGCTCTAGAATCAAATAACATGACTGCATTATTATCATTAACAAGGAACATACCCAGAATGACATTCGGAGCTTCCTGAGCATCCTTAATAGCCACATGATTGACACGAGCATGATTCTGTCTTGCTCAATTGGTGCAGAATTAGCATTGCGGGCTGGGGTAGAATTCGTACCCTAAGTTGGAGTCTGATTTGCGCGCTTCTGGGGACACCTGTTAGCATAGTGCCCCATCTGACCAGTGTGGAAACAAGCACCATTACAACCAGTGTTCTGAGCAGTAGTCACCCTCTGAGGGATTTGCTGACCGGTACGTGGCGTCTAAAAGTTGGGACATTGGATCTGACGCTGAGGAGTACTAAAACCCTGACTAGTAGGTTGAGACCTCTGCTGGCCACTCTGCTATCTAGGGTGGAAAGAAGGTCTAGATGATGAAGAACCCAAGCGGGGCCTGGAGCTACTTCCTTGCTGACCCTGGCGTACCATCTTGCGCTTGTGATCAATAATTCCTCTTCTGTTCTCGAGCACAAGTGCTTTGTCCACCAAATCTTGAAAATTGACAAAATTCTAAGCTTCAAGAGAATAAGCAAGACCATCATTCAAGCCATTGATAAAGCAATACTGCTTCTTCTCATCTGTGTTCACCTCGTCAGGAGCATAGCAAGAAAGCTGGGTGAAACGAGTGACGTACTCTCTCACAGAGATAGAACCTTGCTTCAAGTCATCACACTGAGAGGCACATGGTGTGACCTAAAGTTGTTCCAGAATTCCTGCCAGTTGATGCTTTCTGGTCCTCGTGAGCCTCAACATAAGCATCCCACCAGTCAGTAGTGGGACCCTCAAGCTGGTGAGAAGCAAAGAGAACCTTCTCTCGATTATTGCATTGCACAACCTGCAACTTCTTCTCAATAGTCTTGAGCCAATCATCAGCATCCATAGGCTCCACATAATGAGAAAAGGTGGGAGGCTTGGTCCTCTGAAATTCTCGAAGCTTGTCTCTAGGTGGTGGTGGTGGCTGATTATGACCCTGTTGCATTTGCATCATGTTCTGCTGCATGGTCTGAAGAAGCTGAGTCTGCATAGCAAGGATTTGCTCCATAGTTGGAGCAGGAGGTGGTGGTGGCGGATCCTCATTGTTGTGCCTAGTGTTCACCATCTGATGAGAGTTCTCATATGATCAGTAGAGAGTTGGATAGATGATAGAATTCCCAATATTAACCCAAGTCTTAAGTTCTAATAAGAAATAATTTTTTGAAAAACAAATCCTTCACTCAAGCAAAGATCCAAATCAAACATGGCACACCACACCAAAACATAGCAGATAAACTCGATAGAGCTAAATGAAACTAACGAACTTATAACTCTATAAGGGAAAACCTTAGAAAATAGATCATACCATCTATCGAATTTCAGAAAAGTATTTAATAGAAATGGAGGAAAGACAAGTAAGCTAATGGAAGGGATAAGCAAGCAAGAGATTGTAATTTATATCAAAAATAGTTTTGTTAAAAACCTTAAAACGACCATTTCTAACTAGGCTTGCGTCCTATGGTCGACATGGCTTGGTACCACTCTGTCACACCCGATTTTAAGGCTAAAACCGAATGCTTATGTATATGTGCCCAGGATCAAGTTTTCACGTATACAGAAGAAAAGTGAAGTAACAGTAAATAAACAATGTCATTATTATTATATCATAGTGTTATTACATAGCATGGATTACATCAAGACATAAAAGAAAATAGCGAAAGACTCCATAACGCCACAGGCAGTACACCGGGGGTCGTACGCCTAGTCGTAGTAGTCCTCCTCCACGTAGTCCATCTCGCCAGCTTCGTCTGGGCAGCAATAATATAGCAACAACACAGGGAAAACTATAACGCGTGAGTACATAAAATACTCAGCAAGTGAGGGAAAGTAATGACATGCAGGCTAAAAACAAGAATAAGCTTGACACGGATTTACTACACTACACATCGTATGACTCAATTATACAAGCATCCTATTTACTAGGTGAAAAGTATCCCAACAGGTTAACCACCTGTCCAACACTATCGGTTACCCATCGATAGCAAAACTATGAGTTCCCACTCATACCAGAACACTACAGGTTACCCACCTACAGTTACCACCAAAATATGGTTACCCACAAGATTCACCCCAAGTATCCATCTAATCGTGTGAGGATCCAGGCTGCTCTTGACCGTGAGCACGGCTGTTATAACAGTTTTACACTCTATAGAGGTTACACAACTTTACCCACAGGTTGGTGATTTCATCACTATTCAGTGACTAAAGTCTCCCTGTTGCCAACACACTACCGTACGTGTGAGGCCAAGAGATCACCACATGGTCTTTCAAAGCGCTCCCCAACTTGCAAAACATCCACGCTAAAGTTTCACCACCGCAGGATTTACCATCCCTACAGAAGCCCCCTCTGGCGCCATGGCTAGAAGTTGAAAGTAACCCTCTCGTCCTCCTTCCTCGAACGCTCGCAAAACTGGGAAGACATCTAATACTAAACCACGCCTACCCATATCAGTCCTGTGCTTTGCACTGTTTTCTTGGGTGGCCGCTCTACGAATTTGGTTTGTATGACCACAAGCAGGCACTACCGCAAACCAACCAGTACAATACCTGTACTTGTGCATACCCGCACCATCCGCAACATCCCCCTGCTTGGATCATCTAAATTACCCAAATGATAATTAGGTTCAAGTGAATATTAGTCAAGTTTATTATTTTTTCATTTTAATCCCTCAAAGTACTGCACTAGCATGACGTACCCAAAAACCCTTACACTAAACCATAACCCAGGCAACAAGGAATAAACAGGAAGGATAAATAACACGGGATTCAAATTTAGACAAACATGCATGAAAATAAACTAATCCTTAATAGGTGCAATATGGTCAAGGACACTTGCCTTGTTCTCCCGCTGGCTGCTGCTCAAAATCAAGATCCTGGAAATTCTGGAGTTGCTCCTCGTCTAATATCAATAAATACCGGAAAAGTAAAACACAAACAAATAAGGAATAGTACATCAAACATTTCCTAATGACTATGAAAACAGTACTAAGAGATAGTACGCATTCCTACGATTCTGTCAGCATAAAAATCACTTAAATCGAAGTTACGGTTAAAAAGTTATGCTAGTTTAAAGTTCTAGGGTCTAAAACATAAAAACAACAAGGTTTAGGGACCTATTTGTAATTTTATAAAAGAGTAAATGGCATAGCAAGTACAACAACTTGTGCGGTGGGTGCAAGTAGGTCACACTTCTTACAAAATGGTCAAATAGGTCACATATTATGTTTAAGTGGTATGTTTTAGTCAAAAATGTATTATGTGGCTCATCCACGTCAACATAGCGTCCACGTCAACCCCAACATGGGCACCGCTTTGCAAAAACACCCCTTAATCCCTCATCTACTTCTTACGTAACCATGGATGACTGCTCAATAATAATATGTGTGGCACAGAATCGAATACCGTCTACACGGCGGCGGCAGCGCGAGATCCATGGTGGTTGCCGCAGATGGCACCTGTTCGTCGAGCTCCAGGGGCACCTCCTCCTTCCTACCGTGAGTGCATATGTATAGATAGGATTGACGATGGCATCTGTTTGCCCTAACGCTAATTATAGTTCTCATTAATTAATTAAACTGCCCGCACGTACTTGTGCATATCATTAGATTTGTTCCCTGGTTTTTTATTGATTAACTGATTTGGGTTAATTTCTTTAGAAATTGATTTGGTTATATCGCTAGAGGTCTCAGCAACGTGCAATGATCTTTCCTATCCTTTCTGGGCGATATTATGACGTAAATTTAATGTGATCATTTTGCAGGCTCCAATGATGACGAGTTCAGTATTGAGATGCATTACGGAGGGTTCCTATGTGGAGATGAAAGCAACCGGACATATGTTGAAGATAAAGTGGATTGGTATGACCATTGTGAGTCAGATTCTTGGTCTCTTTTATGGATTTATGACTTTACTAAAGAGCTTGGTCATATAAAAACGGAGAAAACAAATTTTTCTGGTTACTGCCTGAAAAAGAAATCACCAACGGTCTAAGAAGACTCAAGTGCAATGCTGATACTAATAGTATGGTTTCTTTGGTTCCTCGGTTCAAGAATTTAGTTGTTTACGTCGATCACCAGGACATGATAGATGGGATTAACTGGGATGAGATGATAATTTCCCCTATTGATCATTTACCAGTTCAGATAGGCCCAAAACAAACTTTACCCAATGAGAATAGAGCTGATGAGGACAACATCGATGCCGAAACAACATCTAATCCTACTACACTATCAGTTATTGATGCTGATGACGACATAGATGATGACCCAAATTTCGTGGATAGTGACAATGAGATTGACAAAGGCGATGATGACCTGTATAAGAAATTTGTAGACACAAATGTGCAAGATGAGGTTGCTACTAGCAAAGGAAAGAGTGTTGTGTTTGTAGATGACGGGTTAGATGATGCATCCTTTGAAGGAGAAGGGCTTGATTTACCGGATTCTTCAGAAGATGAGGACAATATTAAGTTTAAATTTAAAAACTTTCAGCCTCTGGATATGGAATCACCTGAGTTTTGTGTTGGCTTGTTGTTTGGGTCTGTCCAAGAAGTGAGAAAGGCAATATCCCAATATAGTATCAAGAATAGGGTTGCCATAAAAACTCCAAGAAACAACAAGACAAGGATTGAAGCTATTTGTGCTGAAGGGTGCCCATGGCGCTTGACTGTCAGTTTGCCATAAAAACTCCAAGAAACAACAAGACAAGGATTGAAGCTATTTGTGCTGAAGGGTGCCCATGGCGCTTGACTGTCAGTGAGGATAGTAGAGCTAAATGCTTCATGGTCAAGAAATATGTGAACAAACACACATGTAGTAGGGAGTGGGTGCTAAAGGCTGTGACAGCTAAATATCTAGCAGAAAGGTTCATTGAAGAATTCATAGCAGATGACAAGATGACACTACAGAATTTTGCTAAGAAGGTGCAAAAGGACCTGAACATTACCCCATCAAGGCACAAGTTAGGTAGAGCAAGAAGAATTGCAATGAAAGCTATATATGGGGACGAAATTGCACAATATAGCAAACTATGGGACTATGGCCAAGAATTGAGACGATCTAACCCAGGTAGCTTATTCTTCTTAAACCTAGAATGTGGCCGCTTCCACACATTGTATGTTTCGTTGGATGCTTGCAAGAGAGGTTTCTTAAGTGGATGCAGGCCCTTGATATGTTTTGATGGTTGCCACATCAAGACAAAGTTTGGAGGCCATATCCTAACTGCTGTTGGCATAGACCCTAATGATTGTATATATCCAATAGCCATTGCAGTAGTTGAGGTGGAGAGCAAAGTTAGTTGGAAATGGTTTCTTAGTACTCTTAAACAAGATCTTCGGATTGACAACACATCTGCATGGACTGTGATGACTGATAGGCAAAAGGTAGCTACGACACTCTTATTTATGTTCTATCTCATTGTAATATCTAATTAAATTTCTTGAGTACAGGGTCTTATACCTGCTATTAGAGATGAATTCCCTGACTCGGAACATAGGTTCTGCGTTAGACACCTGTATCAAAATTTTCAAGTGTTGTTCAAGGGGGAAACATTGAAGAAACAGTTGTGGGCTATAGCACGATCAACCACTATGCCTGAGTGGAATGACAACATGGAGAAAATGAAATCACTCAACCATGATGCATATACATACCTAGAAGCGATGCCCCCCCTAATCAATGGTGCAAAGCATTTTTTAGCGAGTTCCCCAAGTGTGACATTTTATTAAACAACAATTCTGAGGTCTTTAACAAGTAAGCATTATATTGTTATAAGTTTCATCAATGTTTGAGATTTGCTGCAATGGTTATTTTGTTGTGACCTAATTAAATTTTCAAATTCCAGATATATTCTTGATGCCAGGGAGCTGCCCATTTTGTCGATGCTACAAAGGATAAAAAATCAGATGATGAGTAGAATATATACAAAACAAAAGGAGTGTGAGGAATGGTCTGGAAACATATGTCCAAAGATAAAGATAAAGGTCGAGAAAAATTCAGAATCAGCCAATACTTGTTATGCTTTGCCTGCTGGGATGGGAGTGTTCCAAGTGATAGACAAAAACCTGCAGTACATTGTTGATATACAGAAAATGCGTTGTGACTGCAAGAGATGGCAACTCACAGGAATTCCATGTAGCCATGCTATCTCATGCCTAAGACATGAAAGGATCAAGCCAGAAGAAAAGGTTTCATTCTGCTATACCATCCAATCATACAAGAAAGCATACAAATCCAACATCATGCCTGTGAGACCAAATTCACTGGGAGAAGATGAATGGAGTTGAAGTAGAACCACCTTTATATGAAAAGAAGGTGGGCAGGCCCAAAAAGACATGGAGGAAACAACCACAAGAACTAGAGGATGGTACTAAGATTTCAGGTCATGGAGTGAAAATCTGTTGCAGCTACTGTGGAGGAGAAAACCACAATAAGAAGGGATGTCAGAAGAGGAAAGCAGACCAAAATTATGAGAAAGAACCAGTAAGGAAAAAGGTCATGTCTCCTGTTGAAGAAGAGGTGAATTGAATACCATTATCATGCACATGTGATTTTTATATGATCAATTTTTCATGTTTTTTTTTCTGACATTCAAAATATAGGAAACACATCTTCCGTTCAACCTTCCAGCAAGCTATGGCCAACAAAGCACCTCTACTGTTGCTCAAGTGGAGTTGCGTACTACTGTTGCATAGAAGATCTTTTTTTTTTCTTTCCTTTCCTGCTTATACTGATCTACTATTTTACATTATTGATCCACCATATTTTAGGATATGCAGCCCCTTCACTGTGACCAGCAAAGTACTTCTGTCATGCAGACATTTTTGAGTGAGGTGTCAAATAACTGAAGATTGGATTATTTCTTTCTTCGATGTCTCTATTTCTCATAGCCTTGTAACAATCACATTTTTTTAGGCCGCCTCAAGCAGCCACGTTCGAGCTAGAGTACCACCACCAGAGCTACTAGAATGTGCTTTTATAACCACACTCAGAAGAGATGGCGTGCAGCTTCCTTTGACTACAGCAACAAGGGAGGGTAGAGCAACAACAAGGAAGAAGAAGGCAGCACCTAAAAGGAAAACTGCTGTAAGGAAATAGCAGCTTTTATTTCAGCAATAAAACAGATGAAGAGATAGACTTTATTTGTGCAACACTAGGATGTATGTATGTTTAGACATACACATGTGATTCCTTCTCTTTTTTTCTCTTATATTCCAAGAGATAATGCTCACGATTGTACACATAATTGAATCCAATATGATCGTGGAAGGAGGGATCAACATCATTTATATGTGGTCATTATGGTGGGATCACGAGCATACATTGAGTTGATTCCTCACACCTCCTAAGCAACAGAAAATTCAATCTCGTATGTACAGAATGTTTTTGCAAAGAGCTGACGTTGATTCATCAAAGAAAAGGGCATTTTTGCAAAGCGGTGACCATGTTGGAGCTAACGTGGACGCCATGTTGACATGGCTGAGCCACACAATACATTTTAGACTAAAACACACCACTTAAACATAATATGTGACCTATTTGAGCATTTTGCAATAAGTGTGACCTACTTGCACCCACCGCACAAGTTGTTGTACTTGCTATGTCATTTACTCATTACAATACTATCCTTCTAAATCAACGGTTAGATTAGATTTATACTATATAGAGGTTTTAAGTAGTATAACCCACCGAAACATGTAGCGTGATCCACCAGGCGGAGTGCGGAGGCCAGCAGCTGCTCCAGTTGAATCGTATACCTCTCACAGTTTTAATCAAGAAATGGACCCATGTAGCGTGATCCACCAGGCGGAGTGCGGAGGCCAGCAGCTGCTCCAGTTGTGGGATGGACGCCGGTGATGCGATCGTTCCAGTGGAACCTAGCTCCTCGAGGTAGCCGCCGCTGCTGTCATCGTAAGCTCAACAGGCCGTCGAGACAGATGAAAAGACGGCGGCGAGGCAAGCATGCATAGAAGAAGGATGACGCGTTCATGAAAATCGACATGCATTGGATTATGATCAGAGCAAGGTTGTCATTGGGGCCTATGGTTGTCACATTAAGCTCTCCACTAGCGTTGGCAAGCTCTTCTGTGACCTTTTTTTTAAGTGTCTTCTGTGACCTTTTCACCTGTACATCATTCAGTTCATCTCCCTGCCTTCAAGAATGATGTTCCTCATGACCTCATCTCATTATCAAAAAATTATGCAGGTGCGCAGCCCAGTGGTATCCTTGCCACTGCAGGTGATGACAAAATGAAGGAGGATGTGCCGACGTATGGGGGTCAGCCATGGCCCGTGACAGCGAATACACAATGGGCGGATCTAGGGGCTATGCCACATATGCCATGGCATACCCTAGATTTTGGTTAATATTAATACTTGTAATGTAAAGTAATTATAAAAAGAATAATTTGTTAACTAAATTTATTGTAATAAATATAGCTCAGTTGGTTATTAGCCTTAATCAGTTCTAATGCATAAAGGTCTTGAGTTCAATCAATTCTCAATAGTTGCATTTTTTTGGAATAAATTTATTTTATGGCATACCCTAGGATAGGGTGCTGGTCGGCGATGTCCCATTTGAGCAAGTCCAGAACGATCATACGACTAGCATCCATAAGTGTAATCTCTTAGAATGATCATGGCCATTGACAAGAGGCTGTCGCTGTCGCAGGAAGTCCATTTACTCTACCTCTATATGCTTGGAATCTGTTATAGTAGAAAAGAACTACTAACGACCAAAACACAAGAAGGACTGGATCTATAATCTTTTTATTTGAAGAGAAAAATACCATGTTAATGGCCATTGACTCCTTGTTCGCTCTCCAGCCAATGAAATTACCATGTTAATCTAACCAAATTAATCTAAAAAAAGAAAAATACGGATCTTTTATGAAGATTTAACGGTCTAGATAAAACTAAAGAGTCCATGATCAAACTCTAACTAAAAAAATAGAATTAATAAATACAAATTCAGATTAAAACGTAGAAAAAAAATCTGGTTCCCTGCCCACCACGATCTCCATGCCTCCTCCCCATTAACTTCCTTGGTTCCGATTCATGTTTCTTTCTATTCTGGATGAAACCAACAGACCATGTCCGGATTAAAAAAGGGGTGGAAATAATTTTTCCCATCCACTCCGATCTCCCACTTCCCCATCGGCTTCCTTGGTTCTGATTCAGTTTTCTTTTTATTCAGATGAAACCAACAGTTCATATCAGACTTCAATTAATAAAAGAAATATATATTAATAAATATGAAAATTCATATTAACAAAAAATAGAAAAAACTGATTCTCCACCCACCCCGATCTTCCTCCTCTCATTGGCTTCCTTGGTTCTGATTCAGTTTTCTTTTTGTCCGTGAGATACTATTTATTTGTGGACTAATCAGCTACTCCCTCCGTTCTTAAATTATTGTCACCGTTGACTTTTTTGTAAACTTTGACCATTCATTTTATTCAAATTATTTTTGAAAATATCACATATGTTGATATAGTTTGTTTTATTGTCAAATAAAATTGAAACATAACTTAAAATTTTTCATATTTGAAATAATATTTTGAATAAGACGAATGGTCAAAGTTAAATAAAAAAGTTAATGGCGACACAGTTTAAGAACAGAGGGAGTATTTACTGCTGAATGACGTATGTGTTGCATGAATATTGTTGATACTAATTACCGGCATGTTAGTTAGAATTGACAATGAACTCATGGGCCAACACAAAAAATTCAGATTTTTAGCTGACCAGTTTTTTCATGTCGATTATTGATTGATGAATTGATTATGGTGTTGTCACCTATCACATTGGCGCAAGCATGTACCAAATGTCACGTATTAAGTCAAAATCAAAATAGTATGTATGTTATTGTCAACCCCCCCCCCCCCCCCTATCAAAATCATGTATATGATTCCTTAACTTTGACATGGGTTAGTGTTTCAAAATAATAGTTCACTTTCACATATATTACCACACATGAAGTAATAATAGTGGTACCTTAGACCTCAAGGTGTGGGCAAATGGTTGACTCACAATCATAAAAACTACCATTAAACCTCTTTATTCTAATAACAAGTCCTAATTACATCAGGTTGTAATCTATTAAAATCGATAGATCTTAAAACAATCAATATTGAAAATATTTCGTGTATAAATTTATAATAAAAGGTTCCTAAATTTAAAACAATCAATATTGAAAATATTTAGTGAATATTTAAATTTTTTGTTACACATAATTAATTAATTAATTAATTTCTAATATTATGGATAGATTGTGATAAAAGTTAAATAATATATAATATAATTTGGTGCTTGTTTGATATTACCTTGCATAATATTTTTCACTTCATGTATATTGTATTTCAATGTTTATATATTTAGTGAATATTTAAATTTTGTGTTATTAATTAATTTTTGGGTTTCCGTTAAAGGTCGTTCACGATGGATAGATCTTGGATGTACGAGGCACCAAGACCGGGTCCAATATTTTTATGAGAAGTTTCTAAATTCATTGATGTGGCCGCAGAATATGGTCGATGTGAACGGACGACTGATATATATTGTCCATGTTTTGATTGCAACAATCAGAAGCTATGGAATGATATAGAAGTAATAAAGTCACACTTGATGCGGAGGGATTTTGTTGAGGGATACACAAGATGGACAAAATATGGTGAGAACAGTATGGTCGATATGGAATTTGATGAGCATATTGAAGTTGAAGTCGAGGAAATCAATTTGCCTCGTGCAGATGCGATGGATTCGCCTGGTGAAGCTGATTTTGATGTTGAGGAGTTGTTGTGTCACATTGAGCCGTAGGTGTTGATCAATGCCGGTACAACTAAAGGGTTTGATAATTTTCATAGAATAGAGAAGGCATCAAATGATCCATTATATGATGAATCTAAGGGATGTGGTAAAGAGTTCACCGTGTTGTGTACCGTACTTGAGCTGATGAAGCTAAAGGTCATGCATGGCTGGTCGAACGCTAGTTTCACGGATTTGTTGGAACTTATTTCTGATGCGCTGCTGAAGCCCAACTTGTTGCCAAGGACAACATACCTTGCTAAGAAGCTGATTTCTCCACTTTTGTTGAGGGTTTAAAAAATTCACGCGTGTCCAAATTATTGCATATTGTATCGAAAGGAGCATCAGGACGTTGTGAGATGCCCAAGGTGCAAACGCAGTCGTTACAAGAGGAACAATGATTGTGACACCGATGGAGGCGTGAAGAATACAACTAAGGGGAGACGAAAAAAGGAGTTCTATTGTCGATGACAGTGATGACAGTAAGGTTCCTACATTAGTCATGTGGTACTTACCCGTGGTCGATCGCATCAGACGCTTGTTCGCTAACCCTAGGGATGTGGCAATGATGACATGGCATGAACGCGAGGGAGATGGCAAGCTCAGGCATCCCACAGATGGAACACAGTGGAAAAAGTTTGATGAGGATCATCGAGACTTCTCTAATGCGAAAAGGAATCTACGGTTTGCATTGAGTACAGACGAGATGAACCCATTCGGTCAAATGAGGAATCCGCATACCACTTCGCTAGTGATACTAGCAATGTACAATATTCCACCATGGTTATGCCATAAGCGTAAGTATCTACTACTGACCACTCTTATATCTAGGACCAAAGAACCTGGTAATGACATAGATGTGTTCTTAGTACCATTGTTTGAAGACCTGTAGAAACTATGGTTGGAGGGGGTCCGTATATGGGATGAGTATCTAAGAGAGTATTTCACGCTCAGAAAAATTATTTTTTGCACCGTAAGTGATTCCCTGGCACTAAGGGCGTTATCAGGACAGGTCAAAGGAAAGGCGGCATGCTTCGTATGCGTTGATGATGCATCTCATGTGTACCTTCAGGAATCCCAGAAGCTAGTGTATATGTGAAGCCGCCGATTCTTACCAGCAAAACATAGGTATCGCACGATGGCTAGACACTTTGATGGCAAAGTTAAGAACGACATAGAACCTCGTCATTGTCCTGGCAAGGTCGTGTTTGACCTTGTTAAACACATCAGTGTTGTTTTTGGAAAGCCGGTGAAGGGAGTCAAAAAGGCAAAAGGTCTCACGTTGTTTAAGAAGAAATCCATTTTCTTCAAATATTTCAATTATTGGAAAGAATTGGAAGTGAATCATGCATTCGACTGGATGCATATTGGGAAGGGTGTATTTGATAGTAGTAACAGACTTATACTCGACCAACTAGGTAAGACAAAGGATGGACTCAGCACACGTAGAGATCTTGTAGTGATGGGAGTAAGACCAGAGCTCCATCCGCAAGAAAGAGCAAATGGAAAGCACTTTCTCCCCCCGACAACCTACACACTTACGATTGAGGAGAAAAAAGCATTCTGCAAGTGCCTAAGTGGGATTAAAGTACCAACGGATTTCTCATTCTTGTAAACAAGGAAGAGTTAAAGATAAGTGGGTACAACACTAATGATTGCCACATAATGCTTTCGGTGTTATGCCCTATTGCTATCAGAGTTGTTAAATCACCATGGCTGAAGTTGGTTATAACTCGTCTTTGCTACTTCTTTAACGTCGTATCAAAGAAGGTGATAACTGAAGACGAGTTAAATGACCTACGAACCCACATGAAAGAAACAATGTGCATACTTGAGATGGTCTTCCCTCCATCCTTTTTTGATACGATGGAACACTTCATGATTCATATTGTTGACCAGATCTCTGCATTGGGCCCCATCTACCAACATCAGATGTTTCCATTTGAGAGGTTCATGTATGTATTGAATTGCTATGTATGTACTTGTTCACATCCAGAGGGTTCTATGATCGAGGGCTACACAACTGAGGAGATCATCGAATGTTGCTCAGATTACATTAATGATGGTAGCAGATCAATTGGTCTCCCAGTGTCTCATCATGAGGGTAGATTATCTGGAAAAGGTACGAAAGGACGTAGATCATTCATTGACCATGACTTCAAACGAGTGGACCAAGCACATTTCAGCGTATTGCAATAGACGTAGATTGTGGGACCGTACTTTGAGAAACATCTGTTAGAGCTCCGCCAAAACAATAAGGATGCGACGGATAAATGGGTCATAGACGAGCACAAGCGCTCGTTCACATCATGGTTTAGGTCCCTAAACCTTCCAAGTGGCGAGTCTGTGGAAGAGAAAATGTTGAGAAAGTTAGCTAACTGCCCGAGAAGAACCATGGTTACCCTTCAGGCATACGACATCAATTGTTTTACCTTATACACCCAACAAAAGGATAAGAAGAGCAAGTGTCAAAACAGCGGTGTACGAGTAGAAGCCATTGATGAAGAGGACCAGGCGACCTCGTATTACGGGTATATTGAGGGAATATGGAAAGTAGACTATGGTGCAAATTTATAGGTTCCCATATTTAAATGCAAATGGGTGAAGCACCCTAATGGCGTCGAGGTGGATGAATATGGTTTCAAAATTGTTGATCTTAACAATGTTGGTCACAAAGATGACCCTTGGATACTTGCCAAGACCGTGGAACAGGTGTTTTATGTACTTGATCCAAAGGACGAAAAAAATATATTGTTGTTCCAGGTAAACAAAGAATTGTTGGAGTGGAGAATATGGAGGATCGAGATGACTACAATCAATATGACGAGGTGCCATGTTTCATAGATCCGAAAATTTTTAAAGTCTTGGAAGCAAGTCTCTCCTTTGCTGGCGGAATGCCCTACATGCGCGCTGATAACTGCCAAGGAAAAGTCATTCAAGGATAACTCAAGCATCATGTAATTTTATTTTGTTAAGTACCTTTTTATTATTTGAACCTTGTATTATGTTCTATGTAATTTATACTTATTTGAATATAAAGATTGTGTAACTTATTTTGTTAAGCATCATGTAGTTTGAAGTTTTAGGGGCTAAAAGGTAAATATAAAAGAGTTTAGGAACCAATTTATAAAATGACAAGAATTAAAGTGTAAAAATATTAGGACTAACTATAATTAATAAAAAGTATAGGGTTATTTCTACAAAATTTTGGGACCTAACATTAATTTTTATTAAGTATAAGGGCCGAACTATAAAAAGATAGGACTAAAATATAGTTAACAATGAACTCAGGGGTTTTTATGCAAAAAACAAATCTCTAGTAATTTTTTTAAAAAAATAATACAATTTCAATACAATTTTAGAGCATGAATAATACAATATAAAAAGGAAACACCACGGCTTTTTAGCGGCGGCTCACAAAGCCAACCACCGCTATTTCTTTTTAGCGGCGGTTGACTTTGTCAGCCACCGCTAAAGAGAGAAACCCTATATAAAACACGGGGCATGGCAGGGACCAAACCCTAACCGCGAGGAGAAGAGACGACGCCGTCAGGCTGCCCAAGTCCGGAGTGCTGCCGCCTCCTCATCGACGGCTCGCCCCCTCGTCGACGTTCGCCTCGCCCCCTCCTCGACAGCCGTAGGCATGGGCCCCCTCCTCTCCGAGCTTCGCCGCCACAGGCACGGGCCCCCTCCTCCCCGAGCTTCGCCGCCGTAGGCATGACCCCCCTCCTCCCCGAGCTTCGCTGCCGCTGGCACGGGCCCCCTCCTCCCTGAGCTCCGTGCGGGCCTCCCTCCTCCTTTCCTGAGCACCGCCACGTTGATGGCTGCCCTCCTCCCCAAGCTTCACCGCTGCAGGCACGACCCCCCTCCTCCCCGAGCTTTGCCGCCACTAGCACGGGCCCCCTCCTCCCCGAGCTCCGCACGAGCCTCCCTCCTCCTTCCCTAAGCGTCGCCGTGTCGATGGGTGCCCTCCTCCCGGAGCTTCGGCGCCATAGGCATGAGCCCCCTCCTCCTCAAGCTCCATCACTACAGGCACGGCCCCCCTCCTCTGACCAGGTGCATCCTCTCTCTCTCTCTCGCTCTCTCTCTCTCTCTCTCTCTCTCTCTGTTTCTCTCCGTGTGTGTGTATGTGAGGTTGTCTTGTCCTCTACACCAGGTGTGTCTCCCTCACCTCTCCTCCCTCCCTCTCTCGCCTCTGTCATGAATTCGTTTCACTCCTCTGCTCGCACCATCTTTCTGTAATTGCTGCTTAGCTAGGGTTTTGGATGCCATGGGTAGTAGTAGCAAGAGCGAAAATTTTGGTAGTGTTGTTACAGCAACCTGTCACCTTTATTTTTGATGGTTGGACTGAGACTTGGTGACTGTAAGTATTTGATTCTGGTATAGTGGTGTTTACGTGAGCTTATGCTAAACTGATAATGTTATTACAGCAACCCGTCACCATGACAGTTGTTACTGTGCATATATGTAGAGATCAAAGTTTATGATGAAGATTATCATATCACATTTTGTTAACTGCTTGAGACTATTTACAAATAGCGAATAACATAACTTAAAAGTGCTTGCAAAGGAAGAACAAAGTTGGGGGTTAAAAAGCACCCCAAGTAAATACACATCACATTTACATGATATATCAATCAGATACTTTGGCCATTTCGTTCCATGCTTGTAGCAGGTAGAATTTTGTTCCATTAGTTGTTGCTCACTGTTTGCTAGGCTCTGAAAATGCTCACTTTATATATACTAGGATCTAAAAATGCTCATTGTTTGCTCACTGTTTGCTGCCATTTTTTTACTGCCATATGCTAGGATCTGAAAATGCTCACTGTCATGCTAGGATCATTTGCTATTGTTTGGCTGCCATTTTTTGTTGCTCACTATCTACCATTTTTCATATTGATATCCATGTTGTCGATCTTTTGCTTGCTGACACTTCATATTGATATATATATATATATATATATATATATATATATATATATATATATATATATATATATTTGTTCTAATAACATGCAAATAGTGAGACTAACTGCCCTATATGCTTGTACTACATAGTTGCTTGCTGTTGGATATGGTTGCGGCCATATATTTACTTTTCTGCCATCTAATTATTTTCTGCCATCTAATTATTTTTCTGCCTTGATGCTCGTGTGGTCACTGCCCTATATGCACTATATGCTTGTGTGCTATACTTGCTACCATTTCTGGCTATACTATCTAACAAGGGAAGTGTAGAGAGAATGCTTGTGTGCACCAGGTGCACACAAGCTTTCTCTGTAGGCTTTTTATTCAGTAAATTACATATAAAAAGTCTGGAGAGAATGCTTGTGTGTACTGGGTGCCATAGTCTCTTTGTACTTATTATTTACTTGTGGCCATATATATGTCATATTACTTACTGCCCTATAGTCTCTCTTTACTTATTATTTACTTCTATTCTTCTCCTAGTCTCTCTGTACTACTTATCTATTCTACGTAGGCGATCGATGCTCAATGATGAAAGTAGGCTAAGTGAGGCTAGTGTGGCAATATGGACCATATCCTAGGATATTGGATACACGCTGTTGTACAGGTCAAGGCTTGATCTTAGAGCATTGGAAGGCCGTTGATTCGGCAACCCGCACTGAGAGCACATTTTAATTTTTCTATTCTTCTCCTTGTCTCTCTGTACTACTTATCTATTCTACATAGGCAATCGACCCATGCTCAATGATGAAAGCGGGCTAAGTGAGGCTAGTCTAGCGACATGGACCATATCCTAGGATATCGGATATATGTTGTTGTATGAGTCAAGGATCTTAGAGCGTTGGAAGGCCGTTGATTCGGCAACCCGCACTGAGAGCAAATTTTGATTTTTCTATTATTTTCTTTTGTTTTCTTTGTCTCTATTCTCAATGATGAAAGGTGCATACTCCTTCTTTTCTAAACTAGTTGTCATATCTAACATTAGTTGTCATAGTCTTCTCATCATGGTAGACAATATGCCCTCTCAAGAGGAAGACGCCCTCAAGGCGCACTCACAAGTGAGGTCGTCTTTAGACGATGAAGGATCAAGCAAACACTGGGAAGAATCAGAAGATCCGCATCCTCCACTACCGAAGGAACGTCGATTGGAGAGCCCGGATCCTAATTTCGTGTCTCAAGATGAGGTATCTTGTCAAAGATAATTCTCTCATTTGTTCAATTAATTTGTAAACTAAAATCTAGTACTTATATCCTAGGGCCCCCGATGAAGTGCTCATCAGCTATTTGCAGCTGAGGCTACGACAGATGAGGCCCTTGAGCAGCAAGTGGAAGAGGTGTCTACTCAAGTTGCCACAGACAAACGCAAGCGAGGTTAGCGCTCTGCAAACAAGGCAGAGGGCATCTACAAGGTTACTGCACTAGACCCCAAAGATGGAGAACCGATTGAACCCGCTGGTGTCAACGTCAAATGGTGGAACCGTTGCGGCAAATTAGTGAGGGACCATTGCAAAATCACGAGGCAAGATTGGCGCCAAGTCCCGGATGGCAGAAAAGATGATATGTGGGCTGACGTCACGACAACCATCCGGTTCTAGCTAGCAGATCTCGAGAGAGCTAAGAAGGCCACAATGTCCACTCTCAATCACATCTTTCGAGATTACAAGTCCAGGCTCAACTTCCAATTCGTCAAGAAAAATTGAACCCTATTTGACATGCATGGAAATATTAGTCAGCAGGAATGGGATGAGTTTGTTGAGCAGAAGACGAGCAGTGCTTCAAAGGAGCTCAGTGAAAAGATGGTTGAGCTAAACAAGCAAAACAAGTACAAGCCACGGTTAGGTCCGGGCAGATACAAAAAGAAGATTTTGATTTGGTGAGAGCAGGAATCCAAGCTTCACGCAGAAGGAAAACCTGATCCTTTGCCAAATACCGATGAGCGTACCAGGAACTGGGTGTATGGTCACTCTGACTTAACCGAAGAAGGAGAGATTATTGTGAAGGATCCCGCGACAAGTGAAGTTGTGCAAGCTTTGAAAGGCCCCATCGCGGTGCAGACGGAGGCTGGTCTGTTTACACCTGAGTATCACAAGGACCAGCTCACCATGGCTATTGGGACCAAAGAACATGGTGGTCGGGTACGAGGAGTGTCATCATCGGCAACATGGAAAGAAGATTTCTCTGAAACATCGTCACACCTCTACAAGAAGCATACATTTCACAAGAAAGAGCGAGAAGATAAAGCCAAGGAGGATTGGAGGCGACAACTTCTTATGTTCGCTATCGACAAAGAAAGCGGTCATTTGGACCCCAACCTACAGGCTGCGGTGGATGCCTTCTTACATGGTTCGTCCACATCCACGCAACCATCAGTCTCTAGTCAACCATCAGTCTCCATGCAATCAGGAATGGATGACATCACTAAGGATACTCCTTGCGAGTTGCATGTGCCATTTGGTTACAAGGGGAAGACGATGAAGGTTGCATCGGGCATGGCATTTCCAGGAGAGACGCTCCATAACAGGGATATCCCCCTAGGTTACGTGCGTGTCACCATGTCAGAAATATTACCTGGCTATGAGGACAACAAGATCGAATGCCCGATACCTGAGGTGGGTATAGAAACTCTCCAAGATTCCCTCGGCTCATTCATTATTTGGAAACGTCGTGAAGTTGTCCTCTCACCACGAGTTTCTCCACCCCCGTTGTCTGGGCACGGGTCCTTTCATGCGAGCTAGCCAACCAATATAGGTGGACAGCTGTCTCCTATGTCTAAGGCGGTCTCGGGAAACAAGCCTCAATCCCCTAATGCAGAAGCCAACTCGACTCACAGTCCTATTATCTATAGTGACAACGAGCCTCTTCCACAGAGTGTTCAACTCGAGCCTTCTCTTGTTGCGGCAATTCAAGTTGAGCCTCCATCAACAGCTGCTACGACGGTTCAAGTTCAGGCTCCGGTAATACAAGTCTAGCCTACACCAGTTGTCATCAAGGCTTCCGTAATCCCATAGACGATTACCTGATTTGATAAAGAGCCAAAGGATCCAAAAGCAAAAAGTGATATTGATAAGTATTTGGCTGCATTGAAAAAACGTCTAGCAAGCAGCGGCAAGCTCATCCTGCAAGAAGATCCTCGGGATGTGTTATCGTACCATGACCAAATTTTGGAGAATCCAACGAACGGTGTGGACTACCTGAAATTTATACTCGGTAAACCCATTATATGAAATAACATGTACAAGAATCTGTTGTGGGAGATGCGGAAGTTGCACGACTGGTACATGATGGCATCGAAGGAAAGGGTCATCGAAATCACTTGTAGGATTCCAAAAGAGGTGTTCAACGAAGATGATCAACACATCTTATACCTATTTTGGGAGGATGTCCACTCGATGTTTCGGCTATAGAAGATGTACATCACCTTCATCACCTTATGGTGCATGTAAGTGTCGTGTTCGATCTACTTTGTATTTCAAGCATAATTCCATATATTATATCTTATGCTTTTTTTAATAGCATGAACTCCTTTTTCCAAAGGAAGGAGACCAATAGAAAAGATTGGAGGGTGGGCTACATCAACCCAAGCCGGACCAACCAAAGCTCGATCAACCAAATGGTAAATCTGAAAAATTATTCGGAGAAGATACCAATAGAGCTTGCTGAAATGAACACGGTCTTGACAATAGAAGCAAGGACTTATGTTGCAAATTATTTGTACAACTGCTTCATGAGCTGGCAAGATAAAGAGTGCATTGTGGCCCCTTACAACTTCAAGTAAGTTGGACAACTACTGTATTTTTCATGTATCCTATGTTAAAATTAAATCAAATCATACTTGTTGACAACAAACAATGTTGTAGCGATCATTGGATTTGTCTGATGATATTTCCGAAAGAAGGGTACCTTCTATCGCTTGACAGCCTGGGCTACGACAAGAACTTATATGACGACATTCTGGAAGTCATAGATCGGTAAGAAATTGGTCTATGTGTGTATGGTTTGGTGATGATAATATCATCTACTGATAAGCTTTTGACGATCACGTAGTGCTTACAAGAAATATGTCGTAGCCGGCGGGGCATGTCATCCTACAAGGAAAAAGAAGATGTACTTCTGTCATAAGTTTTGGGTAAGACTTATATGCATCTCATACATGTTCTTATCGTACTATCCATTCATATAACTATCGTAGGTGTAATGAACTTGTGTTCTCTTCTTTATAGTGCCATAAGCAAGTACGAGGAAGTGTGCATTATGGTTACTACACTTGTGTATTTTTGGCTGGCACTTCAACTTATCTGGACCATATCATTGAGGAGTCTCAACAAGAGGTAAGTTGATTTTGTTTATGTCCATTTTACTTTACCTAGACCATATCATTGAGGACTCTGCTCATGTGACACAGAAAGCCACAAGGTCAAAGAGAGAATGGGATGCAAAGATGACAAGGAACGACACGATCAAAAAGGGTATAATTCCTGAATCACGTGTTCACTTGAGTACAAATGCCATGTGTCTGTTGTGGCTTCTCTTTGTCGTGTTATGTTGAGAGAGGTAATTAGTCTAGAAGGGAAGTGCTTTGACTCAAATAGTGAAGCAACAAAACATAGGACTCTTTGCCAGTGGGCTGGTTCAAGAGCACCATATGAGGCTAATGTATCAAAAAAAGATGATGACTATGCATTAGGGTTCATATAAAATATTTTGTAAGCTCGATTGAACAGTTTGATGACAATGTTGTATATATTCTATGATGAGATGTAAATATCTGTGATGACATTGTAAATACCTGTGTTGAGATGTTGTAAATATCTGTGATGAGATTTATAAATTTTTATGTATGCAGAATATGTGATTTCTGTATATTTGCTAAATTTTATTTTTATTTTTAGAAAATAACAAGTAGCAGCGGTTGATGTTGTCAACCGGCACTAATAATAGCCAAGACTAGCGGCGGTTGACATCTTCAACCGCCGCTAACGTTGGCTGACAATAGCGGCGGTTGACATCTTCAACCGCCGCTAATAATGTGTCTCTTGCGGGGGTTGATTTTGGCGACAGACCACCCGTCACTACAAACGCATATTTGTTGCTACATTTGTGTAGCGGCGGGGTGGCCTACCTGCCGCTACAGGGCCTTTCTAACCGCCGCTATAGAGCCTTTTTGCTGTTGTGCCTTGACCCTAGAATTTCTAGCATTTGTTCTTCAATAAAGAAGAAAAATATCACATCAAGTGATCAAATTAGCAATCTATTTAGTCAAAAATATATGACCAACACCCCTGTAATTACATTCTGGCTCCGCCACTTCTTATAAGGCCCACTAGCCCAATACATGTCCTAACACCCCCCCCCCCCCCCCCCCTAAGACACAGCTTGACCCCAATATGCAGTTGATGGATCAAAACGATGAAGAGTGCATCAGGATTCCCACGCTGCAAGAGAAGTTGGAATCCCATGCCAACAAACTAGGACTTGTGGAGATGCCGCCGCACCCTTCTTGATACGATTCTGTTGAAGACAGTGAGCAAGAAGCATGGAAGAGTCATGAGTAAAAGAGAGCACCATGCACCACATTATGAAATAGGGCATGTGCCGGTAGGTCCAATTAGTAAGCTATTGATCCCACATTCTAAAGAATTTTATATGGTCCAAAGAAACGAAAAGCCAAGTTACGACAACTTCTTGGAGTGAGAGAGGTCAACACATTGGGTTGTGCCATCAGATACTGATCACCTAGTTCAAACTGCCTTTGAGATCTTTGCTTGCCAGCATAAGCATTAAGAAGCTACTGAGCTTGAAGAAGCGACTGCTTAAGAAGCTAATTCACTTGATCTTTGTCCTTTGAGATCTTTGCTTGCCAGATCACTTCATGCACTTTTGAGATCGAAGAAGCGACTGCTTAAGAAGCTGATTCACTTTATCTTTGTCCTTCAGCCATTGTCCTTCACTTGATCTCCTCTTGTTCCAGGAGCCAAATCAGTCAAACCCTAAGCAAAAGAGTGAGATTGAGCAGCAAGTCAGGTGATGAGGACATCACTCCTAAGGATATATGCAACACTCCTCCAATTCTAGACTTGCAAGGTCCAATGACTAGAGCTCGTGCACGACGACTAAATTTAGAGGTGAGCTCGTTCCTGCATTCTTTATTATATGTCACTTTTGAGAATAGTTTTCTACCTAATGATTATATTGTAATTAGGAACCATGGAGAGGACCAGGAGATGATGGGAGAAGGACTTGGAGACATGGAGGACCAGCAAGGACGTGGAAGCCAAGGTGGAGGCCCAACCAAAACCGACTTCGAGTCTATTTCGGGGCTCAGGACCAGTCTGCACTAAAACGGAGGCCTAGAACGCATACGGACTCAGATTTGGACGTTCTACATATGCACGGAAAGATAAGAAGAAGACCTTTCCAATTCTGCCGGTCTCATATGAAAATTCGTCCGGAGTCATCAGGAATCGTCGAAACAAGAGAGGGTCTAGAATCAGTTTTAGTGCTGTGTCGCATGTTTTTGGCCTTTGGGCTTTGTATCTAGTTGAGCCCAATTAGGGGCGCGTCCAGAGGGTCTTGCACGACCCTAGGGTCTTCATATACAGCCACTGCCACACCATTAGGGTTCGGGTTTTGCTTAGATTATTCTGTTCATAACAGTTTCGCCATCATCACGGTTTGTGAGACCCCAACTTCGTGAGATTCATAATACATCTGCAATTGTGTTGCCTTCTTCTTTGTTCTTGCTTGTGTTCTTGATTCGCAGGCAGGGATTAGCCTTCTCGGTGAGGTCAATCATTTTAGGACGGTTGATAACCAGAGAAGACGTCGTGCTGCGATTGCGGGGTTTAGAACATGCTGTTCTGAAGCCGGATCGATTTGTGTGTCGCTTCCGACCAAATCAACATATTCAGAACCTTTCGGAAGATCGGGAACCCTTGTCCATATCATCAGGACCATGCTGGAAAATGATGTCATTTAGCCGACCAATAGCCCATTCTCTTATGTAGTCTTGTTAGTCAAGAAGAAGGATGGATCATGGAGGTTTTTCATCGATTATAGATTGTTGAATGCTATAACCGTCAGGAATAAGCATCCCTTACCTATGGTTGACGAGCTGTTAGATGAGTTAGTGTTGGAAATAATAGCAGTTTAGTGATGATAAATCCAAGAGTAAGAGAAACTACACGGAATCTGGGCATACAAATCATCATGATAGTTCCTATCTCAATTACGTGTACCAGTAGATCAAGAGACATAAACAAGTGGCAAACACTAATAATAGCGACTAGCAACAACCTAGGCAAAAAAGCCTAGATCACTTGATCTAATCATCAAAAGATGTTAAAAGGTGACTTACAAGGACGCGCTCCGACGATGGTCATTGTAGAGTCTGATCCGTTGATAAAGAAGGCGAAGCAAATTTAGGCAATCAGTCAATGAAGAGGATGCAGATCAGATCACCAGCAAGCAGTCGCGACGGCGCTTCCCAAAAACCTGATATGTCCCCTACCCCGTGCAAGGGCATAGGAGACGTAGGATTTGGAGACCTACTCTCCCGGCACCACTGGCACGTCGGTGGCAGGATGAGGAAGACGATGTGGTAACACAGTGGGAAAATGGTGAGAGAGGCAAAAAACAGTATAACCTATATGCGACGTCTCGCCCATTTATATACACATGACGCTGCACACTTATGGTAATTGATCCACAATTAAGCATGTGCTGATTAACCACTAAGATAGAAACAAAAAATCTGAGTAGCAAAAGGAAGTTATGACCCCGCACACACAAGGCTTGGATTTTACCGGACCATTTACACGCATGTCATGCAAGGTAATGTGGGACTAAAGTCCCCCACCATGTCATGCATGTGCACATATGCCTTTGGGATTTGTTGAAATTATTAATTGGGCCACAGCCCAAAACTTCTAACAGTTAGTCGTGCAAAATGGTTTACAAAGCTAAATTTGCGCTCAGGATACCACAAGATCCGTATGGTGCAAGGAGAAGAATACAAGATAGCTTCGAACCCATCAAGGCCTCTTTGAGTTCAAAGTCATGCCATTTGGTCTGACCAGTGTGCCGACCACATTTCAAAATGTGATGAACACCATTTTTGAGTCCTTGTTGAGGAAGTGTGCCCTAGTTTTCATGGACAATATTATTATATGCAACAAGACCTAGGAAGACCATATAGTTATATTACAGCAGTTTTGGAAATTTTGGAAACTCACAAATTTTTCATCAATAAAAATAAGTGTTCCTTCGCTCAGCAATCTCTTAGTTGCTTAGGCCACATTCTTCAGCAAGATGGGGTCTCTACAGATCCAGAGAAGGTTCATGCAGTGTTGAAGTGGCCTCAACCAAAGAATATGAAGGAGTTACGAGAATTCTTTGGTTTAGCAGGGTACTTCCGCAGGTTCATAAAACATTATGGTATGATAAGCCGATTCTTAAGTCACTACTTACAAAGGTGTGTTGGAATATGATCCGAACTATTGAGTCCTTGCTAGAGACGTCTAGAAGGTTTGAGAGGCAGAGTCCTCTCGTGTTACGAGTCATATTATTTAGGGAGTTTATCTTTAGTTTCTACTCTTATATATACATCTTGTATTGCATAGAAGAGTTGAGAGAGAGAGATCATTGTATCCCCTATGTTGTAACTCTTCATCATATAGTGAAGATTGCTGGTCAGCGTCCGTGGTATTTTCCCGCAAGGATTTTTCTATATTAAATCTGTGTCTCATTTCGATCTTGTTGATATATTATTTGCTAATAAGTGGTATCATGAGCCAGACACAAGATTTGTGAAAAAAAAATTAGGGTGTTCTTTGTTGCCACCAATGATCAGATCTATTCGACACTTCATCGTTGCAACCCATGTCTCAAGGCATGGTTATCTGTCACGTTCATCCGTGGCATGAGGACGAATTAATCTCCGTTATGATTGTTACATCTTGTGATGATCTCGACGACCGAGCGTTGTGTTGCTGATCTACTTGGATGGGATCTAATCCCGTTATGCGCGTCTGATCGGACGCTGCATTCATCTCGGCGAGTTGCCGAGTCACCCACCCGCGTGGAGTCCAAGGCGGAGCAGGAACTGTTTCGACGATTTTATTCCATGCGTTGATCAGCGTGTTGTCCGTAGCTGTTCGAGGAAGAGTTGAAGACAGAATTGTTTTCATATTTTCGTGCCGTCGCATCCCGCGTTGGCTGAAGTCGTCGACTCGGCGAGTCGGTGTTTATTTTGGCAAGCTTCAAAGTTGGAGTTCTCTGATCTACTGTTTTCGTTCGGCGTCCTGTTGCTCTCGAATCTCACGTCCAAGAGTCAAGACGTGGCTCGTGCTCCATTACCGGTTGAAGAGCTGCTGCTGCGGTTGCCGATTTGTTTTTCGCCGCCACCTAATTCCCGATTCTGAGTCGATTAAATCTGTGCTGGAGTTTTTTGTTCAATCGGTGTGTCCTATCATGTACCGAGGCAAATTTCCGAGCACTGCTCCAGCCCCAGTTCTGCGGCAGCGCGGTTCCGCACGGTGAGAAGAAATCGAGCGATTAGTCCACTTTTGTGCCAGATTGCTACGCACACACGTGAAGGCTACCAGGAGATCGGTTTTCAGTTTGATTGCTGAATATACACGCAAGCGTACCAGGAATTCTGCAGATTTGGCTTCGTACACGAGAGGCTGTACCAAAGTGCTGCAAATTGATTATTTCTGAAGTCTCTTGATGGTGTTCTTGGCGGAGACCCACCGTTATTCCTGGACTAGAAGATTCATATCATTCTTCTTTGTGTGCAATTATTATGTGTCTATGCAGAATTGGTTTCAACCGGAGTTGTCATACGCAAATGACTTGGATATCAAATTATTGGTTTTTGATCCGTTTGGAGGTACACTCACGTGTTCTATGAGTCTGCAAATTTTGCTTCATGCATTCGAAGCGTTTCAGTTGCTGCAGATTTTATTGTTGGGATTTATTCTTCGACATGGTTTTTTACCAAGTCTTATATTTTCTGATAATGGTTCGTTATTTAGACCAGTAATGGTTAGGGCTCTGTTGCTTTTGCTCGAAGCAGCAGTTCTGATATGCTCTTAATCATAAAGAGTATTAAATACTACGTTGGAAGTGGAGTTATGAAGCTTGAGCAATGCTCAACTTTGATTGGTGCTACCGTTTGAGTCTAGTGACTCATTGGTGTCCGGTGTTATTTATCGTTGAAGGGAGTTTATTGATGATTCTTCATTTATTATAAGATGGAATTCATCTCAAGGTGGAGTTTATTGGAATATGATCCAAATTATAGAGTCCTTGCTAGAGACGTCTAGGAGGTTTGAGAGGCGTAGTCCTCTCGTGTTACGGGTCATATTGTTTAGGGAGTCTATCTCTAGTTTTCACCCTTATATATACATCTTGTATGGGAAGAGTTGAGAGAGAGAGATATATATCATTGTATCCTCTATGTTGTAACTCTCCTTCAATAGTGAAGATTGCAGGTCGACGCCTGTAGTTTTTTCCCGTAAGGGTTTTCCACGTTAAATTTGTATCGTGTTTCAATCTTGTTTATGCATTATTTGCTAACAAGGTGTGCTATTTCACATAGTCAAAAAGGCTTTTGTGTTAATCAAACAATCTCTAACTGAGGCACTGGTCTTAGTCATCCCAGATTTGGATAGATTTTTTGTGCTTGAAACTGACAAGTGTAACACAGGCATTAGGGCTATTTTTATCAATGACAATCGTCCAGTAGTCTTTTTGAACCAAGCTTTGAATGCCACAATAAGGCCAGATCAACTTATGAAAAGGAGTGCCTAGCAATCTTGATGACAGTGGATAAATGGCATTCTTACCTGCAACATATGGAGTATCATTCGCACTGATCAGTGCAGCTTGATGCATCTAGTGGATCAAAAGTTCTCCTCTCCTTTACAACATAAAGCATTTGTTAAGTTGATGGATCTCCAGTTCAAGATCTAGTACAAGCATGGTTATTTGGCACTTGACCTTACTGGCTTTGAAGAGTTTTGATGTACCATAATTGTTAGAAAACCAGTTGCGGAAGCGAAACCCTAGGATCAGCAGCCATAATCACAAGATCACATAAAAGAGAACGACACCAAGGCACGATATTTTTAGCGAGGTTCAGCGATTTACTCACAGCCTCAGGGTATGACTACGGGCGCTCCTCCCCATAATAACAGTAGCAACACCAGCGTCAGGAGCACATAGGCGCATGGCTTGGCCGCCCCTTGGGCGCACCGTTCTGGCCACGACCACCCCTTGCCTACTACATCTGTCATCTTGCGGTTACAACAGTGATACTCCCACGTATATATGAGGCCCAGGAATACAAGTATGACACAACTCTATCCCTAACCACCTAATATGATTCAAGTCTAATTTATAACCAACTTGTGTACACATATTCGACACAAATACAAAAAACTCCACCTTGACAAATATGCATGTCATCCTGAAGTTGTCCATGCTCGAACCTCCATGTACGTAGACTTGAGTCGCCTCCTCCACTGCTCACTTTGAACAGCCCAACGAGGCCACTTCGCTGCAAGGACTGAACACCGCAACATGTGTAGCTCCATCCTCTATGACTGCACCTTTAAGCTTGTAGTGATGTGCATTCGACTTCTCGCCTATCATCACAGGTCTTATCATCCCGCATCACCCACAAGGTCCTCCTATCTTTTTTAGCTTCGGACAATCCCTCCTCACATGTACCCACTCCTTGCACTTGTAGCATTTGCGGCCCCTTTTCTCTCTTCTTGTCGGTTTCCCATCCTCGATCACTCTTGACCACCAAAGCATCTCTAGTGGAACTACTATTACTGGAATTATTGATCTTGATCCTCTATTCATGAGCAGGCAATGTCATTATGATATCTTCTACCTTAACTTCAGTTTTGCCATAAGTCAACGTAGTAAGCAAGTGCTCATTAGAACTCGGCAAGGAACACAAAATAATAATGGTCTGGTCCTCATCATCAAGCTTCACCTCCACCTTCACAAGATCAGCCACAACTTGATTAAAGACATTAATATGCTCAGCAAGATCTGCTCGCTCCTGCATCTTCAGCCCATATAGCTTTTGCTTCAAATATAGCTTCTGAGTCACAGTTTTGGACATGAACTTATTGTCCAACGTATCCCAAATTGCCTTCGGTGACGTCTCCTCCATAACATGGTACATGGTACATGATCCGATCAGAGAGACACAACCTGATTGTTGCCACTGCTTGCGTTTGCATCTCCTCCCACTTCTTATCATCTACCTTGGTTGGCTTTTTGTCGCTTAGAGCCTTTAGGATCCCCTGCTGCGCCAGCAAGTCCTTGACTCTTGTCTACCAAAGCCCATATTTGCCAGTACCGTCAAACTTCGTCACCTCGAATTCGGACAACATCGATGTCATCCGCCTATTGCCACGGACAGCCAAAAGAACCTTCACACGTGCACCACGTCGCCACACGCGCACATCGCACGTCAAAGTCGCGTGCCTCCTGCACGCCCGAGCACGCCGCCACGTCCTCCCGCATCCCGCTTGGACGTGTCATCATGTACAAGTGCTGCCGAGTCGCTACGCCTCTGCGCACAATTCTCCCGCAGCTTGTATGCCCTCACCATACACCGCCAATGTACAGCCCGCTGCTCTTGAGCATCGTCGACCGTCACGCTGCTTGAACATGACGGAAGTCGACCCACTTGATCGCTGCCAGCCGTTTGCCGTCAACTGCCGCAAGCTTCAGTTCACGAACAACACCGATTGCCTTCTGATGCAATCCCGTGGACTTGTCCTCCTTTTTTGTAGATGGCTGAATTCAGCGACATACAGAGTACTCTACGATGCGGACTCCAAGTGCTGCCCCTGATGTTTCCTTGTTACATGAGCGTTCCACAACTGTTACACTGTTCCCGTATGCAGCTGAGTCACTCCAAGGCAAATCGATCTTCTGTCTTTGTCTTTCACGCAAGAATCCACACCGTGACACGTGTAGACTCCATCACATACTCCTCCGCTCGCGTGCAATCAGCCCCAGCGACATCACACCCTATGCCCAAGGCACTCCGTACCACACGCCACCATATGCTCTCGTCCAAACCAATCCAACTAGGACACCAAACCATCGTCTTCGTATAACACCAGAAAACAGTCTGCCTCCAAAAACACGTCGAGACCACTCATGGCTATCCCCATCTCCATCGCTGCTCCTCATTGAGCACGCAACAGCCACTCCGATTAAACTGAGCAAACATTAGTCTAACTGCAAGTCAAAGCCATCATCATTGTCCACGACGCATTCCTGCCGCACCGTCGAACTTGGCAATCATGTATGATCAGCCCCTATGAACAGCAGCCTACAGCCACCATCAACCTGATCTCCATGTCTAGACGGATCCCCGTGGATGCAGCTCATCTGACAGTACGAGTCGCCACGCTCGAAGTATCCAACTCCACTGATTGAATCATCGATCGTCGTCATGCATCACCTTGCACCATGTCTCTCCTGGACACCTTGTGCATGCTTTGTGCAGTATGGAACATCCCATTGTGCCTCTTGTGATCTTTTATCATATACTTGGCTCTGATACCACTTGGTAGGAAACCAGCCGCGGAAGCGATACCCCGGGATCAGCAGTCATAATCACAAGATCACGGAAAAGAGAACAACACCAAGACACAATGTTTTTTAGTGAGTTTCAATGATGTGCTTACATCCTCAAGGCATGACTACGGATGCTCCTCCTCATAATAACAGTAGCAATACCGGAATCAGGAGCACACCGGCGCATGGCCTGGCGCCCCTTAGGCGCACCATTCTTGCCGCCACCACCCCTTGCCTACTACATCTGTCGTCTCGCAGTTACAACGGTGGTACTCCCACGTATATATGAGGCCTAGGAATACAAGTCCGACACAATTCTATCCCTAACCACCTAATATGACTCAAGTCTAATTTGTAACTGACTTGTGTACACATATTCATCACAAATACAACAACCATTGCTGGCATCCCTTTCCATTGTGCTAGATGACGCAACAGTGGTACTGATAAGCTGCGCATCTCCACTACCTTGCACCTCCGATTTCACATCTCCACGGACTTCCAATCGTTACCGGCACTAGATGACCACTTAGGGTTGCCATGGACAATGCCTGCTACAGAGACGTCAATGTGGTATGATTGGTGACGATGAACTGTTAAAACACCATCGAGGGCATGCTTCTTTGCACACGCATCACTGCTTCCGCTGCCTCTGTGTATTGTTCCTCTGGTTGTAGATTCATATCTGCTTTGTATTCCACGCAGATGACAAGGTTCTTTTGCTTTCGACAATGCATGTGCCAAGGTCATTTGAATCCCGACGTCATGTGCCTTTTACTTGGTGCCATATAATCCAGATTAAGGTCTAACCATGCCACATATGCATATGATTGGGCCTCTAGGGTGCCCGCCGCGTGTTAACATAGCGGAGGGGCTGTAGCTTCATGCGTGCATACTAGATTCGCATTGGATAGCTGACTCCTTGATCGAAACATACAGCACAGAGTCTCACCAACGAATAGGGAGGGCCTCATCGTAAATCCCTCTATGCTTTTGTCGGTGTTTTGATCACCGTCTAGTAAAATTTGTTCTAGGAGATTGCACGCTTAGACTCGGTAATGGCTTCGCAGGAGGGGCACACGAAGATATATATTGGTTCGGGATGAATCTCTACGTCCGGTTTGGGGTGCTGTTCATGTTACTTGCGAGAGGGTGTACAATGACCGTGAGAGAGGAGTGTAGTCCATGTCTGAGTGTTGAGTGCATATGTGTGTCGATGCCCTAACGAGGAAGAAAGCCTCCCCTTTTATAGCTTAAGGGGTTGGGCCTATACACACACACAGAGAGAGAGAAAGAGAGAGAGAGAGAGAGAGAGTACTAAGTCCATGGTTAGTGGCGTGGTCGTCTGTTGTTGCAGGTCCCACTGGCCCGGCCTTCACGTCGATACGTACCGTCACATTGTGGCGTGTCCCCTTATTTCGTTGATGGGTCGAGTCCCGTCGCCACTATGGTTGACATCATTAGCATCGCGTGCTGTCTTAACCTGCGCAACATTGCTTCATCATGGCATCGTGTATCGTCCTGTCGTATAGGGTGATGACGGGCTAGGGGTAGGTTTATAGTAGGATTTGACCTCATGTCACTATTATGGTACACCCTTTATGGCATTCAAGATGGAGCAGAGGGTGGTTGTTGACTTCTGCCACGCTCGACCCCAGGGTTGAGCTAGCCATGTGGGGGTCGTGGGGGTTGACTGCTTCATCGTCTAGTGCTTGGCAGGTGGCTTTTGGTGCTGGTTCAGGTCCATCATGACATTCAAATTGACTTTCTCCCCTACGTTACTCCCATGCCGTCAGTGATGCGGTGTCCTGTCTTGTCCGAATGAACCTGTATCACTAAGATGAGTTGGCAGGGGCGACAGATAGCGTCAGCATCACTATGCCTGCACGTGCGGGGGTCATCATTGTGGGCATGGCACCGGCATTCTTGTCCAGAGCGCTCTCGACCCTGGCCGCGGGGTCGAGCCAAGCAGGAAGAGCTCGACCCCTTCGTGGGGTCAAATGAGTCAAGGTGCGGTCGACCCTGTTGGTGAGGGTCGAGAGAGTCCGGGGGCACTGGACCCCACCCTTGAGGGTTGATTTGGGCTTGAGCTCTTTGGCTGAGTTGCAACTTTTCCGGGTCCACGTACCTCGGTACGGTCATCTTCGTGTGTTCTTAATTACTGTTGCATGACATTGTTAATATTTACCCTGATAGCTTTATTACTGTCTTGTTTGTCCTGACGTCGATCATCTTAACTTGGGCACGGAACGAGATCCTTCGTCTTTAGGGGTGAAGTCACAGCCATGACTTTACCCCTCTTTTCCATCATTGGATCACAAAACAAAGGCTCGCGTTGCAGCAACACTTATGCTACAGTATTTTGATACAGTAAACTTGTTCCAATGTTTTCCCATTTTATATTTGATGAACAGTAAAGTCACCATTACTGTTTTCTTCTATTCAAATAGACACAGATCACTTTTCCTTTGATGCCTTTGCCCCTAAAGATAGAGGAGTCGGTCCCCTTGGGCTCGTCGTGCTTTTTGCACCCGTCGCTATCATAGTTTCCAACTGGCCCACAGCAAAACCTCAACACCAGGAGGAGACTGCCACGCGACAGGATGGTAAAGTACGTGGTCGAAACTCTCGTTGATTGACGAGTGCTTGACAAGCCGCAGCACCGGAGAATACTGCGGTTTAATTTGAACATGGACGCTAAGACAGCAAGGCGATAACATCTATTATCTTCTTATTTGAAGAGAAAAAAGAAACTCCACGTTCATTCTCAAGATCAAAAAATTATTACGTTAATCTATTATCTTCTTATTTGAAGAGAAAAGGGAGCCTCCACGTTCATTCTCAAGACCAAGAAATTACCATGTTAATCAAGAAAAAGAGAAAATATAGACCCTTAGATTTTATGAAGATTAGACGGTCTAGATGAAACCGTTGAATTTCCTTTGGAATCCAAGTACTAACAGATTTATGAGTAATATGTGTAAGTATTGCTGTGTATTCAGTCCTGTCCGATAGAAAGAATAAAAAAAATTGGCTTGTATAGAGTCCTAACCGATTCAGAAATAAAATTGGCTTGTATGTCCTAACCGATTCAGAGATAATTAAAAATACAATGTTACGTGATTTTGAAAAAAAAGAAAATCATTACTCAAATTGGATTCGGTGATTACTTACTACTATAGTGTCACTCCAATATGTATCAAGCTAATGAAATTGCTTGCAATGCACATGATACAACAACATAAAAGATAAAATTTTGCTTGCTGCATATAGCTAACAAAGAGAAAGTAAAATATATGTGGATCATCAATCAGCACCTTCCAAAATATATGGAAGTCAAGATTTTCTACAACAAATATTGAACGCTGAATATATGTATAAGAGTCCTTTTGATTTTTGGTAGAAGAGAAATACTTTGCTTAATAATTAAATAGATGTGTGGCCCATAAAGAAACTCTATGAAACAAAACCTCTTCCTTTGACGTTTGAGTCACCGACCATCCTACACCTCATTCCAAAAGGAAAAGAAGAGATCCCAAGCTCCCTCCGGCCATAATGATGCTAGCCTTTGCCTTGTGCTAGAAAAATTTGGTGCTCGCATCACCCCGATGACAGCAATGTCCTAGGAGACTAAGTTCCTGTCTGAAACTAAGACGAGCTGGTATTCCCACACATGCACATGCCACTATCGCATGACATATACAAGAGAAAAGCAACGAAACCACGGAGAGAGTCACCGAAAAAAGCTATGGCATCTTACCAATGCTAGAAAGCTCCTCCTCAATATCTAGGAGTTGAGTTTGGTAATGTACAGACATTAGTGCATGAGTAGAAACGATGTGCCAGAACATGTTCCTCGGGATGGAAGTTTGGAGTTTGATCCGCAAAGACTCCAAAAATGGAGAGTTCATTTACAATAAACAAGGTGTGATGAAACCAGACAGTAGATGAAGCAATAATGCTCTTGGTCCCTCTCTCAATTACCTATTGCATGCATCCGTGGGTCCCAGTTCCTTGCGGATGATTTTCATATAGCTGATACTACGCATGTTCTTGCTAGAGATATAGTTTATCACCGGCTAGGTGTAGTTATTTGATGGGAGGCGCGAGTACTACACTGCAACATAGAGAAGGGTGTTGCATAGATGACCCCAAACAAGCTGGAGGGAACAAGATGACCAATGAAAAGAACAGACAAAGAGAGGGAGTGTTTCAGTGCTGCTTTAGAGTGAACATCGTTAGTTGGATGTTGGTTTAGTACATACAGGAATGAACTGTGAGTGAGATAAAACTTCATGGTACACATTACAATTTCATGAAACATGATATTTTTGCAAAAGTTAGTAGATACCGATAGACTAATGAACTTGCAAATAAAGTATGATTGAAATACTCACCGCTTCTTATCAAATAGATGTTAAACTATGATTATTGTCATAGTGAAAACAATTAGTAAACTGAGAGTATGTAAATATTATAAATTAGAATTTGCAATATGAAAAATGAAGAAATAATATCTAGAATCTATGAAGGAGTGAAGAGAAATAGATGAGAAAATGAAAGATGTGGTTATGTGAATTAAAATGAGATGAACAAGAAACAATGGCTAGCTTCCAAATATTATTGAGAATTTTCCTTTGTACCATCAAAAGATACTAAAAGCCCCTATACCTGCAGAAGTGCTCTGCCCTTCGACACCATCAGATTGAAATTTTGGATTTGTGGATGTTAGCGTAGGAGCGGAAAAAATAGCCACAACGGAAGTATACAAGAGTAGAATGGGAAGTGTAAAGAAAATTATGGAGCATAGAGCAATGGTCATGTATGCTTTGAAAAAAAAAGGAATAATTCAATTTATTTCTTTAAATATAAAGAGGTTCTTTAACAGTTCATCCAACATTAATCTACTATACAAACTTATGTGATGCATATCCAAAGCAACATTTTTTATGAAAAAGGAAATGAATTAATAACAAATAGAAAAATTGTAACTAGCTGCACTATTAGCGTGGGCTACGTTGCTAGTTCCATTCATCCTCACGTCTCGATTTCCTCCACCTGGATAGGGTAGTCGTGCCTCACGCACCCATACAGGCATCTCAAAGTGACCTCCTAGACTATATTTTGAGAGTGTAGGTAAAAAAAATCAACTTCAGCAGACTGACTACTTGAGCTCTTATTTCAGGAGGGCTCTCAAATTCCCCCACCGACCTCTCAACTTTTGGAGCCCTCTCAACAATAGATCCCACTATTTTTTTCTTTTCTCTTTTTTTCCTCTCTTTTTCTTTTCTCTCCTCCCACATCTCGCTCCTCCCTCTCTCTTTCGTCTCCTGCTACAAGATCTGCCGCCACTTTGCCGAGGGCGGGCACGGCCGTGGGTCACGGCAATGGGGCTGGTCTTGAGCGACGTCGAGGGCCAACGGGATGGTGGGCGTAGTCGCTATGGCAGGGCTGGGCTCGGGCGACGCCGAGGGCCAGCGAGGCTGCACGCCTCGAGGGCCGGCGGGGCGGTGTTCCTCGGCCGAGATTCTTTCGGCTCCGAATCCCTCATCTCATGGCTCCTTGGCGAGCGGGTCAGCAGCATCTCCCATAGATCGGGGCAGCAGGTCGAGCAGGGCGGCGACGCCTCTTGCAGATCGGGGTGGCATCACCCGCAGATCGAGCCGGGGCATGTCTGCTTCCTGCACTACAGCGAGTCCCGCCGCCTCCCTCCCTCACAACTCGCTAGCGCCATCCCGCCCCGCCCCTCCCTGCCCGCCCCTCTCTCCATGGCCATGCGAGCTGCCAAAATTCCTTGTTGCGCGGCCTCCCCTGCTTCAGCACCGAATTCGTCGTGCACCGCCTCCCCCGCTCTTACCATGCCGTCGCATCGGCGGTGACCAAGGACTTGGTGGCGGCGAGCTCGTCAGCCCACTGTGCGTGCGTGCGTTCCTTGTTTGTTGACTAGATGGCCCCACTGTGGGATGTAGTTTGAGTAATTGACGAGTGGGCTCCACTCGTCTGGAGAAAATGAGAGTTTTTTTAGCAGTTCTGCTGGAGTTGAGTGCATGAAATTGGCTCTAAAAAATGGGACCCACCCCACAAAAGAAAGAGTAGGAGCTCTGTTTTGAGATCCCCCACTGGAGATGCTCTTAGCCGTTTGCTTGGGCGAAGACCCCAAGCGGCCCATGGCAAAATCTTGTCACCAGGAGCAGGAAGAGACTATCACGCGCATGAGTCGCGACGTGACGGTGAGGTGCGTGGTGTTGGAGATTCAAAACTCTTGTTGATCAGCGACCACTTGACGAATGACGAGCCGCAACACCACCGGGTACCATACCAATTGTTCATCAGGTCCAGAGGGCTAAGGCAGAGGCGGACGCAAGGCACGAAGCACACGCGGTGGCATTGACAGTGGAAGGGGACAAGTTTCGATAGCGTCAGCCGGGAAGGGTGCTGCTAGCGGTGGCGGCGCGAGTCAAGAGGCCCGCTTACAGAGTGAACCCTATACCGAGTGTTTATATACTGTTTTGAGAGTTAGAATTACCGACCGATAGCTGGTTGTAGATACCCATATTTACCAACCGATGTTCCAACGTTATATGCTTTAATAATTACCGATCCACGTTTGATCGGGATATGTCGAATTACCGACCAACAGTTTGTCATCCATTTTTAATGACTGATCCTCGGTAGCTAGTATATGTCGGTAAAAACATACCATAGTATAGTGGTAGAATAGGTCGTCCCTCCCGCTGAACACCGTGCTCACCAATTCGCTGTTGTGCAAGCTGTCCACCAAACATTTGCCTGCTTGCTTCATGTGAAGGATGTTTTGACTGAAGCAACTCAGGAGGTTTTAGTTGACATTTATGTACGCCAATGTTCAAACATCGTCCATTTGAGTAGTTCACTAGTGTTAGTCTATCTCGTTATCCCCTCCTTGCAACCGTGGATCCCCGACAGATGACGACACAGTGTAGGGCGATGGGGCCAGTGACGGGAGAAAAACAGGGGTAGGTGACATGCACTTCCACATTGAACGGCGAGTGCAAGAGGCAAACGGAAGTAGGTGTTCTAAAATGCTTATTGGGTCAGATCTATCTTCTAGAAGAAGGCTTACTGGCTCATGTGGTCTCCTTTATTGAATCTGGCCTAATACAAAGTAGGGTTACCCTTTTATAAATAGTTGAGGAGACACTCATTATAATTTTGTCAGTAAAGAATTTCTTCTGCTCTATTCTTATTATTTTTAACTAGACCATCAGGCCCGCACGGGCTAGACATTATATGTATTTCCTTAGACACTCGAGTCCTACAACAGATAATCCCATTGCATGTAACAGTGTTGAGTCATTTTGTTTTTTGTTATCAAAAACAAAAGAGTACACATGTTGGTGAGGCAAGTTCAGTTAGCCTCTTCACGGTGCGGGACATTCTTATCCATCGTGCAGTGTGGCAAATGAGTAGAACCCTTGATTGGTATTGTCTGGTGTGGGATCCAGGAGGTCAGTGACCAAAGATGCGCACTGCCACTGTGGGTTAGGACTGGCGGTGTGACTCAGTGTCTTCACACAGTAAAGTTAGCTGCATTGCCTATTTTTCCTTTTGTTCCTGAACCTGAAGGCTAATACCAATCACATGCACCGTTTGTTTGCAATAACTAATCACAAGATCAAAAGAGCAGTACAACATAAATTTGTTCAACGGAATCTGTAGCTTATTTTCTAAAAGCAATTTTCCCAATTGAAGAATGTAAATTACCGGTAGGCATGGATTAGGATGGTGCGGCTATCAGTAGCATACATGCAAGAGATGGATGTGGAAAAAGAAAAAGCTTAACCGCACGGGTTCTCGAATTTTCATTTTACGATTTGTTATTGGCCTACAACTAATCGAACCAGCAGGTCATGGTGCTTTCAGTTTCAGGTGCGCACGGCGGAGCTTCCAAAAGTACCAACAGTCCACAGCAGGAGGCAATTTCTTCGAAGAACAGGGGCTTCCGAGGAAACATTGCATGAAAATAAGCCGCCAACCTCATACTCCTTCCATACTACAAAAGAAAGTCGTTTTGGACATGATTTACAATACCAAGGAGCTACTAATTAGGAGATATTTTCTCTTTGTATCATTATTAAATACATCTTGGAACTAACTCAATCACTAATATGTGCTCATCTAAGCGACTGTTGCTTGTAAAGTAAAATTGCACAACCTATGAGATTGCTGGTTCAATTTCTCACAACTATAATATTTTTTATTTTTCAAGAAAATAACTTATTTTTGTAAAATCAGCTATATACTCAGAATAACTTTCTTTTAAAGTATGGAGGGAGTATCTGTCAAGTGCCATCAGTATGAACTTCCTGTGCGCCTCCACTGCTCCCTTCAACTTCATTGCTGTCGCATGCAATCGAGTTGGTTGGCGGTGCACCCGCCTGCCCAGAGATGGAGTCGGCAATTGTGGGCAGCTCTTCATCGTTGATGGAAGGATGATGAAGAAATTCAGCATTTGATTGAACGACAGAAAGTTCAAGCGGGGTGACGCCGCTTGGTCCGATGGATCCTTTAGTCAACAGCTCAACAGTGAACGCAATGTCTATTTCTGATCTGCCAACCTCACTCTGCTTCGTCCTCTAATCAAAGTCCTCCTGCACAACAACCAGTCTACCACGATTCTATAATTTCAATGATGTCCCATTCACAAATTAAAGTCCCTCTCTGGTCTCTACATATATGGTCATAACTGGCTCGCTGGGTAAAGCAATTCAGTAGCTCAAATCTCTTGTGATGTACTTTTTTTTCAATCGACTTCTTTCCTGACTCTACAGCAGGCTCTACTACGTCAGGTTCTAACTTCATCTGCCCTTTTTGAACTATAATCTCCGTGTTAAATTTAAACTATCAACTCATAAGCATGTATGCAGGATAATCGGTTATGAATACATGGTGTTTCGACCTATCCTAATGGCGGAGATGGTCAGTTCTGCAGTGGCTCAGGAGGCGGTTAACCAAGTCCTATCTTCCATTAAGGACAGGTATGAGGGTAATTCGGGCGCAAAGGGGCACATGGAGAGGATGGAGATGGCACACATCAAGCTGGAGGCTGCCCTCGAGACATCTAACAACTGGAACGTCACCAGCGCTCCATTGATTCATTGGCGGAGCAAGCTAAAGCGCGCTGCACAGGAGTGCGATGGCATGTTGCGCAGTTGCAAGAAGCGGTTGCAGGAAGAGGAGAAGATGGAAGACAGGTTTAGAAACTCATCCTTTCCTACGAGGATCGCTCACACTGCCAGGTCGCTTGTGACGTTTATCCAGGGCCGGTCCTAGGATTTTGGAGACCCATGGCGAGCCTAAAATCCGAGGCCCCCTTTATATATATAATTTTTTCTTAGACACAAAATTTTAATAGAAAAAGGACTATTATCAGTAAAAAACTACATAATATGAAACAGTCCATCGAAAAAGAAACAAAAAGTATTACCTGTTAATGTTACCAAGGCAATGGACCTTATATAGACATGTCATGGAGAGGGGCCCTCCAGATTTGGGGGCCCTGGGCCACCGCCCTGCCAGCCCATCCCTCAGGGCTGGCCCTGCATTTATCTTTAATTATGGTAACAATGAGCCGAGCAGATCCACCGTTGGTCGATTCGAGTGGTTTGCTGATGGTGCTAGTGACTTTTTGAGGTATGTGGAGTCTGGTGGCACACCATATCGGTGCATATTCTTCAACTCGCTTGTACGTCATCTTCTCTCGGGCAAAGGGACAAAGTATTGTTTCGTTCACGGGAGCCAACACCTCTCATTTATGATCCGGCCCTTCAGTCATCCTGAACATGGGATACAGGGTAGGGTAAAATTTTTGCTTGAAGATAGTAATGCTCAAGAAAACAATTTCCATCTTGATCTCCACTTATGACTTTCTGAGAGTACCGACATAATTGGGGTTATAGCAGGTGTCTGGAACTATTTACACCCCACCTGAGGTCCACAACTGAGACTGTTATGACAAAGCTTACCTATGTACCAATGCAGGACTTCATCTGGATTCCTAATGATTATATCTGTAGACAAAAAGAACACTGGGACAATCTTCATACCATTCTCTATCAATGGTTTCGACCGAATCCACTTTGTTGCCAGCAGTGCAATGTTATAGACAGTTTTGTGGGCCGCAAGTACTACCGGAAGAAGAAGAAGGGAACGTCGCCAGCAAGCCAAAGTGGCTAGGATAAGTCCGTGGGCGTCATTGAGAATAATCAGGGGAGAGTTTGGTAGTTTGTTTGCATGTTTTCAGGATTAGTTGTCATTCAGTTTTGCTTGGCGCCTGCACTATAAAGGTAGCCTTAGGTAGCCTTAGGTCATTCATTGTAAGGGCATCGAAGAATTAATCTACTCCCTTGCGGTGGGTTGATCTTCGGCACGGTGGCAGAGGACATTCCTCTATCCGCCGGCAAGAGCAATCCATCGCCAATTCGTCCTCGTTATCCCTTCCGAGCAATTCCACATCCCTTCCGATCCAACTCCCAGTCCAGCCTTGTGTTGCATTCGCCATTGCGATCGCCTAGACGTCCACGCCATAACAAATTGGTATCAGATTCATCGGTTGCATCGCCTCCCATGGCCGGCGACCCGGTCGATCCTGAGACCATGACCGACTCGGAGAAGCTTTCGCGGCTGCTGGCCCAAGTCATGGCGATTAACAATCGCCTCGACTCCCATGACACCAGGCTGTCTTGCCAGGAGAAGAAGAGCACCGATGAAGATCCGCCGGACAAAGGAAGTAGCAGTAGCGGCAGCGTACCACTTCTCGATCGCCATGGCGGCGGTGGTGGCGGTGGCGGCGGTGGTGCCTTCCACGGCTGGCGCGATGATGATCGTCGACCGGGGCCGCGCCTCCCCAAGGTTAACTTCCCCACATATGACGGCGAATCAGACCCGTTGACATGGCTCATCAAGTGTGAGTCCTACTTCCGGGGCATGCGCACCATGGAGATGGAGAAGGTGTGGCTCGCCTCCCTGCACCTCGACGGCTTGGCGGCCCAGTGGTACTACACCCTTGAACGCGACCATGGCATCGTGTTGTGGGCACGCTTCGTGGACTTCGTCAACCAGCGTTTCGGCCCTCCCATCCGCGCCAACGGCCTCGCCGAGCTCAAGGACCTGCGCCGCATCGGCTCGGTCGAAGAGTACCAGCATCAGTTCCTCGCCTTGCTCTGTCGCTGCGAGGACCTCTCCGTTCCGCACCAGATCAACCTCTTCACGGCCGGCCTCGGCGAACCATTGCGCACTGACATCAAGCTCCAAGCACTAACGAACCTGCAGACGGCCATAAGCCTGGCACGGGCGTATGAACAGCGCGCGACACTGGATGACTCCACCAAACCGCGTTCAACGCCGCGCACACCATCAACAGCATCCAAGGTGGCAACATCGGGGGCAATAGAACCAGCAGCGGCAGCAGCACCAGCGCGACCACGATTCCGTCACCTCTCCCCAGAGGAAATGGCGGCCAAGCGGGCGCGCGATGAGTGTTTCTACTACCCGGAGAAATTCGTCCCTGGCCACATGTGTGAGGGCAAGGGCGTGTTCCTGCTCGAGTTGGATGAGGGCCAGGACGCCGATACAGTGGCGGAGGAGTTGGGGATCTCGCTGCACGCCCTCACTGGCATCAACGTCACCAACACCATGCAGCTGCAGGTCACCATCGCTGGCGATACCTTGATCGCCTTGGTGGATTTGGGCTCTACACACACAATCGTGTGCGATAGCGTCGCCTGGGGCTTGACATCACGCCATGCCCTGGGCTGTCGGTGAAGGTGGCCAACGGCAACAACGTCTCCAGCGCTGGGGTCTGCACCAACATGAACGTGCTGATCGACGAGGAGTCGTTCGACATCAACTGCTACACCTTGCCGATCGCTGGCTTCGACATCATCCTGGGCGTCCAGTGGTTGTGCACCCTGGGCCCCATTCTGTGGGACTTCGAGAAGCTCTCCATGGCATTCTGGCGCCACGGCCAAATTGTGCGCGTCACGGGTATCGACTGCTCCGCCAAGCTTTTCAGCGCAATCGCTGGTACCAGGGAGCTCATGGACGCGCTGCTCCACTCGTTCCGGACTTGTTTGTAGAACCACGTGGCCTGCCGCCTCGTCGCCGCTTCGACCACCGCATTCATCTTCTCCCCGGTGCGTCTCCAGTGGCGGTGCGACCCTACCGCTACCCGCAGCTACTCAAGAACGAAATTGAATGCCAATGTGATGAGATGTTGGCCCTTGGCATCATTCGGGAGAGTACATCGCCGTTCTCCTCACCTGTGCTCCTGGTGCGCAAGGCGGACAAGACTTGGTGTTTCTGCATCGACTGCCGCGAGTTGAACAAGATGACGGTGCGCGACAAGTTTTCGATCCCGCTGGTGGATGAGCTGATCAACGAGCTCAAGGGCGCCCGCTTCTTCACCAAGCTCGACCTCCGCAGCGGCTACCACCAAGTCTGCATGAACCCCGACGACGTGCACAAGATGGCGTTCCACACGCACCGCGGCCACTTCGAGTTTCTGGTGATGCCGTTTGGCCTCTCCAATGCTCCATCGACCTTTCAAGCTCTGATGAACGAGATCATGAAGCCGTTCATTTGCAAGTTCATCATTGTTTTCTTTGATGATATACTTGTGTTTAGTTCTTCTTGGGCGGAACATCTACTGCACGTTTGCAAGGTGTTCGAGGTTTTGCGCGCCAATCAGCTGGCACTCAAGCAATCCAAATGCTCATTTGGGGAGGAGACGGTGGCCTACCTCAGGCATGTGATCGGGGCGTACGGCGTCGCCATGGACAGGACCAAGGAAGCGGCCGTGGAGGCGTGGCCGCGCCTGAAGACGGTTGAAAGCACTACGCGGCTTCCTTGGCCTCGCCGGCTACTACGGGAAGTTTGTCGAAGGCTATGTCACCGTCGCGGTGCAACTAACGGCGCTGTTGCGGCAAGAGGTGTTCTCCTGGACGTCCGACACAGAGTGCGCCTTTGACGCGCTGCAGCAGGCGCTGATCACGGCGCCGGTGCTGCAAATGCCGGACTTCACCAAGCACTTCATCGTCGACTGCGATGCCTCGGGTAGCAGCTTCGGTGCGGTACTACACCAGGGCGACGGCACGGTGGCGTTCTTCATCCATGTCATTGCGCCACACCACGCCAAGCTACCCACCTACGAACGGGAGCTGATCGGCCTCGTCAAGGCGGTCAAGCACTAGAGGGCATATCTATGGGGCAGGGTGTTCACGGTTCGAACGGGCCACTCCAGCCTCAAGTTCATCTTGGACCAGTGCCTCACAACCATTCCCCAACACATGTGGGTTACTAAGCTATTTGGCTATGATTTGATTGTGGAATACAGCCAGGGGAAGCTGAACACCGTCGTGGATGCCCTGTCTTGCCGCGACGAAGAGACAATGTCGGCATGTGCCCTATCCACGCTGAGTTCAAGCTGTATGACGTCCTGTGCACCGAGCTCGCCACGGACGAGCAGGCCATGGCTCTGCGCACCAAGCTGTCGACGCACACAGCCGACGAGGGCTGGACAGAGGTGGATGGCCTGCTCCTGTACAAGGGTCGGGTGTTCAGTCCCGACGCATCTTCCTTGTGGCCGGCGCTGCTCACGCACGCCCACGACTCCGGCCATGAGGGAGAGCAAAAGACACTGCACAGGTGGCATGCGGCATTCTACAACATGCACGCACTATGACACGTCTGCGAGTTCTTTTGCGGGTGTGCCACCTGCCAACGGAACAAATCCGAGCATCTACACCTGGCCGGCCTGCTGCAGCCTCTGCCCGTTCCATCAGAGGTTTGGAGTGATATCTCCATGGATTTCATTGAAGCATTCCCAAAGGTGGGTGGCAAATCGGTGGTGCTCACCATCATCGACCGCTTCTCCAAGTACGCCCATTTCATTCCGTTGGGCCACCCGTACTTAGCAGCTTCGGTGGCGCGGGCGTTCTTCGATAACATCGTCCGCCTCCACAGGTTCCCCTGCTCCATCATCTCCGATCGTGACACCGTCTTCACCAGCATGTTTTGGAAGGAATTGTTCGGCACGACCAACATCAAGCTGCACATGACCTCGGCTTTTCACCCACAGAGTGATGGCCAATCCGAGGTGGTGAACCGCATCATCACGATGTACCTGCAGTGCCTAGCTAGTGATCATCCCCGCTCGTGGTTGCAATGGTTGCCATGGGCGGAGTACTGCTACAATACGTCCTACCAGACGGCGATTCAGTGCTCACCGTTCCGCGTGGTTTATGGTCGGGACCAACAATCACTGTTGCATATCAGCCGGGCGGGGCCAGAGCAGCCGCGGTGGACCGCCAGTTGATCAGTTCCTGGAAGAAATCAAGGACCGGCTGTCACAGGGCGTAGGGCACCATGAAGGCCACGGCGGATCAGAAGAGACGGGACGTGGAGTTCGTTGTCGGCGAGTGGGCGTGGCTGCGCCTACACCAACGCTCGGCCTCCTCCATAATGCCGGCCACGCCGACCAAGCTAGGGCCTCGGTTTTATGGGCTGTTCTTAGTCCTGGAGCGTATTGGTGATGTGGCGTACAAGCTCCAGTTGCCGGCCAAGGCGCACATCCATGACATATTCCATGTATCATTGCTGAAGAAGTTCCACAGAACGCCGCCAACCTCGGTGGTGGCTTTGCCGGAGTTGCTGAACGGACGTGTTGTTCCAACGCCGGAGAAGGTTGTACGTGCACGGCTGAATCCTGGCGTGTGGGAAGTGCTGGTTCAATGGGTCGGCAGGGCAGCAGCTGATGCTACTTGGGAGAAGCTGTTGGAGTTCAAGTCCACTTACCCTTCAGTACAGCTCAAGGACGCGCTGTTTGTTGGGGAGGGCGGAAATGTTATAGACAGTTTTGTGGGCCGCAAGTACTACCGGAAGAAGAAGAAGGGAACGTCACCAGCAAGCCAAAGTGGCTAGGATAAGTCCATGGGCATCATTGAGAATAATCAGGGGAGAGTTTGGTAGTTTGTTTGTATGTTTTCAGGATTAGTTGTCATTCAGTTTTGCTTGGCGCCTGCACTATAAAGGCAGCCTCAGGTCATTCGTTGTAAGGGCATCGAAGAATTAATCTACTCCCTTGCAATGGGTTGATCTTCGGCATGGTGGTAGAGGACATTCCTCTGTCCGCCGGCGAGAGCAATCCATCGCCAATTCATCCTCGTTATCCCTTCCGAGCAATTCCACATCCCTTCTGATCCAACTCCCAGTCCAGCCTTGTGTTGCATTCGCCATTGCGATCGCCTAGAGGTCCACACCATAACATGCAAGCATCACTCTGTTAGCAGCACAACTTCATTATCAAAAACGTTTCAATGTGATATACACTTAGAACCAGTTATCGTCGTGTATTTACAGGGCCACGTTGCATTGTCAGCTGGAGACACCAAAAGGACAACAGTCAGCGGTGGCAAAACATGTGCAGTTGGAGGTTCAACTCCATTTCTTAAAGTTGCAGGAATATTCTCGCCCCATGCCTCTTCTGAAGATTTGTTGCCAACAGTTGGAGGTTCAGTGACCGAGATGTTCAATGGAGAGCCTGCACAATGTGGATTGTATGCAAATATTTTATTAGCAAAAAATGCATAAACAAAATCGAAACACGATACATATTTAACGTGGAAAACCCTTACGAAAAAAAACCACGGACGCCGACCGGCAATCTTCACTATTGGAGGAGAGTTACAACATAGGGGATACAATGATCTCTCTCTCAACTCTTCCCATACAAGATGTATATATAAGGGTGTAAACTAGAGATAAACTCCCTAAACAATACGACCCGTAACACGAGAGAACTCCGTCTCTCAAACCTTCTAGACGTCTCTAACAAGAACTTTATAATTCGGATCATATTCCAACAAACTCCACCTTGAGATGAATTCCATCTTGTAGCAAATGAAGAATCATCAATGAACTTTCTTCAATATTATATAACACCGGACGCCAACGAGTCACTAGACTCAAATGGTAGCACCAATCATGTTTGAGCACCATCCAAACTTCATAACTCCACTTCGAACGGAGTGCTTAATACTATGTGATGAAGAATACATCAGAACTGTTACTTCGAGCAAAAGCAACAGAGCCATAACCATCACTGGTCCAAATAACAAACCGTTATCACGGTCTTGCAACGGAAATACAAGACTTGGTAGAAACCATGTTGAAAGACCAATTATCAGCAATAAAATCTGTAGCATCGATAGAACGCTTCGGGTGCATGAAGCAAAATTTGCAGATTCATAGAATATGTGAGTGTACCTCCAAAGGGATAAAAGATAATAACTTGATATCCAAGTCATCTGCGCATAGCAACTCCGGTTAAAAACCAATTCTGCAGATACACATAATAATTGCACACAAAGAAGGATGGCATGAATCTTCTAGTCCAGGAATAATGGTGGGTCTCCGCCAAGAACACCATCAAGGAACTTCAGAAACAATCAATCTGCAACACCTCTGGTACAGCCTCGTATGCACGAAGTAACTCTGCAGAACCTTGTGTACACTTACGTGTACGTCCAGCAAGAAGAACCAGAAACTCCTGGTAGAATTAATGGGTGCGCCAAGCAAAATCACCGTATTTGCTTCACGGTGGAACGAATTTCACCTCATAACTCAAGGCAGCACGTGGATCGAACAAAAAACACTCCAGGGCACGTACACACAGACGCGAGTTGGAGAAAATCACCCAGATGCAGACCAAAAATAGGGCAAGCGTGATGACCTGAGTCGGAAAAACGAATCGGTGAAATCTTGAAGCGGTGACGGCGCAAAAAACGAATCGGTGATGACCAGAAAAATCATCCAATAAACAGGAGTGTTAGACAGGCATATTTTCTTTTTGGAGATTGGCAGCTAGAAATAAATATTGATGTAACATATTTGATCATTATTTTTTTCGATTTTATCATATTTTGGTAACAGTGAAATGAGGTTTCAGAAAAGGTTTACCAAACGGAGCTTGCTTAAGGGACACAAGATGAGAGGATGAAGGGACGTCTAAGGGTCCGCCGGCTGACCTTGGCTCCAGCGGCTCGGCCGGAGCCAGGGGAAGAAGACACGGCGGAGCTGATCTCAGAGGACAACCGCATCCTGCTCATGGCGCATATGCATCGGGAAGCGGAGGTTCTCATGGCGTCTTCATCGACATCGAAGAACTCAAGGTTTGGAATTGAGGCTACTAGATCCAGATTCTGGGCAACAGGTGAGGACCCAGAATCAGATTCCGAGGAGGATGAGACCGAAGAGCATATCGCAGAGGAGGCAAGGACATCATTTGATATGCCGGAGCTCCTCAAACAGGCGCAGTTGGCAGGTTTCACGATTCCTCAAATCCATCAGGCGGAAAAGGAACTCTATACCAGTCCGAGCAACAGAGCGAACGGAGAGGGATTGGCGAAGAAGATTGTTGATACTCTGGTTAAGAATCTGCCCAGAAGCAAACCATGGCGAGGACCCCTACCTCCACCGAGGGTCTCACCGCCTAGGACTCTGGGAGACGCGTTCGCGACGGCTAAGGTAATCAACTCGCCTTCTAAATTCTCGCTAGACTATTCCAGTTCGCAATTCCAGTTGAATGTCAACCCGTCCTTATCTTCCACTCCGGCGGGCCGATGTCTGGCGCCGGAGTCGGTGATCAAGCCGAGATCTGATCCAAGCGATCATTTCGGGCGGGATTCGAGGAAACCGGGCGTTTCAAATTTTTCAAAATTTTCAAAATTGGAGAAAGAGGATTGTGAGACTGGGCCGCAGAAAATTAAAGGCCCATCCACCAGCCCACGCCCTAAAAGAATTTGGCTAAATCCGCTGGTGCCATATCGGCCTACCACGGGTCTTGTGGCTTTGTTCGCAAAAACTGGAACGCACTACAGAAACCCTAGAGCTCCTCATTCAGCCGCCTTGCACTCCAACGCTACATCGTACGTGGAGGCTGCTCGATCGGCTATGGAGAACGGGGGAGCTATTCAGGGTGCGCAGCGTGGCGGTGCGGGGCAGCGCGGTGGAGGTCGCGGTTCAGGGCAGGGTAGCTTTTTTGGCCGGGGAGGTTTCCCGACCACATTCCACTCAGGCTATGGTGGTGGCTATGGTACAAAGGCGGCAACTGGCACAATGGCGGAGGCCGCAATACTGCTGGCGGTCGTTTTGCCGGGGGCAGAGGTCGTACCATGCCTGGCGGGAGACACCCTAGAGGTGGGTTTGTTCATGTCGACAACCAGGGAAGTCACCAAACGCAGGGCCAGGAGGGAGGACATGGGGCAGTGCCGATCCCAGACCAGGCTGCGCAGGCGGCTAACCTCCTGCAACAGGCGTTCGCCACCGCTACGGCGGAACAAGCATCACAGGCGGCACTGCTCCTCCAGCAGGCATTCACCTTGATGCAGGCTGGTGCAGCAGCGGGAGAACCTCAAGGTAAAGGAAAGGAGGCGGCCCCAGGAGCAAATAGCAGCTCAAAGCTGGAGATGATAGCAGCAATGTCGAAGCCAACACCGACCGGAGAGGTGCCTGAAACTTCGGCTGCTGGTGCTGCTAAAAGAGGAGGTAAAGCTCCGTACTGCTATAGGTGCTACACAAAGGGGCATGGAATGGCGGACTGTACGGCAGAGCTATACTGTGATATCTGTGACAAAGCTGATCATTCCAAGGCTAGATGCCCAAGGAATAGGGCGGATAAACCGTTTGCTGTGGCCTGTGGGTATGCAGTTGAGGGGTTGGGGTTCTACTACATCCCAGCACCAACTACTCAGAGATACAAGATTGAGACGAAGACCGCTGTAATAAGGGTCAATGGAGGTCCTTTATCAGCGGTTAATGTCACCTCAGAGTTGGAGAGACTGATCCCCGGGCAATTGAAATGGGTAGTTCAAGAGACGGCGGCTAACACTTTCAGGCCGTGTTTCCTACTAAAGCCGAGCTGCAGAGGATGGTGGAGTGGGGAGTGTTGCATACAAAATTCCCAAATACCACCATGAAGACTGAGGAAGGAGCCGGCGGGGATGAGGTAAAGTACGTCATGCCTAAGGTATGGGTACAGTTCACTGGATTGCCAAAGGAGTTGAGGGAATACGAAGTCATCTGGGCCATTGGATCAATTTTGGGAGTGACCAAAGATGTTGACATGGGATTCACGAGGAAACATGATCGTTGTAGGGTGCAGGTTCTTGTACTAGATCCTAATCTCATCCCTCAATTTGTGGATGTGGTAATTGGAGACTACTTGTATGAGCTGCAATTCCGCGTGGAAGAAAATGTGGATCAAGACAATCCAGAGCCAATGGATATGGATTTTGACCATGGGGATCAAGGACAAGATGGAAATGATCCAACTGGTCAGGAGGAAAATGGGAACACGAGTAAAAATGTAGAAGGCAAGAAGGATGACAATAACCAAAAAACTACAAACATTGGGCAACAACAACCTGCTGGGAACGATACACGCAAGATGGGTTCTGCTTCTAAGACCCAAGATTGCATAGTGAAGGTGCCAGGTGGTGGCCCACAAGTGCAGCAAGCTATGAACGCAAGCATGGGGGAAGCAGCAGTGGAGCATATGGGTCTTGGGGAGACGCAGGCAGCTCTTGCAGCGATCCCAGAGGCCATGGGTTCGGACCTTCGCAGGAGCAAGCGTAGGGCCTCGTCTAGCAACGAACTTGCTATGGACCAGGCCATGAAGCGCAAGGCTGGAGCGGCGATGCAAGGTGCTCAGAACTCTAACCTCTCTTTTCTTGAATTTCCGGATAATGCAATTGCTTCTGGTATTAGTACTTTAGGCATTTCATTAGGCGCTGATAGTTCTAGTATCTCTAAGTCAATTTTACATTTAAAATCTGTAGAGGAAAATAGACTGAATGAGAACCCGACTATAGACAAAATTACTGAGATTTTTTATTTGGAAGAGAAACAATTAGCAGAGGAGGAAGAAGTCAATAGTTTTATTTTAAATCATTTGTGTGGAGAAATCATGGAGGAGGTGATGGATGCTAGTGGTGATCTAATTGATCTTACCACATCGTTATCCAAAAACAAAAAAAACCTTCTTCCAGCAAGCCAAAAAGCAAGAAGAATAAAAAGGATTGTACATACTACACAAAACATAAAAAGAAATTCAAGGTATAATGAAAGGTGTTTTCTGGAATAGTGATGGGTTGAAAGACCCTAAGAAACACAGGTTTATTTCTGAACTAACAAAAGAACAAAACCTAAGTTTCATAGCCATTGTTGAGACAGTTAGGAGGAACTTTTCTGATCCTGTCTTGACGAATTTATGCGGGGGAAAAAATTTCTTATGGCATTGCAAAGAACCACGAGGGAGATCAGGGGGCATTTTATTAGGAATTGATTTGGACGTTTATGACATTGGAGCAATTGATGAAGGAGATTACTATGTGAAATTCCACTTATGCAACAAAATTGATGGCTTTAAGTGGGCACTCGTAGTAGTGTATGGGCCTGCCCAAAATGAGTTCAAAGATAGTTTCCTTGCAGAACTAGTGAATATGTGCAGTCATGAAAGCCTTCCGATCATGATCGGTGGTGACTTCAATATCCTACGTAGCCCGGACGAAAAGAACAAAGATAATTTTAACCATCGTTGGCCTTTCCTCTTTAATGCCGTAATAGATGGTCTAAACCTAAGAGAACTAGAGATGTCCGGACGAAGATATACTTGGGCTAATTCACTTCGAGACCCAACCTATGAAAAATTGGATAGGATTTTAATGTCTACTGAATGGGAACAAAAATTCCCAATGTCAACGGTTATTGCTCTCACTAGGGATATTTCAGATCATACTCCATTAATCTTGAACACTGGTGAGCGATCTTCTAGCAACAACCAACCTACGTTTAAATTCGAATTGGGATGGCTGCTTCGTGATGGCTTCATAGATATGGTTAAGGAGTTATGGGTAAATGAAAACTCGGGTGTCACTCCTATGGAAAGATGGCAAAATAAAATCAGGAAGGTGCGCCAATATTTGTGGGGGTGGACAAAGCACACTAGTAGAGTTCACAAAAAAGAAAAGAAAAAAAAATCCTTGACAACCTTGATAGCTTAGACAAAAAGGCAGAGGTTGGAATTTTGTCTCTCCAAGAAATAGACTTGAAACAATACCTCAATAATAGACTAGCTGAAATGTTAAGAGAAGAAGAAATAAAGTGGTACCAAAGAGCGAAAGTGAAAGAGTTACTAGAAGGGGACTCTAATACCAAGTATTTTCAGTTGGTGGCAAATGGTAAACATAGAAAGACAAGAATCTTTCAATTACAAGATGGGTCCCAAACATTAAGTGGCGATATAGACTTAAAGAAGTACATTACAAAGTACTACAAAGGTCTGTTCGGACCTCCGGAAACTAACAATTTTCAACTAGACGAGTCTCGAATAGATGACATACCGCAGGTGTCGGATAGCGAGAATGAGATTCTAACCTCTAGTTTCACGGAAAAGGAAGTGAGAGAGGCAGTCTTCCAGATGGAACACAACAAGGCCCCTGGCCCTGATGGTTTCCCAGCTGAATTCTATCAGGCTTTCTGGGACACAATTAAGAGTGACTTAATGTCACTGTTCACAGAATTCCACGATGGAAATCTACCCCTCTACAGCCTTAACTTTGGAACAATAATTTTGCTGCCAAAATGTAAAGAAGCAATCAAAATACAGCAATATAGACCCATATGTTTGCTTAATGTCAGCTTCAAAATTTTCATGTAGGTAGCAACAAATAGAATCTCAGCAGTAAGCCAAAAGGTAATAAGCCCTACTCAAACGGCTTTCTTACCAGGCAGAAACATCATGGAAGGGGTTGTGGTCCTCCATGAGACTATACATGAGCTACATAGGAAGAAACAAAATGGTGTTATCTTTAAAATTGATTTTGAGAAAGCCTATGACAAAGTGAGATGGCCTTGCATCCAACAAACACTAAGGATGAAAGGTTTCTCAACTATATGGTGTGAATGGATTGAGGCTTTCACCCAACGGGGGCATGTAGGAATTAAGTCAAATGATCAGATTGGCCAAAACTTCCAGACATGGAAGGGCCTAAGGCAAGGAGATCCTCTGTCACCAATTCTTTTTAACATTTTGGTTGACATGCTAGCTATTCTAATTAATCGATCAAAGGAAGAAGGTCAAGTGGTGGGAGTAGTACCACATCTAGTGAAGGGTGGTCTATCTATACTCCAATATGTAGATGACACAATTTTGTTTATGGATCATGATATAGTTAAAGCAACTAACATGAAATTACTGTTGTGTGCTTTTGAACAACTATCTGGCCTTAAGATAAACTTTCACAAGAGTGAATTATTCTGTTTTGGTCAAGCGAAAGATTACGAACAACAATATGCTGAGTTATTTGGTTGCAAATCTGGGTCTTACCCTTTTAGATATTTGGGTATTCCAATGCATTATAGAAAATTAAGCAATGCAGATTGGAAGGTGATAGAACAAAAATTTGAGAAAAAGTTTAGTAGCTGGAAAGGTAAACATATGTCTGTAGGAGGGCGGTCGGTTTTAATCAACTCGGTCCTAACCAGCATGGCTATGTTTATGCTATCTTTTTTCAAGGTTCCAAAAGGAGTTCTTGAGAAATTAGATTACTACAGGTCTAGGTTCTTTTGGCAATCAGATGAGCATAAGAAAAAAAATACAGATTAGCCAAATGGAACATCCTATGCCAATCGAAAGATATAGGTGGGTTAGGGATTAAAAATCTGCAGGTGCAAAACCAATGTTTATTAAGTAAATGGCTCTTCAAACTTATCAATGAAGATGGTTTATGACAGCAACTTTTGAAAAATAAATACCTACAAAATAAGACAGTAACACAGGTTGAGAGGACACCGAGTGATTCTCATTTCTGGACAGGTTTGTTGAAAGTTAAGGATGCCTTCATCTCACTAGGAACTTTTCATCTAAATGATGGCCATCAGATTAGGTTCTGGGAAGATAGGTGGATGGGCAATTATACCTTAAAACAACAATACCCCTCCCTGTACCTCATTGTTTGTAAGAAAAATGACACGGTGGCAAAGGTTTTTGAGACAATACCCCTAAACAGTTTGTTTAGAAGGGCGTTAGTTGGCCCTCTTTTGCTATCTTGGCATCAGTTGGTTCGGTGCATTTGTCATATTCATTTGAACAATAATAGAGATACCTTCAGTTGGAATCTAACTCATTCCGGAATGTTTTCAGTTTGTTCAATGTACACCACTCTGATTAGTAATGGCAATGTGCAGCGAAACAAAAAACTTTGGAAACTTTGCATTCCTCTGAAGATTAAGATTTTTATGTGGTATCTAAAAAAGGGGTAGTCTTAACTAAGGATAATTTAATTAAAAAGAATTGGAAGGGAAGCAAACTTTGTTGTTTTTGTCATTCAAATGAAACAATTCAGCACTTGTTTTTTGATTGTCATATTGCTAAATTTCTATGCAGAGCTGTACAATTTGCTTTTAGCTTACAAGCTCCTACTGACATCTCTCATATGTTCAATAATTGGCTTTTGGGGGCGCATGGTAATTCTAAAAGCATATTGTTGGAGGGTGCATCTGCTTTATGTTGGGCGCTATGGCTTAGTAGGAATGATATAGTTTTTGACAAATCTCCAATTAAAACTTACATGCAGGTACTATACAGGGGGACATACTAGTTCCGGTTTTGGGCGCACTTACACCGGCGTGAGGAAGATTGTCAAGCAATAAAGGATGCATGCCAAAAGTTGGAGGTGCTGGCAATGCAAACTTTTGTTCACCATGGATGGAGATTTAGCAATAGGATTACTTCTTGATTATCTTTCATCAAACGTTATGGTGTTCCAGTTTGATCATTTATTGTGAGAGTGCAGACGGAAGTGCTGCGGTTATGTAATTTGTGGCTGTAGCTTTTAAAGCAAAGGCCGGACAAAGTTCATTATCTAAAAAAAAGACAGGTTTAAGTCGGTTGTATATCTCTTCCGATTTGGTTCCAATCCTCCCGGTTCTGTTTCTATAAACCGTGGCCTGGACTCTGGTTCCTCTCGGTATATATGTACTCACGCATCGCCTCAGATCAATACATTGCGTATTCTACCAAACATACAATGCTGGTATCAGTAGGGTACGCTCCTAGCCGCGTGCGCCACCGCCACCATACGATGTGCTGCCGCCGCTTCTCTCTTCTCCCTCGCTGTTGCACCATGACGAAGCCCGACGTCGATGAAGCTATCCGTCTATGCGTGACCGCTCTCACCCTCGAGGAGCGCCGTGAGGCCGCTCGCCAAGAGGCTGAGCGGCTGGAGGCTGAGCGTCTCGAGGCGGAGCGCGCCGACGCTGCTCACCGCGAGACTGCCCGTCGTGATGAAGAAGCCCGCGCCACAGCGTACTTCGCTCAGATCGCTGCCGCCATGGCTACTCTCCACACTCAAGCCATGGGCATCCTCAACATCAAGCCTCTTGTGCCACTTATTCTTGATCTTGCCTCGCCCCACTACAACAGATGGCGTGGACTCTTCATGAACACGCTGGAGCGCTATGCTCTTGCCGATCATGTTCTCATCGACGACGACTTCTCCGACGATGTCACCTGGAAATGCCTTGACTGCACCGTACTCTCCTGGCTCTACGGCACCATCACCCTGGAGCTCCTTGAGGTTGTCATGAACCGCGACGATGGCCCCCCTACAGCGCGCCTCGTCTGGCTTGGCCTCGAGCAGCAGTTCATCGGCAATCATGAGACCCGAGCCATGCTCCTGGACATTGAGTTCTGTACTCTTGTACAAGGAGACCTGCCCGTCATCGAGTACTGTCGCCGCCTCAAGACCATTGTTGATCGGCTCGCCGACCTCGGTGAACCCGTTCACGATCGGACGTTGGTGCTCAACGTTCTCCGAGGCGTGAACCCCCAGTTCTCTCACCTCGCCGACCTCATTCAGCGCCAGTGCCCCCACCCGCCATACGGTGATGTCCTTGCTGACCTCCATCTCTCTGAGATGACGTCAAAGACCAAGCATGATTCTGCGCAGGCCTTCGCCGCCGGCGCATCACGCCCGTCAGCCCCGAATCACCCGCCACAGCCCCTGTCCTCCGGGTTCAACGGCGGCCCCTCCGGCTACAACGGTGGCCGCAACATAACTCGTCACGGTGGTGCCAGGAGGCCTTCTGCTGGCAGCGGCGGCTCGTTCCAGGGCAATTCTTCCTGGCCTGGGCCTACTCCTTGGCCCGCTCCTGGTGCACCAGCCTGGCCCACTGCCTACAACCCCTTCAAGGGTACCTTTTAGATGTGGGCCGGGTCTGATTCACGACAGGGTGCAGCGCCCAGTCACTCGAGCGCCCCGCGCCCCCCGCAGGCTTTCTACGCTGGGCCACCTGGGTTCCCACCGCTCGCGCCTCTTCCTGGGCCGCCTCCTCTTGCGCCCTTACCTGGGCTGCCTCCACTCGCCCTACTGCCTGGAATCCCTGGCCCTGCACCACAGCACGCACCATCTGGACTCCCTAGATAGTCTGTCCCGCCAGGATGGGCTTCAATCCCTGGTGGGCTGTCCTAGGACCCACAGGCCTTGGCGTCCTCCTTCAACACGATGGTGCTTCAGCCGCCACCGCCGACTCAGGACTGGCTCTTTGACACAGGTGCGAAAACTCATATGACTTCAAACTCCGGTACTCTTTCTCTTACTTCTGCACCCACCCCTTTCACTCCTTCTCACATTATTGTCGGTGACGGTTCTGTTTTGCCTGTTGCTTGCACTGGCTCCGTCACTCTTCCCCACTCCTCTAGATCTTTTCGCCTTAATAATGTTCTTGTTTCCCTTAACTTATTCTGAAATCTCATATTTGTGTGTCAATTCACAATAGAAAATAATTGTTCTATCGAGTTTGACCCATCTGGTTTTTATATGAAGGATCTCCGAACCAAGAACACAATCATCAGGTGCAATAGTTCCGGGTCCCTATACCCCCTTTTGTCATCGGCATTTCGACCCCTCGCTTTAGTTGCCGGCACCGTCTCGTCTACACTTTGGCATCGGCGTCTTGGTCACCTTGGTCATGATGCTCTTTCGTGCTTAGTTTCTTCTTCAGCCATCTCATGTAATAAAAGTGAGCTAGAACCCTTGTGTCATGCTTGTCAGCTCGGTCGTCATGTTAGACTTCCCTTTAGTCTTTCTAGTTCTCGTGCTCTCAAGAATTTTGATTTAATACATTGCGATCTTTGGACATCCTCTGTTGTCAGCGTGTCTGGTTACAAATATTACTTAGTTATTCTTGATAATTGTTCTCACTATTTGAGGACTTTCCCCCTCCGCCTTAAGTCTGCACTTTCTCCACTCTTGCTCATTTTTTTCCTTTGTATATACCCAGTTTAACACCACGATTAAAAGTATTCAGTGCGATAATGGTCGCGAGTTCGATAATTCCTCCTCTCGCACGTTCTTTTTACTCATGGTGTCACCCTTCGTATGTCTTGCCCACATACTTCTCCTCAGAACGGTAAGGCGGAGCGCATCATTCGTAGCACCAACAATATCATGCGCTCTCTCTTATTTCAGGCTAGCATTCCCCCCTCCTATTGGGTTGAGGCGCTTCATGCTGCCACTTACCTTCTCAACCGTCAACCAACCAAAACTCTAGATTTTGCTACGCCTTATTTTGCTCTCTATGGAGTTGCACCCTCTTATGATCACCTCTGTGTGTTTGGTTGTTTATGTTACCCAAACCTCTCGGCCACCGCCGCCCACAAGCTCGCGCCCCGTTCCACCCCGTGTGTTTTTCTCGGTTATCCATCTGAACATAAGGGTTACCGTTGTTTGCACCTCTCCACCAACCGTCTCATCATTTCCTGACATGTCATATTTGATGAAACCTCTTTTCCATTCTCTACGGTTACATCACCTCCTTCATCTGACTTTGATTTTCTCTCGGAGTTTGATGTTATGCAAGTTTCTCCTGTTAGTTCTCCTATTTCAGGTACTATTTTGGCTGCTGCATGAGATCTCGCTGCCCCTGTCGTTTCATAGCAGGCTGTTGCCAACGGGACTGCTGCCCCATCTGGCATCACTCGATCCTCCTTCGGCACGGCCCAGCCATCTGGGGCCTCTTCCTCTGGACACGTCGTGGCCTAGCCTGTCGCAGCCCAACCTGCGGGTGCTTGCACGGCCCAGCCGCCTGGGTCCAGTGCGGCCCAGCCTGTCGCCAACACAACCCCGAGCGGAGCTGCTTCCGTGCACTGGTGGGCGCCTCCGCGTGCAACTTGCACCGCCCGCACCCAAGTCAGTCGTGTGCCCTAGGCCCATCTACTTCGGCTGCTCCGGCTAATGTTGTGCCCACGCTCCCTATTGACAATGCGCACAACATGGTTATGTGTGGTAAATGCGGCTTCCAACGTCCCAAGACTCCAATGGATCTACATGCGGCTCCGTTGTCCCCGATTTCGAAATTGTTTCATTGGGCTCTTGCGGACCCAAACTGGAGAGACGCCATGACTGAAGAGTACACAGCCTTGCTCTCCAACAACATATGGGATCTTGTTCCACGACCATTTGGTGCCAACATTGTTACCGGCAAGTGGGTTTATCGTCACAAGTTCTGGCCTGACGGCTCTTTGGATCGTTACAAGGCGCGTTGGATACTTCGCGGTTTCACACAACGTCCTGGAGTTGATTTTGATGAAACCTTGAGTCCTATTGTCAAGCCTGCCACCATACGGATAGTTCTCACAGTTGTTCTCTCACATGTTTGGCCGGTTCATAAACTTGATGTGAAAAATGCTTTTCTTCACAGTACCCTTGATGAGACTGTCTACTGTGTTCAACCTTCTGGCTTTGTTGATTCTACTCATCCTGATTTTGTCTGCCGGCTCAACAAGTCTCTTTATGGGTTGAAGCAAGCTCCTCGTGCTTGGTACAGTCGTTTTGCCACTCATATACTATCTCTTGGATTTGTGGGTGCTTAGTTTGATACTTCATTGTTCATCTATCATCGTGCTGATGAGACAGTTTATTTGCTCCTCTACGTTGATGATATTGTACTGACAGCCTCTTTCGAGCAGTTAATTCGTCGCATCATTGTTGCACTTCAGCATGAGTTCTCTATGAAGGATCTTGGCCCTCTACATCATTTTTTGGGACTCTCTATCACTCGTCAGGATGGTGGTTTTCATCTCTCTCAGCGACAGTTTATTCTTGAAGTCCTTGAGCGTGCTGGGATATCAGATTGTAAACCATGCTCCACACCTGTGGATTTGAGTTCTAAGCTCTCTGCTCATGATAGCGTGCTTGTCCCTGATCCAACACACTATCGAGGACTAGCTGGTGCTCTGCAATACCTCACCTTCATGAGACCTGATATTACTTATGCTGTTCAATAGATTTGTCTTCACATGCATGATCTGCGGGAACCACACTACGCGTTGATCAAGCGTGTTCTTCGATATCTTCATGGCACCTTGGACTTTGGTCTTCACATTCATTGTACTGATCTCTCCACTTTGGTTGCGTACTCTGATGCAGATTGGGCTGGTTGTCCTGACACCCGCCGCTCCACCTCTAGTTATGGAGTCTTTTTGGAGACAATCTTGTGTCATGGTCCTCAAAACGCCAGCCTACAGTTTCTCGATCTAGTGCCGAAGCTGAATATCGTGTTATCGCCAATGCAGTCGCAGAAACGACCTGGCTTCGACAGTTGCTACTGGAGCTGCATGTGCCTATTCAGTGTGCCACGGTTGTTTACTATGATAACATCAGTGTTGTATATCTCTTGATGAATCCGGAGCAGCATCAACGCACTAAGCACATCGAGATTGATCTTCACTTTGTTCGTGAACGTGTGGCTGCCGGTGCGGTTCGTGTGCTGCATGTCCCGACTACTTTCCAGTATGCGGACGTCTTTACAAAGGGTCTACCAACATCTGTCTTTGTTGAATTTAGGTGCAGTCTGAATGTTCTTCCTTGCAGCTAGCGAAGTTCAGACTGCGGGAGGGTGTTAGACAGGTTTAAGTCGGTTGTATATCTCTTTCTATTTGGTTCCGATCCTCCCAGTTCTGTTTCTATAAACCGTGGCCTGGGCTCTGGTTCCTCTCGGTATATATGTACTCACGCATCGCCTCAGATCAATACATTGCATATTCTACCAAACATACGATGCTTTCAAGGAGCACCATAACGATCGGTGGAGATCGTAACCTCAATGTCGAGGATCCAACTCGACTTTAACTGGGCTTCATCTTGGAACTTGGACCAGGTAAAAAACGATCTTGTAGATTGAAAATTGCAGCTTGACATAATAAACATTGACTCCAATCGCCAACTTGCAGAGGCACAGAGACAATACTGCTCTGTCTTGAACTCTCTACAGACGACGAGTCATCGAGAAAGCAACGCCTCAATCAGATGCGTGTAACACGGGATTGGATCCTGTTCTTGAAACCACCAATGTCAACGCATCGAGTAGGTCAGAAAGAAATCCCCACGTCAATTGATAACAGCCAATTTCACTCCGCGTCAGCAATCATGCCAGATCGTAGCAGAGAAGCGCCGGCTACAACGTGAAAGTAAAAATTGACGGCGGCGATAAAACAGGGGAAAAACCCTAATATTTTTTTCACAAATCTCATGTCTGGCTCTGATACCACTTGTTAGCAAAAAAATGTATAAACAAGATCAAAACACGATACAGATTTATCGTGAAAAACCCTTACAGGAAAAAACCACGGGCACCGACTGGCAATCTTCACTATTGGAGGAGAGTTACAAAATAGGAGATACAATGATCTCTCTCTCTCAACTCTTCCCATACAAGATGTATATATAAGGGTGGAAACTAGAGATAAACTCCCTAAATAATACGACCCGTAACAGGAGAGACTCCGCCTCTCAAACCTTCTAGACGTCTCTAGCAAGAACTTTATAATTGGGATCATATTCCAACATATTTCATTTGAACAGCTAGGTGGCATCATGCTACCAAAGGCGGTAGACTGCCTTCGCCAGAATGCAGCAACTACTTCTTATCAGATGTTGTGGAAGTCAAAGCATGGTGGCGCATACATTAGGATTGAGGAGACGTCATGCAGGGGAACCCATCGGAAAAGTAGGGGCAGAAAGTGTCACTGTGTCAGAGATGGCAAGGCAAGAAGTTGAAGGGAACGACAACTGGGATCAGTGAGTTCATGGGCTCATGGGCTGTACATGCGCCTGTCCAGCTGCAGGACCCAATCGCAAACTGGGTTCAGAAAGAAAAACAGATGCCACTTTGTTGGAGTTCACTCACATGATGACAGTCATGCCTACACTAAAAGATTGTTTCCATGATGTGACTGTTACAAATTAATTCCATATCTTACGTTGAGATGATGAAGTTCTGTTTCTGCTTTGTTTCACTGAAGAAAATAAAATTTATTATTCCAAGTGTGGGAAACATAATTAGTGTTTGAGACTGGTATGTGTTTTCTCACTTTTTATTTCAGTGTTCTGTTATGCAAGCCGAAAGTTCAGAATTCATTTTATTAAGTAGACATTAATAATTTTTCATATCTGGAGCGCATTTTGAATCGTCCAATATCCTCCCTTTCATCAATAGAATTTTATCATACGGATGAACTTGTGGAAATTCTAATGCTGCTTTGTTTGAATAAAGAAACTAGAATTTGTTATTCCAAGTCTGGGGAACATAATCAGTGTTTCAGACTAGAATGTCTTTCATGAATTTAGTTCAGTCTTCTGTTATGTGATCGGAGAGTTATTGCATTTTGAATTCTACATAGTAAGTTCTGCTATGTTGGAGCAGGATTGGTTGCTCATTTAGTCATTTACCATAGGGGCGTAGTGCAACTGTAACATTCATTACAGATTTACAGACTCCTCACATGTTAAACAACTTGTGACACGAAGAATGTGCTGAACTTTGTGATCTTCCTAGCCAAAATCTGAGATTTTCGGACAACTTGTGGGCTAATGATATCGTGGGTGGCCTTCCGGTCGTAGTGATGGACCAGATCATTCCATTGCTCGACATTACCACCCAGACAACTCTCACAGAGCAGGACGACCAGCATTTCTGGATACCGACATCATCAGGACAGTTCTCAACCAAATCGGCATATGAAAGATACTTCATCGGAGGTATCAAGTTCGAACCTCACTGCCGGCTGTGGAAGACGTGGGCGCCACTCAAGGTTAAGTTGTTTATCTGGCTCACGGATTGGAACAGATGTTGGACGGCTGACAGGCTCGCTAGACGGGGTCTCGAACATCCAGCACGTTATGTGTTATGTGATCAGGAGGAAGAAGACATCAACCATTTGCTCTTATGGTGCAGTTTTTCTAGACAGGTGTGGTGTCATGCCCTCCAACTTATTGGTAAAGCTCACTTGGCTCCTTCAACCGCAAGATGCAAAATTCACACAATGGTGGCGGCGCGCTCACTTAAGAGCTGGTCGGGAGAGCAGGAAGGGATTAAACTCCCTAGTCCAGCTGGTCGCCTGGCTCATTTGGAAGCTCCGCAATAGATGTGTGTTCGACGGTGCATCACCAATTTTGCAACGGCTACTGCTTGAGGTCAAGGAGGAGGCTAATCTCTGGGCCATGGCTGGAGCGCGTTCCCTTCAGCAGTTGCTTTGATGCATGGCGAGGCGTAGTTGGTAGTTCCCTAGGCACCGGCGCAAATGCAATCAATATTTTCAAAGTTTTCGGCCAACGTGTGGCCTTGTATCAGTTCTTCTCCTTAATATAATGACATGCAGTTCTCCTACGTGTTCGAGAAAAAAAAAATCTGAGATTTTGCAAAATGACCGCGTGCTTGTAGATAATCATGGAGGCAGATAGGTTTTTAGTAATCCACATATGGATGGACAGAACTTTCTTGGTAATAAAAAATACCAAAAAATAAAGAAAGTGTCTCCCAAGGAAGATCCATATTAGACGAGGGAGGACGTGATCCAGATTGGAGGTGGCTAATTGAGCCAAGGATGGGTAGACTATATATCACCAAGGTTCTCAAATGTCTCTGTTTCGAAGTCCCAGATGTCAACTTCTCGGCAACCAAACATGTTTATGCAAATCTGTCACGAGAGGCACCATCCATCAAATATACATAGTTGGGTCTAAACTCTAAACTTTAGAAAATGCTTGGTCGAAACCGGCATTGGGGAATCTATCTATTATCTTCTTATTTGAAGAGAAAAAGGAGTCACCACGTTCCCTCTCAAGGTCAAGAAATTCTCACATTAATCAGAAAAAAGAAAAATTATAATCCGTTAGATTTTATGAAGATCGAATGGTCAAGATTTAAGTAAAAAGCCATTAATTTTATGGTAATCCAATGGCTTAGGTTTAGTGGTTCCATAATACCAGGATCCTTATATACGTGTACCTAGATCCTTACCATATACGTAAACCTGCGTAAGGATCCTTGCCATGTACGTAAACAAACATCACCTGGAATCTAGCTCCCGTATATAACCAGCCAGGAGCCAGCGTAGTACACCAAAATAACATGACAATCAATCAATCATCCTTCGTAAACAAGCAGCAGGTCAAATGCAAAGCGCACGCCGCTGAAAGGCCAGCGCTTACATCGTCTGTAATTTCGTAAACATCCTCTGGCCGCATGTCAACAAAGAGTTCTGCTGCATCATCAGCAATCAACCAAGAGTTTTTGTGTGCCCTAGCTAGCCAGTCCCGGAACATCGTCATCAGCAATCGTTAGGACATGCAAGGGAGACTCGGCTGAGTTGAGGAAGATGTTGTCAAAAGACGGCTTCTCGGCTCGGTGAGCTTTAAGGATCAGGGCAACCTCGCGAAGTCACGAATCATTGGAAACAATCACCTTAGTTTGGCCAGATTCACGGATACTGACGAACGGTGTCTCGCATCAGCAACCTTTAATGAACGGCACGGCTTGCAGCCTCTTGCGCCCCGTGATAACGCCCTATGTCCTTTGGCGTGTGAATGGGTCATGAGTAACCGGCTCCTCTGCGCAAAATGATGAAATCCTGGCACCCCGCGGTAACACCCTCCGTCCTTTGCCCGTGTGCATGTGACTGGATTGCGGATCGCCAACTCCTGTATTCCAAAGGATGAAACCCAACATGAATAGGCAGGGCAGAGAAGCAGACAGAAGAAAACGTGAACCGGTGTGGGATAGTTGAGCAAACAAAACAGAGAAACAAAAATCATGATGGTGGATAGTTGAGCAGATGGATGAAACATAGAAACAAAAGTTACGATGGTTTTGGCAGATGTTGGATGGACTCACGCCATGCCTGTTAATAAGGAGTACTCCCTCTAATTTTAAAATTTTGTTGCCATTCACTTTTTTATTTATCTTTGACATTCACTTTTTTATTTATCTTTGACCATTTATTTTATTCAAAATATTATTTCAAATATTAAAAAATTAAATTATGTTTAAATTTTTTTTGATGATAAAACAAACTATGACAACATATATGAAATTTTCAAATAAAATTTGAATTAGACGAATTGTCAAAGTTAACTAAACAAGTCAATAGCGACAACAATTTAAAAACGGAGGAAATACATAAAGATGACGTAAAATAGTCAGGAGACATACCACATCTACGAGATGCCAATGAAGATAATCATGTTCTGGTGAGGAGCAGCATGCATGATATGCCTAGCATGGATGTCAAAAAGATCAGAAAATATTGACAACCCATCTCCTTTGGTTGTGAACTTGGGATTAGTATGAAAATCATCTGGAGGAGATACTATTATGTGTTGTGAGCAATATGCCAATATATACAATCAATGCTCACTCTGCGTGGCCAGTACTATGTAAACTGTCACAAGTGGAGGCCAAGGCTTGCTAGCATCACTCCAGGAGGCATGACGAGCTGCTCCGAGCCAGTATTGTTGGGTGGCAGCAGCAAAATAATCAGAGGGGCACTATAATTTATTCATAGTCGGTGCTCGCATATATTTGCTTGCAAATAATTTAGTTTCTGAATTACCTAATTAATGAGAACTTGACGGTTCAGTCAGTTATCCAAAGAATCCTATAGTTAATTCATAAATTACAACTGACACACAGGAACTTTTAGTTTACGGGAAGCCAATAAATGGATCCTATGTTGAAGGAATTCATTTTTCTTTGTGCTGTAGCTAAGGGAATAGTATCTCCATGTGTACAGCTATTTATTTTCTTAGGTTGTCATCAACCATTGTGCATGAGGTTGAATACTTGAATACAAGAAACTAAAACAATTGTTGAGAAAAAGGATGAGGGAGCGCATGCTATTTTTCTAGGAGACAAAATGGATAGTGTATACAATTGTTGTCAACCAATAAAGTAAGACTGCATTGACAGGAAACACATTTTATGGATATGCCGATATGCCGATCGAGAGATATCCCTGAAACTGAATTATAGTTTGGATTATACAAGTTCTGTCTTGAGAGCAGGAAATATATAAATGAAGAACATTGTGAGCTGTGGATAGGTGACGGATAAAAGTTCCTCACAAAAAGCTTAATGGATATTAATTTTCGGCTTGCTCTGATGGAATACAGTATATGATAGGAACAGAAATTTAATTGGTAAGAAGATTAGATAGAGTGGTGACTTGATCTGGAGCTGAATTGGATCGGTACATGTATTCTAGATAGTCATTACATTATTAAACTAGACTTAAATCTTTCATTCAAATAGATGGGTCCAATCAAAACATAGAAAACAAATAAAAAGAGAAAAAAAATGTGAAACGATATGCTGTATTAACTCATTAAGAAAAACTTAGGTAAATGTGAGATCCATTAGTTCTGCAAAATATTTAAATTTCAAAGTTGCAAAAAGAAAACCAAAATACTTAGGCCAATCCTAGGATATTTTGTATCCACATGTTTTATGAAATAGTATAGCTATTCATATTCAAACATTCAATATATGATCTAGCCGCGCAATTTGCGCGGGCCACCTTCCTAGTTGAAACAAAGAAACAGGGCATGCCCTTGCAAGTCCGAGCTGCTTATCTCCACAAGCTTCTGATTTTGGGTATCAATCTTGTAAAGCTTAGCTTGATTTGATCAGTGTAACACTCTTGCCACTTTTTTGTGAACTCATGAACTTGTGCAGGGGTGTTTCATCTTCCAAATCTTGTGAACCTCGAGGCTCGGATCGGAGTAAGAATATGATGTAACTGTTGGGGAACAGGGGGGCTACGATAGCATATAAAATTTGTACCGTTCAACCAGGAAACCTTGCAAGAGGGGATCATGGATCGTTACCACTAGACGCGCAGGCGGAGCGGAAGCGAGGGTTGGAGCAGCTCGTCCAACGTAGTCGCGCGTCGGTGTAGAGGAAGTAGTCGATCAATGTCTCCTCCTAGTCCAGCCATCTGGCACCGCAGCAACAGCAGCGCCTCCTCGCGGTATCCACACGTACGGGGTTGGAGCACCGTGCGCGGCATGCTAGCACCAGCAACACGATTAGGGTTTATGGGCGAGAGAGAGAGGAGCGCGGCGGCTAGGGTTATGAACTGGTGGGTACACGCACCCCTTGCCCCGCCTCCACTTAAAGACCCTTCTAATGGGCCTCGACAAGTTGGCCCATTAGTGGACTAATCCCTCATGGATCAATATCTATATGACCCTCACATACGAATCAAATCCGTAATGTCTCTTGGGCATATCTCCAACAATCTCCCACTTGCACTAGAGACAATCACATAGGCAAGCGATGTTCCAACCCGTTAAGTGTGTGACCCGTTAGGTTCATATGTACACGACAATGATGTGAAAACCCCTTTTCAAATCATAAATCAATAGTGGCACCTAGCAGCACATACTAATTCTCGTGTACACATAAAGATCATATCGGCTGAGCTTTTGACATACGCATTCAACGATCCCTTTGCCTCACGATATCAGTCAAGCTCAAGGCGAGATACGTGCCATCCCTGTGATAGCTCGACCATTCACTCGAACGTCTAGTGGATTTATCATGACTAACTCTTAGTCATCGTGATTAACTTTTAATCACATTGGCATGACCATGCACTTCTAAATCCATCTAACTCGAGGGGCCCAGAGGTATCTCTCCTGTTATTAGGAGGGGCAAATTCCGTCTTGACCGCTCACATCCCACGACATATTTCATAACATATCCGAAAGCTACCTTTATGACTACCCAGTTATGGAGTAGCGTTTGGTAACCCCTAAGTATGCTACTACGCATTCTGGAAATCAATAACGATCTCAGGTCTAAGGATCCCGAAGGTACATCATTCAAGACAATGACTAATGGCACAAATATAACATCTTGGCAGAGTCTTTTAGTGGGTCAATCCAACACCATGTTCTCCAACATGTGTCCACATTATTGATTTGATATCTCCATATCAATGATCTGTGAAACATGATCATCAACCAATACATATGCTAGTCCATGAATCATTATTGTCCCACATAATGATTAGGAACTAGGGATCATTTAGGATAATATTATGAAAAATAATAAGTTTCACAAACAAGTCACGTACTTGTCAATCAATGCAATAATTATTATCCATAGAACAGAATAATACTTTATTCAATCACACATAAACATAGACATTACACAATCTCTCATATATTAATCATGCAGATATCTAATACCCATGGATCTCATATGTGCCTCATGCTTGGGCTGAGAGAGAGGCTTTGTCAACGGATCAGCGATGTTTGAATCCGTGTGCACCTTGCATATCTTTACATCACCCCGAGAGACGATGTCCCAGATGAGGTGATAACGCCGTAGTACGTGTTTGTTCTTTTGATGCGCTCTAGGCTCCTTGGCTTGCGCAATGGCACCACTATTGTTACAATAGAGATCCACTGGACTGGACGCACTAGGAACCACACCCAACTCAGAAACAAATTTTCTGATCCAAACAGCTTCCTTTGCAGCTTCTGAAGCGGCAAGGTACTCGGCCTCCGTTGTTGAGTCAGCAACCGTATCTTGCTTGGAACTCTTCCAGCTCACCGCGCCTCCATTGAGGCAAAACACATATCCAGATTGCAATCTCGAATCGTCTTTGTCGGTTTGGAAGCTAGCATCAGTGTAACCATTTACAATGAGCTCTTACTCACCTCCATAGACTAGGAACATATCCATAGTTCTTCTCAAGTACTTTACGATATTCTTACTAGCTACCTAGTGAGCTTCTCCTGGGTTTGATTGGAATCTACTTACAGCACTTAGAGCAAAAGCTACATCTGGGCGCGTACATATCATGGCATACATGATGGATCCGATAGCCGAAGCATATGGGATCACTCTCATCTTCTCTATCTCATCAGGTGTCGAAGGACACTGAGTCTTGCTAAGAGTAATGCCATGCAACATGGGAAAGAAACCTTTCTTGGAATCTTGCATATTGAACCGTTTCAATACCTTGTCGATGTACGTGTCTTGGCATAATCCAATTAGCCTTTTTGATCTATCTCTATAGATCTTAATGCCCAAAATGTAAGCTGCCTCTCCTAAGTCCTTCATAAAAAAACTATTTCTCAAAGAAGTCTTAACAGCTTCAAGCATTGGAATATCATTACCGATTAGCAATATGTCATTCACATAAAGGACCAGAAAGACAAGCGCGCTCTCACTAGCCTTTTTATAAACACAAGGCTCTTCTTTGTTTTTAATGAAGCCAAACCCTTTGACTACCTCATCAAAACGAAGATTCCAACTCCGAGATGCTTGCTTTAGTCCATAAATGGGCTTTTGAAGCTTGCATATTTTCCTAGCATTTTATGGATCGACAAAACCTTCAGGCTGTGTCATGTACACATCCTCACTTAGGTTTCCATTAAGGAAAGCCGTTTTGACATCCATTTGCCATATCTCATAATCATAAAATGCGGCAATTGCTAGAAGGATCCGTATAGACTTTAGCATAGCGACGGGCGAGAAGGTCTCATCATAATCAACCCCTTGAATTTGCTTAAAACCTTTCATTACTAATCGTGCCTTATAGATGTGAACATTTCCATCCATGTCTATCTTTTTCTTAAAAACCCATTTACACTCAATGGTTTTTACACCATCAGGCGGATCTATCAAGTTCCAAACTTGATTTTCTCTCATGGATTCTAATTCGGAACTCATGGCTCCAAGCCATTTCTCAGAGTCTGGTCCCATCATTGCTTTACTGTAAGTCTTAGGCTCATCATTGTCCAACAATAATATGTCATGCTGCCCCATGGTTAGGAGCGTGAACTTTTCAGGAGCACGACGTGCCCTTTCTGTCCTACGCGGGGCTGGTGTCTCAACAATTGGTTCAACAACAATTTGTTCATCCAATTGTGGAACAGCGGAAGAAGAAACATTTTCTGGAGCTTCATGAATTTCTTCAACTTGCACCGTTCTCCCACTTACCCTTTTGGAGAGAAACTCTTTCTCTAAAAAAAACACTATTGCGAGCGACAAACACTTTGCCCTCTTCTCGGTTGTAGAAATAGTAACCCTTGGTTTCCCTATGGTATCCTACAAAGAAGCATTTATCAGACTTAGAAGAAAGCTTATCAGATGTCATACATCTTACATAAATCTCACATCCCCAAATCTTAAGAAAAGACAACCCGGGACGCTTCCCAGTCCATATCTCATATGGTGTCCTTTCCACGGATTTAGTTGGAACCCTATTAAGTGTGAAAGCGGTAATTTTTTCTAGAGCGTATCCCCAGAAGGATAATGGAAGATCACTTCGGCTCATCATAGACCTAACCATGTCTAACAAGGTTCGGTTCCTCCATTCGGATACTCCATTCCATTGGGGTGTTCCTGACGGAGTCCATTGTGGGACAATTCCATATTGCTTTAGATGTTCACCAAATTCATGGCTCAAATATTCACCATCACGATCAGATCGTAGGAGTTTAATAGTCTTGCCCAATTGATTTTGTACTTTATGTTGAAATTATTTGAACTTTTCAAAGGATTCAGACTTATGCCTCATTAAGTAGATGTAACCATATCTACTAAAGTCGTTGGTAAAAGTTATGAAGTACTAAAAACCACCTCTGGCTGTGCAACTCATTGGTCCACATATATCCGTATGTACAAGTCCCAATAGTTCACTCGCCCTCTCACTACTTCCTGTGAAAGGCGACTTTGTCATTTTGCCAAGTAAACAAGACTCACATGTATCAATTGATTCAAAATCAAAAGAACTTAGAAGACCATCTGTATGGAGCTTCTTTATGCGCTTCTCATTTATATGACCTAAACGACAATGCCAAGTATATGTGGGATTCAAATCATTAGGCTTGAGCCTTTTCGTATCAATGTTATAAATAGGCTTATTCTCAAGATCCAAGTAATACAATCCATTCACCAATGGGCAATTACCATAGAGAATATCATTCAAATAAATGGAACAACTCTTGTTCCTTATTATGACCTCATAACCATCATGTTCCTCCAAACACTTTGAAGAAATAATGTTTTTGCCTAAGGTGGGAATATAATAACAATTATTTAACTCCAAAACTAATCCTGATGGTAATGAAAGTGGATAAGTTCCGATGGCCAACGCAGCAACCTTTACACCATTGCCAACGCGAGCATCCACCTCACCCTTTCCACACTTCCTTGCTTCTTTAAGCCCCTGCAACGATTTGCAAGTATGAATCATTGATCCGGTATCAAATACCCATGAATCATAAGGACGTGTAGCAACATTATTAATTTCAATAACATTGATACCTGAATTAGAAGTGTCTCATGCTTCTTCTTCAGCTCTTCCAGATAAAGCTTGCAATTCCTCTTCCAATGACCGGTTTTCTTACAGTGAAAACAACGATCACCAGCCGTCGGTTTAGGATTAGGAGCTGTTGCAAGTTTAGGCTTAGTGCTAGAGATCTCATCAGTAGCCTTAGCCTTAGCGTTTCGCTTTCGCTTCTTGCTATCCTTTTGAACCAAGTTAACATGACTTGGACTAGATTTCTTGATGCTTGCCTCAGCTGTCTTAAGCATCCCATGCAACTCAGCCAATGTCTTCTCCATGCTATTCATTTGAAAGTTCAAAATGAAAGGCTCATAGCTCGCGGGAAGTGACTGGAGAATCACATCTGTGGCCAAATCAGGGTGTAGAGCAGCACCAAGTTTCTCCAGATTCTCAATGTAACCAATCATCTAGATCACATGAGGACTGACAGAACCGTTTTTAGCTAGACTGCACATAAACAAGGACTTTGAGATGTTGTACCTCTCAGATCTTGCTTGGTTCTCAAACATACCACAGAGTCCCTCAATCATATTGTGGGCATCCATGTTCTCATATTGCTTCTGAAACTCAGAGGACATAGTGGCAAGCATGAGACAGCTAACATCAATTGCATCATTGGTATGCTTCTCATACTCCCTTTTCTGAGCGGCAGTAGCATTATTTGGTAGATCATCAGGATAGGGAAGCTCTAGAACATATTCCTTTTTCTCTTGCTTGAGAACAATTCTCAAGTTGCAATACCAATCAATAAAGTTTGTTCCACTAAGCTTCTCTTTTTCAAGAATCAAGCGCAAATTAGAAGTGTTACTAGCGGTTAGTGCCATGATCTACAACAAAAATTATGCGAATATAAGCACTATGTAAATGTAAAACTCTTATTAAACATTTTAATAAAAATACATTATTCCACTATATGCTTGGAACTATTTTCCCTCAAAACAACATATAGTGGTTCAAGATCCATATTCAACTTAGATCCTAGTGAGCTTTGGCATCACCGCTAGAAATCTAGTGACATAGGTAAGCAATACTTTGCTAATCACAACCCTATATGACTCTTGTTTGTTGGGTAGCATCACATGCCTTGGCGTCAACATCATGCCCCAAAGCTCAAAACCGTTTTGATAGCTTTGTTAATTGAACCAATACTATGCAGGTAAATATCCAACATTTACCCTAATAATTAAGATAGTTGAGATACTCTACTTTGACAGACATACCATACAACAATCATAATTTTAATAGGTGCAGCTATTGGAAGGGCATATAATTAAATTTTTCTTGAGGGAACCTATTCTAACATGTTAATCATATCCAATATAAATAACACATGAAAGAATAGGATGACAGGAACATCATCACAGGCAATCATATTAACTGTAAAATAGTATGACCCTTTCAATTGATGATCTCCATCTCCATTGCCATCGCCATGTCTCCCGTCCCTTCAACCATCATGCTTGAGGCCTCCATGAACTAACACTTAGCTACTACAACTAATAGCTAGTAATAAATTACATGAGAATATTAAGCATCACAGGTCGACACGTAGGCCGTTATACAATAATATGACAGCCTCAACCCGGCTGTAATTAATCATGGCACGCAGGCCATGCAAATCACATACATACATCACATGCATATCTTAGGCCATACCATTCACAACATTCTCTGCAAAAACAAGTTAGGCGAGAAGCGAATGCTAACGTGTGACCAAAAAGGGATGTAACAATCTAAGCGTGTCCGTATGGCGGTCCCGTAGGCAGCGCCCTGAGACCTCACTGGATTTCACAGATTGTATCTATGAAATCGCAATGGAAATCCTATCGGGAAAATCATATTTGCCCGATTTCGAGTCATTCATAATGCCTCAGTTTTCCATTAGGATTTCAAGAGTAGACTGCGGTATATGATCATGATACTATTGGCTCCATACTGACGCACGCAATTAGTCCCGATGGTGATTCCAGCCGGTAGGGACAAATCGCGCGCGCACAGAGAAGGAACACAAATAAATCAATAATGCATGTATCGCTATCCGCCCATTACCTTATGAACCTCCCTATCACCATTGATCTAATCAACCCATACATAAAAACATGTAATAGATCTAATCTAATACATCAGCATATCAATTATATGCACAAGATCTAGATCACAAACTACACAAGGTCAGCTCTCATACCACTGTTGGGGAACGGGGGGGGGGCTATGATAGCATATAAAATTTGTACCGTTCAACCAGGAAACCTTGCAAGAGGGAATCATGGATCGTTACCACTAGACGCGCAGGCGGAGCGGAAGCGAGGGTTGGAGAAACTCGTCTAACGTAGTCGTGCGTCGGTATAGAGGAAGTAGTCGATCAACGTCTCCTCCTAGTCCAGCCGTCCGGCACCACAGCAACAACAACGCCTCCTCGCGGTATCCACACGGATAGGGTTGGAGCACCGTGCACGGCGTGCTAGCACCGGCAATACGGTTAGGGTTTGTGGGTGAGAGAGAGAGAGAGAGGAGCGCGGCGGCTAGGGTTATGAACTGGTGGGTACACGCATCTCTTGCCCCACCTCCACTTATAGACCCTTGTAATGGGCCTCGACAAGTTGGCCCATTAGTGGACTAATCCCTCATGAATCAATATCCGTATGACCCTCACATACGAATCAAATCCGTAATGTCTCCTGGGCATAATATCTCCAACAGTAACTTGTGGTATCTTCGTACAGTTGTGCTACCTCAAAGATCTTTCTCATGATCAGTGAAGGACTAGTCTTCAGATCCAATGCATAGATGAGCGTATAGAAAGCCAAAACGTAAAGCAGGCAGTCCTTCTTACTGTATGCGACTGTGCAGTAGTCGTCGTTCCATGGGACCGTATCGTTCCGAGTGATGAGCGTCCATCGTTCGTCTTCCACCCTCCCCGAGAAAAGGACATTTCCCAATTGGGCTCGTGGGCAGGCCTCCCACAGCCGTCACAGCAACCCGCCTCCCCGTCGAGGATGCTGCTGATGGTTGGACGCTGGTCCGTCTACCGGCTACTGGCGCTGGTTGTGGCTCAACTGCCTCTCATCGTCCCACCTGGTCGCCACCTGCGGTGCCTTCGCTGCCATGGCCCTCACCACCTGGTGCGCGACTGCCCCCATGCTAGGCACTGTCACACGACGGGGAACTGCGCCCCATGGACCGGTCCCGGTGACGGCCGTCGGTTCTTCTCCTCAGCCAGGAGCGGCTCGCAATCAACTCCAGAGGGTTCGCTTCGCTGGCTCCTAGCCGTACCCCATCTCCAGGCCTACTGTAGGCCTCTCTGCCGCGGACTGCCCCAAACTCTGGCTGGGGATACTACAATGATGAGTTCCCACCAGACCTCCCCTCCGATCGCCCCGGCATGGAGACCTGCTTCATCCCTCGCTCTGACGAGGTCATAGCTGAGGAGGCAAAGCTGAAGTGGGCCCTAACTCCCCGCACTGCAGTACGCGATGTGCTGCACGTTCCTAAACAAATTTCCTGTTCAAGTTCCATTTGCAGGCGGCCCGTGACCGCGTCCTGATGAGCGCCGGCAGGGTACCTGTGGGCTCGACCGTGCTGCTGTTCAAGGCCTGGACTGGCCTCTCCACGGCCGACTCTGACACCCTCTTCTTCAAGCTCAGTCTCGAGCTAGATGGCATCCCCCCCCCCCCACATGCCTGGAGTAGGCCCGTCCCTAGGCAAGTGCGACCTGTGCATTGGCACAGGGCCCCCAGTTTCCAAGGGCCCCAAAAATTATGTGGTCCATATATGTATACTTCTATTCTATGTATACTTCTATTCTGTAGTCCATATGAATAAAAAAAACTGTTCCACTAACACTTTGGAGATCGATTGAGACGCATATGTTTTGATTCTTTCTTTTCTGTTGCTGGTTTGTCTTCGACAATCAACACATTGCTGCATCGGCACGCGCATCAACCATCACCCATTGTTTAGTATATAGGATGAGGGGTAGTTTTGCAGTTCATGGTTGGGTTTGGGAATTGGTATAATAATCTTGACTAATGGTATAATGAACTTAGTTCATTTGGATTGGTAATTGTTTTTAGCAACATGGAACTTAGATGATCCAAACAGGAGGATGATGATGATGGTGCGGATATGCACGTGTACTCGGTATGATACTGTTAGATTATGGTGGTACCTGCTTAGGATCACAAGGGTAGGTTCATGGACTTAGTAACCCGGCTGAACAGTGCAACTATGAGACCAATATGGGTACGGCCTGGCCAATTAATTAGATGTGCACTTATCCTTGTATGTGTCAATTGGTTGTTCAGTGGCGCAAGAGAGGGCTTCTGCAACGGAGGGAAAATAGACTCCATGTATGTTGTTAGCGGTGAAATCTCAGCGGGTGCATACAAGATAAGTGATGCTTTGTAAAGGCCTTGTAGTGTGACCCTGGCTACACACCACGGAAGTGTGTGGTAAAACAGGAAGCATGACTCGTGGTGAATATGTGCAAACCTTGCAAGGATAAAACTGTCATGACAGCCGTGCTCACGGTCAAGAGCGGGCTTGGACTTCTCCATGATTAGTTGGGAGATCGATTGAGACACATACGTTTTGATTCTTTCTTTTCCGTTGCTGGTTTGTCTTCGACAATCAACACATTGCTGGGTCGGCGCGCGCATCAACCATCACCCATCGGCCCTCGCCTTCAGGAACACTGATCTTGAATGGAGAAAGAACGTAATAGAACAACAGCCAACGACAAAGCCTTCCAACCTGTAGCAGATAAGTAGGGGCTCAACCGCTCAAGGTTTGGAGGACCAGGTTCTCAGGGTTTGAAGCCGGTAATTCATTAGTTTCCTTTTCTATTTCCATCAATCAACGATTCAATGAATGAGAAGGAATGCAATCTGCAGAGGAAGAGTTTAGAGTATATTATTTGTTGATCAATCTATTTCCTCACAAGAACATTTGAGCAGTGCCAAAGTTTTCAGATTTTTTTGCTTCTATTCACATATGATAGGTTGCGTTCATTGGATAATAAGAGATTGAAACTCATAAAAAGGATGGAGAGTCAGATATTAATGCTAATGAATTGTATTGTTTTTTGTATATACTTTGGGACCTTGTTTTAAATTTTAAGTAGTTTTATTATGCATATTACCTCCAGTAATTACTGATGGTAATACAGTAATTATTGGTCATAATATTGGAGCCTAAGCTCTGCTTACAAGCTTCTTTCCTCCTGCTGTTGGATCGAACAGCTTGATCCGGCGATGGAAAGCCGAATAGTCCTCCCCTACTTCCGGCTCATGACCAAAACCAGGAAAATTATTCATACTGAAAATTTTGCTCTAACTAGGATCCAAACCGGGACGTTGGAGCCACTAAGCCCACAGTCCAGGAGCAGGCGAGCAGCGACCTCCGAGTATGGCCATGTAACACGTTCACATCACAGGCGGGACGCGTCCCTGCCGGTGACTCCAAAGTTTCTATTCATTGCTGTACTGCACGTTCTGAAAAATATGATATATTACCATTTTGCTTTTGCAGCAGTCCTATTGCCCAGTTGAAAACAGACTTGCTCACGGAGGTTACGGCGAGTCCACGAGTGTTGCCTCGGCCGCCGGCGCTGATGCTGATGTCGCCTTCGCCTGTTTCCTGACTTCCGTCGAGTTGTATGCATCCGCAGAGGAGTTGCAATCTCATGCCATTTTCTCCCTTCCTCCGTTGCTCCCGGGCCTTGCCAGAAAGGGCGTGGGCGTTGCTCCTTGCCACAGATGGCGTGTTTGCCCGACTGCTGGAATCCGCACGCTTTGCCAAAGAACGCATGCCACTCCACAAGCTAGATGAACAGAACACTCGTTTAAGTCACTTGTTTCCTCTTTCCGAGCGGTAGCCACAAATCTGCAAAATTCATGGACCTGACAACGAATTAGGCCAAATTGATCTCACTGATCTCTTGTACACTTCCCAACAATTCAATCTTAATCCCCTAAAAAAAATTCAATTTTAATTGTCACAAACTCCTATCTGGCTGAGCCGTCCAGCAAGCGATGATTGTTCTGCATGGAGGAGGATAGCGGGTGGGGCCGCCTCACTGTGTGAAGACTGAAGAGCATCTCACCATGCGGCATCAGGATTAGCTACTACTCCCACCCAGCCTCCTGTGTCTGGCATACACCCACCTCCCTCCGCTCTGAGGCCTATCTCCGCGGTGATCCTGCCGGCACCCATAGCAGCACCGTGGCCGCCACCGACTTGCCTTTCTTTCTGATACTGGACCCTGATGCAGCCACCCCATGGTCTCCCGTTGTCGTGGCCGCCGAGACCACCATGGCCCTTGTTGCGTGTGCACCACCGGAAGGGCAGAAGCAGGGGAGGCAGAACGCTCGCCCGCAGGAGAGAGAAGTCGTTCTACACCGTAGGTAGATAGATGTAATATACGTATGACGATGTAAAGTTATCAAATTGCCCTTTTTAATTAAAATAATAATAATCAATTTGGTATCGGACTCATCTTTTTTGTGCTGGTTCACAACTTTACTTCCTATTAGATACCTCTCCATTATTAACTGTTGGATCTCCTTACATGAACAGTTCCTATTAATTTCAAACACATAATAAATTTTAGTTGAAAAATATCTAAATATCGATAATTTCATGTGTATCATTACTTTAGTAGTTAACCTTCAAAGATAGGTTGATATAACATTTTTTGTCCAATCAACATAAATAATAAACATTGATCATGAATGCAACTTTCACTCAATATGTATAGTATCCTATTGCTAAAATTCTTAAAGGGGAAATTAGGTGTGGGACACTACAAAAACAGGGATTCGGATGAACACACCCCAAGAATCGTATTTAGGCCAGACACATTGCAAATTCGTGCTTTTTAGCTAGAGCACACTATCTCTACTATAATACTGTTTTTGGTTCTGAGAAGTGACAGGGATTTTTTCTAATGACATTGATGCTCCCGTGGGAGCTGTTTGGGCCTACGCCTTGCTCCCCGCCATCCATGCTCATCACCCTGCCACGGCCACCCCTCTTCCGCGTCCTGCCACCCATGCTTCTCATCCATCACCGCCGCCCCTGACACCATCGCTCTCGTCCTACCACCCCCACTCCTCGTCTCACCGCTGTCGTGCCATGGTCATCACCCATGTTCCCTGCAATGGCCGCCACCCCTGCGCCTCGCCCCACCACGACTGTTGTCCCCGCTCCTCATCTTGCCACCACTGCTCCCCATTGTGGCCATCACCCTTGGTGTTCTCCCCGTTTCCTCCGTCCTACTCCTCGCCCCACGGCCACCGTCCCAGCTCTCCACCATGGCGGCTGCCCATCCTTCTTGCCCCACCATGGCAGAAGCAGGAGAGGCAGAGCGCTCACCGGCGGGAGAGAGAAGTCGTTCTGCACCGTACGAAAATATGTTTCTAGCACAGGTGGGAGCTACCCTCCCTTATCCCACGGCCATCATTGCTTTGAGATTTGTGTTAATCCAATCTACGTGGATATCATTATCCTAATCAGCTTATAATTATTGTCTATAATTAGGTGATGTCAACGCTTTGCTCTGCCATAGTTCTGACAAGGATCGTTAGTTGGTAGTTGGCTGGTGGTCTGTTTCCAATTCATTTCCTTTTTTCTTCTTCATTTTTCTAATGCCAGTAATTGGTTGCCACGCCAAGGACACGTATTGATGTTGAAGAAGCCGGCCAGGTCTTTGTATAAACCATAATAATAATTTTTCATTATTAAGAAAAAAACATTACATAAAAAAAAACTAGCAACTTTGCATGTCTCAGTTTAGTTGGCTGTTAGCCGGTACTACAAGACTTATCATCATATTGAAAACAATTTGCATCCTGGATCTGGGTTCACCCATTTTAAAATATCTATTTTGCATGTTTCTGTTTCTTTATTTGCATCGTTTCATTTCGTTTTTGTTATTGTGAAATCTATTTTGAAGAATGGAAAATTATGAGTTCTAAATTATAAATTTTGAAAATGATATAGTATAACAGATTTGATGTTACATTGCCCATTTCTGTTATTTCAAAATAAAATTATTTTTGTGTACAGCTGATGGTCATTGTCTCACATATATAATTTTAGAAAATGGTGTGGTGTAACAGATTTCATGTCATCATTTTTAAGTTGTATTTTAAAAATGACAGCTAATATTTGAAAACTCTCATATTTGGTTTGTGTACAACGTGGAGTCATTGTGTCATATTTTATAAAATGGCATGATGTAACAGATTTCATATCCTTATTTTTATGTGATAGTTGAAAAATGGCAGATTGTATTTGGGAACTTGTGTTTGCATTGTGTACAACGTGATTCTAGTTTTGATAAATATGCCCATCTTCTGATCAGACACCAAATCTCAGAATATTTGATGTAAAAAAACTCCAAATTCTGGTTTTCATTTTGAAAATTACGATAACAATTTTGTTTCTTCTGCCCTCTCTCATATATGCCTCACAAACCGTGTCCAATTCAATGACTCCATCAGAGACCTGCATGCATGCATTTGGCAGTGTGCTTTGTAGTAATTTCAGTTTGACCATCACGTGCGGCTGCACATCTTAATTTTGCTGTTAATACTCCACGTCAGATGGATTAACAAATCCACGCTGAAGAGGACACGCGAATCTCCAGGTCCTCTCCTCCGCAGATGCGCTTCCACACCCGTCCTACAAGGGGCGGTAACTAGCCTCCGCGCGAGAAAATCCGGGTTGCTACACCGTAGGTAGATAGATGTAATATACGTATGACGATGTAAAGTTATCAAAATACCCTTTTTAATTAAAATAATAATAATCTATTTGGTATCAGACTCATCTTTTTTTATGCTGGTTCACAACTTTACTTCCTATTAGATACCTCTCCATTGTTAACTGTTGGATCTCCTTACATGAACAATTCCTATTAATTTCAAACACGTAATAAATTTTAGTTGGAAAATATCAAAATACCGATAATTTCATTTGTATCATTACTTTAGCAGTTAACCTTCAAAGATAGGTTGATATAATTTTTTTCGTCCAATCAACATAAATAATAAACATTGATCATGAATGCAACTTTCACTCAATATGTATAGTATCCTATTGCTAAAATTCTTAAAGGGGAAATTAGGAGTGGGACACTAAAAAACCAGGGATTCGGATGAACACACCCCAAGAATCAGAATCGTAATTAGGCCAGGCACATTGCAAATTCGTGGTTTATAGCTAGAGCACACTATCTCTACTATAATACTGTTTTCGGTTCTGAGAGGTGACAGGGATTTTTTCTAATGACATTGATGCTCCCGTGGGAGCTGTTTGGGCCTACGCCTCCCTCCCCGCCACCCATGCTCCTCACCCTGCCACGGCCGCCCCTCTTCCACGTCCTGCCGCCCATGCTTCTCATCCCATCACCGCTGCCCCTGCCGCCATCGCTCTCGTCCTGCCACGCCCACTCCTTGTCTCACCGCTGTCGTGCCATGGTCGTCACCCATGTTCCCTGCAACAACAATGGAGGTGGTGTATGGTAGTAGTGGCTGTTGGCCAAGGCGGTGATGAGTAGACATTGAGAGGTCGTTAATTTTTATGATAATCAAATGACCTAGATTACATAAAAAAATTCTATTGCAAAAACAACTCCTAATAGCTGAATTGACATGACCTAGATTACTTAAAACAATTCCTTTTTTTTAAAAAAAAACTTATCTTTTATATCGTGCAGGTGTTGTTGAGGTTTGGATCACGGTTGGATGTCTTGATGCAGTGCTAATTGACATGAGCCGTGACTAAACCATCGACTTTTGATGACTACGGATTGCTCCAACAAAGTCTGTAGCTGGTATTGCATCAAAAGGTGGTTCCTACAAGTAGTCAAGTATCATCCCATGACGATGATTCGACGATCTCGGCAGCACTGGCTAACTTGATAGTATGACAACGATGCTAGAGACTGGGGGCAATTAATGAAAAGACAAGATTATAAGCTTCAGATACAAGCCTACAATCATGGTGTACGGAGAAGATCACGACAATAAGCTGCAACAATGGAGGTGGTGTATGGTAGTAGTGGCTGTTGGCCAAGGCGGTGATGAGTAGACATTGAGAGGTCGTTAATTTTTATGATAATCAAATGACCTAGATTACATAAAAAAATTCTATTGCAAAAACAACTCCTAATAGCTGAAATACAAAATAAACAATAGTTTCAAAATCGATATGGACTCCATATCAGCTCATTTGATCTGTGTGGCACCAGATTCTCCTTAACATGTCATTGCCTTTGTGGCTTTAGCACTAAAGATGAATGTGATGCCAATGACATGTTAATTATCGAAAGGCAACTAAAAATAGACAAGTTGACGCTGGTAGAGTGGTGTACATGCAGAGAATGGAATACTCTCCTTTGCTAAAAGAACATCCACATTCACTACAGGTATCAAAGTGCGCACATCAAAGAGGTCCTATCGCCAGTCAACCTTGCAATTATGCAGCCAGGTGCAACGAAAAAGTGTATGAGAATATATTGTCATGGTCGATTAGAAGGAGCAATAGCAATGAATCATCATGAACCATCTTATGGCAATCGCCATGAACCTGCATGTGAAACTATGGGCAAGTAAAAAGGATGAATGTGAGAATCTGAAATTCATTTGATTGACATGTCTCATTGCGGCTGCCCAAACCGAAGACCAACGGTTGTCACTTTGCATCTGTAGTGCCCACTAGGGCCCAAGACCCCACAGGTCATGTTACCGGCCAACCGTTAATTGACATAACTATTGTCAAGGAATATTAGTTCATAAAGATTTATTATGGGACTTTTAAAAGTCTAGCAACAACGAGCATCATGGTGGAAAGAGAGAAGGTTATCTGAAAATATAAATATGGCACAATAATTTTTTTTAGAATGAAACTCCATAATAGTTATGGTGACGACGCTGACTCATACTAATTATATATATTCCTTTTGAGTGAAATTTGATAATATATACAAATATTTTTAAAAAACAAACATATTATACACCTGTATTTTAACAATTTAAGATATTAGATATTGTGTCTAGCCGCGCTATTAGCGCAGGTTATCTTGCTAGTTTTTGTCTAAATCAACAAAGGGTAAAAAGGTATTTTCATCCTCTCTGATAGCCGAAAATAATATTATAACAGAGTTAGTGTGCTACAGCTAAAACCACAATTTTACAGTATGTGTGGTCTAAATACGATTTTTACGGTATGCTACACCCGAATATGCGTTTTGTAGTGACCCACGGCTAACTTCTTAAAAGGATAGTCACTGAATTGTTTTGTCTGAACTCTGAACAAACAAACACTCCTAAAACTAAAGCAGTTTTACAGTTTCTCACATGCCTGTGCTTCATCCGTCCCTATAACCCTTTTCCAGAACCAGTGTTGCACCCACACCTTGTCGATCTGCTCGATCGGCAACCCCTTGGTCTCCGGCAACAAGAGGTACACGAAGACCGTCATCACCACAATCCACCCGGCGAAGAAGAAGAAGATCCACGCCTTCATCTGGCACAGCATGGCAAGGAAGTACTGCGCGACGAAGATGGTGAAGACGAAGCCCGACGCCACGGTGATGCTCTGCCCCGCCGACCGGATCTCCAGCGGGAAGATCTCGCTGGGCACGAGCCAGCTCAACGGGCCCCAGGACCAGCCGAAGCCCGTGGCGTAGACGCCGACGAGCACGATGAGGACGACCGCGTACGCCCTGCTGAGCCCGCCCCCGTCCCCGAGCTTGGCTGCCATGATGGCGCCGATGAGCACCTCCGACACGAGCATCTGCGCGCCGCCGACGAGGAGGAGCGTGCGCCGGCCGCAGCGGTCGACGGCCAACATGGCGATGAATGTTGATGCCGAAGAGATGATGACCAGGACGATGGTGGAGAACAGGGACGCGCTCTCGCCCATGCCGATTGTGCGTAGCAGCACCGGAGCGTAGAACCCAATGGCATTTATCCCCGTAAGCTGATGTACAGAAACATGAACAACTTATTGGTGATAAGTCAGTATCACTATTATCAACTTTAAAAGTTGTTGACACGTTCGCAAGTATTAGTTCACCTGTGTGAACGACGGTATCAGGATGGCCATGGCCAGCTGCGGGCGGTACCGGCGCTTCGTCAAGATCAACCGCAAGCCGTTCTCGGCCTTCGCCATGGCGTTGGCCGCCACGATGTCCTCCATCTCCTGATCGACGTCCTCTGTTCCTCTGATCTTCTGGAGCAACGCCTTGACAGACTTATGGTCCTTGCCTTGTTGGACGAGGCTGTTCGGCGTCTCCGGCAGGAAGATGGCGCCGACGGTGAGCAGCACGGCCGGGACGCCGGCCAGGGCCAACGAGAGCCTCCATCCCCAGCCCGCCCTGATCTTCTCGGCGCCGAAGTTGACGACCGTAGCAAAGAGAGCTCCGATACAGAGGCTGAACTGGAAGCCGTTGCTGAACGCTCCTCTGTACCGTGCCGGGGCCATTTCAGACAGGTACAGAGGCACTGCCTGCAGAACATTTTAAGAATTTGCTTCTTCATGATGATTTGATACTGACATGCATCAAACAACGGTCAACTAAATGAGAAACATTATTCGTTGCAAATTTTTCCAGCGCATAGATACAAGAATCTCCACTCCACCGTGTACTGACCTGGTTGGCGAACCCGAGCCCGACGCCGAGAAGCGCCCGGCCGAGAATGGCCATGAACACGTTCACGGCCCCGCCGCTGACCGCCGCGCCGGCGACGTACGGGACGCCGCCGAAGATCATCGACGGCCGGCGGCCCAGCCGCGCTGTGACCCACGACGCGAGAAGCACGGCGGTGAGCAGGCCGGTGATGTAGAGCGACGACGTGAAGAGCGTCAGCAGCTGGCTATCGAACTTGCAGTAGTTGCTGACACGCGCGCCGGCCTTCATGCGGCGGTACACGTCGGGGAAGAAGGAACGCAGGAACGGATCCATGGACGACACGCCGCCCGCCGTGCCGATGTCGTAGCCGAAGATGGCGCCGCCTGTGGCCGCCGTCACGCAGGACAGCGCCACGAACGCGGTGATCCGGCCGCCACCGCCGTACGGCCGAGCCACCTCGCCGCCTTCGGCGCCGCCCGAGAACCCGACGGCCATGGTCCGGGAACGTGTAGGTGGTGCTTGCGGTGAGCTCGCAGTATCTGCTGTATGGCGGCTGTGTACTCACATTTTGACTAAACTTGCTGATCTTATCGTTCAAAGATGCGCGCCGCAGTGGCGCATGGTCAACCACACTCAAGCCTTAGTAGCGATAGAGAGTGACTTGTCTGCGTGCGCGCCGCAGGGTAGATCTTCCACGGAGCTGCGTGGAAGCTAGAATTGGCGTGGATCAAGTAGCACGTGCTCTATCGTTTTCGAACTCCGACTCTGCTTGAAGAAGCCTGGATTGTGGCCTGTGGAGGTACCAAATGAATTGGATAGGCTACCAGTCCAAACTTCAAACATGTCGCTATCGCCGGAAGAAAGCATTTCATAAAATTTAATGTCATTATTAATATCCACTTATTAATACGCATAGGTAACATTGACGAATGTTTGGAGGAAATTTGTGATAAAGCATTTGGATTTTGGACCCAGCACAAAAAAAACACAGGTTGACATAAAAGGTATAGATGCATTTTGAATTATCTTGAATTATCCTTGGTATATCTGAACTCGTGAACTAAACATGGCAGTCGACATGTTTCTGCAACACAAAGCATCAGACTGCTTGTTATATTTGAAGTTTTGAACTCTTGAAGTAAACATGACATTTCACGTCACAGAACTGAAAGCATCTTAATAGAAGTTGACACTGTGTCTACTTGTACTCATGGTTTACACTGTCCTCTACTTCATGATTGATCATGCGACTCCAAAGGTTATGTGTTATGTGCAAACTTGGGAGAGGGAAGGGAGGAGGAGGCTGGCGACCCGGCTGGTCGACGGTGGTGGCGTGAGGAGGTGGTGGCGGCGGCTAGGGCAGGGAGGAGGGGCGTGCGAGGAGGGGGAGGCGCAGGCAGGAGGAGGGCATGAGAGTAGATAGGAAAATCCCTTCTAATTTCTTGGAGAGATCAATTACAATTATTCACATATATATGAGGGACTTTTCTTGAGTTGCAAGCAAACCTAATATAGAAACCTAATCGAATTGCTATCTTATCTTTCCTAATTATTTAAACTTCCTAATTAATCTCTCCTTTTCAAATAAAACCAATCTCTAGCCACTTTTGGAAAGGGGAGCAGGGCTGCTCCCCCCTAGCACGCTGGCCCTGCCGGCCACAGATTGGGCGTGCCGGCCTACTGCCTCTGGGCTGGCCTGGCCCAGAACACTTTCGCATTCACCGAGAACCAGCATGTCCTCGTGCTAGGCAACCATCCTGCCATGAGTGGTGATCACCGCGTCATTGGAGTCCGACGAAGCTTGATGAACACAGTGAAGTTGCCGAGGATGAAGTCGGTGAGGAGGTTCTGGCGAGTACGGTCGATGTCGAAGAAGATGACGTAGCTAAGGTTGCCGACGTCTCCAGCAGTGGCAAAGTGATAGGAAGTCGGTATTGGAGAAGAGCCATGAACAGCCAGGGTGCCAGGGGCATCACTCAATCTCCATGGAATGTCGTAGTCGAGGCAGAGGTGAAGTTCACTGCAAGGTGGTCCAGTAAAAAAGGGCCTCCTACCATGTTCTGACGATAGTAGAAAATCCTCAAAAGTCACGATGAAGGTGAAACTGGGTCGAGGATGAGCTACTGTCCGGTTGATGAAGTGGTCGAAGAGGATCCCAAAATCTGCAGCCGAGAGTGGAGCCACAGCCCCGTCAAGAATAGTAAAAGCCACCTGCCGAACGTGGAAGAGATCATGGCCCACGAGGTCAACGAAGCGAACATCCGCAACCTCAATGCTAGTATTGGGCATCTCCTGCAAGAAGAGAATACCTTGTGGAAGAAGTGGCTCATGCTGAGGAAGACCACGGAAACCCACCACAACCTGACGAAGTAGAGCCTCCTCGACATGCTTGAGGAGGACGACCAGGAGACAGTGTAGGCGAGCTGAAGAAGCTGCAATGTAGAGACGCCCATCAAAGAAGATGAGACCGTTACGGAGACTCCATGCTAGAGCAACGTCGTCGGAGGAGATGCGCGCCGCGAGGAAGGACAACTCGACGTCGATGATGACATCATTGCATAGTATGTCGTAGAGACCCTCGTCACCGTGGAGGATGGAGAGGATGGTGGTGACGCGGCGTGGTTCTCCCATGATGGCCACTATCGCTTCCACAGGTGCGGGTGTTTTCCTTGGAGGAGAAGGGGACGGCGCCGACTGAGGGTGGAGCAAGAGGACATGATGACCTCCATCGAAGAAGGACATGCTCAAGGTGGTGAAGTCCATCATGATTGGTCCTAAGGAGGCCAACCACGGTGTCATGAGGACGAGGACGACACCATCAGGCAAGTCCACGGTGTGGACATCAATGATGAAGGTGTCACATCCGATGACGAGCGGTAGCTGACGGCAGACATTGCGGCTCGTCATCCTATCTCCTGAAGTGAGGGTGAGAACAAGCAAAGCGCAACGAAGGGGGAGCTTCATGTCATTGGTGATGGTGAGGTCGATGAAGCAGTGAGTAGCGCCAGAGTCGATGAGGATGCAAAGCTCGGTGCTGAAGACGCGGCCTGAGAAGCGGAGAGTGTGCCCCTAGAGCCAAGGAGCACCATCAAGGTGTTGTCGTCAGAGATGTCGATGTCGATGAGGTCGCTAAGCATCTCAATGTAGAAGAGGTTCTTACACTTGTGACCCCTAGAAAACTGCTCATCGCAGTTGAAACAGAGGTTCAAGCGACAATGTTCCGCCATCTCCTCGGCAGTGAGACGCTTGAAGGGCCGGTTGCATGGGGTTGCCGTCGGAGTACTAGATGAAGCGATGACCAGAGCAGCTAGGATGCCTGGCTTGGCAGAAGGGCGAGGAACAACAAGGTAAGCACGTGAAGTAGAACTGTTCTTTTTAGATACCTAGGCCGAGTACTCCGCTGTAATCTAAGCCTTGCGTTTGTAAGCACGAGCCAGGCTCATGGCTTCCTCCATGTCAACTGGCTTGTTGAGCTCAACCTTCGTCTTGAGGGGCTCAAGAAGACCGGCGGTGTAGATGTTGACTTGCTGAAGCTCCTGTAGGTACCCAACGCGAGCTACGAGCACCACGAAGTTCTCCGTGTAGTCATCCACCGTCGAAGTGTGCCGGAGAGTAGCGAGCTCACCTAAATGGTTGGCGCATGTCAAGGACCCGAATCTCTCATTCACCAGGCGCACGAAGAGGCTCCAGGAGGTGATGGTGCCGTTCTTAGTGCGGCGCATGTACCACTGCTGGGCTGCCCCCGTTAAGAGGTAGGAAGCGTACCACACTTGCTCCGCCGGCTTGATCTTCTGGCCCTGAAAAAATTGCTCGCAGCGGTTCAGCCAGGGCAGGGGGTCCTCCTTGCCGTCAAAGGTGGGGAAGGAGAGCTTGTGGTAGCGCGGAACAGCGAGGTTGACATTGGGTGCCGGGAGTGGTGTCTCCTCCTGCGGTGGTGGAGGAGGGGTGCCGCTCATGGCAGCGTGTACCATGCTCTCAAGATCTTTGTCGGTGGAGGGCTTGCCATAGACGTCCTCGATGGCCTTCCTTGCGGCAGCGAGGGCTGCCGCCCGGCGAGCAGCTTCTTCCTTCTCGCGAAGCTTGGCCTTGATCGTCGGGTTGTCGGTGAGGGCCTCGATGGCAGCAAGGGCCTCGACAGCGCGATCCATGGTGGAGATGCAATGCCTGGTCATCATCTCGAAGCCCTTGGCGAAGTCCTTGAAGAAGCCGTAGAAGGTCGGCACATCCGGAACTGTGTCTGGAAGCTTGGGCGTGGCAGGGATCATAGCAGGGGATGATGAGGAAGACATGGTGGTGGCGGCAAGGATCGGAGTGGCCTTTGTATACCAAGTGTTATATGCAAACTTGGGAGAGGGAAGGGAGGAGGAGGCCGGGACCCGGCTGGTCGACAGCGGCGGTGTGAGGAGGTGGTGGCGGCGGCTAGGGCAGGGAGGAGGGGCGTGAGAGGAGGGGGAGGCGCAGGCAGGAGAGTAGAGATGGGAAAATCCCTTCTAATTTCTTGGAGAGATCAATTACAATTGCCTATATATATATGAGGGACTTTTCTTAAGTTGCAAGCAAACCTAATATAGAAACCTAATCAAATTGCTATCTTATCTTTCCTAATTATTCAAACTTCCTAATTAATCTCTCCTTTTTAAATAAAACCTATCTCTAGCCACTTTTGGAAAGGGGAGCAGGGCTGCTCCCCCCTAGCGTGCCGGCCCTGCCGGCCACAGATTGGACGCGCCGGCCTGCTGCCTCTGGGCTGGCCTGCCCATAACATTATGACACAGTGGAGGTACTGAAGCAGATACGCATATAAATGTAGTATCACTTTTTATATGGAGTTGGAATTTTACTCATTTTATAATACATAAGTGTGCAGAAATGGAGGCCATAGAGCTAATACAAAATGATTTCTTGCTTTAAGATGTTATTTGGACCATTTGAATAACGAGAAAGGATTATTTGTTTCAAAACAAATTGTTCTGTCGCATGTTGCTGTTATTTCGATATTCTTATTTTCCACTCAGCAGTGGAAGGTGCTAAGCAAAGTTGATGATCTAGCAAGTTCCAAGTGACGGTGAAATAACTTCAAGTGGAAAGCCAGTAGAATTGCACCCAGATTATGTGTAAAGAACATGGTCTTGGTTCATGAAGTGGTAGTTGTTTCTTTTGGTAATAAAACTGGTCCAAGAAGCAAAGGCCATATTTCTTTAGAAGAAAACTTTGGCGGACACGATTCACATCTTAGGTCTTTTAGAGTGGCATGTTGCATCAAATAGCCAAACTCAAGAGGCCTTATGGCACTATGTAATACCAGCAACTTCCCTCTTGGACATCCTAGCTAGACTAATCATGTCAAATCACCTCTGATCAACTTAGGCTAATCAGACCGAAAGAACACCTGTTCTCCGACCCTTACCACCCAGACTCCTATCACATCATTCAGAAATCAGAATTCATTTATAATTCAATTACCTTTCTCCTGTGAAAACAAATATAATAATTCAGTTACCAGGTGTGGATGTGTGTTCTGTACTTTCTTCTTCTATTAATGAAATGAGTCACAACTCTCCTGCGAGAAAAAATATAATACAATTATCTTTCTCATGTGAAATTAATGAGCAAAACAATGAACATAATAAGCAGCTCTTGCCAAGAAAGACCTTAAATCAGTAACGATGCTATTCTTCCTCTTCATGTTTCACACTAAAATTACCTATGTAAATACAAGTCACATGATGAGTCATACAGAAATTTTCTATCTAAATTACTTATGTAAATACAGTAATACATGTTGCGCGATGATAGGATTTAATTTTAGAACTGAAAATTTACTATCTAAGTTAAACCAATTTCTAAATTCACCAATTGGGTGCTTACCAGTCACAGAGATGGGCCTGAGCGGCGGCGTGCGTTGTGGTGTGCTGGCCGGCTAGGCTCCCTCGGCGCCGTGGCCTGCATCAGTGCGGCGGCGCTCAGCTCGGTAGAGCAAAGATGCGGCGGCAGCGAGATTGCGAGTCAGCGAGAGCAGGCCGGGGCTCAAGACGCGCCGGCGGAACGTGGTCACACGAGAAGAGCAGGGGCTAGGGGCGGGCGGTCCGGCAGTGGCTCGCGCACACGACGGCGAAGGGCGACGAGCGAGGAGCAAGAAGCGATGGAGGAGCAGGCAGTTGGCGTCGGGCGGCGGCGCTGGTAGGGGAGTTTGGAGAATTGGTATTTTGACCAAATGGGCCAAGTTCTCTACTGGGCCGAACGGGTTTAGGGGAATTGGACCAAAAATTGACAAAACATGTTTTTCTTTTGTTCGATTTACAGGGTAGCCTGTTTCTTTTTTCTTTTTTTGCTACACATATGTAAGATATGCTATATATACTTTTTTGTCTAAAATAATCTATATTCAACTGAATACAGTTGAATCATGGTGGGCCCACCCCTACCGTCACATCTTCGGCCGAATTTTGTCTCGATCTCCCCAACCCCCTCCGCTGGAGCACACCCTCCCTCCCCCGCTCCGCTGGCCATCGCCTCACCCCGTTGGAGCACCCGAATCCATGGAGATGGAGAGCTCCGCGGGGGTACAACCCTAACCTCCCCGACCCACTCCACCGTGTCACCTGCACCCTGTCTCCCTACCTACAAGCCCGCTCCTCCGCACTCGCATTGTAGCCCTCGGATTTGGATCTTTCTTCCTCAATGTTGACCTCCACATTTCCTCTGATTCATGCTGCCACGGTGAGCTCTCATCCAATTCCTCTTGTCGAAGACCTCCCCTCCCTCCTACGCTTTGTATTGACCCTCTTCAGCTCTAGCTCTGGCAGCCATTCGACCGGACCACGACCCTTCACTGTCGCTTGTCGCCTCGGTCTATCGTTGTCGTCTTTTTTTAGTTGTGCTGCCCGTCTAGTCACCTTCCCCGCTCTCATTCACGCGCCGCCATGGGCTGGCGGCTGGAGAAGGTCGTGGCGGCGAGGAAGGTTTAGCAGCCGAGTGCGACGGCGGCGGCTACACATGGGCACAGGCGAGGTTGCACAAGGGAGGAAGAAGACTAGGGGCACTGATGTCATTTTAAAAAATTTCTCTCCCCTCTCACATCTAAAAATGATATTTTAATGGAGACGGTGTGCTACAGCTAAATTTCACGTTTTTGTAGTATGTCCGAGCTAAATACGATTTTTGCAGTGTGCTACGGCTGAATCCACATCTTTGTAGTATCCTACAGATAATTTTCCGAAGAAGAAATGAAGGAACATGATCTCCATCTACAAAAGTAGTGAGAACGGGGTGCAATTTTCAGAAAAAAAATTGAGTTGATAATATGATAATTGTTCCTAATGTGCTGTGCGACCATACATTGAATTTAGCTACGAGCACCAAGAACTTGTTGGTCCTTGACCAAAAAAAATGCTTCTGATCAAAAAATTAATCTAGAACTGCTAGAGAAGCAAACTATTCAACATCTATATGGCTAACAAAGATGCCAAAGTGAGCTGATTAAGTTTGTAAACCATCACCAACAGTAAGGACTGAGTAACCTAAGTTGGCTTTCCTGGAGATCGGCACTTCTCATTATCTTTGTTGAGCAGCATGCATAAGCATAATAATGTAACATCCTGGAGAAAGCATCCATTTATAGGGGAGGAAACAGTAGTTTTCTGATCATCTTCAATATAAAGATCGTCTGAAGTTTCAAATATTAGACATAAAACAATATCAAACAGCGAAAACATGAATACTCCCACGATCAGCTTGGCACATCTTATACAAGTTCATCAATAAACAATTTAGCAAAAGACGTGGGAAGAATAGAACGGATCTAAATCATCCCAAGCTCACACACAAAATTCAGAGATGTCAAAATAATGAGGAACGTAAAAATCCTTGACTTCTTTTATTAGACTGACAGTCATAATACTTAAGATGATTCTATTAACAACGATTCAGTACAACAAAGAAAGCATAAAATCAGTTTTCCCAGCATATTCTACTTCTAGTACCTAGAACAGGGAGGGTCGGATCCAAATAGGAGATGGCCAATTCAACCAAGGATAAATAACTGGCGAGACATCAACAAGCCTTGGCATGCTTTGATCGGCAATGCTCCAAATACCAATTTCTCGTAGGTTGTACCTCAACATACTAACATACTCCTCACAGTCGTCGGTTACGTAAGCATAATTGGGCTTCAGCCCAGGAAAATCCTTAACCGAAAGGCACAAGGCTGCATTGAAACCAAGGAATAATGCATGGCCCGGCAAGCTATCAATCATCTCCACCCTTTGGTGCTGGAGGTCAACATTGTAAAGCTGCAGATCTAAAGTTTTGAGCTCCAAATGCGGGTTCTGAATGTCATCATCGTCCACATAGTCGGGTGAAAGCTCCACTGGAGTCAATGAGTCAATGTGCTTCCTCAACCTCCAAACTTGCAACATGTCACCGGATGGTGTCTGTACGAGGTACTTCTTTAAGTAGACAGATTTGGGCACACTGCCAAGGACCTGACGGGCCACAGGCAAAGGACCGTTCAGGTCCAAGCTGCACATGGCCGCATTGAATTGGAGAAGGTAGAACAAGTCGTCGAAGGCGTTGTACATGGTGTCACGGTAGCCGTACCTCCACGGGAGACCAGTATCCTTGCCCGCCGCAACCCACGGCCACCGCTCGTCGCCAAGCCTGGCGAAGGACACCTCCCCCTGCGGCATGTGCAGGATCAGGACGGTGCAGTCGCGCCCGGCGGCCGGACTGGCCGAGAGCACGACACGGTACTGGTAGTACATGAACTCGTGCGCGCGGTGGGGCTCCAGGTCGGTCGGCTCCGTGTTGACCACGAACTGGCGCGTATCGAAATTGTACGCCCGGATGTTCTCAAAGACGTTGTACATGGGGGCGCCACGCTCGTCGGTGAAGCTCTCGACATGGTGGAGCGTGGTGATGAGCGGGAGCGCGACCTCGGCGTCAGTGACGGGGTTGAGGAGGAGCAGTTTCGAGGCCTCGTCGGCGGTGACCAGCCAGCCGTGGCCGGAGCCGAGGAGGGGGCGGCGCGCAAGCCGGGCCCGCGGGAAGGGGATCCGGAGCGCGGCGCAGGTGGCGGCGCAGTGGAGCGCGGCGACATCGGGGCCGGCGGCGTCGCTCGCGTAGAGAAGGCATGGCGGCTGCCGCGGCGACGGGAGGCGGTGGCGGCGGAAGGCGTCGTACGCCGCGCGCCAGGACGCGCAGACGGCGCCGGAGTGGACCGCGTCGGCAACGTGCATCCCCCTCAGGACGATCAGCAGCAACCCGGATTTTCTAGGGTGGAGGGGGGAGCTACCTCCCCTTAGGGCTCGTTTGGAAACTCAAATCCCCGCAGGGATCCCTGCCTAATCCCGGGGAAAACGGTCCATAAGGAAAGCAGTCCGGGGAAGTCCATCGCGGCCTTTGGGAACACATAATCGCGGAAAGGCCTACCCCGGATTCAGCCCTTTTCCTCGGGAAGAAAATAATCGCCTGCGGAGGCAGGAAAGGAAATCCTCCGCCTCTTGACGCCGCCGCCTCCGCTTTTCCCCGACCCGAGTGCCTCGCGCCGCCGCCGCATCCTTTCTCCCCGACCGCCTCTCCTCTCCTCTCCAGCGACCTCGCCGCCTCTCCTCTCCTCTCCACCGCCGCCTCTCCTCTCCCGCGCTTGTCCTGCATTCGCATCTCCTCTCCCCGACTCACTACGTTGCCGCCTTCCGTTCAAGGAGCCACCGCCGCCGGCCACGACTTGGCCGCCTTCCATGAGATGCACGACGTGCGAAGCCGGTCGGCTCTATCTCGACTAATGGCTTGAATCCCGTACTGCATCCCCTCATTTTCTCGGTGCCGCCCCATCTCTTCCTCCTCCTAGATGTGGTCGGCAGCTCGGCCACCTCGCCGTCCAACCGAGAGGGCTCGTCCGTGCTGGCTCTGGTGGATACTTGATGCGTAGCCTCCCTGCTACGCATATCATCTGATTTTCCAAAAGCATAGCTAGAAAGGGAGGATATTTTCTGCTTTGTGCATATCATCTGATTTCAAGACATGCTTTTGTTTTTATGCCCAAGAGTTCATTTGACTGTTTTATGCAGTCACGGATTGTTGAACTTTGAGACCCTATAGCTTATGATCTGCTAACTGTTATCTCACTTCAAACTGAAAGATATTATCTCTTGGTGATACAGTGGCAGTAGATCATAGTGTGTAGATCATTCGAACTAAAACGACCTGTCAATAATATCACAAGACCAAATGCTTGGGCATTGATGTTGCAAAGGGAAACCATTTCAACCAGTTTATTCTCTATAGATTATGTGTTGCCATCTTATTTGTGGATAAAATCTGACCATGTATGGCCTGTTGTTTTGTGTGCGATCTATGCATGCTGTCTTTATTGCTAGCATTGTCCTTTTAAATCACTCGCATTTGTAGTTATAACTTTGAAGTTTTATTCTACTGTTGAAATGTAACCGGCATTGGTTAACATCTACTGTCCTTTGAAATAGCTGGCATTTGCAGATGTGGAGCAAGGGAAGCAAAAGGAGAAGATGAGCAGCTACAGAGCAAAAGGACAGGGTGATGTATTCTCTGGTCATAAACCTCCCTTGTTGCTATCTAAGTTATACTCTATTTTCTGATCCCACACAGTTACATAGTTCATAAACTGTCTTCACACACTTGAGGCCACCAAGAAGTTCGGACCAAGAAGCAAAGAAGGACCCCAACTGATCCTCATCCTCATCAGGGTACGTGGATCACTTTAATTTCAACTGCACGCATTGTATGCTTCATTCTTGCTAACAATTCGTAGTATACTACTACAATGTCTAGCTAACAATTTGTAATATATATCACTATAATTCAGCTGCTCACCTATGTGTTAAAATCATATTAGCTGATAAAAAGATTGTGCTTTGTTATGCGCCTGTTGCAATTTGGTCTCTGCAAGCAACATTGTATTCTTAACTAGTTTATGGGTCTCTATATTTCCATATTAATGTTGGGCTTAAGCAATGCTGTGTACTGCCTTTATATGCTTGTGCTGACCAGTTTGGCTTAACAAATGCATTGGGTCATCCATTCTTTGATGCCAGTGTAGCTTATTTTGTATATATGTAATTGTAATTCCTTTAAATAGTTATCTTTATGCATGTCTGGATTAGTTAGGTTGCAAATATGTTGCCAATTAAACTCATGTGTTGTGAATTCTTGGAGTCCTAATTGTTGATTCCTTACATTGACTCAAAATTCTGGTATATTACATTTAACTCAATACATTTGTGATTACACACATGATTCGTTAAGATATCCATGATTACGCACATGTAGTTAGGCAACTGATGGAAATGATTTTGTCGCAGGGAGACAATTGTTGGATCTCTATCTGACCAAGCAGTTGCAATTCAGTAGGAGCTTTGACCAAGCTGTTGCAATTCATTAGGAAGACAATTCTTGTTTTTTGTTGGCAACCTGTTGAGCTTTGGATCGTTCATTGAGCACTCTCCTATAACTTAAAAAGTAGTTGTTCAGAAATTATTTTATAAGCTTGCATATCTACTTTGTGATTGTGTTGTCATTCACCTTGTATGCCTACTTGAGCTTTGGAATGTTTATTAGCTTGTTAAAATGACTCATGTAATGGTGGATTGTTTATTTGCTTGTCAAAGTGACATGTACTGGTGAAACTGAATATATGCTTGACAAAATGACACAGGTGTTAACACATTTATTCTGGTTTTTATGATTTTTTAAAGTATTTAATGTATTTTCCTGAATTTTCAAAGCACTTTTCCATTTGTTTGATTTTTCTGGTATTTTTTTGAATTTCCTAAGTTTATCCCTGGGTCCAGATTCCCTCTGCTCCCACAGTCTATCAGGGACGGACCACCCACAGGGGAGGGCGTGCCCGGGGGTGAGAGCATGCAGGGATTTCCGTGTGCGGGAACCCGCACCCTGGGTTGGATCCCGGTCCAATCCCGAGGAAGCCCGCCCACCCAGGAAACAGTCCGGGGATTTCCCCAGTGGCCTTTGGAAGCCCATCGGGAGGGGAACACGTGCCCCGGGTTAGGCCTATTTCTCGGGGAAGAAAATAATTGCCTCAGATCTCAGGGAAACGAAACTCTTGTGGCTCGCTCCCTCGCTCGACTTCTCTCTCTCGAATCAGCGCCGCCTCCCTCGCCAGATCTCGCACCGCCACCGTGTCTCGTCTCCCGGCCGAGCGACACCGACGCCTCTCCTCCCCCAACCAAGCAATGCCGCCGCTGACCTCGCGACGCCGTAACCGCCTCTCCCCTGATCTCCCAACGCCGCCGCGTGCTCTCCTTGTCCGATCTTGCATCCCTGCCGCCTGACCTCCCCCGACCGAGTGACACCGCCATCTCCTCTCCCTCGACCTCACGACGACGCCGCCGCCTCCTCCCCCTTGACTAAGCGACGCCGCCTCCACCTCTCCTCAGCAGATCTTGCGACGCTGCCGCCTCCTCTCCCCCGATGAGAAAGCCGCCTCGATGATGCCGGACGCCTCCGAGCTGCACCTGCTCGGGCCACATCGACGGTGCGTTGAGTCTCTCTCTCTCACTCTCTCTCTCTCATCGGTAGGGTAGCTGTGTAATAGCAGAATTGATAACCACAAATCATCGTGTATGTAATGATCACTGTGTGGAGCAAAGTGATATTTTGTTCCTACTGTATGTTTGATTGCTTGAACTGAAGAACATAGTAGTACAGAACGGAAGAGCACTTACTCCTTTTTGGCACTCCATTCAACTCTTGCTGATGCCACATAATGTTGTCAGGTTGAGTGATTGATATGCTGAATAGAGCCCTCATGTTTTGACTGGGCAATCTTCTTGCTACTGATGCACAAATTTACATTGTGATATCTGGTCTTAGTGTGCACTGTCCATTATAGGAGCAAAACCTTTGTGAACTTCAGTTCAAGTTACTGATATATTCCTTTATAGGAAATGTTATGTTTTTTCCTTCTTGTGTTGGTAACAAGCAAACGCTTATCATGCGTAGTAGCTCCTACACTTGATCCTTGTAGTGATTTGGCTGTCAGTTTAGCTAATATCCTGTTTGTTATATATACTTGTCTGTTAATTTAGTCTACTGAATCAATGCTACTACATACCTGTATTAGTTTAATATCATGTTTAACTAATGCATTGTTTGAAATATTTCAAGTGGTTAGTGGCTCTGTATTTCTAGTGTCTTACTTCGAGATGTATTTCTTGTTAGCATGACAGGATTGATCTTCTTCTTTTTTTTCCAGTTCCTGAGTTGCTAATTATGCATAACAATAGTTTCTGTTGTGTATAGTTCCATTCTTCCAAAAAGTTAGAACTATAGTATGTACAGTAAAATAAAAATTATAATTATTATCTTTCTCTGCTTATGCAGGTACTTGCCTGAATTATAGATAGCTATCTTCTTCTTCCTGTTGACTGCCCCATAATCACAAGAAGGCACAATCGGAGAAGACAGTGGAGGCTTTGCTAGAGAAGAATGTTCGTGAGGAAGAGTATTCTGTTAAAAAGTGTCTTGACATCATTGATGGCATGAGTGAGTTGACAGATGAAGAACACGCTATTGCAGCAGAAATTTTTGAAAAAGACATCAACAGAGAGGTGTTTATGAATCTGAACAATCTCAATGTGCGACTCATTTGGCTCCGTAGGAAGATTCAGTATGTCCTGCTCCTCTCTCTCTCTCTCTCTCTCTCTCTCTCTCTCTCTCTCTCTCTCTCTCTCTAAAAATAGTTCTGCATGTGAATATGCAAATATGCAGGAAGATTTGATCTTCTTGAGACGAGGAAAACATGTGTTGCATTCCTCTTCAGTTTTGTCAGTAAGTACTTTTAGTTTTTCACAACCTCTATTGTATCTGGACTATGAATTCTGGTTCATCTTCTAGCTATGTTGATGTAACAAACTGTAGTAGCTTAAGGTAATTATTGTGTGTGATCTGTCCATGTTCTTCTATGGTTGAATGTAATCAAAATATCCAATAAAGTGTACCTTGGCTTCCTTTTTTTCCTTCCCTGAAAATGTAGTTCAAGCTGAATTATCTATGTGGTTGGTATGCAGTTTCATACTTCACCAGAAAAAAATATCCATTAAGTAAAATATATATGTCTATTTTCTGAATGATTTGTGCTGATTTGCAACAAGAAATGTAGAGAGAACATGATAAGTTTTGCTATTTTCAGAATTTCTTTAATATATTTGTAGCTTAAATATGCCTCTAATATATTGTAGTAGCTTTAGGTAATTGTTGTGTGTGATGTACCCATGTTCTTCTACCATTGAATGTAATCAAAATATCTTTTGATAAACATGTTCTGTTGTTGTCTAATATGCCTCTAATATTCTGTCTTTTGCTAACTTTATGTTCACTTTTAGGTGAAGGGAAATTCAAACGGAAGGTTATGTCAGCTATCCCTCATTTCTTCATTTCTTGTAGATGTAACTTGTGTGCCAGCTTATTACTGGAGTATGACCCAAGTCAGTTCTGTAGATGTTACTTCAGTTCTGTACCAGGAGTTACTAGAGTGAACCCAAGTCCTAAATAAGTTATAACTTGACATTAGTGGATATTGCCTATGATGTAATAAAATCTGGACACTTTTTGATTTATTTCAGAATTTTTGATGTAATCAGTGGCAACCTGCTCAGCATATTCACCACCATGCCAATAATTTCTTGTGCAAGTTACTGGAGTATGAATTTTGACTATGGTGTATTATATTTTCATGTTGTAATATCATTTTGAAACCTGTAAATGATGTATATAATTGATTATAGTGCCTACAAATCTGGGCACCTTTTGATTTATTTCGGAATTTTTGATGTATTTTTATGGATTTTTTTATTCTTCCAGGTTTTTTTGTTAAATTACTCACAAACGTAGGAATTTTTATTTGTTTCTGAATTTTCGAAGAACTTTTTTATGAATATTGACTCCAGCATTTTTCTGTAATTTATTTATATAAATCTGAGCATTTTTTATTTATTTCTAAATTTTTGAAGCATTTTATTGGGTTGATTTTCTAATTCCAGCATTTAAAACTTTCTCTGATAAAATCCCTCTGTTTCCAAACAGCAGCAGGGTAACCGACCCCTGCTGCGGGGGAGCGCACTCTCTGGGTTGCCCGTCCCTGTCTGTCAAAGTGGGCCTTAATCGGAAGGCTGTGGGAGCGAGCAGGTGCATGGAGATTATGAAAGTGAATCCAGCGTGGAGGGGTGCCAGAACATGCCAGCGTGGATTGTGGACGCCGACGGAAAATTAAGCGTTCAAGCTAATTTTCGGGGCACTCTGCCAGATGAAAGTGGGTGGTCAGAGACATTTAATTCGACCGCGACTCCACCACTGGCCGACTACGAACTGGAAGGTGGCCATCTTTCTGTCTTTTATGCATCTGCTGGATACAATACAAAGCAAACAAAAATGAATTCCAAAATAAAAAAAATGCAATTACAGAATTGTATCTTAGTCTTAGATATTGTAGATTTCAACAATATGCCATACATATATAGTTATTTCTAGATTTAATTTTTAGATTCGAGTTACAGACTAAATTCATGAAACGTGAAAACAAAAATGAAATGAGAATAGCTGCAAGCCTGCAATGGGCCTTGGATTTAAATAAAGTTTGACCAATATTCTGTAACAGCATATATGTAGAAAAAGATTGGTCAAAGAAGATTTAAATATTCTGTAAGAGGCTGTCCTTGAATTTTAAAAAAAAGCATGCACTTCACATTGGATTCCAAATTCATAACTATATTTTCAGAAATATCTAAAATATTTTAGAATCAACAAGTATGATTTTAAATATCTCAAGATCATTTTTCTGTTCATGTTTTAAAACAACAAAAATTCTTTATTTCTTGCAATTTTGGGATTTGGACATATTATTTCATCATGTAAAACAGGATTGATAGACAAACAATGGAGTAGTACTATTTATGGCATGCAACGTAGTAGTAGAAAATTTGATCGGATTGTTATAAAGCATAGCTGGGCCCAACAGCAACCTGCCAAGCCTGACCGTGAATGAATTCACTGCTTCATTCATTCGTCAATTGCTGCACAAACAGTAGCCTCGTCTTATGCGCTTTGACTCCTGCTAATTCGTAGTACATGTCAGCGTATTATATGCACTAATGACTTTGTTTACTAGATAAACGATTCCACGTTGGCACCTGTGGTACGAATCGTGAAGCCATGGGTGCCGTACGATTAGGGGCGGTAGCTCCCGCCGTGGTTAGAAACTTATTTTCGTGATCAGCAGCATGTCCTCTGGCAACTGCGACCAGTCGCGGACGGTGCTGGAGTCCTTCGACGCTTAGAACCCTAGAGAGAAATTCCCACCGAACCAAGCACGCACTCTGGTCCAGGCCGAGAGGAGTCTCCCCCCGCGATGGGCTCATTTGCCGGCGAGTGCACAGTCTAGGAAGAAAATATGGGAAAGTTTTGTCAAAAATATTATTATTTTTTTCAATCGGCTCAAAATAGTTGAGATTGATAAAATTGTATCATAACTAACTTCAACCAAATAATTTCAATCATTTTGTGTATGCGCAACTTTTTTTTTTGAGAAATTCAAGAAGAGAGTATCCCACCTTTTTATTTATTTCAAGGGCACACATATGAGCAGGGTGTTATATGTGGTGTGATGGTTATAAAAAGGTTTGAAAAAGAAATGAAACATCAACACACAAACCTCTTCTACACATACGCCACACCGATAGATAGTCATGAAGCGTCAAAACATGCTCCCGCTAAACAGAAATAATCTAGATGATCACAATTGGTGTAGCATCGAATTGTGATCGACGCACGACAGTCATGAAGCTGAATGCCTTAGAAAACTCATCCAAGATCCAGTTAACTTGTTCTGACGCCTTTTAAGGAAAGAAAGGAGGACGAGGAGATCTAGAAGAGAGGACCATGGTCTCGTAACCCGGCATATGATGAGACATCAACCTCAGAGAATGAACATGACAACCGGATGAAGTCCTTAACAGAAGACATGTTCCATTACCTAGCCAAAATCACCGGTGATAGAAGCACGCCAGTACAATGAAAAGAAGAGACAACTAGGCTTACATCAAGCAGGGAGCTGATAATGTCGTAGAGATGAATCAAGTCGTATGACGGTGGAAGCACCTCTCCCAGTGCTATGTTGTTCGACACAAACAAGCATGTACCTTAGGCTCACACCAGGCGCTCCTCCTCAAAGACCAATTGCAAACACGAGGGGCGCTCTGATGGCCCTTCCACTTTATCACGGCACCACAACGCCACAAAGTGAGCCAGGCACCAAAAGCTTAGGTGCAACCACGTTGTCATCGTTGCTGTGATGCAAATCTACACACATGATGCCCAAAGCCACCACACGCTGTTAGAGCAGTGTAGCTTTTTCGCCCAACTTGCCCAGTCTCGTCATTCGAGCGCCAAACCTCCAATCGAGTCTCTAACCAGCTAGATCCGCCTCGAGAAGCATGGATCCAGCCAGCGGAGAGGTCGACCATGGCACACGGTGTGACTGTGGAATACTTACCTTACTGATATCTATAACTATGCTAAAGTCAGGGGACAATAGGATGGAAAAACCAACCAAGTTAGCTGGAAGATGACGCGAGAGTGATACGGTTGATGATGCATAAATTATGCGCTAACTATCATGTTCTATCTATATGAACAAGGATTTTTTGTGAAATCATGTCAATTTAATTTTCAAAAATAATCAAATGTAATAACAAGAAAAGGTTCTAGAATTTCTGAATTTAGTGTTTACTAATGACCCATGATTTTTTTTGGTTTATCAAAATTCTAGTCGGAACAATTTTTAGATGTACACATCAGACACTTAGCTTCACCCTCTTAGACGCTGTTTGTTTACGATTCTTTGTCACATTTAGATTATAAGCAAAGTAAGTATTTTCTTATTTCTTGCTTTTCGATTATTGTAGTTTAAAAACGATCAGCAAAAGCAAGAATAAACAGGATATTTAATGGGATTATCACTTATTTTTTCCGATAAGTTGCTTACAAGAAAAACAAACAGGGTCTTAATGTTTGACGAGAGAGAGAGAGAGAGAGAATAAAACAAGGTGAAACACTCGTCGTGGTGTGGTGCGTGGAGTCCGCGGCGCTCTCCGAGGCCGCATCACGGCCTTTGGTTCATTGAGCTGGCCGTGCTCGGTTCGGTCTGCATATGTTCAAGCAGGTGATGGCCTCTACGGCCGTGCTGCGCGTGACGACGCAGGCCTGCCATCTTGGGTCTGTCGAGCACAATGCGGCGGCGGCTCGCTTCCGCGACGGTATCTACGAAGCTCGAGCAAAATGAGATCTTCGAGGCGGCGGTCGCGAGCCTGCCCGCGGACACTTTGCTCAGGGCGCGTGGTCACCGCCAGTTCCTGTTTACGCGCGCGGCTCACTCTGCCCATTGCTCAGGCCACCAGTTATTGCTAAGCCGTTAAGGGACAAGACATACAGGCTGCACATTGAGGCGTCGGATTGGAGGACCGCAGAACAAGCCGTCCATGGCATCACCGTAGCATTGACGAGCGTTCCGCAGCTGGGAACGCGACCCCGCGCCGCTGCACTTGTTCCCGGTGAAGGTGAAGGGCAATGACGGGCAGGACACGCTCCAGGACTACTACATGGTGGGCGAGTACGACGACGCAGCGGACACGTTCGTGGCGGCTGCCGGAGAACGCCAGGTCCTTCTTCGACGCGCGCGCGGACCGGCCGAGTAAAAGCTGAAATTTTTGTCGGAACTTAGAGAGCCCTCCTCGCGAAACAGAGGAGCTCTGCTCTGCTCTGTTCTCGCTGTGGCAGCACTGCAGCAGTGAGTGACACTCTGTTTCAGAGCCGGGCCGGGATCTCGTCCTGCCGGTAGCAATCTCAATCTGGGCCAGGCCGAGATGTCTACCGTCAGTGGGCTCATCACCGAATCCGACTCTGTTCCCATTACAATCAGCGGCGTTAGACTGTCCGCACTCCTCATACTCTATTTCATCCTCTAAAAAAATATTATGTCCTAGTCATCAAGATTCTCTACTCTAAACTTATTTCTACCACACTCGTCATCTTCTATATCTCATACTCTATATCAATTATCATCTTCTCTCTCCTCTCTTTTTCTTTTTCTTTTATTTTTTTCTCCTTATCTCTTTCGTCCCCTACCCCCGAGAGCTCGACGCCCCATTCTTCGCCTCCAATCTCCGACTCACGTGCGCGTCCTCCAGCCTCCGCCGCCGCACGGGACGCTGCCGCCACCAGGCCCTCCACCTCCTCCGCGCCACCGATGCCGTCGGGCCTCTCCTCCTTCTCCGCCTCTGAGTCTCGGACTCGCTCGTCCTCTCCCTCCGCCATTGGACCTCTCCTCCTCTTGCCTCCGTGCGCAGATGCCGAGGCCCCTCCTCCACCCACACAGCGTGCAGCCGTCAGGACCCGCCTCGCCCACCGTCGCCGTGCCGGTCGTCCGCCACCCGCGACCTGTGCACTCTCTCCCCACGCGCGCCTCCACCGCCGCCTCCCCGTTCCCCCGCCCGGCCGTGATAGAGGCAGCCTACGGGCGCACCTCAGCTCCACCACCCCTCCTCCGGCCGGATCCCGCCGGATCCGGTGCGGGCCTCTCTTCCTCCGGCCGGATCTGACGGGTTTCAGCGTCGGGTCCGTCGCTCGAGCTCACCGTGCTCCCTCCCCTTGACGGCGCGGTGGAGCATCAGCGGCCGGAAGCAGTTGGGATGGGTGCTCCCCGATGGTGCCTGCCTCCCTTCTCTTCCCCGCGACGTGCGAGAGGGCAATGGTTGGAAGAGGGGCCCGCGGCTACACACGTGGAGGAGATAGCGGACGTCCTGGGAAGCGCCAGATTTGGCGAGCGGGCGCGCGTTCGGAACCTGTGGCATAAGCTTTACAGTACCCCGGTGCGGGGTGTTTTCCGCTATCGTGGTACTGCAGGGTCAGTACCCCGGTGCGGAGTCTTACATAACTCTCCGCCGGCGAGCTCAGATTTCGACAGGACCAAAATCCCCCGATTCCCCTCTGCTTGCCTAGGTTTTTCCACAAATCGCCGTCGCCGCCGCTGCCGGCGTCCATGGAGGCGGCCGTCTACCCGGATTGGTCTGGCCTCCCCGAGGACTTGGTGGCGTCGGTGATGCGCCTCCTTAACATTCCCGATATGTTCGACGCGGGGGGCGTCTGCACATCCTGGTACGCCGCCTACTCCGCCGTCCGGAGCGTCCGCATCCCAATCAAGGACACGTCCCCGTGTCTGCTCTACTCATGTGCCGGCGATGACGCCGACACTGCCTCCATCTAACCCCTCCTCCGGCGCGGCCTTCAAGGTCCGCCTGCCAGGGCCGGCGTTCCGCAGCAGCTACGTGTTCGGCTCGGGCCACGGCTGGATCGTCGCCGCCGATGAGGAGTCCAACTTGCAGGCGCTCAACCCGCTCACCGGCGCCCAGGTCGACTTCCCGCCTGTGACGGGGCTCTACCACGTCGAGAGCTGCTCCGACGACCAGGGCCGCTCCGCCTACAACCTCCGCGACGACGTCATGGCACCGGGCGCCAGGGACGTCTACACCCCGCTCGAGCTGCGGCTTTACCTCTACCACCGGGTGTACCTCTCCTGCAGCCCTTCCGCCGGAGCTGAGTGCATCGTCCTACTTCTGCACAAGCACAACGGAGAGATGTCCTTCGCCCGTGTTGGGGATGACATGTGGACTCGAATTTCATGAAAGGAACCAAACCAGAGGTTCCCCTGGTACGATGGCTGCCGAGCAGCAGCGTACAGCAAGAATGATGGTTTATTTTATGTTTTGTTCTCAGATGATTCTGTATTTACGTTGGATCTCAACGGGCCTTCGCCGGTGGAAAGGAAGATCATACAGGGAGCTGCACGTCTTGAGACTTCTGCTAAATCTATTGTCTTGACCCCATGGGGCGATATCTTCCAGGTACATAGATATATGGAATTACACTGGCCTCCTGTACAAGTTACGGCTGAGCATGCGCAAGAGATCATTAATCCATGCTCTGAGTCGTACACGTTTGAAATTAAGCTCTACCAGGTTGATATCCGTGATCAAAAGCTAGTAAAGATAAACTGCTCAGACTTGAAAGAGCATGCTCTTTTTCTCGGTTTCAATTCTACCTTGCTCATTCCGACAAAGGACTTTCCAATGTTGAAGCTGAACTGTGGATATCTGACAGATAACAATTGGGAGCAAATATGTATCAATATGTATGGTTGCCGTGAGGTGGGCATCTGGAATTTTGTAACTGATATGCTAGAGAGTATTGGACATGTGAAGTCATCTCACCCGTGGCTCAATTGGCCACCTCCAATTTGGATCACACCATCCCTCTCTTAATATGGTGTAGATGCATGGGAAGAACTTTCTTGATTGAGAAAAATAAATGGAGGAATCTCAAAGTGGAGCAGACAGGTGTCATGTTTTTTTTTTCTTTTTTTGGTTCTGTTGTAGCCTTCTGCTCGAACCAAAAGTTCTTTCAATCAGTAATTTAGCTTCACACATCTATAGTTATTGCTGTTTTCAAACATAGTAAGTTACTTGTAATTGCAATATCTCTTGGCCACATTGTTGACAATTATGTTGTAACATTTATCCTTGAAAATGGAATATTTTCTTATGGAAGGGAATGTCTCTTTTGAACAAATTAAATAAATATTTGGAATTTCATCTTGAAGATAGATGGCACTTCACGAATTGGCTAACAAGAGTTCCAGTTGTATCCTCATTTCCACTAGCGTGGCACACCTGTGGTCTTCCCCAACCCTCGTCTAGCATTGCACCATCAAAACAGGCAGGGAGACAAAGAATCAACTGAGGGAAGCGGCTGCACAGCAGGAAATGAAAGGTTGGCGTGTTTCTATCTTTTGTTTGATTTGTTTATTGGAAATCTGGATCTATCAGTAAGGTAAGTTTGGGCCCTTTTTCCTTTAAAGTTATTTTCTTAGTAAATCTTATTTAATGCAGTAGGAACTCATGTGAGCTGAAGGGTTAATTAACGCTGTGGAAGTTGTCGATTCAAATTTATTGTTTTTTTGGGGGTTTGTGTGATCAGCCATAGCAGAGGAATTTGAGATCAAAATGAGTTTGTCAAGAATGTGAGATTATTGTAGGGTAAATCATATCTTATATCTTCTTTTGCTGATGTTAGTTTGTTTAACAGTAGGACGGATGTGTAAAGGTCATCCAAATTTCCATAATAAGTCAATTAAATTGTGTTATTGTCTTAGTGCATAAAGGAGAATCTACCAAAAAATTGTAGCATAGGCTACATATAAAGGAGAATCTACCAAAAAAGTGTCATAGATAAAGCTTTAGTTCTACTTTGGTGACGTAATGGTGAAATAGATAACGTGTAGTGGCCATCATTTGGGTTTCAGGTCCCTAGTTGTGGGTAATAGATGCAGTTTTGCAACTGTGGAAGTTTGTGGGTGTGAGTTTTATTTTTAGTTGTAGGTTTAGTCTTAGGCTTTCTAAATCGATCCAAAACCTGGTCATTTTCCACCCCTCACCTCTAGTGGCTCATTCTCATGCATTGCAATCTTATAAACAAAATTGACCAGAGGTCCCTAGTTGTGGGTAATGGATGCAGTTTTGCAACTGTGGAAGTTTGTGGGTGTGAGTTTTATTTTTAGTTGTAGGTTTAGTCTTAGAGCATCTTCAACCATTATCTAAATGAGGTTGCTAAACCAAAATTTAGAAAGTAATTAAAAAACAAACCTCCAACCGTTCTCTAAATAAGGTTCCTAAACATAGCAACTCCCAAAACAAGATCTATAACTCTCTATATTTAGCAACTCAATTGGAACTCCCTAAAGGTAGATTATTATAGTTTTTTTTATTTCCAATAGATTATTGCACCACATGTGATATGATTTTAATTTATAGGAAATAAATTATTGGAAGTTGTTGGAGGATGTGACCTTTTTTTTACTCTCAATAAATTTAGAAATCTCCTAAATCTTATGTTTAGGGAGTAATTTTTTACATAATGATTGGAGATGCTCTTAGGCTTTCTAAATCGATCCAAAACTTGGTCATTTTCCACCCCTCACCTCTAGTGGCTCACTCTCATGCATTGCAAGCTTATAAACAAAATTGACCAGAGGGAGTAGTCCGCAGTCTGCGGCTCTGCACACATCGACCCGCCGAAACATTTGATATTCTGCACTGCTGCCACCCTATCATGTCACTGGCGCTGTTTAACCCCTCGTGTGTGTGGCCAGAGGCGTGGTGCCAACTTTCTCCATATTCCATTCAAGGAGACGGCGCGGCCTCTCCAACATCCAATGATAACGGCAGACCCCTCATGTGTGCAGAGAAGGGCAGAATGTCCCCCTCGATTGCGGTGAGGTTCTTGTGTTTGCCTTCTTATCATGTTTATTTTTTTTCCCGATATATCTTGGTGTAGATCCAGTGTTCTTTCATTTGCTTCCAGATTTTGCTTCATGGATTCAAGTGCTTCGGGTTCTGGTACTGCTCATCTCGATTGGAGACGATTGGTTATGGTTTCTTGCAATCCTTGGATTCTGTGTGTGCCAGTCTGCAGCCACTGTCGATCTGGCCTGGTTAGTGGCCTTCAATTAGACGTCAAACCAAGGGTAAAATTGCAATAATCTCATTTGTTTTTCGCTTTGGTCTGTTGTTTTGTGGTCTTTGGGTGGACATATTTGTTAATACGTGTCACAGACAAGTGGATCTACTCCCAATTTGGATTAGAAGAATGAAATGCATTTGATCCATTATAAATTTTGTGTTATACTCAAGCATGATCTCTGAAAAAGTCTATGAAATTGTTTTTAGCTTACATTTGACTGTTTTGGACCTTTTAATTGTTGCAAAATGACTTATATTTTGCTGCCTTTGGGATTCATTGTTCTTCGAAGAATTTATCATCAGAGTGTATAGTCAGGTTATATTTAGTATATGAGCACAGGTTCAGAATATACAATAGAGGTATATTCCACCTAAATTTATCTACTGCATTCCTTTTTTTTTAGAAAAAGTCTATTTTACTCCCCTCAACAATTTCGTTTGTCCATCTCAGTCTCTAAACAAAGTGCTACCTCAATTTAGTCCCCCTAACTATTCAATTTGTTTAAATTACTCCCTAATTAGGGATTAAAATCCAGTTTTGCTTACGTGTACATGATTTTCTTCAGCTAATTGCCACATCATCAAATCTGACGTGAAATTGGGCCAAGCCCAAGTTTGTGCGTAGAAGCATCTGATGCGGAGTGGGCCGAGACCATGGATAACTCTCTAGCTGCTGTCACTGCTCATTACCACGTCAGATGTTTCCAGCACACACTTGGGCTTGGCCCAATTCCACGTCAGATTCGATGATGTGGCAATTAGCTGAAGAAAAGATTGTACACGTAAGCAAAACTGGATTTTAATCCCTAATTAGAGAGTAATTTAAACAAATTGAATAGTTAGGGGGGCTAAATTGAGCTAGCACTTTGTTTAGAGACTGAGATGGACAAACGAAATTGTTGAGGGGAGTAAAATAGACTTTCCCCCTTTTTTTTTTGACAAACTTTGTGCCTGTATTCATTCAAAGAAAGTTTACAGACACTGGGGCGAGCACGCCCCAAAGACAAAGCACTCTTAAAAGAGTGTGGATGAAAAGGCTTCCAAGGAGCAGAATACATCTAACAACAATAACGACTAACAGCGAGCTAGTCCCTAAAGTGTCGTTGGGAGGGCCTCGCTTAGAACAAGCATGGGGCGGGTGTCTTCTGCCTGCTTGAAAGGACATCGTCGGTGAAAGATATAGTTGACATTCACCTAAACACATGTGCAAGGCAGAAGCAACATCTTTGGTTGACAACAACTTAGAAACTAGACTTACTAGATCCGCGTCACGCCGACCGGAGAACCCATAGCGGTCAGTGTTCTTCAGAACATGAGTACGGAATGTCGTCGAGGACGTAGAGGGTCTAAATACCGTGAATAGTCTGAACTGAAGCGCTTGATACCCTGCAAGAGGAAGCACATGTTGGCCGATGTCGAGATGGGTAGCAGCTCGGCATGAACGCCGCCAGAGTCGTCGTCTTGGGAAGCTGCCTTGTCGAGGAAGGAGGATGTGTATGCTAGTTATCACTGGCCGACGTGTCGACGAAGGGTTGTTGATGGCGGTGTGTTGAGGGGTCGTTCTGTCCTCTTTAGTGTCAGGCGACGAGGTTGAAGCTTGAGCTCGACATGGCGGCTGCAGGGGTGATGCAGGCTTGGTGGAGGGGGCGACGCAGAGGCGGACATGACCGGGACAGGGGCGGCCAAGTCTGGCGGAGGCGGTGACCATCTGCATCGGTGCGGGGTGGAGGCGTAACCGACGACGGAGGGGAGGCAGCGCGACGAAGTTGAATCCGGCCAAGGTGCCTATGGATCTGACACCAGAAGGCGTAGATCGGGCGAGGACCAGCCGGATCTGGGGCGCTTCACCGATAGAGAGAGAGGAGGAAGGATGGGGGAGAGGGTAACCTACATCTACTTTATTGGGACTCACCTCCATTCCCGAGCTGCCGCCGGAGAGGGCGCCGTTGACGAGGAGCAACATGCTGACCATTGCAGCCTGGAGGAGGGAGGGAAGGCGGCACATAGCCCACTGAGCAAACAAACAACGAAACGAAAGCTAAGGAGGGAGGGCTTCCCTCTCCTACCCGCCACCGGCGAGGATGCCGAAGGGAGAGGAGGGGGGGGGGGGGGGGGGGGGGGAGGGGGGGGGGGGGGGCGTGCGGCGGAACCCTAGGGAGCTGAGGGCGAGAGCTGTGAGTTTTTCGTTTGAGAGTTTCAGTGCCTTCCTTCGCGTGTACTGCATTCCTTCGATTAGGTGCTTCCCTCCTGCCTCTATATGTGATGGTGCAAAACTGATTTTTTATGTGTATTGTCACCGTGTAAATAAAACAGTAATGCTTCAAAGATAAATACTGCTCCTTTTTTTTATTTGCTACCCTCACTATTTTCCTTCCTCAGGACCTTGTTGATCATACATTAGTATATACGAGAACTTTCTGAGTTACAAATTGTGCAGTCTCGCATCATGTTTTCGACGATGTGCTTTAATATCTAAAATTGATTACTTCTCAAAGATGTAGAACTAGCTGGCATCATCATGCCCATGTGTGCCTACTATAATTTCAATTGTGATCCTCATTTTTCTTTTTCTTTTTTAGTAAATTACATATATTCAACTTATCCAATCTCCTTTTTTTAGGTTATTTGATTAATTATCCAAATGATTATGCTTCCACTCAAAGGTTTGGAGCCTATCTGTAAGTTGTCACTGCCATCATGGATGGACATTTTTCCTTATCAGCTCCATGATCACACAAAGATAAAGAAAGTGCATGGATTTCTACTGCGATACGTATGTGGACAGTACTGTGATACGCATGTACAGCATCTGCCACTCGCACACAATCTATATAAGACTATGGTTCTAAATGAAGATATAGTATTATGGCTTCCTTTTCCTTATATAACTTAGTAATTGATATTTTGCTATGGTTTAGCTTACTACCCTGTCAAGAAACTTTATGCCATACAAATACAGGTTTGATTGTAAATATTTAGCCAATAAAATCCAGTTCCGTGTGAATCTGAAGGATCAGTCATTTTTGTGCAGGTTATCTTGGGGTTGCTTGGGTATCTCTGCGTGGCTGCTCAGTGTTGGGGGTTGGATCGAGGTAGACCGCGGGGAACCGCTGCGAAGTGCCCTTCTTTTTTCTGTTTCCATGGTCAAAAGTGAGGAGAGGTCTGGGGCCAGCGACGTCCTGCTCATCCTCATGGCTTTGTTTGGGTCCCAGGCAAAACGCTCAATGAGGATTTCCGGAGAATTTTCTCCTGTGCATGTACCCCATCCCGCTTGGGATAGAAATCCCGACTTCAAATAATTCTAGTCTACATACGAAGGGATAAAAATCTTGATTAGACAATAAATATTTAGAAAGTTTAGAAAAAAATCAAATAATCTAAAAATATTATTGGAATTTATAAAAAATTTTCAAACAATTCAACAATGATTCAAACTATTCAATCAATTTATGATGTGGACAATAATTTTCAAATACTAGTACATGCATGCAATGAGTTTAAATAACTCTACTGATTCGATTCATTCAACCACATCATTAAGATAGTACAAATAACTGATTTAGTCATAGAGATAACTACTCAAAGATTATATACTGTCTGGCCCGGCCCATACATTTTGGAGGTCAATACGAGTTTGAGTTGGCTGGCTTTTAAGCCTACAAAGGAGAAATAAAAGATATAATCCACAATGGAAAGCACTCAGCAGGGCCCCTAACTTCCACAGGCTTCCATCGGGCCGGTGTGACCGCACCGTCTGGATCGCCTATGGGCTGGCCCTGTAAATTGCTCTAAATCTCTACAATCTATTAATTGAGGTGCGATCGTCTATTTCGTATCCACAAAGTTAGAGATTGAATCCAAATCGGTTTCGTACCTTTCATATCAAGTACCAAATTTCAAAAGTCATAACTCCCTCATCCGGAGCTCAAATTAAGCAAACTCGGACGCTATATTATAGCTCTCAAAAAGTTCTACAACTTTGGTATTCAATGAAAGTACAGATCCTGTCGTTTAGGTTTTTAAATATGCGATGCAAAAGTATTTATTCTGACTCGGACTTCTCTGCGTAGGTCTCTATGCGGGACCCATATCTTCTAGCTCTGAAGTCCAAATAATATGATCCATATATGTTTCGAAAAGGTTTCGACGAGATTTACAACTTTCATGTTTTAACGGCTTTCATTGGAGCAAGGTTTCAAGTTCAAAATCGCGTTGCAATACACTGCTATTTTGTAGACTGCGTAAATTGATTTTTTCTTTCAGATAACACTTCTAGAATATGGTAAAAAATAGTGAAAAAATGTTATTTTTGATATATAAAATAGTATACTAAGAAGCACAAAAAATAATATAAATATGATCTTTCATGTAAAAAATTAAATAATATTATATATATTTAATAATCTATTATGTAAATAATTTATATTTAAGTTATAAAGAGTGTTTTATTTTTTAAGTCCGTAGCAACGCACAGATACTTTGCTAATATAAAAAATAATTTAATAATAAGATTCAACATATATAGACTCTAGATACTCTCTAAATAATTAAGTAAATTGTGATGTCCAACTCTCTAATCTGATCGTAGCCAAACCTGCAATGACACTAGAGTACAAAGATGATAGCTTAAATTTCTAATACAAATATACTCCCTCCGTCCCGTAAAGGCATCCTTTTAGGATTCAAAATGTGTTCTAAAGAAAATGGCGTTCTAGCTATTGGGCTCACTAATTAAAGCTGGCATTTATTACTCAGCGGCTTGGCAGTTCGTCACTTTGGTCTCATCCACGGAAGATAGCTGAGAACTCCTCAATTCCCATCCTCTGCGCACGGGGCGCTAGATGCTTGTGTTCAGCCTGAGCGCCTGGCTGCTGCTGCACGCGGCTATTAGTGTTGAAGCTCAAAGCTCGCCGTCACGGACGGCCGCGGTGGAGCAGGTCCTTGAGGGGCTTACACTCTGGATGGCGAAGGCTAGTGCACAAGATTTGGCAATAAAGAGCTACTCCACGGTGAGATCTGCAAGGTTTTCATGGCGCTAGACTAGGAGATTTCCGCGCGGTTGCCTGATTTGGACCTCCGTTACGACCACCGGGAGATTGAGGAGCTTGCATAGAATCCATGGGCGGCGATTTGCTACAAGCGCGAGCACCTGATGACGGCTAGCAGAAATCCAGTAATTGTGCCTGGCTATAGCGGCCAACAACTGCGAGGCCGCGTCAGCGGTAGGGATTCAAAAACCGTTACAGTAGCCGTTTTTTTTTCTCGTTGAAAACCCATCGGTATACCGGAAAAATTGATTGAAAATCATTTTTACTACAATGGCTAGGTTTGGTTTTCTTGATAAACCGGACATCCGGTGAAACTGAACCAGACTGGTTTTACCGAAAACCGTGAAAACCAGCCGGTTTTTCAACCCATGTTAGCGGCTAACCGTTGCTGTGCCATGGTGACCATGGATTCAAAAACCGTAAAAAACTGCTCGGTTTTCACGGTTTTCGACCAAACCGGTCTAATCCGATTTCATCAGACGACCGGTTTTTGGTATAATATAATTTAAAATTTTGAAATTTTATAAAATTTAAAATCACAAAAACTGAGAAAACCGAGCGGTAAACCAAAGAAACCGAACGGTAAACCGGAAAAACTGAGTGCTTTGTTTTTAAATTGAGAAAACCCATGAAAAATAGAGAAAACCGAGTGGTAAACCAAAAAACCAAATGATAAACCGAAAAAACCGAGCGATAAACTGAGAAAACCAACTGATTTCCTTTCAAATCATATTCAAATTCGTGTTTTGTCATTAAAGCGGTTTATCATCCGGTTTTTATGGTTTTCGTGGTTTTTGTCAAACCGATTGGCTCCGGTTTCTGTGATATGAACGATTTTTTAATCCTTGATGGTGACTATTATGACTACTGGAAAGGAAGATGAGACGAAAGACAGAGAGAAAGGGAGGAAGGGAACCGAGATGGGAGATAGTAATAATTGAGGGTAGCAGAGTAAAATGACCCAGTGTTTTGGTTTCCGTGCTTTTGGCTAAAGCGTCACTTTCTCCGGGACGGAGGAAGTAAGATAAACCATTTATTCCTAAACAATTTCACGTAGCATATGCACGAAGTAAATTTTTGTCGAGACTTATGCTCGGTATCAGACATAGGGTAGTTCACCTATGTGGATTTATATGATAGATAGGGGTATGCGCGACATCAAGAGACGATGGTAACACAAGACACCGAGTTAGATAAGTTCGGGGCTCTCGGAGGATAATAACCCTACGTCCTGTGTTCTTGGGTATTTGTATTGATATGTCTAGATCATAGATCTAGACGAGGAGGGTAGACCTAGATGACGATGTCTAGTTGTGTCTATTCTAATTGAGGTTGTCTATTCCTTGTTGACTTGTTTCCTTGAGGAGGACCTCTACCCCTCCTTATATATTCGGGGGGACAGGGTTACATGGCGGAGTGCTAGTTGGTCTACTATTCTTATCCTAGTAGGAGTCTATCTCTACTTTCCTTCTATATGAGGTACCCCGGGTACAAGTCACCGATAGTAGCCCCCGAGAGTCTTGCAAGCTTGATGATAATCTTTAGTAGCTTTCCGACTGGTTATGCCATGTAGAATGCTTGAGCTTTGTATCAGCGAGCTTATGAGAATCTCAAAAATCTAAAAATGCCTTCGAGAATTCATATGGTGCACCGAGTAGGTGCACCTAATTAGGTGTAGCCCCCGACTCTTGTATCATTTGGAAACTGCAAATAATGCAAGAGTTCAAAATAAGAATAGTCGTGTTGGCTCTCTTTAAGGAAAAACCACTCAAATTATCAAATCCAAGTGATAAATAACTCAGTAGAGTGATATCAATCACTACCAAGTGATAAATGATTCAACGAGTGACTTCAATCACCGCTGACTGGTAGATGACTCAAACCAATGACCGGGCGGCAGCCGCGCTCAACTCAGAATATCATGTCCGAGTGGCAGCGACGCTCAACTCACGATGATAAGGTCGAGTGAAGAAGGCAGTCGAGGTTGTTGTAGCTGCTGACCGCTGATGTACTAAAAATTATTCAAAATTGTGATGATCGAATGACACCGATGGTCTGATATGTAGCCGACCGATGGTGGCGATCAGATGTGATATGGTAGACCGATGGTGGCGATCAGAGCTGGTGTAGCCGACCGATGAAGGCAGTCGGAACTAACATGGTCGATCGATGAAAGCGGTCAAAGTTGTAAGCCGATCGATGGAAGCAGTCGGAACTGTCGTGGCCGATCGATGAGAGCAGTCGAAGTTGTAGGCCGACCGATAAGAGCGAGAAAATCACTTTATGTCATGTGGTGTATCTGCCTATCCGTCATCAATGTTCCTGACAATAAAGAAAATTAAATGATTAGTTATAATTAACATTGTTTGTTTGAAAACTTATTTTTATAAGCCAAACAAATCAGTCGACTAAAAAGTGTGTATCTATTTTTCTCCTTTAAGTAGACCGACCGGCGCATAGCAACGTATTCGCGCGTTAACAACCAGACTGATCCACCATAGGTTACTTAGGACAAAATATAAAAAACTCGAAGCTCGGTCTGCCGCAATAATATCGATCATAATTATTCTTGCGTAGCAATCAGAACTAATCGACACATGACCTCTCACAACTTTGGCTCTGGGTTTAGTGTAGTCACAGCGATGTCACCGAGTGACCGAGCCCACCGAAACACCAAAGCGCTAAGTCGTCATCGTCGAAGGCGTCGTCGAGTAACCTCCGAACATGTCTATGTGGCTGTCGAATGGTAGACCATCAGGGGCGCTAATGGCATCAACCATGGACCCATCGCTGACTTGATTTTATTGTAGTCGGAGTAGCAAGCAGCCCATTCATCAAGTTGTCGGATGTAGAACAAGAACAAATGAGCGATCCAGTTATCTAGATCATCACCAACAGTTGGAATAGGGCCTGACTTCAATACACGAAGCACTCAGCGTCTTGAGTCTGTTGACTCTCTTGCCTTCTCTCCTTCTGTGCCGGGGTAATCAAGTATGTAGCCACCTTGGACTTGGAGGATTGTTGACTACTCTGATGCCTCATGGAGGTAAGCCCGGAGCCAACGAAGAGGCTCTTGTGGAGATCAGCCTGCTCCTCTAGGCTCAATCGACTCGGACTTGGGCACTCGGCACCTGGAATCCTAGCCGATTGGATCGTGTCGGAGTCAATCTGCTGTATCTGAACCTTTCCTCCAGTCATCCACTCCGAGTCACCGTCGATTCCGCACAGCAAAGTCGAGTACTAGGATGAAGACGGAACCGACCTCCGAGTCGTTAATGACTACCTGGCCGTCGGTCTCCATGCAGATCATGTCCTCGAAGAAACAGATCACGTGATGTTCCACTAAGCAAATTGATTAGTGCATAAAGAATAAAATAATACGGCAAGAGAATAGAATAGGCAAATATCTTTCATGGCAGCCACGTGATGCCTTGCTTCAATTACACCGAGTGTTCGACTCAGTTTCAAGCTTCCGCGTACACACTGAACTTGGCGAATACTTGTAATCTCGTCGACTCTGGGTGCGAGTAGTAGGCCTGGGCATAAAAACCGAGATTTAAAGACCAAAACCAAAAAAATCGAAACCGGGACTGAAAGAATCGAAATTTCGAGTATCGGATAGTAGATCGGGTATGGTATTCAATTATCCAAAGTTTTTTTATTAACTTCGGATCTAATAGACGGGTACCTAAACTACCCAAAGAACCGAAATCCGTCTATGTATGTAGTCAAATACATACACAAATAAGTTAGAATTTATGCGCTAATTATATACAAATATCGGCCATTAGTATGTAGTGTCATAGTGGGTTAGTACGTAGTGTCAAATTCTCACCGTAAACGAAACAATGCGTTATGTGCACACGTATCGCTGGTCATCATAGAATAGTTTAACAATTTCTCTCTCATTCGACCTACTTCATGAGAATACATACTTATACATTGTTTAGGTATAATATATTATTTAGTCTACTTGTCATAGTAAATAATGATTTATTAATTCTACAAATTATGTTGTGTGTTGATAAAAGTTTGGGTAGTTTGGTCATAACCAAAAACCAAACCAAAATTTAAATACCCAAACTTTTTGGATACCCAGAAAATAGTTGTTAGTTCGGATATCAATTCTAAAGAACCGAAGTTTTGAAAAACCGAAAAGACCAAATCGAAACTTCGGGTAAAACCGTATGCCCAGGCCTAGCGAGTAGTTGATTCGCCGACTCTTGTTCGTCGACCGCAATGGCAAGAAAACACAATGTAACATGGTGTTGCACATATGCATGCCGCCTTGCCAGACGTAGGTGTTTCTTCAACTTGATCTAGCGTGGTCTTCAATGCTGTGATGGAGTCGATTGATTGATCGATCTGACCGGTCAGCAGCATGTACCAGAATTGTTGATTGATCTTGATGAAGTAGGTTGGCCATTGAATTTTGACGAACCGATCTCCCCACGAGCCTTGTCGATGATCGGCGCTTCAACGCCAGTCTACTCACGATCAAATATTAAAGTAAATTGCGACCATCTAACTCGATAAACCGATCATCGCGCTATCCCCTTCCTGGTGCGCCAAATATCGAGACTTATGCTCGGCATCAGACATAGAATAGTTCACCTATGTGGATTTATATGATAGATAGGGATATGTGTGAGATCGAGAGATGATGATAACATAAGATGTCGATTTAGACAGGTTCGGACCTCCCAGAGGATAATAATCCTATATCCTGTGTTCTTGGGTATTTGTATTGATATGTCTAGATTATAGATCTAGGCGAGGAGGGTAGACCTAGACGACGATGTCTAGTTGTGTTTATTCTAAATGAGGTTGTCTATTCCTTTTGACTTGTTTCTTTGAGGAGGACCCCTGCCCCTCCTTATATATCCGGTGGACAGGGTTACATGGCGAAGTCCTAGTCGGTCTACTATTCTTATCCTAGTAGAAATCTATCTCTACTTTTCTTCTATGTGAGGTACCCCGGGTACAAGTCATCGACAGTAAAATGACCCAGTGTTTTGGTCTCCGTGCTTTTGGCTAAGCGTCACTTTCTCCAGGACGGAGGAAGTAAGATAAACCGTTTATTCCTAAACAATTTCACGTAGCATATACACAAAGTAAATTTTAGTGCTATGGGTTGTATATTTACATTGATGAAATGACAACGTATTAGGCAGCGCTTCATTTTTCAAAACATAAGAAAATGTTTAATAAATTGGTTTCAAAAGCAAAAGGTTCGTCCAATGGTGAATGGCCAGAACTATATAAGTAATTTTGTACCAGATAAAACTCTAAATAATGGTACTTCTGCTAAAAGTTTAAATGATACAGCAACAAGATAAATATTGTCATATTCCAAAAGTTGATCACTGGCACCAACCGAGCGTTCCTATATAGGATATAAAAAGAACTGAAAATGAATCCAAAAAAGTTTGGCAACTCTAAAATACTGCTGGTTCTGCATGAATGAGATACCGTGCTAATATTGTAGACTATGCAACTTGCATCATTGAAAAAAATGCACTTTCACTAATAATCCTAAAATTCAAGATTGCTCTAAATGACAAAATAAACATAGGTTTTCATGACTAGATCAATACCTAGGCTTCAAGCTCGCGCGATCGGGTTGGGGGCAGGGGTGGGCCACGGCTAGCGTCGAATCTAGAGCAACGTGGGCAGGTGGGGCGGCGATGGAGGAGAAGCAGATCGGGCGGCATGGCAGCGTTAGAGCATGGGAGCAGGAGAAGTCGAAGAAGAACTGAAACTTCTTTGAGTCGCGGAGAAATGGGGCCCAATCATTGGAGGGGGGGGGGGGGGGGGGGGGGAGGCAAAGGGGGCTTGGGTTCCCTTTTCCACTTGAGTTTGGAGCCCATATCAGGGCTCCAGTTTTCCAGGCCAGCCAACAAATGGAATTTGGGGTTTTATTTTGCAGGCCTGGCTGGAATTTCTCTCACTACTCGTCAATAGTGTTGAGAGCTTATGAATTACTGCTACACACTACCGCAACAGAGACCTATGGCAGTTGAGAAACCAATGTAGCGGTAGACAGACTACCCCACCACAGAGCAAACATAACTACAAATAAGCGTTGTAGCAGCGGGTGGTCTGAGATCGAAACCAACCGCCGCTACAAACACCTTTTTAGCGGTGGTTGAAGATGTCAACTGTCGTATTATCATAGAGTATTAATGGTGGTTGACATCCTCAACCGCCACTAATTTCATAGAGTATTAGCGGCTGTTGCATATTCAACCGTTGCTACTTGTTTTTTTAAAAAAATAAAAATTTGATATATAAAGAAACCACATAATCTGCATACATAATATTTACATCTCATCACAGAATATTTACAGTATCTCCTTGCAGCCATACATTTCATACCAATCACAATATATGTACAAAGACGTATGTTTATGATGTGTGTCCAAGACGGAGTTGGCTTGTATATGTCAGGCATGAATCCGTACACGGTGTTCATCCCTCCTATAACCATTTTCGAGTTTTTGGTTGTGCCTGCTACTGTTGGATATTATGGGCCATTACAGCCTATATTATCTATAGTAATTCTAATTAGTCTAGGCCCATATTTATTGCTATATTGATTTAGTCCCACATGGGATTCCTATCATTAACTGTTCCAACTTAATAGGTGGAATACTAGCATATCCCCTAGAGAAGTTGAGACAGGACAAGGGCAAACCACACGCGCGCGCGCCGCCGCCGCCGAGCCAAGCCGAGCCGTGCCGTGCCGTGCCATGCCGTGCCTTCCTTGGCCACGTCCCGACTCACCCAATCTTGCAAAACACTTTCCTCCTCTCGAGTTGCTTTCCCAGTTCTCCCCGTCCCGACGATCCGCACGCACGGAGCTTCGAGAGAGCAGGCCTTCGGAACCTCTCCCGCAAGGCGACACCTGCTCGGGTGGTGCGGGCAATCAGGTTTTTGGGGAGCGCTTGATGGCGTGACTGCTCACATCTTCCCGGCGCGCGCACCCCAGCTGTTCGAGGGACTGCACTGCATCGACGTTCTTCCTGCATCAACTTAGATCGACTACTTCACCCAACGTACCATGTCTGGTGCGAATGGAGCCGCCAGTGCCTCCGGCACTGGTCCCTCCGTAGGGTACACCCTAACCTTTCTCACGATTACCAGTTTTGTTGAGATCTTAACTAGTAATCCTAGTTTTGTTAAAACTGTCATCACATACTTGCTGCTAATTATACGATTAATAAGGATTAAATTTAACATGAAAATATCTAATTACTTAACAATCCAAAAACCTGATAGGCATTTTTGTGTTAGAGGATTTGCTGCTGCGTTAAAACCCGATGACTTTGATGGCACGTTTTACAGGAGGTGGCGTGCACGGATGATTCTGTGGTTGACATCAATGAGTGCGTTCATGGCATCCCACAACTTGTTTCGAGGCATCGTGATTAGCACCCTCGCTGACAAATATGTTGATTCCTACATCACATGTAAAATTACCAAGGAGTTATGGGATGCATTGGATGTTAAATTTGGTGTCTCTGATGCTGGGAGTGAGCTGTACGTCATGGAGCAAATGTTTGACTACAAGATGGTTGAGAACATTCTGTAGGTGAACAAGCTCATGAAGTACAGGCACTGGCAAAAGAACTCGAACAATTTCCTTGTGTGTTGCCTAATAAGTTTGTGGCTGAAGGTATTATCTCCTAATTACCACCTTCTTGGAAGGATTTTTCTACTTCCCTAAAACACAAGAGACAAGAGTTCAGCGTGGCTGACCTTATTGGAGCTCTTGATGTCGAGGAGAGGGCGAGAGCAAAAGACACACGCGGAAACGGTGTTGAGTCTTCTACCACCAATGTGGCATAGAAGAAAAATAATTCCAATGCATCTCACAATAAAAAGAAGAATCAGGAAAATAAAGAGAAGCCAAAGAAGACTACCATGTTTAAGAAAAAAATGGAAAAAGAAAACGAGGGCTGTTTTTTTTACGACAGCAGTGACCATTGGGCAAGTCCATGCCCAGATCGCAAATTTATCCAACCAAATAAATCAGTAAACATGGTAATTAGCGAGACTACAGGAACATCGGGGTACAATAATTTTTTATCTACTGTTCTTTCAGTTTGTCATTCGCCTGAATGGTGGATGGACACTGGGGCTAATGTTTATGTGTGTGCTAATATTTCTTTATTTTCTTCTTATCAGGCCGGTGTGACTGGACCATTGTTGATGGGAAACTGGTCACATGCGCGTGTTCTTGGTGTTGGTACGGTCGTTCTAAATCTTACTTCGGGAAAGACCGTGCTTTTGAAGAACATCCAGCATGTCCCCTCCATCAAGAAAAATCTAGTTAGCGGCTCTCTACTATGTAGAGATGGTTTTAAAATTGTTCTTGAATTGAATAAATGTGTACGTTCTAAGTATGGGATATTTGTTAGAAAAGGATATGTATGCGGAGTCTTGTTCCACTTTTCTTTACATGATAATATCTGTAATAATGTTATGAACAATATATTGATTTCGAATAAGTCGAATATTTGACATTCACGGCTTTGTCATGTTAATTTTGGGTGTATGTCACGGTTAGCAAATTTGAATTTAATTCCTAAATTTAATTTAGTCAAAGGTTCTAAATGTCATGTGTGCGTGCAATCTAAACAATCTCATAAGCCTCACAAGGCTGCAGAGGCGAGGAACTTAGAAAAATTAGAACTTGTTCATAACAATCTGTGCGAAATGAATGGCGAGTTGACTAAAGGCGCCAAAAATACTTCATGACTCTTATAGATGATTGTTCCCATTTTTGCTATATTTATTTATTAAAAACAAAAGATGAAGTGTCACATTACTTTAAGATCTATAAAGCTGAAGTAGAAAACCAACTTGATAGGAAAATAAAACGGTTAAGGTCTGATCGTGGTGGAGAATATCTTTCCAATTAATTTTCTGACTTCTGCGCTGAGCACAGAATTATTCATGAGAGGACACCACCCTATTTACCTGAATCCAATGGGATCGCCAAACAAAAGAACCGCACTCTAACTGATTTGGTTGACTCCATGTTAGAGACCACGGGGCTTTCTAAGAAATTGTGGGGTGAGGCAATATTGACAGCATGTCATGTCCTAAATAGAGTGCCCACAAAGAATAAAGAAATTTGACCATTTGAGGAATGGTTCAAAAGAAAATTAAATCTCTCATACTTGCGGACTTGGGGTTCTTTGGCTATGGTGAATATGCCAATCAACAAGAAGCACAAACTTGGACCTAATACTATTGATTGTATTTTCTTAGGTTATGCTTTCAACAATGTGGGTTATAGGTTCTTAGTAATTAAATCTGGAGTACCCGACATGGTGGTCGGTACAATTTTTGAGTCCAGAGACGCTATATTTTTTGAGAGCAATTTTCCTATGAAGATTGAACATAGCATTTCTAGTCATGATTCTAGAATTCCCCATGAGATTTTTACACCGGTTATACACAATAAGGAAACCCTTGTGGAAAATCCTAAGAAGGATGACAATGCAATCACTCGAAAGAGTAAGAGACAGAGGATTGGAAAATCTTTTGGTGATGACTTCATTGTGTACCTTGTGGATGACACACCCGGTACCATTGAGGAGGCATATTCCTCTCCTGATGCTGACCTGTGGAAGGAAACAGTAAAAAGCGAGATGGATTCAATTATGTCAAATGGTACTTGGGAAGTCGTTGAGCGTCCTTATGGTTGCAAACCTATAGGATGCAAATGGGTGTTCAAGAAGAAGCTGAGGCCTGATGGTACTATTGAGCGGTATAAGGCAAGGCTTGTGGTAAAGGGGTATTCACAAAAGGAAGGTGAAGATTATTTCGACACCTATTCATCTGTCGCTCGTTTGACCACAATTCGAGTATTACTTTCCCTGCCAGCCTCACATGGTCTTCTCGTCCACCAGATGGATGTTAAGATAGCTTTCCTACACGGAGAGTTAGAGGAGGAGATCTATATGGATCAGCCCGATGGGATTGTAATTGATGGTCAAAAGGGACTTGTGTGTAAATTTCTGAAATCTCTATACGGCCTAAAACAACACCTAAGCTTAATATCAGTTGGCTTTGCTATGAATGAAGCTGACAAATATATATATTATCGGTATGGTGGGGGTGAGGGAGTTATCTTGTGTTTGTATGTTGATGACATTTTAATCTTTGGGACCAACCTTAATATGATTAAGGAGGTAAAAGATTTTCTGTCTAACAATTTTGAGATGAAGGATTTGGGAGAAGCTGATGTTATACTTAACATCAAGCTGATTAGAGAAGGTAATGGTGGGATCACACTGGTGCAGTCCCACTTTGTGGAAAAGGTCTTGAGTCGCTTTGGGTTTAGTGACTGTCAATCTTCTCCAACCCCTTATGACCCTAGTGTGCTATTGAAGAAAAATCGGAGAATAGCAAGGGATCAACTAAGATACTACCAAATTATAGGTTCACTCATGTACTTAGATAACGCTACGAGGCCTGCCATCTCTTTTGCTGTGAGCAAATTGAGCTAGTTTGTATCAAACCCGGGAGACCGCTAGTATTGAGGCTGAATGGCTTCGTGATTTCCTTATGGATTTACCAGTGGTTGAAAAACCTATACCTGCTATCTCCATAAACTGTGATAATCAGACTGTTATAGTCAAGGTAAATAGTTCTAAGGACAACATGAAGTCATCTAGGCGTGTAAAGAGGCGGTTGAAATCTGTCCAAAAGATGAGAAACTTTGGAGTATTAGAGTTGGACTATGTCCACACGTCTAAAAATCTGGTAGATCAATTTACAAAGGGGCTATCACGTAATGTGATAGATAGTGCATCGAGTGAGATGGGCGTGAGACCCACCTGATGGACTCCTTCAGTAGCAACCCGTTTCATGTGACCGGAGATCCCGTGAAGTGGAATGGCGCAACAAGCTAGAACTAGTCTAAGAGGAAAGACCCCTTATTGGTCCACCTCAGGTGCACTTCTTTCCTATGTTGTATGGTAGGCTGGTCTTACCTTAATGTATTCCAATGGCTTATGCGAAGTAGAGATATCATCCTACAGGATATCTCGTGAGGAATACACCTATATGAGTCCGACTGCTAGTCACAGTCTGTGAGATGGTGGGAGTCTCTAGATACTCATGAAAGAGCCAGGAGTATGACTTATACGCTCCAACCAGAGGGGATGCTTGTGGCAACCTTGTATCAGTAAAGGGCTTTGGTGAAACCTTTTTCGCACAAAACTGTCAATTCAAGGCTTAGTCTATTATTCAGTTGTGAGAAGGTGTAACCTCTGCTCTAGGTGGAAGTTCAACTTAACAGTCTTCATTAAAACACTGATATATCAAACGAGAGGAAGCTTTCTGAGAGCATTTTCTATGAGCACTAGACTTGGTGGGGATTGTTGGATATTATGGGCAATTACAACCCATATTGTCTATATTAATTCTAATTAGTCTAGGCCTATATTTAATGCTATATTGATTTAGTCCCACATGGAATTTCTATCATTAACTACCCTAACTTAATAGGTGTAATACTAGCATATCCCCTAGAGAAGTTGAGACAGGACAAGGGCAAACCACACGCGTGCGCGCGCCGCCACTGCCGCCACCGAGCCGAGCCGTGCTGTTTTGTGCTGGGGCGGGCGGGCGGGCATGCGTGACGTGGCTTGGCTGGCTGGCTGGCTGGCTGCGTGCGTGCGTGTTGTGACAGGCAGGCTGGCTGGACGCGTTTTAATTTTGGAAATGGTCGTGATTAATGTTTCTGTTATGCAAAGGAATAATTCTCATTTACTCCTTCTGTTATGGTGATTGATTGCGGAGCCATTATTTCCATTAACTAGTGACCACTATATAAGCCTTCCCCAGCCACGTCCCGACTCGCCCAATCTTGCGAAACACTTTCCTCCTCTCGAGTTGCCTTCCCAATTCTCCCCGTCTCGACGATCCGCGTGCACGGAGCTTCGGGAGAGCAGACCTCCGGAACCTCTCACGCAAGGCGACACCTGCTCAGGTGGTGCGGGCAATCAGGTTTTTGGGGAGCGCTTGATGGCACGACTGCTCATGTCTACCCAGCGCACGCACCCCAGCTGTTCGAGGGACTGTACTGCATCGACGTTCTTCCTGCATCAACTAAAATCGACTACTTCATGCAACGTACCATGTCTGGTGCGAATGGAGCCGCCGGTGCCTCCGGCACTAGTCCCTCCATAGGTTACACCCTAACCTTTCTCGCGATTACCAGTTTTGTTGAGATCTTAACTAGTAATCCTAGTTTTGTTAAAGCTGTCATCACATACTTGCTGCTAATTATATGATTAATATGTATTAAATTTAACATGAAAATGCCTAATTACTTAACAGCTACCAAAATTCATCTTCAATACCATACCTCACAAACTCAATCCCCGTTGCACTCTTTGTGTATTTGTTGGTTATTCCTTGGAGCACAATGGCTACAAATGCTTTGATCTCTTCTCTAATCGTGTTCTTATCTTAAGGCATGTTGTCTTTGATTAAACCTCTTTTCCTTACTCCTACCTGACTTTGATTTTCTTCTTGTGGATGACTGTGTTAATTTTCTAGTTGGCTCTTCTGTTGTGCGTCTAGGTACCTCCTCTGCCAGCACCTCCAGCCCAGCTCTACACGAGGACCCCTCGACACGCCTACGAGGTGATAGGTGTAGAGTGCCCGATCTTTCGGCGAGTGTAGATAACTTCGATTCGGTGGATGTCGACCCTCATGATCCGACTACGACGAGCAAGCCCGAAGCGCCAATGCAATCGCTGAACCAACTTCCGGAGGATATTAACCTTGCGGTAACAAGATCAACCTGATCACGAGGATCAATTCTTACGCGCAATCGAAGAACGAGCAAGAATTAGAGGCGAGCAATCTGATGTATTGCACGAAGGTGGAGTTCTGAATTCACGTCGAGAGACGGATGAATAGCTAAGCTAATCTTAAAACAAAACTCAAAGATTACAAGGGGCGCAACCCTTGACTAAATAGGGGGAGCATGGCATCTAGGGCCGGCTGAAGTAGAGAGGCGTGCGGTGGAGAGGTAGTCGCGCGACTTGGGCTACTTGGGCCTTTGCGAGCGTCATCTTGGGCCGTCGTTCCTTAGCATCAAAACCATCTTCAATTCCTGGGCTCGAGCTCTAGTGATTGGGCCCTTGTACATTGTTGTCTCGTCGGAAGATGGGTCCATAACTTGAGAAGGCGCAACGACGAGAGGTGGAGGCGTGACAACTTGGTTTGGCGCACCGTCTTCTGTCGTTGTTGTTCGTATTTCGTTGATGTCCTCATCATCCTCCCCTTCTTGAAGCGAAGTCGTCCTCGACGGCAACGCATCATCCTTACCCAAATATGGTCTCAAATCTGCAACATTAAAACTAGTGGAAACACCAAACTCCATGGGCAAGTCAAGAACATAAGCATTATCGTTAATCTTGGTTAGCACTTTAAAGGGACCAGTAGCACGAGGCTTTAATTTAGAACGACGCAAAGTAAGAAATCTATCTTTACGCAAGTGCAACCAAACCAAATCACCAGGTTCAAAAGAAACATGTTTTCTACCTTTACTACCAGCAACTTGATACTTCTTATTAGCAACGGCAATGTTGTGTTGTGTTTCTTCATGCAATTGTTTCATGTAATCAATATGAGCAATAACATCAACATTTGGTTCATCTTCAGCATCAATAGCAAACAAATCAATAGGCGCCCTAGGAACATAGCAATAAACAACCTCAAAAGGACACATTTTAGTGGCAGAATGTGTAGCACGATTATAAGCAAATTCAACATGAGGTAAACAATCTTCCCAGTGTCTCAAATTTTTATCTAGAACAGCTCTAAGCATAGCAGACAAAGTTCTATTTACTACCTCTGTTTGCCCATCAGTTTGAGGATGACAAGTAGTACTAAACAGCAGCTTAGTTCCTAATTTATTCCAAAGAGAACGCCAAAAGTGACTAAGAAACTTAGCATCACGATCAGAGACAATTGTTTTAGGAATTCCATGCAGTCTAACAATCTCTCTAAAGAACAATTCAGCAACATTGGAGGCATCATCAGTTTTATGACAAGGTATAAAGTGAGCCATTTTAGAGAAACGATCAACCACTACAAAAATACTGTCCCTTCCCTTCTTAGTAAGAGGCAATCCCAAAACAAAATCCATCGAAATATCATGCCAAGGAGAAGAGGGAACAGGTAAGGGCATATACAAACCATGATTACCCAAATGGGATTTAGCTTTTTGACATGTAGTACAGCGGGCAACAAGGCGCTCAACATCACGGCGCATCCGTGGCCAAAAGAAGTGATCGACCAACACGTCATGTGTCTTGAAAACGCCAAAATGACCCATAAGACCACCTCCATGCGCCTCCTGTAACAACAAAAGACGAACCGAGCTAGCTGGAATACACAGCTTGTTAGCACGAAACAGGAACCCATCCTGCATATGAAATTTCCCCCAAGGTTTGCCATCCTTACAATGCATCATAATATCATGAAAATCAGCATCATTCACATACTGATCTTTCAAAGCTTGCAAACCAAAGATTTTAAAGTCTAATTGGGACAGCATTGTATAACAACGAGACAAAGCATCGGCAATCATATTTTCCTTCCCATTTTTATGTTTAATGATGTACGGAAAAGATTCAATAAATTCAACCCATTTAGCATGCCGACGGTTTAGATTAGTCTGGGTTCTAATATGTTTCAAAGCCTCATGATCAGAATGAATAATAAATTCGCGAGGCCATAAATAATGCTGCCATGTTTGCAAAGTTCTTACTAAAGTATAAAGTTCTTTATCATAAGTGGAATATTTAAGAGCAGCACCACTTAACTTCTCACTAAAATAAGCAATGGGTTTATGATCTTGTAACAAAACAGCACCCAAACCAATTCCACTAGCATCACATTCCAATTCAAACACTTTATCAAAATTAGGCAATTGTAAGAGAGGAGCGTGAGTTAACCGTTCCTTTAAAGTGTTGAATGCATCGTCCTGTGGTGCACCCCACTCAAATGGCGCACCCTTCTTGGTCAGCTCATGTAATGGTGCAGCAATAGAACTGAAATCCCGCACAAAACGATGATAGAAACCTGCAAGACCAAGAAAACTGCGAACCTGTGTGACCGTCGTCGGTTGTGGCCAACTCTGAATGGCATCCACCTTGCTGCTATCCACCTCAATGCCCTGCGGAGTAACAACATAGCCAAGAAACGAAACACGTTGCGTGCAAAAAGTGCATTTTTCCATGTTCCCAAATAAGCGAGCAGCACGCAAAGCATCAAAAACGGCATGCAAATGATCTAAATGCTCATTCATGGATTTGCTATATATAAGGATATCATCAAAATAGACAACAACAAATATTCCAATGAAAGGCCGAAGAACTTCATTCATTAAGCGCATAAAAGTGCTAGGAGCATTAGACAATCCAAATGGCATAACCAACCATTCATACAAGCCAAATTTAGTTTTAAAAGCCGTTTTCCATTCATCTCCTAATTTCATTCTTATCTGATGGTAACCACTACGCAAATCAACCTTAGAGAAAATTATGGCACCACTAAGTTCATCAAGCATATCATCAAGGCGTGGTATAGGATATCGATAACGAATTGTAATATTGTTAATTGCACGACAATCTACACACATACGCCAAGAACCATCTTTCTTAGGAACAAGCAAAACAGGAACCGAACAAGGACTAAGAGACTCACGAATGTAACCTTTATCCAGTAATGCTTGCACTTGACGCTGAATTTCTTTTGTCTCCTCAGGATTTGTACGGTACGGGGCACGATTAGGAAGCTATGCGCCTGGAATTAAATCAATCTGATGTTCTATGCCACGAATAGGAGGAAGACCCGGTGGCAATTCAGCGGGAAAAACATCTTTATAGTCCTACAGAAGGTTAGCAATAGCAGGAGGAATATGCAACATAGGTGCCTCATCTAATGAAACAAGCATACGAGAGCAAACTAGCGCATAGCAGGGCAGATTAGCATCATGTAACTCATCAAAATCAGTACGTGTAGCAAGCAATATAGGGTTATGCAATTTGATCTCAGGTTGAACAGGTGCAACAGGTGGTGATTTAATCAATTTTGCAGCTTTTGCCGCTCTAGCAATATCATCTTTTAGAACTTGTTCAGGTGTCATAGGATGAATAACAATTTTTTGACCCTTAAACATGAAGGAATAATAATTGGAGCGACCATGATAAACACTATCAACATCATATTGCCAAGGACGTCCAAGCAACAAAGAGCATGCTTCCATTGGAACAATATCACAATCCACAAAATCAGAATATGCACCAAGAGAGAAAGGGACACGTACCGAGCGCGTTACCTTTATTTTGCCGCCATCATTAAGCCATTGAACATGATAAGGATGTGGATGCTTCCTTGTTGGCAATGATAACTGCTCCACCAAGGTCGTACTAGCCAAATTGTTACAACTGCCACCATCGATGATTATACGGACCGCTCGTTCTTGCACAACGCCTTTAATATGAAAAATGTTGTGGCGCTGATTCTTTTCGTCTGGCATGACCTGTGTACTAAGAACACGCTGCACAACAAGAGGTGCATACCTGTCGGCGGCACTAGAGTCGACATGAAGCTCCGTATTATCTGCATGATTAGTGGCAAGCATAGTATGTAGAGTATCCTCAGAATCACTAGCAGAAGAATACTCACCGTCATCACGAATCAACATAGTTCGTTTGTTTGGACAATCGCGTATCACATGACAAAATCCTTTGCAATGAAAACACTGAGTATCTCGAGCTCGTCCAGACGACGAGGAGGACGGCGTGGTCGAGACAGATCTGGCCATGGGTGGAGCACTCGACATGGACGAGGTCGCAGTGTGGTCGCGTGACGTAGAAGGAGGCGCCGATCGTGGAGCTGAAGGCGCCTTGGACCCTACAAAAGTGTTAGGTCTTGACGAAGATTGTCGATCCTGCACTTCACATTCAGCTTTACAAGCATATTCAAACAAGGTGGTGATATCATCATAATTCTTATAATAAAAAATGTTCTGAATTTCACGATTTAACCCACCCCTAAAGCGAGCCATAGCAGCATCCTCTAGTTCAACTAAACCACAGCGAATCATACCCTTTTGCAAAGCTTGATAATAATCCTCTACAGATTGTGAACCTTGTTGAAAGCGCTGCATTTGATTAAGCAAATCTCTAGCATAATATGACGGCACAAAACGACGACGCATAGTAGCTTTTAATGCCGTCCAAGTGGCTGGAACATTATTAGGATATTTTTGTCTATACTCACGCCACCAATGTAAAGCAAATTCAGTAAATTCACTAATAGCAGCCTTAACTTGTAAATTAGCAGGGATATCATGGCATGCAAATTTTTGTTCAACCTCTAATTCCCAATCAAGATAAGCACCCGGATCATATTTGCCAGTAAAAGTGGGAATACGAAATTTAATTCTGGCAAAAGAATCATTAGTAGGAACACGTACCCTACGAGCATGACCATGATGATTGGCGTCATCCTGCTCGGTGTCAGCGCCGTAGTCGCGTGCAGTTTGCAACTCCGTGAGCTGCGTCGTCATGGTCCCAAGTTGCGTTGACATGGCCTCAAGACGAGTCATGATCGTCGCGAGCGTGGTGTGGGCAGCCGTATCAGCAAGGTCGAGCTGATCAAAACGCTCGATCGACGAAGTAATCGTGGAGTCAAGTCTCTCGTGCATCGTCTTCATGTCGTTTTGTAGACCTTCAACATGCGCCTGGACTTCTTGGAGGGTGAGCTCCTCCGACTTCGAGTTGTTTTCTGCCATAGAAACACAAGCAACACAGAAAAAGATCCTACGACGAGAGGTGAGTGGTGGATGAAAAGCTCAATCAAAAAGCTGTTATCAAATCCTTACCCGTCCTTACCAAGCACGCAAGTGTGAACTGCAACCACAGGTAAAACCGGTGAAAGATTGGAGGAGTGATTGCGTGGTGAAACAAAAACCTGCTCGTAGTAGAAAATTTGTGGAGCTAGGAGGCTGCACTCAATCAAGGGTTAGCACAATTCAAACAATAACTGCAAAGCTGAATAAAGGTGCTAAACGCGAAAAGATTGCTGCCGGCACAAGTGGAAGAGGAAGAAGAAGAATCGAAACAAACGGATCCGAAGAAGGGTAAAGAACAGTAACGTGTCGCCTATGGTGCTCAAGCGCTCTTTTTCTTTTTCTTTTTCTTTTTTTTTTACTTCTGCCCCACTTTTTTTTTAACCTATGTCAGGGGAGTGTGAAGAAAAAACAATGCATACACACTTTTTTTTTGAGGCAGGGGTAAAACGGTAATTAAAAGATGAGCAGAACACAACACAAGGCGAGGCGGGGCGGTTTACCACGTAACCGAGTCGGATGCAACGAGTCACGTGATTGACCCGGACTCACGGTGCGGTGGCAAAACTTGGCAAGTGATCGGCTGACCAAAACGCAACTGAGTAAGACTCGTTACGTGCGGCCAAGTAGGAGAGCGAGGCGGAGAGAACAGATGCGGTGGAAAGCAAATTGTGGTGGCTAAAACACACGATGTAGTGGAAGGATATAACAATGATGAGGAGAAAACGATAAAACACCGTGTACCAGCAATGATCAAAAGCGATAGCACAAAAACTCAACAACGCAAATTACTGAACGAAAGTGCAAGGCTCAAAACCGTACTAGGGTAAATTTTTTTTTGTAGTTTTTGGTTTATGTGGACTTGGATAAACTCACTGAGAAACACTGGAATCTGATACCACTTGATAGGTGTAGAGTGCCCGATCTTTCGGCGAGTGTAGATAACTTCGATTCGGTGGATGTCGACCCTCACGATCTTTCGACGAGTGTAGATAACTTGGTTTGGCGCGCCGTCTTCCGTCGTTGTTGTTCGTATGTCGTTGATGTCCTCATCACGAGGCCCCTCTAGTTTTCCACCATGGGTGTTGGGTGCCAGTAGTCCGGGTTCCTCGGCTGCAAGCCGTTCCCCACGTGGCACAACACCAAGTGCGCCTCTACCCGTCACTGTGTCTGGTGGGTCCTTTTCGGCTCCATCAGCAGGCACGCCCTCACCCGCTCGGTGTTCTTCCGCACCAAGGTGGCCACCTTGGACCCTGCACCTAGTGGGGATGTCCCCTGCGCCTGGCAGGACGTCTCCTACGTCGGGCGGGACCACCCCAGTATCTGTGCCCAACACACTACGGGTGTGTTTGGCAGGGCTTATGCTTATGTAACAAACTGCTTATGCTCTAGCTTATCTATCAAAAGTGCTTATTCAGCTTATTTGGCTTATATAGCATAAATAGTCAAACCGTTTGGCAAAAGTACTTATTCAAACGGCTTATCTAGAGAGTAAGCATCAAAAAGCTAGTATTTGGTGCTTATACAAAACTGCTTATGCTAGTACAAATTTCAAAACTGCTTATAGCTGCTTATGTCAATAAGCACTTATGGGTTCAATCCGTTTGGCAGGGCTTATGACTTGTTACTGCATAAGCAGTTCAATAAGCAGTTCCATAAGTCCTGCCAAACACACCCTACCTCGGGCAAACAGCTCGAGCGTCGGGCACGTCTCGCACACCTTGCTGACATGGCCTGCTAAGGCTGCATCACCTGTAGCTGCTCCTCTATGACTGCCGTCCACAGCTATTCCTGTTCTACCACCAACAATGAACATGTCATGCAGATGCGAGGCAAACATGGTTTCAAGCCTGTTCACCATTTGAATCTCAGTGCTAGTACATTTTCTCCAATCCCTAACACTTATTGTGGTGCTCTCAACGATTCAAATTGGCGTGGTGTTATGCAAGTTGAATATTCAACACTCATTAGTAACAATACATGGGAACTTATGCCACGCCCTGTTAGTGCTAATATTGTGATAGGAAAAAGGATTTTTTGTCACAAATATACTTCGGATGGTGCTCTTGACCGTTATAAAAAGCTCAATGGGTTGTTTGTGGATTCACTCAACGTCCAGGTATTGATTTTGATAAGACTTTCAGTTTAGTTATTAAACCGGCTACAATTTGCATTGTTCTCACTGTTGCTCTCTCTCATGGTTGACCTATTCACCAACTGGATGTTAAGAAAGGTTTTCTTCATTGTATATTGTCAAAAGACAGTATATTGTGAGCAGCCGTCTGGATTTATTGATTCTTCCCGCCGCATCATGTTTGTCGACTCAACAAATCTCTTTACGGCTTGAAGCAGGCTCCTCGTGCTTGGTATAGTCATTTTTCTTCTCATATTATTTCTTTGGGTTTCATTGGTGCTGGCTCTGACTCATCCTTATTCACTTATCATCATGGCTCCAACAATGCTTATCTTTTACTTTATGTTGATGATATTGTGCTCACGGCCTCTTCGAACTCTCTGCTATGATGTCTCATTAATGCTCTCACCAAGGAATTTTCCATGAAGGATCTCGGTTCTCTTCATCATTTTCTTGGTGTTTCGGTCGCTCGACATGATGGTGGGTTATTTTTATCTCAACATCAGTACATGGTCGATATTCTTGCTCGTGCTGACATGATGGTTTGTAAAGCTTTCTCTACACCAGTGGACACTAGAGCTAAGCTTTCTTCTGATGGTCCTCCTCTTGTTGATCTTATGGACTATCATGCTCTTGCTGGTGCTCTTCACTACTCACATTTACGAGACCAGACATTGCCTACGTTGTGCAACAGTTTTGCCTTCATATGCATGATCCTCGTGAGCCACATCTTGCTCTTCTCAAAAGGATTCTTTGATACATACAAGGTGTTGCATTTTGGTTTGCACCTACATCGCACACCACTTCATCTTTGGTCGTGTATTGTGATGCGCACTGGGCAGGTTGTCCAGATACTCATCGTTCCACCCCTGGTTATGGTGTTTTCTTGGGTGATAACCTTATTTCTTGGTCTTCTAAATGACAAAAAAACAATATCTCGTTCCAGTGGTGAGGCAGAATATTGTGTTGTTGCAGCGACTTGTTGGCTTCGTCGATTACTAGAGGAGCTTCTATGTCCGATTCAGCAGGCAACCCTTGTCTATTGTGATAATATCAGTGTTGTATATCTATCCTCTAATTTGGTGCAACATCAACTTACCAAACACATAGAAATTGATCTACATTTTGTTCGGGACAACGTTGCTGCTGGTGCTGTACATGTTCATCACGTGGCTACATCCTTGCAGTATGCTGACATTTTCACCAAGGGACTACCACCATCTATTTTCACTGAGTTTCGATCCAGTCTCAACATTGCGGCTCCTTCTCATGCCTGACGTTTCAAGGGAGTGTTAGACAGATATATTGTAGTAGGGTTTGTAACAGCCGTATGAGCCATACTCTTGTATATTGGGCCTGCTGTGTACCGCTCCCCCTATATGTACAAACCTGAATCGTTGTATCAATCAATAATCTAATCTTGAGCTCTTTATAAGAGGGAACTCTACTTTGTGTTAGGCCAGTTTTGATAAAGAAGCCCAAATGGGCTAGGAAATCCTTCTTCTAAAAGGTGGGCCGACCCAATAAGAGTTTTACAACACCAACCTTGAGCTCTTTACCATGATAGATATGTCTCATAAGAACTTCTTAAAACCCCAATAGAAAAAGTGGAGAAAAGAACATATATTACCGTTATTTGCATTGCATGCATTGGCTCATCAAAATACTTAATGAGAAAACTTCATATGAAAAACTCGTAAGGAAAAAAGAGTACAATGCTATAATCTTTGTGATTAATAATTATCGATCTTCATGAACGATATGAATTATCTTCAAGATAATCCTTTTAATTCAGATATGTGATGTACTTAGGGAAGTTCTCCCCTTGTTCCAAGCACTTCTCTAAGTATCTTCATGTGTTGACGCAAAAATCACACATGCGACCTAGGAGATCTGCTTAGCTCTAGTGCAGGCTCAATACGGAAACGGGGGGGGGGGGGGGGGGGGGGTGCTAGTCGACTTTCCCTGCATATCGACAAAGAAAATGAATGGCCAGATTCCTTGGGTCACCGGCCCAGGGCAGGCCGATGAAGAAAGCCGATGATCATTATTAGTGAAAACCAGCCGATGGCTATAAACAACAAACAATATTAAAATAAACTAATCGACGGATTTGTATTGACTTATTAGCAACTTCAATAAGTAATTATGAAATACAACATAAATGATACCAATAAGAATCAAACTAAAAGAACAGAGTCAATGAATCTATGATAGATGTGCTAAAACTCACTATGTCGACGCAATGAAGTCGATGGGCTAGAGTCGATGAGAATACAATAATCATGCACAGAACTCTGCCTGTTGATAGGTGCTAAGTCGATAAATCTGATAGCTGGTATTGCAAATATGCCTTAAATTCACAGATCTAATCCTATTAAACAAAGGGGGCAATCAACTTCTGATATATAACAATAAATTAGCAAGACATTGAGAAGTCGATTGAACCGTGATAACTTGTCAGCTAAATGTCCCAACAGAACTCTATCGACTCTACCTATAAATAGATCGAACATAACCCTATCAGCCCATCAAGAGATCGAAGTCAATGCAGCCTTACTGATTTGAATAGATTGAACTTAATCGAGACAGTATCCAAACACGACAAATAAAGCTAAGTGTAATCTACTTATAGATGGAATTGACTAAGTGACTCGAATAATAGATCTTAAATTTGATCTATAGAACCCTCATAAATCGCAGAAGATCAGACCTAACAGAGACAGTAATGCAATCTAAGTTGATAATACTAACCAAATAAAGATCTAATTACCAGATAACTAGCAATTTCAAAGATAACAACTAGAATATCTACTTAATGAGAAAGTACTAGCTGAAGTCCATGAAATTACCGAGGGTGACTAATCCAAGTCTCTCGCTGAGATCGGAGCCGATGCAGCCCATGCAAGACGAGGATGTCATCGAGAAAAAGTTTGGCGATGCGCCGAGTTGTATTGCACAAAATTGTTGTCTTTTTACTCATACAAATCTTATTACATATTTATAGCCCCATATAAGGGGTTCTGACTCGATATGGTCAGGACTCACCAAACAAACCAACTTGATCTATTTCTATACTAAATCTAAATTAGAAAATAAATGAAGAAAAAACCCTAACGGGCCCACTTTATTCTCTTCGGCCATTGAGCTCCATTAATCTTTGGTTGATTCTGACTCTACGTGGCTGACCACTGGGACCGGTCAAATTTCGGTGCCAACACATGCCCCCCGAGTCCAGGGTGCAAAATCCTTCGTGCGCCGGATTCTATCTCCTCATTTACCACGCGCCGTTACCACTCTGCCGCTTCATGATTCAATAAATGCAACCAATCAGAAGCCTTCCATTCATGGAATCGCGTCTTCAAACCACCACCGAACCACTCGTGGCCTTTAAATATGACCTACCGTTTCTGCATCGTCTCGACTACTGGTTTTACTTTTGACCATCCTCATGCTTATCCCTTCCCCTCGGATTCCTGCGTAAGCCTTATTGTCTCTTATTCTTTTAATGAAGCAGCATATGGATTCCTCAAAGGCCAAATTGAGACCCTATAAATAACTCCTTCCGCCAACCCCTTTTCTTCATCTTGCTTACCACCTTCAACCATGGGACTCTTGTTGAGAGATTTGACAGAAAAATACCATCTATCTCCAAATCTACTAAATATCTTATGGCGAGTACTCTTCGCCCCCCTCGCCCTTTGAGTCCTCCTTTCAATCCTGTCGATGCTCAAGACCGGCAGTAAATATATAGGGCTACATCAAGACCAAGAACTACGATGGTTACATAAGACACCGAATTATATAGGTTCGGGCCCTCTCAATGAGAGTAAAAACCCTATGTCCTGTGTTCTGTATTGTATTGATTGTTTCGAGATATTAAGCCTAAATTACCTCTAGCTAACTCTCGACCTCCTCCCATGGGGGGTACCCTGCTGCCTTATATATCCGGTCGGCAGGGGGGTTACAAGTAGAGTCCTAGTCGTACTCTACAATGTTTCCATATGGCAAGTCTAATCTTTCTTATCTTGCACTCCAAGCCGAGTCGATCGGCTTCCTTGTTGATGAAGTACCCGGTCGGCCACCGACTTTAGCCTTGTATGAGGATACCCGTAGAGCAAGTATCTCACAGCAGCCCCCGAGTGCTTTCTGATTTTGAGCTTTAATTCTCTGAATGATCTAAAGATCATAAATTAGGAAGACCTCGTTATCAAAGTCTTTGATAGATCTAGTGCACCGGGCAGGTGCACCTGATCAGGTGTAGCCCCTGACTCTTGTATAATTTGGAGACTAACAAATAATGCAAGAGTCTAATTATATTAGCTCTTATTAATTTGTTTATAGATATTCAAACCATCAAGTTTGAATCTTTTAGACCTCTGGTTATCAAACCCTTGGGTCCTATTGCTAAGTGACCACTTTGCCGACCAATCATTTGACCGGCCGAGTGGCACATATTATTCCCGAGTGATAGGTCGGTTGGATTTTTATGACTCTAGTCATATTCAATTATTTAGCTAAGTGACTTTTGTCAAAATAGCTCTTCCCTATTTCCAGTCACCCATTTAAGTCCAAATTTGGTAATTCTGGTTTTTTGACTTTAGTCAATATCATAACCTTTGAACTTGTACCATACGACCATCAAGTCCTTTGCCACATGATCATCAAATCACATAGATATGGCGAAATAATTCTCGGGTACTTCTCATCAAAGAAGCCCCGAGTCTCTTTTTTCTGGGTTTGTAACCCTAATGGGCTCAAGCCCTTAATTAACCTCTAAGTTAACATTAGGGTCACACTATGGTATGGCCCACCCCGGCCCATGGGACCCTTAGGTCAAAAAGGCAAGAGTATAAAAGGCTACACCAGGTTGACCTTCAGTCCACGCCGCATTTGCCCGCGAAATCTTCGTCTTCCTTGCGCCTTCTCTGCTCTCGCGACTCCTCTATTTTTCTGACTAGGGTTTAGCTTTCTCGCTTCCGGCCGCCACAGATCTCGCCGCATTTAGCCCCCGAGCCTTGGCGAAGTTTTTCGAACTCCGTCACCGCGTTCAATCCTGTTCGCCGCAAGAGGACTTCCATTTCGATCCCAGCTTCTTCCGCCGCCACCGCCGCTACGTCGTTCTCGTCGGAGGTCGACATCCTAGAGAAACTTTGGGAGTTCTCAAAGAGCAGCCTTTCACCGGCTGACATGAACAAGATCGTGTTGGATGGCGTCCTTCCAGAGCAGGCTCGAATCGACTCGAAGGTACCCCACGAATTCTGCCCCATTCCCATTCATCAACAGATCGTAGTGTTTGCTCATTCTTTGAGCATGGCTTTGGAGTTCCCTGCTATAGTTTTTGCGCGGGCTCCTTTTTTTCTTTGGGATTGAGTTTGTCAACCTCAATCCCAACTCCATTCTTCATGTTGCCATCTTCGTACACTTGTGCGAAGCTTTTCTTGGCGTTCTCCCCCATTTCGATCTCTTCCGCCATCTGTTTGGCCTCCGACCGCTACCCTCCACGGAAAACCAAGTGGCCATAGGCGGCGTTGGCGTCCAGTTACGCAAGAAAGAAGTCTACATCAATGTCCCATTAAAGACCGGAAAACAGAATTGGAAGGACGAGTGGTTCTATTGTGACAACCCTCCCCCTGTTCTTGCCGACTTCACTGGTGCAAAGGCTATTCCCCAAGCGCACTGGATAGAGAGGCCCGATCCGACCGATCCTCAAGTGGTCGCCCTCCTCTAGAAAATTGCCGATCTGAAGGCTAAAGGCGTCGATGGCATCACAGTGGCCAAAAGTTTTATCATCCGACGAGTTCAGCCCCTGAAGCTTCAATGTCACCCGGCATGGGACTACGTTAATGAGGATGAGACCAGGGAGGTGCCGGATCCACCAAATGGAGAACTTCGCCGAAGACGCTTGGTGAAGATGTTTGAAGGGGAAATCCTTTAGGACCATTCTTTGGTCTCAAAGCCGTATAACAAGGGCACACTGCGAGCCCGTGTAAGCCTCAGTCTGCCTTTAGCTAGCCCTTGTTATCCTATCTTGAGATTGTACTCATTGTTTTGATCTTTATGCAGGTGCTAAATACTTTTGTATCTCATCCCCCGCTCCCTCAGACCGATACTGAGGGACCTGATTATGTTAAGAAGACACCACTGACCGGCGCCGGGGGTTCAAGTTCTTCCGCAGGCTCTGGGCCAGTCAGCGTCACTCCTGTCGTCACTCTGGCCTCCCCTGACAAGCTCCAGAAATGGACCATTGCGCGCCGTCGCCAATATGTGGGGGACCAGGACGACGATGAAGAAATAACTGTCGCAGATTCTGGTCAACCTGCTCTTTCAACCTCCAGCCGACCTTCAGACTGACCGGAGCCTCTGAGCCAAACTCAGAGGTCAACGGAAGAGGTAGTGCAGACTGGCAAGGCTAACCAGCCCTCTCAAAAGAGGAAGGAGACTAATTTTCAGTCAACTTCTTCAAAGAAGAGGCTATGCCGGATCAAGCTCAAGAAGGCTAACAGGTTTATTCTTTAAACCCTATACTCCTTGTCTCTTATTGTTGATCTCAACATATCCTGATTTATTTATTTATTCTTGGCAGTCGAACAAGTGATTCTCAGAGCGCTCAGGGATCTGAGGATACTCGGTCTGCGCTCCCACTTCGTCTGACTGGTGTGTCCCATTCAGTTGGCAAATCTTCAAACACGCCGACCGAAGTGGATAAACTGCTTGAACGGACGGTTCCTGCCTCCACTCCCAAGCCTCTATCTTAGACACTCCGACTAATATCTCTTTGCCTCTTGACAAAGGTAAAAGAACTCTTCCTGTAGATGTGTCTGGTCGGCCTGAGGTAGAGGATGCGGAGATTTTGCACCAATACCGGGAGTCCAGCAAGGTAACTCAACATTAAGCTTCTACCTTGCTTTGCTCTCATCTTTTAGCTCACTTATCTTCTGCATATCATAAAATATATGCTCTTGTGGAGCGAAAGCAGGCTAGAGTGGAATATCTTGAAGCCAAAACTTTTGGTATGTCCTTGGTCGCCTAATCTTCTTGTCTTTATGTTTTAGACTAACTTCTTATTTGTCTTGCTAGTCACCGGTCAGCAGCTCTCCAAGGCTCAAGAAGAAAACAAGAAGCTGTTGGCCAACCGACAATAGATAAACAAGGTCTTAGACCACTCTAAGCAATCTACTGACCACTCTAACGCTAAAAGCTTTTACTTTTAGCTCGCGATAAAAAAATCACCGATCTGGAGAAGTTGACTTCCAACCAACAGAGGTTTGTTGACGCCTTGATGGTTGAGAAGGAAAGCCTCTCCAAATTGGCTGAAGACCAGAAGACCGAGATCACTCGGCTACAGGAGGAGCTGAAGGGGTCTGATGCGAAGATAGAGGAGGCTAAGGCTGTCTCCAAATCTTTCAAATGTAAACTTGCCAGTAAGCCTTCGACCTCTTCCTTCTACTTGATTCTTCTGTTGATCATGCTGACCAATAATTATTATTTCCAGCTCTATCTTATGCCGCTCGGAAAGCAATGAACTATGTTCATGGTAATCAAGTAGAGCAGACCGGTCACTCTCTGGACTACTTGTTGGAGCATGCTTCGGAAGCCATTGCTCATAACACTCGGCAAGTGGCGACCGAAGCTGGGAGTCAAGTGCTGGCGATTTGCCAATCCTGGTCTCCTGCTCTGCCATTGGACAAGATCAAAGAGGGATTTAACCCTGACCTGACCGATGACCAGTGTCAGCTGCTCCTGGATTCCATGTTTGAGACTTCCCAGGCCTTGGTCGAAAATATAGAAATCAATCCAACCGTGCTGACTCCCCCAGCAACTCCAGAGATCGAACTTCGGGCTGACTCTTCTTCTCCTTCAAAGGAGATATAATCCTGTAATAGTGTAAAACATTAGTAGTATTTTTGTAATGATACTTGTGTATAAACTAATCTTATGCTTTTATAGCTTTAGAAGTTTGACAAAGATATCATTGATATGTTTCTATCAAGAGAAACAAAGATTGCATTGATCTGCTATAACATATTAGGTTGGAACCCGTAACCGCGTAACAAACAGAATCAACCAATCGACACATGACCTCTCACACTTTTGGCTCTGGGTTTAGTGTAGTGGTAGTCTGATGTGCAGCACAAAGTATTTAACCATGATGTATAAGCGTAAGACCAAAATAACAAAGACCAAAACTCAAGATCTCAAGATCTTATGATAATAAGTCGGTCAAAAAATAGGCCAAAACCAAAATATGGTTAGATCGAGATGGGACATTATTGTTAGCCCCCTGGCTCGATTGTTTAATAGTATAAATTAAGGAATCAAGACAGATATAGAATGAAAATCATTAGAAAATCTTTCATTAAAAAAGACCAAAGTTTCATTCATAAATAACGTATAAATACACAAAATAATAGCTAAGTATAGAAAGACGTAGCTGATTTATGTTCCAGGAGTTTGGAATATCATCGCCGTCTTCATACATCAGTCGGTAAGCCTCCGGGCGAGTGACTTCCTTCACTACGTACGGTCCTTCCCACTTTGGAGAGAGCTTATGCTGATTTTTTGTCGATTGCACTCGGCAAAGCACTAGGTCTCCAACTTGAAAGTGGCGACTGCGGACGTTCTTATCATAATAACAATGCAAGCCTTGTTGGTAGAGTGCCGACCGAAACAGAGCGTGATCATGCAACTCCTCTGCTGCAATCAAATCAATGTCTCGGTTCTTCTCAGAAAGCTTTTCATCGTACGCTTGAACTCATGCCGAGATAAGGCTGACCTCAGTCGGCAACATAGCTTCTGAGCCATAGACCAATGAAGAAGGTGATTGTCCAGTAGCCCGACTGGTGTTTGTTCGAAGCCCCAAAAGGACTAAAGGCAACTCCTTGACCCACCGACCGACATAAGGTTTGAGTCTGTCAAATATCCGCGGCCTTAATCCTTGAAGAATCATACCATTGGCCCGTTCGACCTGCCCGTTGCTTTTTGGATGAGCCACTGATGCAAAGTGGATCTTTATTCCCATCTCATCGGCAAAGTCCCGGAACTCCACTGAAGTGAATTGAGTGCCATTATTGGTAATGATATCATGAGGAACTCCAAACCGAGTGAATATGTCTTTGACAAACTCGATCGCCTTCTTGGATGTAATCTTGCCGACCGGCTTCGCTTCAATCCACTTGGTGAATTTGTCGATAGCAACAAACAAATGAGTAAACCCGCCTGGCGCTTTCTTGAAAGGACCGACAATATCAAGCCCCCAAATAGCAAAAGGCCAAGTCAATGGTATCATGTGAAGTTGTTGTGAAGGCACATGTATTTGTTGAGCGAATAATTGACAACCCTCACACTTCCGAACAACTTGGTGTGCATCTTCGACCGCCGTGGGCCAATAAAACCCTTGCCGGAAAGCTTTACCGACCAAAGTCCTGGAAGCTGCATGATTGCCGCATATTCCTGAATGAATCTCATCTACCAACTTCTAGCCTTCAGGAATTGAGATGCATCGCATCAAAATGTTGGAACCACCCCTTTTGTAAAGTTGGTCCCCCACCAACAAGTATCCTCGAGATCGGATCTTCAATCTTTGCTTCTCATCAGGATCCGAGGGCAGCGTTCTCTTATCCAAATACTGAATAAGGGGGTCGCGCCAGTCGGTCTTGGAGACGTCATCGTCAACAAGATCAGCAACAATACTCATCAACACGTCCGACCGGGGAGAAATTGTTGGGGAATCTAGAACATGTAGGAAAACACCTGGCGGTACTGCAGACCGAGATGATCCTATCTTGGCTAACTCATCAGCCGCCTGGTTATTATCTCGGAGAACGTGTGTGAACTTCAATCCATCAAACTTGTCTTTGAGTTTTCGCACTTCTTGGCAATAAGCACTCATGTTGTCATCTACACAATTCCAATCCTTGGTGACTTGATTAATGACCAAGGCTGAGTCTCCAAATATGTTGATGTGCTTAATACCGAGTGATACAGCAATTCGTAGACCGTGTAGGAGAGCTTCATATTCCGCAGCATTATTAGACGCGCGAAACATGATTTGAAGAACATATCGAAGCCTTTCTCCAATAGGCGAGATCAATACAACTCCCGCACCTGCCCCTTGTAATTGAAGGGAACCATCAAAGTACATTTTCCATTATTCGATATCTCGGGCAGCAGGAGGATTTTGAATCTCTGTCCACTCGGCAACGAATTTAGCTAACGCTTGTCCCTTTATAGCCGACCGAGGCGCGAACGTAATAGTACATTGACCAAGTTCGACTGCCCACTTGGCTATTTTTCCTTCAGCTTCTCAGTTATGTAACACCGTCCCAAGTGCAAAAGACGTTTGAACTTTAATTGGACGAGCTTGGAAATAGTGCTTCAACTTCCTCGAGGTGATCAATAATGCATATAACAACTTCAATATCTGCTGGTACCTTGTCTTAGAGGCACTGAGAACCTCACTCACAAAGTAGACCGGATGCTATACTTTTTGCACATGTCCCTCTTCTTCTCGGTCGACTGTCAAAACAGTACTCACATCCTGGGTTATGGCCGAGATGTAAAGCTGAAGTTTTTCTTCTGGCTCCGGAGGCACCAACACTGGAATATTGCTGAGATTTAATTCGTTCAGTGCCGACTGCGCCTCCTCAGTCCAAACAAAGCCGTCTTGCTTTTTAAGCAACCGGAAGAGTGGTAACCCCCTAACCCCTAATCGGGAAATAAAGCGACTCAAAGATGCCATGCATCCGGTCAGCTTTGAACGTCCCTTTGAGAATTAGGCGGCTTTATGTCAAGGATTGCCTTGATTTTATCTGGGGTAGCCTCTATACCTCGTTTCGAAATGATGTAATCGAGTAACTTTCCCGATGGAACCCCAAAAACACACTTTTTAGGATTCAGCTTCATTGAATAATGTCTCAGATTGTCAAATGTTTCTGCCAGGTCAGAGAGAAGTTCTTCAACTTTTTGAGTCTTGACAACCATGTCGTCAACATATGCTTCAACGTTTTGATCGATCTGAGTGGCAAGGCAGTGTTGAATACGTCGTTGGTAAGTCGCGCCAGCATTTTTTCAGACCGAACGGCATAGTGATATAGCAGTAGGCACCAAAGGGTATTATAAAGAAAGTTTTGATCTGATCTTTGACTCTTAGTGGGATTTGGTGATAGCCTGAATAGGCATCCAGAAAGCTTAAAAGGTCACACCCGGTTGTCGAATCTACAATCTGATCAATATGAGGAAGAGCGAAGGGGTCTTTTGGGCAGACCTTGTTGAGATCGGTATAATCAACACACATCCTCCACTCTTTATTCTTGTTAGGTACAAGGACTGGATTTGCTAACCAGTCGGGATGATACACCTCCTTTATAAACTTAGCTTCTAACAATCTAACTATCTCCTTCTTCATAGCGTCCTTGTGGTCTTGCGTAAATCTTCTAAGCCTTTGGCGAACGGGGGTAGCCCCTAGAGGTACCCTTAACACGTGCTCAATCTTTTCCCTAGGAACTCCCGGCATGTCAGATGGTTTCCATGCAAAGATATCCCTATTTTGCTGGAGGAAAAGAGTGAGCGCGAGTTCCTATTTTGCATCAAGGTTGACCCCAGCATAAGTCACCTTATCGGGGTCCTCAGGATCGAGCGAGATCTCCTTGGTTTGGATGTCATCGGTCTAGATCTTGTCCTTGGTAGGTTTCTTTGTCGGAATCTCTGCTTCAGTCTGCTCCTCTATGCCGACTGCCTTCTGGATCTCCTTTTGGTCTGACAGCATCAACGGTTTGGTAGCCATCTCACAACTCTACACATCGCAATCAAAAGAATTCCAAAGATCAGAGTGGAGGGGGATTATTCCGTTCGGGCCTGGCATCTTGAGGGTGAGATACGGATAGTGCGGAACAGCCATAAACCTAGCCATCGTTGGTCGGCCGATGATAGCATGGTATGTTGACTCGATGTCTGCCACCTAGAAGAGGATACGCTCTGTCCTAAAATTATCATGGGTGCCAAAGGTGACTGACAGAGTGATTTGTCCAATTGGGACTGAAGTCTTGCTAGGCACAATCCCATGGAAGGGTGAAGAACTCGGTTGGAGGTCATTGATTGATAGACCGAGCTCTTGAAGGGTCCTGGTGAAGATTAGGTCCAAACTGCTTCCTCCATCGATGAGTACTCTGTTGAACTACACCTCCTTCATAGTCACAGCAAGCACCAATGGGTAGCGACCTGGTTTTGGTAGATGTTTTGTATGGTCTGACCGATCAAAGGTGATTGGCATCTCAGACCACCTCATGTACTGAGGCGTAGCTGGCTCCACCGAGTTAATCTCTCGAAGCTCTAACTTTTGCTTGCGCTTGGATGTATAGGCATCCGGGCCTCCGAAGTTGAAGTTCTTTGCGAGGTTCCTGGAACTCTCCCGAATCATCCTTGTCATCATCATCCTTAGGCTTGTCTTTGTTACTGTTGTTGCGCCTCGGAGGATCTTTGGCCACCTTGAGCGCAGTTGTTGCAAAACCCTTCAGATAATAGCAATCCTTTGCTTTGTGGTTTCCCTTGGGATGCCAAGGGCAAATGCCACTCAGCAACTCATCAGTAGACGGCTGGTTCATCCGAGGGTTCTTCCGAAACCGGTCTACTGTGTTGATAGCATTGTCGGGTTTTCTCTTCTTGTCCTTCTTGGAGGACTCAGGCTTGTCCGACCGCTTCTCCTTGCCCTTTCCTCGGATATCATCAAGTGCAGATTTCCCTGATGCATACTTATCAGCAATCTTGAAGCACTCTTGAGCGGTGAGCTTGAGATCATGGTTCCTCCAACCGATTTCCCGGACCAGATCGTCACTGCGGATTCCACCCAGGAAGGCAGTAATTATTTGCTGATCGGGGACGTTGGGGATCTCAGTTTTCTTAGCGCAAAACCGCTTGATGTAGTCACGAAGAGGCTCGTCTCCTTTCTGCTTGATCCGAGTGAGGTCGAAGTGGTTGCCCGGTCGGTTGCAAGTTGCTTGGAAACTTTCTATGAGTTTCCGGTTGAAGTCTCCCCAGGATGTGACTGACTCCTCAGGTAAAGATGTGAGCCATATCTGAATGGCAGGATCTAAGCAGACTGGAAGGTAATTAGCCATTACATAGAAATCACCTCCAGCCGACCGGATCGCCGTGCTATAGAGTTGTAACCACTCTCGGGGATTGGTTTGTCCATCATATTTTTTGATGGGAACCGGCTTGAATCCTTTCAGCCATCGAGCAATGCGAAGCTGAGGGATGTAAGCCTTGATGCCATCGATCTCGTCATCAGTCGGCGTTGGTGACCGCCTTTGTTGGTCTGGGGATGTGGTTGGGCTACGACGGTGGCGTGGGCCAACATCCTCGTCATGACGACGTCGTCGATTGCCATCTTTATCGCGCCAATCCCGATCATTATGTCGATGTCGTTCGTCACGGTTGTCTCTTGGAGGATGGTTTTGACAATAATCCCATTGGTTATCCTGTCGGTCTTCTCGTCGGTCACCCCACTAGTCTTCCCGTTGGGTGTCCATTCTTCGTTCACATCGTTCTTCCTCATAACGTCGGTTGTCCCGAGCGTGTTCCTCATGGTGAGAGTTGATCGTGTCTCGTCCATCATGGAGGCTGAGAGAATTTCTCAGATCTTCACGCCTTCGCCGACCCTGAGGAGATACATGGCTCGAACTTGCGACCGACTGAGACTTTGCAGCATCTTGTGTCGCTGCGGCTTTGAGCATAGCCACCGCCTTCTACATAGCAGGAGTTTGATAGTGGGTATCAACCATTAGGGTGTCAAGCAATGTCTTGGCCCCGGTGATGTTGTTCTGTGGGGTGTGGTAGACCTTAACACCATCCACTTCAAGGTCAGGGCCAAGATCCAGTCGGCGTGTGTTACGCGACCCGCGCGACCCTTCTTCTTTGGCATCTAGATTCTCCTCTTGGTTTCCAGTGGCAGGATCTACTATCTCCACCATGTTGACTGTATGGGGATACAAGTAGGTCGATTCGACCGTGTCCTCATCAAAAGACCGGTCTGGCGTCGAGTCATATCCGAAGGAAGAGTCTTCCTACTCGGATCCGAGTGGGATCAATGCAGGAATAATGTCAGACGGAGTCGGTGATCGCGCCATGGGGTTGGCTGCGGTCGAGTCTGATCTGTAGTCGTTCAGACCTAGGGCTCCATTGTCGCCGACCATGAAGTCGAGCGATCCAAAGGAGATCTTGAAGTCCGGAGAGTATTGAATGATGGGAAGTTCGGCCATCGTAGTCGACGGAGAATCCCGGTGAGCCGCGCCAACTGTCGATGCTCAAGACCAGCAGTAAATATATAGGGCTACGTCGAGACCAATAACTATGATGGTTACACAAGACGCCGAATTATACAGGTTCGGGCCCTCTCAATGAGATTAAAAACCCTACGTCCTATGTTCTGTATTGTATTGATTGTTCCGAGATGTTAAGCCTAAATTACCTCTAGCAAACTCTCGACCTCCTCCCATGGGGGGTACCCTGCCGCCTTATATATCCGGTCGGCAGGGGGGTTACAAGCAAAGTCCTAGTCGTACTCTACAATGGTTCCATATGGCAAGTCTAATCTTTCTTATCTTGCACTCCAAGCCGAGTCGGTCGGCTTCCTTGTTGATGAAGTACCCGGTCGGCCACCGACTTTAGCCTTGTATGAGGATACCCGTAGAGCAAGTATCCCACAAATCCAAAGTCTGTAGCTCCTCCTGCCTAGAAGCCAGCCTGCTAGATTTTCTACTCCCGAGTAGTGGCACCTGTGTCGAGAATGGCATCGATGGTCCGGTGGGTAATGTCTGATGACACTGCCATCCTCGATGGAGAATCGGAGGAAGCTGCCAATGCATTTTTTCTTTTCATATGTACCTTCTTCCATACGCTTGGGATAATAATAATTACATCTTCATCCCCTAGCTGCTATAGAAGAATAGGTTTCTACCGAAACTGGGTCTTGAGCTTGTTTTTCATCTTTAACATCAATCATCTGTAATCAATGGAAGCTTCCTTTGTTCTATAAATGTACTAAATCTTGTCTTGTATGTTGTGTTTTCTCCTTTATATTTTCTGCTAAGGGCGATATTTATGCTATCGGCCATCTGAAGTCGATGTGTGCACATCGGCTGTACAACGCTTATCCTCCTCTTCTTCAATCTTTTATTTTTTCTGCTAAGGACGACATTTCCATCTCGGCCGTAATCAAGCGCTCGAGATCATGAGGCAACCCAAATACTTGGATGATATTTCTTTAAATATTTACCATTAATTGCTCTCCCAAACTCTTCTACATCTAATCCTTGTAAGAAATATGCATTACCAGGCGCACATTGGCTCACCTTAAATGGACCTTCCCAAGTTGGAGACCATTACCCAAATCGACTGTCTCTAGACTCGATGGGCATAATTAACTTCCAGACAAGCTCACCTTCTAAAAAACTCTTGGGAACCACCTTTTTGTTGTAAAATCTAGCCACACGAGCCTTATTCTCTTGAATTTTCTCCAGGGCCCTCATGCGATGCTGCACAACATCTTCTAACTCATCAAACATATCCTACCTATAATCCTCAGCTGATAATTGATCTTGCAACTCTATTCTTCTAGACCCCAGATTAGTTTCCCATGGCAAAACTGCTTCATGTCCATAAACTAACTGATACAGTGATACTTTTATAGACCCATGACACACCATTCTGTAGGCCTATAGTGACTCAGCCAATGTTGTATGCCACTTCTTAGGTTGCTCGTCAATTTTCCTCTTGATGAGCTTAATCAAACTCTTGTTAGACGCTTCTGCTTGACCATTGGCTTGAGCATAATAAGGTGATGAATTCAATAACTTGATCCCCATACTATCGGCAAATCTTTGAAACTCTTCCAAAGTAAACACAAAACCCTGGTCAGTAGTAATTGTCTATGGCACACCAAACCTATAAATAATATGCTCCTTCACAAAGTTGATCACATTGTTAGTTGTCACATTCTTTGTCGCCACTGCTTCGACCCACTTTGTGAAATAATCCGTCGCCGCCAGAATATACTTGTGACCTTTGCTCGATGCTAGATAAATTTGACCAATCATATCCATACCCCATCCTCTAAATGACCAAGATTTAATAATCAGATTCATAGCTGAAGCCGGTGCCCTCTAAATTGCTCCAAATTTCTGGCAATCTTGACACCTCTTGTAATACTTGAAACAATCTTCTAGCATACTTGGCCAATAATATCCAGTTCTTTTCAACAATCATCTCATCTTATGGGCAGATTGATGGGTACCACAAATCCCTTCATGGACTTTGCACATAACTACCTTGGCTTCTTCTTGAGTCAAACATCTTAATAATAAACCATCATCCGTCCAATAATAAAGCTTTTCCTCCAATAAAACATACCTCAATACCATGTATCTAATTTTGTGAGGAGTGCGCTGTGCTGGATCTTTGAGATACTGTATTATCTTGGTTCTCCAATCTTCTTCATTGACATTGATCTCATCGACATCAGCTTGTTTAGCTTCATCGACATCAACCTTATCGACACTGGCTTGCTTGGCTTCATTGACATCGGCAATTTCAACAATTGTACCATTAGTATTCGGTTGATATCTCGATGCCTTCTATGCTAAATCATTTTCCTCCATATTTTGTTCCCTCGAGACATTCCTGAAACTCACCGCCTTAACGCTTCATATTACATCCTGTCACTCGGCGTAAAACAACCTCAAAATATCATCTCTGCATTCAAAATCTCCTGCTAATTGCCCGAGTACTAGCAACGAATCACCAACAATTTAGACGAAATCAACCCCAGCTTCTTGCAAAATTTGCAGTCCCTTGAGAACAGCTCTATACTCAACTTGATTGTTAGCCGATACTTCCACAGCGAATGCAAAGTCAAATCTTGCCCCCCAAGGTGACATGATAAATAGCCCCATACCACATCCACTCTTGCATACAGAACCATAAAAAAAGAGCAACCATGGTATTGGCTCCACCATCGAAACATTCGATCCACAATGTTCAACCACTAAATCGGCCAGAATCTGACCCTTGACCGCCTTAGCAGACTCATAAGTTTGATCATATTCGGCTAGAGCAAGCATCCACTTACCAATTCCCCCTTTCAAAAAAGGAGCCGATAGCATGTATTTGATGACATCGGCTTTGCAAACCACCACACACTCGGTTGATAACAGATAATGCCTCAACTTTACACATGAGAAATATAAACATAAGCATAACTTTTCAATCTCAGTGTACCTGGTTTTGACATCAATCAATCTTCGGCTTAAATAGAAAATGACCCTCTCCTTGCCGTCTTATTCTTGAATCAAAATCGATCCGATGGACTTCTTATCCGCAGCAAGGTATAGCTTAAAGGGAAACCCTTCTCTTGGTGGCACTAATACAGAGGCGTGATCATATACCTTTTAATATCATCCAGAGCTTTTTGGTGTTCAGGCTGCCATATGAATTTCTGATCGGCTTTCAACTTCAAAAATGGAGTAAACGCGTCTATCCTACCCGACAAATTGGATATGAACCTCCTAATAAAATTAACTTTGCCAATCAAAGACTGCAGCTCTGTCTTGTTGGTAGGAGGCTCGATATCATTAACAACTTTAATACTCTTATGGCCAATTTCAATTCCTCGTTCATGCACGATAAAACCCAGAAATTCACCGACTGATACACCAATAGCACACTTCTTAGGATTCATTTTTAAACCATACCTTCTAGTTCTTTCGAGTACTTCCCGTAAATCGGCCACATGATCCTCTATCTTCTTGGATTTAACCACAACATCATCAATATGAATTTTCACTAACCTGCCAATCAAGTCATGGAAAATATAATTCATGGCCCTTTGATATGTGGCTCAAGCATTCTTCAATCCAAATGTCATAACAACCCATTTATGTAGTCCAATAGACCCTGGACACCTGAAGCAGTCTTCGGTATATCTTTTTCTACCATAAAAATCTGATTATTACTAGCATTGTCATCCATGAAACTAACAATCTTATGTCCAGCTGCTGCATCAACCAGAAGATCTGCAATTGGCATTGGGTAATCATCTTTTGGCGTGGCTTTGTTTAACGGTCTGAAATCGATACACACCCTCAGTTGGCCACTCTTTTTGTATCCATGCACAAATTCAAAACCCACTCTGGATATCGGCAAGGCCTAATAAACTTAGCATCATATAATCTAGTGATCTCAACCTTAATATCATCATAAATCTTTGGATCTATCCTCCTTGGCGGTTGCTTGAACGGTTGATATCCAGGTTTAGTGGGAAGCCGATGCTCAACAATTGACTGGCTGAGCCCAGGCATCTCAAAATAATCCCAAGCAAAACAATCCTGGTACTCCTTCAACAACTTTATTAAATCAGCCTTTATATTTTCATCTAATTTCTTACTAATAAATGTTGGCCTGGGCCTATCATCGTCTCCTATATTGACTTCCTGTAACTCATTAGCCAACATAAATCCTTTTCCCAGTTTGCTTTGTTCTACAAATTCCATTAGGTGCTTGTCAGAGAAACAATCTAGAATTTCACTGGTCCACCACCTTGAGACCTAGAGTAGTAATCTTGACGTAATCGCCATCCCAAATTTTGCCAGACAAATATTCTATATCATCTGCATGCCATGGCACCAAATTGGCCGATGAGACATTGATGGGTTCATTGCCGGGATTATCTCAACTCGACCGCCAATCTAATAGATAAGTGACTGATGCATAGTCGATGGTACACAACAATTTGCATGTATCCAATCATGTCCCAGTAGAAGGCTATAGGTCCCCTTTCCATCAATGACAAAGAAAGTAACCGACAAAGTTTTACTGTTGATAGTAAGCTCTACATTTATGACTCATTTGGCTATTGTTGTACAATCACCATAATCTCACAAAATCATATTAGTATCAATCAAATCTTCATTAGTCTTACCCAATTTTCTTGCAGTAGTGATCGACATGATGTTAACTGCAGCCCCTCCATCGACCATCATCTTTCCTTTTGGCATCCCATTAACAAAGCCATTCAAGTACAAAGCCCTCAAGCGCCGATGCTTAGACTCATCTGGTTTATCAAATATTGCTTGTTGTACATCAAATACTAGCTGTGGTGCTTCACTCTCATCAGGAGACAATTCTTCTTCTTCTGAAGCCATGAACTCTTGCGGTAGCATCATCACCATACACACTGTATCATTTGGTACCTGTACTTGTGATTTCACTTTGGGTTTCCAGACTTTCTTGGGCGGCTCATCACTTCCTTCATCATAGTAATAATGGCCAACCCTCATTTGTCTACACCGCATTCTCTAAACCCTGTGCTTTTGGCTTCTAGAAAATATTCCAGATGGACACCACTGATTGCTCTGTTCCTGATTTCCTGGAGCTCTTTATCAACTTTTTCATCGAAGTGCACTTCTTCTTCTGTCTTTTTAGAGCCAAGTCAATCAAAAGCTGACACCCTTCCATTCTCATCGACTTTACCTACCATCGACTTTCTAGAATCACTCGGCTGATGTTGATAGCTGCTCGAGGCTCCTCTATATATTTGCTCCGCTCATCTGCTGCATCCAGGACAGTTATTAATCGTTGGAAGCTTCATATTGTGGTCCCAACAATACTGAAAGAATGATTATTCCCAATGCGGATCAAACTGTGATTCCTTCATCTCCCTGTCCCTTTTCTTCTGATACCGGTTTATAAACGCCTCTACATTGTCGATACCAACCATATTGACATTCACAGGGAATGGATGCCCATCGATCTTCATAGTTTCCTTCGTAAACTTGATCTTTCCTTGCTCAATCGCCGACTGAATTTCTCTTCTGAATACCTTGCATTCATTAGTATAATGGGACGACGAGTTGTGCCACTTGTAGTACTTTCTTTTATTCAATTCTTCAGCAGGTCGAATCACATGGTTGGATGGCAACTGGATGTGGTTCTCCTGATATAGCAAATCAAATATCTTATCAGCCTTGGTGATATCAAAGTCATACTTTTCTTTCGGCTCATTTTGCTTCACCTATGGGCGGGACAACACATTCCAATTTCTAGTCCATTCAACCATGTTGACTTCTCCGGCATCCTCATTAGACTCAGACTTGTAAACATTGTAGTTGACTTGAATTGGCCTTGACCGTGCCCCTCGAGTCAAGTTCTCCTGTATCTACATCTTCTGTACTAACTGGGAAAGGCTTTCAAACTCGGCCAAAGGAAACTTCTCCCTCAAAGGTGCAACTAGGCCATTAAATGCCATCTCTGCCATCTGATTATCACGTAATTGCAAGCTCAAACATTTGCTGCGCACATCTCTGAACCTCTGTACATAATCATGCACAACCTCCCTTGCCTTTTGCTTCATAGAAATTAGATCAGACAACCTTATCTCTCTTGTTTTAGCAAACAAGTATTTTATGAAATTTTTGTTCAAGATCGGCCCAAGTAATAATGGAATTAGGGGGCAATGATACGAGCCAGGAAAAAGCCAACCCAGACAAGGATAAAGGAAACAACCTGATCTTCAATGCTTCAGTGGTTCCTTCCTCTCCACATTGCACCAAAAAATGGCTGATATGCTCAAGGGTGGAGTAGCTTCAGAAGTTGATGGTCCTGCACCCATAACAGGATGTGTTATACCTGCTTTCGGGTGTTGTCAGCTAGGTGCCTCAATTGCAGATCGAGGAATATTCCTAGATATTGGAAATACATCGACCCACGTACTAGATCATCATATATATAGCCTTCAACAGTCTGAATAATCAAAGCCCTCAGAGTATTGACCAACACAGGTGACTAATTAATCAATGCATGGTGTATGGCTGAATTTATCATATTGTTCAATATAGCTTCATCAATCACCTCTATTGGCATATTAGCAGTTGATTTCTCATTTTTGTCTTCAATCAAGGCAGCAACAGGCAAAAGGCATATTGGCAGTTGATTTCTCATTTTCTCATTTTGCTAAAAGTGCTCAACAAAAGGCTTTCATACTACACCATCCTCTAATCAATTTGTGCTCTTGTTTCATTACTCAGATCATCCCTGTTAACAGGCATTATGTTCTCTATCTTCAGATCCGCATCAACATCATTTTTTGGTGGCTGATTATCAGGGAGCTTGGGATCCTTTGGCATTCCAAGTCCAGACATGTTGAGAGACTTAAAGTTCTTGGTCCCCTGGGCGTGCCAAAAAGTGTGTTGACACAAAAATAACACGCGTGACCTGGGAGATATGCTTAGCTCTAGTGTAGGCTCAATACAGAAACCGGGGCATGCCAGTTGATTTTTCCCAACAAATCGACAAAGAAAACAAACGGTCAGATTCCTCGGGTCACCGACCTAGGACAGGCCGATGAAGAAAGCCAATGATCACTATTAGTGAAAACCAACCCATGGCTATAAACAACAAATAATATTAAAATAAACTAATTAGCTGATTTGTGTTGACTTATCGGCAACTTCAATAAGTAATGATAAAATATAGCATAAATGATACCGATAAGAATCGAACTGAAAGAACAGAGTCGATGAATCTATGATCGATGTCGTAAAACTCGCTCTGTCGATGCAATGAAGTCGATGGGCTATAGTCGATGAGAATACAGTAATCAAGCATAGAAATTTGCCTATCTATAGGTGCTTAGTCGATAGATCTTATAGCTGGTATTGCAAATATGCCGTAAATTCATAGATCTAATCCTATTAAATAAAGGGGGCAATCGACTTCTGATATACAACAATAAATAAGCAAGACACTGAGAAGTCAATCGAACTGTGATAACCTATCGGCTAGACATCCCGACAGAACTCTATCAACTCTACCTATAAATAGATCGAACCTAACCCTATCAGCCTAGCAAGAGATCAAAGTGGATGCAGCCTTATTGATTTGAATAGATCGAACTTAATCGAGACAATATCCAAACATGAGAAATAAAGCTAAGTTTAATCTACTTATAGACGGAATTGACTGAGTGACTCGAATTAGACATCTAAAATTTCATCTATAGAACCCGCATAAATCATAGAAGATCAGACCTAACCAAGACAGTAATGCAATCTACATCGATAATACTAACAAAATAAAGATCTAATTACTGGATAACTAGCAATTTCAAAGATAACAACTAGAATATCAACTTAATGAGAAAGTACTAGCTGAAGAGAGTTCCGGAGGGTTAGTATTTTTATACGCAAATCAAACCTCGGGCATCGGAACCTTCGAGCCACGGGACAAGCAAGCTTGAGGTATTCCCTGCATCCCTGTGCAGCAAGCCAAGCAGCCTCGAGGTGTACTTCTCAGAATCTTCAAGGCTAGTCAAATAACCTTCGACCTACAAGTCATGCAGCCGCTAGCCAAGTAACCTTCAGCTGGACATATCCTCTGCAAGTCATACAGCCGCGAGGCATCCCCAGAACCCTCGAGTGGCTAGCTAGTCAGAAGCAAACTTGACACAACATCCTCTGAACCTTTGAACTACAGAAGCTATAACCCTCGAGTCCTTGGAACCTCGACTCTCCGTACGGCAAAGCTCAGAACCCTCGGTGCTTCGGGGTATCATTGGAACTTTTGCGTGCGTCGAGCAACAAGGCTACCTCGAAGCTTTTGCATGGCAAGTCAACACGCAACCAGCATGTACGTCAACATGCAAGCTTCAACCAGCAAGCAAGCACCCACGTGAACACCTCGAGTTGGTGCGGACACTTCTAGTGCCAACCAGCAAGCTGCAAGCTCAAGCAAAGCAAGTCAAGCATCCTGGCCGAGAGCCTGAGCTTGGAAACCTCCGCGGCAAGCTCGGCAACCTCAACAGGTGGCGCTCACAACATCCACCAAACAATGAAGTAATCCTACATTTGGAAATATTTTCATCAGGTAAAATTGCTAGCAATGGTAAACCTTCTTTCCTCTCACGCATGCTACGTTAGGGTCACTCAAGGGTTAATCTTTTCACATAAGCAACTCACTTTGCAAGCCTCGAGGTACCATCACAGAACCCCCCTATGCCAACACAAAGCTCATAAACCGCTTGAGGGATCGATCACCCCCGCATTTCAAAGCAACAATCATAAGCCAACAAAACCGGCAACGTGAGATGCTATAACCCTCGCACCATCAAGTATCCTTCGTAGGCTCGTAAAGCCTGCTCGCGTGAACTCTACTTCGAGAAAGTATATAAGAAGGTCGTTCCAGAACCAACCATTTTTGCATGACCAACGTTAGGTCACCTGCACGCAACCAAGCCGCCAGCATGCTTTAAGAAAAACAAACAAATATAGTAGACGTTATTAGCTACCTCCGAACGCAGCAAATGTATGACCCTTCGTCGGTCACGTCGAACAGCTAACAACAGCATAGCAGTAACGTAGCCTCGAGTTGCTACCAGAACACACCGCGGCTGTGCAGGAAGCCAAGTAGCCTCGAGGTGTCTTTGGAATCCTTCGAGCGTGCTACCCCTCGAGCAATCAGCAAACTCTTGCAAGCTAGTCAAGCTATCCTCGAGGTGTCCTAATAACCTCGTGCGCAAGCGCGGAACCTTCGGACAAACTAAAGTGGCGTTGTTACTAAGTTACAACATATGCTAACTTCACTAAGTGCCCACAAGCATTCTAGGTGTTAGCCACCTGCAAAGATACATTGTGCCCATACGCATGCGTGCATACTCGTACGCCTTAACATACCTCCGCCTTAAATTTTGCAAAAGGCAACCTTCGAACCTTTCGATAATAAGCAAAACCTTACACACGATTACTTGTCTACTTCCAATATGGTCATGTTGTGTATCATTTTTACACACTTCATCATCTTTGATCCCTGCTAGAAAATAGCAATGCATATTCTGATCATTTTTATGCATCCATTCCCTGATTACGGCACACAAGTTTTATCCAAAAAGTTTCTATCATTATCATGCACGGTTTCACATCCCTTAACCCTATCGTGCAAGACTATCCCTCGTGTGTAGGTTTATTGATTTCCAATCATCGATCAGTGTTTCTTCACCAAACACCAATGAGTCAACAGTAACGGTACTCTCTAATCAACGTCCTTCGGCTATGCTATTTTTCCTCAGCAAGCGCCATTTGCATTCATTTGCTTGTTAAAGGACAATGACTCAAAATATGTATAGAGCCTTACATTGTCGATTTTTACAAGCTACTCATCCTATGGATAAAACCATTTGCACGATCTAAGTTACTCACTTCATCATATCTGCTAAAGCATATCATTGCATGGCCAAGGCCAGATGAGCCAAGAGCTCACCAAAAGTCTCCCAAGGGAGCAAATGTCGAAATATTTCGACAAAGAGCCAAGAGCTCATCAAAAGTCTCCCAAGGGAGCAAGTGTCAAAAAAATTCGACAAAGAGCCAAGACCTCATAAAAAGCCTCCCAAGGGAGCAAATATCAAAAAATTTCAATAAAGAGCCAAGACCTCATAAAAGGTCATAAAAGGTCTCGTAAAGGAGCAAATATATAAAAAAAATCAACAACGTAGCAACAAGTCTCCAAGGGAGAAAACTTTGCACAACTCCCATCGAGGTGTGTGACTATTGTAAAAGCTATGCACAGCCCCCATTGAGGTCTGTGACTATTGTAAAAACTTTGCATAGCACCCATCAAGGTCTAAGACTATTGTGTAAACTTTGCACAAAACCCATCGAAGTGTTGAGGGTTTTAAACTCTTGAACTACCACCAACACTTCGCACTCAAAATGAGCAACACTATTTGCAATGAAATACTTTTTCCTCCAAGAACATATACTACACTTTGAGCTCGAAGTAAGCACAACATTTTGCATACGAAGCCCTACATCAGAGCACAGATATTTCAACAATCAAAAACCGATCGAGGGGTTGGATGCCTTTGATGAGGGATCACGTATTCTTATTTACTAATGGCCACTTCGATCACGAGGTATTCTTCGAACCTTCACACCAGTTATTTTATCAAAAGCAAGAAAAATGTCAAAAATCTCAACAAAGAGCTAGAAGTGCTCAAAAAGTCTCAAAAGAGAGCAACAATAAAAAAATCAACAATGAATCAACATATTACAAAGTCTCCAAGGGAGAAAAATTTGCATAATACCCATCACAGGTGTGTACCAATCATTCTTGGAAAAACAATTCCAAGTCTCCAAGAGAGAAAAATTTACACAACACCCATCGAAGGTCTGTGCCAATCAGTTTACACATATATATGAGAAATAAAATAAAACAAAATGAAGGTGCAACCTCGAGGCCTCACTCAAAGACCTTATAGGAAATGGGGGATCATTCGCAAGGCACGCAAAACTCTTAAAGGGAGTCATAATAGCACAATTCTCATTAGCAACTCGTGCAATGGCAAGATCCAACACAATAATCCCATCTATAGCTCTAAGAAAAGGCCTATGCCAGTGGACTATAGTCCAGTATAGATCAGGCTCCTCAATCTAACCCTCAAAGGCCATATAAAGGCTCGAGGGGCTCGTCATCGTCTCACCCTCGAAGACCTTACAATAGCTCGAGGTGCTAATTGTTATCGAGTCCCCCTAGAGGAGTTTCAAAATCTCAGGGGGATCATCATCGACCTTAGACGGTATCATGAATTCACTCTCGATGCCTTACAATGGCTTGAGAGGATTGTCGTCGACCATCGGCAAGATCTCTAACTTACCCTCGAAGCTCTACAACGGCTCGAGGGGCTCCCCATCAATCATTGGCACCTTGAGGCACCGTGTACAGGCAGGTGTGGCACCCTCGCAACAGCAACCCGTGCTAGAACTATGCATACCACGCTCCGTACTGTATTTAGTACCCTAGGTCAAGGGTTGAAATTTTGAGAGTTGTGACCTAAGATGATGCGGGAAGCCCATCCAATGACCATAGCAGGCCAGGAAACAAACCCCGCTGAGCTCTGAAATTCATGGCAAACTCAAACCATCTTCATCACGTATGCACGACCTAGTGACCGTGAGTCAAAACATCGTCTCAGTTCACTCTTAAAACCTAACAACGGTTGAGGACCTCGTTGTTGATCCTCGATGACACCTTCAAACTCACCACTGCAGCCGACAATGGCTCAAGGGGTTCATCGTCTAACTAAGTACATTGCATGAGCATATTCATGCATGGCTAAAACCAATATGCAAAGATTCATGCCTCTCAAAAGAATAGATAGATTGCTCGCAAGATGGGTCGAAACAACTTCTTGAAGTTGGAATATTCGACAGAGCATAATGCTTAGTAACGAGCAGCGATGGCATGACCTAGGTAATCACCCCATCACTGGCTCAAGGCACTAATAATCTGGCATGTCCGCACGAGGCACCCTGTGAATGCAGCAATATGAGGTATGTCATTAAACCCTTGAAGCCTTGCAAAGGCTCGAGGGGCTCATCGCTGAAATCTCGGCGACATTTTTTGAGCCATCCTTGGAGCCTCGCTAAGGCTCGAGGGGCTCGCCATTGATCTTCGCGTGACATTTTTGATTAACCCTCAAAGCATTACAAAGTCTCAAGGCGCTCACCGTCAACCTTTGGTGACATCATCAACTCGCCCTCGAAGCCTCATAACGGCTCGAGGGGCTCGCCGATGACATCTTCGACTCACCCTAGAGGACAATCAAATGCTCAAGGGGCTCATCGTCAACATCAGAAAAGGCTACGGGGGGCCACGAGTAAAGCTTCTCTTATGAACACCAGTCAAGAGGGGCTACGGGGGTCATACTGGAGGACCAGTCCTCCTATGAGGAAAGTTTTTTGCCTGGCGCTCATAAGAGAAGACTCAAAGGATAGCAACACCCTTTGAGCCAAGAACAATCTCTAAAATATTATGATCATTGTTAACAATGCAAGCTTATTTTTTGTTATCTAGCAAGGGCTTCAGGGGCTCGCTTTCAACATCATCATCGATTCACCCTCGAGGCATAACAAAGGCTTGAGGGGACCACAATCGACCTTTCACGTCGCCATCGGCTTAGCCACATCATCAACTTATTCTCGAAGCCTGTGACTCAAGGCATTCATCGTCAACCCACGGCATCGTCACCGACTCATTCTTAAGGCCTTGTGATGACTTGAGGGGATCAATATAACTCAGCGTCGATGTCGACTTACCCTTGATGCCTACTATTGGTTCAACTACAGTATCAGATATACTCTCAGTGCCTTACAATGGAGTTTTGGATGAGGAAGGACGTCAAGAAGGATATTCGTCATGGCAACTATAGTTCGAGCTGTAATGGGACCTCCTTTAGGATTAGCAACTATTTGGTCTTGTTGTGCCAGCCAAGACCGAATAGTTGAGGGGCTATTGTTGGGGATAGCCACATGTGCCATGGCCTAGGATCCCCTAGTTGTATAAAAGAGGCCCATCTAGAGGTTTAGGGACATTGTTGTGAAGTCTGAGGACTTGCTTGTAATATTCAACCCCACCAATGGAATAAACATCAAACCCTCCCCCTCTCCCTCTATAAATAGAGGGGTAGGGCTTGAGGGAGATGACGTTTGGCCATTCACTCATTTGCCTCTCCCCCTTCCCACTTCCTCTCATCTCTCATGTTTGGAGGTTAACACCCCAACAATACATCGACCCACGTACTAGATCATCATATATATAGCCTTCAACAGTCTGAATAATCAAAGCCCTCAGAGTATCGACCAACACAGGTGACTGATTAATCAATGCATGGTGTATGGCTGAATTTATCATATTGTTCAATATAGCTTCATCAATCACCTCTATTGGCATATTGGCAGTTGATTTCTCATTTTTGTCTTCAATCAAGGCAGCAACAGGCAAAAGGCATATTGGCAGTTGATTTCTCATTTTGCTAAAAGTGCTCAACAAAAGGCTTTCATACTACGCCATCCTCTGATCAATCTATGCTCTTGTTTCATTACTCAGATCATCGTTGTTAACAGGCATCATGTTCTCTATCTTCAGATCCGCATCAACATCATTTTTTGGTGGCTGATTATCAGGGAGCTTGGGATCCTTTAGCATTCCAAGTCTAGACATGTTGAGAAACTTAAAGTTCTAGGTCCCCCCGGGCGTGCCAAAAAGTGTGTTGACACAAAAATAACACACGTGACTAGGGAGATATGCTTAGCTCCAGTGCAGGCTCAATACGGAAACCGGGGCATGCCAGTTGATTTTTTCCTACAAATCGACAAAGAAAACAAACAGTCAGATTCCTCAGGTCACCGACCTAGGACAGGCTGATGAAGAAAGCCAATGATCACTATTAGTGAAAACCAACCGATGGCTATAAACAATAAATAATATTAAAATAAACTAATTAGCTGATTTGTATCGACTTATCGGCAACTTCAATAAGTAATTATAAAATATAGCATAAATGATACCAATAAGAATCAAACTGAAAGAACAGAGTCGATGAATCTATGATAGATGTGGTAAAACTCGCTCTATCGATGCAATGAAGTCGATGGGCTATAGTCGATGAGAATACAGTAATCAAGCATAGAAATTTGCCTATCTATAGGTGCTAAGTCAATAGATCTGATAGCTGGTATTGCAAATATGCCTTAAATTCATAGATCTAATCCTATTAAACAAAGGGGACAATCGACTTCTGATATACAACAATAAATAAGCAAAACACTGAGAAGTCAATCGAACTGTGATAACCTGTCGGCTAAACATCCCGACAGAACTCTATCAACTCTACCTATAAACAGATCGAACCTAACCCTATCAGCCTAGCAAGAGATCGAAGTGGATGCAGCCTTATTGATTTGAATAGATGGAACTTAATTGAGACAATATCCAAACACGACAAATAAAGCTAAGTTTAATCTACTTATAGACGGAATTGACTGAGTGACTCGAATAATAGATCTAAAATTTCATCTATAGAACCCGCATAAATCATAGAAGATTAGACCTAACTGAGACAGTAATGCAATCTACGTTGATAATACTAACCAAATAAAGATCTAATTACTGGATAACTAACAATTTCAAAGATAACAACTAGAATATCAACTTAATGAGAAAGTACTAGCTGAAGTCAATGAAATTACCGAGGGTGACCAATCCAAGTCTCTCACTGAGATCGGAGCCGATGCAGCCCACGCGAGACGAGGATGTCATCGAGAAAAAGTTTGGCGATGCGCTGTTGGTGGTTTCTAGATGCCTATTTTATCTACCCAAAAGGGATGTTTTGCATCTTAAATTGGTGGTTTGGACTAACAATTAACCCCATATTTACATATATTTGTAGTTGTTCTGTTTTGGATATAATCGTAGGAAACAGGTGTAAAATAGGGCAATTATGGATAAAGGACTAAAGAGCAACGAAGTTGAGCCAGATGCGGAGCTGCGCCTATCAGCTCCAATGTCGCACCGATCAGCACAGGAGGGAAAGATGATGAAAACAAGCCCAAATCCAAGAATGATGAAGGCCCAGCCCAGTATGAGTCAGAGTCCATGGGAGTTGACCTATTCCCGTCGAATATAAAAGGAAGATAATTACCAAGTGCTAGGGACGTGAACCAGGAGGGAAACCAAATCGACAATCACGAGATTGAGTTGTTAGAACTAGGGTTATAGGATATTGGCGGCGGAGGTTGGTCAACACTGACGAAACCCACCAGAAGGGAGGTTGCGCCGATCGGCGTAACGCTTGCGCCGATCGGCTCGTACGCGTTCCTGCGCTATTTCTCATCCCGCTGCTATGTCTAGCAGAAGGATGAGTGAGTAGTCTCATATTCTCTTCTCTGGTGCGGGGATCTGGTCATGTAACTCTCATACTTATTGATACTCTCTCGATGAATTTAATCTACGTGATGAACTTAATTCTATCCTTTTCGTTAGTGAATCGGCCAATACATATTTGCCCATTACATAGTGCAAGAAACCAGTGGGGAGCTAATAGCCTCTGTAGTTACAGCCGGGGTGAACGAAACCACCATGTCTTGTAGAATATTAGAGTCATCACTTGAGTTGATAAGAATAATGTTGCATCCTAGTGAACCAATCCTAAGGAGAGAATCCTTCATTATCCTGTTACTTCTTCAATAACATTCACCTTCTACCCTCTCAACATCATCATTCACACCAACCAACCCATTACAACTTGTTAGTAATTCTTTAATAGTAATTGTTCCACTTGTTCCTTGTGGATTCGATAACCTTGGAATACTCTGAGAGAAAAAGAACTACAACTGTACACCATCCTCTTGCGGTATATAAGTGAGTGCGTAGTTTCGACCAACATGCGCCGAGTTGTATTGAACGAAATTGTTGTCTTTTTTCTCGTATAGATCCTATTACATATTTATAGCCCATACAAGGGGTTTTGACCCGATACAGTCAGAACTCCCCAAACAAACCGACTTGATCTATTTGTATAGTAAATCTAAATTAGAAAATAAACAAAGACAAAACCGTAACGGGCCCACTTTATTCTCTTCGGCCATTGAGCTCCATTAATCTTTGGCTGATTCTGACTCTACGTGGCTGACCACTGGGACCAGTCAAATTTTGGTGCCAACATCATGCTAATATCATGTCGACACTTTTCAAGAGTGCAAGCTGGTTATGCCTTTGTGAACATATCCGCAAGATTATCACAAGATCGAACATGAGTTACCAAAATCTCTCCCTTCTCTTCCAATTCATGTGTATGGAAGAATTTTGGTAACATATGCTTTGTCCTATTTTACTTTATGTATCTCGATTGTATTTGTGCAATACAAGCTTTATTATCTTTATAGATAATTGTAGGGGATGGAGTATACGACACTCCACAACTATCCAATATATGGTTCGACATCCTCCTCAGCTAGGTGCATTCCTTGGCAGCTTGAAATAATGCAATGATCTCTGAGTAATTTGTTTTAGTAGCGACTATTGTCTGCTTTGTTAAATTCCATGAAATTGCAGCTCTACCAAATAGGAACACATATCTAGTTTGCAAAATTGACTTGTGTGGATCAGATAAATATCTAGCATCAGTATACCCTACCAGGGTTACTTCTGCAATCTTCTTGAAAAATAATCCAAAATCTTCAGTTCCTCTCAAATACCTGAGTACTTGTTTAATGCGATTCCAATGTCGCATAGTTGGTGCCGAGCTATATCTAGCAAGTAGATTAACAACTGTTGATATCTGCTAAGTCACACCAAATAAATAGACCTGGGCAAGGTGCCAGAACTACTTGTTGGTAGAACTCAATAGATGGTTAGTGTGGGCAAATTAAATTCGCAAGCGTACGAACATCCCGTTGTAGCATTTCACCACTGGATTACTCTAATGGTTGTCATTTATAGTTCTCTCTAGGGAAGGCAGTGGTCAAGATATAGCATGTTCATAACCATATAACTAATAATATACCAAAGTCTAAACAACGTTAAGGATAATAATGATATGGGTACGTGACACACAGAACAATCCAACCTAACATTAACACAAAGCTTAGGTTAAGTGGGCTAAAGAGGAGTCAAGCTAGATCCTTAGGTACTTCTATATTTTTATCTATAGGTTAAATACATGCAACACATACAAGCCTAGGTCTTATGCTAAGCCAGAATAAGGAGGATTAAGCACAGCATGGCTGTCACAACCTATAGGTTAAACCTATACTAGTACACGTGACACTAGGGCTATTGAGTCCCTATGCCAGTCCTAAAGTCAATCCTATTCATGGGGGAAAACAAATACTCATAACTATTTACTAATCTAAGCACCATGCTTACATTGCTAAACAATACTCTCAATCCCAAGGGGACTTTGACCCTTCGGATCACCAAGTCTAGAATAAGAGTTCATCTAACCATGATCCGATGGATGAACAAGTCAAGTACTATATCATGCATAACTCTAACCCTACGGATCAACAAGTAAAGGGCTAGGACATGCATAGCTTTAACCATACGGATTAACAGGCTATCGACTATAGCACACAAAACTTTAACCCTATGGATTAACAAGTCAAGGACTAAAGCATGTCTATCCACAATAGGAACATATCCTAGGAGAACTGACTTCGCGTGAGAACTATGAGAACTCTAATCAAGATCACAGGATCTTCATCCGACGGTCATGGCACGAGTGTAAGGACAAAGGTTGACTAACATGTGAAGAATATAATAACCTAACATGAGTAGACAATAACAAAATACAAAGCACATGCCTATTAAACTAGTATAAGGATAAGGCATAAGGAATAAAGAAGATAATAATATTAATAAAAGAATAAGTATTACAAGAGAGGACTAGAGTAGAACTAAACCGATGGCCCTCCAAGACTAGGTCGAGGACCTCAAGACAACTCCTCTCTCCTAAACTCCACTAGGACCTAGAGACTAAGTGTATTGCTAGAGAATGGATACTTCATGGTATGTGTGTTGAGAGTGGAGGCACTCCCCTCCTTATATAGGGGCCCAAAGTCGGTAACTAAGACGGTAACTCCTGCCCTAAGCGCATGAACCGACCTTGGAAAGGCGGTGGGAGACTCCCCGAGCAGGCCTGGGCCGAGTGGACCTCAATATTGTTCAGCTGAACCAGACGGTTGTTCAGCCGAACATCAACTGGCCCCACTTGGTCAGGTCCTTCTCTCGGACGCTGACTTACTGTCCCCATTTGACAATCCATGTGTTAGGCCTTCTGGTATGTCAGTTTCTTCCTGTATGTGGGCCATTCAATTCGCATGTTGTCCTCTGATTGGCCAAAGGTGTGCTTTCTCCCTTGATGGATCCGTGTGATGTCTAATTGTCGCTCTCGCATTGGCTGGAATGGTATTATCGCGGATCATGGGATATTTCTCCATTCCTTTTGTATATAACCCTACATGCACATAAATCTCCAAGGACAAGTGGAATTTCATTATTCCTAGTTATCATACATGGTGGAAATATTGAATTCTCCTTTATTTTGAGTAATATTGATGGTCGGAAATGGTAGTTAACGACCATCAAGAAACTCCCCCAAACTGAACCTTTGCTTGTCCCGATGCAAAGATAAAACTATAGGTTGTTGATCGGGAGTTGTTACTATGTTTTATATTCCCTCCATAGTACCAAGTGCACACTAAAATACACTACCTTTAATTGAATAAATTGGCATTTGGTAACTCACCCTTTTTACCTTAGTCCTTGTAAGGATTTTGGCTTCTCTTCATCTTGGGTGGTTGAAAGACAGAACGGTCTTTTGTAGAACACCATTCTCTCATCTCTGTGTTCCACTTTCCATTTGGAGTTTTTCAAAAGATTTTTGCAAATAAAACTAAGTTCCTCCAATGATTCACTTGGTCACTTAATGTGTATAAATCCTTACCAAGGCATTGAAATTGCCTCCTTTTGTTCCTACCTCTAAATAAGGCTTATGTGGTGCTCTGGGTAGGAATAATTGAGACTTACTTGCAACACATATATTGCTAAACCAAAAGATTGAACCCATGGAGAAACAAGTCATACAATCTGATCAAGATGTGCATGTGTGTGGAATGTGATGGAATGATGATGGAATGATGATGGAATGGTGGATACTCCTTTTTGTGTAGACTCTCTCTTTCTTTAACAAGCACTTGGGCATGGCTATTTCTTTTTTCTTCTCATTTTTTTCATCATGCTCAAGATTGAGAGCAAGTATTTATTCTTTTTTTTTTCCTTTTTTGATAGCCATGTCTTCCATGCAACCAATTGAGAGAGTCATAACATGATATTCATGGAGTATTTATTTTGCCAACTTCTAGGATAGATGTTGAGCATATGGTGGTGGATGCAATAGAATGATATTGCTATTTCACGGTGTAGGAATATTAGCAAATGATAGTGGATGTGTACGTGAATCTTGATCATAAAAGCATGTAATGGATCTCACAAAGGTTGCAAGCATCTTGATAAAGTTCAATGTGAAAACAAGAATCATATGTGGAAGGTTTTGTAATGAAGTACAACATATGGCCGTGGTAGGAATTTCTTCATTGAGGAACTTTGTAATTTATCATTTTGACAAACAAAATCTCTAAATGTTAAGCTGTAACCTTCATGACCATTGATGATTGGATCCCCGAGGTATAGATGTTTTGGTGATAGATGACAACTATGAAATTGTGGGCTAACATCTACACAAGTGTTGTCTATGTAGGATCATTTCTCAACTCTATTGCAACTCATATGAATGATGATGTCCTTGGCGATTGATGACAACGACCGCAAGCATGGAGGCTTGTGAACTTGATGGAGTCCAAGGGTTGATGGAGATGGATCAAAGCGGAGAACAAGCTATGGTGCAAGTGTTTGGAACACTTGAGTAGTTGTTAGGGCTTTGAGTCCATAGGAAAAAATGGACTATCAAGGGGGTCTAGGTCATTCTCTTAGGTCATGTCTAGTCGGTGATGTGCAAGGTTGCTAAGTGAAATCACAGGCACTAGGTGATAGTGGAGAAGCCAAGGAGCTGTTCGGAGAAGCCGGGAATCCAAGTCAAGCGAGGATGACAAGTTTCAGCTTCTGGACATAGAGACCGGACAGAGGGGTCAGTGGAGACCGGACTGTAGGGTCACTATGGTTCCAGGACTTAGCGCGAGGAGCAAGAAGTCTGCCAGCAGGAGACTCTGTACAGACCGGACGGTCCGGTCAGTAGGAGTGCGAGGGAGACAGAAGCAGCGCAGCGCCAAAATATTTCTAGACTAGAGAGAGAAATGGACCGGACTGTCCGGTCAGGTGACCGACCTGTCCATTTAGTTGGGAAGTCAGCAAGTGCAGAGCCGTTTGTGCACCGAGTTCACTGATCGGACTGTCCGGTCAGGCAGTGACCGGACTGTCCGGTCAGTGTGCCCAGGAAGCTGATTTCGTGGAGCAATGGCTAGTTTGAGGTTGGAAGCCTATATAACTTCGTTGTTGGGGTCTTGGAGACCTCTCTTGGCTAGTGGAATACCTGAGAGCATTTGGTAAGGTCCAAGAGGAAAAGAGAAGAGCACTAGTAGGAGATATTGCATATCTTGAGAGTGCTAGAGAAGAGTAGCTTGAGCATCTTGCACATCTAAGGCTAGGGTGTCCCTGAGGGTGTGATCTAGATTGTTACTCTTGGTCTATGGTGAGACCTAGACCGGTTAGGTGTCGGTGATTGAGCCAATCGGGATCAGTTGTGAAGGCCATCGCACGTTTGTACACGGTTTGAACCCGCTGTTGAAAGGGGCATCGCTAGTAAGCGCCCGTGTCGGCTCAGGGAGTCCGGCAAGTTCTCGAGGGAGGCGAGCTTGTGCTTTGTGCAGCGGTGACGTACACTGTGTCTTCACTCTAGGAGTGATTACGGGCTCGTGGGCGAGAACTCCACTTGGTGGCGGGAGGGACCGGGACTCCGGCGGGAGTGGTCCAATGAGGATTAGGGGAAGACACCATCCTTCCGAGACCTCGGGAAAAAATCATGAGCATTCCTTGACCCTCTCTTTACTATTCCGCTTTTGTGTGCTCTAGTGAGTAGGGTGACTTGTGGCTTTGCATAGGCTAGTGTGATTGGCTTCGGTACTTTATCTTATCATGAACACTAGCATGTGTTGGATCTTGGCCTACTAGACTTATTTAGGTTGCTTATCTTGTTAGACTTAAGTAGCAGAATTGAAGTATTTGGATTCGTGAGCGGCTTACTGATTCACCCCCCCCCCCTCTCGGTACACCTTCGGTCCTTACATAAGCTTTGCTTTGGGACAAGATCATAGCAGCCCTATTCTAACCATATCATATCTCACAACAACCTAGACTTAGATCATGCACTTTAGAACTCACAAGTATTCAAGTTCAAGGCAAGCATGTTTAGCCATCAAACTCAAAAATTGGGAGAGTACTAAGTTGTAAATAAGGAACTATTGAAAGATATAAAATAGAGCAACTATTCATCATCTCAACATGAAGGCATGAACTTCCCTAGCATGCATGACAACCTACTAGTTTTGTTCTTTTTAGTTTTACAAATTTTTATTTTGTTTTTATGAAGGTAATCCGACAAAGAAAAAAGAAAGAAAGGAAAGATAAAGTCGCCTTGGCGGGGCACTCCCCCAAGCTTGCTCTTTCTCACGGCAAATGGTTTGGATTAAATCCTCTCCAACGGTAGTAAGCTGTCGTATAGCCATGGTGCTCTCGTAGCTACTCTTGGAGGTGACGAAACTGGTCGTCACTGTGCTGTTGCCATTCTCTCGTGGTCTGGGCATGAGTAGCAAGGATGTTGTGCATTTCCCTTATTCTCATGTCTTGATTGTCCATCCTCCATGTAAGATCCCTCAATTCCGGACCATAGTCATGATGACTAAAGCCCAAAAATAAGTAACATCCATCGTGTTGTGGAGGCGTCCCGATCGACTCAGGACCATGTCCCCATTGTGCACTACTAGCTTGCTGCTAGGACGAACCTCCAGTCTCATACTTCTACAACGTGAACATCCAAGCGGGGTCACCGAATGTTCTAAGCCTGTAGCGTAATCATGGACTAGTGGTGTAGTTCCGGCTGCGCTAGTGTTGGCATGCTTTGTGATTTTTCATGTGCATCGATTGGCAGACCTGCCAGTAATTCCTTCTCTCTGCAGTTGTATGGTTAGTTCCTAACAACTATACAAATGATGCCCCCGTTAGGAAGCGGGATTTAGTTTGTATAGCCGGGATAATAAAAGATAATAGAACCATCGGGACCCTTCTTTAAAGTGTGACCCTGCTCAAGAAATTTATAATCTATCCTGGAATGGGGCTCAGAAAGATAATCAAATCTAGTATTGGATAAAGCCCCAACCCCTACAGCAATATAGGTCACTAAATAAATGCATTCAAGGGTCCCGATCCCTTAATATAATCTAACTATTAATCAATCATAGCTTCAACAGGAGCAATAGGAATTTTAGCAGTAGTAGCAAACAAGACATGGAATTGATCATCGGATAGGTTTAGTGTCTTGTCTAGGGGAACAAGTCATAGCAAGCCACCTATGCCACAACTGTAGAGTTAGGTTATGAATGTCACTAGTCCTAGGACGTTGACAAGAAAACTCTCCCAAAATTCTTTCCCAAAAAGACCCCTTTTCAAAACCCATTGTAGCACCCTCTAAGATAGTGTTGCAAAAACTTGTAAACTTAAGAATGATGCTATGGTTTTTCCAAGTAAGACAATACTCTTTCCCAAACAAGTGGTAAAGTATCCCATCGTTATCTTTTAACAAAGTGCACAAAAAACCTAGACATTGAGGAGGCGTGAACCCTCCTCAGTGATGTGTGCAAATTCGATCCAACCTAAAACTTTCCAAATAGAAAGGAACTTGAGGTCTATACCTATAATGGAGAGTAGGTCATCGTCATACGTCTGAGTGTGGATGAAGCTGCGGTTGCGTAGATGGTTGTAGACTCATTTCTCTCAGTCATGCAGCCGCACGAGATTGGTGTCGGCCAGAATAACATGTGGCTCATCATCCTCCATGTCGTCCTCAACGGGCATGTGCCTCGTTGATTCATGCTCGATGGAGAGGTTCGTGCTTGAGCTACTGTGTGAATAGCGTGAACTTGAACATGTCACTCACTGCATCAATGCCTTATCTTTTCATTTGCACCACTTAAGCAAGAACACAAGAACAATCGAACCGAGTTATGTGTTAGCCAAATAAAAGTTTCCAGTCGTGTTGATCTTGCCAAGCATGTCAAAGAGACTCGAGCAAAACAAATCAAAACAAACTGAAAGGGAAATATTTTTGGTGGTTTTGAGATAGCAACTTTGGAGAAGAAAAGTGATAGCACAAGAGCAAATGAGTGATGGGGGAAGTGAAATGAGAATTATACTTTGGATGGCAAAGCACTCTCCCACGGGCACTCAATTTGTAGGAAAAAATTCATATCAGTCAAAAACAGCGAGTAGGGGGCCAAAATCAAACGTTGGCAAAATGCCAAGGTCAATGGGGCCCACACCCCTTCGGCCGAACATGGGGGTTCGACCAAACCTTGGTGGGTCCCCCCTGGTCCCCCACTTTGGCCCACAACTCCCTAGCATCTATATTTCTTAAGCTATAGGTGTTAGGTCCAAAGGTTCAACAAGAATTTTGCTCAGAAAAATATTTTTCCAAAGTTGAAACCAAAACCAATTTTTGGAAATTTTGAAAGAATGAAAAAGGTTGGAATTAATTCCACATTCAAGTGTGTGAAATCCAAATATGCAAATGCAACTACAAATTTGAAAAATCCCAAAAGTTGGAAAATTCAAATGCGTAAAAGAAAAATTTATGAAAATTAAATATAAGATAATTACCAATTTACCTTTGGCAAGGGCTCACCGATTTGAAGTCCAATGACCGGGACTCTTCTCCATTGCGTTTTAGCTCGGTGACGCGGTGGCTGATCCCGGAGATGAGGATGCAGACGACTTCTCGTGTTGGGGTTGTGGCTATCTTTTCATAGACTTGTGCGAAGCCTCTTCCCCTTGCGCCTTTGTTCCATTGTGGTATTGGAAGGCTTCTTTCCTCCATGATGTTGTCTCCGCCCCTAGCCTCCTTGTAGATGACTTTGGTCAAGGTTTTACGACACGCCCTCTTGTGTCCCATAGTACCATTGACTTCACACTTCCTGTGTGAGTTTTCGGCATGAGTTGTGTTGTGCATTTTCTTCTCCTTGGAGTCTTCATTCATACGCTTCATGAGGTGGTCCAACTTAGCATTGAGCATCTTAATTTCCTTGGTGATGTGCTCATTCCTCTGGCTGGGTTGGAGATGACCTTCATTGCACCATTTCTTGGAGGTTATCTTCTCTACTAATGTTGTTGCTTCAGTGGCGGTAAGTGAGAAGATGGATCCTTCGGCAACAACATCAAGATAATCATGGGATTCTGAGGTCATCCCATTATAGAAGGTGAACAAAATCAGTCAATCATCCATTCCATGATCAGGGTATCTTCCCATGTACTCTTGAAGCTTCTCCTAGGCTTCTGGAATGGATTCTTCTAGTGCTTGCTAGAAGTTTGAAATTTCCCCACGGATGGCATAGGCATTGCATTTTGGGGAGAATTTCTTGAGGAACGCTATGTAGCAACTTTTCCAATCACCCATAAAATATCTGTCATAGAACCACTGTCTCGCTTCCCCCAAGAGGGAGAAGGGAAACAGACGGAGCCTGATGACATTTTGAATGACTCCTTCGACGAGTAAAGTTTTGCACCTTTCCAGGAATTGTTGAAGGTGAACATTTGCATCCTCATTGACCTTTCCACTAAATGGATTGGCCTGCACCATGTAGATTAGATCGGCTGTGGGTTTGAAGTTTCTATCTTTAGTGCTGACAATTGGCCGAGAGGCCACGCTTTGAACACTGGCAACGGAGAACTCACGAAGCACCTTTTCGGTTATTGATCTTGATCTTGATGGTGCGGATGTGGCCATCATGACTATCAAGGGTATCTTGAGAATGGATGAATAGTGGTTGTGATCTTCTCAAGATTACTTCCGGATTCTTCGTGTATTTCTTCGATAGGTCAGGGCCAGCGGTACACTAACCTATTGTCACATAAAGAGAAAACAAAGAAAAGGTAATCCTATCTAGAAAATGGTCATTAATAGAAATATAATTATGAACAATGCTAGTAATTCTCTTTTAACCAGTGCCTTCCCCAGCAACGGTGTCAGAAATGCTTGTTGACATCTGCTAAGTCACACCAAATAAATAAACCTGGGCAAGGCTCCAAAACTACTTGTTGGTAGAACTCAACAGATGGTTAGTGTGGTCAAGTTAATTCCGCAAGTGCACGGACATCCCGTTGTAGCATTTCACCACTAGATTACTCCCATGACTGTCATTTATAGTTCTCCCAAGGGAAGGCGGCGGTCAAAAGATACATGTTCATAACCATATAACTAATAATATACCAAATTCTAAACAGGAGTAAGGGTAATAATGATATGGGTAGGTGACACACAGAACAATCCAACCTAACATTAACACAAAGACTAGGTAAGTGGGTTAAAGAGGAGTCAAGTTAGATCCTTATGTACTTCTATATTCCTGTCTATAGTTTAAATACATGCAGCACATATAAGCCTAGGTCCAATGCTAAGCCCGAATAGGGAGGATTAAGCACAATAGGGACGTCACCACCTACAGGTTAACCCTATACTAGAATACATAACACTAGGGCTATTGAGTCCCTATGTCAATCCTAAAGTCAATTCTGTTCATGGGCGCAAACAAATACTCATAGCTATTTACCAATCTAAGCACCATGCTTACATTGCTAAACAATACTCTCAAACCCCAGGGGACTTTGACCCTTCGGATCACCAAGTCTGGAATAAAAGTACACCTAACCTTGACCCGATGGATCAACAAGTCTAGTACTATAACATGCATAACTCTAACCCTACGGATCAACAAGTAAAGGGCTAGGACATGCATAGCTTTAACCCTATGAATTAACAAGCTATAGACTATAGCACACATAACTCTAACCCTATGGATTAACAAGTCATGTACTAACGCATGTCTATCCACAATATGCATGGCACGAGTGTAAGGACAAAGGTTGACTAACATAGATATGTGAAGCATATAATAACCTAACTTGACTAGGCAATAACCATATACAAAGCGCATGACTATCACACTAGTATAAGGATAAGGCATAAGTAATAAAGAAGATAATAATATTAATAAAAGAATAAGTCTTACAAGAGAGGACTAGAGTAGAACTAACCCGATGGCTCTCCAAGACTAGGTCAATGACCTCCTGACAACTCTCCTCTCTCTCGAAACTTCACTAGGACCTAAAGACTAAGTGTAATGCTAGAGAATGGATTCTTCTTAGTGTGTGTTGAGAGTGGAGGCACTCCCCTCCTTATATGGGCCCAAAGTCAGTTACTAAAGCGGTAACTCCCGCCCTAAGTGTGGGAACCGACCTTGGGAAGGTGGTGGGAGACTCCCCGAGCAGGCCTGGGCCGAGTGGGACTCAATATTGTTCGACCGAACACAGCTGTTTGGCTGAACATCAACTAGCCCCACTCGATTAGATCCGTCTCTATGACACTGACTTATTGTCCCCATTTGACAATCCACGTGTTAGGCCTTCTAGTATGTCTATTTCTTTCTATATGTGATCCATTCAATCTGTGTGTTGTCCTCTGATTGGTCAGAGGTTTGCTTTCTCCCTTGACAGATCCATGTGATGTCCAGTTGTCACTCTCCTATTGGCTGGAATGGTATTATCGCGGATCATAGGGTATTTCTCCACTCCTTTTGTATATAATCTCTGCATGCAAATAAATCTCCAATGACATGTGGAATTTAATTATTCCTAGTTAACTTGCATGGTGGAAATGTTGAATCCTCCTTTATTTTGAGTAATATTGATGGTCAGAAATGGTAGTTAATGACCGTCAACAACAACAAAGGCTATATTTGTAACAGAACCGACTTACCACGGAGCCGGCTCCGTTCCAGGATCTTCTCGGGTGGCGACACACGCTGTGACGTCTAATAGTACAACACATGATAGAGAATATAATTATAACGAGAGCATAGATAGGGTACAAAGTTTTACATAAATCCAAATTTATAGTTTACAAACCAGAGTTTTTAGAAAAATGTGGAAGCGAAATAGTCTACATAATAGATAGCTCGACAGAATAATAATAAGATACAATCGTTCTCTCATGACGATTCACGCAGCACGTCCGGCTTTGCAGGTGTTTGCCCAAACACCATGCCGGCAATCAACGGTCTACTCCTCCTCATCATCGGTGCACCGTTCCCACTCGATGTTCCAGCAGTCAGGTCGCTGGCCTTCCCAGTGGAACCTCCAACCGTAGTGGCAGGCTCCACCCTGGTCATCTGAAAACCACATAGAACGTCGCCCTGAGTAACTAGTTTACTCAGCAAGACTGACCCGTCAAGGTGGCCAACTACAGCCGACTCCTAGACATGCACAGGCTAAGGGTAGGGTTCATGTTGCCAAAAGCTAGCCTAAGAGTAAATCCCTAGTTTTCAAGTTTTAGCATCAAGTTAAGTTAATAGGCAAAATAGTAAATTTAATTTGCACTATGACTACAACAATCATGGTTGTAATACAATTAATAATAATTTCCAAATAGTAATATTAAACCCTTTTAACAATTTAATGACTTCCAACACTATTCCAGAGCAGCGATCAAGTGGTACTCGTTACAGTGAGAGGCAGCGACTCGAATCGATTTACATCCTACAGGAGAAACCTATTTGCACGATCCATACGCGCTTCCTGGAAGCCGCATGGAGCAACTTTTCGCATACGGCACCCCAAGGCCGATTTGGGTCCTATCTCCCCCGGGAAGGGTCCCTCAACACGATGCGTCCCGACCGCCATCCGTGAGTGGATTGCTCCCTCCTCTCGGTCCCCAGTTCCACCCAATTCAAAGAGGATAGGGTATCGTCCAGCCAAGCAACCACCGTAGCTACATCAGTTTACTGGGCCCATAACTCCAGCATGCAAACAGTACGTTCAAACTTGATCCCATGGGCCGGACACGAGGCGTAGCCTTAGGTGACTCGGACGGGGCTACCTCCTTGAAGACAGGTTGTCCTTCCCTTTCCACCTAGTTGCCCGTTCGGTCTTCATTTGTTGTCCCATTCCAACTTTCCTTCATCTGACATCATTCCCAAGTGATAATATTTCCTGATCTATGAGTGGTCTCCATACCACTCGATGAATGATCGTCCTAAATCAAGCAGAGCGACTACCGTCCTGAGGCTATTATAAGGTAAAGGGAACCTACTGCAATACTAGGTTTTCAAACAACTCCTATAAATGTAATGCACAGGAAAACTTATATCATCCTATCTAGTGATAAAATAGAAAGAGTAAAAATTTAGTGGGATGCACCGGGGCTTGCCTGGGTCCTGTTCCTGGTTAGCGGGATCACCACCTGGTCCTTCTGGCTCCTGCTCTGTATCAGCCTCCACGTGGTTCACTTCGTGATCTATATGATGTGAATGATGATGAATATGAGAAAAGGTTCATGGCACTATTAAAACAAGACTTATTGTTATAATGTGCATTCTGAGTTGATGTATTAGGTGAATGTGAGCTGGAGATATAGGGTGGATTTAGTTGATGAATTTCCTTCATGGACTCCAGTGATTTAATACAGTAATTGCGTATATAAAGTATGGCATGTGTACGTGTCTTTAGGATCGATATAGCCATGTAAGGTACATGGCTAGTGGGCTCTGATCAAATAATATCTTCAATATGTTAGGCATGTGATTATGTACTAATAGGTAGATAGGAGATAAAATGCTAAAGTACAACATAAAGTAATCAGGAATATTGATGCTCTAAGACAACTAAATAATTTTGCATGGTTTTAGAAGTCAATTGAACATGGGTGATTTACTGCAATTAGAATATGCTAAGTGTGAATTTTGGACCAAGTTTCAGTGACATGCACTGAGCTAATAATTTCAATAATTATTTTAGAGATAATACTATATAATTAGTTGTGACAAATATAAATAGAGCTATCACATGTCCCTTTACAGGATGATTGGACATAGATAAATATAGTTGGGAACCAAGCTTCAAAAATTAACTAGTTGTCTAGATTTATATATGATTTTGTTAGTGTTTTCTCTATTTATTTTAGATCAGATAAAATTATAACAACCATTGAGACTTAGCATTTCTGGAACGTACTACATGACCAGAGGAACCCAATGAATTTTATGTTGCCTCAAAACTCCTATTAATTATTTAGTTATGAAATTTTATAATGTTTAATCGATTTACAACAATTTTTAAATAAAACAGAGAAGTTAAATGCGTCTGGGCCAATTAGAAATGGGCTGCACGGAGCCCACACCATTCTGGCCGCACTAGATCTTGGCCAGACCAGCACAGGCACGAGCAGTAGCTCGGCCATGGCGGCCAGGCACCCCGGAGAGCAGCAGCGCTCCCAAGAACAGGGCCAAAAGGCCACCTAAAATTCCAAATAAAATACCTCCGCGAACTTCACCTCGACGCGCATCCAACTAAGGTGTTCCTCAGGGCTGCAGGTGACGGAAGCATGGCTGGCGGCGAGCTCAACGGACCTTCGGGGAGAGCTTCGGTTTTCAAATTATTGCGGCTTGCTCGGTGCGATTCGAGGGACGATATTTGGTAGAGTGGAGGAGGAGGTCAATGCGAGGAGTTTGAGCCGCCAGAACTGTGTCGAGGTGGGCCGGAACGGCGGGGCGACGAGCTCCACTGAGCTCGTCAATGGTGGTGGCGGCGTTTTTGTTTCCTTTTTTTTTTTAGAGAAAGGAGAGAGGTAAGAGAAGTGAGGCGAGGTCGAAACTGGTGGTGCGGTCGACGGTTTTGGGTCGCGTCCCGACCAGGCGGGCTCCCTGCCGGTGTACGGCACCACGTGACGCGTCGGCGCCGGCAGCCCGGGCCCGCACGCGGAGCTGGGAGGAGGAGGGGGAAGACAGGTGGGACCCACGCGGTATTTTTTTTGGTTTGATTTTCGAAACAACATTATTTTCATATTTTCATATCTTTAAAACTATTAATCCTATATGAAATCTAAAAATATGAGTATCATAATGTTCATTATTTTATAAAAATACTAACTATCATTAGTCCCTAACCAAATTTAAATAGGAATTTTGTGAATAGGGCTAGTTTTTGACCATTTTATTATTTATTTTGGAAATCTATTAATAGAATAATATTCTCTGAAATTCCTCAAAATTATAGTTGGGCATGACCTTCAACATATATGTTTAGCAAGTATGACTCATGTGGAAAAAGTTGGACTTGTAGTTTAAAAGCTATTCAAATTTTGCTCAAATTTCATTCAATTTAATTCAAAGTAAGATTTGAATTTTTATTTTAAGCCCCTGTGATTTCTTAGGTGTTTATCGTGACACTATGTGACACCAAGATGTCACAACCCTCTCCCCTTAATGAAATCTCGCCCTGAGATTAAGCGGTGTTGAATGGTTTACCTAAGTGGTGGTGCAGGAATTCAGGGTAGTGGTTATGTAGAAACTCTTCTGTCTCTCAAGTAGCCTCTTTTGCAGTGTGGTTGCTCCAATTAACCTTGTACAACTTGAGCGTCTTCTTGTGAATTACCCGTTCCTTCTCATCTAGTACTTTCACCGGGTGCTCAGACTATGTCAAGTCAGGTTGTAGCTGATCCGTATTTTCCAAAGGAACATCTAGTGGTGTCTTTAAATATTTCTTGAGCTGGGACACATGGAACATGTCATGTACTCTCGCAAGCTCTTTGGGTAGCTGGAGTTTGTAGACTACAGGCCCACATCTTGCGAGGATTGGGTAAGGGCTGATATAGCGGGGTGCTAACTTCCCGCGTATCCTAAATCGATGTACACCTTTGGTCGATGACACTCGGAGATAGACCATATCACCGACTTTAAACTCCAGTAGGTGACGTCTCTTATCTGCATAACTCTTCTGCCTGGATTTAGCTGCTCGTAGATTCGACTAGATTTTGAGTACTTTCTCCTCAGCTTGCTGCACTAATTCCGGGCCGAATATTACCCTTTCCCTTGACTCTGACGGTGTACGACAACGACGACCATAGAGAGCTTCAAACGGTGCCATCTTGATACTTTCTTGATAACTATTGTTGTATGTAAATTCCACCAAGGGTAAGCATTTGTCCCACTTTTTGCTATGATTCAGTACATAGGCTCTCAACATGTCCTCTAATATTTGGTTAACCCTTTCCATTTGACCGTCTGTTTGGGGGTGGTATGCAAAACCTTTATTCAGTCTCGTGCCTAATGACGCATGGAGCTGCTCCCAGAAGCGTCCGACAAATTGGGAACCTCTATCTGATACGATGGTCTTGGGTACTCCGTGTAAACACATGATCCATTCGATGTACAACTGTACATATTTCTACATCTTGAACCGTGTTGACACTGGAGTGAAATGTGCGACCTTTGTCAACCTATCAACAACAACCCATATGGAGTCAAATTTGCATGTTGTAAGTGGTAGGCCAACGATGAAATCCATACTAATATCTTCCCACTTCCAGGCTGGGACACTCAGAGGTTGTAGTAGGCCTGCCTTCTTTAGAAGGTCGGCCTTGACTTGGCGGCAGGTATCACACTCTATGACATATTGTGCTATTTCCCTCTTTATACGAGTCCACCAATACCTGGATCTCAAATCATGGTACATCTTGTTGCTTCCTGAATGCATGGAGTACTTCATGACATGTGCCTCGTCCAAGATCTTCTTGCAAAGTTCCAGATTCTTAGGCACCACTAGGTGGACCTTGAACCATAACACACCCTCTGCGTCTTCCCGAAAACACTGGAACTTAGCATCGCCCTCCTTTAGTCTCCTTCTAAGGTGTGTCATGCCGACATCATTCTTCTGGGCTTCAACTATCTCTTTTTGCAAGGTAGAGATTAATGCTAGGTTATAGAGAGCTCTGTGGGGTGTTACCTATACATAGTGACCATCTTGCACTTGTGGGCTGGCCAAGATGTGATGGCATTAGGCCTTGCAGCTCAGTGCGTCTGCCACGACATTAGCCTTTCCTGGGTGGTAGTGCACTTCCAACTCATAGTCCTTAATCAATTCCAACCAATGAAGTTGTCTCATGTTCAGGTGATCCTGGGTGAAGATATACTTTAAGCTTTTATGATCGGTGTAGATACGTAATAGATTACCAAGCAAGTAGTGTCTCCACATTTTCAGCGCTATCACCACTGCTGCTAGTTCCAGATCATGTGCGGGGTAATTCTGCTCATGCTTCCTCAGTTGTCTGGATCCATATGCGATGACTCTTCCATCCTGCATGAGCACACACCCTAATCTAATACCCGAAGCGTCACAATAGACATCAAACAGTTTCCCCAGGTCCGGTTGAGCTAATATTGGGGCAGTCATAAGATGCTTCTTTAGGGTTTGAAAAGCATTCTTGTAGCCTTGATCCCACACGAATTTCTTTTCTTTCTTTAATAGCTCAGTCATGGGTTTTCCAATCTTGGAGAAATTTGGGATGAAACGGCGGTAGTAACCGGCCAATCCAAGAAAACTGCGTATGTGAAATATGGTCTTCGGTGTCTTCCAATTCAGTACATCTCTTACCTTGCTAGGATCTACTGCTATGCCTTCTTCTGAGATGGCGTGGCCCAGAAATGGGCTCCCTGCCGGTGTACGGCACCACATGGTGCATTGGCGCCGGCTGCCCGGGCCCGGAGCTAGGAGGAGGAAGGGGATGACAGGTGGGACCTACGCGGTGTTTTTTTTTTGTTTGGTTTTCAAAACATCATCATTTTCATATTTTCAAATCTTTAAAACTATTGACCATATGTGAAATCTAAAAATACGGGCGTGTTCATCATGATGTTAACTATTTTATAAAAATACTAACTATCATTAGTACCTAACCAAAGTTAAATAGGAATTTTGTGAATAGGGCTAGTTTTTAATCATTTTACCATTTATTTGGGGAATCTATTAATGGAATAAAATTCTGAGAAATTCCTCAAAATTATAGTTGGTCATGACCATTTTACCATTTCATTCAATTTGAATTCAAAGTAAGATTTGAATTTTTGTTTTAAGCCCCTGTGATTTCTTAGGTGTTGATCGTGACACTACGTGACACCAGGGTGTCACAATATTGGACCACGTACCATTCGCAAGGTACATCAATGCACCAATTGCACTGAGATAGGGGTATTAAGGTCCCAATAATGCCTCACCTTCCTCCCTTGATCTAAATAGGTCTTCCTCTATATTGAATGATCTCACAACCATACAGGATTTGAGTGGGTATGCATCTTTCATATTAAATCTCTCTAATACCTTCTTCGTATAGTTTCTGATACAATAGTATCCCTTCATGGGTATGTTCAAGCTGCAAACCTAAATAATATGCAATATTACCCAAATCCTTCATTTCAAATTCAGTATTTAAGTAAGAACATGCATCTTTGACGTCTTGTGTAGTGCCAATGATATTCAAATCATCAATATAAATAGAAATTGTGCAATAACCTTTCTTTGATTTCTTAATGAATACACAAGGACAGCCATCATTCTTCAAGAATCCTTACTTGAGTCAAAAGTTACTAAGTTTGTTATACCACATTCTTCCATATTGCTTTAAACCATATAATGACTTCTAAAGTTTGACACTATTTAATTTGCATTCTTCTTCATTTGGGACTTTGATTCCATCTAGAACTTTCATATAGATTTCTGTATCTAATGTTCCATAGAGGTATGTAGTTACGACATCCATAAGTCGCATTTGCAAATTCATATTCACTGCCAATGAGATCAAATACCAGAAAGTAATTATATCCATTACGGGAGAGTAGGTTTCTTCATAGTCAACTACTGGTCTCTACGTGAAACATTGAGCTACAAGTCTCGCATTGTATCTAGTCACTTCATTTTGAGCATTTTTGTTCCTGACAAATGCCCATTTGTGACCCACTAGAAAGATACATTTTGGTGTCAGACTTACATTACCAAACACTTCTCCTTTGTTTAGAGAGTTTAACTCTGCACATATTGCTTCTTTCCACTTTGGCCAGTCAGGACGCTTCTTGCATTCCTTCATCGACTTTGTTTTAGATTCGAAGTCAATCTATGTTGCAACTATGTCAGCAAAGTATGAGTCAACTTTCATTGTCTTTCTGTTGTATACTACTCCTGTCTCAACAATTCGTTGTGACTTCTTCTATTCTTTCAGTTTCTTGACCCACATCACTTAGAGGTGTGTTTAGATGAGTAATTTCTGATAACCCGTCGTGAGTTTCAGGTGTGCGCACATTCTCACTTGGGATTTCTTCTTCAAGTCTCACCACTTTGTGTGGTTTTCTTTCATCTTCTATATTCTTGTTTTGAGTAGTTTTCTTAGGCTTCTTTTCCACAGGACATCTCCTAGGAGCATTGGCTTTACCTTGTACTCTGGGCTTCTTTGGTGCCCGTGTAACCGGCTCACTCCCCATCTTCATAGCATTCATTGCTTTTGATGAAAGAGGGTAGAATTCCATAGAGTCATCCTCTTCAAATGAGATCTCTATTCTTTTAGGAGCATTTGCAGCCAGTATGTGAGACTTCACAACGTCTCTTGGATTAGTGATAGCTTCTGGCAGTTCATTAGCAACCCTCTGTAGGTGGAGGATATTCTGAACTTCGAGATAAGTTTCTTTGGTGCGAGGATCCATTCCTTGGATTCCTTTAGCTTCCCATTCTATTTCACAACATTTGTCCCTAGAGAGATACTTTCCTCCCCCTATGCCAGAAAATGATCTTCATTAAAGATACAATCAGCAAAGCGAGCCGTGTGTAGATTTTCAGTGGATGGCTCTAAGTACTTGATTAGGATGCACTTTTGTAGCCAACATAAACTCTGAGTTTCTGCTGTGCACCCATTGCAGTTCGCTGAGGCGGAGGGATCGGGACGTATACAACACATCCAAATCTCTGTAAGTGAGAAACATTTGGTATTGTACCATGCACCATTGCTAATAGTGATTCTTCATGTGTAGCGGATGGCCTCAATTGAATTACTATTGTTGCATGCAACACTGCATGCCTCCAATAGGAGGTAGGCAATAAGCACTTTTGTAGTAATGGTCATGCTATCAACTTGAACCTCTTAATTAATGATTCTGTAAGGCCATTTTGTGTATGAACGGGTGGCACAGAATGTTCCACTTTGATGCCCAAAATCATACAATAGTCATTAAGGGTGTGTTTGGTTTCCTGCTTTAGGCTCTAGCCAGGCTTAGGTAGTGCAATAAAACACCTTTTTTCCATGTTTGGTTGCCTGCACCAGTTCTTAGATTGGCTTCCCTTGTGCAAAAGCACCTCTGTAGCCTGTATTGCTGGAAACGCAATTCACGAGCATTTCCAGCAAGCCAGCCTTGCAAGCATGTTGCTGGCACTCGAGATAACTCCCCTCACCGCTTGTATACTCAGCTTTGTGTCCAAGATGAAGCTTTGTGGTCACCATCGAGGAACGAGCTCCCATGCTGAAAGGACCAAGTGACCAAGAGGGGGAGGGTGAATTAGGAACTCGCAGAATGTACAAAATTTGCCAATTCCTAAAACTGAACACGTAATCAACTCCTATCACAATTCTAGTGGAGATCACACTAGCAAGATAATAGCCCTACGAAAAGAACAACAACCTATGCATACTAGTGGATGACAAAAGATAATACAACTCCTATGAAAGGAACACAGAAGCACACAACATGCTAGCAAAGAAGCCTACTCATTCAAAGCTACAAGATAAAGAACTAGAGCAAACAAGCATGAGTAGCACAATACATACAAGGGTAAGCAATCAAGCGAATGCAACTCCTATACAAGCTAGTGATCAAATACGGAAGCTCAAACACTACTAGCAAGCAAGAATCCTATTCATGTAAGTCTACAAGGTAATCAACTAAAGCAACGTGAGCACATAAGCATGAATAGCATGGTATGTAAATGAGGAAAGTAATGCATCAAAGTAAGGAGTAGAGTAAGAGATGGCTCATGATTGTTTCCCGAGGTCTCGAAAGAATGGCGCCTTCCCTTACTCCTCGTTGGACCACTCCCGCTGGAGTCCTAGTCTCTCCCGCCACCAAGTCGAGTTCTTGCCCACGAGCCTGCAATCACTCCTGGAGTAAAGACATGGTGCGATTCATCGCTGCCACCAAGGCACAAGCACACCTCCCTCAAGAACTTACCGGACTCCCCGAGCTGACATGAGCGCTCACTATTGATGCCCCTTTCACCGGCGGGCTCAAACCATGTACAAACGCATGACGGCCTTCACAACCAATTACGATAGGATCGATTACTGACACCTAACCGGTCTAGGTCTCACCATAGACCAAGAGTAAGGCTATCTCCAATGGTGAAGGAGACCCAAACCCTAAATTGGGTGTCGATGAGGTTGAAAGGGCAGGATCTAAAAACACTGGTCTCCAACGAAAGTCCCAAATCTCATCACCATTGTGCCATGGCCACTTCCATCGCTGTCAGATGCTGGAGCCACTTCCACAGTTGACCGGAGCTGAAGCTCGTCAGCGAGGGGGACTGGAGCTCGGGGACAGGGACGGTAAGCGGAGGCGCGGGATCTCGGTGCGGAGGGTATGAGATTTGGCTGCAAGGCCCTGGATCTCAGGCAGTGGCAGCCGATTTGTCGGGCGTGGAACCCGCGCCGCGCCGCCGTGACCCTCATAAGCGGCTGGATTGGAGCTCAGGTGACCGGAGGCGGAGGAGCTCGGGCTCGGATACGGCGGCCAGCGTAGGTGGAGTGGAGCTCGGGCGACCGGCGGCGAAGTAGCTTCGGTTTGGATGCGGCGGCCCAGCGCAGGCAGATTAGAGCTCGGGCGACCAGCGACGGAGGAGCTCGGGCGCAGACTCTGGAAGAGATCGAGCGGTCTAGAGCCGATGGACGGGTCGAGCTGAGCGTGTCTGGCCGCTGGGTCGCGCGAGTCCGTGCTCCATTTGTGGGTCTCCGACCAGGGGAAGCCTAAAATGGGTGTTGCCTTTGGGTCCTCCGTTGGAGGGTGTTTTTTCTGGTTTTGGGACATATTTTGAGTTTAGGTCACCATTTGGCGATGCCATTGGAGACAGCCTAACATCCTAGATCACACCCTCAAGGACACCCTAGCCTTAGAGGTGCAAAATGCTCTTGTTACTCTTACTAGCACTCTCAAGATATCTAATATCTTCTCCTACTGCTCCTCTCTTGGCCCTTTGGCTTTAAATAGATGCTCCCAGCAATCCCAATGGCCGAAGGCAGTCTCCATGACCCCAACAACGAGTTTATATTGGCTTCCAATCACAAACTAGCCGTTGCTCCATGAAACAGCCCACTGGACTGTTGGCACCAAAATTTGACCAGTCCCAGTAGTCAGCTACATGGAGTCAGAATCAGCCAAAGTCAATGGAGCTCAATGGCCAAAGAGAATAAAGTGGATCTGTTAGGGTTGTTTTGTCTTTATTTATTTTCTAATTTGGATTTAGTTGGAAAATAAATCTAGTCAGTTTGTTTGAGAGTCCTGACCTCCATGGGGCTATAAATATGTAATAGGATTTGTACGAGAAGGACAACAATTTCATTCAATACAACTCGACGCATCGCCAAACTTTTTCTCGATGACATCCTCGTGTCGCATGGGCTACATCGGCTTCGATCTCGATGAGAGACTTGGATTAGTCACCCTTGGTAATTTCATCGACTTCAACTTGTACTTTCTCATTAAGTTGATATTCTAGTTGTTATCTTTATAATTGCTAGTTATCTGGTAATTAGATTTTTATTTGGTTAGTATTATTGACTTAGATTGCATTACTGTCTCAGTTAAGTCCGATCTTCTGTAGTTTATGTGGGTTAGATAGGTCAAATTTTAGATCTATTATTCGAGTCACTCGGTCAATTCCGTCTATAAGTAAATTAAACTTAGCTTTATTTGCCGTGTTTTGGACATTGTCTCGATTAAGTTTGATCTATTCAAATCAGTAAGGTTGCATCAACTTTGATCTCTTGCTGGGCTGATACGGTTAGGATTGATCTGTTTATAATCAGAGTCGATAGAGTTCTGTCAGGATGTTTAGCCGATAGGTTATCACGGTTCGATCGACTTCTCAGTATTTTGCTTATTTATTGCTGTATATTAGAAGTCGATTGCCCCCTTTGTTTAATAAGTTTAGATCTATGAATTTAAGGCATATTTGCAATACCAGCTATCAGATCTATCAACTTAACACTTATCGACAGGCAGAGTTATGTGCATGATTACTATATTCTCTTTGACTCTAGCCCATCGACTTCATTGCATCGACAGAGTGAGTTTTAGCACATCTATCATTGAGAAACCATGTGGATATGTGCCATGGTTTGCAAAATGTGATGAGTAATTGACTTTGGTTGATTCGGTGTTTGAGTTGAAATACGGGAATCTAGGGATTACAGATATCACCCTAAGTGCAAAAAGTACTACAAAACAGAATTCTGTTCAGACAATCAGTAATTGTTTACATTTACTCTACTGGACAATAAAAATCGATGAGGTCGATGGCTTGAGTTTTGAGTTGTTCTACTTCAGTGATGGCATAGGCATCTTCATCAATTGATCTAGGAATGTTGGAGGCCGTGGTCCACAGGCTGGTGGCTTGAGTATAAGCCGATGTGATGACAACTTTTTGTGCTTTGATTTCATTTGGCACTTGATTCAGATCTATTTCCACATTGGTTATTTCTTTGTTTTTTGCTTCCACGGCGTCCTGGATTTTGTCATGCTCCTTCCGTAAGTTCTCCAGCTTAGTTTCAAGATTGGCTGATTTGGAAAGCAAAGGAATATATTTTCTTTATTCTTCGGTCGCCTTCTTGTCAGCTGCTTCTGCCTGCTCCCTTTGCTCTAACCGTTGCTCGATGCGAGACTTGGCTTCTAGTACTCGGATTTGGTGAAATTCAATGAAGGCCACTGGTTGTAGTACTAAGGCAAGGCCAAGTGGCAACAAATCTTTGATCTCCAAATATCAATGCCTAATGGGAGTGGCGTCTGACACCTATTGTTCGATGGGGATTGCCTCGAGTCATTGGCGGATTTGCAGGAGAGTGGCTCTGACTTCTGGGGGGAGGTAGAACGAAGATGTGCGCCTGGCAACATGAGCCTGCAAGAGAAGCAGAGATGAGGAGCTGATGAATAATTGAAAGATAAATTAAGAAGAGTTCAAATTTTTACCGCCGTCTCTAAAGAGGGAGCAGGTCTTGAAGTATCAACTGGTGCGGTTTCGACAGGAGTATGAGATGACAAAATTGCCTAGAGAATGCAAAGCATCAAGATATGAAATAATTGCATGTTAAGTTGCTCAAAGGGACTACCTGTGGGTCTATCCAAGGGATGATAGCCCAGGTTGATGAGGTTGCAGCGGTAGAAACGAGTTCCTCGGCCGGTTTCTCAGAATTGACCGTATCGACGTTGTCAGAGTCAATAAAGGCGATACGCATCGAGAAATCCGACAAAGTGGCACAACTGGATTGACCTCCAAAACTTGGTAATATTTCCTGAAAGGGAACCAGAAGGTAAGATACATTTGCAAAAAGGAGGATATTTTTGAAATACTAATAATATAAAAGAAGGGATGCTCTTACCATGGCCGCTGAAGATAAAGGTTGTTCCATCGGCTTAGGAGAGGGCATTTGTTCTTCTGTTGATGATTTGTTGCCTTGAGCCAGTGGAACCATTGTTGATAGAGTGACAGGAGTCGATGGAAGCCCCTGAGATAAATTTGTAGGAATTAGCATTAAAGAAAGGCAAAGATAATATGGGATCACATGGGCTACCTGTGTGGCATGGGTGAGCTCAGAGACGACTTCTTGGGCTACTTCTGGGAGTGTGGTTGAAGTCGATGGAGCTGCAGGAGTCCATGATAGGACCTAGAGAATGTATAAAGTTAGAAGGAAAAGCAAGGATAGGATGAATATGAATGCAAGTACTTGTGTGCGTTGAGGATGGTCGATGGTGACTTTTTGTGTTGTCTCTTCCAAAAGGGGTAGAGTCGATGAAGCCGTGAGGGTCGATGATGGGGTCTAAAAATTATTAAGAAGCAGGAAGCACAATGTGAGCAAATACAGAAGCAGTGTGGTATGAACATGAATTATGTGCAAGTTGAAAAAGGTTAAAGATATTACTTAAGCAGCTGTGGTGGAGATGGCTGGAGCCGATATGATCGCGATAAGTTTGGCTTTTTTCTATTTTTCTGTGGCCTTAGTAGATGAAGTCAAAGGGGCATTCTTTCGTTTATTGGCCACTGCTTTTTGAGCTGTATTCTTCAACCCTTGGCCGCTGAGGATTTGGGCAGGCGTTGGATCATCACAGCCTATATTGGGATTCTTGGCCATTTGGCAGTACACGATTGGCTTCCCGTTTTTGCTTACAATTGGAGGAGTTGCAGTTGGGTCCTGCATCAAGAAAAAGTTGGTTGTGAAAGTCGATGAAGATGTAAATTAGGTAGATACTAAATAAAAAAAAGACTTACTACATCTGCAACATTGATGAAGTCATCAGTCAGCTGATTGCAAAAAAGATGTTTTCTCCATTCTCTCCACCAGCCCCTGAACATATTCGAGATGGAAGGAAGCAGTTCGATGTTTGCTGGATTGCCCAATGGAATTTCTGAAGCCATATAGTAGATCTTTTTGTATTCTAGAGGGCTCTTGAGTTCTTGTCTCACCCAGAGTTGCCCAATGAAGAAGGAACCGGTTGGGAGACGTCCGAAGCCAAGCTGACTAGCAATCACTGATGGTTATAAAACTCATATGAGCGAGTCTTGTGCTGCCCACCATGGAAGTCAACAGGCAAGATGTCGGGTCTAATGCATGCCTCCAAGATGAGTGTTGATTCTCTATCTTGAAGAGGATAGTCAAGACGAAAACTTGAAGGGTTCTCAAACTCCAAGTCATCACAGGGGAACCAAATCCGTTTGTCTACTTGGATGCCATTGTAGAACATGGTAAAGTAAATATTGAACTTTTCTGTTGACATGCAACCTCTAGGTACTACCATGGCAACTTCGCCTAAAGATGTGCTACGACAAGTAGGTATCTCTTCACCCTCTGCAGCGTTAGTCGATGGGAAGGAGTTCTCTAAGAAAGGGGCCAACTTCATGGCCCAAGAGTAATAAACATTGAGCCATAATTGTATAAACCACCATGGACCTCCTATTGCGATGGTTTGATTGGTTTTAAGTCTGATAGCAATGTAGTGAAGGAGATGGTATACTGAGCCCAAGAGAAACTTGCCCAGGGGAAACTTTTTGCCTTTGGTTAATATGTCAGCTATTCCTAGGAAATTGATGGTAGGCATGCAAGACGACCCACAAAAAATGAAGTGGTCTAGCCTGAGATTCAGAAATGCGGATAGTTCTCGATTGGAAACTGATCCGATCTTTTTGTGAGCTACAATATATCTCAGCCAACTATTCGCCCCTTTGGTGTTAAGTTGCCGGTTTTGTGAGTGCTTTGGATGAGGAAGGGGTCATAGTACTGGTCAACATTCAATCCAGTTAACATTAGCACATCCATAAGGGAGGGTGCCATTAGACCTTCATGGAACAGAAAAGCATTCAGAGCGTCAGACAAGAAATAAGATGCTGCTGCTAGTATTGGCTCGTTCATGGCCATGTCGACCAACGAAAGTGGTAGTGCCATATCAATTTGAGCGTCTAGAAGGTGGTAGCACGAGCAGTAGTGACCCTATAGAACTAGTTTCTCCAACCCGGAATTGATGACAGCCATGATCAAAAAACATTTTTTCCAAGGCTCCGGGGTCACTAAAGTTGATTTGAAGGGAATTCAGTAGGTTTCATAGCTGATAAGTTTCGTGGGATCAAAATCATTGTAGGTACCTAAGTAAAAATTATTCAGATCCACGCCAGAGGGGATGCATATCTGGTTCTTGAGTTCCTAGTGTGAACAAAAGATGATGCTAGTATTACAAAGGGGGGGGGGGGGAGCTAAATAGTCATGTTTGCCACTAGTTCATAAGAGGATGAAGGTATTACAGCGAGCATAAAGATAGAAATGTTGCAGTAATGGGGAACTTAGCAGATTGGATCTAATAAGACCTAAAGAGCGGAGGAAAGCGGAAAAGGGTTACCTCAGGAATGTTCTCTGGGGTCGCCATCACTGATGATTAAGTTCGTTGATGTTAGAAGTTGAGGATGGCCCAGGAATAGAAGAACGCCAGTGGAGTAGGAGAGAGAAGAAGATGGAAAGGCTGGGGCTCGGGTGAAAATGAAAGAAGGAAGAAGAAGCATTTATAAGGATGTGAGACCGGTAGGTTGCAGTAAATGAGGAGATAAAATCCGGCGCACGAAGGATTTCACAGCCCGGACATGGGGGGCATGTGTTGGCACCGACATTTGACCGGTCCTAGTGGTCAGCCGCATTGAGTCAAAATCGGCCAAAGTCAATGGAGCTCAACGGCCGAAGAGAATAAAGTGGATCTGTTAGGACTATTTTGTCTTTATTTATTTTCTAATTTAGATTTAGTTGAAAAATAAATCAAGTTGGTTTGTTTGAGAGTCCTGACCGAATCGGGTCAGAACCCCTTGCATGGGGCTATAAATATGTAATAGGATTTGTATGAGAAGGACAACAATTTTTTCAATACAACTCGGCGCATCGCCAAACTTTTTCTCAACGACATCCTCGTCTCGCATGGGCTGCATCGGCTCCGATCTCGACGAGAGACTTGGATTTGTCACCCTCGGTAATTTCATTGACTTCAGCTAGTACTTTCTCTTTAAGTTGATATTCTAGTTGTTATCTTTATAATTGCTAGTTATATGGTAATTAGATCTTTATTTGGTTAGTATTATCGACTTAGATTGCAGTATTGTCTCGATTAGGTCTGAGCTTCTGTGATTTATGTGGGTTTTATAGGTCAAATTTTAGATCTATTATTCGAGTCACTCGGTCAATTCCGTCTATAAGTAGATTAAACTAAGCTTTATTTGCCGTGTTTTGGACACTATATCGATTAAGTTCGATCTGTTCAAATCAGTAAGGTAGCATCGACTTCGATCTCTTGCTGGGCTGATAGGGTTAGGTTTGATATGTTTATAGGCAGAGTCGATAGAGTTCTGTTAGGACGTTTTGCCGATAGGTTATCATGGGTCGATCGACTTCTCAGTGTTTTGCTTATTTATTGTTGTATATTAGAAGTCGATTGCCCCCTTTGTTTAAAAAGATTATTTAAGGCATATTCGCAATACCAGCTATCAGATCTATCGACTTAACACTTATCGACAGGCAGAGTTCTATGTATGATTACTATATTCTAATCGACTCTAGCCCATCAACTTCATTGCATCGATAGAGCGAGTTGTAGCACATCTATCATAGATTCATCAACTCTGTTCTTTTAGTTCAATTCTTATCAGTATCAATTATGTTGTTTTTTATGATTACTTATTGAAGTTGCCAATAAGTCGATACAAATCAGTCAATTAGTTTATTTTAATATTATCTATTGTTTACAGCCATCGGCTGGTTTTCACTAATAGTGATCACCGGCTTTCTTCATCGGTCTGTCCTAGGCCGGTGACCTAAGGAATCTAACCGTTTGTTTTCTTTATTGATTTGCAGGAAAATCGACTGGCACACCCCAGTTTCCGTATTGAGCCTACACTAGAGTTAAGTAGATCTCCCAGGTTACGCGTGTGATTTTCATGTCAACATGGACTTACTGACCAGATGGTCCGGTCACTGTCCAGACCAGACAGTCTAGTCTCCACCAGACAGCTCCTCCAGAGCCGTTGCTCTCTATTCACAGCTGTCTTGATACAAACCATACAGTCTGATCTACAGACCGACAGTTCGGTCTTCATTGCCGAATCTCCAAACAGATCCGTTGCAACCACTTCCTCGTCTATCCAGCATTTCCTCCTCTAGACCATATAGCTCGGTCTACAAACCATATAGTCTGGTCTGTACAAATTTTGCTCCAAGAGATTTCCTTGTGGCCAACTTCTCCTTTGTTCTGGAATTCCTCCTGATGACCATATTGCCCGGTCTCTATCTCTAGAAGCCAAAACTTCACGTTGTCGCTTTACTACATTTCCCGTCTTCTTCCAACGGCTCCTTGGCTTCTCCATTGTCACCTAGTGCCTGTGATTTTACTGAGCATTCATGCACATCACCGACTAGACATGACCTAAGAGAAATGACCTAGACCCTCTTAATAGTCCGGTTTTTACTATGGACTCAAAGCCCTAACAACTAGACAAGTGTTTCCAACACTTGCTCCATAGCTTGTCCTTAGCCTTGATCCATCTCCATCAACCCTTTGACTCCATCAAGCTCACTAAGCCTCCATACTTATGGTCATTATCATCAATCGCCAAGGCCGTCATCGACAATAATCATAGAGTAGAAAAGGTTTCCTACACGTACAACACTCGTGTAGACATTAGTCACATTTCATGCTTGTCATTCATCACCAAAACATCATACCTTGGGGTAACCTCAATGGCCATGTTCCTTACAATGTCCCCCTTTTTGGTGATGGATGACAACCACTACTTATGATGATCCAAAACGGACGGGCAACAAGAAAGCAAAGGAAAAGAAAGGATTGAAAGGATTACCTTGGTCCTTACCTTGGAAGTTGTCTCCCCCTTGAAATGTGCTAGGTGTTGAGGAAGGACTACGCAATCACGTAGTGCACTTTACGTCGGTCTTGAGTTGAATCTTGTGCCCATCTTGGTGTCATGGTTGATGTTCTTGTTGAATTAGTCACGCACCAAAGACGCATATGTTCATGTTGGTGTAGATGTACATTGTTGTCATAGACATGAGCCATCGTTGTTCTTCTCCATGTCGGTGTAGATGTTCATCTTGATATGATGTTCATGTGTACTTCAAGTGAACATGCACCATTTTCTCCATGTTCTCCTCTTTGTCACCTCGTAGATTGCTTGTATCTTCATGTTCTTCTCCTCTACTTGGTGATTGATCTTCATGTTCTTCTCCATCTTTTTCTTCATCTTTGACTTGGCTTTTGGATCTTCATGTTCCTCTCCCCCTTTGTGTTATCAATCTAGACTTGGCTTTTGGATCTTCATGTTCCTTCTCCCCCTTTGTCACCTATCACCAAAAACCAAAGACAAAACACAAGAAAACCAAGGAGCAAATAATAAATGGTAAGAGTTAAGAAACTCCCCCTTTCTTGGTGATCCTCCTTGGTAATGATGGTGTTCCACCATAGCTCCCTACACACATGACTCAACAACAAATTCCTTAAGAAAGCAAAGGTTAGCCATTAGTGTGTTGGGAATGTATGAGCCACTTGTCTTTGAGCCGCACGAGTAGATTTAACCTTGGAGCTTGGTTGAACGTGTCTCAATGGGCATGAAGCACAAAGATCACTATGTGATCATCTAGAGGGTCATACTTACATTGTAAATAAGCAAATCCTCCTAGAAACATGCTTAAAAGCATGTAAGGTATCACAATGCAATAATGCATGAATGCAAAGAATGCAAATGCAACAAGTATACAAATGCATGATGTGATGCTAAAGGAAAGAGAGAGAAACACTACAAACCAAAGTGCCAATGTCGAGTTGTTCCATTCTCGAGCTTACTCACAATGGACCGCTCTTCAAAGCATTAGATACACCATGAACCACCTTCCCAAGCTTAACTCATGTCCATTGCTATCTCAAGGAGATCCGAAGTTGACCTACAAAAAGAATAGAAACAAGCACAAAGCAAACGCTCAAACAAAAACAAACAAGGAAAGCTATACCTATTTACAAAGGACAAGCTCAAGGGTTACTCATGTGAAGTTGGAGAGGTCGAGAACATTGAGTTCTCACCTTAGCTTGTTGAAAGTCTTCTCGTCGAGTGGCTTGGTGAAGATATCCACCAATTGTTCATGAGTTCGCACACTCACCAACTCAATGTCCTTCTTCTCAACATGGTCCCTTATGAAGTGATGCTTCACTTGAATATGTTTTGCATGACCATGATCTCTAGTTTTGAGAGCCATCTTGATTGTCGCCTCACTATCACAATATAGTAGCATTTGAGTGTAGTTGAGGCCATAATCCGAGAGTAGTTGCCGCATGTAGAGAAGTTGAACACAATAGGCCCCTGCTGCCATGTACTCCGCTTCGGCTGTAGATAGAGCCACTGAGTTTTGCTTCTTTGAGCTCCAAGATACTAGAGATTTTCTAAAAAAAATTGGCAACCCCTAGAGGTGCTATTCCTATTCACTTTGCATCCCACGAAGTCCAAATCCGAGTACCCAAGTAACTCAAAGCTTGTTCCTCTAGGATACCATAATCCCATGGTAGGTGTGTACTTGAGGTATCTCAATATCTTTTTCACTGCCTTCAAGTGTGACTCATTTGGATTTGCTTGATAGCGTGCACACAAGCACACACTAAACATGATGTCTAGTCTTGAGGCGGTGCGATAGAGCAAAGAACCAATCATAGAACTATAGAGCTTGGGGTTCACCGGTTTGCCTTTCATATCATCATCCAAGGGTTTGCTTGTTGCCATAGGTGTGTGCAAGGGCTTGCATTTTTCCATGTTCAATCTCTTAAGAAGGTCCTTGGTGTACTTTTCTTGATAGATGAAGTTCCCTTCTCTCAATTGTTTGACTTGAAAACTAAGGAACACATGCAACTCTCCAATCATTGACATTTTGAATTCCCTAGCCATCATCTCCTGGAATTCTTCATTGAACTTCTCATTGGTTGACCCAAAGATGATATCATCCACATAAATTTGGCACACAAAGAGGTCCTTCCCAACATGTATTGTGAACAAGTTGTTGTCAATGCTCCCAATGGTGAATCCATTCTAAAGGAGGAAGTTTCTCAAATGTTCATACCATCTCCTAGGAGCTTGCTTGAGACCATAGAGAGCTTTCTTCAATTTGTACACATGTCTTGTACGCTTAGGATCCTCAAATCCTAGAGGTTGTTCCACATAGACTTTCTCATTGATCTCTCCATTCAAGAAGGCCCTCTTCATATCCATTTGATAGAGCTTGAAACCATTATATGACGCATAAGCAAACAAGATCCAAATTGCCTCAAGACAAGCCACTGGTGCAAATGTTTCTTCAAAGTCAATGCCCACCACTTGAGAAAATCCTATAGCCATTAGGCGAGCCTTGTTCTTTACAATGGCCTCTTTCTTATATTGTTTGTTCTTGAAGACCCACTTGGTGCCAACCATATTATGATTCTTGGGTCTTTCTACTAACTTCCATACTTTGCATCTCTGAAAGTTGTTCAATCCTTCTTGCATGGTAATAACCCACTTGTGATCATCCATTGCCTCTTCTATTATTGTGGGCTCAATCATGGAGACAAAAGAGAAGTTCTCAATAGCAACATTCTCCTCCTCATCATTCCCTTCAATCACTTAGTTGGGCTTGTATTGGTTTTTCATTGGCCTCACCCCTTGAGATGGGCTCCTAGTGATCAAGTCATGAGAATGATCCTTGTTGATAGCTTTGGGTCTACGGTGATGTTCTCTTGAGTGGGAGGAGGTCAACGTGATGTATCTTGTGCATCATGGTTGCTTGCTCTTTAGATATATGAGTGTCTTGGTTTCTGAGAGAAGTGAGAGAATCACTCTGATGCTTTCTTGACTTGGGACTTGGAGTGGATGAGGATGTATCTTGTGAAGAGCTTGGAGAAGTGGCTTGTGGTGAAGTATGTGGAGAGGCTTGTGGCTCACTTCTCACTTGGGTTTCCTCTTGGATAGGTGGAAGCACTCTCAATGAATCTTGGGAGGAGCTAGAAGGTGTGTTGGAGGCATTTTGGGTTGGTTCTTGCACCTCGGAGGAAGAGGTAGGTTGAGGTGGGGGAGTAGAGGGCTGATCAATATCATCATCATTGGCCTCATGGGGTAAAACCTCGCCCACAGGCATGTTCCTCAAAGCTTCTCTCATAGGCTCATCCTCAATGTTCACTTCATTAAATTCATCTCACTTCTGAGAACCATTTGACTCATCAAATTGCACATCATAGGTTTCTTCCACACAACCTGTGGCTGAGTTGTAGACCCTATATGCTTTAAAAGTCCCTAAGTACCCAACAAGAATGCCTTCATCGGTTGTGCTCTCAAATTTCTCTGGCTTCCTCCTCTTCTTGAGAATGTAGCAAGTGCAGCCAAAGACCCAAAAATAGGAAACATTGGGTTTCCGTCCAACCAATAGCTCATAGGGTGTCTTCTTCAACAACTGGTGGAGATAGACTCGGTTGGAGGTGTAGCTAGCTGTGTTGATTGCCTCCGCCCAAAACCTCTCGTGAGTTCCATACTCATCTAGCATTGCATGGGCTAGAGTGATGAGTGTCTTGTTATTCCTCTCCACTACTAAATTCTGCTTGGGAGTATATGTAGTGGAGAATTCATGCTTGATCCCTTTCTTGTCACAATACTCCTCTGATGTAAACAAGGGTTCTCGATCTTCTGAAAGGTTCTTGATAAGTTGATTTGGTCGGAGGCGACACACAAATCGATCCGGCTTCAAAACAACACGTTCTAAACCTCGCAATCACAGCACGATGTCTCCTCTGGTTATCAACCATTCTAAAACGATTGACCTTGCCGAGAAGGCTAATCTCTGCCTACAAATCAAGAACACAAGCAAAAACAAAGAAGAATGCAACACAATTGTAGATGTATGATTAAACTCATGAAGTTGGGGTCTCACAAACCGATAAAACGACGAAACTGTTATGAACAGAATAATCTAAGCAAAACCCAAACCCTAATAGTGTGGTGGTGGCTATATATGAAGACCCTAGGGTCATGCAAGACCCTCTGGACGTGCTCCTAATTGGGCTCAACTGGATACAAAGCCCAAAGGCCAAAAATAGGTGACGCAGCACCGAAATAGATTCTGGACCCTCTATTGTTTCGATGATTCCTGATAGCTCCGGATGAATTTTGACATGCAATAGGTGGCATTGGAAGGGTCTTCTTCTTATTGTTCCGTGCATATGTAGAACGCCCAAATCTCAGTCCGTATGCGTCCTGGGCGTCCATTTTAGTGCAGACTGGCCCTGGGCCCCGAAACAGACTCGAAGTCGGTTTCGGTTGGGCCTCCACCTTGGCTTTCACGTCCTTGCTGGTCATCCACGTCTCCAAGACTTTTTCCCATTATCTCTAGGTCCTCTCCATGGTTCCTAATTACAATATAATCATTAGGTAGCAAACCATTCTCAAAAGTGACATATGATGAAGAACGTAGGAACGAGCTCACTTCTAAATTTATTTGTCGTGCACGAGCTCTAGTCATTGGACCTTGCAAGTCCAGAATTGGAGGAGTGTTGCATGTATCCATAGGAGTGATGTCCTCATCGTCCTCCCCCTCTTGAAGTGGAGTCGTCCTCGACTCAAGATCATCCTCTTCTCCCAAGTATGGTTTCAAATCTAAAATGTTAAAATAGGACTAACCCCGATCTCGGGAGGCAACTCAAGTTTGTATGCATTATCACTAATATTCTCAATTATTTTGAAAGGACCGTCAGCTCTAGGCATTAATTTAGACTTTCTCAATTCTGGAAATCTATCCTTCTCAAGTGTAACCACACTAAATCTCCTACATCAAGTTTTAATTCCTTTCTACCTTTACTACTAGCAATTTTATACATTTCATTCATCTTTTCAATGCTAAGTCTAGTGGTCTCATGTATTTGCAAAATAAATTCAGCACGCTCCTTAGCATCAACATAAACTCTCTCATTAATAAGTAGAGGAAGTATATCAAGTGGAGTACGGGGATCAAAACCATACACTACCTTGAAGGGACTTACCTTGGTAGTAGAATGTGTTGCCCGATTATAAGCAAACTTAACATGAGGCAAACATTCTTCCCATTGCTTCAAAATTTTTTTCAAAATAGCTCGCAACATAGTGCCCAAAGTGTGGTTCACTACTTCAGTTTTTCCATTAGTTTGTGGGTGACAAGTTGTAGAAAACAACAACCTTTTAACATGTAGTCCTAGGCAATCCTAAAACAAAGTCCATAGAAATATCTACCGAAGGAATAGAAGGAACAGGAAGTGGCATGCATAAACCATGTGGATTCAAGCGAGACTTAGCTTTTTGACATGTAGTGCAGCGAGCAACAAAATGCTCAACATCTTTCCTTATCCTTGGCCAAAAGAAATGTGTGGCCAAAATATCCTTCGTCTTCTTAGAACCAAAATGACACATCAATCCACCTCCATGCGCCTCCTCCAACAACAAAAGACGAACAGAACCAACTGGAATGCATAGGCGGTTAGCTCTAAACAAGAATTCATCATTTAACACAAATTTGTTTCAAGCACGACCTTCTTTACAGTGCAGTAATACATCTTTAAAATCAACATCAGCAATATATTGTTCTTTAATTTCCTCAAGGCCAAAAATTCTACAATCAAGTTGAGACAACAAAGTATAGCGCCTAGATAAAGCATCAACAGTCACATTATCCTTCCCATTCTTATGTTTAATGATATAAGAAAAAGACTCAATAAACTCAACCCATTTAGCATGTCTACGATTTAAATTACATCAAGAATGAATATACTTAAGTGATTCATGATCAGACTGAATAACAAATTCTTTGGGCAATAAATAATGACGCCACGTCTCTAAAGAACGTACAAGTGTATATAATTCCTTATCATATATGGAGTAATTCAAAATAGGCCCAGTAATTTTCTCACTAAAGTATGCAACAGGTTTACCATCTTGCATCAAAACACCACCAATGCCTATACCACTTGCATCACATTCAAGCTCAAAAGTCTTATCGAAATTGGGTAATTGCAGCAATGGTGCATGTGTAATTTTGTCCTTTAAAGCATCAAAAGACTCATGATGTACCTTTCCCCAATTGAATTCAACGACCTGCTTTGTCAACTCATACAATGGTGCAACGATGGTGCTGAAATCTTTAACAAAGCGACGGTAGAAACCTGCAAGACCAAGAAAGCTTCCAACCTGTGTGATAGTTTTTGGTACATGTCAGCTATTTATGGCTTCAATCTTTGCCTCATCCACCTCAATTCCCTGTGGAGTCACAACATAACCAAGAAAAGAGACTTGATACATGCAAAATATGCACTTCTCAAGGTTACCAAATAAATGTGCAGCTCACAAAGTATCAAAAACAGTACGCAAATGATTCATATGTTCATCCATGGACTTGCTATAAATCAAGATATCATCAAAGTAAACTACCACAAATTCACCAATGAAAGCTCTTAAAACCTCATTCATCAAGCGCATGAAAGTACTAGGTGCATTAGTTAAATCGAAAGGCATTACTAACCACTCATATTAACCCGAATTTTGTTTTGAAAGTTGTTTTCCATTCATCTCCAACATTCTAATTTGATGGTAGCCACTACGCAAATCAATTTTAGTGAAAATTATAGCACCATATAACTCATCAAGCATGTCATCTAGCCTAGGAACAGGATGACGATACCAAATAGTAATGTTATTAATGACTCTACAATCTACACACATACGCCAAGTACCATTTTTCTTAGGAACCAAAAGTACAGGAACAACACAAGGACTAAGTGATTGACGAACATACCCATGATCCAAAAGGTCTTGGACTTGTCGTTGTATCTCCTTAGTTTCCTCAGGGTTGGTCCTATAAGCAGCATGGTTTGACAAAGTAGCACCCGGAATCAAACCAATTTGATGCTCAATCCCTCTCAAAGTTGGCAATCCCGGGGGTATCTCAGCTGGGAAAACATCCTCATACTCCTGCAAAGTGTTAGTGACAGCAGGAGGCAAAGTGCTAGAAGCAATATCATCAAGCGAAAACAAAGCTTGTTTGCATATCAAAGCAAAGCAAATATCATCATCAGCAGAAATTTCAGCAAGCTTAGATTTTATTGCAAAACATGAACGTCCTTGTAATTTAATTCCAGCACCCTTAGAACTTGAAGAATCATTAACATTACTAGGTGTAGAATCTGAATAAACAGGTTGCTGAATTTCTGAACCTTTATTTTTCAAAGAGAAAATTTCCTATTTGCCATTGAAAATTATATTCTTCTCTTATTTGTCATCAAAATTTTGCACTTCTCCTATTCGCAATCAGATTAAAATTTACTTCTCTTATCTACCACTCCAATCACTTCAGTTGTTAGATTATTGTGCTTCCATTGCAGCATTGGTTGTCCGTAAGTAGAAAAATGTTTTCGCCTTGGTGTATACTATATGCCAAAAAAAGTTCAAATTTTTTTGACGAAAATTAGAGGCTATATTTTATTTTTACTCAAAAATATGTCAATTTTTCATTTAAAAATTTTGGAACCTTTCTTAGCATAAAATACACATTAAGACAAAACTATTTTGGTATCATAGTCTGAACGTTGTTGTGCTAGAATTAAAATTTTCCATTAGCTAAAGTGGTCCGAATGACAGATAAGAGAAGTAAATTTTAATTCGATGGAAAATAGGAGAAGTTCAAATTTTCGATGACAAATGAGAGAAGAGTATAATTTACAGTGGCAAATAGGAAATTTGCTCTTTTTCAAACTAGCAGCTCTTTCTAAATCAACTTCTACAATTTCAGCAAGGGTCATTGGTAAAAAAGTAATTTTAGATCCTTTATGCATAAATGTGTACTTATTACTTTTACCATGGTGTACAACATCATTATCAAGTTCCCAAGGTCTACCCAGTAAAAGTAAACATGCTTGCATGGGTACGACATCACAATCAACAGAATTAGCATAAGAATCAATGGAAAAAGGAACTCTGCAAGTTTGTGTTACCTTAGCTTTTCCAAAGTCATTTAGCTACTGAATGTGGTACGGATGTGGATGTGGGCGTGTGGTCAAAGAAAGCTTGTTCACCACATCAGAACTCACCAAGTAATTGCAGGTCCCTCCATCAATGATGACGTGTGCTTGGTGGTTCTTGATGACGAAGAAAATTTGGAACAAGTTGTGGCACTGCATCGTCTCGGGCTGCTGAACTTGTGTGCTAAGGATGTAAGCTTCATGATCATTGATGATTGGATCCCCAAGGAATGGATGTTTTGGTGATAGATGACAACTATGAAATTATGGGCTAATATCTACATGAGTGTTATCTATGTAGGAATCATCTCTAAACTCTATTACAAATCACATGGATGATGGTTGCCTTGGCGATTGATGACAATGACCAGAACCATGGAGGCTTGTGAACTTGATAGAGTCCAAGCGTTGATGGAGATGGATCAAAACGGAGAACAAGCTATGGTGCAAGTGTTTGGAATACTTGTCTAGTTGTTAGGGCTTTCAGTCCATAGGAAAAACCGGACTATCAAAGGGGTGTAGGTCATTCTCTTAGGTCATGTCTAGTCGGTGATGTGCAAGGTTGCTCGGTGAAATCATAGACACTAGGTGACAGTGGAGAAGCCAAGGAGCTATTCGAAGAAGCCGGGAAACGAAGTCAAGCGAGGATGACAAGTTTCAGCTTCTGGACATAGAGACCGGATAGAAGGGTCAGTGGAGACTGGACTGTACTGTCACTACGGGGAGTTGTCTGGGACTTTCAGCGAGAAGCGAGGAAACTGCCAAGTCTGGATGTCCTAGTGACCGGACGGTCCGATCAATGGAGCAGGGACTTGGGCAGCGAGGAAGCTACAGCCGAAATGTTTCTGGACCAGAGAGAAAAACGAATAGACGGTCCAGTCTATTGACCGGACAGTCCGGTCAGTACAGGAATTTGCTTGGACACAGTGGAGCCAACGGCTAGGAGAGCCGATTCCAGAGTGACCGGACGGTCCGGTCTGGGAGAGACCGGACTGTATGGTCAGTACGTCTAGAAAGGTGAATTCATGGAGCAACGGCTAGTTTGGGGTTGGAAGCCTATATAACTTCATTGCTGGGGTCTTGGAGACCTCACTTGGCCAGTGGAATACCTGGGAGCATTTGGTAAGGTCCAAGAGGAAAAGAGGAGATCACTAGGAGATATTGCATATCTTGAGAGTGCTAGTGGAGAGTAACTTGAGCATCTTGCACATTTAAGGCTAGGGTGTCCTTGAGGGTGTGATCTAGATTGTTACTCTTGGTCTATGGTGAGACCTAGACCGGTTAGGTGTCGGTGATCGAGCCTATCATGATCGGTTGTGAAGGCCATCACACGTTTGTACACGGTTTGAGCCCGTCATTGAAAGGGGCATCGCTAGTGAGCACCCGTGTCGGCTCGAGGAGTCCGGCAAGTTCTCGAGGTAGGAGAGCTTGTGCTTTGTGCAGCGGTGACGCACACCGTGTCTTTACTCTAGGAGTGATTGCGGGCTCATGGGCGAGAACTCCACTTGGTGGCGGGAGGGACCAGGACTCCGGTGAGAGTGGTCCAATGAGGATTAGGGGAAGGCGCCATCCTTCCGAGACCTCTAGAAAAATCATGAGCATTCCTTGACCCTCTCTTTACTATTCTGCAATTGTGTGCTCTAGTGACTAGGGTGAATTGTGGCTTGCATAGGCTAGTGTGTTTGGCTTCCGCGCTTTATCTTATCATGAACACTAGCATGTATAGGGTCTTGGCCTACTAGAATTGTTTAGGTTGCTTCTCTTGTTAGACTCAAGTAGTGGAAACTGAAGTAATTGGATTCGTGAGCGGCTTACCAATTCACCCCCCCCCCCCTCTCGGTATGCCTTCGGTCCTTACAAGTGGTATCGGAGCCAAGTGCTCATCTTTGAGGCTTACACCACCTTGAGTAAGGATGCCGGGACAGGCGGGGAATGTTCCCATATTCAATGGGAAAGACTATGCTTATTGGATGGCTCGCATGCAAGCCTACCTTCAGTCCCTTGATTCAGAGATATGGTCGGTCACTCACGAGTCCGATGCGGATGTGAACCTACTTGAGCATGATTATGTTAACTGTAATGCTAAGGCCAATAATGCTCTATTTACTTGCATCTCTAAGGATGTTTTTGCTCAATAGGATGCTAGTTCCTCAGCACATGGTATTTAGACTGAGATTAAGGGGCTCCATGAGGGCACCAGTGATGTCAAAGAGGAAAGATACTATGTACTGAAGAACAAGTATGATAACTTCACTAGATTGCCACATGAGAGAGCTAACACTGTTTATTCTCGTTTTCATGTACTAGTGGAGGAGATCAATGCTCTTGGGGATGACTTCAAGATGAAGCCTGTTGAGGTGATAAAAAGATTCTTGAGGCTATTCAAGGATCCCAAGTATGAGTCCATCATCACCTTCATCTTGCAAGGTGACCTCAAGACCAAGACTATGAAGGATGTACTTGGTAAGATCACTGCCTTCAAGAGCTACCAATTGGGGATGGATGATCCTTAACCATATCTTGCTCTACCGGCTGACAAGCAAGAATCTAGCAAGAGCAAGAAGAACAAGAAGAAGGTTATCATTGAGGATGATGATGAAGAAGATGATGATGAAGAAGGTGACTTGACCAACGACTTGGCTCTTCTTATGAAGAAGATGAAGAACTTCAAGAATAAGTTTGCTTCCAAGTCAAGGGGCAAGTGCTTCAATTGTGGCTCAAAGAATCATTTGTTCCGAGAGTGCCCAAAGCCTAAGAAAGAAGCATTCAAGTCACAAGATTCAAGTGAAGAAGAAGAAGAAGACCCCAAGGTCATGCAAAAGAAGAAGAGGTACTTCAACAAGGATAAAAGCAAAGGCAAAGGCAAAGCTCAAGACTACAAGAAGAACTTCTCTCGCAAGGCCCTTGTTGGAGTGGACAAGCGACAACTCAAGTGATGAGTCTTCTTCCTCTAGTGTTGAAGAAGTGGCCGGCCTAGCCATGATCAAGACCACACCTCCATGAGCTCTTCTTCCACCTCTCACGTGCCTCATGGCCACGAGCCAACTTGGGGAGAGTGAGGATGAGAGCAGCGATGATAGCGATGATGAGGAGCACACGTGTGATGAGTTGTGGAGTGTGCTTGAGCACGCCCGCGACATCGTCATCAAGAAATCCAAAATGTTGGAGGTGGTAAGAAAAGAGTGTAATTTGGCTAAGGACCGTGTAGTTGACCTTGAGAGTGAGCTCAAGGACCTTGTCACATCTCATGAGGCCCTAAACAAGAGTTATGACAAACTCAAGGGTGATCATATAGAGCTTCATGAGAAGTACAAGGCCCTTGAGATCACTTACGAGGCCATCAACATTGAGGACCTTGCACTACAAGAAAACCAGGGTAATGCCACAGATTATTGGTGCAACAACGTGCCTTGTGTTGCAATATATGGGGTCTATTGCTACATTAGTCACTTTTGATTGCCTTAGGTCGACATATTGCCACTAATATGATAGTGTTGCGATTGAAATTGTGGATGTTGCAATAAGTTAAATATATCGCAACTAATATTTATGTGTTGTAATTATCACGAAGGTATCGCAATGCTTTTTGGACATTATTGCAAGTGGTCCATGTCGCAACAAATATATATTGTTGTTACTAGTCATTTGTGTGTTGCAAGAGGGTCAACATTATTGCCACACTTTATTTTGTGCATTGTAATTACGACAAAGGTATTGCAACGCTTTTGTGACATGGTTGCAAGTGGTCCATGTTGCAACGGATATATATTGTTGTTACTAGTGCTTACGTGTGTTGCAAAAGGGTCATTGTTTTTGCAATGAACATATTTTTGCGTTGTAATTACAACAAATGTATTGCAACGCTTTATTGACATGGTTGTAAGTGGTCCATGTTGCAACAAATATATATTGTTGTTATTTGTAGTTCTGGGTGTTGCAAAATAGTCAATGGTATTGCAACAAAAAATTGAAATGTTGCAATGAAAACTAAAAAATTGCAACACAAGGTGACGTTGTTGCAAAGACATCCGAGAAATCACAATAATGCAAACTAGACTCATCATGATATGTTTTAGTTATCACAACCGTGAAAGATCCAATTGCAACACTATTGCGTCGTTACTATATATACAATATAAAAATAGTAGAGGCATTAGAAAAATACAATATGTTTTTTCATACTAGACAAAATCCAAAACTAAAATCTTTTTTATATACATATTCAGAGAGGCCAAAAATTATTTTGTAGACATTTTGTCTGGTAGTCAAACATTTTTTCCCAAGATGTGTTGAAAACAGACTAGTGCGATTAACTGTAATATACTTATTTTCATAACATAGTCAAACTAAGCTAAAGTGCACCTGAATATATATATATATATATATATATATATATATATATAGAGAGAGAGAGAGAGAGAGAGAGAGAGAGAGAGAGAGACGTGCATGCTTAGATTAGAAAATAATCAAGAGAGAGATCGTGATTGCTTAGATTAGAAGATGTCATGCATGCTTATTTTCGTAACATAGTGGGTCCAATGCTCATGTTGCCTGGTTCATTGGTAGTTGAGGCCTCATGCCAGTACGAGGAGGAGTCCAGATGTCCTGACTCCTGGCGGCTGACACGCAGCAACTTAGGAGATCACCTCGAGACTTCTCGTGCTGTGGGTTGCCGAGCAGCAGTCGAAGGTCAAGCCGACGAACGCAGCGACCTTCCTGCAGTCCAGTCTCCCACACGCCGCGCCCTACCTACCGACCCGAAGGCCAGGCTCACACGTTGCCCCCTCCTGCAGCCCTCGTTCCATCACCAGAGAATCAAGGCAGTGCACTGACCTTGCACTCATGTGCATGGCGGCAGCACTTTGGCGCGTGGTCTCGTCAACGCAAGACTATTCATGTAGCCCTAGTACACACGATCTCCAACACCCTTGTCTTCCATCGTTCGTCAGGCATCCTAAAACAAGATCTAAACGGTGGACGGTGAGAAGAATTGGTTATCATAAGAGGTATATTCATGGATCGTGGTGCATCCATTCTGTATGCATTTTTAATTATTGTAGTTTGTGTCTTCATGATAATTGTTGACCAGGGCTGGAGAGTCTCCAAATTATGTTAGGTCACATTAATTGATCATGTGTGTTCGGTTGTAGTAATGTCACATTAATTAATTATTGTACTTTGAACTTTTTGTTTTTTTATATTGTTTGTGATCAATGAACCATGTAGTAGTGAACTGGATCAATTTGGCAGACATGGCAAATTTTTGTTCAACTATTTATGTGTAATGCAATCATAACTAAACTATTATCATTGCGCTATTTTGGTAGGCTACGCATTCCCTGTGACTCGTCGATATATCTCGGTCAGCATCATTGGCAAGAAGAATTGATCGTCAAGGTATATATCATGGCTCGTGTGCATGAAATTTGAGGTCATCAGTTTATACATGAATTTGTGTTAGTTACTAAATATTAGCCTATTTTAGTACTGATCAAACACCCTTTTGCCATTGTTAGGAGTTACAAAAATTTGGTGTCCAGCAACCTGGTGTTTTGGTTGATTTTGTTCTATGGATGATGGTGTATATGATAGTTGGATGTTGTTGCCTCAGTCTGATGTTAGATGGCAGGGTGGATTTGAGAAATTCATGGAGGAAACTTTTGAAGGAAAGTATCCAAGAGACAGTGCATCATGTCCATGTTGTGACTGTCGTTGCATGGCACATAGAACAAGAGATGAGTTTGCATGAACTTGTTTCACAGAGGTTTTAATAGGCAATTCATAAATAATAGATGTCGACGTCTAGCATGAACACAACCTATGGTTGCGAATGATGTTGATCATGATTTTGGTGAAGGTGATGGTGTTGATGATGGCTCCGTGAAGAATTTAGTTTTGTCACTTATTCGTGGGGCTATAAACGGAGAAATTACTGGTACTGATGATGAGCAGCCAAATGAGTCAGCGAAGAATTTTTTCAAGTTAATGGAAGAAGCATGGAAAGAATTATATACTGGATGCAAGGAGGATACAAAAGTTTCTTTCATTGTGAGGTTGTTTCAGATTAAAGTCATGTGTGGTATTAGCAATAATGGCATGGAGCAAATACTTTAGTTGTTTAGTCTGTTGCTCCCTAAAGGACATTGTGTCCCAGATACCATGGTACAAGTTCGAAAGGTAGTTAGAGATATTTCGTGGAAATTATGAGAAGATGAACTATTCCCAACATGTGGGGAGAGTAGGTGGAAAAACTCAGATCTAGAGGGGCTTGGTCAGTGGACGACTGACAATGGCAAGAAGAAGTTATTTCCTCAAAAAATACTAAGGTATTTTCCACTTATTCCTCGACTGCAAAGATTATATATGAATGAGACCACATCATCACATATGCTTTGGCACAAAGAAGAATTGGTTGAAGATGGCAAAGTGCGGCACCCAGCCAACTCGTTGGCATGGAAGCACATAGATGAGAAGTTTCATGAATACTTTGCATATGATCCACAAAATGTACGCCTAGGACTTGCATCAGAATGTTTCAATCCCTTTGGAATGTTGAATGTTAATTACACTACATGGCCAGTCATCCTAATTCCTTACAATTTGCCTCCTTGGTTGTGCATGAAACAGTCTTATTGATGATGTCGATGCTAATTCCAGGGAAAAAATCTCCAGGACAGAACATTGATGTGTATTTGCAGCCTCTGATCGTTGAACTAAAGGATCTATGGATTAATGGAGTTGTAACATGGGATGCAAAGGTGAAACAGAATTTTACACTACGTGCAATTCTGATGTGGACAATAAATGATTTTCCTGCATATGCTATGTTATCTGGTTGGAGCACAAAAGGCAAGTTTGCTTGTCCTTGTTGTCACAATGATACAGATTACTTGTGGTTAAAACATGGTAAAAAGCATTACTACATGGGGCATCGCCGTTTTTTATCCTCAGACCATAGGTGGCGAAGAAACAAGGCCAACTTCAATAACATGGTTGAAACAAGGGAGGCTCCAGTGCCCCTCACTAGAGAACAAGTATTGCAGCAGTACCAAAGTTTTGAGCAAGTCACTTTTGGGAAGACTACTTTAGGAAAGAGGAAGCAGCGTGATGAAGATACCAGATGGCACAACTGGATGAAGAAGAGTATTTTTTTAGCTTCCATACTAGGAATCATTGCTTATACGTCATAATCTAGATGTGATGCATATTGAGAAGAATATATGTGAGAGCTTGCTGGCTACTCTACTTGGTTTAGCAAGTAAATCTAAGGACAGCGAGAAGGCACGACTTGATCTGCAGGAACTTGGGATAAGGGAGGATCAACATCCAGTTAAAGAGAAAGGTAAATACACATTGCCACCAGCATTGTACACGTTAGGGAAAAATGAGAAGGAACTTTTGTGCAATTTTTTACAAGAAGTTAAGATGCCAGATGGTCATGACTATCATGTTATATTACAAAAGCTTTTACCCTTGGTTGTACGCCACATTTTGCCAGAAGAGGTAGCAAGCCCTTTGATTGAGCTCAGTAGGGTTTTTAACTCAATATGTTTGAAAGAGCTTCAGGTTACTAAAATTGAGAAACTCAACAAATCAATTGGACAAACCCTTTGTCGCCTTGAGATGATATTCCCTCCAGTATTTTTTGATATTATGATGCACTTACTAGTTCATATTGCTTGGGAGGCCAAACTTGGAGGCCCTGTTTCATACAGATGGATGTATCCAGTTTGAGAGATACCTACGTACACTAAAAGGCTATGTAAGGAACAAGCATGCCCAGAAGGTTCAATAGCAGAGGGGTATATCTCAGAGGAATGTGTTACATTCTGTTCTCGGTTCTTTGATAATATTAATACAAAGCTTAATCGGCCAGAGCGTCATGAGTCGAGCGCTGCTAGTGAGCCACCTTCTGGTCTAAGTATATTTGCTAGCAGGGACTTTGATAAAGAAAGGAAACCTACCAAAATTGATATTGCATCTCCTTTTGACTTTTGAGAAGGATGAGGCACTACATAGTGTCAAATTGTGATGAGGCAATTCCATGGAAAGAGTAAGCTATAAATTTTAAATCTACTATTTTATATTTAATCATGTCCTAATTAGATATTGATAAGGTGGTATGTATTTTTCGTTGTAGTGAGCATATGGAGGAATTGAAGAGAAGCAACGTGCGAAATGTTGAAAAAAGACACAAGGAACACTTTGTATCATGGTTTCAGCGTAAAGTGAGCTACACTTATTATGAAAAGTGTATTTATCATATAGAAATATATAGCTAATATTCATTTTGCAAATAATTATGCGTGCAGATCAGCAAACTACATGAGGAGGGAAAAGCAAATGATATGTTATATTCTCTAGCCCGCGGTCCAGATCCTCGACATCGTGTCTATAACAGGTGCTCTATCAATGGATTTCACTTCCGGACAGCAAGTGTAGAGAAAAATTAAACCACAAGGAATAATGGTGTCATTGTGGAGGGCGATGGCATGGAATGGTATGGTGTGATTAAAAAATAATTGTTCTTGATTTCCCAAATGCAAAGAAAGTAACGTTGTTTGAGTGTGATTGATATGATGTGCCGGCACCAACTAGGAACAAATCTAGAGGGTACAGTAAAGATCAGTATGGGATTGTTGATATTGATACTACACGATTTCGCTATTCAGATGAGCCTTACATCATGGCGACACAGGCTGAGCAAGTATATTATGTGAAATGTGCAAAGAAAAGTAATTGGAGTAGTGTCCTCAGAATGAAACCAAGAAACTTATTTGCCATGCCAGAAGGAGAGGTCTCTGATGATATTGTAGATGTTGATACGGATGTGGACTATGTTATAGTAGGAGTCGAACATATGAACATTGAAGACTAACCCCCGGATTTGACAACTTGGAGTAGGAATGACGTGGAAGGAGTAAGTTGTGATGCTTCCGTACTAGAAGAGGCACGCGCCATAGCCATGCCTGAACCGGGTGATGACGACATTCTAGATGAGGACGATGAGGAATCTAAAGGCACCTACACTGCCGATGAAGTCGTTGCTCCCGCAAGATGGACGATGACGAAGATGATGATTTTTTTGTGTAATTTTTACTATTTGAACTAGTGTATTTCAAACGAAAACTTATTGTACTTGTTCTTTTGGTGCAATGAGATTACACTTCTGGGGCTAGGAGACTATGACTTTGTTGTTCAAAATATTTGCTTATGATTAATATGCCTATTTGGTCAGAAAAATTTTTGATTATTATGACTTTTGTTCTTGTGTTATTGGAAACGAACCACTCTTTCCATGTGGAAATTTTTAAATGTCAGGTGAAGAATAATAGGAGACTATGCAAATTCTTCTTCCCATGCAACATTACAAAACATAGTGCAACCTCATCTTTTGTAAGTGTGATACAGGAAGTGATGTTAAACCAATGAAGCAATGATGTTCATTTCATTGCACAACAATCAAAAGACCACATGTTAAGCCAGAAATACAATAAGCAGATTTCATGTCCATCGCAGATAAGGTGATTTGAAGTCCATCATAGATAATAGATAGATATAGGTCAACTGACTACATAATTTCATAGACAAATCCATACATGACAGGTCCTTAATAGGTCCAGTGACTACATACAGTACTTGTCAAACCAAATCAAACCCAGCACCAAAATGACAGGCTGCACTTCATCACCCTATGACCTAAGCACCTACGACATACTTAATGAACCACTTCATCACCCTAAGACTTAATCAATGTCTCAGGCATCACTGTCATCAGAACCACTGACATACTTGGACCACCACTTGAGAGCAACCCACAACTCCTCCGCTTTTGCAATTAGCTGACATGAGACGATGGGGTTAGGTACAGGTTGGGTAATGGAATCAGTGAGTATGAGCTAAATTTACGGAGACTACCTTGTTTTTGGTCATAACCTTCGCCTTGGTTTCATCATCAGAGTCATCCGTGTACCTCATAGTTACTAATATTTTGCAGAACCAGAAGGTCCCTTGTGTTTCCTGTAAAGTGTGTTAGATATTAACACAGCAGACATGCAAAGAGGGTTATAAATATTAATCCAGAATGTGTGCAGTGGGAAAAAGATTCTTATATGATGATCCAGAATAAATGGTAAGAATTGTGGCCTTGTCATATATTCACAGATTTGTAACCAACAGAAAGAAAATGCCCAATTATTGAAGCTAGTGGCGAAGCTAGCCTTCCACAGACCCGGGTGCCACTTCAACATCCATGTGTTAATTTTGGCTATTAAGCAATAAAAGTGGTACACATGCTTGGTCCTGGGTTGTGCACATAGGGTAGAAATTTGACACTAATCACTGAATTATTTTGGACCCTGGTGCCATGGCACACGGGTGAGACCATGTGGCGTCGCCCATGTTGAAGCATCAATCAATTGACCAGAGAACATCAACACCAACAAAATAGCTTAATGAGAAGGAAACTTAATACACTGGTAACTAAGTGCATCATTACTTAATAGACAGATATCTGAGGGCACACATTACAGGTCCATCTAATCCCACATAACAGATATCAAAGAGGGTCCAACAAAGTACTAAAGCTATACATAGAGGATCCATTATAAGTGGCAGCACTATACTGGGTTCTTGCACTTGTCAAAGCACTTCATCACCCAGCATCAAAATGAGAGACAACATTACTACATATGTTAAGCAACTACCACTACATCGCCGTACTACTTAAGCAATGTCTCCGGAAGCTAATCACATTGCTGGTACTCTATGATCTATACAATAATAGAGTAATTACATCAGCATATAAGTACTTGTTAGAATCAACTACTAAGAACCAGAATCAGCTTTGATCCACTTAGCACAAAACAGCAGGGAGGAGGAGGATTTGTTGCTCACCAGAGTTGCAGCTTGCTTCCTTTTGTGCCAGCCTGCAGCTTGTGTCCTTTTCTCCTTAGCCCTGGACTCATGCAAGGTGCAACAATGTCCTGCAGCTTTCTTCCCTTTTTCTCTGCCAGAAGCTTGCTATCCTTTCACCGTGGCAGAAGTTTCCTTTGTTTTCTTCCTAACTGGAGCTAGTTGCAATGTAAAATTACAGGTGTTTCTAGAGGTATCAGATCCACTAATGAATACAAACAGTTCAAAGGAGAGTCAATTATTAAAATAATATCAAAATCATGATCACATAACACACACACACACCCACGTCACATAACACATACCATCAGGCTGCTGTGCTTGGCAGTGGGCAAGGAGGAGCCAAGCATTTACAGGTGGTTAAGGAATAATATCTTGAATAAGCTTCTAGTTATGTTAATTTTACATTATGTCAAAACAAGATTTCATACCAAGATATTATTCCCTAATTACAGCAGAGCACACAAGCAACCAGCTAGAATGATTAATGTTTAACTAAGCAAAGCACACAAGCACCCACAGCTAAATAAAAATATGATTGACTCTAAATAAAAATATGCATCACAATTAACTCAAATAAAAAGGCAATCATCCCTTCTAAGAATCACATGGCTTTTTAAACGAGGACAACAAAAAAATCTACAATTTTAAATGATATGTTTGGTTAAAATGTAACATGTTAGTTTAAACATCTTTCAAAATTTTGTGCATGTTTAAATTAAAAAATGAAAAAATGGATGAACAAGGCCAACATTCTTTTCTTTTTTTGTATATTAAAGTGAACTGATGTCTCAAATGATGTATTTTGCACAAATGATTAGCATGCTACACACAATGAGAAACAATCTCTACCTCATTCATATTATCAACAGCAGCCATGCAAATACCAAATTCCAACAGACCACGCACATTCATTTAGCCAACTATTAGCTACATTTTTAAGTATAAAACTAAATACGCATCTACCAGTAGAGCTACCTTGTTTTTGTTGGCAGAGTCGCTATCGGTTTCACTGTCCATGAAGATGATTACTCTGGGCATGTTTGGGCTTTTACGGGCCCTCATGAAGGCCCGGCAGTTTGGTCCCATGACCGAGGTGAGGCGGAGCTGGCCCATGGTGGAGGTCTGAGGGCTCCGGTGCTTGCGGGAGGAGGAACCTAGGATGCCAGAGGAGGGGCCTTCGAGCCCGACGGAGGTCGGAAGGGGGCCCTTGCCAGAGGAGTGGTCTTGGAGCCCAGCGGAGGTCGGAAGGGGGCGCTTGCCGGAGGAGGGGCCTTGCAGCCGGACGAAGGTCCGACGGGGGCTCTTGCTAGAGGAGGACCTCTCTGTGGAGGAGGAGCCAGCACCCACGGCGGAGGTCCAGCGCCTTGGCTGCAGGGTCGAGGAGAATCGCTATCGCTGGGAGTGGAGGGGGTTACGGTGAAACATCCAAGCATGTTGCGCGCCTGCCGGCGGGCGTAGTAGCTGCAACGACCCCGATGCCCCATGCTCGCACCTCTCTCCTTTGGAACAAATGCCCAACGAAGAGATGGGAGAAGGGAGATCGATTTCACTGTGACGGGAGGGGAGGAGACGAGATCGAGATTTTGATGCGACATTTTGGTAAGGATCACGCCGGTTCAGTTTTTGCATCGGTGAAAATAGCGATGTGAGGGGTTACCACTTTGACACACAGGCAATGACTGGTGGGCCTGCAGAGGGAGGCAAAAGTCCACGTTTATTCTTTCCTGCCCTTCCGGTTGTGCGACTGTCATGCGGGTTCCACAAATTTGTTATCCTGTTCTTCCTTCAACTTCTTTATTTCAATTTGTCTATCAATTTGTTTGAATTCTAACAATGGCATCACATGAATATATAATGAACAAATTCATGCGCCCGTTTGCATTGCAAGTTGATTTGAAGGAGCGCGTGACTCATGTCCTACACTCACATTTCAACTCTGATGTGTATAGAAAACCTTCACCGGAACAAATAAAATAATTTAGTTCATGTAATTAAAGTGTCATGATAACTAAGAAAATACAAATAATTTCAGAACGATAGTTAGGTTCAAATTAAACATGGTCAAAAATGTTGCTACAAGTTTGACTTGTATCATACACAGAGTCAACATCTGCGTTACAAGCTTTTTATCATGCGCATGTATTCAATTCTCTTCTCGTTCCACCAACAAGATCATTTGATTCGGTCAGCATTCGAGACTCGATAACTCGGGAACGCCATCGCTGCCAGCAACTTGGTCACCATGCTGCGTGCAGAGCAACTTGGGAACACTTTGTTGCCATTTGAAAATATATGATGTAGGTGACAAGGTCTATTTCAACACACTTGGTTTCAGATTAAAGATGGTGTAATATGCCGCTCCAAGTTTGACTTGTGTCGTAACCAGAGTCAACATCTGTGCTCCAAGATTTTTTTGTTAGCATGTGTCCGATTCTAATCTCGTTCCACCATCAACATCATGTGATCTTCCTTGCGTGTTTTGATTTGGTTTGAATTTGAGACTCGAGACCTCGGGAACGCATTCGCTGCCAACAACCTGGTCACCATGCTGCGTGCAGAGGTAGTTCATGAACAAAAACTATATCATGTGCTGACTCGTTATTGTTGAGAAGTTGGATCCCTATCATGTGTCGCAACTCAAAAACACTTTGTTGTCGTTGGATGTAACTTCACTTCTACAAGTTGTTGCAGTTCATTGGCACGACGAGCATCGCCTTCTCTCATCACAATGTCATTTCACCTTGAACTATAGATGAAGTCTATTTCAAAACACTTCAATGGTTCATTATTAAGAAGACACGAGTGTTGTTATGTTCATTTGGACTAAAATGTTAGCTCATAAAAAAAGAATGTTTCTAGTTGATTGCTATTTCTTCTTCACATGTACGCGCCATGAATATTTTACCTGACTCCATGTCACGTGAGAAGCTCCCTCCAAAATTTTCACAAGAGATTGGAAAGCCCGCCAATTTTAGATGGAAAAAAGGAACCCACGATGGAAAGCACCCTCCAAGATTTTCGCAGCCGCCGCCCCCCATGTACGCTGCCAGCACCCAAACCACCCTGCACGCCACGACGCCTAACCGCGCGCCCCACACGCCGCCTGCTCCCAGGACTCCTAGGGATTTCAGTTATTGCGATCACAGGCGACGGCGGCAACGAACGTCACGAGTTCAACACGGCGACGGCTGCGGCTCCTATGATCGAGAGGGGATCAAGGCGGGGTTGGCTGTGTCCATCTTCAAGGCGCCAAAATAAACAGTCATCTGCACTACATCCATGTCCCAATCCAGCAGCCGAGCAGGGCGAGATCGGGATCCATTCAACAACAAGACCACTAATGAAGTAGAAGATTTGCTTGATCCATCAATTATTAGGTTTGTGTCTTGTGTGCCTTCTCTCTTCCAAACGAAAACACTAGGTTACTGGTTTCTTTGATGTGGCAGGCCGAATTATATCTCCTATGTTTCTAATCCGATGTATTGTTGTTTAGTAACTCTGTTACATCAGCATGTATTGTTCTTTAGTTCTTGCTAAAGGTACCAGCACCTTCATGGGATTTTCCCGTATCTTGTTTTACCGATAGGTCCTGTCATACTTGTAGGTTTGCTAACATAATCTGTCACATGATACATTTAGGCCTCATAACTGAATATTTCCCAATCAGTTACGACTTACTATGTGATTATCTGAAAATTATTGTGTATGAGCTACACTGCTTTCTTGTCTGATCGGACCTCATTATGCTTGGTTTCATTACTGTTTTCTTCACCAATGTAATGGCTTCTTAGAAGCTTGATTCAATCAGAGATTTCCAGGTCTTGAAAAATACACTGTCGTTAAATTTAGTAGTTCTGACTCTTTTTTTTGCTACAGAACAAAGTGTTTTATTCATCATATGGAAGCATGTCTGATTGAGATTATGTTAAAGTTAGTGGGCATTGAATTATTTTTGTCATATACAGAATACTAGATGAATGTCATCTGCAATAGGAAGTGAAGTCGTAGGCTTGATGTAATGCTGGGCACCACTTATGTGGCGGTCATAGATTTAGCTATACAATGAAGCCTTTTCAAATTATTGTTTTGTTTGTGGTATGCCATTCAGTTCAATAACTAGGACGGATACACATTTTATATAAGTCCCTGAATGAACTATAGTGCCAACCATATTGTTGGGAAGAGTCATCTATAAGAAAAGCATGATTAGTTGTCATTTTGCAACACACAAGCTATTTAATTAATTGATCAGCTTGTACCAGTTTGCATTCTCAAATCATTCCAAAATATGAAAGCAGAATATTTCAAGTAAGTTTTCAACATAAATATGATCCAGAAACCATTTGCTCATTTATGCTATTTTCAAGTGACTAGCCAAATAGGTCCTATCATACATGTAGGCCTGCTAACTTAATAGGTCTTGTCATGCGTGTAGGACTGCTAACTGAATATTTGCCATTCAGTTAGCAGTTACTATGTGGTTATCTAGAAAATTATTTTGTATGAAGTACACTACTTTCTTGTCTGATTGAATGTCATTACGCTAGGTTTCTTTACTGTTTTCTTCACCAATGTAATGAGTAATTAGAAGCTTTATTCCATCAGAGGTTGCATTTTCCCCCTTATTTTACAGCAACACAAACATTGATAATATGGGCATATGATGATTTTCAATTTAAATTATGTGATAGATTATGCAACTGATTAGCAAGAGATTTTCTCAGAAATTATTACATTTCTATCCTGCTAAATAAACTCTGACCACTTAAACATTATTAGATGATGATTTAAGGCCTGAGATGTCATTTTGCCTAGAAAATAACCTTTCACAACCTACATTTCAACACTTTTATATAGCGATAAATAATCTGTTTGTAAATTACCTGCCTTTGGAGAATATTTTTGGTGAAGTGCTCCCCTATTATTACACAACGAAAAAAGTTATGAAATATTATTAGTTTTGATTGATGGTTTGCATAGTTCTATATGCACATGCAAGTAACTATTTGTTATGCTCTGTTTTCCCTTAATCCTATGATTTTTAGTTATTTTATTAATCCATCTGTTATACTATTACAGAACTCTGCATACTAGTGAGGGGTGGAGTATAGCAGTCCAATGCAATGGAGAGTTCCAACGCATGGTTCATGCTACTATTGATAAAACTCACATATCATATATGGCCTTGACAAGTTTCAAAGATCAGCTAGGGTATAATATGCAGGACTACATGTACTACATCAAGAGAAATGGCTTTGATGTTGCAACTCTTGAGGAAATTGATTGCAGCAAAGATGCAGAGAATATTATTGAAACCATGGGTTGTGAAAGGAAGTTGAGGTTCATACTGACCAAGAAGGAAGAAACCGAACGACATCTCAACATTACACCCCTCAAAAAACTAAGGATTAGTGAACACGAGTTAGGTGATGATGATGATGATGATGATGGCGATGACGATGATGATGATGATGATGGCATGGGTGAACCCGTTGATGCTACAAAGATTGGCTTGCAGTGAAAGGCCTAGAAACAGGTTCATATGCTATTTCTACTATGCTATGATATACTATAGCAGTACTCTTTATTGATATTATTTTATTTCTAACTCGCAGACCAAAGCGACGTTAATAGGGAAGAAACAGTTACAACTTATACAGAATGGTTAAAGGAGAAAGGCTATTTGAATGAAATAAGTAATTCCTTTATACCTTTCAATTCTTCTTTCCTCTATATGTCAGGAAAATTATGAATACACTAAGTGCAAGTGTTTTCCATTTTGATCAGTGTATTATAAAAAGGAGGTTGAGCGTATGCCACTACTCGATGAGAGCAATAGTAGCACCGTGTCTCAAGACGTACAATGGCCGGCACATGCTAGAAAAATTAGGAAGAAGACAGTAGGTTTGTAAAGCTCCATAAAGTTTGAAATTTCACTATGTATTGTACATATTTAATGTTGGTTTCTACTACTCTGATTGAAACTAGCTGGGAAGAAGGGTGGTCGTGGGACAATGAAAGCTCTTGTTGCAATGGCCAAGAGATTGAAACTACTACACTCAACTCGCACGGAGAAACTGAAAATTGAATTTTCAGAAAATTATGGTGGTCCCTATGGAGATAATAGACATATATTTGTAGATCAAAATTATTTTGGATGACAAGGTTGTTTGCGCCCCTCATTGGAGTTAAATATTGGAAACAAGTCGCTCAGGAAGTGAAGAAAATGATTGTAGATTCTATATTGGTATGTTAATGAGTGGGCTATATGTTATAGTTACAACTTGTTATGCAATAGTAATCTCATACTCACACTGTACTTATACATTTTTATTTGCAACTGTCTGGATGGGAAATGGAGGACAATGATGCTTCCAAGGAATTGATATGGAAGATTGCCAAAGAACGCTACAAAGGGTGGCGGTCGGGTTTGAGTGCTACCTATAGGGCACACCACAGTTATGATGCGAGAATGAGACATAAGCCAGAAGAACTGGACCTTGTGGAGTGGCACTACCTGTGCCAAAACTTTGGAACCCAAAAGTTCAAGGTAAGCCACTTTTTTGAAAATTTTAACAACTAAAGCTCTCTCATTATTACTTATTAATAAACATTAATTAATAAACTTTTCTTGTTCACTAATTGCAGAAGACTATTACTTAGTAATGATGTTTTATTTTCTCCTATAATTGTCACACATACAGTATACATGCTGGTGCCATTCTGCACTATATTATTAATCATGATTTATGAGATGATGTCATATAATCACTTTTAACTACAACTTGCAATGCAAATGTAATCATTCATAACCTAATTGTTTTGATCAATATATTGCTATATCTTGGCCACATGAGTATTTCTGCGAATTTTGACAATCTATATCTTATCTTGCCCTTTGAATAAAAGTTTAGCATCATTCTTTTTGGATTTATTCTTGCCCTATAGTTACTTATTAACAATCATTAATTAACGGTCTAAAAAAACAATCATTAATTAATAAACCTTTCTTGTTCACTAATTGTAGAAGATTAGCAGTCAGAACTCCAGCAATCGTCAGCAAATGAAAACCATGCATTGCATGGGTTCTAAACCTTTCTCTCAATGTAGTTGGGAAAAGGCAAATATTCTTTGCATTATTTTGTCACCTCCTCCTACCTTAGGTCATAACACATTGTTGACATTCACTATTGCAATCGTAGAGGGACATAGAAACTGGAGCTGAACCAGGATCAATGGAACTGTTCAAGATTAGTCACACCAAGCAGGGAAAATGGTCAAATGAGATGTCCCAGAGTATCTACGTGAGTACTTCCATTTTAAATTTACTTCCATGTTATAGGTTTTTTTTGTTGCAATATATGTACTATACTGATTTATACTATTCAATTTGTCACTCAGTTGAGTGCTGCCAGGAAATTGTCAATGACAAATTCTGATGAGTTGGGTGATGGAGGCTCACCAAGCATAACATCTGGAGCTGCCAAAGAAAACATTGTTTTCTAGGCAACGTACAAGAAATAACAGGAGCCAAGTCAACCAAGTCACGTTGGCATGGTTATTTGTCAAACCAAAATAAGAACCAACTAATGTAGGAGAGACTGGAGGAACAGGCATGTGAAATTCAGAGATTAAAAGAACTTCTTGCAAAGAGAGCTGCTGAGAACGAACAAGAGAAAAAACAACTTGAAGCATCAATTACACAAGCAGTGATGCAGAATGTCAAAGCAATGTTAGCACAGAACCAAAATAGTTCACCCATCCATGAGGTAATAAAATCATAATTTTTGCAAGTTTACCTTTTTGATAATGATACACATTAGTACTGTTCTAAACAATCCAATCTCCATGAGTACACTGCTGTTAGCATTATGTAACAAAATATTACTATTCTGATGTTTTGGATTCTACTAACAATACAAGATTGCTCATTTAGTTGCCTTTTTTGTTATACATGCGCAGCCTAGCATTAAAACTGATGAAACACCACAAGATGACCTTGTGAGCCCTCAAATCAACAACAATACAACATTGGATAAAGACAGGACCAATGAACTAAATAATACGATAGAATGTCAAGTTGCTAGCAGTGAAGATAAGAATGACGCAATACCAATGCAGAGGGAAGAAACACCAGATCAGGTAACCAACTTGATCAATCATTCTAAAACTTTATGATTGGTTTGAGCACAAAAATTGAAGCTAACACTATACAAATAACTCTATAATCTAGATTAAGCCAAGAAGCATTATCATTGTAGAGAAACAAAATATTCCACCAAGCAACAGTCCAAGACCTTCCAAAATTTCAAAGAATCTGATCAGTGACAGTGCTGGAAATGGCGGTCCAGCACCCACATACATAAGCAGACAACAACTTTTAGCGGGTGCTAACACACGACGACGGAAGAAAAAACAACAGGTACAAACAGGGGCAAAATGACAATATTTTTCCAATGCCAATTCATATTGTCTTGTCAGTTCATTTGAAGGATATATACTCAAGTAACTATAATTATCTCTTGTCACCACAAACTTTTTTTATCATGTGCAGGGAATGCAAGCTCCAGGGGCGAACTAATACTGAAGACATCTTAGTAGTCCCTAAAGGTTAGGGCATAAATGACATCATTGTTTGTTTATGGTGTCCTAATTAAATCGCAATAGCCTTGTCAATTTACAATTTTTCTATTACATGTGCAGAACTACATTCATATGGTGATACAAGAGAGGTCTTCAACATTCTGGTGTCATAAAGATTAAGATCAAGTGATTGAGTTTTTGTAGCGTCTCTAGAAGTTTTATTTCATGAGTCATGGAACATTCTGGTGTGGCAACAATAATATTTGGTTGTAAGCGTGAATGATGGATTTGATATCATTAGTACTATCTGTAATATTAGATGAGTTTCTATTTTGGAATATATTCTTCTGTTGCATTGGCAATATAATATGGTTGCAAAAACCACAAATTAATTGTGTTGCAATTACCTTTTCCCCATTACGTCGGCCATAATATGATGCTACACCTTATTGTTACAACGAATTACAATTAATGCAATATAATCATATAGCGACCACAATTATTGTGTTGCAATTACCTAATACAAAAATTGCAACCACTCTAACTCCATTGCGATTTCCTATAAGAATATAGCCACGACAAACAATTTGTTGCCATATCTTTTTGATATATAGCAATGACTCGTACATTGTTACGAAAACTATTAAACATATTGCGATAGCTCATAATCCATTGCTATATCTTCTAGGTATATAGCAACGATTCATACGTTGTTGCGATATCGTATGCTCATATTCCAACAACCTCCATCGTGTTGCGATACTCTTTAAGTGTATAGCAACAACACAAAATTGGTTGGGATTTCTCTGAGTTTATTGCAACATCATAAATGAAATTGCCACTATCATATATCATTGCATTATAATGTATTTGCAACAGTACCCATGCGTTGCAATCATGCTTGCTTGCAACTACTGTGTCTTGTTGCATTATAATGTATTTGCAAAAGTACATATGCGTTGCAATCATGGTTTCTTGCAACTATCATATGTTGTTGCAATAAAGACAAATAGCAATAACGACCATGGTTGCCAGCACCAACCACACAACACTCATGGTTGTTGCATTTACATCCTTTCTCAACACCGCCCCTTGTTGCAACAGACGACATTAATTGCAGCTCCTTATAATGGTGATGTAATAGGCTATTGCATGGGAGGAATTAGCAACGCCTCCTAACGATCGAAAAAGGTTGCGATCTATTGATATTGCAACGTAAATGACCTTTTTGCAACATTTTTGGGGCGTTGCGCAAAGGTGATTTTCTTGTAGTGGGGCTTCCATTAGCAAATCGTACCACAACCGCGATCCATCCGGAACAAACACCTTGCCGTTGAACAACAAGAGTCCATCCACTACCGTCCATCCTGCCTCTGCCGCGCCGTCGTCCACCTGTGCACGCCGCGCCAGTGCCTGTGGGTCTGCTGCGAGTTCCTCCCGCAGCGAGTCAAACACAGCGAACACCAGCGCCGATATGGCATGGATGCTTAAGGTGTCCTCATTGCGACGAGAGAGCGCATCGGCCACGGTGTTGAGTTTGCCCGGCCTATACCCCACTAAAAAATCATAGCTGAACAACTTCGTCACCCAAGTGTGTTGTGGAATCGTCGAAAGCCGTTGATCGAGGATGAACTTTAGGCTATAGTGATCTGTGCGGATTGTGAATGACCGACCCCAAAGGTAGGGCCGCCAGTTCCGCACTACCTTCACCCACCCGATCAGCTCCTGCTCATATGCCGACAACTTGGCATGATGCGGTGCGACCGCCCGGCTGAAGTAGGTGATGGCACCGTCTCCCTGGTGTAGCACGGCGTGGAAGCCCGTGCTCGATGCGTCGCAGTCAACAATGAAGCGCTTGGTGAAGTCTGGCATCTATAGGAGCAGCGCTGAGGTCAGCGCTATTTTGAGATGGATGAACGCCTCCTCCGCGGTGTCCGACCATGTGAGCGCTTCTTTCTTCAGCAATGCGGTCAGTGGTGCAGCGACCGCACCATATCCTGCGATGAATTTATGGTAGTAGCCCATCAGCCCGAGAAAGCCACGCAATGCCTTGAGTGTACGCGGGCGCGGCCAGCTGTCTACCGCCACAATCTTCGTTGGGTCCATGGCGACCCCCTCAGCCGAGATGACGTGGCCAAGGTAGGCCACCTGCTCCTCACCAAACGAACACTTGGTCTGTTTCATCACCAAACTGTGCTCCCTGAGAGCCTGGAACACCATCTTCACATGTTGTAAATGCTTTGCCCAAGATAAGCTAAACACCAAAATATCGTCAAAGAAAACAAGGATAAACTTGCGAATAAACGGTTTAACAATGTCATTCATGAGAACATGGAAGGTGGAAGACGCATTGGTCAGACCAAATGGCATCACCAGAAACTCGAAGTGGCCCCTGTGCATGTGGAATGTCATCATGTCGATGTCATCCGGGTGCATGCGGACTTGATGATACCCATTGCACAAATCAATCTTGAAGAATTGTGTGCCGCGGAGCTCGTCAAGTAGTTTGTCCAACACTGGAATCGGGAACTTGACCTTCACTGTCTTCCCGTTGAGGTCGCGGTAGTTGATGCAAAAACGCCATGTACCGTCCGCCTTCTTCATGAGCAGCACCGGCGAGGAGAAAGCTGATGTACTCTCCCTGATGATGCTCTAAGCCAACATGTCATCGCACTGCTTCTTGATCTCATCCTTCAGGAGCTGCGGGTACTGGTACGGCCTAACAGTGACTGGCGCCGTTCCAGGAAGCAGCCTAATGCGGTGGTCATGACTCGAGGTTGATGAGGACATCACTCCTAAGGATACATGCAACACTCCTCCAATTCTTTACTTGCAAGGTCCAATAACTAGAGCTCGTGCACGACGACTAAATTTAGAGGTGAGCTTGTTCCTACGTTCTTCATCATATGTCACTTTTGAGAATGGTTTGCTACCTAATGATTATATTGTATTTAGGAACCATGGAGAGGACCAGGAGATGATGGGAGAAGGACTTGGAGACGTGGAGGACCAGCAAGGACATGGAAGCCAAGGTGGAGGACCAACCAAAACTGATTTTGAGTCTGTTTCGGGGTCCAGGACCAGTCTGCACTAAAACGGATGCTCAAGACGCATATGGACTCGAATTAGGATGTTCTACATATGCACGGAAATATAAGAAGAAGACCTTTCCAATACCATCGGTATCATGTCAAATTCATCCGGAGTCATCAGGAATTATCAAAATAAGAGAGGGTCTAGAATCTGTTTTAGTGCTGCATCGCTTGTTTTTGGCCTTTGGGCTTTGTACCTAGTTGAGCCCAATTAGGGGCACGTCCAGAGGGTCTTGCACGACCCTAGGGTCTTCATATACAGTCGCTGCCGCACCATTAGGGTTCAGGTTTTGCTTAGATTATTCTATTCATAACAGTTTTGCCGTCATCATAGTTTGTGAGACCCCAACTTCGTGAGATTCATAATACATCTGCAATTGTGTTGCATTCTTCTTTATTCTTACTTGTGTTCTTGATTCGCAGGCAGAGATTAGCCTTCTCGGCGAGGTCAATTGTTTTAGGACGGTTGGTAACCAGATGGGACATCGTGTTGTGATTGCGGGGTTTAGAACGTGCTGTTCTAAAGCCGGGTCGATTTGTGTGTCACCTCCGACCAAATCAACGTATCCAAAACCTTTTGAAAGATCGGGAACTCTTGTTAACATCAGAGGTGGTGGGAGACCCCTAGGGTCCTCGAAGAGGTCCACGAAGGATGCGGGCCTCCAAGAGCTCCCGCATCATCGAGAGCGCAATGCAGCACACTGCGGGACTCCCCATGCCAGTCCAGCGCACCATGCGCCTATGGCGCCAGAACGTCATTGTCAGCTTGTCGAAGTTCTAGAGTATGGGGCCCAATGTCTTGAGCCATTGGACATAGAGCACGGCGTTGAAGCCATCGAGCGAAAGGATGTAGCAGCTGATGTGGAACGCCTCCTCGTCGATGGTCACCGGTGTGTCACGACACACCCCGGCGCTAGAGACGCGGTCGTTCTTGGCCACTTTCACCGACAGCCCGGGACGTGGTGTGAGCTGCAACTCGAGCTGGCAGGCCAAATGGTCCTTGACGAACGTAGGTGTAGATCCTGTATCCACCAAGGCCGTGAGCTGCTGCCCCGTGATGGTGATCCGCAGTTTCATGGTGCCCGCCACGTCGATGCCCGTGAGGGCATGGAGCGAGATACCCAACTCGTCTGCCACGTCTTCTAGTTCGACGCCTTCGTCTAGCTCCAAGAGAAACACACCCTTGCCACCACACTTGTGACCTAGCACGTACTTCTCAGTACAATAGTAGCATTCATCCTTGGCATGTTTAGCAGACAACTCCGGCGTCAGCCTGTTGAAGTGATGGTGAGGCGCTGGCAGAGGGTCAGAGGGCTTGGGTTGCATGACCGGTGCAGTAGCAGGCGACACCGGCTTGGCCGTGCTAGCAGGTGAGTGCGTTGTCGATGGCGGCTTCTCCGTCTTGTTCGCTGTGCCCCGCTGTTCGTACGAACGCGCGAGGCTCATAGCTGTCTGGAGGTGTGACGGGGCCAACAGTTCGACGTCCATGCATAGAGGTTGGCGCAGCCCCGCCGTGAACTGGTTAACATGTTGGCGCTAGGTGAAGCCGTTGCAGTGGCACAAATACGCCATAAACTGGTGTTGGTAATCCTCGATAGAGCCTGTGCAGTAGAGGTCCTTGAGCTCCGCTAGGCCGTTGGAGCGGATCGGTGGCCCAAAGCAAAGATTGACGAAGTCGGCGAAGCGAGACCACGACATGGCGCCATGATCCCACTCTAGCACGTAGAACCACTCCGCCGCCACCCCATTGAGATGGAGGGACGCCAGCCACACCTTGTCTTCCACCATGGTGCGCATCCCCCGAAAGTATGATTCGCACTTGGTCAACCACGTGAGAGGGTCCGATTTCCCATCATATTGAGGAAAATTGAGCTTGGGCATGCGCTGATTTGGGTGGCGGTCGTCGTCGAACGCGTCGCGGTGCTCCCCGAACCATCCCCACCGTCTGTAGTTGTACGGTTCGCCACCGCGCCTGTCGATGTCATGGAAGCCGTCACCGTATCGGTCGCGGCATCCATAGGCGTGGTGGTCGTTGCCTAAGCGCCCGCGGCGGCCGTAGTCGAAGTCATCGTCATAGTGCGCATGCTGGCCGAAGGTGTAGGCGAGTTCTGGGTCCTGGTGTTGATGCGGCGCTGGGATCACGGTTGAGTTGTCGTCCGCTTGTCGCGCTTTCATGCGGGCCAGACGTTCTGCGTGGTCGTCCAACCTCATGTTCAGCGTCGTCATCTGGGCCAGCAGCCAGTTCAACTTCTCCGAATCAGAGAGCGAGGTCTCAGGATCGGTCCCCTTGCCGGACATTGCTGTCTCCGGCAACATGGAGTCCGCAGAGGTGAAACTAGCAAAGAGCGGGCGTTATTACTAGAACGAAGAGGATAACAGATGGAAAGCGAGGAAGGATTGATCTCGTCGCCGGCCTGGGACACGTTCCCAGCCACGGCGTCGAAGAACAGTCCATCTTCAAGGGAACTGTATTCTCTTCGATATCCGATTACAATCTACCCAGGTGCCTTTATAAAATAGGCCCTGTTAACAACCACGAACTGAAGATAAGCCTAGCTAACACCAAATCTAAACAGCTCCCTCTGTTTTATTCTCTCTAACCAACTAACCGAACTTAGCTATCTTTCTGTTATTGGACGTCACGGTGTCGACGTCTGTACTTCTTGCCCACAAAGGAGTTCACAACAGATACCTTAGACTTTATCTAGATACGGTGACTACTCTTAACATAGTTTGAAATATGAGGCACATATTTGGTAATGTACTTGGATCTTCTTTTTTTTTTGTCAAGCATCTCCAGAAACACTGAAAAGGTAAGATTGCTCCAAAACTGTAGTGAAAGTTCTGACTTGACCAATTGGATGAACCCACTTTGCATATGAAACTTTATTTTTTTGGATTTCATAAATGGAACATGAAACTATTTATATGAAACCTCTTTTATCCAACTATTTAGAAGAAACCTCAGACCTGATCAGTTGTTTGCTCATTATTGTGGTATGAGAGACCTGCTTGATAATTCAATATTGCTATGCTGCCCGCATTTCAATCTCATATATAATTGAAAGAAAATAACTGATTTGTATATATGAAAATACAAGACGATACTTGTAACATGGCTTTAATGTCTTCAGTAATATAAAGCTATTTCTACAAATCTTATATGTACATACTATGTGGATACCGATTTTGAGGACTACTTGTATGAAAATTTATATACTTGACAGGTTGTGTGGAATACACTCAATGACTCAATATTTTCGTCAATATATTGTATTTGTTCGTCCTGTATGGAAATTTATAGCATAGTATTCTGTACTTTTGGCTTAGAAACTGTGAACAATTTTTTAACTATCAGCTACTTTGTTTTCGTTACCTGTCCAAAATATATTTAAAATGTGAAGAAGGGTTTCTATGAAATTTGAAGAAAGAGCATCCACTGCAATCAGAATAAAATATATGCAATACAAGTGCAGTGTTAAGACCAAAATTTGGCATTGCAGTAAGGTAACCTGCAGGCCAAAGATTTGGCCATAGTAGATTGTCTCTGATTACCTGTTAACTGATGACAGCTGCTTTCATAAAAAAGAAAAACTGTTGTGGCATCAGCATATTCGAAGCAGATCCTGAAAAATATGTTTGTATTAAAGAAAGCTTGAGTGAGATGCACGTGGAAGGCAGCTCAGAATTTGGTCGATGATGCCTTTTGCTATTAAATCAGTGAAATTTTGAAAGCTACAAGTAATCGAATCTAACCATAGCCACTCCATACAAATCTGTCAGTAGCTTACCGGGGACATAGTGGCATTCACACGTTTATACGTCACTTTTACGCTGTTGATCGGTATTGGCAAGTTGCCGTCACTCAAATGTTTCTGACCTGGCAATCCTCGCTAAGAAGACCCTGCTGCTAGCACTGCTGTGGTTGGTCTGGAAAAGGAGGAACAGGAAAATCTTTAATGGTATCACCTTATCGCTGCCTGCCACTGCTGAATTATTGCAAGAACACCTCCGTCTCTGGATGTTCCGTGCACCGAAGTCAGACCCTACTAATCTGCTCGAATCCTGGTGCACACTCCATGTGGATGTAATTAGATAGTAGTTGAGGATGTGTTCTCTCTCCTCCAAGCTGTAAAGGATAGGTTCCGTGTGCGGCAACTTGCTACACCCTGTTTTGCAATGAGAAGGTGCAGGTGGGACGATCCCCCGCGGTCGTTTCCTCAAACCAACAAAAATCCTACTGTACGCTGACAACGTGATGCAACTATACCACGCCTCCATATTTACCTGCCCCATCGATCTTCTTCCGGTGTCTGGACTGGCACCAGGTACGCATTCAGGCTGATAGAATTCAGGCTGCAAGAATGTCGAGACTTAATCTCGGTATTAGACATAGGATAGTTGATCTATGAGGATTTATAGGTAGGACAGGGTATGCGTGAGATCGAGAGACGATAGTAATACAAGATGCCACTATAGATAGGTTCGGGTATCCCGAAGAATAATAATCCTATGTTTTGTGTTTTATGGGTATTTGTATTGATATGTCTAGATCTAGACGAGGAAGGTAGACCTAGACGACAATATCTAGTTGTGTCTAATCTAATTAGGGTTGTTTACTTGTCTTGTCGACTTATCCCTTGAGTAGGACCCCTGCCCCTTCTTATATATCCGGAGGGATATGGTTACATGGCGGAGTTCTAGTCGGTCTACTGTTCTTATCCTAGTAGGAGTCTATCTCTATTTTCCTTCTACATGAGTTACCCCGGGTACATGTCATTGACAGAAACCTCCGAGAGTCTTGCAAGCTTGATGATAGTCTTCAGTAACTTCCCGACTGGTTTATGTCATGTAGAATGATTTAGCTTTGTATCAATGAGTTTGTGAGAATCTCAAAGATTTGAAAATGTCTTCGAGAACTCATCTGGTGCACCGAGTAGGTGCACCTAATTAGGTGTAGCCCCCGACTCTTGTATTATTTAAAAACTGCAAATAATGCAAGAGTCCAAAACAAGAATAGTCGCATTGGCTCTCTTTAAGGAGAAATCACTCAAATCATCGAATCCGAGTGATAAATAACTCAGTAGAGTGACATCAATCACTACCAAGTAATATATAATTCAGACAAGTGACTTCAATCACCGCTGAGTGGTTGATGACTCAAACCAATGACCTCAATCATTGTCGAGTGCTATATAATATATTTGGGTGACATTAATCACAGCCGAGTGAACATAGGCTTATGACATCAATCATAGCCAAATGACATAGCCTTTGGCCGAGTGACCTATGAGTGGTTTATGAATCAAATGGATGACTTCAATCACAGCCGAATGATTATGTTCTAAATGGGTGACTTCCATCATAACCAAATGAACGAGGCTTTATGACATCAATCATAGTCAAGTACTAAGTTACCATGACTTCAATAATGATTAAGTAACCTTTCCTTAAGAATGCTAATCTCTCATATATTTGAGCTTTATTTTCACTATTGTAGACTGACTTCAATCAGTCGAGTGATTCTCGATATTTCACGTATATGACCATCAAGTCATAGCGACATGATCATCAAATCATGCTTTGAATTATGGCATCAATCATTTTTGATAAAGCGCTTCTCTTCAAAGAAGCACATATTGATAGAGTGACCATCTAGTCACTGTCATATGATCATCAAATCATATATATTATAGCATTAACCATAAATTTGATATAAAGTGCTTCTCTTCAAAAAAGCCCCCGAGACAATCGTCGTTATGAGTGTCGGTCGTGCTCAACTCAGAATATCATGTCTGAGTGGCAGCAGTACTTAACTCGTGACGATAAGATTGAGTGAAGAAGGCAGTCAAGGTTGTTATAGCTGCTGACCGCTGATGAAGTAGGAATTACTCAAAGTCATGATGACCGAGTGAAGCCGAAAGTCTGACATGTGGCCGACCGATGGTGGTGGTCAGATATGATGTGGCAGACCAATCGTGGCAGTCGGAGCTAGTGTAGCCGACCGACGAAAGCAGTCAGAGTTGTAAGCCGATCGATGAAGACAGTCCATGTTAGCATGGCCGACCGATAAAAGCGGTCGGAGCTGGTATTGTCGATCGATGAAGATGAGGAAATCACTCTGTATCGAGTGGTGTAACCGCCTATCCATCAAAAATGTTCCTGATAATAAAGGAAATTAGAATAATTAGTTATAATTAACATTGTTTGCTTAGAAATTTATTTTTATAAGACAAACAAATTAATCGACTGAAAAGTCAAGTGTGTATCCATTTTTCTCCTGTAGGTAGACCGACTGGCGCATAGCAGCGTATTCGCGAGTTAGCAACCGGATCGATCTACCGTAGGATACTTAGTACAAATATAAAGAGCTCGGAGCTCGGTCTGCCGCAACAATATCGGTCATAATTTGCTCTTACATAGCAATCAGAACCAATTGACACATGACCTCTCGCAACTTTGGCTTTGGATTTAGTGTAGTGGCAGTCTGTCGCGTAGCAAAGAAGTTTTATGCCTTAGTCGCTAATCAGTGTAAGACCAAAAAATAAGACTAAATCACGAATAAAATGCAATATATCGGTCGAGGCAAAAGCCAAAAAAGAGGTGAAACTAGAACAGACGACATGGGTCATATGGTGTCAGGGCTGATGCACTACTGAAAGGTCACCGACCGATATGTGTACTGCTAGATTCACAAAAAGTGGGAGAACACTTGTAAAGATACATAAATAGCCCCCTGACTCGATTGTTTAATACGAAAGATTAAAGAACCGAGGCAATAAAAATATGAGTAAAGCCATAAAAAGAGCACTGATTAAAAAGCCGAACTTTACTCATAAAAAACCTACAACCTTCTACCTAGAAAACAGAAATAAGCAGTCGTGGGAAAAAAATATGAAGGACATAGCCCAAAACATCAAAAGTAAATCGAGAAAGTATAAAGGTACTTAGCTTTATAATTCGGCGAGTTGAAGAGGAGCCCCCGAGCATGTCGATGCGGTTGGTGAGTGGTCGAATATCGAAATCAAGCCATCATGTCACCGGAACATTGAAGCTTGGAGTGGTTGACCGAGACACCGAATCATTGAAGGTGTCGCCGAGTGGCCGAGTGGGTGAAAACCCAAAGTGCCAAGTCATTGACGGAGTCACTGAGTAGTGTAGCAATATCGTCGAGTCATCATAGTGCATCGATGTCGCCGAGTGGTCGAGTCGAGGCGATGTTGCTGAGTGATCGAATCGAGGCAATGTCGCTGAGTGAACGAGTCACAGCGATTGCTGATGCGCTGAGTCGTTGAAGACATCGTTGAACGGCCGAGCAGCCGACTGGCTAGGTGAAGGCAGAGTAGCCCCTGGGCATGTCTATGTGGCCATGAGCGATCGAATCGTCGAGTCGTGGCGATGTCGCCGAGTTGTCGGAATCTGCCGAAGCATCGAGTTGTCAGGAGCATCATCGTAATGGATGATGTTGCCGAATAGCGGTCGTCCTTGTTGAAGGTGTCATCGTTAGTTTGTTGGGCGCCATCTTGATAAAGACATGATGATTTGTGCGATGACACGATGCTTCAACATCGGTCTACTCGCGATTAGATCTTGAAGAAGAAATCTTTCGAAAACGTGGCGACTCGTGCGCTTCAACGTCGGTCTGCTTGTGATGAAATCTTAAAGTAGTAGATTGAAATCACCGATCTTGACGAGCCGACCGTCGCGCTTCCCCTTCCTGGCGCGCCAAATGTCGAGACTTAATCTCGACATCAGACATAGGATAGTTCATCTATGAGGATTTATAGGTAGGATAGGGGTATGCGTGAGATCGAGAGACGATGGTAACACAAGACACCGATGTAGACAGGTTCGGGCCTCCCGAAGGATAATAACCCTACATCCTATATTCTGAGGGTATTTGTATTGATATGTCTAGATCTAAAGATCTAGACGAGGAAGGTAGACCTAGATGACAATGTCTTATTGTGTCTAATCTAATTAGGATTGTTTACTTGTCTTGTCGACTTGTCCCTTGAGGAGGATTCCTACCCCTCCTTATATATCCGGAGGGATAAGGTTACATGACGGAGTCGGGAGTCCTAGTCAGTCTACTATTTTTATCCTAGTAGGAGTCTATCTCTATTTTCCTTCTACATGAGGTACCCCGGGTACATCTCATCGAAAAAGAACAATGCTATGAAGCATAGAATCCTTGGTGGTCGGTGTCCGTGCACCAGCATGAGGCAACGACTACGGGAACAGCTCAATTGAGTTTTTGGCACGAAAGCAGTCAGGTTGGTCGTTTCTTAATAATAATTCTCTTAGAATCAAGAATGTGGCATAACCAGCAATGTCGATACCGCCGGGGCAGAGCTTATGGATGGGGGGCCATGGTAAGCAGCCGGGAGAATTGTAGAGTATCAGCAGTTTCCGTGACATTGCGGGTGAAGCCAATCATCCCAGGCGAGCAAATCAATTGAGTCTGCTACACAGGCTGCCATCCGGATCTCCTAGCATTGAAATATTGGAGGATCTGTTTTTGGCGGCGCTACACAGCAGAGGTTCCCTAGGGCCTGCGATATATGTTAGGGAAAACGTAAGCTGAGGACCTGAAGTTGCCGATCAAATCAGAGGTAGGAGATTAGCTAGAAACTGGATTAAGGGTCGAATGTTTTGCTTTTTTCTCAGAATTTCTAGAGTAATTTTGTATGAATCTTGCTGCTTAGGAATACTACTACTTTGATTATTTTCTCTTGACATCGAGGGAGTTCGGGTGATCTCTTGGAACAACAACAAAATAAGTCTATAGAGAGAGTATATTGAGAAAATAATTAATTCACCACCCCCTTTACCCAATAATAATGATGAACAATTTTTCAAAACTCGAACTAAATTGTTTACTAAGTGAACCATATTTTCCATATATATTGTCATATACTTTCCGTATTATTAATTAATTCCTTCCTGGTTGACTTAATATCTCTTATGCAATACATCAATCTGCCTTTGGGTGATGGTTCCATAAGTATGTTTGCAATAATTACAATATATTATTGTACCATCTTAAATATAAATGTTCATTCATCTCCATTACTAATGAAAAAAACTTGAAATTAGATATGTTTGAAATTTCTTCCAGGGTAATGTATATATCAATGAACATAATGGAGTTTCTAATGTTACTGGAGCGTCCAATCCTCTTATATAGCAAAAGAGTTACAACACAGACAACATGTAAGGTAATGTGCTTATTCAAAAATAATAATTTTTCCATTTCTTCTTTTGTGATAATACTACACAAATTAATATGGGAAAATATTACATTTGTAGTGGCTACACATATATCCAAACAGAGTTTATTTTGCAACTACATAAGCCCGAGAATAATTCATCTATGGACACAATTAACAACAAACTAACAGCAGAGTAGATTAAATGTATATATATGGACGGTAAACCAAACAATAAACCGATTATAAAAAGTCTGCTGGCTCACATACCTTGCATATGGTTGTTTTCATTGTGAACCGTTGTCACTGTTGTGATTTTTAGCATGAACGACGTCTTAGCTTTGTTACAGTACAATTAAGTATTCAATCTAATCATTAGGAACGGTTTCATTCCTTCTAAAAATAAAAGCAAGAATTTTTTCTAGTGATGCATGCAGAAACATAAATCCATGCACAATAATCTTAGCTTGGAAAACGCTTCATCAGCTTTCACCTGTCCAACAACATACACTTCTTTTTAAGTGCGTGGATGTACCTCTTCCAGTTCCATCATGTGATGGTGTAGCTCCTAGCTGCTGCGAGGACGATATCAGGACCACCCTAATCTCCAACAATGTGTTGCTGCCAGTGACGCTTGTTAATGAAAACAAAGCTTGCCGATGGAATTGCTTCTCCGGACACACCAGGTATCCAATTCATGTGATGGGATGTCTTGATCGATCCCTAGTGCATGTCTGCCTCAGGATCTGATTTTGGATGATTCCTACCCCGACGCCCACAGAGCAGGATCTTTGCTTGCTCCCATTGCCAAAGCTAACTGCTGGAATTCAAGGCTGCCTGGAGCCCTGGAGCAGAGTCGATGTGGTGTGGAAGCGACCAAGATGGATGCATGAAGATGGATACATGAAGATTGCTGGCGGATCCCTGATAATGTAATGCCTGGTGGAAAAAGCCGCTTCCAGGGCGTGGTGGAACTGGAACCTGATGACGTGAGCGAGTGACGATGGGGTGGGGTATTGGGGGATGCAGTCGTACAGATCGCTGCCGCTATGGCTTAGGTATTGGGGGATGGAACGACTTAAAGGTTAACGTAACAATAGACAGAAGCTAATGAAGGGCTGGATCTCATTTAGAGATTAAATCCGCTGGGGATGCCTGGGAGAGAGATATATGGAGTTAGGAGATTAATGGTTGGATGTTTAGATGAGTAGTAGATTAAGGGCCGGATGTTTTGCTTTTTTATGAGAATTTGTAACATATTTCTCTTTTTTCCTAGCCATCCTGATGAAAAGGTCATCTCTTTTTATTAATAAATAGAAGATAGTCCAAGTAACATCTTAAAGCAAGAAATCATTTTCTATTAGCTCTATGGCCTCCATTTCTGCACACTTATGTATTAAAATGAGCAAAATTCCAACTCCATAGAAAAAGTGATACATTTATATGCGTAGCTGCTTCAGTACCTCCACTATGTCATAACGTTTGGAGTTGCATGGTCAATCATGAAGTAGAGGACAGTGTAAACCATGAGTACAAGTAGACACAGTGTCAACTTCTATTAAGATGCTTTCAGTTCTGTGACGTGAAATGTCATGTTTACTTCAAGAGTTCAAAACTTCAAATATAACAAGCAGTCTGATGCTTTGTGTTGCAGAAACATGTCGACTGCCATGTTTAGTTCACGAGTTCAGATATACCAAGGATAATTCAAGATAATTCAAAATGCATCTATACCTTTTATGTCAACCTGTGTTTTTTTTGTGCTGGGTCCAAAATCCAAATGCTTTATCACAAATTTCCTCCAAACATTCGTCAATGTTACCTATGCGTATTAATAAGTGGATATTAATAATGACATTAAATTTTATGAAATGCTTTCTTCCGGCGATAGCGACATGTTTGAAGTTTGGACTGGTAGCCTATCCAATTCATTTGGTACCTCCACAGGCCACAATCCAGGCTTCTTCAAGCAGAGTCGGAGTTCGAAAACGATAGAGCACGTGCTACTTGATCCACGCCAATTCTAGCTTCCACGCAGCTCCGTGGAAGATCTACCCTGCGGCGCGCACGCAGACAAGTCACTCTCTATCGCTACTAAGGCTTGAGTGTGGTTGACCATGCGCCACTGCGGCGCGCATCTTTGAACGATAAGATCAGCAAGTTTAGTCAAAATGTGAGTACACAGCCGCCATACAGCAGATACTGCGAGCTCACCGCAAGCACCACCTACACGTTCCCGGACCATGGCCGTCGGGTTCTCGGGCGGCGCCGAAGGCGGCGAGGTGGCTCGGCCGTACGGCGGTGGCGGCCGGATCACCGCGTTCGTGGCGCTGTCCTGCGTGACGGCGGCCACAGGCGGCGCCATCTTCGGCTACGACATCGGCACGGCGGGCGGCGTGTCGTCCATGGATCCGTTCCTGCGTTCCTTCTTCCCCGACGTGTACCGCCGCATGAAGGCCGGCGCGCGTGTCAGCAACTACTGCAAGTTCGATAGCCAGCTGCTGACGCTCTTCACGTCGTCGCTCTACATCACCGGCCTGCTCACCGCCGTGCTTCTCGCGTCGTGGGTCACAGCGCGGCTGGGCCGCCGGCCGTCGATGATCTTCGGCGGCGTCCCGTACGTCGCCGGCGCGGCGGTCAGCGGCGGGGCCGTGAACGTGTTCATGGCCATTCTCGGCCGGGCGCTTCTCGGCGTCGGGCTCGGGTTCGCCAACCAGGTCAGTACACGGTGGAGTGGAGATTCTTGTATCTATGCGCTGGAAAAATTTGCAACGAATAATGTTTCTCATTTAGTTGACCGTTGTTTGATGCATGTCAGTATCAAATCATCATGAAGAAGCAAATTCTTAAAATGTTCTGCAGGCAGTGCCTCTGTACCTGTCTGAAATGGCCCCGGCACGGTACAGAGGAGCGTTCAGCAACGGCTTCCAGTTCAGCCTCTGTATCGGAGCTCTCTTTGCTACGGTCGTCAACTTCGGCGCCGAGAAGATCAGGGCGGGCTGGGGATGGAGGCTCTCGTTGGCCCTGGCCGGCGTCCCGGCCGTGCTGCTCACCGTCGGCGCCATCTTCCTGCCGGAGACGCCGAACAGCCTCGTCCAACAAGGCAAGGACCATAAGTCTGTCAAGGCGTTGCTCCAGAAGATCAGAGGAACAGAGGACGTCGATCAGGAGATGGAGGACATCGTGGCGGCCAACGCCATGGCGAAGGCCGAGAACGGCTTGCGGTTGATCTTGACGAAGCGCCGGTACCGCCCGCAGCTGGCCATGGCCATCCTGATACCGTCGTTCACACAGGTGAACTAATACTTGCGAACGTGTCAACAACTTTTAAAGTTGATAATAGTGATACTGACTTATCACCAATAAGTTGTTCATGTTTCTGTACATCAGCTTACGGGGATAAATGCCATTGGGTTCTACGCTCCGGTGCTGCTACGCACAATCGGCATGGGCGAGAGCGCGTCCCTGTTCTCCACCATCGTCCTGGTCATCATCTCTTCGGCATCAACATTCATCGCCATGTTGGCCGTCGACCGCTGCGGCCGGCGCACGCTCCTCCTCGTCGGCGGCGCGCAGATGCTCGTGTCGGAGGTGCTCATCGGCGCCATCATGGCAGCCAAGCTCGGGGACGGGGGCGGGCTCAGCAGGGCGTACGCGGTCGTCCTCATCGTGCTCGTCGGCGTCTACGCCACGGGCTTCGGCTGGTCCTGGGGCCCGTTGAGCTGGCTCGTGCCCAGCGAGATCTTCCCGCTGGAGATCCGGTCGGCGGGGCAGAGCATCACCGTGGCGTCGGGCTTCGTCTTCACCATCTTCGTCGCGCAGTACTTCCTTGCCATGCTGTGCCAGATGAAGGCGTGGATCTTCTTCTTCTTCGCCGGGTGGATTGTGGTGATGACGGTCTTCGTGTACCTCTTGTTGCCGGAGACCAAGGGGTTGCCGATCGAGCAGATCGACAAGGTGTGGGTGCAACACTGGTTCTGGAAAAGGGTTATAGGGACGGATGAAGCACAGGCATGTGAGAAACTGTAAAACTGCTTTAGTTTTAGGAGTGTTTGTTTGTTCAGAGTTCAGACAAAACAATTCAGTGACTATCCTTTTAAGAAGTTAGCCGTGGGTCACTACAAAACGCATATTCGGGTGTAGCATACCGTAAAAATCGTATTTAGACCACACATACTGTAAAATTGTGGTTTTAGCTGTAGCACACTAACTCTGTTATAATATTATTTTCGGCTATCAGAGAGGATGAAAATACCTTTTTACCCTTTGTTGATTTAGACAAAAACTAGCAAGATAACCTGCGCTAATAGCGCGGCTAGACACAATATCTAATATCTTAAATTGTTAAAATACAGGTGTATAATATGTTTGTTTTTTAAAAATATTTGTATATATTATCAAATTTCACTCAAAAGGAATATATATAATTAGTATGAGTCAGCGTCGTCACCATAACTATTATGGAGTTTCATTCTAAAAAAAATTATTGTGCCATATTTATATTTTCAGATAACCTTCTCTCTTTCCACCATGATGCTCGTTGTTGCTAGACTTTTAAAAGTCCCATAATAAATCTTTATGAACTAATATTCCTTGACAATAGTTATGTCAATTAACGGTTGGCCGGTAACATGACCTGTGGGGTCTTGGGCCCTAGTGGGCACTACAGATGCAAAGTGACAACCGTTGGTCTTCGGTTTGGGCAGCCGCAATGAGACATGTCAATCAAATGAATTTCAGATTCTCACATTCATCCTTTTTACTTGCCCATAGTTTCACATGCAGGTTCATGGCGATTGCCATAAGATGGTTCATGATGATTCATTGCTATTGCTCCTTCTAATCGACCATGACAATATATTCTCATACACTTTTTCGTTGCACCTGGCTGCATAATTGCAAGGTTGACTGGCGATAGGACCTCTTTGATGTGCGCACTTTGATACCTGTAGTGAATGTGGATGTTCTTTTAGCAAAGGAGAGTATTCCATTCTCTGCATGTACACCACTCTACCAGCGTCAACTTGTCTATTTTTAGTTGCCTTTCGATAATTAACATGTCATTGGCATCACATTCATCTTTAGTGCTAAAGCCGCAAAGGCAATGACATGTTAAGGAGAATCTGGTGCCACACAGATCAAATGAGCTGATATGGAGTCCATATCGATTTTGAAACTATTGTTTATTTTGTATTTCAGCTATTAGGAGTTGTTTTTGCAATAGAATTTTTTTATGTAATCTAGGTCATTTGATTATCATAAAAATTAACGACCTCTCAATGTCTACTCATCACCGCCTTGGCCAACAGCCACTACTACCATACACCACCTCCATTGTTGCAGCTTATTGTCGTGATCTTCTCCGTACACCATGATTGTAGGCTTGTATCTGAAGCTTATAATCTTGTCTTTTCATTAATTGCCCCCAGTCTCTAGCATCGTTGTCATACTATCAAGTTAGCCAGTGCTGCCGAGATCGTCGAATCATCGTCATGGGATGTTGATACTTGACTACTTGTAGGAACCACCTTTTGATGCAATAGCAGCTACAGACTTTGTTGGAGCAATCCATAGTCATCAAAAGTCGATGGTTTAGTCACGGCTCTTGTTGCTGCCCCAAAACCTTGTTTAAAACAATTCCTTTTTTTAAAAAAAAATTATCTTTTATATCGCGTAGGTGTTGTTGAGGTTTGGATCACGGTTGGATGTCTTGATGCAGTGCTAATTGACATATAGATTGTTGTTGGGTTGCTGTAATGATGCTCATTAAGGCTGTTCAATGGCCGCATCAGCTAGTCCTAGTCAACATTAAAACTTTTCCAACATTCTGATGTTGGAATGTTTCCTTTCCCCACACAATATGGCTCTTTTTTTATTCACTGGTTTGATAATAACTCTATACTCTAATACTGACCGTTAGATCTTCATAAAATCCAAGAGTCTATATTTTCTCTTTTTTTAGATTAATGTGGTAATTTTGTGACCTCGAGAGCGAACATGGTGGCTCCTTTTTCTCTTCAAATAAGAAGATAATAGATTGATAGGGAAGCATAAGCAGGCAGCCGTGGTGGGGCAAGAAGGATGGGCAGCCGCCATGGTGGAGAGCTGGGACGGTGGCCGTGGGGCGAGGAGTAGGACGGAGGAAACGGGGAGAACACCAAGGGTGATGGCCACAATGGGGAGCAGTGGTGGCAAGATGAGGAGCGGGGACAACAGTCGTGGTGGGGCGAGGCGCAGGGGTGGCGGCCATTGCAGGGAACATGGGTGATGACCATGGCACGACAGCGGTGAGACGAGGAGTGGGGGTGGTAGGACGAGAGCGATGGTGTCAGGGGCGGCGGTGATGGATGAGAAGCATGGGTGGCAGGACGCGGAAGAGGGGTGGCCGTGGCAGGGTGATGAGCATGGATGGCGGGGAGCAAGGCGTAGGCCCAAACAGCTCCCACGGGAGCATCAATGTCATTAGAAAAAATCCCTGTCACTTCTCAGAACCAAAAACAGTATTATAGTAGAGATAGTGTGCTCTAGCTAAAAAGCACGAATTTGCAATGTGTCTGGCCTAAATACGATTCTTGGGGTGTGTTCATCCGAATCCCTGTTTTTGTAGTGTCCCACACCTAATTTCCCCTTTAAGAATTTTAGCAATAGGATACTATACATATTGAGTGAAAGTTGCATTCATGATCAATGTTTATTATTTATGTTGATTGGACAAAAAATGTTATATCAACCTATCTTTGAAGGTTAACTACTAAAGTAATGATACACATGAAATTATCGATATTTAGATATTTTTCAACTAAAATTTATTATGTGTTTGAAATTAATAGGAACTGTTCATGTAAGGAGATCCAACAGTTAATAATGGAGAGGTATCTAATAGGAAGTAAAGTTGTGAACCAGCACAAAAAAGATGAGTCCGATACCAAATTGATTATTATTATTTTAATTAAAAAGGGCAATTTGATAACTTTACATCGTCATACGTATATTACATCTATCTACCTACGGTGTAGAACGACTTCTCTCTCCTGCGGGCGAGCGTTCTGCCTCCCCTGCTTCTGCCCTTCCGGTGGTGCACACGCAACAAGGGCCATGGTGGTCTCGGCGGCCACGACAACGGGAGACCATGGGGTGGCTGCATCAGGGTCCAGTATCAGAAAGAAAGGCAAGTCGGTGGCGGCCACGGTGCTGCTATGGGTGCCGGCAGGATCACCGCGGAGATAGGCCTCAGAGCGGAGGGAGGTGGGTGTATGCCAGACACAGGAGGCTGGGTGGGAGTAGTAGCTAATCCTGATGCCGCATGGTGAGATGCTCTTCAGTCTTCACACAGTGAGGCGGCCCCACCCGCTATCCTCCTCCATGCAGAACAATCATCGCTTGCTGGACGGCTCAGCCAGATAGGAGTTTGTGACAATTAAAATTGAATTTTTTTTAGGGGATTAAGATTGAATTGTTGGGAAGTGTACAAGAGATCAGTGAGATCAATTTGGCCTAATTCGTTGTCAGGTCCATGAATTTTGCAGATTTGTGGCTACCGCTCGGAAAGAGGAAACAAGTGACTTAAACGAGTGTTCTGTTCATCTAGCTTGTGGAGTGGCATGCGTTCTTTGGCAAAGCGTGCGGATTCCAGCAGTCGGGCAAACACGCCATCTGTGGCAAGGAGCAACGCCCACGCCCTTTCTGGCAAGGCCCGGGAGCAACGGAGGAAGGGAGAAAATGGCATGAGATTGCAACTCCTCTGCGGATGCATACAACTCGACGGAAGTCAGGAAACAGGCGAACATCAGCGCCGGCGGCCGAGGCAACACTCGTGGACTCGCCGTAACCTCCGTGAGCAAGTCTGTTTTCAACTGGGCAATAGGACTGCTGCAAAAGCAAAATGGTAATATATCATATTTTTCAGAACGTGCAGTACAGCAATGAATAGAAACTTTGGAGTCACCGGCAGGGACGCGTCCCGCCTGTGATGTGAACGTGTTACATGGCCATACTCGGAGGTCGCTGCTCGCCTGCTCCTGGACTGTGGACTTAGTGGCTCCAACGTCCCGGTTTGGATCCTAGTTAGAGCAAAATTTTCAGTATGAATAATTTTCCTGGTTTTGGTCATGAGCCGGAAGTAGGGGAGGACTATTCGGCTTTCCATCGCCGGATCAAGCTGTTCGATCCAACAGCAGGAGGAAAGAAGCTTGTAAGCAGAGCTTAGGCTCCAATATTATGACCAATAATTACTGTATTACCATCAGTAATTACTGGAGGTAATATGCATAATAAAACTACTTAAAATTTAAAACAAGGTCCCAAAGTATATACAAAAAACAATACAATTCATTAGCATTAATATCTGACTCTCCATCCTTTTTATGAGTTTCAATCTCTTATTATCCAATGAACGCAACCTATCATATGTGAATAGAAGCAAAAAAATCTGAAAACTTTGGCACTGCTCAAATGTTCTTGTGAGGAAATAGATTGATCAACAAATAATATACTCTAAACTCTTCCTCTGCAGATTGCATTCCTTCTCATTCATTGAATCGTTGATTGATGGAAATAGAAAAGGAAACTAATGAATTACCGGCTTCAAACCCTGAGAACCTGGTCCTCCAAACCTTGAGCGGTTGAGCCCCTACTTATCTGCTACAGGTTGGAAGGCTTTGTCGTTGGCTGTTGTTCTATTACGTTCTTTCTCCATTCAAGATCAGTGTTCCTGAAGGCGAGGGCCGATGGGTGATGGTTGATGCGCGCGCCGACCCAGCAATGTGTTGATTGTCGAAGACAAACCAGCAACGGAAAAGAAAGAATCAAAACGTATGTGTCTCAATCGATCTCCCAACTAATCATGGAGAAGTCCAAGCCCGCTCTTGACCGTGAGCACGGCTGTCATGACAGTTTTATCCTTGCAAGGTTTGCACATATTCACCACGAGTCATGCTTCCTGTTTTACCACACACTTCCGTGGTGTGTAGCCAGGGTCACACTACAAGGCCTTTACAAAGCATCACTTATCTTGTATGCACCCGCTGAGATTTCACCGCTAACAACATACATGGAGTCTATTTTCCCTCCGCTACAGAAGCCCTCTCTTGCGCCACTGAACAACCAATTGACACATACAAGGATAAGTGAACATCTAATTAATTGGCCAGGCCGTACCCATATTGGTCTCATAGTTGCACTGTTCAGCCGGGTTACTAAGTCCATGAACCTACCCTTGTGATCCTAAGCAGGTACCACCACAATCCAACAGTATCATACCGAGTACACGTGCATATCCGCACCATCATCATCATCCTCTTGTTTGGATCACCTAAGTTCCATGTTGCTAAAAACAATTACCAATCCAAATGAACTAAGTTCATTATACCTTTAGTCAAGATTATTATACCAATTCCCAAACCCAACCATGAACTGCAAAATTAAGCAAGACTCTACCCATCATCCTATATACTAAACCAAAGGGCTTCAAGGAATGATAAGGAAAATCTAGTAAACCATAACATGGGATTTAATTTAGACAAGCATGTAATTTTATAATAATAACACATCCTATAAATAGGGTTAATATGATCAAGGACACTTGCCTTCAGGAAGCTGCTGCTCAAACACTTCAAAGTTCTGTTCTTGGAGGTCGAACGTCTGTTCTTGGACAGGTTCTAATCAGGCACAATAGTACCGACAAGCAACAACAAACAATACTAAGAATACAAAGCAAGCAGTAGAATCACAGTAAACAAAATATACTAGCAGAAAGCCTACATCGTCACAGTCGTGTGAGCGCAAGAATCGCCTAAAACGGAGTTCGTATGAAAAAGTTATAGGGGTTTTTCTGAAAAACTGTGTACAATTTCGGGATTAACAGAATTATTTTTATACTGAAAACGAAGTACTGTGGAAGGCTGACGTCAGGATGAGGCAATAAACAAAAACTAATTTAATTAATTCGAAAATGCTGACTGGGATTATGAAGTGACACATGGCACGCAACCATTGGCCAACGAAGGGGTATGTTTGATCTAATCTCGACCGTTCCTATCAGATCTAACGTTGGTGCCTAAAGCAAAATAAAAGCAACACAACTATGGTATCTGCCTGAGACCAAACACGACGGAGACGCCATGGCTGCTGCCAGAAGCTCGCTAGGGGCGATGAGAAGTGCTATGAACTGGCCTAGATTCTATAGAAACTGGTGCAAAACGGAGAGGGGGTCGCGGCTCACTCACCTGGAGGCTAAAAGAAGGTGGCGACGGCGGGAGTCGTGCTCGTGATGGTGAGGTGCGGTTCAGGTCGTCGGCGTTCGGTGGAGGTGACTCGGCAGCGTCTCGGTTCCAGGTCGATGATGGGAACGGGCTTACAAGATCGCTGGCGAACCTGCAGCACCGTGGGGTGAGTTAGAGAGAGACGAAACAGCACGATGTGGTGCGACACCTTAGAAGGATGGTACTGCTCACCGGAGCTCGTCGGGGAGGTGGTTTTCAACACGGAGAGGAGACGGGGATGGGCTCCCCGTCCTCCTAGTGGCCCTGCGGTTCCATTTGTGGCGTCAGAAAGAGCAAACTCGGCTTGGATCAAAGGGAAAACGAGCCGACGGCGGCTTACCAGTGAAGAACCGTCAATGACGGTTCATTGCTTTCTCTGGGCCAAGGGAGGAGCTGGCAGGGAAACTGGCGATCGCTTAGGGGTCGAGGCCTTATAGAGGAGGCGTGGGAAGCAGTTCTGCTGGAGAGGCGTGCTCCACGATCGATCTCCACGAACGGGAACCACCGGCCTTTTCTTGTACGCAAAAAACAGAGTGCTAGTATTTTGGTGCCATCCTGGGCTGGCATGCTAAGACCCAACAAGAAAATGGCCCACGTTGCTGAAAGAATGAATGGTTGGCTCTCAATACAGTACAAGTATTTTTTGGTTCTCATTCTAAACGAATCATATGCAATCAAACAACATGATGCAACTTGACTCAGATGAAATTTTAAGTATGAAAATATTGGAATTATATTAAATAGAATTTATTTACATTGACAAATTTTTTTGGTGTTACACCGATGGGTGATGGTTGATGCGCGCGCCAACGCAGCAATGTGTTGATTGTCGAAGACAAACCAGCAACGGAAAAGAAAGAATCAAAACATATGCGTCTCAATCGATCTCCATGGCGTGAGTGGAACAGTTTTTTTTTATTTATATGGACTACAGAATAGAAGTATACATATATGGAACACAGAATTTTTGGGGCCCTTGGAAACTGAGGGCCCTGTGCCATTGCACAGGTCGCACTTGCCCAGGGATGGGCCTGCTCCAGGCATGTGGGGGGGGGGGGGGGGGGGGGGGGATGCCATCTAGCTCCAGACTGAGCTTGAAGAAAAGGGTGTCAGAGTCGGCCGCGGAGAGGCCAGTCCAGGCCTTGAACAGCAGCACGGTCGAGCCCACAGGTACCCTGCCGGCGCTCATCAGGACGCGGTCACGGGCCGCCTGCGAATGGAACTGGAACAGGAAATTTGTTTAAGAACGCGCAGCACATCGCGTACTGCAGCGCGGGGAGTTAGGGCCCACTTCAGCTTCGCCTCCTCAGCTGCGACCTCGTCAAAGCGAGGGATGAAGCAGGTCTCCATGCCAGGGCGGTCGGAGGCGAGGTCCGGCGGGAACTCATCATTGTAGTATCCCCAGCCAGAGTTTGGGGCAGTCCGCGGCAGAGAAGCCTGCAGCAGGCCAGGTGATGGGGTGCGGCTAGGAGCCAGCGAAGCGAACCCTCTGGAGTTGATTGCGAGCCGCTCCTGGCTGAGGAGAAGAACTGACAACCGTCACCGGGACCGGCCCACGGGGCGCAGTTCCCCGTCGTGTGACAGTGCCTGGCACGGGGGCAGTCGCACGCCAGGTGGTGGGCCGTGGCAGCGGAGGCACCAAAGGTGGCGACCAGGTGGGACGATGAGAGGCAGTTGAGCCGCAGCCAGCGCCAGTAGCCAGTAGCCGGACCAGCATCCAACCATCAGCAGCGTCCTCGACGGGGAGGCGGGTTGCTGTGGCGGCTGCGGGAGGCCTGCCCACGAACCCAACTGGGAAATGTCCTTTGCTCGGGGAGGGTGGAAGACGAACAATGGACGCTCATCACTCGGAATGACACGGTCCCATGGAACGACGACTACGGCACGGTCGCATACAGTAAGAAGGACTGCCTGTTTTATGTTTTAGCTTTCTATACGCTCATCTACGCATTGGATCTGAAGACTGGTCCTTCACCGATCGTGAGAAAGATCTTCGAGGTAGCACAACTGTACCAAGATACCACAAGTTACATCATCTTCACTCTAGGCTGGAGAGAGCGACACTCGCCAAAAATGGACGGTTTGTCGAGTGCTGGAGAGATCAACACTCGGTGAAGCTTTTGATCTTTGCCAAGTGCTTGGTCAAAGAAACACTCGGCAAACTATTCGACAGCCACTTCATGCCATTGAAGAACTTTTTTTTGTCGAGCGCGCATATAGCACTCGGCAAAGACTACTGTGCCGTGAGACTCGCCACCGTGCGCTCTTTGCCGAGGATCGGCACTTGGCAAATCCTTTGCCGAGTGCCTGTTTCCCATAGGGGGGGGGGGGGGGTTGATATCCTCCGAGCCTCGAGGTTCACAAGATTTAGAAGACGAAACACCCCTGCACAAGTTCATGAGTTCACCAACCCGTGGCAAGAGTGTTACACTGAGCAAATCAAGCTAAGCTTTACAAGATTGATACCCAAAATCAGAAGCTTGTGGAGATAAGCAGCTCGGACTTGCAAGGACATGCCCTGTTTCTTTGTTTCAATTCCCCAATGCCGGTTTCGACCAAGCATTTTCCAAAGTTTAGAGTGTAGACCCAACTATGTGTATTTGATGGATGGTGCCTCTCGCGACAGATTTGCATAAACATGTTTGGTTGCCGAGAAGTTGGCATCTGGGACTTTGAAACAGAGACACTTGAGAACCTTGGTGATGTACAGTCTACCCATCCTTGGCTCAATTAACCACCTCCAATCTGGATCACTCCCTCCCTCATCTAAGATGGATCTTCCTTGGGAGACACTTCCTTTATTTCTTGGTATTATTGTTACCAAGAAAGTTCTGTCCATCCATATGTGGATTACTACAAGGCATTATGAAATAATTCTGTTAATACAGAATATTTGGTTATTTATTATTCCATATAAGTATTAAAGTAAGTAATTTTTAGGAATAATTCTTTTCAACTTTCATAAGCTAAATTAATTTGATTAATGGTCAAATTAAGTTTTCCCAAATTTAGTATTAAAGTGTCTCCCAAAATAAGCCTTTCTCATGAAGTTACCGCATTTTGATTATTCAAAATAAGTTAATTGTCATTTATATTTAATCTATCTTGTTTATATGCTCTAATTGTTTTAGTGCGTGCACTAAATAAATAAGTTTTAATTTTCAATCCATTCCTTAAATTCCATTTTTAGTTTATTACGTGTTTACCATCACTATCCATTATGCCTTAAGATTATTAAGTAATGCATAAGTTGCATTACATGTGCAAATTATATAATGCATAAGTTGCTTTATTGGTGCTATAAGTTACTGCACCATTATGTACATTAAGATGGTCTCCGGTTGAATGGAATCAAAGGGAAGTTTGATTGGAGATTGCACTTTATAATTGTACTCTGGCCAAAGCTGATTATAATTATTGAGTTTTAGTGTTCTCAATTTTGTTTTCTGGCCAAAGCTGATGCAAAATTGACAACTATTGTGAACGTGTAATATTTCTGGCAAAAGCTGATTATTTCATGTTCTTTAGACTACATCTTGTGTACATAAATACATATATAAGTTATATCATGATGAATTTTTGTTTGTTTTTTCCTACCCAAAGGTGATACAAATTGAGAATTCATTTGTGTTTTGTTTGTTATCCCTAATGGTGATGCAAATAGAAACTTAAGTGCATGTTATTAATCATTTCATGCTACATAAAGCATATTTGGTTTTGCACAATATATTAAGATATTGACTAAGCATTATATTGGCTTTGTCATTTTCAGCTAGTAGCTTTGCAAACTACATAAAGACAATTAAGCCCTTTAATGACATTGATTTTCCTTTATGGAAAACCAAGGTACAAGACATTCTCAAGTTTTTGGAGCTTGATTATGTGCTTTGTGAGGTCAAGTCGTTTTTTCTCACCTCTGGCATTGAGGACTTTGAGGAGAATATGTTTGAATATCATTTCAAGCTAAGTAAATGGGAGGAGGATAATGAGTTTGCGAAAGGAATCATCAAGGGCTCAATCTCTGATGGCATGAGGGAAGCATTTTATGATGATAATGACAAAACCGTTATGGAATTGTTTTTCATAATGAGGAAAGTTACATAAGTGTTTCTGTAAAATTCCTCATGAAATGATATACTACCTCACGTTATGATGGGCAAAGTGGATTAGGAAAGCACATAAATAGCATGTGGCACATAGCTTATGAGCTCCGGGCATTTGGAATGGATCTTCCCGACTCAATGGTGGAGGGTTTCATTAATGAATCATTAAAAGATCCATGAGTTCAGGGGAGTGATTCTTAGATTTAGTCGATGGAAATAAATTGAAGTTCATATTGTTAGGAACTTCATTTAGCATTGGTTAGTGGATTCAAGATTCAGCTTGATGTCATTCAATATACGTTAGTGAAACTTTTGGGTTCCAATATATTAGTGTTTTATGAGTTATTATTTTTTAAATTATTATTATTTTTTCTTTTCCCACAAGCAAATTTCATAATTTTTATTATGATTATTCTAAGTTAAGTGATGAGACCTTATCGAATATGTGGCACACTCACGTTTATACCACAAATTGGAAGGGGAGAATGGAATTTCTCATCAATAGTATGTTCAAATTAAAGATGATAAATTAAGAATTGCTCTTGTCAGTTAAGAATTGATCTCATCAAGTTCTTAATAAAGTAATAATTCTCTTTGTGATAATTCATTGTCCATAAGTTCACAAACAAAATTAAGTAAACATAATATTAAGGATAAGATTTTTTCTCATTAAGACTATGGGCAATGTTGTCCCAGTATACCGTTGTGCTGCTAATGATGCATTGGTCTGCTACTTACTGATTTCCTAATCTCGCCATTGTTAAATAAGAGTAAGTTCAAGAGCAAGTTTATCATGCTAGACATGATTAAAATTCTTTATTCACCAAGTATAATTAGATGCCTCTACTTGAATGGAACCAAGGAGAAGTTCATTTAGAGTACACTTGTAATTAATTCTGACCACTGTTGTTTTAGTTATGAGTTTAAGTTAAGTTTTGCTTGTTTTTCCCACCAGTAATGCAAGTTGAAGCTTATTGCTTGAATTTAATCAGACCACCGTAGGGTTAACATTCATGCTTTTATATGCATCTTATTGTACTATTGCCATGGTTGGGTACGGGATAATTTTCACAGATTTTATTATGCTATCTATTTTTGGCCACCGCTGTTGTGGGTTGGTACAATGGAATCAGAGATGATTGAAGTATGGTTTTGTTCACGATATGGGCCACCGCTGTTTTGTGAATATTAATCATATTAGTAAAGAAAGCTAATTAGTGGCTTAATGTCGTGCCAAGATAAGAGAGCTACCATTATAATTTATTTCTGATAAGTTTATGGGCCGACACATTTAATATTCTGTCTATTCAGAATTCAATAGGAGCTCGCAAAGAAGGAAGTAAATGGGGAGAAGAGAATCTTAATGAGATATATGATAAGTTTTTCTCTCTCTATATATATAGGAAGCCTTTTTCCTACTCTCAGGAGTAGCTACTCTCATGTGTATATCTCACAATCTAGAGAGTATCACTATATACTTGAGATTTGTAAATTAAGTATATAGTCATAGTAGAGGGTATGTAAACATACTCACTTTTTTTTATTAGGATACATGATGTATGAGGATATACTCATTTTTATATAGTAGTAAATGTGATATATGTTCATATGCTTATAACTAAAAAACCATTCAAAAAAATTATGGTTATCACTCTCAAAAATCTTGTTTTAAGTATATGTACATACTAAAATGATAAATGAGTATGAACACATACCCAAGGTGGATTTTTCAACGTGGGAGTAACTACACTTGGGAGTAAAATGAATTATATATATATATATATATATATATATATATATATATATATATATATATATATATATATATATATGTGTGGGGGGGGGGGGGGGGGGAGCGCAGCGTGCTGAATAATGGTCGTTTGGTGCAGCCTGATCATCTCCTCTATATGGAGCGCAGCGCGTTGAATAATATTCAGCGTGCTGGTCGTTTGGTGCAGCCCGACCAGCTCAGCCTATGATCGTAAATTTCCTTCCCGCAGTAGTATATTTTGTCCCGAAGTAGTATACGAGCATAATATATATATAAATAATCATGTGTCTTTCTCTCTCCCCATCCTTATTTTAAATCTGGTCTGCTCTCTTACAACCAGATCCACCGGCCACACTCACACGGATCCGTGGTGGCTCATCAACGATAGGTCTCCCAGCAGTGCCGTTGTCTGCTCGAGCTCCATAGGAGGCTGCTGTTGCCCCTGCTTGCAGCTCATGCTATCCTGCAACACACCTCGTGAAGCAACTCACGGTCTAAAATTTCCCCTTTTTTCTCCTGTATGGTGGATCTGATTTTTATCTTTTTTTTTTGGTTGCGGACCAAAGATCTGCTTTCTGAAGGTTGCTACAAAGTGCTTAGGTGGCCAACATGGGGCAGAGGCGTGCATGTGTGGTGGATTTGGGGCTCGATTCGTGGACGCCATGGCTCCAGTAAGCTCTGTCCTCTCTAATCCCCTTTGATTTTGACCACTTGGTCGCTCTTTCTGCCTCGTGAAGCACTAGGCTCTGATTTTTCTTTCGTTTTTGCCCTGTGCAGTTTGGAGAGCTGCTATGTGAAGAACAATTGACCGCATTTTTCTTTTGTTAGAGTGTCAAGCTCCTCGCGAGTATGACGATGATGCCTCCCGTGAGGTGCTGGAGGCAACGCCGCTACAGGAGGAGCAAACCAAGCCAACTGCAGGAGGTACTGTTGTTTTCTCTCAATTTGGAGCTGGTTCATGCAACTTCCGAAGCATTCCAGCTCTATTTTTCCTCTTTTCTCATCTGCCAATAAATCTGATTTTCATCCTCTCTTTTCTTTTTCCTTTAGATGGTCACCTTCACCTGGCTGGACTTCCTCTCCGAGGCCCTCACATCTTCGGCCAGGCAGCAAGCACCGGAAGTTTCATGGTGGATTTGACGCCTTCATTTTTTCTGGGTGTTTGACACAGGGATCCGACATCTTTTTTCTTACTGGGTGTTTGATGCCTGATTTTTCTTTTCTTTTTTACTATGAGTTCAACGCCGCCGGATGCACAGTCAGGAAAAAAGCTAGCAAGAAGCTTAGCCTTTTTTTACTAGCGCATGCCTATTTCCAATTTTTTGGGAGATTTTATTTCTATTTTGCTTTTCAGATTTACATCATCCAAAATCTTTGGTCGTGCTACTGTTTTATTGTTCTACCATGCAAAGTATATATGTATATATACTACTAAAACTATACGGGCATATAATATTTATAAAAGTAGGAGTATGTATACTATTTATGAAAATAGGAGTATATATACACTAAACAATACTACTAAAGTAAAAGTCAGAGTATATACATTAAATAAAACTACTATAGTATTTTCTTGTAATCTCGAGTTATATATATCCTACCTCATATAGCATGTATATAGGGAGAGATTTCTCTTTTGCATCTTCAGTGAGTTAGTGTGGGTATATATACTATCTCTTAGTGGGTATACATATTATCTCCCATTGGTATATATACTATCCTCAGTGTATAGTATACATACTCCCTCTGTTCTTAAATTGTTGTCATCATTGATTTTTTTAGTTAACTTTGACCATTCGTCTTATTCAAAAAAATTTAAATAATATCATATATGTTGTTATAGTTTATTTTATTATAAAAAAATTGAAGCATAACTTAAAATTTTGCATATTTAAAATAATATTTTGAATAAAATAAATAGTCAAAGTTGATTAAAAAAGACAATAACGACAACAATTTAAGAACAGAGAGAGTATAGATTAATAGTATATGGTTGTATTTTATATTAGTAGTATATATGTAACAGAACCGCCTTACCACGAAGACGGCTCCGTTCCAGAATCTTCTCGGGTGGCGACACGCGCTGTGACGCCCAATAGTACGACACATGACAGAAAATATAATTGCAACAAGAACATAGATAGAGTACAAAGTTTTATATAAATCCGAATTTAAAGTTTACAAACCAGAGTTTTTAGAAAATGCGAAAGAGAAATAGTCTAAATAATAGATAGCTCGACAGAATAAGTAAGATACATTCATCCTCTCACGACGATTCAAACAGCATATCCGGCTTTGTAGGTGTTTGCTCAAACACCGTGCCGGTAATCAACGGTCTATTCCTCCTCATCATCAGTGCATCGTTCCCACTCGATGTTCTAGCAGTCAGGTCACTGGCCTTCCCAGTGGAATCTCCCACCATAGTGGCAGTCTCCACCCTGGTCATCTGAAAACCACATAGAACGTTGCCCTGAGTAACTAGTTTACTCAGTAAGACCGACCCGTCAAGGTGGCCAACTACAGCCGACTCCTAGACATGTACAGGCTAAGGGTAGGGTTCATGTTGCCAAAAGCCAGCCTAAGAGTGAATTCCTAGTTTTCAAGTTTTAGCATCAAGTTAAGTTAATAGACGAAATAGTAAATTTAGTTTGCACTATGACTATAACAATCATGGTTGCAATACAATTAATAATAATTTCCAAACAGCAACATTAAACCCTTTTCACAAATTAATGGCTTCCAACACTGTTCTGGAGCAGCGATCAAGTGGTACTCGTTACTGTGAGGGGCAGCGACTCGAATCGATTTACATCCTGCAGGAGAAACCTGCTTGCACGATCCATACACGCTTCATGGAAGCCGCATGGAGCAACCTTTCGCATACGGTACTACAAGATCTTCCACGTCTGGCTCCCCCAAGAAGGGTCCCCCAACGCAATGGGCCCCGTGCCGCCATCTGTAGGTAGATTCCTCCCTCCTCTCAGCCCCAGTTACACCTTAAGGATCAGGGTACCTTCCGACCAGGTAGTAGTCATAGCTACGTCGGTTTACTGGGCCCATAACTCCAGTATGCAAACAGTACATTCAAACTTGATCCCATGGGCCGGACACGAGGCGTAGCCTTAGGTGTGACTCGGACGGGGCTACCTCCTTGAAGATAAGCTATCCTTCCCTTTCTATCTAGTTGCCCGTTTGGTCTTCATTTGTTATCCCATTCCATCTTTCCTTCCTCTTGACAATATTCCAAAGTGATAGTATTTCCTGATCTACGAGTGGCCTCCATACCACTCGACAAATGATCATCCTAAATTAAGCAGAGCAATTACCGTTCTGAGGCCATTATCAGATAAGGGGACCTACTGCAACACTAGGTTTTCAAATAACCCCTATAACCTAATGCACATACAAGCCTACATCCCTAGTTAGTGATAAAAGAAAAAGGTAAAATTGGTGGGATGCACCGGGGCTTGCCTTGAGCCTGTTCCTGGTTAGCGGGGTCAACTCCTTGTCCTTCTGGCTCCTGCTCTTGTTCTGGCTCCACGTGGTTCACCTCATGACCTATATGATGCGGATGATATGGTGCATGAGGACATTGTTCAATTCATGGCACTTCCTCAACAAATACGTTATAGTAACAATATTTCATATTGGAGTGAACGGGGTGTGTTGAATAGTTCAGTACTATAACACATATGGTCGAGACAGATCGTGGCCGTGTTTAGCATATATCCTTCATGGACTCCAAAAACTAAAAGTGGAATTTTGGTACAAAAAGTACGGGGTGTTGTCCATCGAAACTGCTACTCAGCGTTTAATAGGATTTATGGAACCGTCGAGTTTTGGAAAAAGAGTTAACATTTTAGCATGGTTCTGGAAGTCAATTGCATATGGGTGATTTACTGTAAATAGAACATATGAGGGATGATTTCTTGGCCAATTTTTCACTTACATGCATTGAGCCATTAATTTTAAATAATTAGAACTATGCTTAGGGTTGAATAATTAATTGTGACTAAGTTACAGAGAAATGGGACTCATGGTTTTATAGGAGGGTCCAACAATTCAAAACATGATTTTTCACAATATCTCAAGAATTTACTAAACATATATAATTAAAACTAAATTTATTAATGTTTTGGCTATTTAATTTAATATGGATAAAAATACTAACATGCAGGGAGATTTACTAATTTTGTTAAATAGTACATGTCTAGAGAAGACCTACAAAATTTTCCTTGCCCCCAAATTCATAGTAAATATTTTTCTAGGCACTTCTAAACTTCTACCTATTTCCTGGAGTAAAAAATTAAATGGGTAAGTTCATTTTTTTGGCTTCCTCGGCCAGATCTGTCGCTTAGCCCAGGGGGTGAAGCCAGCGGGTTCTTGCTGGGTCGGATCTGGCCCGAGTGGGTCGAGGCCCAAGGCCACGCATGGCCCAGGAGGCGGCTCGGCCAGACCGTGCTCCCAGGAGCGGCGCGGGTGCGTGCGCGCGGGCGAGTAGGCGGCGGTGGCGCGGCCGCAGCGGCGTGACGAGGTGGTGCCGACCACGGGGTTCGATGGGAGAAGAAGCTAGGGTGGAGGGCGAACGCGCGAGAGTGCGGGAGGTGGCTCACCAGGCTTGGTCGGTGACAAGCGGCGGCGGCGACGATGGTTGGTGACGGCGTTCCCACGGCGGGCCTGCATGGGCGCGAGCCGAGCGGGGTCGGGAGCGTGCGCGGAGTGGTCTAGGTTCGGTAGGAAAGAGGAATCGAGCGGAGCTCACCTGAGCAGGGAGGGCGACCGGAGGAATGGAGCTTAGGGGGTGGAGACGAGGTCCGTGATTCCCGGTGGACGGCGAGGATTCGAACAATGTCGGCTTGGAGAGAGGTAGGGAGCCTCGGCGGACCCGTGGTGGTCAACGACTGGGGCGGAAAGGTGGGGCAACAGCTGGGTGACAAAGCTCAGCTCCTCGCGTTCCTGGCGACGGCATCGGTTGGGGAAGCAAGGAGAGAGTGAGGGAAGAGGGGAGATGCCGATTTGGGAAATGGTACAGGGACAAAACAGTGGTCGGGGCTGGTTTTTCCGATCCAGCGGCCGACCAGGTGGAGCACCGCAGCGCCGGATTAGGCGAGCGTGCGGCGGCCGCCCGGGACGCCCAATCCCTTGAGGGGGAAACCGACGGGTGAGGCTAACGTGTGGGGCCCACCAGGGGTTTAAGTCTCCATAAAACAACGCGATCAAGGGTTTTAGAGCCAAAAGTTCGAGCACCAAATGAGTTCATTTCACACAACTAAAAGCACTCGGCCAAAGAGCAAAGTTTACATAACAAAATGGTCCAGACATGCAAGACATGCACTATAAGATCCAAGAGCAATTGATTTTTGAAAAGGGCTTGCTGATTAGGGAGACTTAGAACTTTCAAGTCTAGGATTTTTCCATAACTTTTATCCACCTTGCAAATTACTTTTGGGGCACCAAATGAAGTCCAAACTGAAGAAGGGTTCCACATCCTGGAAGAGCAATGATTGAAGTAATTAAAAGTTGATGATGTAGCTCTGGAAGATAGACTTTTATAGGACTTATCTAATTTCAAAGTTGCTTCGTTGTTAAGGTTGGGGATTTGCCCAGAAACTGGATATTTAGCAAAATTTCTAAAAGTAATAGTTCTTGAACTTATTAAATCAAGACAAACTATATGTTGCTCCATGTTTTCACTCAGAAGGAGCTAAATTTGAGGTAGCGTAGATGGCTCGAGTTGATAAAGGATTATGACCTTACAATTCAGTATCATCCAGGGAAGGCAAATTTGGTGGCCGATGCTCTTAGCAGAACGGTGTTCCTCAGGTGGCAATGCCTTTGATTGCAGATTTGGATCAAATGGGTGTCTCCTTGTGTTATGCAGGCACTACAAGAGAAGAGACTCAAATGCTCATTCAGTCATGCCTTGTTGAGAGGGTGCGTGATGCACAACAACGTGACTATTTGATTCAGGAGGTTTGCAAGCGGATAGCAGCTGGTAGACATCGTGAGTTTAGTATTGATGAGAACGACGTGGTCCGTTTTAAGGGACATCTTTGTGTACCACAAAAATCAAAGGTGAAGTTGGATATCTTGAGAGAGGCTCATAGAACTCCATATACAGTTCATCCTGGTGAGACCAAGATGTATAGAGATCTGAAGCAGAGTTTTTGGTGGAAGAGGATGAGAGTCGATATTGCTAAGTCTGTGGGAGCTTGTGGTGTGTGCTAGCAGGTGAAGGCTGAACATAAGAGGCCTACAGGTTTGTTACAACCTCTACAAATTCCAGAATGGAAATGAGAGTATATTACTATGGATTTTGTGGTTGGTTTGCCTCGCTCTCCTCGTGGTAAGGATGCAATTTGGGTGGTTGTGAATAGACTCACTAAGGTGGCTCACTTTATTCCCATGAAGACCACTAATTTAGCTACAGACTTGGTTCCTTTGTATATCAAAGAGGTTGTGAGGTTACATGGTGTACCAAAGTCTATTTTTTCCAATCGAGATCTGAAATTTGTTTCTAATTTTTGGAAGAGTTTGCATGGCTCCTTAGGAACAAATCTCGAGATGAGTGTAGCTTTTCACCCTTAGACAGATGGTCAATCTGAGCGCACAATACAAACGTTGGAGGATATGTTATGAGCCTGTGTACTATCTTCGAAAGGTAGTTGGGAGGATCATTTAGCTTTAGCTGAATTTGCTTACAATAATAGTTATCAAGCAAGTATTAAGATGGCCCCATATGAAGCTCTATATGGATGGAAGTGTATTTCTCAATTGTGTTGGGAAGTACCAAGTGAGCGTTTGTTTGTTGGTCCAGATTTGGTACAACAGACACATGATAAGGTACATGAGATCCGTCAAAATATGCTAACTGCCTAGAGTCGATAGAAGAGCTATGCAGATGTTAGGCAGAGAGATTTGGAGTTTGCAGTGGGTGATGAGGTCCTTCTCAAGGTATCTCCGACGAAGGGAATTGTCCGTTTTGGTGTCAAAGGGAAGCTTAGCCTGAGATACATTGGACCTTATTTGATTACAGCTCGAGCTGGATCTTTGGCATATTGCCTGTAGTTGCCTGAGTCTATGGCTGGAGTGCACCCAGTGTTTTATGTTTCTATGTTGAGAAAATATTTGAAGGATCCAGAGCAGAAGATTGAGTCTGAATCGGTCATTATTCAACAAGACTTGACTATAGAATCCCAACCAGTCCGTATATTGGAGTTCTCGGAGCGGATAATGCGCAATCATACTATCAAGTACGTAAAGATTTTATGGAGTAACCAAAGTGAGCGTGAAGCTACTTTGGAGCTTGAGGAGCACATCCGCAAAAATTACCCGGAGCTCTTTGAAACCAGTGAGTTCTATATTGTTTGCTTCATTTTTTTTTAGTGGCTGTCATAGAAGGGAAGGAATTCAAGGACGAATTCTTTTTAAGGGGGGTACAATGTAATACCCAGTTTAATAAGCTGTGTTGTTTTTAGGCCTTTGGTGGGGTAACTAAGGCCTAATTACAGCCTAATTGATGAGAGGGGGAAACTAAACAGCCCTAATCCCTAAACCCACGTCCTTGTCCTCCCACCCACGTCCTCCCCTGCCCCCCTTCGATCCTCTCTTCATCGAACAGAAACTGGAGCGCCACCTCCTGTCTCCTTCCTCCCTAGGGTCGGCAATCTCCAATGTTTTGGTCTCCTTCCAAGCCTAGGTAAGCAAAACGGTTTGCTACTGGTACTCCCCATCGAGTCCCTCTCTATTCATCTCTCATCATGGCTGCTGGATAGGAGATTTCGGTGCTAGATCAGTTCTGGCCATTAGGGCCTTAATCTCTCTAAAACTGTTTGTTGCGATCTGTTTCTTGGCAGTCCGTGCAGTGCTCGTTCTATCCAGTTTTCAAGGCCCTTAGATTTCGAATATCACTTTTGTTAGAATATGAAAGTTGTAGATTATTTGTATATCCTTCCAACAAGCATTTAAACGCAATTTTTGGTTCAGTATATCAGGAGATACGCTTAACTGAAGATAACTGTCTAGTTTTAGTCTTGTAGATGGCTGTCCTGTAGTACGAGGACAGATTACAGTGATGGATTATTCAGGGAGAAATGAATCATTTGTGCATGTTCTATTCTGTCTCTCGGCGCGGCGTTGGGCATAGGAGTGATTTACTCTTTGTTTGTTATTTACGTATGCTTGCTTTGGTGCTGAGTATTACTTGTGATCAGGTGGTGCTCCTCCTTCTGATCGTGCTTAGGTTTTTGGCTTGACCATCAGAGAAGGCAAGTAAACATAGCATTGTGGTCTTGCTTTAACTTTATTATTTGAATTACCTCCACTAAATTTAAATAATTCACACTAGCCAGATACATTGCTAAATGGGAATTTATCTCTATGTATTGAATGTCATTTATCAAATTATGGATCCTATTTATTTGATTTTGATGTTGAAATACATGATGAAGTGCATACATGACAATTTTGCATTGTTGCACTTTTCATTGGATGCATAAGAAGACACCGTAGCCTGATGCTGGTGCGGTAAGTACCGGTACAGCAACGCACATTGAAATGAGCAATGTGGTTGCAGCCCTCACTTCTTTTGTTGGGACTTGAGGGTAGAAGTGAAGTCATGCATTGCATTGCATCATTCGCATTTTGCATATGCATTGAAGTTCAGCATTATGAAGTTACAAATGTTTTATCTCACCAATTGCTATTATATTTCATCTCATACTATATTTTTGGTGCTGCTATTTAATTTATTGCTTAACTAAACTGTGGTTCAAATAATATTGTTAAAGCAGTTTACTTGTTGAGGATTTTCATAAACCTCATGCGCTTTCATTTTCTTCCTTAGGTGTTTGAGTTTGATGGTCATGAGCGTGGGATGGGAAGTAGCAGCACATATCTTCACTTTCAACACATGTTTCTATTTGTTATCATCAATCTTTAATGAAAAAATTATGTCTTTTTTGGAGTTTATGGTTTGAGTGGTTGAGCACTGTTTAAAATAATTATGTTTTGAGTGGTTTGAGTGGTTGAGCGTGGGATGGGAAGTAGCAGCACATAAAGAAATTATGTTTTGAATAATGCTGCTGGATTTATGGATGTTAGAGTGATGCCCTTATTGTTGAATGATCTCCTTATCAATATTGAAGATGCTTCCGCGTACTCTGTTGTTCATTCTTGTCTTGCTCTTTGGTTTATTGATCCCCTGCTAATTGTTATAGTAGCATAGTGTAGTAATACTCTAGATTAAATTTTAGGGTGTTACATATATGGTATATGAACTCTTTTTAATAAGTATATGTCTTGTCAGATAAATGAATAATTGTCGTAGTATATGGAATGAGACATGATGTATATCTCTATTTTTCTGTAGGAGTTGATAAGATTGGCAACCGCCACGATGTCTATCTCCTATTTCCACTCCCTATGAAACAGTAGATCTAACCGTACACCTATTTGGTTCTTATCCGCTGCGGTAAAATAGCATCAACCACAGGTTAGATCTAACGACCCGGAGTACTCGTAGGTGCTATGGATCTATATAAGACCATCAGCATTGATAAACAGGACACATCATCTTGATTGATAACGGCAAGGAGGACAATGACAGGGGGCAAGAAACAGAGCCGTGATGCGACTTGTCATTTCAATCAAAGTCGGTCGCCGTCGTCTATGCGCGACCCTTCACCACGAAGAAGCGGTGGTCATGACATCAATGCCGGCTCATCGTCGTTGAAGTTCAAGGTAATCTAAATTTATGATCGAGCATAACTGTGGTTAAAATGCTAATGGCCTGTTAACATAAGAGCCCATATAACTATGGCTTTATTATCAATTGATAGGTTGATCTTTTTTCCAGGCTAGTTGAGACATATACACCGAAGCTTGGCAGTCTTCTGATACAAATGATAAGGGAGTGTAGGGCGACTGGCCAGACTGTCCAGTGCCGTTGGACGAGATTGTATATATACTATTTTTTGTGGTTACAAGTCGAGAACAGACATGTAATGGGCTAGTCGGGGGCTGGACAGGCCGAAGGCCCCTCGAACAAGCTATAACGGGAGGGAACAAGACTGAGCAACGGCACTATGCCGAAGGGCCCGAATAGGCACCCTTCGGCTAACGGACTTTGTATTATCTGGTCAGAATAGTATAAGAAGGTTCTAGTGGCAGAGGCATGTCCTATATCGCTCAGAGGTGCAGGTGAGCATTTATAGATCCATGCTCACCTACCCTCCGGGTGTGTTTACAGATTTACCCCAGACTTTACATTATATATCTTACTACTTGACCTAAGGGTATTCTAGTACTTCAATCTATATCCGGTACATGCCCCCGGCTGTCATTCTCTAATGCCTGCGCTTGGGGCCCGCTGCACCGTACGGCCTTCGGCCGTACCGGCCTTTGGAAGCCTGCTGGGCCGAAGGTCCTCTGGGTCGTTGGCCCAGCTGAGCCTTGTTTCTTGTTGCTGGGCTGTCTTCTGACCTTGGGGAGACTAAGGGGTGGGCTTTCCCTCAACACCCGCTATAAATGCGCCTGACGCGGTTACCCGGCGCACTCCCCGAGTGGGTGCGCAGTAATAAATTCGACCCCCGCACCACACGTCAGCCATCAGATCAGTGAGTGTGCGATCGAACGCAAGAGATCACCGCGCGATCCGCGCTCCACCGGCTATATAAACCAGCCATTCACCGCCTCTCTTTTCACTTTCACTTCGATTTTTCGACCGCTCGTGAAACCCAAGCGCCTCCGCTACCAACCCTTTCTTGCGCACTACTCAGCGTGCACTCGCTTGCACCGGAGGCCGCTCGGCGTCTTTTCTTCAAGCTACTCGAACACGCCCTTCAGCAGACAATGGGCCCTCGGAAAGCTAAGCCCGCGTCCGGGTCTGAGCTGAAACGGGTCAATGACAAGAAGGCCAGAAGTGCATATATGGGGCCAAGCTCAGTCACCGATGAGTTGCTAGACACATGGGCCCGAACCAAAGCTATGGTTCGAGTGGTCCCGAGCGTCGGCGCAGAAGGATGGCGAAACTGTGTCCCAACCTCGGCCCGGCACAATAGTAATCTTCGAGCGGTTTTTTGAAGCAGGGCTCCGATTCCCTTGCTCCCGGTTCGTCGGAGATGTTCTGGCCCTCTACGGGCTTAAGATACAGCAGGTGCTGCCGAATAGCATCATAAGGCTGGCCTGCTTCGAGTGGACATTTAGGATAGAGGGCACCGAGCTGCATGCTAGTGCCTTTGCTGCTACACATTTGGCTTCCCAACGGGAACATCCTTGTCCCGGGGACCCCACCATGCTATCAAACTATCTTACCATCACCCTCCGGCCACGCCGCGAATGCGACGTGCCCGTGAAGGGGTCAAGGCAACACTGGGAGAAACAGATCTCCGCCGGCTGGTTCTATTATAACGTGGGCACCGAAAGCAAACTGCACAGCCGGAATGCGGAAATCATGTACATACCGAAGCCTGTGATCCCGAAGGACAACAGACTCACCACCCACGTCCAGCTACTGTCCCGAATTGCTGGGCGGCTAAGTATGCGCGACTTGGTGGAGGAGTTCTGCGCCACGGGCATCGACCCTCTTCAGGCCGACTGGCATATGCAGTTCATCACCCGGGACCCCGTAAGCGGGAATCTGTAGCTTGCCCGAGAGCAGCTTCCGAAGATTAACTTCATCGAGATAGAGCAGCAGGCAAACCACTACCTTGGCCCTCTAATCCAGAAGGAATGGAAGCTGTTAGTGGAAATGGGGCGCCGGAGCCGAACCAATCGTGTTGTGCAACTGTACAACGCGGAGGCCGTGCTGCCACCGCGGGAGCCGCATAACGCTAAAGGTTGACAGCCCGAAGGCAGGGCGGACAAGGACACGGATGACGAGGAGGAGGAGGAGGAGGAGCAAGAGGAGGTGGAGGAAATTTGCATGTCTGCTGTGCCGGAGAAGCGGCTGAAGGTTGTTATTAAGTGGCCTGCGGCTCCGGAGGGGGACGCTGAAGTCGCCGCTCCGATGCCGCGGCGATCAAAGCAAGTGGCGAGGCGGGCTCTAAGCAGGAAGGCTAGCGCTCAACCGGACGAGGGTACTTCTGGCCGAAGGAAGAAGAAGAGACGCTCTGAGGCAGCCTTCACCGTGCCTTCGCCCGCACCGAAACAGTCCAAGCGCCGACGCCTCCGAAAGCAATATGAGGAGACCCCTCAGAGGCCGGCGACCCCAGTGAAACGATAGCCGACCGCGAGGTTATATGTTAATGAGGGAGTAGAAGGAATGAAATCATGTGGCTAGTTGTGCGCCGCACCAACTATCAACATTTCTTCAATCAATTACGTGTGAAGGTAAAAAAAACCACTGAACAGAAACAAATTGAGCTCCGCGGACAAGAAAAGAAAAATTTAGTCCGATTGTTGAAGGTAAAAATAACAAAAAAAACTTAGTCCTATTGGTGTGTTATGTTGGTTAGAAACCGACTGTGATTAATATACAATTTTTTTTTTACTCTGAAATGGAGTACAGTTCTTTTGTTATCCGATTATGACATAATAAAAAGATTTTCTATGTAGTGCCATCTGTCCATACTTTGTTTTAAAACCGTCTTCAAAATATATAAGTCAACACCAAATCCAACACCAAATTAAAACCAACATCAACAACGACATCACCTAAATTAATAAGGAGTAGAGATATAACAAAGTGTCTATGCGTTGCTATAGGCTTAAAAAAACAAAACACTCTTTATGATTTAAATATAAATTATTTATATAATATAATTATTAGATATATATAATATTATTAACATTTTTTACATGAAAGATCATATTTGTATTACCGTTGATGCTTCTTAGTATATCATTTTATATGTACAAAGTAACAATTTTGCACTATTTTTTTTACCATATTCTCATCATAAATATATTTTTTAATCTCTAATGTTAACGATTTTCACATTACTGTTGTTTGAGTACTATGTTACAAAATTAAGTGAAATGACATTAAAAAAAGCTCAAATATAAGAAGTACCGATATGAAGCCCAACTCGCCATGCAAAGAGGGCTTTTTCACAAGCCTATGATACCTACAAGACATCCTTGGACCTTTATAAAGTCCAAGATGCAATTCACGTAGTCTAGAAACAGCACTATATTGTAACGTGATTTTGAATTTGAAGACATGCTCTAATGAGAAAAATTAAAACACGAAAGTTGTAGATCTCATCAAGCCCATTTCCAAGCATATGTAGATCCTATTATTTGAACTTCAAAGTTAGAAGATATGAGCCCCGCACAGAGAACTGCATAGATAAGTCTGAATCAGAATAAATATTATTGCATCGCATATTTGGAAACCAAAACGGCGGAATCTGGACTTCCATTGAATACCAAAGTTGTAGAACTTTTCGAGTGCTATGAGATAGTGTATGAGTTTGACTCATTTGAGCTATGGACGAGGGAGGTATGATTTTTAGAATTTGGTACTTGATATGAAAGGTACGAAATCAATTTGTATTCAATCTCTAATTTTGTGAACACGTAGTGAATAACCTCACCTCAATTAATAGATTGTAGAGATACTTAAATTAGATGATAAAATATACCTTCTTTCCAAATTATGTATCGCTCACTAGATCATTTCGATCTTCTCGGGTGGGCACGAGAGATATTAGCAATTAGTTGTTCTCACGCACAACCTGTCCAATGGGCCCCTTGGACAAGAGTGACATGATAGATGCAGTATCAGTACATCAGTTCACTGTGCCCAATCTGTCCAATGGTTCTGAATATGACAGTTCACCTGTTCTAGGCTGACTTGTAGATAGTTAGTATGATTTGCACGCTCATCATTCGAGAGTTGTTGCTGTTCTAAACTAGGCGTGTTTGGGAGAGCTCTGCTCCAATTTTTTCAACTCTGCTCCATGAACTCGTCCAGAAACTCTAGATTTAAAAACTTCAAAAAAAAACATGGAGTTGAGGGTAACTCCATATTTTTCTTGGAGCTACTCAAGGGGTGCTTCGAGAATACATATTACAAATATTCCTATAGAGTTGTACTAAAATTACCCACTATGCCATCGGTTACACACGTACCTCTTCGTGAGAAAAAAGAAAATCTCTCGTCTCCCCACCCACGATACCCCTTCGTCTCCAGCGCACGCACGAGGATACAGGGCCGGCGGCACCACCCACAGCCCTAGCGCCGCCCCCTCCCTCCCCTTCCAAAGTTGCCGGCGATCATCAAATTGGAGCAAAATGAATGCGCCTCGCAATGATGTTCCTTCCCATCAAGGTATGAGCGTGTAATTTCCATTGTGGATGAGGGTACTGTAGACACGGGGGTCTTGTAGCGCTGTACTGTAGATGCGGGGGTTCTATAGCGCGGTACTGTAGATGCGGGGGAATGTGGGGTCTTGTAGCACGGTACTGTAGATGCGGGGTTCCTGTAGCGCGGTCCGGTAGATGCAGGGTCCTGTAGCACGGCTGAAGTAGCGCCCTTGTTGTTCCAGGCTTCCAGCCATGCGCAGAGTTTTGTACTGTAACACGCGGGTATAATGTTGTGTTGTGCCTTTTGCTAATCAATCAATGCATTAGGCATTCCTCCCTCAGGTGTTTGGGCCCCTTTCTCTCCGCCGGCCATGGTAGATGACAACTCCGCCGCAAGCCACGAGGTTGCTGGACGTGGTCGTGGTGCACCACCTGCCCGCAGTTGTGGAACAGCTCGAGGGCAAGGCTCTGGAGCCGGGCGTGGCCGTGGTGCTGCCATCGGGCGTGGACGTGGCATGGACAGCCAAGGTGGTACTGGGGCTGCCCAAGAAGGACTCGCTGCTGTCGGGAAAAGAAAAGTAAGAGATTCGGTATGTATGAAAATATTGAAAACAATATTTTCAATGTCTTGTAATTTGAGAATTGTCATACTTATCATTATTTTAATAGAACAAAATCAAAAACTAGTGGTGCAAATGCTTGAATGTTATTTGTAATATCATGTTCAGGGAGATGCAATAGAGTGGAATGACATGAATCTTTCAATCATATGTTCATTATTTGCCAAACAAGTGAAGAAGGGCAATAGGCCGAACACCCACTTGAACTCAGTAGGTTATGAGGAGGTGTCGGAGCAATTTTATCAAATGACAGGAATTTATGCAACCAAGCTACAATTAAAGAACAAGTGGGATAAGCTTAAGCCTGATTTAGTGGCATGGCAAAAACTATTAAAACAAACCGGATTGGGGCGGAATGCTACTGGTGAGATTGTTATGGATGATGAGTGGTGGAAGAAGACAAAGAAGGTGAGATTAATTTTTTACTAGCCTCATCATTGATCACTCACTTGTAGTATGTATGGTTGATCTAATTTTCTTTTATATTACAGGATATTCCAGGTAGCGGCAAGTTTAAGAAAAGACCATTGCAGAATAAGGATGACATGAAAATTATGCTTGGTGACATCACTAATGATGAATCTGACCATTGGAATCCTATGAGTTCTAACCCCATCATACCACCATCTCAAGATGATGTTTTTGATCTTATCGAAGATGGTTCTGGTGATGCGGATGAGGTAACCTATGGTGTTGATGAGGAGGAGTGCGAGGAGGTTGCTCCTGTTCCTTCTCCTTCCGTTATTATAGGAAAGAAAAAAACACAAGGTGGACCGGACAAAACAAAAAATCCTAGAGTAGGCACAACACTTGTCATTCAAGAGGCAGTGATCAAGATGTCTGAGTCCGCTACTGCTTTTACTGCCAAAAAACTTGGTGAAGTTACTGTTGGACAAGTCATGGATGCTGTGCTAGAATGTGGGGCAGGCTATGATACAAATGAACACTATATTGCCACTGAGTTGTTTGTGAAGAAGGACCAAAGAGAAATGTTCATGACCCTTCCGACAAATGAGATTAAACTCAATTGGCTTAGGAGGAAGTACACTAATAAATATGGCGATGAGTCCTAGTCTTTTCTAAATGTCATTTGAACTATGTATCCTATGTCAGTAGCACTATTTTAATTTATCATATTGGTGTCATTTGAATTATGTATCCTATGTCGGTTGCACTATTTTAATTTATCATATCAATGTCATTTGAACTATGTATCCTATGTCAGTGTCATTTCAATTTGTTTTATCATGTTGGTGTTATTTGCAGGAACCTGAAAGTGAGAGTGACGAATCTAATGATGAAAGTGATGAGTATTGGAATCTTATTTTGGATGCAAGTAAAATTGCACTACAGTATACTGATCTTTATCTTGCTAAAAATCCACCAAGGACATCGATCCTTAGCGGTATAAGCAGCTTCCTATGAGCAATGAAATATTTATGGATCTGCATACTTTATTGGTGCAAAGGTATGGATTGGTATCTTCTCTTCATATGGACTCCAAAGAGATGCTTGCAATATTTCTATTCACATGTGCTGGCAATGAGTCAAATTCTAGATGTCAAAATAGATTCAAGCACTCAGGAGAAACCATTAGTAGAAAATTTGATGAGGTCCTGAATGCTTTGATGGCTATGGCGCGGGATTTCATTGTACCAAAAAATCCAAACTTTCCCACTACACATTTCAGGATACGAGATGACAAACACGCTTATCCATACTTCAAAGATTGCATTGGTGCACTTGATGGCACTCACATTGGAGTCTCTCTTCCACCAGATGAACAAGTCAAATATATTGGAAAAACTGGTGTTGCTACTCAAAATATGCTGGCAGTATGTGACTTTGATATGCGCTTTACGTATGTTTCTAGTGCATGACACGAGTGTTCTATACAATGCAATCAAAGTGGATGAAAAATTCTTCCCACATCCTCCACGAGGTACTATGTTTTAATCATTATTACAACATTGTTTGTTTACAATAATAATGTGTACTAACTTGTGTTGACATGTACGTATAGGCAAGTACTATGTTGTGGATGCAGGATATCCTAATCGTCCAGGCTACCTCGCTCTATACAAGGGTGAAAGGTATCACATGTCCGAATGGCATAGAAGTATGGAACCAAAGACTCCAATGAAAAGATTCAATCGTGTGCACTCATCCATTCGGAATGTTATTGAGCGGTCATTTGGATTGTTAAAAATGAAATGGCCAATTCTTTTCAAGATACCATCTTATCCTATGTACAAACAAAAGATGATTGTTGTCGCCACCATGGTCTTACATAATTTCATTCGGGAGCATGGAGGAGAGGACGAAGACTTTGCTCGTTTTGATCGTGATCCTAATTTTATGCCAACAATACCAGAAAGATACAACAAATATGTCGTTACATCTATGGCATCCGATAGGTCAACAACCGCAACGAACGCTCCAACAATGGATGTATTTCGTGATGAGTTGGCCACTGCTCTTTCTCTTGCTTGGAACTAGCTAGTTTTATTGATGTAATTTGATTTTGATATTATTGTCCAAACTTTTTGTTATAACAATTTTTTTTAGCTCTTATACATGGCAATTTATATGAAAATAATTCACAAGGTACACGCATGTTACTGTAGCGCATGGATACTGTAGCGTGTGGTTACTATAGCAGCTACGAAAAAAATCATCATGCCTACCAAGGGCATAGAGGATAATTCATATCAATTGCTATATTTTTCGGAGCTAGAGTCATATTATTTGCCAAACATGTTCATCAACTCTGGATGGAGATGAGGAGCAAGCGTGATTCACCGTCAAGAATAGAATTTTGACGAGAAGGGAAATTTTGGCGCAACATGCCACCATAAAGTTCATATGACTTGAACGATAATCACAAAAGAGAGAAAGAAGAAGAGCACTTCTATGGTGGACCACGGCGCAACACGCCATAAAGTTCATATGACTGGTACGATAATCACAAAAGAGAAGAAGAAGAAGAAATAAGCCTGATAGGAACTGTCATGCTCTCTCGAGAACATGAAAGAAAATCATGAGAGTTCTACTTGCTCATATATGAAAATACAGAATTTTTTTAGCGGCGATAAAAAAAGTCAATTGCAACTAAAAATAAATTTTTAGAGACGGTTGAAGACATGAACCGCTATTACAAATATATCCTTATTTTTAGCGACAGTTAGAAAAGTGAACTGCAGCTAAAAGCTGCTTTTTAGAGGCGGTTAATTAAGTGAACCGCCACTACAAATTAAACATGCCATATCAGCGATCCATTGATTGCTATCTCCACCAATGAGGATAGAGCACACGATTGTGTGTTTCATCTCCCACTGTCTCTTTCCTCTTATCTCTCCATATCTCTCCCTTCGCCTCCCCTTTGTCTCTCCCTCCCTCACACGTGTCTCTCTCTCCCTTCCCTCTCTCTCTCTCTCTCTCCCTCTCTCACTTCAGGGATCCACCGGCAAGCACATCGCCGCCGCTGCTGCCCCTTCCCCCCCGGCCATTATCGCCTCCCTCTCCCCCCTCCCCTTGGCTAGGAAGCAGGCGGGCGGGCATTGGCAGCAGACTCACGGGCGGGTGTCAGTGGTGGGAGGCGCCTGCTTCGTGGGCGGGCTAGCGTGGCCGGAGGCAGCTGCCTCACGCGCGGGGGGGGGGGGGGGGGGGGGGTTGCGGCGGCCCGAGATCCGGACACTGGGCGGCCGGATCCAGCCTCGCAGGGCAAGAGAATCCGATCCAGGGCTCGCGGTGGTGGCGGGCCTCGAGCTGGTGCACCAAGCCAGGCAGACGGCGATGCCATCCCAGCCTCCACCACCGGCGGCACATTCCCAATGACTCCCTGGCGATTCCCTCCACTGGCGGTGGCCTCTTCCCGGCACGGATCTAGCAAGGTTTCGGTCAGATCCGCCCATGGCAGCGGTGGCGCGGGTCGTGGGGCGGTCCCATGGGATGGCATATTTTTTTTGTTTCTTTAGTAAATTCGTAGCGGCGAGTGACATTGCCACCCGCCGCTACTATTAACATTTCAGCAGAGGTTTGTTTGGCCTGTAAGAAAGCCGCTGCTATAGTCTCTCGTTTTTAGATGCGATTGTGTAGTGGCGGGTTGACCTACCCGCTGCTACACTAAATTTTCAACCGCCGCTAACTGCCACTTTTGTGGTAGTGTAAAATAAGAAAAACCAACTTGACCGTGCCAGGTATACATGGATAGAGATGTTACCATTACTCAGTCTGACCCTCGAGAAACACGTGTACATTAGCCCCATGGGGCGCTCTCTATTATACATGATATACTTGAATAATGAGAATATAGTGTTTCCCAACTTATGCATCACTTGTTAGCTAGGTCATTTGATCTCCGTTGGTGGGTAAGAGGCATTGGGAACATGTTTTTCTCTGCATTGGGTGCGCTTGGTTAGTGGAGTTTTGAAGCCTCTTTAGATAGATGAGAAATTGCTATGTACCACCTCCAGTTTGCAATTCTACATTGGATCTGCAATTGATAGTCATAGATGAAAATCCTACAGAATATAAGCAAGGTCTAGTTTGATGATGCTACTATTCCATTTCTAAAAAGAAAGCTGGATCAGGTCAATAGATCGAGTACAATGAAATACATGTGTGTGTATGGGACTGTCTTGGCTCATTCTCAACAAACTACAAGTTCATATGATTGACATTGAAAAGAAATGGATTTGGAGTCAGTGGGAATGATCAATTACAATATCTACATTTAAAGACTTCAAGGACAACACAATATCTACTAGCTTTGAATCTCACAGATCGAATTACGCTGGCCAACATAAAACTAGAGCAATAGGCCACTGAATGTCTTCCATCTACGGCACAATCCACCATGAAGTTAAGAGTGGAAGCATTAGCTCTAAATTCTTGTGATTAAAGCAAGCACAAGGTATCTTATATAAAGTTCAAAATATATAAGTGTCACCATGGTAAGAGATAGGCCCAACCAGGACTCCATTCCAATCAACTATATGTAGCAATATGCATGGAAGGCGCCAGGGTGTAAGTCATGACTCATGAGATGTTCCACTGACAAAGATGCATCTTGCTGCCTCGATCTCCTCTCTCATTGAGACCTCCCTGTCAATAGATCCCTGTACGGACCATCACTTGAAACTCGATCTTATGTTGCTCACATATATACCAACACATGTTCTACAGTGGTGAAACACAAGAAAAATGTGTGCTTAAGAGTCATCCACCCAATTAGTTGCAGCGGCTCCAATATTGAAATATACTCCTGTTTCTAAAAAATATCCACCCAATTAGTGGTGCATAATACCTCAAATTATTATTTACTAAAGACATCAAAACCTGAAACCTTAATGGATTAGCAATTTTTTCTGCAAACTGTTGATCTAGTGTGGACTGAATCCATCATTTCAGTCCTTATTATCTGAGCAATAATACATACGTAATGTGAAAACATGACTGCAGGACCAGCAGCCCGTACAGGTCCAGGGTCATACTAATCTAGCCTGTGAGTTGGCAATCCTCCATGGAAAATGCATGGAAAGTTTTTCTGGCTGCAGACAAACTGATGCCAACTTGGTCACTAGTAGGCATGGTCCCGTACAGAGTCAACACAATTTCCAGTCATTTGGTAAATAGCTAGCAGATCCCACAGGACATAAGCAGGTATTTTTGTGAACAAATGAAATGTGTATGTATGCATTAGAAAAATTATCAACAGGGCACATCAAATAGGTAGATCCAGGAAACAAATCGCAAAAAAAACATATCCAGAAAAATAAACCCTGATATCCGAGTTGATAAAAATATATACTTCCTGTTCAGCTACTAGTCATTCCTTGGTATATCCCTTAATTTTGCTTTCCTTGCGTCATAGATACTTGTCCTTGATACACCAACTCTCATCTATATAAATGTTTCGAAACTAGTATCTCTCTAGCTAGTGTGATCTTTATATAAAAAGTGCTTCTACTACACAGGCTAGCTACAAAGTCTTGCGTGATTGATGGTAATCACCGCTTCAAACGATGGAAGTACATGCGTTGCTTACAAGTCTAGGCATGGGAAACATCGGGAATGGACAAGTTACCACTTTTGATTGTTTGGTAAGTTATCAATTCCTTGCATGTGTTTTGCCAAATATTGATGATCTTGCATCAGCGAGTACAGAAATACCCTAAAATTCCTACATACATGATGCATGCATGCACATGGTAGTCTGACAAGTTCTGCGCGAACCAGTTGACATTTACGTGGCAGTCTCAAGAATCGTGGTTGATGCATGCTTTCTTGTTAACTGTTTTCTGTAGCTTGTCGTAAAGGGTGATTGCACCTGTGCCAGTGCAACAACTCTGCCAACGACATCTTCAGCGGGAATATGTGGCATGACCTGATGAATTGTGAAACAGGGAACTGCTGGGCTCAAATTTCCAGATCGGTCTGAATCTTCTGGTGCCACAACACAGTGACAGTAAACGCCAGTATTTCGTATCTATTTGGTTATAAATATCCTCCAAGTGGCTAAGTATATACTGATGTTATTTACTGTTAGCAGCAGCACGTATGTTTATTCAAGAACACGCTTCTAACGGGACCCTCCCTTCATCTATTTAATAATAAAAGGAGATGAACCTCCCACTTGGATGTCTAGAAAAAAAAAAGAAATAGTCTAGAAATTCTCACAAAAAAGTAAAACATCTAACCCTTTATTTCCTCCCCACATCATCTCAGAATTACATCCAACCCTTAATCTTTCTTTGTAATCTAAGTAGTCCCCCACCACGTCCTTCTCCAGTTACAGATCATCGATCCTCCTCACATTATACATCTGTTACACGACAACTGAATGTGGTTTCCTCGTAGTCCTAGATGGAGGCATACATGAGGAGATCTCATCTGATATCCCTGGTGGAGAGGATACTCAACCATGAAGAACGTTATTGACCAGCCCCCGCGAGATCGTTCATGGCTGGTGATGCCATATATAGGCAAGCCCTATCTGTGCAGCCAGATAATGGGGGCATCGGGAGGCAATTAACCTTTAAGATCAAGGCCATTGGAAGTCCGTGAGAAACCTCACTTGAAGAAAGGACGAGGCTAGCTTATTGCAAGACGATGGTCAGCTTGGTGAGGAGTCTGATCGATCTGAATTCTGCAGGCTTGGCTGGTCCTAGAAACGTCGCATTCGATGCCCATATCATTGTGAGGCAGGGTGAATGCCGCCGATTATGTCTGTTGCCGAGAGCCCGAGCATGCCATGGCGCCATGCAATGTCACCGTTGATGTGCTTGGTAGGTCGCGTCGTCCTGCCATCCTTACTGGGCTACGGCTCGTCAACAGATCGCCAGCTTCGCCTTATGAAGATTAGCTACAAGGTTATACGAGAATGACCGCCTGAAGATGGACAGTTCTATCCATCCATAAAGATCCAGAGTACGTTTTTTATTTTTTTGCTGAAAAGATCCAGAGTGCGTAGCCGCAAAAATACATTATTCTCCATACATCATAATTTTTCTCCAGCATGGATTCCATTTAGAAACGTCCATAGACTTCCTACTTTGTTCTATACATGCGTACTTGTTGTATTGATCTACTTATACTTTTCTAGAAACTGAAATACATATGTTATTTTACAGGTGGATCCGATACGAGGAACCATGGGTGATGTGTATGCATGATGCATCGGGACAAAATCTGTTGTTCTGGAGGTGTATAATACAATTGGAGATTGAAATCGTTGGCCATATCAGCTCAAGGAATATTTCCTATGTCTCAGGTCTGTCAAAACAACACTTAACTCCTAATCCCCGAACTAGAAAGAGTAAATAAGATCTGGAGGTCACCCAGATTTTGCCGTAAAACAACAGAAGCATGATTTTACTAGAAGCAGTCCCAAAACCATGATCGAAGTCGAGTTTATGTGGCAAGACAATTTGCATCGGCATGGTCAAGCACCCTGTCAGTATAATGTTTGGTTGATTACATATTTTTAAGACCAAGCTATGACCTTGACTTATCGGATCTATAAATGACTCAAGATTCAGCAGCTCAACATCAAAGTCTCCTATAATAGAAAATGCTTTTCTTTTATGAAACAGTAGGGACAGGCCTCCACTGTAATAAAAACAATCAGTAGGAAATCATGAAACAGAAAGAAATGAAGTAACCAAGGAGCTTGATTTTCAATCCTAACAAAAGGGGAGGGTGGACACTGAATACACACCGGAGAATTTGATTCATTGGCCAACCATCAATTTACAGAAAAGATAGGACGTGCCATCAGACCCCAGTAGCAGGATGTATTTGTTGAAGGAAAAACAAAAAATATGGGATCACTGAAAAATCTACCAGGAGCATTTTCTTTAGTAGTAAAACAAATATAGAAAAGTAATGTAGGTACAAATCGTCCATTAGTTAGCCATGATGATGAGTAACTTTTTAAAATCAACGTTAAAAGATAAAATGTTACATAGTAGAGAACACATTCTTAAGTGAAGAAAATAGTAGGCTTCATGACTGTACGGAAGTTACATCTCAGTGCTCTTTAATAAAAAAAAGAAGAAAATAAAAATATAATAAACACTGACTTATATTTACTTCACTTGCATTTTTGTTTTTAGTATTATTAACAATATATTAAATTTATGTTATAGTAATCCATACTACATGCAGTCCTAGCATATAAGTTATAAATATGCCACGAAAACATATTCATGTCTACACCGCGCAAATGCGCGGGTTGTATGACTAGTTCTTGATAAACATCAATTCAGTTCAGTCAGAGGAAAATACGGCACAAAACACCGCGAGTTTGAAAGTGATAAAATTGACAACATACAAAACATTGTAGCTTATAGCGGTAGTCACCGAGTTTAGTAATCCCTCCATCCCACTTTTATTGACATTTTAGGCTCTCCTACCAATTTCTCAATTTATATGACGTTCTCGGCACCCAATGCTGCCTGTGTTCCCAAACCGGAACAGGCAGCAGTCAATCGGCCATGCAAGACATCCCGTCTTCCACGTTAGCCATCTCGGTAGCAATATCCAAAAAAAAAAAAAGAATAGAAAAGTAGAAAAAAGCAAGCCTTGAGCTGTTGCCTGGGCACGCAGGTAAATGTCATCTCATATAGGCCATTTTCAGGAGCATTTGCCAGCACTAATGAGGTGCATTAGTTCTAGTCATGATTGCTAAAGCATCGATAAAACCGGGACGGAGGGAGTAGGATACATGTCGTCATATCAATAAATAAGGCCTACATTCGTGTGACACATCCCACTTTGCATTGGCCACGGGAACTAATAACAGAGTCCGAACCGGCCGACCGGTGTTCCAAACACCCTTGCGGCAAGCACAAGGGCGCCATTTCAGCAACGCGCCAACACAATGATTTGTCATTTCAGTATCAAGTTTATCTTTTACAATACTGAAAGAGGTACAATCTAGAAGTGGTACCATCATTTGAGCTCTCTCTACCACTCACCTTTTTAATGGATCTAAACTATTTGGTACCGTGATATCACCATGTAACAAGGCATTGTGGGAGCGGATAAAAATGTTATCCTGTTAATTTGTTACTAGCACTTCAATAATTTCACTCCATGGCCCCATCTTGTAGAAAGTATAGATCCTGAATGCCACTTGGCTCGTGACAGAGGATTTGAATGCAGCAAACCAGTGTCAGGGGCTCCAGCCGTACCCAAGCAGCTCAAGATTGTGCGCCTTCATGCACATTGCGGCTCTCTCGCTGTCCAACATGCAAACAAACCACCCTCGTTGTCGGCTACCTTGCGTCAACACGGAAGTGCAGAAAGCTCTGGTCGGAATGAGCTCAGTCTAGCGGCAACCCTGCGCCACCCTATCTGTTGAGAGGACATCTTGGATAGTAGGTAGAGCAGAAGGTCACACGTTAGCTCTTGTTTCCGGTGGACGGTGGTGTTGTCGTGTTGACGATAAGATGCCAACTGGCCTGCTGCTGGCTCTGCTTACTACTTACTCTCGTGTAGGTCATTCCACCTGTGAATCTTCCACGCTGAGGTATGGTGGCTGGGCGGCGTCAAGCTTCTGTCGACATCGGTCATGTTCCGAGAGACCACCGGTTCGACATGGTTCAACACATGCATCTTTTTATTTCTCTCAGCTTTATTGGTGAGAGCACGCATGGCGATCATTGGATTATGCCTGGACCTGTGGTTATTTGCATTGTAAATGACCAAAGATAGATTAGATAAATCAAACGCTGCTGTCTCATCTTATTATCTCTGTTGCTTCTGTGATCTTGTCACTATACCACAATATGACATCAGTATCTTACCATGGGTCACTAAAGGCCCTCTTAGTGATGCAAGATCGGTTGCTAAAGACCTTTAGCGACCTATATTTTTGGTGACTATAAGTGGCGTCGCTAATATTTTTAGCGACCGACATCTTTTTAGCGACGGATAGGGATTGCTATAGGTAAAGATTTAGAGACCAATAGAGCATCGCTATTAATAGAACTAAACCCTCAACCCGTGCATCTGCACGGGTTACCATACGTATATGACTTTGAAAGATATAGATAAAGTCATTCATTCTTGACTAAATTGTTATTTTGTACAAATTTTCTACATGTCTACAATAGTTGTCTTTTTTTTTTTGCGAATGCAATAGTTGTCTTATAGTACAGAAACAACAATGTCGTGAAACTTGTTCATATTTCTTACTCCAAAGGTTTGCCAGCAGCATCACATGCCAATCAAAGTGCAGAACAAATCTTGCATCCCACATCTCTCATAGAGAATGTGTCACGTGGATATTATGCTCTCGAGCCCTAGGTGCATGTTTCTATCTTGAACTCATTCCTCGAACTTGATGATCAGTAGCTGGATTCTGATGAATGTCATTATTTAGCTCGATCGAGATCCCTAAATGTCCTCTTGTCACAATTTCTTTTGGTTATGCTATCTGTGTTGTGTTCTATGTAATAGGACAAAGTAGTTGCTACATGATTCTTTGTATGGCTAGTAATGGTAGCAAAAACTTGAGCGGAAGGTCCTTGATATGGAACAAAGGATATGTATTGCCTGCTTAATTGCGGGAGGAGAGAATATACCTGTTGTTAAGAACATGGAGACTGCATCAGGTTTCTGCTTCAAACATCTTCTTGGCATATGAGTCTGACAGCCCACCAATTGTCTGCTTGAGTGTTCCAATCAGCAGGAACCAATTTATGGACACGGGAGTCACCTTGAGGTCTTGTTAGAAGGCATATCTGGATTACGTTTGTGACTTCGTGTGCTTGCTTCGACTCCACCTGCAGATGACGTCGTATTACTTGCAACTGCTGCTGTTGCCGCTATATCTGGCATTAGCATGTAGCCACCCATGGCGTCAAAGCAGAGAGGTCATGCATCATATGCATCCTCTTTCCTGAAACGCAAGAAAAAATCGAAATCCAAGAAGCCAAGAGATGAATCTGCAGGGGAGCAATCACAAAACACGTGAGGCATGGGAAGAATATCGTAGGTAATTAATAGATTCATTGGTTCTTCATCATGCTTTGGCCCCATGACGTGAGGGAAGAGAACACGATCACGAAAGATAATAGATTGATTTTGTTTGAAGGTGCTTTGACCCTGCGATCTAGCCTGGAAGAGTTACGTGAGGAGAGGAGAGAGGTGGGACGGTTAGCTAGGATATCCAACGGTTATGGATTAGTCATCACCTAAACTAATGGTCGGATGTTTTGCTTTTATGTGGGAATTTCTAGGATTTTTATAGGTTTAACGTGGAGGCGTCAAAAGGAGCCTCCAATTAGTAAATATATATAAGATTAGCAACCAACTGTATATTAATTGCCAATAATAGAATTACCAACCCACCATCAGCCATTCAAAGATTTATATAATGACAATACATACTCTCATGATTAATATAGATCCATAATTAATTGGTCATTGACAATCACATCTTTGGACAGAACCAATCACCATGTATAATACTGTGCAAGCACTGATCAAGCCATAACTAGTAATTTCATTAAAATCACATTCAGCAAGCTACAAAGTCTGTCACAAGGCAGCATAATCATATAATAGCTGTCATACCTTACAAAATGACATAATGCTACACCAAGTGCTCAGGTTAGTTCAATGTACATATATTTAATAATAAAAAGAAATGAACTTCTCACCAGAGTGTCTAGAAAAATAGAGAAATAACCTTTAAATTTTCACAAACAACCAAAACATCTAGCCCTTAATTTGTATCTCACAACTAAAGAGAGATATCCGACCCTTGATTTATGTGTGATCCTCACGTTAACGCAGATCCTATTCCCCCCCTCCCCCCCCCCCCCCCCCCCCTCCCCTATGTACAAAGGACAGGATCGTTGCTGCCTTGCACGAACCCTAGCAACTGTAAATCAATGGCGATATCTCAAAAGGATCGAAGCACAAGAAGCATCCAATCGATTTGCCTAGCACTGCCGCATGTGCCATCATATTCCGTCATTCCATGGTGCGTTGGGAGCACTAGCGGTTGGGAAGTTGAAGTGCAGAATAAGGGATCTATACTCAATCACCAAGGGTGAACGCCATCTACGTTTGTCCCATCCTGTTCCATTGTGACTAGGCAGCCTACGGAATCCAAGGGATCAGCAGAGCGAATTTCGGCTAGCTCGACCATGTGCCAGATTCACCGGCTTGCCTTCATATGCCTCCACGCTGGGTTCTTCATGTAGAGACAGCCGTCACCAACAAGAGGTTCGATGTGTTTGGATTCTCGGCATGAACTAGAGGATGGAGTTCATTCTTCGGTGCCCCAGGTTACTTCAACTTGAGTTGCAGACTAAGATCATCAATGATCACCACAGGTTCTTCAGCTGTCGCTGTAGTGGCTGAGCACGGGGCATGTGGAGCCTGAGATGTCATGTTTGGGTTACCTGATCAGGTCCATGCGTGGCTTGGCCGATGGTTAAGGTCTGGTGAATACATGAGCAGGAAAGAGATCATTTTTTTCAACTTCAAAGAGAGATCACTAACACCTCTACAGCTGGCCTGATCTATCTCCTTTTTCTTGATCTTTGAACAGAATACAGACACTGACATAGAAGATGATATCTCTGTGACATACTGCCACGAAGGTCATCGCAATGAAACAAGCTGATGTTCACAATGTATGAAACCAGTTGTATGCCGTCTGCACTAACGAATCAGAATTAGAAACAATATTATATTCCAATTCTGTAGTGATGAACCTAATGCCACCACCAGCAGAAATGTGTTTCTTCTGGAATTGGTTAGTTGTCTCGTAATGAATCCATTCGGTCCGAATTTTCCGTGGAGAAAAGGCAAGGTAAAAGAAGCCGAAGAGGCCTAGCCACAACGAGGACCACCCAGCTCACTTCCGGACCAACCAAAGCAACTGCTGCAGTCTGCCCCGCCTCCTTATGGACGAGCTGCAGGAACAAGGAGAGCCGTTCCAGAAGAAACATGGGACGATGTGTGCACCTTGTCAAGCTCCGCCGTGCAGTGCTCTGTCGTGGAAGTCGCTTGTTGGGGATTGACCATTCTTCCACGCCAGCCTTGTCCGCGAGCAGCGCCCGCTCGACTCATCGCCATGACTTTGGCACTTGTGACGAGCACTGGCCACCTCAACTGCTGCAGCTTTGCCAAATCGGTGGCGGCGTGGCTGGACACGATGGGGAAGCCACTACTAGCCACGTGACAGATGCTGATGAAGGCGATGTTCGATCTCCCGTCCATCGCGTTTAGGCTTCTCAAGTCTCAACCCTTGAATCTTTCACTCGCAAAGACCAATCCACCGTGGTGTGAAATGTTTTCTCTTTGAGCAAATATTTTCTAAATAAATATACTAGCAGCAGCAACTTTCCGATGCATAGCTAGGTCAACTATTGTTGAATCTATCATTTGTATCAGTCTGCTCATCTCTGAATATATGAAATGAAACACATTCACATCCACAGACGCATAAAATGCTTTAAAATATATGTTTTGTCTGCAGACCACTGAGTACTGACATTGTTACTGATCCTTGTAACAGCCGAGCCACAAAATGGGCCCATATAGTGACCCATGTGGCACCAACTCTCTAAATAAAGCAGTAAAGCACCACCAACGCTTTATATATCCATTTATTAATTTTGCTTTTCGTTTAGACTCATTAATATTGTCCTAGGTACACTAACTCTCATCATATATATAAATAAATATTTCAAAACTCGCTCTCTATTATCCTCGCTATATAAAATGTGGCTATACAAGTTACAAACTCTTGCGCTCACGATGATAATCACCCCTTCAAACGTTAGAAGTGCATGTTTTGCTTACAAGTCTAGGCATGGGAAGCATGGGGAATGAACAAGTTACCGTTCAAGGTTTGTTGCTGTGCCAAATAACTCTTGATGATAATCGCCCCTTCAAGTGTTAGAAGTGCAAGCGTCATTTGAGGGTTGTTGCTGTGCTAAACAACTTTTGATAGTGATGGAGGAGTAAGCTTGATTGACCGATGACCGTCAAGAATAAAATTTTGTCTGTCAACAAAAATAAAACAGAGATAAAGAAATAGAGGATTTTTACGATATATTTTACAAGCAGTAATTACTGGTTGTAAAATTGATCCAAGGGCTAAGATCAATTTGATCCTATCAAAAGTACTACCAGCAAATTGCACCAGTAAAAATTTTACCAGGGTATTTTCGGAAACAATTTTAGTGGCATAATCGTAATTCTTTAGACCATATGAACAGTACAGACATTCATTCCCCCAATCTCTCTCATTTCCAGAAGGGCGGCGGCGATTTAGGGTTCATCCATGGCGGGCTGCCGCCGCGATGTGGAAGGCTCTTGCGAACGCGGCTCTGCATGGGCGCGATGGGGAAGGCGACGGGGGACAGCATCGCCGCGAGGACGCGCTGTGGCTCCGCCGCGGTGTGGAAGGTCTATGGCCCGCCGCCCCGATGGGGAAGGCGCTTGGGATCGCGGCTCCGCGCGGCCGTGATGGGGAAGGTGACGGAGGCCGCAGCGGCGCAAGGAAGCAATGGGGAAGGCGAGGGAGACCGCGGCTCCGTGATTGGGAAGCCGCCGCTCCGCGATCATGGCGTTGGCGTCAGAGACGACGGGGATCCCGCGGTGCTGCAAGGCCACGAACTCGAAGGCAACGGCAGCGCACAACCATCTTCAACTCAGACTGGTGCGCGCGGCCACTTGCTCCAAGTCCTGCCCCGAATCGGGTAAATTCGAGCATTCTGTATTCATTTCCGTATGAATTCCTGTGTATATTAAGATTGCTTCCCTTTTTTTTTGCGAAATCCTGTTTTTCCTCCCGTTCCACTTGATCCAGAAATACGATATATATATCATAGTAACCCCTTTAGCCCAGTACGGCAACTGACAGCCTAGAAAAAATGTGCACTAGCCTGCTGGGCATCATGCGTAGATGTAAATGAAGATGTCGTCTGCCTATTCGCCACCTCTATTTTCCATTCTTTTTCTTTTTGTTCTACTATTTAGGTTTATGCCTTCAAAGGGGTCTGCATTATTAAGCTTGAGTTTCTATACATGCTCAATATTACTCTTGCACTTATATAGCAGCGTTAAGAATTTGCTGCGCAGTCACAACTTGCAGGAACTTAAATAGTTCAGTAATTGCCAAATTCAAATCGATAGATCGTAAAGTTTCTCTACCTGTACCGCAACAGTTGTAGACCCTAATATGATAACATAATTCAATGATAGCATAGTAGATAGCTGCTACAAAATCACAGTTGCGGATACATAATTGTTTTGCTAATTGCGACCTACTGGATTGTAGTTCCACATGAATCAATAGTCAGAAATTAAGGACTGTTTACAGAAGAACATTGGTTGACTCAATAAGCAGCAATATAGTGATTATTCAACTTTTGTACATCCCTCATCTTCAGCTTGTCCGTTTTTGTTCACCTCTGCTTGATCATCTGCTTGTGCATTTGTGTTAACCTCTGCTTGATCTTGTCACATGTTGTTTATTGTCTCTTTTGATTGTATTTAACTTTGAGTGCACAAGTAGAACAGCTAGTTTTAGCCTGAAATTTTGCATGAGAGAAGAGAATTAGTTTTTGTGGTCACTGCATCAGTAACATAACGTGACATGTATTATAGGAAATAAACACAACGTGACATGTATTATAGGAAATACCTATGTAAATCTTATTGATAGCTTTTTGCCAGTCCAATATTCCATAAACTTGAGTAAGAATAAACCACAAGATGCTCTGCATTTATGGGAATGTTAGTCTTTTATGAGTTTTAAATTGAAGATAAAGTGATAACTGTTAATACAAAAGTAAATTCTTGATGACATACGAATCTGTCTGCATTGGTTCTTTGAGTTCTTCGATTTGTTCCTAATCTTTAACAAGGTGGTCCTTCCACTTTGAACTCGCAGGCATCTTTAACTTGGCATAGTATTCTTGTAGTTTATTCAGCTGTTCGGTAAACATTGTTATTTTGAAATATGCAAAATGGTTGTAGTTAATAGTTTTTCGTAGTAGAAAGTGATTAGCACTCTGGTGAGCTCTTCCCTTTCATGTGATGATGGTCCGAGTGAATCAAGGATCTGCAGTTTGCTTTGAGGTACATTTAGGACAGCTAGGTACCAATGAGTGTTGGACCTGTTTATTGGTAAGAATACCTATACCTATACAAAGCAGTTAGTAAATGTTACTACTGACCATATCATTTATAAATAAACAGAAATAGGGGGGGGGGGGGGGGTGGCTGTTACCATGTCATATTTGAAATGCTCCACAAGTGTATTGAACATCCAATTAGTTTTTTTTTAGTGCTGTAAGGCACTGGACAACTATTGATTTCTCTAATAATGCACGACCTCCTTCCCTTTTATCAGGATTCAACTTGTCCCTTAGGCAGTGGATATACGAAGTAATAACCTATGTCAACAAAAATTGAAATGATTTTTTTGTAAATTCGTTGTATTAAATAATGAGTAAATTATTGTAGCATGTACTTACCTCGTCAACCAACCAACCATTTTTGTGTGCGAGGCATAGCAATTTTCTCTTGTCTAATACTACATCTTCAATGTAGACCAAATCTGTAGCTAAGTTTGATCTTTGTATGTAATCCAGTATTGGAATATTTTCATTGGTGCACATATAAGCTGCATGGTTTGGTTTTGGAGGTTAGTAGCATATATATTTACATACATACATATACAATGTTGTAACAGAAGGGGAATGACGAGTATATACATTCCAAAGAAACTGATGCTCTTCTCCTTTTAGTACCCCCGGAGTAGTCAAAATGCAAGTTCTTGTTTTGTATTGATTTTGTCACACGTCTCTTGCGAGTTACCTGTGCGATGTAAGGATAAAACAACAAACTGCTCATAAATATTGAATGTTAAGTTTGACAGGGGAGTGCACACCTCTGGTTGAGACGTCTCTTTCACTTGTGACACATTTTCATGCATTTGATCATTCCTCAACTTGTATGTCTCTTCTAGGTACTCTGGAATGAAAGTGCACTCTAGGCCCGGTTGCTACGGATATAGAGGTACCTAACATTACATGTTGCACATAAATGTTGGAGTCAAAATTTTGAGACAAGAGTATGCACCTTTTTTTTTTTTTTTTTTGCTTTGTGTCTTTGGTATGTTTATATGATTCCTCCTCATTATTCTCCATTTTGTCTGACTTTCCTAGATTCTCCTGAATATATGTATTCTTTGGGCACGGAATCTGCGGGAACATGGTTAATGGTACATGCAGCATGCGATGCTCCATCGCGTCATGAAAAAGGTATGTACTGAAGTATATAAGATATTACCTTGCTGTTTTTTGTGAGTGCGTCTATCTGTTTGCTATTTGACTCGGTTTTTTTGTTAAGACTATCTATCGCATCCTGGAATGGTGTCAGTTGTTGAACTATAAATTTTCTCATCTGTTTCATTTCCTGCTGTAGTATTGCCTACATGAATGTATACATAAGATGGCAGCACTTTTGGTTCTATAGAATTATTTTGTTGAGTATTATTACCTTGAAGTTGTCACGAGGTGACGCACTGATGACAGGTTGCTCTGATTCTTGTTCATCTGCATCTGTATTAGAATCGGTACTTGGTGGCGATAATCTGATGGGACTTGCATCTGTTGTATTTTTGCATTGGTCCTCTGTTGTGTCCGGATCCTCATCAATCAAGCATGTAATGTCAATAATAAGCTAGTAAATGAAGAAACAATTAAAATGATTAGATTTAACCATATAGATATTGAACAATTATGAATCACTAAATGTAGCATGCTTTACCCTTCCTTCACCAAACTCTACACCATTACATCTTTTGTGAGCTCTATCGTTGTCCCAATACTGCATTATTGGTTTCCTATGTCCACAACTATTTAGCGTCCGATCAATATGTGTGATGGAGAATTTCTCCCAGTACCAGACCTGCACAACAGATATGGAATGAAACACGTCTGAAGCAATAAAAAATGTAGGAATGTAATACAAATATATTCAACCTACTAATTACCTGTAACAAAGCCAAGTTACCAGCCAGATTATTTTGCTGTCGTGATTTGTATGTATGAAGGGTGTTAAGCAGGTTATAGTGGGCTAGGCTACTCCAATTCAGAGTTGGAATTTCCTCAAAATTTTCTAGCAGAGTTAAATACTCAGATTTAACCGTGTTCTCATGTGTAGGGCATAGATAGAAACCAATGCTGTATAATATAAAAATCCTTACAAAGTTTTGATCTGAGCTCTGGTTCTTTTTGAAATACTCCTTCAAAAACTTAGCCGAGTAACTACCTTTTTGTTCCCAGTTTAAATCTTTGAACAATTCAGGTACTTTTTTCTTTAGAGGTCCAGTAAGTAGGGGACCTTTTGACGGCAAACCAAGAATGTGTTCTACATCCTCAAAGCGAAGATCAATATGATGCTCTCCAATATCGAACAACCATGTCTCAGTATTATAACTAGCAGCAATATGCTGACATAATCTTCTTCGAATGTCCATAGCTTGATATTTCAAAAGCGGCCCGAAACCTGATTGTTCTATAGCATTCTTTTGTGGTTCTGAAAGAGAAATAACAATTTCACGCAGGCCATGTGGAGAACACCTTACGGTTCCCTGCATATGAAGCAAAGTAAAGCATTACATATTTTCCTGAATATTGGTATTAACAAAAATATTGGAAAACCTTATGCAGGTTGCATGAAAAAGAGTTGCATATAATGGAATAGAGGTACATGAGAAGATTTCAGCTTATTTATATTGATTTGCAACGTACCAATTTTTTGTTATGAGATGTCTTCTTATCTCGTTTGGTTGGATGATACTTCGGTGGGCTGCTTCCTTCCTTCATAATTCAAAGCTGCGAATGTCTAGTTGCTACTAGCTCCCAAGTCGACGGAGGCCGGAGGAGATTGACGATACGATGACGGCGGCAATTACGGCAGCTACGGAGGTCGGATTAGCTAGGGATTTTTTTGTGCGTGCAAACTTCTCTTTATATAGTTCTGTGTCCGTGTACAATTTGGAGATGACCATGTAAAGTGTCCGTGTCCTATACAAGTGCGTTGTCATTATGTACATCCAAATCAAACTTGTCATTGTTGGAGTTACTGAATTATCAATGTTAAGTGTCCGTGTCCTATACAAGTGTGTGTTCTATACAAGAGAATTGTCATTATCCCAGAATCATTGCTTGCGGTATGAACACTAATGCAAATTGAAAAAAAATTATCGTATAAATTTTTTTATTTAAGTGCTAAAATAATGATGACACATATGCAATGTTAAGTGTCCGTGTCCTATACAAGTGCGTCTTACTATATACAAGAAGATCAATTTCAAATTTTATAATATTTACATTTTGAAAATAATTGTGAATGAAATAATTGTAAAAAGAAAGTACCCAGTACGGCTTCACGCATGATTCTTTCAGCCCACTTGTATTTTCCAGTTGATACAAACATAGAATTGTGACGTGTATTTTTTAAAAGTAACAGCAGTTATGATGCAATAAAAACAATGCTAAGAAGCAACAAAATGTCTCAAAGGTTCCTTCATTCATACTCAAATAGAAAACAACTGACTGTGTTATGACCAGAAATTTCACATTGAAAGATGTTCCTTTATTAACAAAACATGGAGGCACACAAAAACAGAAGATATATTCAGCACATAAAAACAAAACATGGAGGCACAATATAACAACACACGCCTCGCCATCCAACAGATTGCTTGCCGTCACAATGAAGTGGTTGAAATCACCTATGTTCAATATTGATGAGCAAAATACAGTCATACATGATGAAATAAAAACAATGGTTCAGTTCTAAAAATATGATCAATATTGGTAACTAATTTACCTTCACATATCATCCTTTAATTCCAAAGTCAATTCCTCCTCAGATTTTCATGAAATCGCTTCAATCTTTTATTTGTTGGAGGAAATACTTGTGTTATTCGTGTCACTGAATTAATTTAAGTCCAATAAGTTAGACCAATTTTTAGAAAACAAAAGGAAAAACAATTCTGACAATGAAGGACTGAGAAGGCGACCAGATGGGGGGTGATTGGGAGCCAAATAAAATTCTCCAAGAGAACTTGGCCTATATCCCAAAAACAACCCAAGCCAACCTCTAAATCGATCACCAAGACTACACACACCAACTTGTGGTGTACTAGCCCTAGGAGTGATCAACCACACCAAAGAAACACAACGGAAATAAAAAAGAAAGACGAAATGCTCAACAGTCCAGAACTAAACACTCATCGGCAGTGCCGGTCAGCATCGGTAGTGCCGGTCCCACCTATCGGCAGTGCCAGTGCGGGATGCAGTCTCACTGGAACTTACAGACTAGTCCAATCGGTAGTGCCGGTCCTGGTCATCGGCAGTGCCAGTGCGGGATGCAGTCTCACTGGAACTTACAGACTAGTCCAATCGGTAGTGCCGGTCCTGGTCATCGGCAGTGCCGGTCGACCCTCGACAGAACAGAAAAACTCTCGGGATCTTCTCAAAACTTCTCCAAAACTTAATCAAACGAACTCCAAATGATGCAATTTTTGGACCGGTGAATCCTCATCACATCATGACCCTAATCCTAGGAGATCAACTCAGTTGGCTCAAGAAATCATCACGAATTTCAGATCTTGTGCCAAGAACACCAAAAAGGGGGAAAATGAGAAATCCTTCAAATCGAAGGAGCTAGAGCTACTGATTCGATCAAGGATCCATAAAGGATTATTCTAACTTATCCTAGCAACAAGTTTCTCAAGAAATCCGGGTCAAAAACTCATCTAAAAGTGAGATCGAAAATCACCATGAAAATGCTTCCGAAAATAGGAAAAAGGGAATTTCAGGATTCAAGTGAAGAGGAAAATCTTGAGCACGAAAATACTTCTCATATCATAGAAAAGTGCTTACAAGATCCATAGGTACAAGGCTAGGAAGCCACCCTCTTCCTCCCACTATTTGGAAGAGCAAGAGATGTCTCTCACACACCCACTACTCTCCTCTCAAACATAAAGTCCTCTCCTAGCACTTTGAATAGAGTCCTAACACAAGGCTAATGGAAGAGAGGCACCTCTCCCACAGCCACACCTCTCCTTATATAGTCCTAGGGTCTATTGTCCACATGACCACTCTACCCTTGACCTACATAACACACCCACCTAACACAGGGGGCATAACCGTTCATCTTTTTCCTCATCGTCCGAATGCCATCGGATGCTTCACGTCTTTGCTTCATCTGAAAGCAAGCTCCGTGATGGTGCCACATGCACCACCAACCACCGCCACCGGTTTTGAGGCCCAAACCGGGAAACTACCTTGCACGCTTCTCAAAGCATGACTTCTCGATGTTGACGCATGTCACCTTGTCCCGTGATCCTGACCACCGGCAAGTCTCTCCCAGTCCCTGTCCATCGGGCCCCCTTGTCACTTGCACCGACATCCCGTTCACCTTGACTTGGTCAACACGCCGTCTTCATCACCACCACGGTTTTTGAGGCTCAACCGCGACACCGTCCGTGCTTCTTGCCTCTCCATGTGTACGGTGTGGATCACCCTTGACTTCACCCGGCATCCCGATCGTCTGGCCCCAAGTCCCCTACTTGTGCCCGATCCTCGCGCCGTTGATCACTAAGTCGACTCCAGTGACCTACACATCATGAGACAAGCAAATACATTTCCCATCTCCTGTAATACCACCAATATCTCCACCAACTCCGGTTAGTCATAACCATGATATGCAAACCCATGCAATCCCTGGATTCCCGCATTTCAACTCAAACACCAAATCCGCTCAATTCAATTACTCATCACAAATATAGCAAACCATGGCACATACCCCCATGGTTTCTCAATCTCCCCCTTGATGAGTACGTTGACAACACCAAATGCACAAAGATTAGAGATTGAAATATGAAGCCGAATAAGCACATCCAAATGGCCAAACCCAAAGAAAAGGTGAAAACAAGCCATCTAGCAAGTAGGGATCATAAAACCAAGAGTTGGCAAAGAAAGCGACTTGAGATGCAAAGAATGTGAAAAGCGCAAAAAACCGCTCAAGAACATGATATGCTCCCCCTCAAGTTGTGGTAGGTCTCATGTAGTGCAAAACGGATCATATGAGTTTCTTAGCATTATTTGTGCATGACCTCAAAATTTTCTCCCCCTTTGGCAATGAACTCATCAAAGAGGCAAAAGAACAAGCAAACATGCAATGCATAAAAATGTAAACCTAAGGAGCTTTAACAATTATGCAAACAAGCATTTAACTTTGCTAACCATAACCATAGTGCCATGAAGTGTAAAGGAAATAGCTCCCAATCATGCAAAGATCAAAAATAGATAGCAAGACAATAACACCATGAGCTATACAGGCTAAGCAGAAAGATTGACTAGCTTAGATAGAATCAAATTTTTCTTATCATGAGAAAATCTGCCACCACATGTGTAAGTACTCTCATCCAAGGCAAAACAAGCACCAAGTGAATCATAAGAATCTAGCCAGTTTCAATCTCAACAAGGGCAACAAGCACTCGCAGAAAATGAGCTCTACAAACGCTCACATATGAAACAGAGACTCAGTTGATCAAGTGATTATAGTTTATCCTCATGTGTCCTCTTATCCATGCGGAGGGTCGCACGACTGGGTACGGCAAACACCCCGAGGCTTCAAGTCATAATGTTTGGATTTAGCATTATTGAGTAGTTCTTGATCAAAGCACTTAGCAGATTTTTCAAGATTATGCACAAGACAAAAGAACATGCTTTTGTGGCAAAAGGAACACATGTTCCCACAATGTTTCATCATGAGCTAAACATTTGCAAAGCCTTCCATTTCTCAAACACAAGGTGCCAAAGTCAAGACATCCTCTAGACTAGCCTCAGTGCAAGTTTCAACAAGGATAAAAGCAATTATACACAAGGTGAGCAAGTTTTAGCAAGATTAGATCATAAGGTTCACAAGAAGCTCAATTTACCTTTAAGATTAGCAAGTTGCTCACATGAGTTTATAACAGGCCATCTAGAACATCTAAACATAAGAGATTACCATCACATCCACACAACTTAGCTAAGGCTCAATCATAGCAAAGAGAAATGCAAGAAAGCATAAGAATCAAAGCTCATCTACCAATGCATATATTACATATGAGATGCAATGCGAAAATGGTAAGATACATATATACAAGAGAAAACCAACTCCCCCTCAAATGATGCCATAGGCATGATAGACACCAAGTTCCCCTCGAAGAAAAGCATGTCTCAAAGTATTTAGGGGCTTGGTGAGGATATCAGCTAGTTGGTTTTTGGTATCAATGTATTTGAGCTCAACATCCCCCTTCTCAGCATTGTCTCTCAGGAAGTGGAATCGCACATTGATGTGTTTGACCTTACCATGTTGGACTGGGTTTTTGGCTAAGCATATGGCACTGGAGTTATCACACAGGAGTGGAACACCCTTAAAACTCAACCCATAGTCTCTCATGGTAGATACAATCCATAGGATTTGTGAGCAGCAGCTACATACTCATCCTCTGTGGTGGATTGGGCAACACTCGACTGCTTACGAGAAGACCAATAGATCAAGAAAGTACCCAAGAAATGACAAGTACCAGAAGTGCTCTTCCTATCAATTCTACACCCAGCAAAGTCCACATCTGAATACCCAATGAGATCAAGAGATGAAGATGCAGAGTACCAAAGACCAAATTCAAGGGTGTATTTGAGATACCTGAAGATGCGCTTGATAGCCTTGCGATGAGTCACCCTTGGGGAAGCTTGAAAGCGAGCACAAAGACACACCGCAAAGTGTATGTCGGGTCTTGTCGCTGTCAGGTACAAGAGGGAGCCAATCATGCTCCTGTACTCCCTTTGATCCACCGCTTCACAGTCTTCATCAGGGTCAAGAGCCGTTGTAGTAGACATTGGTGTAGACAACGGCTTCACATTGACCATGTCGAACTTCTTCAGGAGATCCTTCGTGTACTTGGCTTGATGTATGAAAGTGCCTTGCTTGCACTGCTTGATTTGAAGCCCAAGAAAGAAGGTGAGCTCTCCCATCATCGACATCTGAAATTCACTTTCCATAGCTTCCTGAAATCTGGACACAACAGCATGAGAGGAACCACCAAAGATGATATCATCCACATAAATCTGAACCATTAGAAAGTCATTGTCGTGCTTGAGAGTGAACAAGGTTTTATCAACACACCCCATGACATACCCACACTCTAGCAAGAAGGTCTTAAGCCTAGCATACCATGCCCTAGGTGCTTGCTTTAGCCCGTACAAAGCCTTCTGAAGCTTGTACACACGATTTGGGTATTTGTGGTGCTCAAAGCCAGGGGGTTGCCTCACAAACACTTCTTCCTCTATGAAACCATTTAGGAAAGCACTCTTGACATCCATTTGATAGAGTCTAATGTCCTTGGAGGCAGCAAATGCAAGTAAGATTCTAATGGCTTCTATGCGAGCAACAGGAGCAAAGGTTTCACCATAATCTAAGCCCTCCACTTGGCTAAAACCTTGAACAACTAGCCTAGCCTTGTTTCTCACAACCTCACCATCCTCCCCATGTTTGTTTTTGAACACCCACTTGGTTCCTATGACATTGACATTTTTGGGAGGCTCTACAAGGGTCCAGACTTTGTTTCCCTCAAAGTTTTTCAACTCCTCATGCATGGCATTAACCCAATGTTCATCAGATAGTGCGTGTCCAACATCCCAGGGTTCAAAGGTTACAACAAAGAGAGAATTGGTAAAGCAAGCAAGATGTGCAGACCTTGACCTTGTTGTCCTCTCATAGAGATTACCGATCATCTGTTGAGGTGGGTGTCGACGCTGAATATGGTGAGGAGCCTCTCTCTCAGAGTGTACCTCCCCCTCAACCACACCTGGAGCTCGCTCGACAGCTGCTGAAGTCGATGTAGAAGCTTCTGGACCCTCTGCTGGAGTAGTGGTAGCAGCAGAAACAAGCTTAGATGAGAGATAAAGTGAATCATCATCATCATCATCAAAGCCCTGTAGGTCCTCTTCTACAAAGATGCTCTCATTCATCTCCTTGTCACCTACAGACTCAATTACATTCCTTGCACAAGAGTTTGATTCATCAAAGGTTACATCGCAGGATTCTACGATGGTGTTAGTCTCCAAATTCAGAACTCTGTAGGAATGACCATAAAGAGAGTAACCAAGAAAGATTCCATCGGAAGACCTTGACTCAAACTTATCAAGATTGCCACGCTTGAGAATAAAGCACTTGCAACCAAAGGCACGCAAATGAGAAACCGAGGGCTTTCTCCCAAAACGCAGCTCATAAGAAGTCACATTAAGAATTGAGCGCAAGAAAATCCGATTGGAAACATAGCAAGCAGTGCTAATGGCCTCAGCCCAGAACCGCCTCGGAGTCCTATGCTCATCGAGCATCGTCCGGGCCATCTCCACTAAGGTTATGTTCTTTCTTTCAACCACACAGTTCTGCTGGGGAACCCGAGGTGCTGAAAACTGATGCTCAAGACAGAAAGCATCAAAGGAGGAGTTCTTGAACTCGGTGCCATTATCACTGCGAATTGCTCGTAGTGCATCAGGGAGTTCCTTGAACAACCTCAAAGCTAGGCTCCAAAAGTGATGAAACACTTCATCCTTGCTCTCAAGAAAGTAGACCCAAGAGTAGCGAGAATAGTCATCAACAATCACAAGAACATACCACTTCCCACCCGCCGAACGAACCCGAGAAGGACCAACAGTGTCCATATGAAGCAACTCTCCAGGGCGTTTAGTCATCACCAAATTAATTGGTGGATGAGAAGCGGCAATCATTTTCCCATGACGACAAGGAGCACAAACCAAATCCTTATCAAATTTGAGCTTAGGCAATCCTCGGATCAAACCTAGGCCACTCAAGCGACATAACAAGTCAAAGCTCATGTGACCCAGTCTCCTATGCTATTTCTAGAGCTCAGAAGAAGATTGAGCAAACAAGCACTAGTGAGAACCAGGAGAACCAGCAAAATCAGCCTGAAAAACTCTGCCAGTGCGAGAAATCCCACAAACCTAGGTACCACTCGAATCAAGAACACAAGAAGCATTTGACTTAAAGCGCACTTCCAAACCAACATCAAGAAGCTGAGAGATAGAGAGGAGATTGTACTTGAGAAACTCAACCAAACCGACATCATTGAGAGTGAAGTTCTCATTTACCTTTACCGTGCCCCTTCCCTTCACTCTTCCTCTCTTGTCATCTCCAAAGGTCACATACTCCCGATGCTTCAAGGGAGTGAGGCTGGAGAACCACTTTGCATTTCCGGTCATGTGGCGCGAACACCCGGAATCCATCAACCACTTGTTCTCCAAGCCTCCACCTGCTGCCTACAAAGAACGAGAAGTGAAAGTCGATGGCTCAGTGCTGGGGTTAGTCAAAAAGCATTTGGGAATCCAGCACTTAACCATACGACCGGTAGTAGTCATCACAGTTCTTTGCACTTTATCATTCGAACGCATGGGACGAGAACCACGATGGGGAAAACATGTCTTGTCAAAGCGTCTCGACTAAAACCTTGAGTTGTGAGGATAGAAATCATCAGTGTGAAAGCCAAATCCACGCGAGTGACGCTCACCATGATGGGGAAAACGTGGGGCACCAAAGCGCTGCTGCACAAAACCTCTGTTTCGTGAATCAAAGCCATATGAGGAATGACCCTGTCCACAATAGGCACGAGAAAAAGAGCAAGGCTGAAAGTCAACAAAATCATCATAAAAAGCATCCCTAGTCAACTTAGCTTGCTTCCTCTCAATCCTCTTACGCCTATAACAGAATTCATCCAAGTGGCCCTTGCAACCACAAAACATGCAAATGTAGACACCCTTAGGATTAGGCTTGGTTTGCATTGCAGGCTTGGGTTTTGGCTTCTCTATTTGCTTTGGGTTGAAGGAGGGTTTGGCATTGGGTGGATAGTATGTGTCAGTGGGTTTGATGGTGTTTTCCTCATCCTTGTAGCTGGAGCTAGGTACAAACTTACCCACATTCTCACTCTCCTTGTCACACCTCTCAAATCCCAAACCCAAGTTATAGGTTGATCTAGAAGCACTCTCCTTCACTCTTGCCAAATCACTCTCAATCTTCTCTTCACTCACTAGGGTTCTCTGGAGCCTAGACACAAGATAGTCATTTTCCTGGACTAGGGCTTTGTTTTCCTCCCTAGTGATTACAAGCTTGTCCTTAAGAGAGACACACACCTCATAAGGTGGTGGAAGGACCTTAGAGTGAGTCTCATGAAGCAACTTGGACTCAAGCTCTTTGACTTTGAGGGACTGAGCGTCCAACTCATCTATGAGTTTGGGGCACTTCTGACATGCACCCAAAAGAGTTGGTCTAGCTTTAAACTCATCAAGCTCCTTGAGGGCACTCTCAAGCTGACTGGCAATATGAGCATGCACACTCTCCCTCTGTGCAAGATCACTCATCACAACTTGACAAGACTCACACTCAACAACAATGTCCTCACGAGCAAGCTTGGACCTAAGCGAAGCAATTTCAAAATCAGCACTCTCCAACTTAGACTTAAGCTCTCTACTCTCAGGAATAGCACTGTGAAGCTTATCATCTTGCATGAGCAGAACATCGTGCAAATTATCAAGTTCAGAAGAGAGCTCATCGAGAGTAGGAGGTACCTCGCTTGTGTCGGAGTCGGATCCAGAGTCGGTGTCGTGGTCGTTCTTTGCCATAAAGCAAAGTCCGGTGAAGTCATCCATCCTCTTAGACTCGTGGCTTTTCAACCTCCTCCTCCGAGCTTGTAAAGCCTTCGCTTGATGTGAGGTCAACATCGCTCAGGGCGGCAACGAAGGCGCGTGTAATGGCCTTGGCAAACTTCTTGGAGTTCTTGCCCTTCTTGTAGAAGCGGTTCTTCTTCTGCTTGAAGTCTTCAGTGTTGTTGTCGCGGTACCCGGCCTTCTTCTTCTTCTTGGGACAATCAGCTATGAAGTGTCCCGGGTCACCGCACTCGAAGCAGGTTCTTGAACCACCTCCTCTTCTCTCCTTCCGGTTGTTGTAGAACTTCCTGAACTTCCTTGTGAGCAAGGACAGCTCCTCGTCAGGAATGCACTCCATCTGTTCATCGGAAGCTGCAACAAGAGAAGACAAAGCAAACTCCAAGGAAGACTTGTCAAGTGAGGGGTTAGTTCCATAAGAAGCACAACTGTGATCACCCTTCTGAGAACTAGAAAGCAAAGCCATGCTAGAAGCAGGAATAGCAAGATTAGGACGAGATTTCCTAGACAGTTCATGAGATTTCAGCTTGCTATACAGTTGCTCACAGTTCAGGGTATTGAATTCAGCAGTTTCTTCTAGAGCAGCAATTTTAACCCCCCAAACATTTTCATCAAGTGAGTACATCAGTTACTTAGCTCTATCATTGTCATTGTACACAAGGGTATCACAAGCCCGCAAGTTGCACACAATTGCTTCAAACCTATGAAAAGTGTCATCTAGTGACTCGCTCGGTTTCTGTGCAAAGGTTTGGTACTGTCTATTGTAAGAATCCTTACGCATAGACTTGACCTGGTTGGTACCCTCATGGTAAGTGCAGAGCTTATCCCAAATAGCATGAGCAGTGTCAAGGTGTGCAACCCTATCATGTTCACTCCTACCAAGTGCAGAGAGCAGAATATTGACAGCTTTAGAGTTGTTCTCATACCTGACTAACTCACCTACAGATGCAGTGGCCAGGTCTTGTGGTATAGCATACTCCTGCTCTACAACCTCCCAAAATGCATGTCCTTGACTCAGCAGATACGCCTTGGTCCGTGACTTCCAGTAGGGGAAGTCCTCTTCATCAAACATCCACAGCTTGATAGCACGCTTCTCTATGTCGCCTTCGGATCACAAAGCCGGTGAGGGTCAAGTAGTGATCAAACTGGCTCTGATACCAATTGAAGGACCGAGAAGGCAACCAGAGGGGGGGGGGGGTGAATGGGAGCCAAATAAAATTCTCCAAGAGAACTTGGCCTATATCCAAAAAATAACCCAAGCCAACCTCTAAATCGATCACCAAGACTACACACACCAACTTGTGGTGTACTAGCCCTAGGAGTGATCAACCACACCAAAGAAACACAGCGGAAACAAAAAGGGAAGACGAAATGCTCAATAGTCCAGAACTGAACACTTATCGGCAGTGCCGATCCCTGCCATCGGCAGCGCCGGTCGGCATCAGCAGTGCCGGTCACGCCTATCGGCAGTGCCGGTGTGCTTCATTGGTAGTGCTGGTGCGGGATGCAGTCTCACTGGAACCTACAGACTAGTCCAATCGGCAGTGCCGGTCCTGGTCATCGGCAGTGCCGGTCGACCCCCGACAGAACAGAAAAACTCTCAGAATCTTCTCAAAACTTCTCCAAAACTCAATCAAACGAACTCCAAATGATGCAATTTTTGGACCAGTGAATCCTCATCACATCACGACCCTAATCCTAGGAGATCAACTCAGTTGGCTCAAGAAATTATCACGAATTTTAGATCTTGTGCCAAGAACACCAAAAAGGGGAAACTTGAGAAATCCTTCAAATCGATGGAGCTAGAGCTATTGATTTGATCAAGGATCCATAAAGGATTATTCTAGCTCATCCTAGCAACAAGTTTCTCAAGAAATCCGGGCCAAAAACTCGTCCAAAAGTGAGATCGAAAATCACCACGAAAATGCTTCCGAAAATAGGAAAAAGGGAATTTCGGGATTCAAGTGAAGAGGAAAATCTTGAGCATGAAAATACTTCTTATATCATAGAAAGGTGCTTACAAGATCCATAGGTACAAGGCTAGGAAGCCACCCTCTTCCTGCCACTATTTGGAAGAGCAAGAGATGTCTCTCACACACCCACTACTCTCCTCTCAAACATGAAGTCCTCTCCTAGCACTTTGAATAGAGTCCTAACACAAGGCTAATGGAAGAGAGGCACCTCTCCCACTAGCCACACCTCTCCTTATATAGGCATAGGGTCTATTGTCCACATGACCACTCTATCCTTGACCTACGTAACACACCCACCTACCACCGGGGGCATAACCGTCCATCTTTTTCCTCATCGCCCGAATGCCATCGGACGCTTCACGTCTTTGCTTCATCTCAAAGCAAGCTTCGTGATGGTGCCACGTGCACCACCAACCACTGCCACCCATTTTGAGGCCCAAACCGGAAAACCGCCTTGCACGCTTCTCAAAGCGTGACTTCTCGATGTCGACACGTGTCACCTTGTCCCGCGATCCTGACCACTGGCTAGTCTCTCCCAGTCTCTGTCCATCGGGCCCCCTTGTCACTTGCACCGGCATCCCGTTCGCCTTGACTTGGTCAACACGCCGTCTTCATCACCACCACGGTTTTGAGGCTCAACCGCGAAACTGTCCGTGCTTCTTGGCTCTCCGCGTGTACGGTGTGGATCACCCTTGACTTCACCCGGCATCCCGATCGTCTGGCCCCAAGTCCCCTACTTGTGCCCGATCCTCTCGCCGTTGACCGCCAAGTCGACTCCAGTGACCTACACATCATGAGACAAGTAAACACATTTCCCATCTCCTGCAATACCACCAATATCTCCACCAACTTCAGTTAGTCATAACCATGATATGCAAACCCATGCAATCCCTGGATTCCCGCATTTCAACTCAAACACTAAATCCGCTCAAGTCAATTACTCATCACAAATATAGCAAACCATGGCACATACCCACATGGTTTCTCAGACAAGAAAAGAGGCCTACAGAATAAAACTATGGACTAGTTTGATGATGTCTCATAGATGAAAGTCCTACAGAATAAAACTATGGACTAGTTTGATGATGTCAATAGTGTGTGTGTGGGGGGGGGGGGGGGGGGGGGGGGGGACTGTCTCATCTCATTCTCGAATTCGCATATATCTTTCTCTGAAAATAATTGGATTCCGAGTCTGTGGTAATGATAAATCAGCATTTAGCAATAGCTTTGAATTTCACAGATTTAATTAAGCTAGTCATAAAAGGCTAAAGCAATAGGCCACTGAGTTTCTTCCATCTGTCGCAGTCCATCAGAAAGCTGGCTATCCCCATCCTTGTTGTATCCTTTAATTTTTCTTTTCCTAGAGAGTCATTCATATTGTCCTTGGTACACCAACTCTCGTCATATATATAACTGTTTCAAACCTCTGCCTCTAGTGTCCTCTCTATATAAAGCGTGGCTACAGAAGTTACAAAGTCTTGCGTTATTGATGATAATCACCCATTCAAACGTTAGAAGTGCATGGTTTCCTTTAAAGTCTAGGCATGGGAAACATGGGGAATGGACAAGTTACCATTGAAGCTTATCATGGTAAGATTAATTATTTGCATGTTTTTTTTGGTCAAATATTGATCATGCATATGTTAGTACGGACATACATTCATATCTATACATGCATGCACATGGCAGTCTGATGCATTTTACGTGTGAACAAGTTGATATTTACGTGGCAATCCATGAATCGTGGTTGATGCATGCTTGTTTGTTAACTGTTTTTTGTAGCTTGTCGTGAAGGGTGCTTGCCCTGTTCCAGTGGCGGAGCTAGGGTAGCATGCCAGGGTGGGCCGTATAGACAGGGCCGGCCCTGGAGGGGGGCAAAGGGGGCTGTCGCCCTAGACCCCCAAAACCAAGGGGCCCCGACCCATAGTATATGCATATATATGTACAAACAAATTTGTCCTATATATTGAGTTTAAGTGGAACAGCCATGAGGACTAGGTTCGAGTTCGATTGATTCCTTGCATAATTGGTTTAAAAATTATGATCAAACGAGAAGGTTGTTTGATTAATTATTTTTATAATTTTTATTTAAGTCATGTCAACTAAAAAATATCCATTTAGACATCCGAAAAGGAGAAAGAAGAAAAAAAAAAGAGAGTTCTTGGAATCTCAGAAAGGAGCTGTGGATAAATCATATCAACTAGAAAATATCCCAATATTTTTATTGCATACCAAATGTTATTTATTATGTCTGTGACTGTGGCATTAGTTAAAAAAAGCTTTTCAAAGTTGAAATTGTTGGACGCGGTTGATAGCGATACTATCATTATTGACTTTGCCGCTAGAAATATTCGTAGAAACTTTTAAGATAATATACAATTATTTTATATAAATTTAACTTTTTTTAAATTAATAATAATATTTTTATTACATCAACAAAATTTAAATACATATATACACATATATATAACGGCCCCAGCTTTTTGCTTCGCCCCGTGCCCCAAATTACACAAGACCGGCCCTGCCTATAGAGAAAATCAATAACCTGCGCTACTATAACTATTATTACAGTAGTAATTACAGTGGTAAAATGATGTTTCTTAGGATCTCAGGGTGGGCCAGGGCCCACCCGTCCACCCAGCTAGCTCCGCCATTGCCCTGTTCCTGTGCGCCAACTCTGTCGACTCCAGCTCCAATGAGAACACGTGGCATGACCGGATGAACTGTGAAACAGGGAATTGCTGGCCCAAGTTGTTTCGCTAGAGTTGTCCGACCTTCTGGCACCAAAGCACAAAGACAATAATTTGCAAATGGTTGATAATCGACAAGATAAGGAGTGGCCTGCAGCAACCAAGGTATGAATACAAGATCTTGTTGACCATGTTATTAACGCACATGAGACATGCATGTACTACAGAAAAAAATCATCAGGGTTTGGATAAGTTGAGAAGCACCGAACGTGCACACACTGTCAATGCCGAATACACGACAAGCTGTCTGAGTCATAAATAACATCTAGTTAAGTTGGTTCAATGTTACATTGAGTACCTCATATATATATGAAGCTAGCTGAACCATCTTTCAAACGTTTTCATGGTGTAAAGGTGTCCTTGTCCTCCGTGCGATACATATATTTGATTATGTACCTTTTTTACTGGGTTGGTTAGCTACAAGCCATGCGCAGTAAACTGAGTAGGAAATCAAACTACACAATAGCATGGTTGCCAAGTTTGGGATTAGGAGACACAAGGAATTAAGATGTCAACAAGGGAATTGGTCAACGTGTCCCCCGTCATGGTTCACCTACATGGCACTAATGTGCTGCTTAATCTGGATAGGAGATCTCCTCCGACTCCGATCATCAAAACTCGAAGCTTGGCATGACCAATTGACACATATCTCATCCATGGTCCGATGCTTTTTGCTCTAGTGGAGTCAGGACTAGAGCATACAAGAGGGAGAAACACAAAGTTGTATTACTAATTTTATTTAGATAGCTAGAGTAAAGTGTTTCCTGGTCATGGGCTACCGGGCTCTAAGGCCTGCTCCCTTTTCCGCTAGACATCCCTGTCGCAGTGTCGCGGCCGCTGCTTACATGCTGTGAAGGTCAGTGGTAGGTGTTACCCTTGGCATCAGATGATTTGAAAGAGAAAGCGCAAGAGAGTGGACGCATTTTGAAAAGCTTTGATTTGTGGCATTGTGCACCGCCCATGACAAGACGTCGACTGGCCTGGTGCTGCTTACTCCGCACGTAGGCCGTTCCACCTGTAAATCTTCCATTTCCAACGAGTTATCGCTACGTAATGCTAAATGCAGTGGACGTATGGTGGCTTGCGGGCATCGAGCTTCCCTTAAAGTCGGTTGCATTCTCGAGAGACCACCGGTTCGACCCGGTTGAACATGGCTTGCCCCAACACGTCGACCCGTGAGCAGTTGTGACCGAGGTGTTCTGGGTGCTGCTTTCTGCCCCGTACTTCCTCATCGAGGCCTTTCCCTTGATCAATATTCTCTACTTGCAGTGATAGATAGACAGATAGTCCATATCCGGAAAATCGATATCACACCACATACCTGGAATCTAGCAATGCAACTACTGATGACCAAAATGCATTTTTAATTCTGGCAACCACCATGTGGTTAGTCATTGTCAACCCCCCTGTGTGGTCAGTCACTGAAGAAATAGAAGCTTGTATCATCTTTGTTTGAGCGTTAGTGTATCCTTCATTCAGTCTTCTTGTCTGAACATTACATTTGTGTTCGGAAGATGAGATAGCAAGACGAGCACCACAAGTCCATCGCAGACAAACCGGGTGAATCTTCCACGGAAAATTTGTTACGACTAGACAAAGTGACCCGCGCAGCTGCCCGGACTGTCCAAATATGCCGACTAATTAGATATTGCTGGTAGTGGTACTAGAAAGAGTATGAAAACTATGTTTAACCAATCATAATTAGTAACTGATCTAATATTGCCTCAAGTTCTCTTATTCTTTCCTTAATAAAATTTTCTTTTTATGAAGCTAATGATGGCCTCTCTTCTTTCTGCATTGATGGATTCTGCAAGATTCATACTAGTTAGTAGTTAGGACACAATAACCTTGTCATGGTACCCGTTGATAAATCATACCTTCTCTCCATGCATCTTAACCCAAAGTAACATACCTATATAAATTAAAGCAATAGGCCACTGAGTTTTGCAAGAGACAAGAAAACTTCTCCCTAATAATTTTTAGGTTGCTCCTAAAAACACTGTTTTGGGGTCAATTTTTTGGAGAACTTTTGGAGATGCTCTAACCTCAATAGTAAAAGACACATCTATGCGGCCTGGACATCCAGTTTCCAGTCATACCAGTCCTCTGGGACATGTGAGTTCTTTTTATGAACTTGATCTCTTCCCTTTAAGAAGGTGATGCACTCGTAGAATATTATGTGTATATGTTAGACGTCAAATTAAACTCATAAAAAAGAACTTTAGACATAAATCATTTAAAATGAGAAAAGTGATAAATTAACAAAGTAATGGAGCTTTGCCCCATTTAACACATTTATCATATTAGAAATTTTAGTTCAAGTTCAACTATATAAGTCCGTCTGCACTTCTGTTTTTTCTTTCTCTTTTGGTGCAATACAAATCTCTGCATATAAGCCACAGGTTTGTATATAAATCACAGATTTGTATATAAATCTGTGCAATACAAACTCTATTTCTCTCTTTTTCTTTTCTAGCTTGAAAAGGTCATGTCCTTTTATTAATAACTAATATATAGATATTTCAGCTGCAAGATCACTGAGTACTGACCTTGTTACTATACCACCAATCTGTCTGCCCCATCGTTCGCTTGACCAGAGATTGACACGTTCAAAGCAGCTCAGGTAGCATTGGTACATGATGGTACATGGATGATGAGTAGATATTCGATGTTTCGGTTACCATTCTCACTCATGACTACAGATCGGACCTTTAGACATCTAAAATGACTACAGGAAAACTAACCTAAACTATAGTACATATATATATACCCAACATGGTTTTCAAGATCTACACGTTCAAGGACATGTCTTCCTGCTTGACTGCACTAATAACTCTGGATTGTTCTCGTAATGTTATCTTCAGAATGGCAAAATACGAAGCACTAACTCATGAAAGTTAGCGGCTGGGAGTTCACCAGCCATGCTCGTGGTCACTATCCTGCGTGCAGAGAGACGGTGCATATATATGTGGAGCTCATAAATAAGTTTGTAATCAAAGAATTCAGTTTATAATTGATGTTTTACACCCACCTCAGCGATATGTAGTGCACCCTACAGGTCCCTTTTTCTCTATTTTGTGACCAAAGTCTTCAGTTTATATTTCATGTTTTCACATGCTCTGAACAAAAAGGAAGCAAAAAAAGGAACTAATGTATAGGAACACTGTTTACCTCTGGTATATTATATGTGAGTAGGGGTGCCACCGATAAGCAGAAGGATCAGCCCTTGAGACATATAAGAGCATTATGGAGCTCCAAGATATATCATTCGATCTTTGTGGGTGGGTGTGAGAGGCATTGGGAATAAGTTGTTGTAAATTGCAGCACGATGTCGATTGAGCATTTGCCCTTGCTGCGTGGAAATTTGGAGTCTATGTACCGCCATTTCCTGTGGTGCATCCACAGACCATATCAAAATGAGCGGATACCCAGAACCTTTTCTTAGTGCCCAGAGAGTGCCATTAGCATGGGCGGACCGCCCCCTACGGCAGGGTGGGGCGGCTGCCCCAGCTACCAGCCTGTAGAATCCCCCTCCCCCAACTGCCGGCTTGTGGTTGCCTCTGGTTTATCGCTGCCTGCAGCGTCAGCGTTGTTTCATGGCTGTTGGCTATTGCTGCCACAAAACACCCAAGGAAGAAGAAAGGGAAAAAGAAAAGAAAACACCTAAGGGGTAGGGGTCAGTTGGTCCAACTCAATTTTCTAATTTTAACCTACCGAGGCCCATAAATTGGGACATAGTTTGCCTTTTTACCTGGCACAACACGTATTACATTTTTTGTTTGCAGCGAGTGTTGATCTAAATTTGATTTTCTACCCTACTGTGCTGCTAATCTTATCAAATAATTTGATTCAGATATCCATGTCATTGTTGAACTGGGACTAGTATTTCAATTTTTGAATTACATCATAACATAAGATTAGAAGCTAATTAAAAGAATATATTTGTTTAAGGAGCCTACCCAACTTAGGGACTACTAGTGCTATGTGTTCCTATAACATGTCGTTCTAACATTGTTTTGTTTGATATATAATTTTTATGTGTATGTACTATCTATTTTTACGGCTGGACATTTTTCTCTGTTTGATATATTAGTATATATAATTTTGATGTGTATGTACTACCTATTTTCACTCCCGGACAGTTTCTCACTCGTCTCCGCTCCACCTAAAATTTTGTGTGTGGTCCGCCACTGACCATGAGTTTGTCCACACGTACATGCACACACATTTAGTGACAATTGAATAGTTGATGCTTTAGTATTAACTAGATTGCATTGTATGGCCCGGGCAGTTGTACATGCTTTACGTGTGAACAAGTTGATATTTACGTGGCAGCGCATGAATCGTGGTTGATGCAGGCTTGTTTGTTAACTGTTTTCTGTAGCTTCTCGTGAAGGGTGCTTTCCCTGTTCCAGTGCGCCAACTCTGTCAACTCCAGCTCCAATAAAAACACGTGGCATGACCAAACGAACCGTGAAACTGGGAAGCGCTGGCCTCAGTAGTTTTGCTAGAGCTGTGCGATCTTCTGGCACACCGGTCAGTCGTGTCCTCCACTGTTAAGCGCTAAGCTATTTTTTTTTTCCTGAAAGAAGCCGCGGTATACCAGATGTGAGAGGCACACCGCACACTGGCTCTCATGGTTTGAATAAAGTATCTTCTACTTGTAGACAAAATAAAATATCTACAACGATACCATGCAGCTCGAGCACAGTGTCTCTCATGCTTGGGGTAAATATCTCCTAGTACTTGTCCTAAATAAATTATCAGAAAAGAAACAACGCATTTTATTGTTACTTGTCATTTGGCACAGTTCTAAGCATTGCAGAATATAATTGTTTATCTTGTAAGTTGCTCCTTTATTTCCATCTTAGCCATCGATCAAGAACAGAGGGTCTGGTATAGCACTGTCTGCTGTGGCAGTGAAGTGATCATTGAACAAAAGCTGACAGATCGATTCATCATCATGATATTTAATTTTTCTGGATCTGGATCGTTTAAAGTACATTCTAAGTCTAGGCATCCCTTTAACAATAGTTTAACAAGACGGAATATATAGATGACCTTCATATATGGCCCATAGCCTGCAACTTTCATGTTACCGAGACCCATTTAGCCTGAAAAATAACACATCTGGCATAGCTTGAAGCTCTACAACCTATAGTGTATTAATGTCAGAAGTGATGTCAAACGTTGTTGCAGAATATATACACTATCACAAAATGGCTCTATAGCGGCCGGAGCAAATTAATCATAGTGACGGGCCAAAAACGAACCGCAGCTACAAACCAGAACCAATTTATAGCGGTGGCCCATTTCTTCAACTACCGCTACTGTATTTTGTAGCGGCGGACCGTTTCTCCAACCGCCGCTATTTGTTGCTCCGCGGCCCACACAGCCCAATATCAGGGTTGGCCTTATATAAACAAAACCTAGGTCACCACCCTCCTCTCATCCTTACTCTCCCTCTCTCTCTCTTAGCCGCCGCACTCCTCTTCCACATCTCACAGCCGCCACCGCCCTCCTTTCCCCTCGCCTCCTCCCTTCTCCTCCCTCCCAACGGCCACCGTCTCCCTGCCCCTCCACGACGGCCACCGTCTCCCTGTCCCTCCCCGACGGTTGCTGGCTCCCTATCCCTCCCCTTCTTTTTCTCTACCGCCGCCTGCCCTGCCCCTCCTCCCATCTCCTCTCTCTGAAGTCTCAACCGCCGCCGCCTCTGTGCCCCTCTCCAACGGCCGGATCCATGGTGCGTAGGGTCAGGAAGAGGGGCGGCAACCTCCTCCGGTCGGATCCACAGCGTGCATGACCGGGAGGAGGGGCGGCGACCTCCCCTCCGACCGGATCCACGACACGCAGGGTCGGGAAGAGGGGCGGCGACCTCCACCGGCCGGATCTAGGGCGCGCATGACCGGGAGGAGGGGTGGTGACCTCCCCTCCGACCGCATCCATGGCGTGCAGGGTAGGGAAGAGGTGCGGTGACCTCCCATCCGGCCGGATCTATGACGCGCCAAACCAGGAGGAGGGGCAGCGACCTCCTCTCCAGCCGGATCCACAGCGCGTTGGACCGGCGACATGGTCGGATCCACGACGTCGGCAACAGAAGTGCCGCCGCCTCCCGTCCTGTCCTCCTCCCTCTCCCCTCGGCCAGCACAGCAGCCCACGCGCAGATTTGGCCAACGGTGTTGCGTAGCGGCCTGGTTCGGGGGTGCACGACGACAGCGACACTCCGACGGCAAAAGTGGACAGCGAGCACAAGCACTTGCGGCAGATCTGGCTGTCCTCTTCATCAGGCGGGCTCGAGACCAGGGCCGGTCCTGTGTATTTTGGGGTCCGGAGGCGAAGCTACAAGCTGGGGCTCTATATATATACATGTATATATGCACTTAAATTTTGTCAATATAATAAAAACATTATTACTAATCAAAACAAAGTTAAATTTATAAAAAATAATTGTATATTATCTTAAAAATTCCTATGAATATTTTTAGCGGCGAAGTCACTACTCGTCCAATTTTTTTTTCTCCATGTATACAGTGACAAAATCATTTAATCTTTCATGAGACATTATAGATCTTAAATAGTTCTTCAATAATTTCAACTTTGAAAAGCTTCATTCAGCTGATGCCACATTAACGAACATAGTAAATAAGATTCAATATGTAATAAAAATATTGGGATATTTTCTAGTTGACATGATTTGTCAACGGCTCCTTCATCAGATTTTGAAGAACTCATCTTTTTTTTTTCTTATTTCTCCTTTTCTCATGTCCAAATGAATATTTTCTAGTTGACATGGTCTAAAAAAATTATAAAAATAATTGTTTTTTGGATTTGTGGGCAGCTCACCCGCCGCTACTAATTTATTACTAGCGGCAGTTGATTCTACCCTCGGGTTATCCGCTGCTAGATCTTCTTTTTTTTAGCGACGTTAGTGTAGTGGCGGGGTCACCCACCCGCCGCTACAGTGGGTTTTGCCCCGCCGCTACAAGCTGCTTTTGTTGTAGTGATAGCTTGCTTGCGTGTTGATCAGATCATTTGTTCCAAAACTGTAGCATTAAGAATTCAACTTTTCTCAACACATCCGCCCATTCTTCAATATGGCAAAAGATTAAAGTTTCCTCTAGACTTGTTAAGGCGCTGCCTTTATTCAACCCTCAATGGAAAAAAAAACCCACTTTATTCATCACCTAGGCTGATGTTTGGTAACCTCCTTCTGCGACCACCCTACCTTATTCATAAAATCTGCACGTATTCTGCATTAGTTCAATGTGTCATTTTTACCCAAAACATACTAAAATAAAAAGTAAAATTTTAACATGCTTCATATTGGGATGAAAAAGGCCTGATTTGCCTTGAGTGACTAAAAGCTGGTATGAACCATCAGGAACTTGACAGTAATCATAAATTCACTTGACATTCAGATTTTTTTTATCCTTGCCATTTTCTATTCTGAATACAATAAATATAAGATATTGAAGTGTTCTTGCAAATTTCCTGACTGTGGTAGTGAGATCAGCAATGAAAAAACAGGAGTTATTTTTTTGAATCCAGAAATGTTTTCTTTTTTAAGAAAATTGATCCTAAACTGGATCAGCACATAATATTGCTGCAGACTGCTGAACGTTTTGCAACTTCAAGATTCATATCTTTCCGTTGGACAAATTAATCGCACGCTAGTAAATATAAAGAGTAGTGTTAGTTTTGGTCATTCCAGTGCACACAGAGGAAGGGCTGTTCCAAACAAAACTACTAAATCTGAAACACTTCCATTGTTCTTGTGTGAACATTAAAGAATAGGGTGGCTGTACGAAAATCAACGGATTTGGCATAATTCAAGCTCCAGATCGAGGAGATAGCCAAGCTGTGCCTGCCAGGCAATGTGTTGCCTTTCTGCTGCTTACAAATAGAAGCAAGGAAACAGAATTACGTGCTGTTTGAATAAACTGCAGCAAGCCAGAAGTAAAGATACCCATAATTATGCATACATAGCTGTTGACCATACACTGCCAGTGGGGATTGTTGCTGAATATTGGATCTGAATTGGGGCCAAACAAGTCACTGTTGTTCCTGGCTAGCAATGATCTAGCATTGAAAAGCTGAGTTGGATGCTCAGATGCAGATGGGGGAAGCGAGGCTGCCTGCATATCCGTGAGGCTCCAGGGCCTATTGGCCACATTCCAGCCCCATCAGTCACTCAACTAAAAACACCCTGTAAGGCTAAATTGCAAACCAGCGATGGTTCAACAGTAAATCTGCACATTCTTGATCGATCAGCCACATAAACCAATAACGATGAATACAAGAAAAAGGTTTAGCCGCAAAATAGGCAGGTGGCAAGCCTGAATCAAAAGTTCTTAGTAGGCAAAAGCTACTTCAATTCTGCGTAGCCAAGATCACAAGATGATGTAAAATTGAACGCTTACAACATGTTAAGACCAAGAGGTGTCTCTAAGTGCTATCAGTTTCAGTTACGAATCACAATTGTAACCACGTACAAGGTTGCAATGACGCACAACCTCCTTAATCTGATCCTCAAGATTGACCCATGCAGGAGTTGTCTAGAAGAGTAGGAGAAAGAGCCATCGACATGGTATGAGAACATTGTGACCAAGCAGCACACCTGGGAAGTATCCCCACTTGATGGAGTTGAAGGCTTCAAGCTAGCACATAGCAGTGTGTGCACACGTGTACTGAAAGTGATGTCATACTTTGAAATTACAACGAACACTCATTCATATGTTTATCATTGTGGAAAGGCTATAGTTTTTGTTGCACCCTAAAATTTAAAACAAAGAAAAAAATCACTCCTAATATAAACTTTTTATGGATTAGCATGGGCAGCCTCTCTGTCCAGCACAGCATGGTCCACTCCGGCCTGGTTCGCCTGCACACACTTGTCTTCTCCTTCCGACAGCTGAATCCTCTCGACGTCTGCCCCGTGCTCTACATGTCTCTCTAAGCAATGTTGAACCACAGGGGCCAGTTTTGCAAGATTGCCAAATTTGGCCAATTTTGGTCATCAACGTAACTCTAAAACTTCAGATTCTTATACCCATGTCCTTCATCAAACTGGAATGTTGCTGCACCGTAACTGAGGGCATATCTCAATTTCTGGTGTCTCCTAATCCCGAACCTGACAACCATGCTTTTCTATTTGTTCTATTGCTACCAGCAGTGACCTGAGTTCACCATGCATGGCTTGTAGCTAATAAAATACGTTGTGAAAACTACATAATGGATGTGCTATTTTTCCCTCTTCCTGCCCGTCGGAAGACAATAAAATACTATTATGCCATGAAATTGTTTTAAAGATGGTGGTTCAGTATATGGTAAATAATAAATTGAGAAGCCCAAAACGTGCATATACCCTGTCCTAACTCCTAGTGAACACATGGCTATCTCTCTGAATCATAAAGAACATCCTAATTAAGCCATTTTGAGGATACAGAGTGCCTCGTAGATGTGAAGCTACCTGAACCTTCTTTCAAACTATTTCCTGGGATAAGGGTGCTGTTGTCCTCCGTGCCTTACATATATTGACCCAGGGTGGAGGCTTAGCTACAAGCCATGCACAGTAAAGTCAGTATAACATCAAACTATATGAAAGCATATGAGTGCCAGGTTTTGGATTAGGAGACACCTGGAATTGAGATGTCAGGAAGAGTACTGGTCAAATTGTCTCCAGATTCCAGTCATGGTGCACCTACATGACACTGTAGTGAACGGCTTAATCTGGACTGGCGTGCTTTGTATCACATAGTATTAAATCTGAGAAGAAGACGGGTCGGTGCGACCCGTTCACTGCCCCCCTGTGATCCTTTCTGCAGACAGGTGGGTCAAGGGTCGATCCATCCCTGCCATTTAGTGCAAACTGACGATCTGTGGGTCGCCCCGCCCCAAAGACAACTAAGCCGCCATGCTAGTCTGGCTGGATCCATCCACCAAAGTTGCCAGGGAAGATTGCGACCTCACGTCGCCAGGGCTTGCCTGACGGGGCAGAAGCATCTTCGATGCGGATTAGAGCAGCAAGACGACGAGGAGGGGCATGTCTGGCGGTTCAATCGCCCCGCTCAGGCCGGCAGCGCAGCGACGCCCCCAAATTTTTTTCCTGGCAACCACCTGTTCACCTATAACCCCCGTGTGGTTATTCACTGACGAAATAGAAGCTTGTAACATCTTCGTTTGAGCATTAGTGTATCCTTCATTTCAGTCTTCTTGTCTGAAGTCTGAACATTACATTTGTGTTCTCAAGATGGGAGCAGGACGAGCAGCACATGTCCGTGGGAGACAAACCGGGCGAATCTTCCATGGAAAAGGAGTTAGAATATTCCGGCTGCAGATCACAGAGTACTGACTTTGTTACTAATCCACAAGTCTGTCTGCCCCGAAGACCGTAGTTCGCTTGGACAAGAATGACACGTTCAAAGCAGTAGTTCATCTAGCATTATTGAGAAACCATGTTGATATGTACCATGGTTTGTAATATTTGTGATGAGTAATTGACTTGAGCGAATTTGGTGTTTGAGTTGAAATGCGGAAATCTCGGGATTGCATGGGTTTGCATATCATGGTTATGACTAACCAGAGTTGGTGGAGGAATTGGTGATGTTGCAGGAGTTGGAAAATGTGTTTGCTTGTCTCATAATGTGTAGGTCACTAGAGTCGACTTGGCGGTCATCGGCGAGAGGATCGGACACAAGTAGGGGACTTGGGGCCGGACGATCGGGATGCCGGGTGAAGTCAAGGGTGATCCACACTGTACATATGGAGAGGCAAGAAGCACAGACGATTTCACGATTGAGCCTCAAAACCGTGGTGGTGATGAAGATGGCGTGTTGACCAAGTCAAGATGAACGGAATGCCGGTGCAAGTGACAAGGGGGCCCGATGGACAGGGACTGGGAGAGACTTGCCGGTGGTCAGGATCGTGGGACAAGGTGACACGCGTCGACATCAAGAAGTTGAGCTTTGAGAAGCGTGCAAGGCGGTTTTCCGGTTTGGGCCTCAAAACCGGTGGCAGTGGTTGGTCGCGCACGTGGCACCATCACGGAGCTTGCTTCGAGATGAAGCAAAGACGTGAAGTGTCCGATGGCATTCGGGCGATAAGGAAAAAGATGGACGGTTATGCCCCCGGTGGTAGGTGGGTGTGTTATGTAGGTCAAGGGTAGAGTGGTCATATGGACAATAGACCCTAGACCTATATAAGGAGAGGTGTGGCTAGTGGGAGAGGTGTCTCTCTTCCTATTAGCCTTGTGTTAGGACTCTATTCAAAGTGGTAGGAGAGCACTTCATGTTTTAGAGTAGAGGAAAGGGTGTGTGAGAGACATCTCTTACTCTTCCAAATAGTGGGAGGAAGAGGGTGGTTTCCTAGCCTTGTACCTATAGATCTTGTAAGCACCTTTCTATGATATGAGAAGTATTTTCGTGCTCAAGATTTCCCTCTTCACTTGAATCCTGAAATTCCCTTTTTCTTATTTTCGGAGCTATTTTTGTGGTGATTTTCGATCTCACTTTTAAATGAGTTTTTGGTTCGGATTTCTTGAGAAACTTGTTGCTAGGATGAGCTAGAACAATCCTCTATGGATTCTTGACCAAATCAATAGCTCTAGCACCTTCGATTTGAAGGATTTCTCAAGTTTCCCCTTTTTGGTGTTCTTGGCACAAGATCTGAAATTCATGATGATTTCTTGTGTTTTTGGAGTGGATCTCTTTAGAGGAGGGTCGTGATGTATTGAGGCTCATCTGGTCCAAATTTCGTGATTTTTGGAGTTCGTTTGATAGGGTTTTGGTAATTTTCTTTTCCGAACGGAGCTGCTATTTTGACCATGACGGAAGTTCCGTGACCGTGACGGAACTTCCGTCAAGAACCATGGAACTTCCGTGGGTGACAGTGTTCCCATCGCCCAGAACTTTCGTAATTGACGGAACTTTCATTGGGCACCACGGAACTTCCGTCGGGTACCACGGAACTTCCGTCAGGCTCTGTTCTGTGACCTTTCGGACCTTACTTGTTTCGATTTTTGGTTCTTTTGTGCTTCCGCTATGTGTCTTTTTTATTTGAGTCATTCTTAGGGTTACCACATCACAAGTTGGTATGTGTAATCTTGGTGACTTGGTTAGAGGTTGATTCGGGTTTAGTTGGGACATAGGCCAAGTTCTTGAGAAGAATTTTAATTGGCTCCCATTCACCCCTCCTCTGGTCACCTTCTCGGTCCTTCAATTATTATTGGTACATAGTGGTACAGGGATGTGTCAGAGATATTCGATGTATCATACCGTTCTCACTCAAGACTATGGATCGGACCTAGACATCTAAAATGACTACAGGAAAACTAACCTACATATGGAACATGATTTTCAGGCTCTACGTTCATGGTCACGTCTTCCTGCTGGGCTACACTAATACTAATTATGGATTGTTCTCGGAATGCTATCCGTAAGTGGCACTAACTTATGAAAGTTATTGGCCGGGACTAGACTAGAGATAACATCAAGAGCTCAAGACATGATGCAATTCACCAGCCACGTTCTTGGCTTCTATCCTACAGAGAAGTTTGGAGCTCGTAAACAAGTTTGCAATCAAAGTTTTCAGTTTACAGTTGATGTTTTATACCCACCTTAGAGATATATGTAGTGCACAGTAAAGGGGGTCACAAGACGTACTATTTTCTCTATTTTGTGGTCAAAGTTTTCAATTTACATCTGATGTTTTCACATGCTTACTGAACAAATGGAACTGAGATGTAACAGTAACATTGATTACTACAGGTATATATATGAGTAGGTGCCACTGATTTGCATGCAGACGGATCAGCCCTTGAGACACAAAACAGCATTATATGGAGCTCCATGAGCTCTCAATATATCATTCCGTCTTTGTGGGTGGGTGTGAGAGGCATTGGGAATAAGTTGTTGTCTATTGTGGTATGATGTCGATCGGGCAATTGCCCTTGCTGCGTGGACATTGGAAGGCTCTGTACATCCATTATCTGAGGTGCATCTAGAGATGGTAACGAGTGAGAACCTGCTGGGTTTAGTGATCTCAGACCCGGCCCCGTCACAAATAAGCTCTCCCATTCCAAAACCCAGACCCATCAGCGGGTACAATTCTCCCTCGTACCTGGCCCCGCATGGGTAATATTCACCCGATGGGTACCGAGACCCGGGCAGCAGCTAGGGAGAAAAGCAAGCAGCACTCCAAGCTTATGCAAGCAAGCAGCAGTATCACGCGCAAGCGAGAGCAAGCAGTAGCGCTGCACAAGCAATCATAGGGACAGGACGGAGCTGCTGTGCACCGACCTTGAGTAGCTGCCTCACGTCCCATTGACACCGAGGGAGGCGCCTTGTGTCAAGCTGCCGCAGCGCACCATGCGGGGCTGCCGAGGCTGCTACGGCCATGCACGCTGATGCTCGTTGCCGTCTCACCACCTTGGTGCAGTCATATAGGGAGGCGGCGCAACAGTGGAGGAGGGAGGGCGGCAGCCAGTGAGCAGCGGCGACAGGATGAGCAGAAATTGAGGAGCGGGTCCCTTTGGGGTTACTAGTTTGGGTCAAGTTGAATTTGTATATGGTTGCTAGGTTGGGCTGGACTAAATTCGTGAGAAAGTAGGGCCTTGTTATTGGGTTTGCGAGGAAACATGGATGGGTGGGGTTCCCATACCCGAACCCGCTCCACCAGTTTTTCTATATCCACCGCATCCATTTTGGGCCCTAGGGTCATCTAGTCTAGAAACCTTATTTGGTTTAATGCAATGCAAGAGATTGACATGTTGGCATGTTGTTTGCATGGATCGAAGAAGGAAGGGGAGCCAATAAACCAACAGGTAGGCGACTGTGACAAGATGAGCAGTAGAGCACGTTCAGTTAAACAATTGCACGAGGGAGAAGAGATTAAATGGCTTCCAGTCGTGGGTGTTCCATGCCGTGACTGACCAACATTGTGGTGAATGAGTGCTCCATGCTATTGCTACGCATTTACAATCTGTGTTCGAATCTTCAGAGCACAGTCTCTGCAGCACACCTTAATGGGACATCACTGTAGGTCTACCTTTTTCATCAACCAGCTAATGGAGATGTTATTATCATTTATCAACAAGCATCCTTATCTTGCTGACAGAACATGTGTATGTGTTCGCTGAAAACTGCAATCGGTTCATCAACAATATAATCAACAGGCCTCAGTTGCAAGAGTCCATGTGTATTGCAGCTGGAGGAGCTCATACTGATACATATATATCACTGTTGTTAGGCTTATTCTAGGATATATATCAGTGAACAGTGAACCATATCAGCGTTTGTTTTGCCCATCTCAAACATGGGAAAACGAGGGCTACTGACTCATTTGAAAAAAAAAAAAAGTGCCACTGTGAACATTGATAAGAAATATCACATATAAATAAGGTTTATTATGTTATCCCTATCGATTCAATTGCAAAGAAACGTGCAACTCTGAAGATTGATAAGGCAGATCAAGTACAACATCTAAAAAAAGAAGATTCTTAGACAACAGAGTAATTCATTCAGTGGGGGTTGGATACTACTATCTCATGGATGACCAAATTCTGCAATATAGCATCCAGGCCTCACGGAAGGTCAGAGATCGTTGTAATTGTAATCCAACAAGGAAGAGGGACTGAAGCAACCATTCAGATGTGTTTTTTGAAGGAAAAGAAGATTCTTCCAATACGAAGAGTGCTCCTATTTGAATGTGACCTCCCTAGGTGCTGAATGCATAAAGCAGTTTCAAAAATCAAGTGTTCTTTTACTCGGACCTGGTGATGACCATGGTCTGGGCCTGGTATTCCTGTCGGGTTAGCTATTGTAATCTTAGGTTGTAACTCATCTCTCCCTTAATGAATGGCAGCGCTCCTGCCCTATTTTCAAAAAAAAAATCTAAAAAAGTGTATTTAGTTATCCAACAAATACAGAATTATAAACTGCCTCGTTTTAACATAACTTTTTATTATGTGGCCCCAACACATACAAAAAAAAAACCTTTATTTTTTTTTTGTAAAAGTGAAACCAAAAGGCTTAGAGGTGTTAGTAAACTTTCTAAGATGTTAAGAGATCCCAACAAACACACTGAAGATTTGGTGGGGAAGCTGAATGTTAAGTTTAATTATATGGAGGTAATAGCATGACCAGCTGGTAAGGACGATCTCCTATACTATTCCCATGTTGGCTTTGCCCAGGAACTCACTCACACTCACGAGCGCAGCGCCGGCGAGGGAGACGATGCACACGAGAAATTTTCGGCGATGAACGCCGCGGAGCCGAATGCTCCTGTATCTTGGCAATCTTATTCACTGGACTTGACAAAAGAGACGGAGGAGTACGGGGGCCTCTTATAGGCCGGGGACACACCAGGAGCTAACCTCCATGCCGGTCGTTGCACCATGATCCGTAGGACCTGCTCTGAGTCACCGTGAGGCGCATGCTCGCCGGGACGAAGCGGCCTCTTCCCGCGATCAACGCCACGCACGCAGCTCCTCCCAACAAACTCTTGACTCGACCTACAGACCTGGCCGCAGTAACTCTACAAGCCCGCACACACGCGTGTGACCCTTGCACGACCCTGAACATGGACCATGTCGCAGCTTCCCTGCAGGCACTCGCTGTGCATACGACACAGCCATGAACACACCATGGCGTGTTTATTCCTAACACCCCATTTATATATTTCCCACAACAGACATTGCACATATTAGCTGGTAAGGACGATCTCCTATACTATCCCCATTTATATATTTCCCAGAACATACATTGCACATAGTAAGAGAATAAAGTAAAGAAAACCTGCAAATGCACATTAATCCCTCATCAGAAGGAAGTATAATAAATTAAACTTGCTGAAAGTAATAAACTCTGTACAATCCTACAGAAATGCTACTAAGCAGCAGTATAATCACGTCAACAGACTAATAAGCAACCGGAACAGGTCCAGCTCCAATGTGATCATCCACCGAAGCAACCAGTAGTCAAGACACATCATGCATCTAGACATAAGACATACATTATTAAAGTAACAGAGATGACCTGATGATGTATTTAAAGGACCATAATACTAAAATAGAGTTAATTATTAGATCCATTCATATGTAGAGTCGTGATGAGTCACTACAAAGAGAATTTAAATCAAGCAGTCGTGCATCAAATAAAACATGTCCCTTTAACTCAAATAAATAAATAAATAAAACATGTCCCTGTTCCTGTTCAAGGACTAGGAAAGCAGCTTGTTGATAGATGATACCTCTTGTGCCATTATTGCATTCTCCACACCAATGGTTGCTATCATGGCACACTCAACCAAACTGGACCAAAGGATGGCCAGCTGATGATCGCGAAGTATGAGTCACGAGGCTCTCCCTAAACAAATGGCGTGGACTTGAGCCATCCTCTCCTCACATATGAAATCGAGATCCCTCACTGTCTTCGTCCTTACATTGTACACCATCAAGAAGCCACTCTGTCCTAGAATGACTTCATCTACCTCATCGCTCACTGCCGTAATGCGCCTGTATTTGTTCCTCCACACTTCATCCGGGTCTCCTAGCACCTTTAGTGCCGGTGGAGTAACAATTTGATGTCGGTGCACCCACTCCCTGGCGTCGTAATTCTCTAGAAACCACAATTCGATGTGTGTTACCCCAAAGTTGGCCGTAGCCAGCATCTTGTTCATGTCGAACAGTTTTGCACATTTGCTAGACATTGACGGTGCTGGCATCAAGTAGAACATCTCTGCCACAGTGTCAAAAGCTATAATCTTACGGTCATTTTTGCTGGTTCATGATAGCGGCATCCAGTGCAGGCGATCTCGTAGAACCACAGGTGTTATGTAATCAGAAGAAAGGCAAATCCACTTGATCATCTCATTTGTCGTCTCATCACCATTTCTTATTAGAATGCGAGGTTCGGTGGCACCAGTGGAGATTATGTAATACTCAGTATCCTTACCAGGATAATACCCTGAGCCACACAATAATCGGTGCTCGTCGGGCGACCGGTGGAAATATAAGCAACACGCAAAGCTGCCTCTTTTTGGAGGCTGTGGGAGCTCTGTCCACTGGCGTGTCACCGGGTTGCAGATGGCGTACTGTCTATTAGCCAATTCAAACAGGAACACGCCGGCGCATGAGGCTATCGGAAAGTTTCCATGGCCAAAAGTTGTCTCACTAGTTGGGGTAACAGTGTAGTAGCCAGGGTAGCGGATGAGGCGTCGCTGATCGGCCGGGTCGGCTGCGGTGACCGGGATGGAGTTGAAAGCCAAGTCCCTGCTGTACCCGTCCTGGCCATCTGGCGATGGTTGTTGTTCCAGGAGGGTGCAGAAGACGAGCTCCAGTGGCCGGCGGCGCGTGTGTGTGGCGAGGAGGTGCGGATCGGTGGTGATGTGGCGCCAGGCCTTGCAGACGGCGCGGAAGCGGAGCACGTACTTGCCGGGCAGACGGGAGAGGATGTCGGCGATGACATCCTCTGGAAGGTTTCTAGGCGCCATGGGATTGGATCTCCTTCCTGGGCTCGGCGGCATCTCTGATCTCTCTCGGAGGAAGAGGAGGTCTTCTGCGTTGTGGTGGCGGCGCTAGGGTTTCGGGGGAATGGCAGGCAGAGTATTGTTGATAGGTGTTCGATCGAAGCTGCTCTATTGGGCTACATTTGTTTCTTTTTTTTTCTTCCATGGGCCTCTACGGGATTCCTGCAGGCTGTTACTCCTGTCAGGGGGTGGGTTCATGCAAGATTGTCCGTCTTGATCTCCCCTCTTCGTTTGGAAGATCCATTGTCAAATCCTATGCCTTAATCATTACTTATCTATTTATTTATTAATAAAAAGAGATGAACTTTTCACCATGGTGTCTAGCAAAAAAAGAGAAATAAGTTAGAAATTCTTACAATAAAACAAAACATCTAGCCTTTGATTTGCTTTCTATCTAATCTCAGATTACCATCTAACCATTAATCCCTCTAATAACATGGTCGTCATGTTACTGCCCGCCCCTCCTCCTGACTTAGATCGATAGATCTATCAAAAAGAATCACAACCGATCAGATCTTTGTTACCCAAATCACCACGCCATGAAATCCTGGAGGATGTGCTTCTAGCGTTCGTCCTATGCCGTACAGGCAACATCAGAGTAGGCCGCCAAGACCAATTGACTGCCACGGCCCCAAGATCTGCAGCACGTCGGCCACCTCAACTTTTTTTTCTCGCGCACAGGAAGGACGTCCAATGTGAGCACAGAAGCTTTTCCTGCACGTTCCTGTGCAAGCTACGTATGGGGATGCATGAATCCGGTGGGAAACCAGGCAAGATTCTTAATTAGTGCTGATCATATTCTGTATTGCTGACTACTTGATTCAATTGATGCATCCTTTAGTATGGTTATAGATGTATATAGATCAATATATGATCCAAATTAGGCTTAGAAAAAAGAATTGGTTCAGGGCGTGCTTGAATATCCAAGCCTTTCAGGGCGTGCTTGAATATCCAAGCCCTCTTTTTCTTTATATAATATTTGTATCCTGCATTACAATCATACGCTACAAGTGTTGCATAGTACATGATTATACAAAGAAAATAAAGAGACATTTACACAAACATTTTTCATTTAATAGAAAAAAGAAAAGAGTAAGGTGATAGCCTACCTTACAATTCACTGAAGAATCAAAAAGAGAGAAGTGCCACATAATTTTATAGGAATATTTAGTGTCTAGCCAGCGCAATTGCGCGGGCCGTATAATCTAATTTAAGAGAGAATGAGAGGTCATTCATGGAAGATGGATCGTCAAAATCATACATCTTCATCACCAGGTCTGTTCCGGGGTGGAGAATGATATCAAGGTGCAACTAGCAGAGATTGACGGTTATAGGATAAACTCAGACTCAGCAGAACCAATCATCTGAATGTGGCAAGGCAATCGAACGGTACATACATATAATCAAATTTTCGTTCGTCATCCTTGGCAGCGTCGCTCCCGTGGTCAAGACAATCCCGTTATGTAGCAGTGATCTAGTTACGGTAAATTGTAGAGTTGGGTATTCATGGCCATAATTAGCACCTAATCGGTCCCTACTGAATACACACAGCTCTCTGCCTGAATCATAAATAGATGAAGCAGCCAATTTATGTCAGTCTAAGGGTAAAACTCAGTGTCTCATATCATATATGTGAAGCACAAGCGCAAACTAAGTGTGTTGCTGTCCTCAACCGGGCAGGAATAGCGAAATAGTAGCCAGTTTTCCACTGGGTTATTCAGTACAAGCCATGCTGTGTATACGCAGATCACCAAAAAACACAGTACCGTTGGTTGAAAGGTTTGGGATTAGGAGAAACCTGGAATTATGATGCCTAGGAGAACCACGTTTCCTGTATCCTCTGTTACAGTCCACAAACTGTCCACTTCATTTGGGCCATTTGTTTTCTCCAATGTAGCTCGTCTTTCAACTCTTGTTGTACCAACTAAAACCTTTGTCAGAATCATTTGGGCCATTACCGGGCCACTACCATATAGAAAATGGTTCAGGTGGGGAGTCCTCCCCCCCCCCCCCCCCCCCCCTCAACCTTAAAAAAAAAACTTCAGTGAGCAGCAATACTCAAAACTTTGCAGTGTGCTGATTTGGTTATGTGGCAAGACGAGTTAAGCTAGACCTCATTCACAGGGTAGCATCGCGAAGCTGGGTGGCGCTGTTCTGATCAGGCTTGGACACGACCACACCGCTTCCCATAGCGACGTCACCGACCTTCTCATCATTCGTTCTGAAGCAAATTTTCGTTTGTGATCCTCGGCATTGCTCGCTCTTGCGTGGTGAAGACAATCCCATTCTGTAGTAGTGATAGTCACGGTAAATTGTCACAAGTCAGATAAGTTCGTGCCCAGAAAACTGTGGCTCTCTGCCTGAACCATAAATATATGAAGCAGCCAATTTAAGTCAATCTAAGGGTATACTGAGTGTCTCAGATCATATATGTGAAGCACAAGTGTGTTTCTGTCCTCAGCGGGGCAGCAAGCCATGCACTGTAGATACAGATCACCGAAAACACACACACACAGTTCTCATGGTTGCCAAGTATGGGATTAAGAGACACCTGGAATTGAGATGCCAAGGAGATACACATTTGCTATGTCCTCTGTTATAGTCCACAAACTCTTCACGTCAGTGAACAGCAATAGAACTCAGAAACTTTGCAATGTGCAGATTGCATTATCTGACACGATGTCTTGAGTTAGACTTCATTCCTAGGATAGCAAAACAACGCACATTGCAATCGGTCTTGGAGACGACGACACCACTGCCCGTGGTGATGTTGCCGACCTTCTCATCATCCATTGCAGTCATTGTTGTCAAGGACCTGCTAAATGCTCTGAATCACAAGAGGTTGAGATCCGTTGTTTGCTTTGCCCCCAATGAAGATGAAGTGATGCTGATGGGAGCCTCGCAACGCCAGGTGCACAAATGCTAATCAGGTCCTTCTAATATGGGTCCATGGACAGTGACAGAGCGCACTGTATGGTTTGATATGGCCACATGCATATCGATGAATGTTCAAGATCTTCGACAATTTGTCTCTTTTCTTTTTGCATGGGCTTCCACTGGATTCGTGGCTGTTACAGACGTCTGTAGTACTGATAGTCACGGTAAATTGCTAGGGTTCGGCTAAGTTGAGGCCCAGAACGAGCGCGCATTCTGTCCTGAATACGTGGCTCTCTAGTTGAATCATAAATAGATGAATCACCCAATTTAATTCAATCTAATAAGGGTACACGGAGTGTCGCATATATGTGAAGCGCTAAGTGTGTTGCTGTCTTTAGCTGGGCAGGAATAGGGGAAAACCAATAGCCAGTTTTCCACTGAGTTCTTCAGTACAGGCCATGCATGGTAGACGTAGATCACCAAAAAATACAGTACTCATGGTTGCCAAGGGTGGGATTAGGAGACATCACCTGGAATTATAATGCCAGTGAGAAGCACATTTGCAGTGTCCTCTGTTACGGTCCACAAACTGTCCACTTCAGTGAATAGCAATAGCACTCAAAACTTTACAGTGTGCTGCTTAGACTATGTGCACGTGGCACAATGAGTAGAGCTAGACCCCATTCACAGGATAGCACCACAAAGTAGGGCGGCGTTGTTTTTGTCGAGGCCCTGCTAATAAATGCTCTGGATAACGAGAGGTTGAGATCTGTTGTTTTCTTTGCCCCCAATGGAGATGAAGTGACGCTGATGGCAGATGGGAGCCTTTGCAATGCCAGGCGCGCGAATGCTAATCGCATCCTTCTCTTTACTAGGCTGGACTCCGATCCGAAGCTCTCTTGCACCCCCCAGCATCAGGACGCGGTAGGTTTGTCTCCTCTAATGTGGGTCCATCGACAGTGATAGAGCGCATTGTACGGCTCGATATGGCCGCGTGCATATCGACGGATGTTCAAGATCTCCGATAATATGTTTCTTTGACAAAAAAAAATGGCCTTGGAGAAACGAACAAATGAAGCGCATATCACATTCCCATGCCAGGCGCTTATTACGTGGACTCGTCCTCACAGTCCTTTTCTACATATGAAAATGTTAATGTACAGCACATATGGATGAATGACAAGCTCTGCGCCTGATCAGTGGGAGTATTGCCAAGCTAAAACCATACACTCAGATTCACCTACTTTGTTGTTTTTTTTTTATTGCAGAAATGCATTGTTGCGTACTTTTTCAGGTCCATTGTAACGAATGTATTGCATTTGTGGAGAAGGATACAGATTGTTCAATTTTATTCAGAAAACTACAGCAAGTTAATGTTAAATCATTTTTTAAGATAAATGTGCCATCATGGCACAGACTTCAAGAGGCAGGTGCGAGACATCGGACGTGCTCATGTGTCTTCACTACTGGGTCACAGGCCTGTCCGCCACAATGTTAAGTCATTCATAATATTCCCTTGCTTAACTCAGAACTTCAACTTTATCTGTGCTCTAAATCAGCTGTTTTTTCTGCATAACCTAGACTGTGCAGAAAGGCTGCCTTTTCAGACATTTCATTTTGCCAAAGAACACTGCATGTAACTTAAATATAATCACTTCTTATGCAGAAGGCTTGTCTGCTCGAACTTCCCCTCTAATTAGCATCAGACATGCATGAAGCCAAAAAATTATCGAGTTGAAGAATGGAACAACCAGAGGTTTGCTACTGCTAGCCATGAACATTATCTTGTCTGCAAAACAGAGCAACTGGATCTCTACATCCAACTGAGCTGATGTGATGTAGACACGGTTAGCTAATAAGATCAAGTGGTTTTAGCAAGTATTACATGAACATGTTTTGTTACATGTGACGGTAGACTGTTTGACAACAAAAACAAAGAATTAATCTTTTCGTTAGATTGAAGTACAAAACCCAGGTATATTGATATTGGTGACAAGCCATAAAACATCACTGCCATAATGGCCTCTCACGGTCAAATTGTGCTTAGAGCACAATGGCCCTTTTTATTTCAGACCTAGCATCAAAAGAGAAACCATTTGATGGATCAAAATAATCATACAGATTGAGCAAATCATGAACAAAGTGATGATGACCTTGCTAACGTCTTCGAAACTCAGGCTCACTGTAGTCCTCCGTTTTATTGTAGTCTTCTGTGGCCATCAAACTGGCTTGGTCGTCTGCCAGGCTGCTCCCAAAACTTTCTCATTAATCAGACCAACATTGTACCTCTCCGACCTCAATAGTTCCCAATACCTCACATACACAAAAACAACGATCTATCGATCTATAGATGACAAATGTAGATAAGGATCCTTAATACACATACCTAAAAAATGTTGGCAACATCGTCTTATTTTTGTCATATATATAGACCTATTGGAACTACAAATGCTTGTTGGTCTGGGTACTTCGCATGTATATGTCAATTTTTTCATTTGTGTTCGCGAGTTCATGGATTAATTAAGGAAGCCAGCTGGTACAAGAGTCACCACTAAATAAATAGAGTTCGTTCGTGTGATCTCCAGTAGGCGTGTTACTAATTGAACACCAGGTGAAGCAACAAATGCAAACCTGACAAACAAGGACCCTTATAATATATATACATGTTTCCAAACAATCTCTCATAGCAGTAACTTGTTCCCTGGCTCGGCTATAGTAGACACATGCATGCATTCTTAAAAGTTTACTAGCAATAGTAGACACATGTTGGCTGATCGTTGCTACTCACCCCTCCAAACGTAGAGATGAATGTACTGGCTTATGAGTCTAGGCTTGGGAAACACCAGGACTGGACAAGTTGTTGCCTGTAAGTCTCGTGTTCAGTTCAGCTGTTAATGTGTAGATTGTCAGAGTCTTTGCTTTCAGTTAGAGTTAGAGTCTTAGTCTTTGTTCCCAAAGTTTCAGGAGGTAGTGGAGTCAAGCCCGAGCAGGTTCTTGCTCGTGTGCTAGTTTTTAGGGCCACTATGGCCATGATCTTGGGGCCACTACGCCCATGATCTAATTAGGAGTCCTTGTATATATACATAAAGGAGTCACAACAGAAAAAGCTGCACGTTTTAGCAGCACCAAATCCTGAGTTGTTTTCGTGAGTTTAGAGAGAAGAGAGAAACCTGAAAGCCAACACAGGTCACATTTACTGAGGGCAGTGGTATGTTAGTAATTTCTCACATACGTTGCTTAAAAAAATATTGATCCGTCATCGGTACGTTCACGCGCATGAGCATGCATTCAGCCTGACCTTGCAATCTATCTATTTATTAATTGTAAAAGGGGGTGATTTTTCCTCCATGGTGTCTAGAAAAAAAAGAAAAATAAGCTAGAAATTCTCACCCTTCTGCATGAGCTACGAGGGGCATCTGTCCTAGCTTGAAGGTGGAAACAGTATTACTTGCAGTTGCCATCGCATAATGTCATCAAGTTCTGTTGTTCCATCCATGCTGCACGAGCTGTGACCTGCACCTCTTCTCGCATGACTCGCTCCCTGGTTGTTGCCATGTTAAGCTGCCACGTATCCTGCCCTGAGCTAGCGCGTGGATAGTTGAAGATCGAACCACCATCAGCGAAGCCCTGTATGTGCTGCATGTAGGTTCCAAAGATTTTTTTTTTCGACTGAACAGGTTCGAAAGAATTGAGAACGTCTCCGGCAATTCGCCGTATAAACGTATCTCAGGATTCCCAATATGTCTCCTTGACTCGAGAGAAAGCGGTGATTAGATATTATCCTTGAAATGTTATCATCCAAAATCCAAATGGTTAAACAACGGGCAGTAGCTAAAACGCACAGTTGAATCTTTTTCAGGTATTCTCGTCTCGGTCATTATCAATTTAGGACTAACTTATTAATTAAGGAGTAGAGATATATGTCTTCTTCCCAAATAATGTAACACTCGCTAGAACATACGATCTTCATGGGTGGGTGTGATAGGCAATGGGAATAAGTTGCCTCCAGGCTCCAGCTGTGCGATGATGTGGAATAAGAGCCCTTGCTGAGTGGATGTGGATTATTGTAGGCTCTTCAGCGACTATCAGTCGCAGATGCTTCACCTTCACCATCATCATTAGGTCTGGTACATACAAAAATGATTTGTCACATAGCAACCGAGAAATGTAAGTGACTGCGGCTAGCCACAGTTTTCTGGTCCTTGATGAAGTTGTATAAGCATGCAGTCGACAACGACTAATCAGACCGGATAATTCACAGATGATGGTCACTGCTGATGTGTTTGTCGTTCTTGCTGACGATGATCATGTGCTCCAGTCAGCACCGATCTTCAAGCCCACTCAGAGTACTTCCACTTAGAATAGGATCGTCTGGCACGACTGAGTTCATTGAATGCGTCTCACATACGTTGCTTAAAAAAATATTGCATGGTTTGTTTTCCAGGAATGAATTCAGAGAAGATCAAATATTCTTCACAAGCATGTGCTCTAGAATGCCAGTTGTTACGTCTGCCATGGCACGTCAGAGATGCCCCACCATATCACTTTTTACTATCGGTTCAACACCTTCTTCTGGGATAGTGTCTCACTACCCTCGAGAAGCAGACCATATATCTATCATTAAAGCGCCAGGCTGCCGCCACCCAGTGGCAACCCTGCGCTCTCTGCCCAAATAAATTGCAGAATTGATAATTAAATCCTCCAGCCCTTAATCTAGTTAATTCCTCCTTAAATTCGATCTCGCTTATTAATGTTCCAATTTATCCTCTTCACATAGAATTCCGGGCTAAAGTATACAGTATCTAGGCTAACAAAGAAACTTTCATCAGTATCAATGCTAACCCTGAACCCACCTTGATATTGGTTACAGTATCTAGGCTAACAAGTTACATATATCAACTAACTAACATCACCATGCTTACTACCCTGAACCCACCTTGATATTGATGACAGATACCTTAGTAGCCTAGCTACTCTATCATTTTACAATGGTAATGAAACTTTCGTCTTTTTGACAATGACTAACTTTTATGGCATGTCCATATAACATCCATACTTGTTATAGATAGGAAAAATGAGCGTTTCTGCCTTAACCACAGCAGGACACTATATAATTCAGTTAACATGTACAAACACTACGGGAAATCCCTCATATGTCGTGTGTCATGTTCTTTGCCGTGTGTTTTTTTCCAACACACGGTAAAAAATTAGTTTAACATGCGCATAGAAAAAAACATGGAAAGATATATACCATGTGCCAAAAAACCAATACACACGGCAAACAAAAGTAGAACACATGGCAACTATTTTAACACACGATAAAGGGGGGTGAAACCAATCCGCACGCGCTAATCCGCTGCTCTCACGCGCCTCCCCTCTCTCTCCAACCTTATCTTCTCATGCCCCTCCTCTCTCTCTCTCTCTCTCTCTCTCTCTCTCTCTCTCTCCTATCAGCCTCCTTCTCCTCCCCTCTGCTCTCTCTCCAGTCTCTCTCTCCTACCGGCATGCCTCCCCTCTCCTCCCCCCTTTCGCTCGCCCCTCACCTCCTAAGGCGAGGAGCGGCGACGGGGTGAAGCGTGGCGGTGGCCATCTGGGGAGGAGCAACACATGGCGCGGCAAGGCGCGGCGATGGTCTAGGCGCTCCGACCCAGCAGCTCCGGCCCGGTGGTGGAATCCGGCCCCTCTCTCCTATCCTAGCTGCTCCAACCTGGTGGTGGTAGAATCCAGAGCTCCCCAAAGCAGGTCTCTCTCTCTGATGTGATGGCGGCAGCACGGATCTTTGGCAGGGGCAACACTGGTGCGGCGGTGGCCATCTGGGGAGGAGCAGAATTTTTTGTTTTTTTCCAAAATTCTTTGCCGCGTGTTGGGTTTAGCACATGGCTAACCCTTTGCCGTGTGCCCAAAATAAGGCACACGGCAAAGCCGGCTTTGCCGACGGCCTCTTTGCCATTTGAGCTATGCCGTGTGCAATCCACGGCAAAGTCTTTGATGTGGGTATTCCGGGTTTTCCATGTGCTATGGGCACACGGTAAAGCTTCTGTTTCCCATACAGTGAAACATAACAGTTATCCACGACAACAAAATTTGTGAAGGCTGTAAAGATCCAGGATATGGTGGATCATTTATATTAATGTATGTCAGAGTTGTATTAGAGAAATAATAAAATCAGCACAGTTGAAAGTGTGAAGGCCAGAACATGGACACAGTCTGACCCACTGAGCATACGACTCTCTCTGAATCACAAATTGACGAGGCGTCCTAATTAAGTTGACACATGGGCACACATAGAGTCTAATATATATGAAGTTGAACCTTGGTCTAAATAATTTTGCATAAGGATGTTCATGTCCTCTGGGCAGGAATAGAGAGAATATAGCCACGTACATGCACAATTCTGAAGTTCTTCACGCGGTTGTTTAGCCACAAGCCATGTAGCTAGGGGTGAACTCAGGTCACCAATCAAAGTATTAGAAGCAAAAGAAAATCAAGGTTCGGAACTTTGGGATTAGGAAACACCTGGAATCGAGATGCCAAAAGGACACAAAATAACTGTATCCCCAGTGCAGCAGCACTCTGCTTTGGTGGAGAACCTACTATTCACTGTTCATCCCCACCGAGCTGAAATTGGAAACGAAGGTTTAGATTTACTCGATCGTCTGGTATGACGAGTTTTTCTGGATAATAGCCATGGGAGGGTCAGAAGAAATTGTATGACAACACTGCTTTGGATGCTTCACTACCGGAACCAAGACGGGCAAAGCCAGAAAAACACTCGGCAAAGTGTTTGCCTAGTGTAGCACTCGACAAATGTTACTCGGCAAAATATTACTCAGCAAAGTATCCTTTACCGAGTGCTTTATGTCGGGCATGCCTCTCGGCAAAAAAAAGGGAGAAACGGTAACTGTCGGAAACAGAGGCTTTGCCGAGTGCCTACGTTAGGCTCTTGGCAAAGTTTGAATATGGTTGCCGAGTGCCTCCGCCAAGCTCATACACTCGGCTTTTTTGAATTTTCAGGTAGTGCCAGTGACCAAAAGCTAGAAATTCAATGTAATTTAATTCAAATTATAGATATGCGTTGAGAGATTTCATTAGATGCCATTGGCCACTGCATCTGTGGATGATATGAGCAGTGAGACCCGTGAAACAATCAGAAGGAATCTATTTAATAATAAAAGGAGATGACCTTCCTACTATGATGGCTAGAAAAAAAAAGCAATAGACTAGAAATTCTCATAAAAAAGCAAAACATCTGACCCTCCATCCCCACATCATGTATCAAAAGAACAAAATCTAACCCTCAATCAATCTCCTCCTTGTGAGATACTTAAGGTAACCCACCCACCTTCTTACGTGAGATCCTAATTAACAATCCTTTCCTTGTAGAGATTCCCATGCACAGACACATCTATTCCTATCTCCCTTCATTATCACGACCGAAAAGAACAAGCCCTAGATCGACTTCAGCAGTTTTCCAGGTGTTGACTTCCGCAGGTGAGGCCATCTCAGTGCTACGAATCCTAAGAAGGCAGCTGAGCCGGCGGGGGTTCGATTCCCCCGTCTGCACCGCCTCCTGTGAAGGCTGCACCAAAAAGGCGTTTATCTAAAAAAAAGTACTAATAATTGCATTGGACTTTTATTATGAATACTGAACAGACAAAGCTTTAATTATAACCCTTTACAAGAGTTGGAGTTATTAGCAATGGAAGAAAATGAAAAACAAAGGAATAATGTACCGTTTACTCTATGATCCACATGAGCAAATGTATGAAGATTTCAATTATTAGAATAGAAATAAGAATTTTGGAAGCATCAATAATTATGGAGTGTAAACAGAGTGTTCCCACAAAGAAAAAAAGAATGTAAACAGAGTGTCAAGAGATATAGTGCAAATTCATAATGAGTTGAATTGTAATACTAAATAGTTGAAGCCAAATTGTTGTATGGATATAATTGTCTAGCCTGCGCAAGTGCGTGGGCCATGTATCTAGTTTATGTAAAACATCAATTTCTACTTACTCTTTTATATCAAGCTGCAGATGGTCTAGCAACGTCATAAGATAGAGCAATGCGACACTAGAAGGATGATATGCTATCAGGTTCAGAATCTCAGAAAGTTGAATCACACACGAACACACAGCATTAACTTTCAACTCCCCTAGCTAGCTTATTAATTACCAGCGATCACCGATGCCTCCTCTGGCCTCCTTCGGAACCTCCATCGCCAAGTCAGCCGCCTCCGCCTCGTCATCGCTGATGAGCACCTCAGTCTCAGCATACCCCTTGGTTTCATACTGCTCGATGATATCCCGTTCGAAGTTCACCAGCTTCTCAACGCAGGCGGCGGCTTCGAGGAAACCGTCGCGTAAATCTGAGGGCAGTTGGTCGAGGACGTCCTCCTCTCCGGGGAGGAGCGGGATGTGTTCGAGACGTGGAAGACGGAGCGCAGGCGATCGATGGTCACCTGGCTCACCCGGACCTTCTTCGTCCTCCCCTTCTTGGACCTCGCAACCAGGGCCTCATGCCTGCGGATACGAGCCTGGCCTTACGGTGCTTGAAGCCGCCACAGCACATCACCACGTCGTCTGGCACGGGACGCTTGATGCCCCCGTCCTCCTCTAGTTTGGCCTTGTCACGCTTGATTTCTCTGTCGCCGGAGACCTCCTCCTCAGGCTGCTTGGCATGTTCCATGGAGCCGTCGTTGGTATTCAGCTGCTCCTTGAAAGCCGGCGTCGTCGAACCCTAATGATATCTCCACCGTCAAGATCAAACCTTAGGCAGCAGTACGGGTCCGGATTGAGATTTACGAGAGATATCCACCACACCTGCTTGTTGTGTTGCGATAGATGACCGAAGAAGGAAGGGGAGCCCGTTAATCCTAATCTGTATCGGACCCAACTTTAGTGACCGATGGGCCAATGAGATCAGCTGAACTGGCTGTTGTCGTGTAGAAGTGACTCAGCCAGTCCTGACGATAGCAGAGATCATTTAATACAGATGGACGTTCAATTCATCAGTTTTTTTTTTTTGTTAATATTGATTCATCAGTTGCACAAGGTAGTACAAGGTTTTTAAATTCATACGAAGAATGCATATTCCGCTGTTCTTAACTGAACATTAGTCCGAAAATTCAACTGTTGGGAGAACAACACGACAACATAATAAAAAAGTTTGGCAATCATAGTTTTCAGTTTAGCATTTGATGTTTTCCACCGTACAAATTAAAAGATCTATGCGTCTACTTTTTTCCCTGTTCGTGATGATGATTAAAGTTTACAGTACACATTTGATGTCCCCTAAATGTTTTCACACATGCTTACTGGGAAAAAAAAACTAACTAAAGAACCAACATAACATAAATGAATGGGGATGTCACTGATGCTTAGTCTGATCAGCATTTGAGAACATGAGGCCATTATAGAGCCCCAAAAGCTCTCTCTCTATATATGATACTTGTGCGAGTAGATAATATATACCTCTGCTTCTGCTTCCCAAATTATATATAGCTCGCTAGATCATTTCTTCAAGGGTGGGCATGAGAGGTATTAGGAATATGTTGTTCGCCACATGGAGATTTTGATGTCTTAATAACAGTTTCCTTTTCATGGTGGAATTTAGAACCCTCATTGGCGAGCGTTTCATCTACATCATGTTTCTTCAACACAGCCTTGCAATGATGCCGCCGAGTCCTGCATGACACGAGCCGTTCCAGAAGGGAGATTCTGTGTCCGCCTTCCAGTGGTAATTGGTAAGGTAAACTATTGTTGGCCTGCCATGTGCATATATCATGTAACCAGCATTGAATTTCTAGGATTTATTTAAGAAAGGCCTTCATAAAACCTTCTGTTCAGTTTGGACGAAGTAATCTCTATCTGTCCTGAAGGACAGATGGGCCAAAGAGATGAGAAGTGACCTACCCTGTCCTGACTAGCAGATCACCTGTAGCAGTGCACAGCATACAAGGATCGGTTTAGATGAAGAATGAATCGAAAATTTACAGCCGGTTTGTCTGACAGAAACGGCCACAGTTTGAGATCTTCCAGCCACAAGATTTCTAAACGTACATTACTATAAATTTACCATTGGAAAATAATCAGTTGTTACGGCTATGGACTATGGAGTAGTTACCGGCTATGGACTAATTGTTGCCTGCGCTAAGCTCGGCAGAGCGGCGTCCGTAGGGTGCTGCCGATCACCTATCGACCGGCCAGCTCCCCCACCTCTGTTCTGCTAACGGAAACGGTGAGGGACACCACTGCGACTGGCAGAGCTCATTACATTCCAACCTCTTCTATCTCCCCGTTGCCTTTTGCTCATGCTGATGCTGAGCACCACATACACACAAGCAGATGTGTTGTGCAATCGAATAACCACTGAAACGGTAAAATTTTCTGGCGTTCACCTGTTTGTAACCCCAGTGATCAGTTATAAATCCCGGAATCTGAAGTCTCATCCATTGTTTATATGTTTTTTTTTTGATAAAGGACACTCTTGTTTCCGGCCTCTGTTTTGCAGCACACAGCCTTGTTTTTATTTTTTATTACAAAAATCATCGAACCAACTGAATCAAAGGAGAGAAAAACTAAGGAGGCTTCAGCCTATAATTATCGATGGTTGATATGTACAAGAATAATACCACATAATACTGTATGGCTATTTATATCAGAGGTGATGACTGTTCTATGAATAAATAATGCTACCGTTTAACTTTGTTTGACCGAAGACTAATCTAGGTTCGAACAACAAACAACTAATCCTTTTACCTATCTCAATTATATTAAAGACACCGGTTGGTAACACACATCAATCGACATCATGATCTGTTAAATTTCACCAGCCATGCTATTGGTCGTCTCTGTCCTCTCTAAGGTGAATTTGGAGCTATAGTCTTTCATCATTAGAGTTTTCAGTTTGTGTTTGATGCTTTCCACCAACCATAAATATGATATTTTCTGAACAATACATGGTATCAGATGATCTTTTACTTAGTGGAATATGTACCTGGCACTAGTTAACTAATTAAAGCCATGTTCTTATTGAATAACAAGAGACAATGGATGACTATATCTGAAAAGGGATGTCACCAACACACACCACAATCAGCACTTGACAAACATGAGATAATTAAGGTCCAAGCTAAGATACTCCCTGAACTATGAATTCTTGCTTACATGATCATTCAATCTCCATGGTGGGTGTGAGAGGTATTAGGAACCATTGCTGCACTATCTGGCGCTTCAACACCAGTTCGGCAAAGTGAAACTTTTCCACCTGTTCTTTTGAACTAGTAAACGTTGTCTTTTGGTCCTTGTTATGTCTTATAGGTGCAGCTGCTGCATTTGCAAATTTATTTCTTATAATAAGATACACGGTATACACATGGCCTCGATGATGTATGCATCATTGACCTATGTATAACAAATAATGCATGTATTCATGTCTGTTTTCTTGTTCATGATACGATGTTGTGCTAATTTTTATAAACAAAGGTTGTATGCAATTACTTTTGCAAAAAAGATGCTAATTACCCAATTTCTACAAGTTTGATGAGTGATAGGTAAATGGCTAGTAGTTTCTAAATTTGAGGGCAATATCATAAAAAATAAGAGTTGTAGGTTTATAATAATAAGTTTTTATTGTTATAAATAAAGTTACATTTATAATCTCATTAATAACTAATGTTTTATATTCTTTTAGATGAACTAACGTTTTAATGATTTGGTAGACTTAATATTCTAACGTGAAAATAAATATAAATTTATTAATTAAAACTGCAATTACCAAATTACCCTCAAACTATTGACCAGTAGTTTTTCAAAACTAGTGGCCCATATTTTGGACAGTAAAACTTCTCATAAAATATCCGTCCTCTACAGAATGTACACAACCTTTGTTATTACAAAACTGCACCTTATATTGCTGCCACATGAGATTTTTGAAACAAATAAAATAGACATCTTGGTCAATCCATTATTATGTTTCCATCCATAAGAGGCGTGTTCCAAGGCAATGACCTCAGGAGTAGGAGTGTCTCACATGTATAGAAGAAACCATTTTGAAAGAACCTCTCATAGCACTGATAATCATCCATTCATCCTACCCACCTACCGAAGCAGAGAAACTAGTTTTATGCATTCTCCTCCTTGATATGTCTTGCATTTATGAAATAATGTTACTGACCCATCAAAATTAAAAATATAGTCCTCTGTTCTTTTTTTGTTGCCACTGGCTAGCTCAATTTTGAGCTAACCAACGACAACAAAATCAGGATGGTGGGATTACTTATTTATCTCAGCTGTTAAGGCTTGAGAGACATTGAGAGTGGGTACGTTACAGCGACGAACACCAGTGGTAAGTTACCAATTTATCACGTGCATTTTTTTAATCATATATTCATATCTATCGGTATCAAAATGTAGTGAAAAGTGTAAATGATAAGACTGGGTGCCATCATCAAGTTGGAATTGATTTATAAAAATAGCAAGTTGATATATTCTTTGGCGTTGATCTGCATAGCATTCAGCTTCATGACTAGGAATGCAAGTGGCACTGGGGAGGCCGCAAAGGCGCTGGGCAACCCGTGCTGCAAGCCCACTTAACGCCCGTAATATTGCCCTCTTTGGTGAAGCAGGCACGACATGGTTGTCCCGCAGGTCCCGGTAGCGCTACAAGTCCCGCAAACATGGCTTCAATGGCATAACCGAGTGTGCTCTATCCTCGCCGTCCTGCAAATCTGGATTGGACGTTTGCTTTGACCGATATTGTAGGGCTCTATTGCAGTAGTGTCATCAAGACTACAGTCTACAGTTGAACTATTTTACATCTTAAATGACTTCAAAAGAAATAAGTTTTTCTCTGTATCGGAGGACCAATTTTTTACTTGTACCTTGGTTATTAGAATTATGAGCCCTCTTAAGTGATGTGAAAAAAGTGTACCGAGTATTTATCAACTCCAGTATGCATTACGTGATGGTGCGTTACGTGAACCAATCATTTACCTTGTTGTGCCTGTGTGTACATAAGACTGGCAGCTCCATTGTTCCCATCATAAATAGCAACACGTGCTACATTTTCTTCAAATGTTACATCAACGCCATACACCAGTATCCAAGTACTGGAACTTGCATGCATGACATATAGTAGTATGGATCGGGAGACACTGGGAATACGGATGTGACATTGTCGCATCGAACTAGGTATATCTCTGATTAATCGTGCCTTTTCTACAAAATTTTTCACTTTTGTTTTCTAGAATTTCCTTATCCTACTCTAGGCTAGGGCAGTCGACATTGATCTTTGATAAAAAAAACGGATTTATAATTCTCTAATTGAATTGCTGGCTTGCATGCCATCTCACTATTAGTGCTCCCTTTTCTTAATCACTTCCTTTTGTAGCTTGAATGATATGGTAAATGTCCGTTGGTGACTGGCCCGGTACCACGTGTTCCAGGCTCAGCTTTCTCCTCTGGTTGCAACACTAATCGACCAATACCAAGATATTGATCTTATGCCGACTCTGCACAGAGCATTCCAGAAAAAAGTGTGCTTTCTTTGCATTAACTTGTTTACCTGTAACTCAGGAGTTGAATTGCTGAAAAACCATATAGAAAAAGTTTTTTTTCACAATAAAGCAGTGAAGCTCCTGGTCTTTCTTTAGCAGCGTCAGTTCACAGTGGTTTGCATATAGTAAGATCAGAAACTCAGAACTATGACCCAGTGGTTTGCTACCATATAAAATACTTAGTCAGCCGTGTAATTTCAACAGAAGCACTCTCCCTGCCTGCAGGTCATCTGTCATCATCAGAGAAAATACGAGCAGAGACACTATTTCGGAAAGTACAGCAAGGTAGAGTTCATGCTAACATAAGAATTACATCATGGCTGGCAATGATCCAGCTGACACGATGCTAGTCCAACCTACTCCCTCCATATTTTAATTGTTGACACAGTTGACTTTTTGAATTACGTTTGACCATTTGTCTTATTCAAAATATTTATTCAAATATCAAAAGTTATAAAATAGGTTAAAACTTTTTTTAAAATAAAACAAATTATAATAATATATTTGATAATTTTTAAAATTTTTTAAATAAGACGAATGATCAAACATAACTAAAAAAGTCAACTGTGTCAACAATTTAAATCCGGAGGGAGTGTAGGAAAAGCTTCTTTGTTAATGTTACTTGGGCAACTCGAGCTAGAAAGCAGCGGGTGGTGCAACCTCTTTTCTTTGAGACGTGTCACTGACAAATGAGACTTTCAATCTCTAAATTTTTCTGAATGGCGTTGTCACCCTCTCCGGTTAACAGTCCTGTCAGAAAGACTTGTTCCTTTGAGGTTACTTTGGCAGTACGGAGGGGTGAGGCGGAGCTGTGCTGCCCTGTGAATTCCCATTCACCGCATCCTGCAAAGTGCTTTCATTGAGTCCTCTTGGGTAATTCGCCACTGGCTTCTGGACATGGCGTATGAAGATGGAAATGTTATAGCGTTGTTGGTGAGGATGATGGTCTTGTCCGGCAAGAGGATCTCACCAAGAGTTGCCAGGAACTCTCCCTTGATATCCTGCACCAAGTGGTCCAAATCAGAGTCGCCACAATCACGATCTAGCCTTAATCATTCCCATCCTCACCAAGGAAAAAAATTTCGGTATAAAAAAAATATCGGTGGTCACCGATAAACATGATATTTCAGAAATATCGGCAATTTCGGTGAACAATTTTTTTTAAAAAATTTTGCGTGATTTAAGAAGAAATAGTCTTACATCTACAAACTATCATAGTTACATATATAATAAAAGTAGTTTTCATTGAATAAACATAGTCAATAATAAAATTTTAGTGATAAAAAATATATCGGACCTCACCGATAAATACGATATATCGAATATATCGGTGAAATTTTGCTGAAATTTTTTTCCTAGATCCTCACTGGCGCTGCTGCGGAGGCTCCGCAGGACGGAGTCGACTGTGTACTTGAGGTTGCGGAACCCATGGTTTGCCACTACAACCGAGCTTCAAGTTGGAGCATATGTGGCAGTATTCAACTCTTTCCAAACAGCTTCCAAATGAAGGAAAGTGCTACAACCATACAACCTAATATAGCAAAATGTGTATTGGTTGAAATTATTTTCCCTGACGCCACCTATTCCAAAGCTGAACACCGCTCCTCCAATCAATCAGTATCACAATTAACTACACATATTTCTGTTTGTCTCCTGTACAGACTGAACGAAAATAAATATTTATTGGGCAAAGAAATTGAGGAGAAAAGGATGAGCCAGAACACACAGTGATATACATGGGAAAAAGATACGGAAAACCTGGCTAAAAGAAAAAAGAAATGAAAAAGTTATAGCATAAGTAGATGATTTTACAATCTTCACCAGAAAGTAGCAGAATGGTACTAAAGCCTGCATTTTGGTAGATAGATTAAAGTCACCAGCTTCAGCGTGTCTGTTTGTCAAAGTTATAGGTACAGCTCCAAATTTAGCAAAAAAAATTAGCGTGTCTATCAGTTCAATCAGTACTTTCTTTTCTGAAAAATGCACGATTGCTGAGCATCAATGTTTTAAGAATTTTCAGATTTTTACAGCTAAGAAAACTGTTTCTAATACTCAATTTATTCTAAGGAACACACAATCGTCTTGAACTAAACAATGCATTACTCTTAATTCTTAGATTATACACCTCCATTTACAACACTAAAAAGGCATTGAAACAAGTTAGCATAACTCTGTGGAAGGTGAAGGTAAAAAACCAATATGAAGCGCAATAAATAATAACCAGACAAAAAAACCTAAAAAATATAACTTCCTTCGGTAGCTCCCCGTAGTTGTACTAAGATACAGTACAAATGATATACCCATGTTAAATTGTTCAGTAGGCTCACGCAGGGACGGAACCTAATTGACAACCACTCGTTGCCAAGGCCCAGATATGGATCATGAGTTATGAGCCTCCGTTAAATTCTCTGTCCGAGCCATGGATCATGAATCACGATCCTGTGATAAATTCTCTGGTCAAATGTTAAACGTACATGACTGTAGAACCTTCTTCAATTACATTCAGCATATTGACTTTTGTACAGAAGCACAATTGGAGCTTCCTATGCGAATGTCACAACTAGACAATTCATCCTCTTTCGGAAAAAGTTCAGCATCTGGCCATCCAACTGGTATTGAGCCCTAGAAATATGTAATAATACTCTTCCATCATTTGTGCCTAGGATCATAATGTAATGCAGTAGGTGGCCAAATTTTCTTCAGAGTCACAATAAGACACAACAACAGGGCATCTGAAGCTTTGCTAATTTGCATGTTTCTGATGTTTCTCACTCCCGACCTAGTCTAGCTGTGAATGGATATATGGAAGCTACAATCTCGACCATGTGACTATTAGTATACTACATTGACATTGTTCGCGGATATAACCTATTTAGCCAATGGTGTATATATAAGAAACTGATATACATATAGGTGACCGGTTATGGGTGAGTATGTCTTTGTGGAGCCAATCAAGGAAAAAAAATGTAATGCACGTGAAAGCATGTTGTCAGTAATATGGGAACCTGCATTGTATGTGCAAGAGACCAATGATAAATTTGCAGCAAGTCCCATGGTCTAGGCACAGCATGACCATAATGAAGGCAGCCAATGCCTCTCACTACCCACCGTGAAAGCTCCCATAAAAAAAGTCTAAGTCCTCAAAGTCAAAGTCAAACATATATAATGACAGCAGGAGCAACAGCATTAGTTAGTACCACGCAACTCCTGGCCCTTCTGTAGCAGCGGAAGTTCTGAGACATACATACTTGTCGGCAGACTAATATTGATGCCTGAGTAGACTGGCGTGGCTGTTCCACTCGGAGCCATCGAATTAGAACCCAGCTGTTTACTACCATAAAAAAGTGAATTTATTCACGCCTCTCTATCAACTGCATAATCTCACCATCGAATTTGAAAATACGAGCATATGGACACAAGCTAGTAGGGACGTTATAGTAATGATGCAGCTGACATGACACTAGTCTAATTTATTATTGTATATGCTTGCTGGATCAAACACGCTGTGAACAAGTAAATATAAGATCATTATATGAAGCAAGCCTGAACTTATTACCCCTCCATCCTCACCGTGTGCTAATTACTCAATGACATAGGCCTCCACCTCGGCATGGCCCTGGGTGCGGAACTGCTCGAGGATGTCCTCCTCCTTGACGAGCTTCTTGGCAAGGTCTCTGCCCCTGATGATGGCAGCGCGGAACACCTCCGGCAAGTCGTCAAAGCCCTCTGGGAGCTCATCGAACTTGGACATGTCCTGACGGGGGAGATCCAGCATGGCCTTGGCCACCTCCGGATTCACCGGCACCATGGCCTTCTTCAACTTCTTGCCGGCCTTGAGTAGTTGGCACTGGCGCAAGAAGACTGGGCACTTACGGATTTGCTCGTAGCGGTACTTTGAGAAGACCGACGCCGGCTGGTCGAAGTCGAACAAGCAGGGCCGCTTCTTCTTCGCCGCCGCCTCCTCCGGCTTGTGGATCTCTTCCACGTCTGGATAGGTTAGCTTGTTAATCAGGGCATGATTACCGGCCGTCACTGTGAAGTTCTGCTCGGCCGTGGCGGCGCCAGCCGCCTCCTCGACGGGATTGAGGATCTTAGCCTTGCCGTTGTCGTTTCCGGCCGCCGCCGCCTCAGTCATGGGGTCGTCGTTGGCCGCGCCGTCGCCGGCGGCCTCCTCGTCGGTATTGGCGCGCTTGTCAATCAGGGCGTGATCGCCTGAGACCACTTCGTCGGAGCCCCTCGTCATCGTACAAGACCTCTCCATCGACATGATCCTGGGAGCCGATCTGGATCTCGTCTGTTGAGATATCGCAATGGCAACAACAGAGCCCGTCTCTTACGCGGACTCGATCCTCTCCCAGCGCCAGGGCCCATGAAGCAGAGGATATACATGTAATCTGCATTAACGTGAATCGTATGGCAACAGAAACTGCCACTTATACGTATTCGTCTGTGACACGTCGCAACAAACAAAAGAGGCAGCTAGCAATCCCCTCAAAAACATTATAGTATGTAATTTGATCTCTCTGAACAACACTGCAAAATGCCAAAGTCAAGTTGCATCTGGCTTGTATCTGTGCACATGAATAGCTGATACACACTTTGGGCGAAGATGCATCCTTCATCGATCTCAGTTATTGTACACTGGCACGTAGACTTCTTATTGACTCCTATCCATTTATTTCTATTTGAAACATTTGATTTCATATTGTTCTTTTTGTTTTCTGTTCGGTGCAGGGTAATTGTTCCTGACAGAAAAGAATGGACCTGTTCTTCTCCTCCCCAACATGACCATATATTATTTATGTAGTTGGTGACGGATCTCTGTACTGGCCAAACATTGCAGTAGCTAGAACAACTCAACTCGTTGTTCATATATTTGGCGGGAAAATTAAAAGTGCAGTTATGCTAGCATACAATGCTGATGATTAGAAATTCAGAAGAAATGAAATTCGAATTTGTAATCCGACATTAATTCTCTGCATATGAGCACCAGTATTCGTGCTTTCTTTTAGATGGATGGATGGAGAGCACCAAACAGCGAGGAAAAGAAACTACATCCAGTTGTATGTGTGCCGAATGTTATATATGTGCTATTCCCAGTGTGACTGCTCGTTCTATGCGTGCCGAATGTTATATATGTTGGTGTACGTTTGCAAACCATCTCATAGGCGAAGAAACTACATCCAAATGCGTAGAATGTATGCATGCATAACTAGCAGGTTTTGTTTAGATTACACTAATTACGTATTAGCAGTTTAGGCGAGGGAGGCACTGGGTTTAGACATGTTACCCTAGTCAATGGCCTTGTGAAATTATTTATGTAGCACACACAAATCAGCGGTGGTCCACGCCCAAAATATCAGGTGGGGTAGACCTTAGCGCATCCTTAGCAAGCGCTAATCATCTCTGATGCAAACTGCTCTTGGTTCAGATGCACGAAGACATCCAAGTACCTGGCTCTTATGTTATAAGTGCTCAATATATCTTTATGAGCACAATTCGTCTGTTTTCAGTGGGCATCAAGAATGCAACTCCATTTTCTTGTGCTGAATTTAGGGGGTGCCCTGCTACTGCAACAACAGTTTGAAACGGATCAACCTTTCATTGGGAAATGAAACAGAAACTCTGTCGATGGCATTGTTGCTGGCACTGAGACCTCATGAACAGAGCATGTTTTAGAGCAGTGCAGGCCTGCCGGACCATCAAGATGTCAATGGTAGGCAGGACAATGAATATTATTGGACCAGCTGGAGACAGGTTGCATGACCGTCGAAGAAGACAACCGTGGCGGGGCTTGGATTTTAACCTTATCTAGTCGAACTTGCTCACTAGCATTTTGCAGCCTTTATTAACTATTGAGGCAGCAAACATTAGAAGCCTTTGACTACGGACCAATGACCATTCAAGAAACTGACCTGTGGAACATGGGATCGATTGAACGGCAGAAAAAAAACCCTGCCGCAGTGAAGAAGCCGCCATGGAAGTTTCTTCTCTGTGTTCTGAATGTTGCTTGCTCTGCTGCGTCCGTGGTCCACCTCACGGTGCCTGCCTTCCGTGGTTCCCATGGCATGCACGTGCACCAACCGTGAGCAACATCGTGTGGGACGAATAACAGAAACATGGCATATATAGGCATAGAACTGAGAAGTGACACCATACTTGAAAATCTTCTACTTTGTCAATGGTACAAGCAGGCAAAAAGGTGTGTTGGAGACTATATATAGTCAATAAGAATGGGACAGATTGAATGGGTCTACTGAATCAATTTAAGTAGTCGATAAAAGAACAAACCCACGTCGCCCTAGGGTTAGGGCGGGTCAGGCGGCTATCCCACCGCTGCTGCCGAGAGCCTTCGCACTGCTGCCGCCAAGGCCCGGGACATCATCGAGCAGTATGTTTCGTTGTCAAAGGAACAACAATGCACGGTGGGAAAGGATGCTGGATCACTTCCTCCCTTTGACAACGGATCACGACAAGATGTCCATCCTGTCTGGCACTGTAGTACCGTAGAGCAACCTTACTGTTGTTCATATATTTGGAGGCAGAATTAAAATTACAGTTATTCTATCTTTTTGTAAAGCGGATCAGAAATTCAGATATATTGGAATTCGAACTTTTAATCCAACATAATTTATTAGTGCGTATGAAAAAAAATATTCTGAATGAATACTTTTCACCTTAAATGAATGGAAAGCACCAAACAGCGAGAAAACAAGAAACAAAATTTATGCAACGTATGCTCTCCAACTACCATGCAAATATTTCTTAATGTCTTAGTACCTTTTTCTGCCTATATCATCCTTGTCGTTATGGTAAGGAACGTTATATATGTAAGTAGACGAATCTCGTAGCACCGCTAGCTGTGCCTCTTACATGATACACCCACTGTCAGAAACTACACCTTGTGCTAGCTACTCACCCATCCAGATGTTAGAAATGCATGCATGCCTAATTACCATTTTTTAGTAGCTTTATTAGCAGTTGAGGCAAGGGAGGTACTGGGAACGGATATGTTACTAAAATTGACAGCAAAGCAAAATTATTAATGTATCACACAGCAATCAGCAGGGCTCCACCCCTAAAATATCAGGTGGGGTACACTTCAGCCCATCCATTGCAAGCGCTTATGGTAGCCCATGTAAACAGCTCTTGGTTCAGAAGCACAATGGCGGTGCATACTGCTGCCTTTTATCTTCATGGTGCTTAATTTTTTTTAGCAATTAGCCTGTTTTAAGTTATGAGCATCAAGAATCAAATTCTAAGTGTGCTAAACACCAAGAATCCAAGTCCACTCTCATGTGTGCTGAATTAACGGTTTGTCCTGCTACTGCAATAGTTTCAAACGCAGAAAATCTTTCTTTATAGAGAAAAGACCTAAGGGCTCTGCTTTTTATTAAAAAATCAACAGTTTTTGTATTGCTGCTGTAACCAGTTTATAGACAAACGCATATAACAGATCTACCAAAATGCATATCCTAGTTGATCTGTGAAAAGTCAACATAGTGGAAACACAGGCACATTGATCACTAACCATTTCCACTGGGAGCAAACTTGCTGTGGGAAATGAAACAGAAACTTGGTCACCAGTATTCTCGCTAGCACCTGACACTGAGACTTGACGAACAGAGCATGGTGTCTAGAGCTGTGCAGGCAAGCTGTTTACTGAGATGTCAATCCCTGGCTTGACAAAGAAGGCTGGACTAGCCGGGGACTAGGAATTAAAAACACAGGAAAATTTCCTACCAAGCTTTTGGTTGCAACACAGGAAAAACACAGAAATTTGAAGAGAGAGATAGATTGATAGGAAATTTAAAAGAGGTTGGAGCTCTTGCTTATTTCCCTCCAAAACAAGCATAGAGGAAAGCATTCCATTGGAATTCCAAAGGATTTAGTAGGATCCAATGTTATGTTCCAAACGCTCTGATAGGAGAAATATCTAGAGTGATTAAATCCTAAAAATATTCTACCCCCTTCTTAGCTAATTCAATCCAGAGTCTCAATAGATGATCTAGCTAATTTCTAACACCCAAGTAATCTCCATAGTTCTTCATTTTTCACATATTAGGTGGTGGAATAAATTCTATTTTTCTATCTTGTATGCTTAAAAAATAATTTATTTAGTTCAATCCAGAGTCTCGATAGATGATCTAGCTAATTTCTAACACCCAAGTAATCTCCATAGTTGTTCGTTTTTCACATATTAGGTGGTGGAATAAATGCTATTTTTCTACCTTGTATGTTTTTTTTCGCAAGCGTTTGTTTCATTGACTGTAGAAATGTATCATTCTAACAAGCTCTGAAATTCAAGGGTGGAATAGAAAATACATGTTGGTTATATATTTCACGAGGAGAGATGATCTATGTTCCAATACCTGGGTCATGTCTCTTATGGATTTCATATAATACGTGGTGGAATAGAAAATACATGTTCAGCTTTTAATTTCATTAATTAGAAATTCAGAGCCAGCGACATTGAAATGAGTGGAAGGCAACCAAAGAGATCCGAGGTAAAACTCAAATAGATGGAAAGGTACTCGACTTACTTCAACTATATATGAAATCACCCAGTCGCTTTTGTATATATGCTTGCGTGTTTTCTGTAGTTTATATAGGTGCACTGGTGTCCTCCTAGCTTGGTTAGCCAAGAGCATAACTAGATCCATCCAAACAGTTGAGCAAACATGTACCTAACCAGTTTAGGCTTGCAAGACGTCAGGAATGGACATGTCCCATTTTTTTAGCCTTGTCCGGAAATCTCGAGTAAGAGCAATTTCATATTTGGAGTCAACCAACAACAACTCTTAATTCAGGATACATTTTACAAGCAAATGGTCTATTTAGGGAACAATTGAAACACTTTGTTATGAAGTAGCGAATATCATGCGACATGATTAGTTGCCATGCAGTAAGTCTTGTATTGTCCTCGCGAAATCATGAATTGCAGCGTGCACACGACAACACGGCGTGGGTTTGCGTCTCTGTTCTGGCGTGGCCGCAACACGGCCCGACTACGCGCGTGCCACCACCAGCATTCCCGTACAAGCTTCTCAAGACTTATAAGATTGGCTTCATCAGGTACGTAACAAGCCACATGCTCTCGTGTGCAGTTTGGCTGGCTGCTGTGCTTGGGCCCTCACACACCAATCAGCAGTGCTCCACGCCCAAAATATCAGGTGGGGTACACCTCAGGACATCCTTGGCAAGTGCTAATGGTCGCTCACGTAAACAGCTTATGGTTCAGATGCACAATGGCGATGCATACTACTGCCTTCTATCCTATCCTTATAGTGCTGAATTTTTTTTAAGCACAATTCGCCGTTTTCAGTTATGAGCCTCAAGAATGAAAGACTCAAGTGAAACAGAACCTTTCTTTGGGAAATGAAACAGAAACTCTATCACCCTCATTATCGCTGGCACCTGACACTGAAACTTCATGAACAGAACACGGTGTGTAGAGCTGTGCAGACAAGCCGGATTTATTGAGACGTCAATCCCTCGACATGCTCTGTCGGCATGGAAGAACTGGTCTGTGAGGCTTCGATGTTAAACGTGTCTAGAACTAGTGGACCTTGCCTGTGGAGCCTTGCAGCTTCGACCAAGCAAGCAAAAATAACAAGCGAATGACTACGACCAATGACCATTCAACAAACCAATCTGTGCCACAAGGGATCGATCCAACCGCTGCCAAAACACTGTGGCTTGGTCGAAATGTATCAAATAGTGACCAACATTGGTCGTGGTTTGGAATACTGACCACCCCGGATTGCCACAATGAAGCCGCCACAACATCATGCTGCTAGCAGCTGGAAGTTTCTTCTCCATGTTCCGTATGTTGCTTGCTCAGCTGCATCCTCGGCAAAGTCGCAGCCCTGCTGCTGAATGTTCGCCGTGGGCGTCACTCAATCAGCTCACCACGCAGTCTAGTGCTCATCTAGGATGCCTCTTGAAAGTCATACCTCAGCTCGCAGAATTCCGAACATTGCTTATTTTTTCTTTCCCTTCCCTGTAGAATGCATCCATGGACTCTCTCTTTTTCTGTCCATCGCCAGAAGAAACAAAAGGAATAAAAATGAGCATGGAAGACCCTGGTCTCCCGTGCCCTTGGCATGCACTTGCACCAATACAGCAACGGCACCATGCTTGAAAATATTCTACTGTCAGAGAAGCAACATCCTTTATTTTTTGAATAGTGCAACGATAGAAAAAGGTGTTTGAGAGTAGTCACAAAAACTGAAAACTAAGAGTTTTGTACAAATATGACAACAGGTCGTTGAAAGGGTCCACCAAAACAAGACAACTAATCGACAATTCTCCAAGGTACATGAGAGCTCGATATGGACTGGAGAGAATTACCTATTCCTAACGCTTCTCATGCCCACGCCAATAGGGATTTGTAGCAAAGTACATATTCCACACTTTAGAGAGTAGCCACCATAGTCTTATTCAAGTGTCATATATAGAGACCTCCTGGACTTTCAAGTGCTATGCAAAATATACTCATCACTCCAAAGCTCTGCTATCCAGATGTCTTATATATACTAGATGATTCCAAACAATCTCATAGTGTCAATGTGCCAGTGACTTGGCTATCCAGCAAAAAACTGATATAAATATTCAGTAAATTTTTATTAGCTCCAGGTAGCTACATGGCATGATTGATTCCATTCGCCCATCCAAATATTACAGAAATGCAAGCATGTGGGACAAGGTTAACTAAGCTTGGGAGACAATGGAAAAAACAGGCTTGGAGCATGTGTGTGTTGTCGTATTGCAATGTATCTTTATTTGTATCTAAGGCAATACGACAACACACACGTGCATGCTTGCATAGAGGATTAGAAATGCACATGTATCTTCTCACTGCTGCAGTTGATGACAAGTTAAAAGGATCTATCTATGAAATGTAAAAATCTATGGTCGTCTATTCATATAAGAGGTGATGTCATGCCAGCCTGGCATGATATTAATTGAACCATGCCGTCCATTTGGTCATCTCCGCCAATTGAAAGGGTACCCAATTTATTTGTGAATGTGTTTGTGAGCATGTTTCATTAAGAGGATGAACAATTACAAGCACCCATAGCACAAACATGTGCTAACTCAAGCCGATTGCCAAGTTCTTACAAGGGACAATTCATTACATCTAGTAAACAAACCATGACCAAACATTGTGCCACAACTACTACTCGCGGTATGCCTACAACCAACACCACAAACAAGAATACTAGATGCCCTATGACCTTAAGATGGTTGAAATCCAGAATAAACTCCATGGCTATTCCAAATGTACTACAGGGAAAAATCGGTCATGGTGCACGGTGGTTCTGTGCTCCACCCCCCCCCCCCCCCCCCCTCTTCCCCCGCTCATTTATTCTCCCAGTTATCCGTTCCATTTGATATGCTTAATGTGATATATAACTAAACATTCTCAGGCAATTTCATCATACAACTCTGCTCATTATGTGTGGAAAATAAACAATCATTTAACTAGTATACTCTTGGTGGCTTAGCATTTATTGATTTTGTCAATAGCTCTTCCGATATCCTTAGTTATGACGTGCAATGATGCTACACATCCATTAGAATCAATTGCATGTCCCACTAGTTGGGCTACGGATGCACCAGGAATGGACATGTTCTCACAATGGATCACCATCGTTATTTCTCTGTAGTCACAAGCATATTTAACTATATGGTGGTCTCTGCCAACTTGTGATTCATCCACACTTGTCAATTTCCTTTGGTATGTGTTCTTAGAGATTCAAGTGAAGTATACGCTATTATAAAGCAGCTACAACATTCATCACCGGTGGTTCCATATATAAGAACAGGGACATGCACCTTGACCATAGGCCAGGCTTGAATAAGTTATACATGGCGTATATCGCGGTGCAACAAAACGAGGTTGACTGAACGAGTCACCATCATGTAGCTCTTCCCGTGATATTGCAAGGAAACCAAGACCATCACGCAGGTTGGGGCTCTGCTCTCCCTGCCATCTGCAGTGCCGAATTTGCTGTGTGAGGGAGTCCTTTACCTGCGTTTGCTTTTTTTTCTGGAACAGAGCAATTAGGTCTAAAACTGCAAATAGGAGACATGATATTAGAGACTGGATATTATAACCATCTCTAAACGTAACATCAAAGGCGCACATCTATCCCCGCCTCCCATGGACAACATCAATCCCTCCTCCTTGTCTGGAATGCTTCTAAGGGTGGTCACTTGCATGATAGATTCACCCTGTAATCTCATGCTGCTCATCTCACACTAGAAGATATCAGAGCTTAATCAGTTTTGCAAGTTATGCAGCATGTTAGGTGTAGGAATTTTTTAACGAGGAAGTTTGATGCAGGATTGCTGTTTGGGTCTTTGGATGGATTGATAAACATCAGATAGAGACTGATAGCATATATATACACTACTATAAAAAGGGCCTGTAGCAGTAGGCTAAATCGCATTGTAGTGGCAGTTTGGCGTCCTCCATAGCTAAAAAAAAATAGGTTGTAGCGGCGAACGACTAGTGGATGGCACAAACTGCTGCTACCCCTCAACCCACCACTACCCCTCAATCCTAAAAATAGAAAACCAAGAGAGCAAGAGCCTGCCAGCCCACTCATAGCCCACACACACTGCGTCATGGCAGCTCGACTACGAGGGATCCGATAACAGGAAAAGATGCAGGCTTGGATCCGGAGAGGTGGAGGCGGTGGTGGAGGGTGTCGGATCTACGCTGGCGGTGATGGAGGACGCCACCTCAGGATCCACGTAGGTGGAGGGCACCACTAGAGGAGGGGGCTGCGTGCTAGGGGAGTGCACCACCACCGGTGAACTGTCGGGGGGCGAGAGAGAGAGAGAGAGAGAGAGAGAGAGAGAGAGAGAGAGAGAGAGAGAGAGAGAGAGGTGGCGGTATGGAGTGAGAGGGAGGTTGGGAGAGGGGTTAGGGTTTGATCCTTATATATTAAATGAGGAGGTATTGGGCCAAAATGGGCTAGATACTTTTTGTTTGCAGCGTGTCATTATAATGAACCGCCACTACAAAATGGTTTTTTCATTTGTTTGCAGCGTGCCATTATAATTCAGTGTGTATAAAAAATTATTCTGAATGGATACTTTTACTAGATGAATGCAGAGCACCAAACAGCGAGAAAAAAAAGAAACAAGATTTGTGGAACGTACACTCCAACTACCATGAAAACATGGCTTAATAACTTAGTACCTTTTTCTGCCTATCATCGTTGTCGTTATGGTAAGGAACGTTATATATATAGGTATACGATTGCAAACAATTTCATAGGACCGGTGTGCCTCTTACAGGATATACCCAGTGTCATCTAGTAACCCAACCATGCAGATGTTAGAAATGCGTGCATGCCTAATTAACAGCTTATTTTTTTGGAGTAGCTTTATTAGCAGTTGAGGCAAGGGAGGCACTGGGAACGGACATGTTACTGATGGATACAGGAATGGAAATTTATTAATGTATCGCACACCAATCAGCAGGGCTCCACGGCCAAGATACCAGGTGGGCTACACTTAAGCACATCCATGGCAACCGCTAATGGTAGCTCACGTAAACAGCTCATGGTTCAGATGCACAATCACGGCGCATACTACTGCCTTCTATCCTCATGGTGCTAAATATTTTTTAGCACAATTCACCTGTCGTTTCCAGTTATGAGCATCATGAATCCAATTCTCAACTGTGCTAAACTCTAAGAATACAACATCATTCTCATGTGCTGAATTAGTCGATATCCTGCTAAGGCAATAGTTCAAGCGAAGAATATCTTTCTTTATAGAAGAGAAAAGACCCAAGGGCCCTGCTTTTTATTAAGAAAGCAACAGTTGTGTGTGCCCGCCTAATTTGTTTCCTTCATCTCCCGCTATCTAATTCTTGTCTCTGCTGTTCACGTGCCATATCCTGATGGCAAACATCAATTTAGTAACTGGTTCTTGGAAGTTAGTAGAGGTCTAAACGACACGGCAAAATGGCCCTCAAAAAAAACAAAAACGACACGGCAAAATGTGATCCAGTAAAAAACTTGATCCTTTCAGAACCTTTCGATCTGGTCCTCATCCAAGAAACAAAACTAACAAATCCTTCTATCTTTAAACTAAAATCTTTCCTCCCGAACAACCTAGACAAAACGCAAATCTCCAACGCTAATGGCGCTTCTGGAGGCCTTATTTCAGCCTGGAACTCAAATAAACTTAACCTTTTATCTGCTCAACATCACAACTACTCCCTTTTTGATAATTCATATTCATCCTATATTAGAAAAATCTAACATTTGGCCTTCTGAGTGGTATTCAGCCCAGGAAATTAGTACTACACTGCAGCTCCCTGTCTGCCTAGCATTTCAATGATGCTGTAGGTGGCCAATTTTGTTCAGACAAACAGTGATACTTTGCCGATCGTAGTTGACAGTACCACAGGGCCTCTTAAGCTTTGCTAATTTGCTTGTTCCCGATGTTTCTCACTCCCAACCTATTCTAGCAGTTAAAAGGATATATGGATGATACAACCTCGGCTATGTGACTATGAGTAGTACATTGACACTCTTTAATTTGTGGATATAACCTGTTGTGGACAAGGGAACATATATAAATAGGAAACTGAGATGCATATAGGTGACCAGTTGTGGGCGAGTATGCCTCTGATGAAGCCATCAAGAGATAAAATGAAATGCATGCAAAATCATGTTGTCAGTAATATGGGAACCGCGGTTTTTGCATTGTATGTGCAGGAACTATTGAAAGAGATTGTGGACCCATGTGCAAGAGACAAGACTATGATAAATCTGCAGCAAGTACCATGGTGTTGGCAAAACATGACCATAGAATCCATGAGGGCAGCCAATGACTCTCACTTCCCACAGTGAAAGCTCCCAACAAAATAAAGTCTAAGTCCTGAAAGTCAAAGTCAAAAATCTATCATGATAGCAGGAGAAATAGGGTTAGTACAGCACAAGGCATGGCCAGTGGCCAGACCTGTTTCAAAAGAAAGAGGAAACGAGACCACCAGCATGGTGAATTAAGGATCGAATCTCATACATTCTCACTATACCACAGCACGGCATCAGATCTGAAACACATTTCACTGTTCTTGCCTGAACACTATTAGTCCAAAAAAACTATGATTTCAGGAGAGTGATATCTGACGACACAATAATATATATAAGAGGTGTTCTTCATAACCGAAAATAATACATATATATGATGATCACAGAACGACTCACATCATAGTAACGAGCCAAGTCACATAATCCCTGCGTATAAAGCAAAGCCTTAACAATCCCTGCTTTCTCAAACGCACAGCGATTCTCCTCTCTTAATCCTGCACTGCCACCGACACCATATGTTGTGCTAATTACTCAATGACATAGGCCTCTACCTCGGCATGCCCCTGGGTGCGGAATGACCTGTTGTGCTAGAACAGGTCCTGAACATACTCCATGGCTAAGGAAGTAAGTGTTACTAGATGTCTCTAATATTATATACAGGAACCTCTTGCACCTTGGAGCCCCCCTCAATTCTCAATTATTTCTGATGGAATTGGTTACTGTATATGGGTTTATTATCCCTTTTTCTAAACTATCTACTCCAGAATTGGTCAATTTTGATCCCATATGTTTGATGAGCACAAGTTCTGGACAGACAAAATTCGGATTTTAGATTTTTAATCCCACTAAGTTCGAAATTGAGCTAACTATTTAAGCCCCCTGAGCAGGAGCAAATGCATAGGCGCATGTGCTTTCATATACCCTTTGTAGTGGATGGAAACTCCCATGGCAATGATATACTCTGATTATTTCAACAACCAGAAAATGATATACATGTTATCTTTTCAGCCACTTGTCATTCATTTTTTCATCAGATGCCTTAAATAGGTAAACATTTTTAAACGGTTTCATAGCACGAATATGCCTCTTAGGTCCTAGCAAGCCTATCGACACACAAAATATAGATCTATGCATTCGATAATCTAGCCTAGCTCCTCATTTGGTCATATTAACCCTTCCATACTTTAGAAATGCACAAGTGCCTCAATTGTTTCAGCTTGGGAGACATCAGGAACATACATGTTACAACTTGTTTTGTTGGCACTTTTTATTAGTTATGTGGCATCTCTATACTTTGTTGAACAAGCTGTCTATGGTTGTAGCTTTTGACTATATCTGATGACCACTTGATAGTAGTGAACAAGAACAATGCTTATGTTTAGAGGGGCAGGGCACCGCTGTTTGTGAGTCCTGGTGGAATAGAAAGAAACTGGCTATCGACTTGTGTGTTATAAAACCTTAAGGCTCATATTCAATTATACTGGTTTGTCCGTTCGAGTAAAAATCTAGTAGAGTCAGCTAAGCTTTTTTCGTTTTATTCCAGACATAAAAAAATGATGGTTGCTTTTACACAACATCTGTTATCAGAAACTCCCAAGTGACAGTGTCATACTCTGCATTGTTTTTATTCTTAAAGTTCACTTGACATTCAGATTTTGCTTTCTTTCTTACACTTGAAAATACAGACAAAAAAAAGATGGGCAGAAATATTCAGAATTCTCGTAATTTTGTGTATGGGACTTGACTAGTGAACAATCAAGGTTCCCAGAAATAATAAATCACAATCGGAAGGTAGAACATCGTTGTGTGCTACAACCAGTCGGTTTCTTAAATCAGTCCTTTGCAGAATTGCATAAGGCGAGAGGCCAGCAGGCTACGACCAGCAGTGAGAACGTCGCGTGAACATGTAGATGGCTGCGAAAGAAGGAGAGCGAGCTGCTGCTTCTGAAAGCAACGACGAGATCACTGGCATTTCCGGTCACCGAAGTTTTATCATCGCACATGTTCCTTATGATTGCTTGACCAAAACCAACAGCCATTAAACTCTCCCGATCCGAGCCTAATGAGATGGATTAAATTACTGGCAGGGTATTAGAAATGTTGACCGCCCTTGGTCTGCACGACGACCATGCCTCCGCTGCAGTGTATCTTGCTGGAGCTAGGTGTCTGATGAACCGCTCACCATGCTGCCGCTGGATATTATTTGCTCGCACGTCTGTTGCCTCTTACTCCCAGTAAGCTACCTAGTTGCACAGGCGCTGTCAGAGCCACATACTAGCCGGTGCCATCCAAAAATTGGCCTGAGGTTGGCTTGCACGCCCGCCCTACACACACAGTCGTGGATTGACATTGTAGCAAGATATGTATCCGTTCTTCTCTTTGACTATTGCCTCTCATTCGTCCCGGAGGATGAACAAACACAATGACCAAACAAGAATGATACAAGTTGATTACTAAATGTGCGTAAAGGCTAGAATTTCTACACTTTTATGAGCAAAGAGTGTAACAATAACATCTCGCTCGCCACCCCATGTGTCACTGTAGTTGCAGTTGCATTGCCAGTGAAGACGTTGAATTGTCTGCCAACGAGCCCATCATCTAGAATGATCACCTGCCTGGAGTCTGGACTTATCCTATCACTATATGCAACTCCCAGAAGGTTCAGATTGTCAGCCACTTTCATCGTTGTTGGAGGCAAGTCAGTTGGCATAGGCCATGGGATGGGAGCCGGTTTGAAGAAAAGTATGTTGACCTCACTGCATCCTCAACACTACTTCATACTGTTCACCTATGCCACTCCATGGTCTGCTATTGCAATTCACCCCGTGACCAACACCAGTTCGTGGAAGAGGCCAGCTTCTATGGCAATATCTGCTCTCATTATCCGACGTCTCTGAGCTCCGTAATTTCAAGTACCTCTCATACTCAAGGATGGGAGTTGAAACCATGTTCCTCTAGCAACACATCCATGTTATACTCCATAGTCCACACTTCAAAAAGTATGTATGATTTCCTGGCTCTTGCATTACATATAGAGACCTCTTGCTAGGCATTCTCAATTTTAAATTCCTGATCGGCTCTGGTACAAGCAAGATCTTAAATATACATTATTTGCAGCATTGATAAATTTTTTTTTCCCTTGTATTTGATGAGAGCACATATCCTGGAGCAACGAAATTATTACCAATTTAGATTTTAATCCGCATAAATTCAGAACTGAACTAGTTATTTAAGAGCCTATGGCTGCAAGAGAATGCTTTCTCACATGGGCACACGTGCTGTTCTAGTACCTAACTAATGGAAGGCACTAAATAGCACCACTAAATGGATCTGAGATGGAAACGTATATTGTAATTTACTTCAACAACCCGAGCTCGAATTATATCCATGGTATATTTTCTACCAATCGTTCTTCTTAATATTTTGCTCAGTTTTTTATATAGTAAATATTTTGAAGCAATCACATATATAGGACTAGTGTGCCTCCTAGCCCGAGTATATCCTGGCGCAAAAATTAGATCCAATCATTTTATAATTTTTCTAGGTCCTTGTTGGGTTGTATTAACCCAGCTAAACATTAGAAATGCTGTATAGCATACCAGTTTCAGCTTGGAATACGTCAGGAGTAGACACGTTACCAGTTACCAAATGGTTACCGGGCTCTTGTTAATTACGTAGTGTTTGCTCAAACAAGCCAGACCTCAGTACAGATTGGTAGATGTGAATAAGAGTAATTCAGATTATAGTAGATTGCGGAAATGGAGCAACAGGGTACTGATATTTGTGCTTAGTAATAAAATAAAAACAAAAAAGGTTACCAACATGTATGTTAAGGCTCAAAATTCCAGTAACATCGAACACATTCTGCAGAACAGTTTTGGATTAATCTCTGACAGAAACATTGGGTGCGTGCTGTCTAATTGAGTTTCTTGCTAAGTGTGGATTTTGAGTCAACGAGATCCTGAGCCGTCCCTTGATCCGAGCCATTGATGCTGGCTACGTCATGTGAGATCCGCGTGCCTTTTAGGATGCATCTTGCAATGCCTGCTTGCTAACCCAAACAGTGATCATGGCTGTGCTTTCCATTCGGGAACAATAAGTTTAGGAACTTTCGGTCCAATGATTACGCTGGAAACATGGTGCATATTTATTTGCATTTGGGAAGCATCCAAGGAGGTGTTATGGACAACGTCTTAAACACTAGCGTTCAGCAGCATTGGACATGATGCGGGTCACGGTGACTCCGTCTGCAGTTTCAACGCGAGGCCACGGAACCATCTGCAAGTGATGCACCTTCATCTAAGTCAGGTGCGGTCATCTACAGCCAAAACTTTTTTGTGTCCGCACCACATGTTACTTCACGTGTTTTTCTCTGTTTCCGTATCCAACATGTGGAGTTTGTTCCGTAGGTGAGTCCAATTCCAAATCCAGTTTGATTCTCAATATAAGCCAATAGCTATACTCACAAGACTCGGGAAGGCAATTCCAGTCACAATCGTTGTTGGCGGTCGTGGCCATCGGTGCCCGCTTCTCCACGTCCTTCCCCTCGCTCCCCAGCCCATCTGTTTCCATAGGCTCACAGCACCCTTGCTCCTGAATCCGTTTGGATATTTGCCAGGCGTGTTGTTAGGGGCATGTCAAGGTCTGAATTTGTGGTTGTCTCCGTGTACTTTTGTTGCCAAAGGTGCGTACTAATTGCAAGGTCAAGAGGGGAATTAGCTCATTTCATCCTTGTCTCATTATTATAGGTGTATCTTTTTTTTCTATTATTTCTTATCTCCTTGCAACGCACAGGTACTATGCTAGTTATATATTATTTCAGTATTGATCAGTTTTGCTCCCTTGTATTTCATATGAGCATATCCTGGAGCAACGAAATGAGGAATTTGTATTTGAATCAGCTTGGAATGGGCGTATAGTTTATCTATTTCAGCTTAGAATGGACAGTTTACCAATTGTTAATCAGCTCTTGTTAATTACGTGGTATTAACCCATCAAATCATTAGAAAATGGTCGTATAATTTATCTCCAACGACCTACCTTTTAGCGCAGATTCGTAGTAGTCAACGAGAATAATGGTCTTCTTTCACTACAACAAAAAGGTTTTTTAGCGGCGGTACAAAATATACTGTAGCAGTAGGTATAAATAAATCTGTCACTACAGTTGTAAAATGTTTTATAGCTGCGGTTGATAATGTCAATCGCCACTAAAATTCGATTTTTAGCGGCAGTAGACAATGTTAACCGCTACTAAAAATTAGCCTCATTTTTAGTGGCGGTTGACAATGTCAACCGCAGCTAAAAATTAATTTTTAGAAGCGGTTGACAATGTCAATCATCGCTATAAAGGTAAGAGGCCCAATTTGTTTTACATGCCCATTTACCCCTAAATCCTAACTCCCTCCAATAAATATCGCCTCCCCCTCTCACTCCCTCCCCACGCCTATCTCTCCCCACCCGCCTCCCTCTCGTGGCGCCTCCAGCGATAGCGCCGCCGCTCCTCCCCTCCACCTCCTCGTGCCTCCTCCCCACCCCTCCCCTCCACCTCCTCCTCGCGGCTTCCCACCCCTCCACCTCCTCGTGAGCAGCAGCGGCGAAAGGGCGGCGATGCAAGGACGGTGATGGCGGGCTCCTCTGAGGCAGATCCGCTGCTCCTTCCTCTCCCCGATGGCACCCCTCCCCCTCCCCAACGGCGGGCTTCTCTAGGGTGTAGCATCGGTGGGCTCTTCTGGGCCACAGATCCGGTGCCCCCTCCCCTATCCAATGGTGCCCCTGCCCCCGACGGCGTGGCGGCGGCTGGATGCTCTAGGCCGCGGATTCGATGCCCCCTCCCCTTGGAAGGCGTGCCCCCTCCCCGATGACACGATGGCGGCGGGCTCCTCTGCGTCGTAGATCCGGCGCCAGTGCCCCTCGCCTCCTCCTCCCTCCACCACGATGGCCCATGTAGATCTGACCGCCTCCTCCTCCCTCATCCACAGCAGCCCGAGTCGAGCGGCGGCAGATCCACAGCTAGTCTGGCCCGGGCTGGACCTCCACAATGGGTCTGGCGCGGGTCGGGCAGGCTTTTTTTTGTTTCTCAGATGCAAGAGTAGCGGCAGGTGAAGATGTCACCCACCGCTACTAATCTCTTCGTAGCCGCGGTTGATTTCATTCTGAGAACATCCGCCGCTGTTGCATTTCATTTTTAGCTGCGGTAGTGTTGCTGTGGGATGCCCTACCTGCCACTATAGTACTTTTTTAACCGCCGCTATAGGGCAGTTTTGTGGTAGTGTTTATAGGGACCGGCCGGGTAATTCAGTTCATGATTGCTAATAATATAGTAATAGGAAAAGGCTATCCACTTGTGTGTTAAAGCTCATAGTTAGGTCTGGTTATAGTCATTTTGAGCAAGCAACTAGGACGTTCAACTGTGCAGTTTTTGCTTAATCCCAGATATAACCATTACCTGTGTATGCTGTCTAATTGAATTTCCTGTTAACATCTTTGCCGCACTGCTGTCAACACGTGTTCTGGACAGTGGACTCTGCTTTTTACACGTTCTATGCTACATCGCAAACGGGTCCATGCAGCCACTGTGTGTCTGCGTCTTGAGTGTCTGGGTCAGCGCATGGCATCGTGCCGCCGCCAGTGCTACACGATGGCTGAGGTTCTCGTGCCGGTAAAAGCAAGACGCCTAAGGTGCTGGGGCGCTGGTCCTTTACAAACTGCACAGCAGCCTGTCATTTGACCAACATATGTATGCATCCGTTGTACACTTCTGCTGCTTGCTTGAATTATTGTCTATGATCCATACATATACAAAGTGGTAGTGCGAGGGAGTGCGGTAAAATAACCAAGGTATACGTACCCATCACCACAGGTCACCTCTTGATTCCAGACTGCCCGTACCGCTATGCACGTCCTGATCGAGCGAGATATGACCGATCACCTGCACATCTTGAGTCACTCACTGCCTAAGTACACCAGTTCGTAGTCCCCTGTCATGACCCACCAGGAGATAGCTAGCACGGGAAGATTGCAGTTAGCAAATTTCATGGCGCCATCTGCTCAGCATACCTTACCTCATGGAGCCCTCGTAACTCCCAATACCTCGTATACCCAAAAATGAGGATCAAATAACTTGTCCTTGTATCAATACACCCATGACATACTGTCACATCCGGTTCTAACGATCGAAACCAAATGCATCTGCATACATGCCCAGGAATAAGTTTTCACGCAAACAGGACAATTATTGTGATAAAAGAACAATATCTTTATTAAATTAATAACTTTATTACAAGGGCGACCCGTAGGTCAAAAAAGATAAAATTACAGTGCATCGGAATAAACTAAGCGTTGGCGCCCTTCAGCTCTGATAAGAAGTCGACCGGAAGACCACACGCCCAGAGCTCTTCTCCATTGTCTTCATCGTTATACCATCCTTCTCCTGTAGCTGAGCAGCAATATGGTATATAGCAAGGGTGAGTACATGTCGCACTCAGCAAGTGGGGAAAAAGATGACAAAGAAGGCTTATAGGGATTTATTGCATGAGCTTTTAATTAACCTAAGCATCCTATTTCCTAAATAGGGTCATCTCAACCATCAATCCACAGGTGCTATCAAACAAGTCTAATCCCAACCACCAACCAACCCTTCCCAACCTTCACCATTCATACCCAAACTAATCTCGTGAGGGATCCAGGCCGCTCGTGACCGTGAGCACGGCTGTCATGACAGTTTTACATTCTGTAGAGGTTGTGCCACTTTACCCACAAGTCATGATTTTGTCCCCTGTTGCCAGGTGGACTAGAGTCTCCATGTTGCCATGCCGGCCAAGCACTAGCACACTTCCTTAGGTGTGCGGCCAGGAGATCACTACAAGGTTTTTACAAAGAGTCTCCCAGTACATGCTAGCCACTAAGGTTCCACTCCCATCCATAAGCGATAGCCCATCAACAAGAAGCTCATCACCCCAGGAGCCCCCTCTTGAGCCATTCGGATACAACGACAATCCTCTTGACTTTCATTCCCCACTCCACCAAATGCTGCACCAACACTAGGAGAACTCCTTATTAATCAGTCAAGCTGTTCCATAGCAGCCTTGCGATGACACCATTATCCTGGGTTACCACTCCAAGAACCGGTTCCTAGAATCTACAACAAGCCTACCACCACCAACCATGTGCCCACGCCACCACATCCATTCCATCTGACTTGCATAGATCCCTAAGTCCATGTTGCTAACATAAATTACCATTCCACCCATGAAGTGACATAGTTCATTATCAAGTATTAACCCAACATCCCACAAGCAACCTAAGCATTATCTACCCACAACCAACCAACTAACTAGTTCAAGGTGACAAGGAAAAGGATAAAGCAATACTAGAAAAACCCTAACAATAGGTAACCATTCAGTTGACACAAGCATGCAATACTAAAATAGTATTCATAATTAGATCAAAATGCATCAAGGACACTTACCTTCATCCTGTGTTTGTTGCTGCTCAACCACTTCAAACTCTTGGTCTTGAAGCTCCTGTACGATGATCCTTGCATGTGTTCATCTTTACGCTTGACAATATTGACACAATCAATTGCATACAAAATCAATACACAACCATGCAACAGTGGGAAAATAATATACAAATGCCATGAATTCATAAGTTATGGTCATATGATCGATTTGGCGCAAGAATCAACTAATTTGGAGTTATGAATCAAAAGGTATGCAAGGTTTATGCTGGACTGTGGCTACGTAGATAGTGCGAAACCTATTTGCGTGTTCCTAATGATTGGCTCCGGTTCTCAAGGAATCATTGGAACATAAATATTTATAGTGATGTGGAACATATGAAATGCAAAGTGAATCAGTTCAAAAGTCACCTATACTGGAGATCGATTGGCTGCATCATGGTGAGGTCGTCCAGCGGCAGATCGAGCATGAATCACGTTCCTAGTTGCACCAGGGCCATTCTAGGAGAACCCTCTGGTGGAGAAGATCACAAGACCCTGGAACACAAGTAAGAGTGTCGGTTGTATCAAGAACATCTCTGGGGCATATAGAAGGCATAGGAAATATGCAAAGAAAATTATTCTCTTGCTCTTTTCTTATGAATGTTTATGGAAGGTGGAGTTTCTTTTTATAGAAATGTTTATGGAAGGTGGAGTTTCTTTCCATAGAAATGTTTATAGCAGGTGGGTTTATTTCCATAGAAAGATTTATGGAATATCGTGCAAATATGGAAGGTATTAGGTCTAGATACATCGATGCGGTAGCAAAAATGAATGAGGATTAAAATGAGTCTAGATGCATCAAGGCGTGTATGATGAAATATTTGATAAACGAAGATACAATATGATGAAATAAGTTTGGAAGACGGTGTTGGACGATGCATTCATGTGAGCCAAGGAGATATAGATAGTTGAGGCCATTTTGGAAAAAGAATGTACGTTTAAAAAATTAGTTGAAAGGATTTCAAATTTCTAAAATTAACATGGAATCCAAAAATGAAAAAATGTTAAAATCAAATCAAATAAAATTATTTTGCTTATCTAAAAAGGTTTTGGTTCAAAACAGAAAACTTTTGTGACATAAAGCAATTTCTTCAACCCACTAAAATATTTGTAGATTTGCAAAGTTTCTTATAAATAGTTTCAAAATTTGAGAAATCTAACTAAATTGTTTGAAAGCGGTTCACATTTCAAATGGGAAATTTTTGGATGTGACACATACTCCATACTACTTCAAAATGCAAGTACCGTTGCCTGGCACTTTGACTCTTGCATCGTTTGTAGAAATCTCTTAGAACTCTTGAAGACTCTCACGTCTATAATTCGGACTGGAGTGATATACCTCTTTATGCTTATCTAATCAGCATGGTCAATCTTGTTCGCGTATACTTGATGAGCACATGTATTTATAACTACGCAGGTATTAAATTTCAAAAAACAAAACTATGCATGTATAAGGGCACTAAATAATATAATGAGAGCGCAAGACATATTGCTCTGGTTGGTGGTATACATCATGTGTGCAAGTCCAATGTATCAATCAAAGGCATATAAGCTCCTTACTATATTTTTTTATTAAAAGCATTGGTGATATCAATACATTGTCCACAAGCAAAAAAAAAAACACCTGTTTCTAGTTTCTTTTATGGATCCCCTCAGTAATTTCAAATTCCTAGTAGTACTTCTCAATTACCAGCAAGCCTAATCCTGTCCGTTCGTCTTTGGTCTCCAATGGATCATGGACCTCGTGAACTGGAACTGATGCAACAAGGAAGAGGACGATGACTCCTGTCATTGCTTTACTCCCACCAAAACCACGCCAGCTAGATTGATACGCCAACGGAGGCAGCCAGCCATCAGCGCTCATGTCCCACTTCATCTGCCGCCTCCAAACATTTGGTTCTCTCTATGATCGGGTTTCCCAAATCACTACTGTCCGTGGCTGGCTGCCCGATGGAAAGGTGCCAAACAAAAAAGTCAGGGGCCATTTGATCAGAGAAGGGTGCCACACAAAAACTAGGGAGCCACAAACCTGTCAATTTTCTTGTAACAAGGATGGGTGAATAGGGTCAATCAAAATTTTCGACCACACTGCTTGTCATCAGCCATGCAGATCCAAACTCTTTAGATGTAGTAACAGCAGATGATGGAGGAAGCCGGATGCCATGTGCACGTTGCGTACTTCTTGGATGTGTAGAGTTCCCAATGCTTCCTATACCAAAAAATCAGGATGGAATAGCAAAGGATCCATGACCTCCTCCTTACTTCAGGTTCAGGAAGTCACACCATGATCTTACTGAAGTACTAGTGTACTACTAAAACATACCTCTTGGAGCACCAAATGCTCACAATTGTATAATTTTTATCAAACAGCTGTGATATACTGATCCCCCCACACCCCACCCCCACCCCTCCTATTTATACATCTCCTTAGCATTTATCAATTATTTATCGTTTGTGTTTAAGGATCTCATGGTTTAATGATGCCAGGTACAATTGTATGTGATCTATACTCAAAGCACAAATATAACTCGAACTGTTCATATCCTCGCCTGCTTCCAAGGGGCAGAAACTAGATCCCTGCATGTTTTAGTTGCTTGCTGACTCCTCCATAGCTGCTATGACATGCACGATTAATTTATATAAATCGCCTATTCTCGAACGATATGACAAACACATGTCTTACATAGCAGTCCAGGCTTGGGAGACGCCGGGACTGGGCATCTTACATCAAAGAGGTCAACTGGTAAAGTCCCAATTTATTGCATATTCACTATGTGCTTTAGAAAATATTGATTGTGCATATGTTAGAGCGAAACGTATATATCAAAATGCATATATTCATGCTTGCACCTGTAAATATATATTTTGTCTTAATTTGCAGTGTCTCCATGATTCATACGGACTTCTAATTTTCCTTTTTGCACTACGAGAATCCTGCATTTTGCCAAGTGTCAGTAGCACTCGACGAAGCACCAACGGCACTCGGCAAGCACTTTGCTGAGAGCCACCCTAGGCATACATGACACGACAAAGCTCCATGGGTCTTTTCTCGGGGACTCGGCAAAGCCTTTGCCAAGTGCTAGACCGACCCTTGACGAAAAGTGTATTGCCAATGTGGCACGATTAATTTATATAAATCACCTATTCTCGAACAATATGACAAACACATGTCTTACATAGCAGTCCAGGCTTGGGAGACGCCGGGAATGGGCATCTTACATCAAAGAGGTCAACTGGTAAAGTCCCAATTTATTGCATATTCACTATGTGCTTTAGAAAATGTTGATTGTCCATACGTTAGAGCGAAACATATATATCAAAATGCATATATTATTCCATATATTTAATTATGGAAACCAACGTATTAATATGATAACCGACTCGGTTGTGGGACATCCAACCCTAGCGGTTCCCCCCTATAAACAGGTACGGGTACCGCCGCAAATCATATCACGCAATCGCTTAGGGTTTTGCCTCTCACTACTATTGCGCCGCCAAGTCTTCTCCATCTCGATTGTCGGCGTGCACCGGCGAATGGCAGAGCAGGTCTCCGGAACCGTCGTTCTCTGCGATCCTGCATCGGGAGAGGGCGAATAAGGTTTTTGAGAAGCACTCTGCGCGACTGCTCGATCGCTTCCTCGTCTTTGTCAATCTCGTCGCCACGGCTCGTCTTTCTCGTCGTCGAGTCGGTCTTACCTGTTGTCGTCAACAACATGACGGTACTGCACGTCGTCGCCTCCTCCTCTACCCAGTCCAGAAGGAAACATACGTACTCTCATCTCACACCATATCTTCCATACTAGCCTTTGTAGTTTATTTGTCTATGATGGATATTGCTAGTATAGTAGATGATATGCTTTTGTCTGGCTTAATAGACCTGTCTAGATTTTGCATAGACTTGTCTAGTTCATTATGCAATCTGTTAATCATACTTATAATTTATTTCTAGATTAATATAAAACTAAAAGTGCTAATTTATCCAATAATCCAAAAACCTTATTGTAGGCACTTTAGTTTTATGGCTGGATTTGTCGATGCACTGAGGCTAGAGAAATTCACTGGCGTGCACTTCAAAAGATGGCAAGTGAAAGTCACTCTGTGGCTTACTGCCATGAATGTGTTCTGGGTGTCCAGTGGCAAACTTGAAGGTGATCTCACTGCAGATCAGGAAAAGGCCTACAGTGAAGCCAACACAATATTATTGGGCGTTGTTATTAGAGTTTTGGTAGATTGTCTTCAGGAAGTCTACATCCATCATACAATCGCTAAGGATGTGTGGGATGCTCTGATCGCTGACTATGGTGGTTCAGACGCTGGCACTAAACTGTATGTCATTGAGTAGTACCATGATTTTAAGATGGTAGATGGTAAATCTATCGTCACGCAGGCTCATGAGATACAATGCATAGTGAAGGAACTCGAATTGCTTAAGATCGTCGTACCTGAGAAGCTTGTGGCTGGGGGCATTATTGCTAAATTGCCTCCAACTTGGAGGGATTTTGCCACTACTCTTAAACACAAGAGGACGAACATATCTGTCTGAGATTTGATCATGTCTCTTGATGTTGAGGAGAAAGCTCGTGAGAAGGATGGACGTTCTAAAGTCAACGAGGGAAACACTATTGCCAATATGGTGCATCAACCACAACAGTCTCATGGCAGTGGTGGTAAGGGCAAGGGCAAGAACAATAAGCCTAAGCAGACCACTACCTTCAAGAAGAAGAACAAGGAGAAGGGAGCATGCTGTGTTTGCGGTTCTAATGAGCATTGGGCAAAGAAGTGTCCAGAACGCAAAGGAAGGAAGCCTCCACAGCAGAAGTCTGCGAACATAGTGACCAGTGCTGGAGAAAATAGTGGGTATGTTAATTTAACATATGTTTTTTCTGTATTTCAATCTACTTGTTGATGGCTTGATACTGGTGTTGATGTTCATGTTTGTGCTGATGCCTCTTTGTTTACTTCTTACCAGGTTGCCCGAGATTCCTCCGTCCTAATGGGGAATGGGTCACATGCTTCTGTTCATGATGTTGGCATGGTCGAGCTGAAGTTTACTTCGGGGAAGATTGTCCAATTGAAGAACGTACAACATGTCCCTTCTATCAAAAAGAATCATGTTAGTGGCTCCCTTTTGTGTAGGGATGGTTTTAAGGTAGTGCTAGAGTCGAATTAAGTTGTCGTGTCTAAGAGTGGATAATTTATTGGTAAAGGCTATGAGTGCGGAGGCTTGTTCCATTTTTCCTTTTTAAATTATTGCAATAAGTCTGTGAACTATATTTGTGATGGTGTTAATGAGAGTGATGCTAGTGTTTGGCATTCACGTTTATGTCATCTAAATTTTGGTTCTATATCTCGACTATCCAGCTTGAATTTAATTCTGAATTTTTCCATTGTCAAAGGTTCTAAGTGTTCAAGTTGTGTGCAATCTAAACAACCTCGAAAGCCTCACAAGGCTATAGAGGAGAGACACTTGGCACCACTAGAACTTATACATTCAGATCTTTGTGAAATGAATGGTATATTGACTGAGGGTGAAAAAAGATATTTCATGACTTTGATTGATGATGCGACTAGATATTGCTATGTTTATTTGTTAAAAATGAAAGATGAGACTCTAAACTACTTTAAAATTTATAAGGCTAAAGTTGAAACTCAACTAGAGAAAATGATTAAAAGAATTAGGTCTGATCATGGTTGCGAGTATTTCTCAAATGAGTTTGACTTATTCTGTGCGGAACATGGTTTGATACTTGAGAGGACGCCTCCCTATTCATCCCAATCAAACGGGGTTGCTGAAAGAAAGAATCACACCTTGACTGACTTGGTTAATTCTATATTAGACATTGCTAGATTATCTAAGGCATGGCGGGGGGAGGCTTTATTGACATCATGTCATGTCCTAAATAGAGTTCCCATGAAAAATAAGGAGAAGACTCCATATGAGGAATGGATTGGTAGAAAGCCATCGCTCTCTTACTTACGCACATGGGGTTGTTTGGCCAAAGTTAACGTGCCAATTAACAAGAAGCGTAAGTTGGAACCTAAAACTATGGATTGTATCTTTCTTGGATATGCTCATCATAGCATTGCCTATAGAGTTTTAGTGGTTAAATCAGAGGTGCCTGATGTTCATGTTAATTCATTAATGGAGTCTCATGATGTTACTTTCTTTGAGAACATATTTCCTATGAAAGATTTATATAGCATGTCTAGATTATCTTCTGATGTGATTGTTGAAACTACTCCTGAACCTAGTGTTTTTTCTGATCATGCTGAACAAACACTTGAACCATTCCATGAGGAGATTGATAGTGAAGCTCCTAGGAGGAGCAAGAGACATATGACTGCAAAGTCTTTTGATGATGATTTCACTATTTATCTTGTGGATGACACTCCTAGAACCATTTTAGAGGCATATGCATCTCCTGATGCAGATGATTGGAAAGAAGTTGTCCGTAGTGAGATGGACTCTATTCTTTCTAATGGAAATTGGGAAGTTATCGATAGACCATATGGTTGCAAACCTGTGGGTTGCAAATGGGTGTTCAAGAAAAAGCTTAATCCTGATGGTACTATTGTCAAGTATAAGGCTTGACTTGTGGCTAAGGGTTATACTCGGAAAGAAGGCGAAGACTACTTTGACACTTATTCACCTGTTGCTAGATTGACCACTATTCATGTATTACTTGCTCTGGTTGCCTCACATGGTCTTATCGTTCATTAGATGGACGTTAAGACAGCTTTCCTTAATGGAGAGTTGGATGAGAAAATCTATATGGATCAGCCAGATGGATTTGTAATAAAGGGTCAGGAAGACAAGGTGTGTAAGTTGTTAAAGTCTTTGTATGGTCTGAAACAAGCTCCTAAGCAGTGACATGAGAAATTTGATTCAACACTTTTAGCAGCAGGCTTTTCAGTCAATGAGACTGATAAATATGTGTACTACCGCCATGGTGGGGGTCAAGGAGTTATAATGTGCTTGTATGTTGATGACATACTCATCTTTGGAACAAATCTTGACGTGATCAATGAGGTCAACATTTTTCTGTGTTAAAGCTTTGATATGAAGGATCTGGGTGAGGCTGATGTTATCTTGAACATCAAGCTAATCAAAGGAGAGAATGGGATTACTCTTATGCAATCTCATTATGTTGAGAAGCTCTTGAACCGTTTTAGTTACAAGGATAGCATGTATTCTCCAACACCTTATGATCCCAGCTTGATCCTTTGAAAGAATAAGAGAATTGGTAGAGACCAATTAAGATATTCTCAGATAATTAGATCACTTATGTATTTAGCTAGTGCTACTAGGGCTGACATCTTGTTTGCTGTGAGCAAACTAAGCCGGTTTACTTCTTGTCCGGGAGATGATCATTGGCGTGCGTTTGAGCGGGTAATGCACTATTTAGTTGGTACTATGAATTATGGAATTCATTATTCTGGATATCCAGCAATACTAGAGGGCTATAGTGATTCCAATTGAATATCTGATGCTGATGAGCTGTATGCCACGAGTGGATATGCATTTACTCTTGGTGGTGCTGCTGTTTCATGAAAATCATCTAAACAGACCATCTTAACGAGGTCTACCATGAAAGCTGAGCTTACCGCACTAGATACAGCTACAGTTGAGGCCGATTGGCTACGTGAGCTCTTGATGGACTTACCTATTGTCGAGAAACCTATGCCGACAATCCTCATGAATTATGACAATCAAATTATGATAGTCAAAGTGAGCAATTCTAAGGACAATATGAAGTCATCAAGACATATTAAGAGACGTTTGAAGTCTGTCAGGAAAATGAGAAACTCTGGAGTCATATCAGTAGAATATATTTCAACTGGTTAGAACCTGACAGATCAATTCACCAAGGGATTGTCACGTAATATGATAGACAGTGCATCGAAGGAGATGGGTATGAGACCCATATGTGCTATTCCATAGTGGTAACCCAACCTATGTGATCGGAGATCCCGTGAAGTAGGACCTGAGAAGAACAAGCTATTGGTTTGCATGAGAGTAACCTTTTTATGACCCACTCGAGAAATGATGCATTACTCTTGATATCTGTATGATAGGTTGGTTGTTGCCTTAATGTATTCAGTTGCCTTTAAATAGCGAAGATGTTGTCCTACAGAACATTCTTGAATGAATACACCTATATGATCCCGATTGTTGTAAGTCCGCAATCTGTGAGATTTGGGTGATCTCTATTAAGCTCATGAAAGACGAAGTGAGTATGATCTAAATGCTCCACCCGCGGAGAAGCCTACTGGAGGTCTAGTATCAGATATGACAGTAAGTGAAACTTGTTTGCACAAAACTTACAATTCAAGGCGTAGTCCATTGTTCAAGTTATGAATGAGTGTAGCTTATTATTCTAGGTGAAAGTTCAACTTAACAGTCTCCACTGAAGACACTGGTATATTAAACAACAGTGGGGTGAGGCAAAGTCTAGCTGGGACTTTGAGATCTGGTGCAGGGTTGTTGGAATAATATGGGCTTGGCCCATTAATAATAACAATAATTCCTGAAAATCTCAAAGGTCCATTCATGAGTGGTGGGAGTGCAAAGGTTTAGTCCCATATTGCTAGTGGAGGTGGAGGGAGTCCAACTTGTAAGGTTGGTTGCTCTAGCATCTCTTGCAAGTGTGTGGATGAGAGGAAGGAAGAACACACGCGCGCGCTCGCTCGCCTCGCCTCGCCTCGCCGGGCGGGGCATGGGCGATGGGCGCGACCGCGCATCAACTGCGTGAATGATCCGTCGAAATTTGATCTCTTGCCTTACAGGGGCGCGGTTTGCTTTTACACTTTCTTTTTGCTGCGTATTCTATATATTTAATTATAGAAACTGACGAATTAATATGGTAACCGACTCGGTTGCGGAATGCCCAACCCTAGCGGTTCCCCCCTATAAATACGTACGGGTAGCGCCGCAAATCATATCACACAATCGCTAAGTGTTTTGCCTCTTGCTACTGTTGTGCCGCCAAGTTTTCTCCATCCCGATTGTAGGCGTGCACCGGCGAACCGGAGAGCAGATCTCCGGAACCGTCGTCCTCTGCGATCCTGCACAGGGAGAGGGCGAATAAGGTTTTTAGGAAGTGCTCTGCGCCACTGCTCGATTGCTTCGTCGTCTTCGTGAAGCTCATCACCACGGCTCGTCATTGAGTCGGTCTCACCCGCCGTCGTCAATAACGTGACGGTGCTGCACGTCGTCGCTGCCTCCTCTACCCAGTCCAAAAGGAAACATACGTACTTTCATCTTACACTATGTCTTCCATACTAGCTTTCATAGTCTATTTATCTATGATGGATGTTGCTAGTATGATAGATGATATACTTTTGTTTGGTCTAATAGACATGTCTAGATTTTGTGTAGACTTGTCTAATTTATTATGTAATCTATTAATCATACTTATGATTTATTTCTAAATTAATATAAAACCACCTAAGCTACGTTTGCAGTGCGGCCACCATGTATGTGTCTCTCGGTAACTGAATGGCATCGGGACGCTGCAGCTACACGAACACATGCTCGCGCGCCATCCAGGAGTCACGTGAGTGGCTGGCGTCCTCCGTAAATAGCGTGCTCGACGCATGAGGTGCTCGTGAGATCATCCTACGCAAACAGCAAAATCCACCTAACACTGGGGCACTATGCACACCTTCTTCTTAATTGAATTTGTCTTTGGGTGTGTTTGTTTGCACCCTTCTGATTTTTAGACCTGTTTCATCGAATATTATGATATTAATTAGGAGTATTAAATATAAATTACTGATAAAAGCCAATCCATAATTCTCCCTCTGAATGACGAGACAAATCTATTAAAATTAATTAGGTTATAATTAGATAATGTGATGCTACAGTAAACATCTTTTAATGATAACTTAATTAAGCTTAATGAATTTATCACGTTGATACGCATTCAACTCTGTAATTAGTTTTATATTTAATATATATTTAATAATTATATGTAACATTTTAATAATTGATATGACCCTACTAAAATTTAAACCCTAAGAAACGAACACACCCTTTATACTACACATACATATTGGCAGTGACCAAGAAATGCGCTACATATGCCTGACGTACCCATATGGTATGGCTATGCCCTTCTTGATGGATCGAGACAGTCCGCCACACATGCATCCCTGGAGCCATGCCTGCACGAGCAGATTTTTTTAGATAATGGAAAAAAATCTGCCCTTTTGCAATTTGCATATGGCCAACACAACCCGCACCATCGAGCAGATAGGACAACCGCTTGTCAAGAAAGCCATGATGACCTTGTCCATGTCCTCAACACCTACTCGATCTGGACACCGTGATACGCCATTTCATAGTCTGTGGTCACGATCTATACCAGGATAAAGCACCACAATACAGAAGAGGCCGACTTTTTGTGGTGCCATCTCTGATTATCATGCTAGCACATGTCCCTAAGATCCTAAATACCACTCATACCCAAAAATAAGACCGAACAACATCTAATTCATCGTTTGGTGCTCTTAACCCATCCAAGCATTCGAAATGCATGTATGCCTTACCAGTTTCTTCTTGGGAGACATCGGGAACAGGCATGTTATTGGTCATTCTTGGACAGCTGTTAATGTGTGGTGCCTCAAGAATTTATCCAACCGGCGATCCATGATTGCAGATTTTGACCCAGTCAGAGATGACAGGTACAGTAGGTCATAGTGAACAAGAATACTACAACTCTTCATTAGGACAAGGCTATCAACTTGTATGTGGTGAGGCTCACGTTCAAATAATTTTGGTTATCACCATCTATCTTCTATTTAGTAATAAAAAGGGATGATCTTTCCACCATGGTGTGTAGAAAAAAAATAGTCTAGAAATTCTAAGAACAAAGGAAAACATCTGAACTTCCATTGTGTCTCCATCTAATCTTAGATTAAAATCTAACCCTCGATGTACCAATCATAGATACGGATAGGTTCTCTTCCTGTGTCCCATCACGTACCCCCACCCCTCACGATGTCCTTTTTGGCTACCATGGGCGCCGCAGGAGGCACGGCGGGCTATATGACATTTTGGCGGCAAGATACCGGCAGAGATGGAGTAGTGACGGATTATGGTTGTTTCTTTGGCTGGGCGTATCTTATATATAGGTAAGTATTTTTGAAAGAACTAATTAATTTCACAAGTGCGCCTCATAGCCTGGTATCTAGGGGCAGAAATTAGATCCACCCACTCTATAATGTTTTGCCTAGCTCATCGTTTGATGCTATTAACCCATCCAAACATTAATTAGAAATGCATGTATGCCGTACCAGTTTTGGCTTGGTAGACACTGGGAACAGGCACATTACTTTGTTATATTCCCATTCTATTAGTTGTGTGCTGTCTCAATAATTTATCCAACTGGCAATCTCTCATTGCAGATTTTGACCCTGCCAGATCACTCGTAGGTAGTAGTGAACAAGAATACTACAACTCTTTAGAACAAGCCTATCAACATGTCTCTGGTGATAGGCTCCCGTTCAAATATTTCTAGTTATTACCATTTAGAGTAATACTCTACTAGCACATTCAGCTGAACAGTTTCTGTTTAATCCCATTAACAAAAATGTTCCTTTATGTGATACTAATTTAATTCCTTGTTATGTAATACTAGATACATGGCCCGCGCACTTGCGCAGGCTAGACAATTATACATCCATACAACAATTTGGCTTCAACTATTTAGTATTACAATTCAACTCATTATGAATTTGCACTAAATCTCTTGACACTCTGTTTACATTCTCTTTTTTTGTGGGAACACTCTGTTTACACTCCATAATTATTGATGCTTCCAAAATTCTTATTTCTATTCTAATAATTGAAATCTTCATACATTTGCTCATGTGGATCATAGAGTAAACGGTACATTATTCCTTTGTTTTTCATTTTCTTCCATTGCTAATAACTCCAACTCTTGTAAAGGGTTATAATTAAAGCTTTGTCTGTTCAGTATTCATAATAAAAGTCCAATGCAATTATTAGTACCTGGTGCTGGTATAACAATGTTCCTGAGTTTTTCTACTCTTTTGGTTACGCAAATGCCCTCATTCTACATTGTCTCTTATTCGTTCTATAAAGCACGGTATGTTGTACTCTCTTCTCATAGTTGGCACAGAATAATCACTCTCGTTCACCCCACGATATAAACTGTATTTCATAGTTGGCACAGAATAATCGTATTATCATACTCTCAAGTAATGCTGGAATCTTTTGGTTCTTAATACTTGTAGCCAAATGGTACCACTGCCCTTTTTCCAACTATTCAATATATGTAGATGCATGCCCTATGAATTATTGATTGAACCCATCATCATTCATGCAACCTATATAAATGCATCAGGGCATCTACCACACTGATGCATTTCCATCTCCACGATTTAAAAATTCAATATATATAACAATTCTGCCTAACATGCATGGATGGAAGGATCTGAAAAGATATTGTAGAACACATATTTACCTCATCATAAAACTTTATTCATTATACGGTATTTGTTTTCTCTCTCTGCAAAAGAAAAGATATAATGGACACATGCCAAAGAAATATGTATGGATAAATAAGTCTGCAACAGATAAGCAAAGCAATTAATAATGTACATCAGTCACACAAACAGACAAAAGAAACTCTAACCTTTTGGAAATATGTAAATGCCAAGGTGGGAAGCAATTAGTGTTGCTTCTTGCATGGCATTGCAAGGACGGTGGTGCATGAAGATGTAACAACAGCTGTATGATGATCTGGATAGGCAGCCTTGCCACACAAAGTTCGAGATAAATCCATGGTGCGGGTGCCAGATGCACATGACAGTAATTGTGATTCTGACTTTCTGAGTGTGCCACATCCTAGGAAAATTGTTCATCTCAAGGCCAGGCCCACGAAGTCCTTTTGAATCATGTACTCCATTGCTGCAGCATCGCTGGTAAAGAAAAATTGGAGGACGCCACAATCACAACAGCTGCGTGGCAACAATCTCAGGTGACGCGACAGACTTGTTAGGATTTGTAGCATCGAGATGGCCTCAGCTGCCTTCTTAGGATTCGTAGCACTGAGATGGCCTCACCTGCGGAAGTCAACACCTGGACATCTGCTGAAGTCGATCTAGGGCTTGTTCTTTTCGGTCGTGATAATGAAGGGAGATAGGAATAGATGTGTCTGTGCATGGGAATCTCTACAAGGAAAGGATTGTTAATTAGGATCTCACGTAAGAAGGTGGGTGGGTTACGTGAAGTATCTCACAAGGAGGAGATTGATTGAGGGTTAGATTTTATTCTTTTGATACATGATGTGAGGATGGAGGGTCAGATGTTTTGCTTTTTTATGAGAATTTCTAGCCTATTTCTCTTTTTTCTAGCCATCATAGTAGGAAGGTCATCTCCTTTTACTATTAAATAGATTTGATATTAGTAATTCTAACAAAATGGTAGGCACAAGCATTCACAAATGATTCTCTTAGTTCTGTTTACATAGCGCTTGACCAGTAAAAACACTCAAGGTTCCTAAGAAGAGTATACCACAACCGGAAGCTTCACTGGCTCTGCCTGCAAATATCAGCTCGCTGCAGCAACATCGTGGAACCTGCAAGCCAGTCTGACTCTGTAGCCATTGACATCGTGCTCCATTCATCAATCCAATTAGTTGCTTCAGTCAACCTTAGCATAATTCATTAGGAGACGAGAAGGACGCGTGGCCGCATAGGTGGAGGTCTCTGTCCCGCCATGTAGCTACCCATCTGTGGAACCCAGCTACCACCAGTCCCAGCTGCCAACGGAGGTGGTCAAACAGCTCCAGAGAAACTGATAACGAGCTCGCCGGTGTTCATGTCACCGGCGTCCTTGCCATCGACATGCGTCGCGCTATGCTGCTCTGTTGTACCTGTGCTTTATGACTACTAAACCACGACCAACAACCAGACAACTCTATCAATCTGAGCCTCATGAGACGGATGGTAAACTCTATCAATATAATGCTCCCCTCTCACAGAATTATGGAAAAGGAAATGGTTCCAAATTCTGGTACTCTATTCTTCGGCACTCGTGCACCAGCGGCTCGTGTATTTTTATGGTGAGAATACACTGGTCTTGGTAAATATTTCTCAACTACCAAACAATTCAATTTGGAGCACAAACAAAAATCACATTTTTTTTTCCAATATATGCTCGAAAAGGTACAAGGTTGAACAGTGACCAAACACAACTGCAGGGTCATGATTGTCATTGTCTCCGAACAGCGCCTCGCACCTGGAATCTAGAGAACTTGGCTCGATAAGCGCAGTCCCCCGTGTTCACCGAAATCCCTGCTCCCTGCGCAGGGGCGGAGGTGCACCCTGGGGGGGGGGGGGGGGGGGTTCAGCACCCCCTTGGATCAAAAAAATTCAAGTATCTTCTAGGTTTCCATGCCGTGAATTAGCTCCAATAATCCTCAGTGCAGGAGCAGCTCAGCTCTAGTCTTAGACTGTAGCTCCGTAATTCCTTATAATGCTTTCAAATGGTTTTCATATGTGACATCATATATATTGTTAAGAACTACTAATTAAAATAAATATTCGATTTGATAGTGCTTTTTTCTTTGTTAATCATTAGAACTTAAACAAGTAACCACCATAAAGTGATAATTGACAAAACAATACATGCTTAGCTTGTCACTACCAGCACGCCCTGGCTCCGCCACAGCCCCCTGGGGCCATACATGCCCTCACAAGCAACGGTCCTGCTTAAGTACGAGAGTCAAAAGCAGCATCATACAGCCTATCCTGATCAGCAATTAACATTTCAGGTTCTATTGAACAATTTCATCACCCATTCAGGAAAATTGATGCCAAGGTTCAAGTTCCACAGAACAATACATCGTCAGAATTGATGAGGATTCTGGAGGAACAGAACAACAGTTCAAGCCAGGGGGGCGTGATGCGTATTTGCTCCACCTCCATAACAACCGTCCACCTCACATTCGCAGTTTGAAGGAGGTCACCACGCTGGCAAGCACGCGCTCGGGCTGTCCACCTCATCGATGAGCCTGTCCAGATTGCTTCGGCAGGCCCACCGCGGGCAGCACACTTTAACGGCCTTCTCATTCCAGTCCTTCCCATGTCAGCACATCTCCCTCCCTTTGTTCCCATCCATGGCCTCCCGTATGATAGCCGTGACCTCGTGCCACTGCACCTGGTCGCCCATCTCCATCCCGAAGCCTAACTCTCTGCTACGATGTTCATGTTGGCTGGGTGTCTGCCATGAAGCTTCCGTACCGTGGCCTACGACAACACCAGCAGACAGGAAAGGCCAGCTTGCTTGGCCGACTCTGCTCCAGATCTTGGGAGACATGGGGCTCCATAGTTCCCAATACCTCTCACACCCAGCAGTCGGGAGACCGGCGCTCTACTAGCAAAGAATGCAGAGCATGCTGTTAGAAACTAGATAGAAGTGTCTGATTGGGGTGCTCATATATAGAGACTTCTTGGCGGTCCAAATGCTCTGAAATCTTTAATATCGATCAGTTTAGGTACTAGTGATTCCCCTATTTATGCACTATCTGCTCGGCATTGGTCAACACTATTTCTTCAGTTTGATGAGCTCTTGGCTTAGACTAGTGCCAGGCGTATGTAATTTCTAGTACTGCAGAATGTTAGAAAATAAGGCATTTTCATGTTGAATTTAGTCCATGTTATTAGCAGTATATATGTGATGACAAATTTTACAAATTTGCTATTATTAGTTAAGATCATAATCAGACTAATAATCATGAGAAAAAGACTGTACCCCGCGGAGGGACCAATGCCGGAGGCACCGGCGGCTCCATTCATACCAGTCGTCATGGTATATTGCTTGAAGTAGTCCATCTTAGTCGTTGCAGGTAGAGCGTCATTGCCGTGCAGTCCCTCGAACGGCGTCGAAAAGAGTGGAGTCATGGATCGGGAACGCGCCGGGAAGAAGTCGACGAGGTTGAGCAGTCACACCGTCAAGCGCTCCCTAAAAACCTGATCGCCCACATACCCGAGCAGGTGTCACCTTGCGGGAGAGGTTCTGGAGGTCTGCTCTCCCGGAGCTTCATGCGCGCGGATCACCGGGACGGGGAAGACTCGGAATGCAACTCGACAGAGGATGAGAAAGTATTTGTGTCACACACAGAGCGCTGGGGCAATGCTAGGATGCACGTATATATAGCCTCAGTGTTTAGGAAACTGCAGGCTAGGAGATAGGAAACTACAGGCGTTGAAACGGGAAACCGACAAAAACCGACATGCAGCAATCAAGGCCGAATTTGAAAGCCGGATTTCAATTTCCTCGAATCTTGCCTTTCCGTTTCCACGCTGCAAAACTTCCAAACGCGTGCGCGCGGCAGGCACGGCACGGCTCAGCTCGGCTCGCTCGCTCGCACGCACGCACGCACGCCACGCCACGCCTCGCCTTGCTATGGCACGGCTCGGCTCGGCGGCGGCGGCGGCGTGCGCGTGTGTAGCTCGCCTCTAGCCTCTCTCAACTTCTCTAATAGCTGTAACGAGAGTCCACCTATTAAGTCGAGTTAATATGTAGTAAATACTCCATGTGGTATTAAACCATTACATTTAATATAGGCCTAGACATATTTATTATTAAATAAAATATGGGCCAGCCCATACTATATCTAACAATCCCTACCAAGTCTAGAGCTCAGAAAAAATGTTCTCGCATTCTCTTCTGTCGTTTGATATACCAGTGTTTCGATAGAGACTATTAAGTTGAACATCTATCTAGAGTATAAGCTACGCTTTTTCACAACTGAACAATGGACTAAGCCTTGAATTGACAGTTTTGTGCGAAAAAGGTTTCATCAAAACTCTTTACTAATACAAGGTTGTCAAGAGTATCCCCTCTGGTTGGAGCATATAAGTCAAGCTCCAGGCCCTTTTCATGAGCATCTAGAGATTTCCACCATCTCACGTATTGTGACTAGTAGTCGAACTCATATAGGTGCGTTCCTCGAGGGATATCCTGTAGGTCAATATCTCTGCTTCTCATAAGCCATTGGCACATATTAAAATAAAAGAAAACCAGCCTACCATACAGCATAGGAAAGAAGTACATCTGAGACGGACCAATGAAGGGTCTTTCCTCTCAAACTAGTTTCAGCTTGTTTCGCCATTCCACTTCACGGGATCTCCGATCACATGGAACAGGTTACCACTGAGGCAGTTTATCAAGTGGGTCTCATGCCCATCTCACTCGATGCATTGTCTATCACATTACGTGACAACTCCTTTGTGAATTGATCTGCCAGATTTTTAGACATGTAGACATAATCCAATGCTATTACTCCGGAGTTTTCTCATTTTCCTGATAAATTTCAGCCGCCTTTTGACATGCGTGGATGACTTCATGTTATCCTTAGAACTGTTCACCTTGACTATCACAGTCTGGTTGTCACAGTTCATGGAAATAGCTGGTATAGGTATTTCAACCACCGGTAAGTTCATAAGGAAATCACGAAGCCACTCGGCCTCAATTGTGGCGGTGTCTAATGCTGTTAGTTCTACTTCCATGGTTGACCTCGTTAAGATGGTCTGCTTACAAGACTTCCAGGAAACAGTGCCACCTCCAAGTAGAAACATATATCCACTCGTGGAATACATCTCATCAGCATCAGATATCCAGTTGGCATCACAATAACCCTCTAGTACCCTCGGATACCCGGTATAATAAATGCCATAACTCATCGTACCTTTTAGATAGCTCATTACTCTCTCAAGAGCATGCCAATGATCATCTCCCCGGTTTGTAACAAACCAACTCAATTTGCTCACGGCAAAAGAGATATCAGGCCTTGTTGCGTTAGCTAAATACATAAGCGAACCAATGATCTGAGAGTATTTTAATTGATCCCTAGCTATTCTTCGATTTTTCCTTAATAGCACACTAGGGTCATAAGGTGTTGGAGCAGATTGACAATCGCTAAACCTGAAGCGAATCAAAATCTTCTCCACATAGTGGGACTGTACAAGAGTCACCCCACCATTACCTTCTCTTAACAGCTTGATGTTAAGAATAACATCTGCTTCTCCCAAATCTTTCATCTCAAAATTATTAGATAAGAAATCTTTTACCTCCTTAATCACATTAAGGCTGGTCCCAAAGATTAAGATGTCATCAACATATAAACACAAGATAGCTCCCTCGTCCCCACCATACCGATAATATACACATTTGTCAGCTTCATTCACGGTAAAGCCGACCGATGTTAAAGTTCTTTCAAACTTCTCGTGCCATTGCTTAGGTGCTTGTTTTAGGCTGTATAGGGATTCAGCAATTTACACACCAAGCCCTTTTGACCATCTACTATAAAACCATCAGGCTGATCCATATAGATCTCCTCCTCCAACTCTCCATGTAGGAAAGTTGTCTTAGCGTCCATCTGATGAACGAGAAGACCATGTGAGGCTGCCAAGGAAAGTAGTACTCGAATCATGGTCAAACGAGCAACAGGTGAGTAGGTGTCGAAATAATCTTCACCTTTTTTCTGTGAATATCCCTTAACTACAAGCCTTGCCTTGTACCACTCGATAGTGCCATCAGGCCTAAGCTTTTTCTTGAACACCCATTTACAACCTATAGGTTTACAACCATAAGGGCGTTGAACGACTTCCCAAGTACCATTTGACATAATAGAGTCCATCTCGCTCCTTACTGCTTCCTTCCATAAGTCAGCATCAGGAGAGGAATATGTCTTCTCAATAGTACTAGGAGTGTCATCCACAAGGTACACAATAAAGTCATCACCAAAGGATTTTACAACCCTATGTCTCTTACTCTTTCGAGTGACTCCATTGTCATCCTTCTCAGGATTATTCACATGGGGCTGTTCACTATGTATAACTGATGTAAAAATCTCATGGGGAATTATAGAATCATGACTAGAGATGCTATGTTCATTCTTCATAGGAAAATTACTCTCAAAAAATGTAGCGTCTCTGGACTCAAAAATTGTACCAACTTCCATGTCAGGTACTCCAGACTTAACAACTAAGAATCTATAACCCACGCTGTTGAATGCATAACCTAGGAAAACACAATCAATAGTCTTAGGTCCTAGTTTGCGCTTCTTATTAATTGACGCATTCACCATAGCCAAACAACCTCAAGTGCGCAAGTATGAGAGATTTATTTTTCTCTTAAACCATTCCTCAAATGGTGAAATTTCTTTATTCTTTATGGGCACTCTATTCAGGACATGACATGCCGTCAAAATCGCCTCACCGCACTGTTCCTTAGATAGTCCCGCGGTCTCTAACATGGCATCAACCAAATCAGTTAGAGTGCGGTTCTTTCGTTCGGCGATCCCATTGGATTCAGGTGAGTAAGGCGGTGTCCTCTCATGAATAATTCCGTGCTCAGTGCAGAAGTCCGAAAATTCATTGGAAAAATATTCTCCACCGCGATCAGACCTTAACCGTTTAATTTTTCTATCAAGTTGGTTTTCTATTTCAGCTTTATAGATCTTAAAGTAATGCAACGCTTTATCTTTCATTTTCAACAAATAAATATAGCAATAACGGGAACAATCATCTATAAGAGTCATGAAGTATCTTTTGCCGCCTTTAGTCAATTCGCTGTTTATTTCACACAAATCAGAATGAACAAGTTCTAATGTCTCTAAGTTACTTGCCTCCGTAGCCTTATGAGGCTTACGAGGTTGCTTAGATTGTACGCATGCATGACATTCGGAACCTTTGACTAAGTTAAATTTAGGAATTAAATTCAAATTTGCTAACCGTGTCATACAACCAAAATTCACATGACAAAGTCGTGAATGCCAAATATTCGACTCATCTGAAATTAAGACATTGTTCACAACATTATTACAGACATTGTCATTCAAATAGAAGTGGAACAAGCCTCCGCAATCATAGTATTTTCCAACAAATGTCCCATACTTAGAAAGTACACATTTATTTGACTCAAGAACAATCTTGAAACCATCTCTACATAGTAGAGAGCCGCTAACTAGATTTTTCTTGATGGAGGGGACATGCTGGACGTTCTTCAAAAGCACGGTCTTTCCCGAAGTAAGATTGAGAGCGACCATACCAACACCAAGAACATGCGCATTCGATCCGTTCCCCATCAACAACGCTCCTGTCACGCCAGCCTGATAAGAAGAAAACAAAGAAATATCAGCACACACATGTACGTTAGCTCTAGTGTCCATCCACCACTCAGACGAATAACAAACTGAAAGAACAGTAGGTAAGAAATTACCATACCCCAATGTTCCCGCAGTCTTGCTAATCACCATATTTGATGATTTCTTTGGCTGAATGAATTTGCGATCCGGACATGCACTTGCTCAGTGCTCAGTGCTACCGCAAACAAAATAGCCCTCATTCTTTTCTTTTCCATTTTTCTTCTTAAAAGTGGTAGTTTGCTTTGGCTTCTCTTTCTTGTCTTGCTTCTTCTTTTTGTTGTGAGACGCATTGGAATTATTTTTCTTCTGCACCACATTGGCGCTAGAAGACTCAACTCCTTTTCCACGCGTGTCTTTTGCTCTCGCTCTCTCCTCAACATCAAGAGTCTCTATGAGGTCAGCCACGCTGAACTCTTGCCTCTTGTATTTTAGAGAACTAACAAAATCCTTCCAAGATGGTGGTAACTTGGAGATAATACCTCTAGCCATAAACTTATCAGGCAACACACATAGAAATTGTTTGAGTTCCTTTGCTAGTCCTTGTATCTCATGAGCTTGTTCAACCACGAAACGGTCCTTGACCATTTTGAAGTCAAACAACTGTTCCATGAGATACAACTCACTCCCAGCATCAGAAACACCGAACTTAGCATCCAATGCATCCCACAGCTCTTTGGCAGTTTTACAAGTGATGTAGGAATCAACATACTTGTCAGCAAGAGCGCTAATCACACCGCCTCGAAATAGGTTATCGGCAGCCTCGAACGCTTTCTCCTCTTCAGGAGTAAATTGTTCGGGCTTCCCCTGTGCGGCGTGATAGCAATTCATCGCTGTCAACCATAGTATCATCCGTGCACGCCACCTCTTGTAAAACGTACCATCAAAACTATAGGGTTTTAACATAGCAGCAAATCCTCTAACAGAAAAATACCTATCAGATTTTTGGATTGTTAGAAAATAAGGCATTTTTGTGTTGAATTTAGTCCAAGTTATTAGCAGCATATAGGTGGTGACAAATTTCACAAATTTGCTATTACTAGTTAAGATCGCAATCAGACTAGTAATCATAAGGAGAAAAAGTGTGTACCCCGTGGAGGGACCAATGCCGGAGGCACCGGCGGCTCCATTCGTACCAGTCGTCATGGTACGTTGCTTGAAGTAGTCGATGTTAGTCGTTGCAGGTAGAGCGTCATTGCCGTGCAGTCCCTCGAACGGCGTCGGGAAGAGTGGAGTCATGGATCGGGGGCGTGCCGGGAAGAAGTCGACGAGGTTGAGCAGTCACTCGTCAAGCGCTCCCCAAAAATCTGATCGCCCGCACACCTCGCCTTGCGGGAGAGGTTCCGGAGGCCTGCTCTCACCGGAACGGGGAAGACTCGGAATGCAACTGGATAGAGAATGGAAAAGTATTTGTGTCACACATAGAGTGCTGGGGCAATGCCAGGATGCACGTATATATAGCATCAGCGTTTAGGAAACTGCAGGTGAGAAGATAGGAAACTGCAGGCGTTGAAACGGGAAACCGACGAAAACCAACATGCAGCAATCAAGGGCGGATTTGAAAGCCGGATTTCAATTTCCTTGAATCTTGTCATTCCGTTTCCACGCTGTAAAACTTCCAAACGCGCGCGCGGAGGCACGCCACGGCACGGCTCGGCTCGGCTCGCATGCCACGCCTCGGCGGCGGTGGCGCGCGCGCGCGGGGCTCGCCTCTAGCCTCTCTCAACTTTTCTAATAGATGTAACGAGAGTCTACCTATTAAGTCGAGTTAATATGCAGTAAATACTCCATATGGTATTAAACCATTATATTTAATATGGGCCTAGACTTATTTATTATTAAATAAAATATGTGCCAGCCCATACTATATCTAACATAGAAGACAGAGCCCAGGGGCCGGCTATAACTTCAGATGAGGACCAACCATTATCGACATGTTTTGAGCGCCAAAAACCCCTGCTCGTTGCAAGAAGGACGGCTCACATCATACTGTTAGCTCACTGGAGGCCTACCACGTTGTGGAGCTTTGAGACCAGATGAGGTCCCCTACTGCATCTTATATATACTGCTCAGTGAATCAGATCACCATTCTAGAAGTTTAGAGAAAATGAAATTCTGAGATTCTCCTTAAACAAAGGGCAGAAGCAAAATATTTCACAATGAAGACGACTTTTTGCATAAGACCTTGTCCTTTATTCCTCGGATTGAAACCGAAATTCAAAACACTTGTCCAAGTCACGTTGTAACTAGAAATGATGGAAAAATATATATGTTCCCTGTAGAGATGTTCTTTCTCTCTTTATTTGCAAATCTGAAGGGTCAAAGGGCCGTCACCGCGTCACACTGCATCTGGCCGCCCATCTCCACCCCGAAGCCCAACTGTCTGCGCTTGTGTTGGCCGTTGGTGTGCTGGTCCGTGATGAACGGACAGCATAGCATGGCCAACCGTTGCATGAGAATTGCTTGTCTAAACTGTCCTGATAGATTTCAAGAAAAAGGAAAAGCGAAGTTGTTGATTACTAGTTTTGTTATATAAAATAGAATGTGGTACTGACTAGTGTGCGTGTACAGTTGCGTTGCTAGCCTAACCTGCGCCGACTCTTCTACAACCATGGAACATATCAAGGAAATATTACTCTGCAAATATCAAAAACCACAATACATAAGACAACGAAATGAAGTTGTGAATAGCATGCGAAATTAGCCATATAGCTAGAGAGATTAAAAGCAATTGCTTACCGATACCATAACCTGCCTTACCTGTATGTGTGGTTTGCAGTTGCTTGTTAATTATATCAAACGCATGCAAGCCGACGAACTGGAATACCGGAGCACTTTGTTAGCCTTGCCGATAATTTAATACCCCAAGATTGACAGTCGACATTAGTCACTGATGCCTACGAGGGGGGAGCCAGCATGTCTCCGATAGGATTGCCATGGGGCGCTGTAGTGTCTGCCGTCATCTTCGAATCTCCAGCTTGGCAGCTTGTACTTTGCCAACACAATGGTTGGAAAGATGGTACTGGGAACATCCCAGATTGTCGATGAGAAAATCAAGGATGAGATCGCTTTCCAATCCACTGCCGTAAAAAATTCTCATCCTTGTCCTCTACAGATCGGTTGTAATCCAAATGTTTTACAAGCTGTTGTAGGTCTGTCGTGTGTACCTGGTCACGTGGATCAGTAAGACGGTCATAATCTGGCATAGCTCCGTAATTGTGAACCTTAATCCGGCTGTACCCGTCGCTTAAGGTGCAGATTAACCGCAACTGAGACACAGTCCACCATATGCATGGCTCCGGCAGCGGCGGGAGCCAGAAAAGGCCATCGTTAGGGGTAGGGGTACGTGAGGGGAAGTAGAGAGAAAACCAATCCATACCTAAGAGGTATGGAGGGTTAGATTTTAATCTGGGATTAGTTGGAAAAAGAATTGAAGGCCGGATATTTTGCTTTTTTGTGAGAATTTTTAGCCTATTTCTCTTTTTTTCTAGGCACTGTGGTGGGAGGTTCATCTCCTTTTATTAATAAATAAATAGATGAGAAAGAAGTTAAAAGGGTTAAGTCCATTTTACACCTTCTAACTATCACGATAGTCTGATTTTGAACCCTAAACCCAAAACCAGACACGGAGTATAATCCAACAGTTGAAAACGCACAAATTTTGTTGCTTAGCTGGTATGAAAGGTGTTTCAAAATTTGTTCAAATAATATAAATATTTTGATCTCTAAAAATTTATAACTAATGCATTTTGACTTAGAAAAATATGAAATCACCACCAAACTTTTCTAAAAACTAACTATTTAATTTGTTGGTGTATTTGGAGTTACTTGGCTCCTATTTATTCATGTTCTAATAATGCCTGTGTCCATGCATGTTATTTATTTAAATTGTCACTTTGTGCTATCTTTTATGATGATCTTATGATTAGTTTATTGGACGATGTTTTAGCTGTTACCTTTCATGCAACAAACATAAATTAAAGCGCTAGCCAACCTGCATGGCATCTGGTAGGTCGACGTCATGTCCAGATCTTATGTGTATTTGTAGTCAGCTATATCCTCTTAGATGATATCCGTGTATGATATAATATTAAATAAAAATGGGCATGGCTGAGAAATAAATTAATAGGATTCAACACAAATATTTTCCAAGTAGCACCAAGTGGATTAAACTGGAAATGAAATGAAAAATTTGACCAGTTGCATTTTTTCAATTTAAAATGAATTATTATGATTTTATGGAGATTAGACAAGATTTTTATTATCTATTATCTTATTATTTGAAGAGAAAAAGGAGCCACCACATTCGCTCTCATGACCACGAAATTACCACGTTAATCGGCAAAAAAACAAAATTCTAGCCATTAGATTTTATGAAGATCTAAGGGTCAAGGTTAAAGTAAGAGTCCAAGTCAAACTATAATAAAACTTAGATAAACAATTAAATTCGGATTAATAAAAAACAAAAAAGGAAAACCAATCCCCCTACCCACCCGGAGCTCCCTCCTTCCAAATTAGCCTCCCTGGTACCAATTTATATAAATTCGGATTAATAAAAAACAGAAAAGGAAAACCAATCCCCCTACCCACCCGAAGCTCCCTTCTTCCAAATTAGCCTCCCTGCTACCAATTTCAAACAAGATATTGTATAAAAAATATTAATACAGCATGTACTCTCTTTCATAAGGAAAAATTATTTAGTAAAGAAAAATTCTATTTGTTTAATGATCTGTTACATAATTCTAATGACCAAGATTAAAGTAAGAATCCAAGTCAAACTATAATAAACCATGGATTAATAAAATAAAAAGAAAAAAGGAATCCAAGTTTTCTCATAAAGCAATTTTAAGAAAATTTAGCAGCGTGCACATGTAGCAACAAAAAGAGGAACCCATGATGGTTCAAAGTTTAAAAGAAAATCTTAACAGCTATGAGGCAATTTATATTAAAAAAAAGAATGAACAAGTTGATTTGCAACTATAGTAACTCTTGAGAAGAAATTTAGGAGTTTGTGAGTCGTAACAAACTTGAATTGTCAAGTGTCTATATAGGATTCGTAAGCCTATATTTGATAAGAATTTGCTAACCATCACGTGAAAAGGAAATTAAAAGATCAAGAGTGCATGAAATCTCTAGCATTCTGCTACATTGTTTATATGGTATACCATCCTTATGTGAAAATGATTTATAAACAACTTGATGACCTGACGATGATTAGTTTATGTAGGTCCACATAACTGACGATGACGTAATGACGATGTAGTGATGGATGATTCCATCAGGTGACACCAGTAAGCATGATAGAAGATAGCGAGCGTTTCGATGACCTGGTGATTTCGCTCCTCACTAATGACATATATGCTACGGCTGCTTCATGTGAAGTTCTTGAAAAATAGGTAGTTCACGACATATATAAGAGGAAGAGTTGAAAATTCAATGACAATCATATGTTTTTTTTTTTCATAAACAGTAAGAGAGTTGCTACTCATGGATTGTAACATCACTAGCAACAATGAGGAAAATGGCAAAGTAAGAGTTTGTGTAGTTATTAGTGCCCATAAGGATGCAAATATGTAGCCTGTTAGAAAAGAAGCAGTAGTGATGTAGTATTGAGAGATCTGAAGTTGGCGAGAAGGTCTTTGTTGATGCCTCAAAGGGAGTCTTTGAGACACGCTTAATGGCACAGAAGGACAGGACAACAGGTTGATCTACCATGAGACTACCATCCTGCAGGTCGCATCTTGAAATGATAGCAACTAAAAAAGAAAATGTTGAGATTCATAAGAAATACACCTATGTCGACATGCTAGTACGCATAGAGCATGTTATATGATCCTTGCATTTTAATAATCCGTATGAACAAGTGTAATAGTTGAAACCATTAAAAAATTGGAAAAAAGCTTTGTATCATTAAATTTTATGAACCTTGAACGGTTAAGATTTGCTGGAAGAGATAATGTCAATCAAACTACCATTAAGCTGGCACAAAGTTTATGAATCCTTGCATTAGTGAATAATCTGGATACACGTGTAATAGTAGAAACCATTGAAAATTTTTTTAAAAAGCTGGTCATATTTCCACATCAGCGATAAGCGACGGGGCATAGTTGTTGAAGTTGATGATGAGGGAACATCTAGATATAAAGTATGATAGTTTTAAATTTTTTCTGCACACTCAGAGTGACACATAATTATAGCAAGTATGTGGCATTAGTTTTTTTTTATTTTTGGTGTTGTGCTCGGTCCTGAGGCGTTCATGATCGAAAGAGGATTCAAACCATATGTAAGTTGTTGAGCTTGAGTCTTAGCTTCATTTTTTGAAGGAGGTAATCATGTTTATGGACTATGATTTGCAAGCAAATCAATATTCACCGCATATCCGATAGTATAAACACTATGCAATACCCGGTGCGTCTGTACCGGTGCGTCCTACAGAGCGACCATTTGATAGAAATTAACCATTGTTGATTACTGCCATTGATAAAACAACAATACTTACTATCATTTGCCAGAGTTGCCTTAACAATCAACCATTATTGATTAACTACCATTGACAAGATCAACAATGTTTATTTATTGACCTTAACAGGATATAATACATACATATGGTTATGACATAGAAAGAAAGATCATTTTTTTTAAAACTAGAAAGAAGGATCACAACAGGAAATATATATGCATTATTTTCAGAAAATATGTACAAGGACCATTTCTCTCAAAATCACAACCCAACATATGTATTATTTTTTCAAAAATGTGTGCATGTACCATACTCTAGACTCTAGAGAAACATTGACAATGGCAATATGTAACATTATTTCATAAGCCGCAACTGCTATCATGCCGTCACGTTGACATCTGTCAAGTCATCATAGCAAAGTATGTTTGATTAAATTTGGACAAAATAATTTTGTAATCAAACAAGATAAGGATGAATTTTGTTACTACTTTAATTTAGAAAAAATATATTATTGTAATGTTATAAAACATATACCAATCTAGCTGCGCAAATTTGCGCGGGCCATTTTCCTAGTTACTAGAAAGTAGAAAACCACCTTTGAACCAGATAGTAGACCAAAATTTTCCAATTCTTCTTACAACGTCTTGAGAAATCTAAGATCTGCTTGGTAGTGCCAAGCATGACAGTACCAATTTTTCCTGTATTTGCAAATCCAGGGATTCAGACCGGCCCCACCATAGTTCAATTTTTGGGAGCTAGGAAAAGGTAGCTCTAAGTCATGATCAGCAGAGCTCACACATGTTCATGACCACTGAGGTCATCTCCATAAATATTGCCGACCAGAGCTCTGCCATGAGCTGGAATATTGACTAGCTTGAGAATCACCATTTCTGCCGAGCTCATCTCCTTGAACTCCGCTAACCAGAGCATGCACCATGGGAGCATCTCCCGCTGAAGCTTCACCCTGGGAGGGCCGACGACCGGAGCTCCTCCAGCTTGAGTGTTAGCGCTACCGGGTGTGACACCGACCTGAGCAACACAAACCTGGAGTGCCGCCATGTAACCCATCCAATGTTTTTAATTCAAGAGATGGGTAAGGTGTGACACCGACCTGAGCAACACAAACCTGGAGTGCCGCCATGTAACCCATCCAATGTTTTTAATTCAAGAGATGGGTCCGTTTCAATTTGGAACTAAAATTTTGATCTGGGGTGCGAAACATGCCTTAATTTCTCCCAGTCCTACAATAAGACATCTAATTTATTTGGGTATTGATAAAAACCAATATTGTTTGTCTGCATGATCGACATTAGGATTGGTAATCCACATTACTTGGTAATTTAATTTTCCATGTATCAAAATTCACATAAAGATACAAGATTCTAACATTTACAAACAGTTTCTTTACACTCACAAAAAAAAGAATAAAACATTTGCTTTCTATCCAAGCAAGCATCATACATGCTTTACATATATGAACTTTTTTACCGAAGAAGGCACCCGTTGGCACTAAAAAAGTTGCCAACAAACTTGAAAATCGCTCCACGCTACTAGTATTATATACTACTGTGCAGCATAGCAACACCATGTGTGGTGCTTGGCTACGCTCTTAGATTGAAATGAGGCCAAATATTACTGGTGGGGGAGATGGTGTCGGCCATCAGATGGGTAAAGAAAGGTAACACAAGATCCAATTTTGTTCCTTTCATTTTTTTATATATGTTTATTATTCTGTATTTCCTTATAAAATAAAAATAATATAGTGTGGAAAGCACCTACAGGTGCGGTGGTATATCTGTAGAGTCACACCGCGGCCCTATGCCAACCCTATGCCCCTGCCACGTGTATGCAGGCAACGCTATGGCCCTCTTCATGACAATATTGTTTAACCTTCTTGATCATGGCGGGATCAATTGTTCAAAGTTATTCTTGGGCAATGATCCATTCACTGATCAGTGAAACTTAAAAAAGTGAGACTTCGAATTCTATGTTTTCTTTTTCTGTATACCAATTTTCATTACAACCAAGTCCAAATAAATTAGTTAACTACGAAAACAATACATACTGTTTCTTGCATTGGTATCTTGGTTATGTTAGCTCTAGTTTAAATTGACTACTCAATCAACTGGCCCAAAAATAAACAAATATTTCTTACTACTTCCTCGATGCCTAAATAAAATAAAATCACTCTAATTTTATCCTAAGTCAAACTATCTCATGACTAACATAGTTTATAGGATATGGTATCTAACATTCATTCACATTGAATATGTTTACAACGAAAACCTCATGATGAATTTAAAGATATGTATTTTATATCATAAGTATTTATAACTTTTTATACAAGGGATATACGTGTGGAGAATAGACATCCACGGTATAAAATTAAACAAAGTAAATATGAATCGTTAGATGTTTTGCTTTTTTTAGAATTTCTAGATTATTTCTATTTCTTTCTTGGCCCGGTGGATACTTCATCTCCTTTTATTATTGAATAGATTTTGGTCAGACTTGATATTATTTGACATGGGATAATTGAATGACATTCTTTGAGGGACAAGAGGATAGACGAGTAATTTGAGTGACATTCCAGGTATTTCATAATTCTCTAGAATTGGAGAACTAGGCTAAAGGCACGAGGTGTGACAACAGCTAAATTCTTGACATATTTGTGCCAGTTCGTAAGCCCATGATTTGTACAATCGCATGCACAAATCACATTTGAACCGATACATATAAGTTCTCTTTCAGTGCATTAATGTCCTATTTTTTCAGAATAGAATCCTATGAGAATAAGGCATACTACTTACGTGAATAGGACTGAAGTTCAAACACAATGACAACACTAAAATTTCCTCAGATGTTCTGTGCTTTGTATTGGATGCTTGGGCACTAAATAGAGTAACTATAAACTTATATTGCATGGTGAACTCCCTCTCAGCATGGTGCCTGCCATTGAAGAGCTGTGGAACGCATGGGAGATCCACTGCCTGATCCTTGTCAGTCTTTTTCTGCAAGTCTTCCTCTTCCTCTTTGGGGGCATGCGGAGGCGCAGCTCAGACTGGCTGCTACGGTCCGTGCTGTGGTTTGCCTATGTTTCAGCCGATTCCATGGCGGTCTTCGTGCTAGGCCACCTAGCGGTCCATGCAAGCCAACCGCGCCACCAGCTGATGTCCTTTTGGGCACCGTTTATTCTGGTCCACCTAGGTGGGCAAGACACCATTTCTGCCTTCTCCAAGGAGGACAACGAGTTATGGGGGCGGCACCTGCTAAACTTGGTCACTCAGGTAGCGGTTGCTGGATATGTCGTGGTAAAGGCATCTTGGCCTGACCGCCGGCTCTTCGTGGCCATGGTGCTCATGTTCCTCTGTGGGTGCTACAAGTATGGAGAGCATACCATAATCCTCTACTCTGCGAACCCCGAGCAGCTCAGGGAGTGGTCCAATGATGTTCAGTCAAAGAAGGTAAAGGGATGGAAGCATGCGCGGGGCCATCTATTTATTATTAATAAAAAGAGATGACCTTTTTTCCATGGTGTCTAGAAAAAAAGATAAATAGGCTAGAAATTCTCACAAAAAAGCAAAACATCTAGCCTTTGGTTTTTATCCAAACATAAGATAGGAGGGGCATCTGACCCTTCATTTGTAGTGCGATCCTCACGTGAAGATAAGTCTACAGCCCACGTCTACTTCCTAACTAATTGATCCTATCGTTCCAAAGAACATATACTGACAAGAGCTGCCGCCCAGCAAACCCTAGCGGCTATACGTCAAGGCCAATGAGTGAAGATGCATCAATCGAGCCCCTCAAGCATTCATGCAAGATAAGGAAATAGACATTATGGAAACATGCTGCCGTATGTTGCTGGAAATTGCGCCATGAGTAGTGGCCGGATGGAGAACAGATTAAGAGGTCTATAAGCAATCATCAGAGCTGAACCATCTACTTTGTCTTTCCCTCAGAATTTTAATTTTCCAAGATCAGGACTATGCAGCCTGTAGAATCAAAGATGTGAATGCGGGGAGGATTGCAGGGCGTCTGCCTGCAGTAACATGCCGGCATGATTAGGGGTGTGGACATGGCGTACGCGCGTACGGCAAGTGAAAAACTCTTCGTGTAGAGAGAGGCGGGAGGAGAAGAGATTTGATTATGCTTGAATTCTCCGCATGACGAGGACATGGAGGTCTAGAATTCAGAGGTGCTGCTTCAGATGGGATTGAGCCTAATAAGATGATTATTAAGCACGGTAGGTTGAGGTACTGCTGGAGTCTCGCACAAGACAGAGATTGTGGGGTGCAGCCTATCATGGTTCGTGGAAGTGCTGGACACACGTCCATGGTAACAGAGATAAACCTTTGTTCGATGGTTAGTTCGTGACCCTGAACACCTAAGGACGCCAGGATTACTTATGATCGTCATGCTCTCCTATTTTCTCAACACCCAAAAGTGAGCATGAAAGGGGCCTGATCTCTGTCTTTCTTTTGACCTGCTATCAGCATACACAAACTGACACAAGCAAGAAAGATGCTATCTGACTTCTTATACAGATACAAAAACGTCCCGGTATGAATCGATCATTCTTATATAAAACATTACGAAAATATTATGAGAAATATGTATTGTTGTTCATGGTTCATGAATGGTCTCTATTACACTATGGGTAGTATTTAATTTTTCACAATTATGCCAGCATGATCCATCTAAATAGAACAATATATGGCATATCTTTCTTCAAATAAACAAACAGATTATTTTTACATTATATATTAATAATTCTAATATAAGTCTAAAAGGATTATTCATCCAAGCAATAGACTACTAAAGTATACAAAAAAATATATAATATTGTTATTTGCATGCTAGCCCGTGCATTGCACGGGCAAAACAATCTAGTTTTACAAAAACTGAAGGGACGGAGGATGAGGCCAAGAAAGCCGTGGAAGAGACAGTTCAGTTGTTATCAGATGGTAGCTCAAAACCAGCACATGTTCTGTTCTGGGAAGCCAATAAAGTCGGACCGGACATCATCTTATTAGATGCTCCCCTCAACCATCAAGCATATAGAGCAGCTGTAGTCGCGGACCACCTACCTGTCATTATCCAGACATTTCGGTCTAGCAAAGAAAATCACTACAGAGCCTATGAGCACGTAGGAGCAGTTCTGGAACATTGCTACCGGCGATTATACACAAAAGACCCTATTCGAGAAACTTTACATTCGTGCATTGTCTCCCCCTTTGTTTCAATCACCCTCTTTCCCCTTATTTCAACCACAATAGAGCCCTGGTGCTCTTCCTTGCCGCTGAAAGGGGGGGGGGGGGGGGGGCAACTCCATGCTAGGAGAGTAGATATCAGTGTCTCCTACTTACTGCTTGTAGTAGCAATAGTCCTAGATGTGTCATCTGCTGCAATCTTCATCATCTCCCACTTGAGGCCCTGCCTACCGTCTACAATTCTACATCTAGGCAAGTATATTCGGAGTCCATGGTGCAGGAAGAAGTGGTCCCAAAAGCTCAAACAATACAACATCCATAGTAAATGCACACATCCCATAAAGCAAGTCTGTGGCAATGATGTACCCGTCACAGAGGATCACATCTTGTTCATCCTTGACACTTTGTTAGACTTTGTTGCAAGAAAACAATGGCACATTGCCAGCACACGTGGGCGGCTAGCACTTGAAAACTGGATGAAGAACCACCAGCATCACCATTCAGTGGATTCTGCTAAGGTGACACTCGAAGCACTACAGGAAACCGTCATAGGCAATGTGGACTTCCCTACAAGCATGCTCATCTGGCACATTGCAACAGACATATGCTACCACTTTGGAGGCACCGATTGTGATCAACTGAAGAAAAAGAAGCAAATCAGCCGAGAACTATCAAATTATATCATGTACCTCGTCTTCAAGTGTGGTGTGATGCTTACTACCAACTCCCAGCTTGTACATGATAATACGTATGAGGAAATTGTTGAGATTTTCAGACCTCTAAGCCTTCGTCTATCTGAGAAGGATATTGTGATCAAGCTTTTTGAAGCAAAGAAAAACAAACATGATCTAAGGGATCGCATCCATATCGAGCATGAAGAATCAAAGGGCCAAAAACAATCGATGGATGAAATCAAGATCGAGCTTGAAGAATCAGAAAACAATGACAATGCTGCTGACAATCATATCAAGAAAATCCTGGCGAACTCTAAAACTCTCAAGTCCCCAGTGCTGCCCCGTGCATGTGTGGTCGCACAGGAACTCATCAGGATCAAGGACGAGGCTGACCGTTAGGACCTCATTTCTACAGTGTGGTTAGAGATGGTTTACTACATCGCTCCTTGTTGCGGGGGTACTTTTCACTACGTGCATCTAAGCACCGGTGGTGAGTTCATCACACATATTCTTGTTCTCATGTATTATCTTGGTCCTTTGCTGCCACCCTCTGATGCATGAGTTCTATCAGCTGACCATGCCATTCACTATCCAGCAGACTTTGTTTTCAAGCAATTTTATCATTCTTATGATTGTATGTCTTTGATCAATATCATGACCTATACCAGACGTAAGTCTCAATGTTCCATATGCTCTGCTTGGGTGGAATAAACAAGAACTCTGTAGTTGCATTGTCTGTTCTGATTGAGCCTGAGGTGTGTGTGTAAAAGTTACTATACGTTGTGTGAAAATGTTTATGGGGATATTGGTGTCAACAAAAAAAATGTTTATGGGGATATTGGTGTTGCTGCTGTAGACACTCAGCTGCAAGACTTATGCAGAGATAGATGCATCGTCAAAAACATTGATCAAGTCACCAGCGCACAGCAAATTACTTGTGAAGTTCTGGAATTTCGTGGTATTAAAGCATCCAACACGACTACACGAGAAATGCTTGTGTGCCTTACCAGTTTTAGCATGGGAGACATCAGGAATGGACACCTTACGAATATATTAGAAACCGTATGATTGCATTGTGTCTTACTTTGAGTTTTATTTTTGCCTTCTCTTGAACTGGTGCCTTGTAAATGATTATGCTTTTACATTTCTAATAAATTTATAATCAGTAGGAGGGCTTTTACCCTCTTGTTTCTTCATAAAATAAAATGTGTTAGTGGGCTCTAGTTAGTGACGTGTGAGTTGCTCCAATAAGCTAATCTCTGGCTGCACTGAAGCTTTTGATAGAGTGGGCTGGATGAACAAGAATAATGCACTGTGTAAGAGAATAGAGTTGGAGGGATCGTTGATTGTATTGCTGATCTCGAGGTAAGAAGCCTCCCTTGGAGATAAGGTAAGTCATGATTACATTATCCTGATTTACCATATCTGTAGATATCCTAATATACTCAAACACTCTACTTTAGAGGGACAGGGCACCACTGTATGTGCTTGATTATAGAATAATAGAATGAAAAATGCAATCAACATGTGTGTGTTAAGGCTCACATTCTTGCATATTCAGCTTAGTAGGTTTTGAATTAATTCAAGACAAAAGAATTCCTTGTTTGCAATCCAGTTCAATTGCTCACTAGAAAACAATGGAACATTATGGTTGCGACTAGGAAAATTCTAGTTACAGTGTTACCCAGTGTTGCGACTAAATCAAGAACACGGGCATCCAAGCTTTCACACCATATCTAATCATCAAGGGAAATGTGCACGTTATGGTTGTCAACTGCTCAAGGCTAAGCAGTCCTGACATTGTGTTGTAATACAGCTATTTGTTGGTGAACATGAGTGTGCGATAGAGATGAAAGCGGATTGTATCGGATCGGATCGGATAATATCTTTTTCATATCCTACTCCATATTTTTTTATCGGATTCGGGACGGAGCGGATAATTTTGGATGCGGATGCGAATACAGATATTTTCAGATATCGGAGATGGTATAGATTCAGACCGGAGTGTAACGTCCCGCCCCTCCGAGGCCGGGCCCGCTTACCCTGGCAGCTCTCTAGGATCTCAAGACTATCCTCACAGACCAACACATGTCTTTTCTGTGCACTTTGTCCTCACTCGTGCGCACCCGGGATAACCTTCGGGGTTGGTCATCCATTCCTAAATTGCTCCGGGCCAAGCACGCTTAACTTTGGAGTTCTTTAGGGATGAGCTTCCGGAAAAAATGTTGTAACTTGTTGGTATGAGTATTCTATCAATCCTATTAAGCCTTGGGCTAGGATGTTACACTCTCACCCCCTTAGAAGATCGACGTCCTCGTCGACCAACCCCAAGCCAGGAACTTTTCCTCTTGGCCACGTCCGTGTGCCCAGTGCCAGCGCATGTGCCATGCTGTGTGACCACTCCGGGCCCACACCAGCCATGCACATCATGTCTGCGCAACTGCGATCCCACGCGCCCATGAAACCGTAAGGGTCGGCTCTGTTACCAACTATAACGTCCCGCCCCTTCGAGACCGGGCTCGCTTACCCTGGCAGCTCTCTAGGATCTCAAGACTATCCTCACAGACTAACACATGTCTTTTCTGTGCACTTTATCCTCACTCGTGCGCACCCGAGATAAACTTCCCAGTCGGTCACCCATCCCTAAATTGCTCTAGGCCAAGCACACTTAACTTTGGAGTTCTTTTGGGATGAGCTTCCGAAAAAGATGTTACAACTTGTCGGTATGAGTATTCTATCAATTCTATTAAGCCTTGGGATAGGATGTTACATGGAGACGGATTGGAAGCGGACTTTAAATTATCGGATCATACCTCTTCACGTAGATAAAAATATGGTGATTAAGAATTTATAGAGTATATATATATGATCGCAGTAGCCACCAATAAGGACATCCAAAACACACAACCTAGTCTTTTAAGTGATTACTCATAGCAAATAAAAAAAATATATTCTATATTTGAAAAATCATGCAAGTATGAAAAAATAAAAAAAAAATATCTGAAGCAAACATTAAACATATCTTTATTTTCTTTGTCGAATGACCACTTCATTACACAATAGGATGTTGAGTGACGAGGTCATGCCTGATCGTCACTATCACTAGACATTATATATTTTGGAAAAAAAAATATCGGATAATCCTATTACAAGCTTCGGATAATCCACTGCAAATGTTCGGATTATCCGTATCCATCGGATTTTATAAATATCATAACCTATCCTACATCCTCGTGCCATCGGATTCGGATTATCCATATCCCCTAAAAAACCTCAAATGCTCCCCCACATCCTCAAAAATCAGATTCGAATCAGATCGGTTTCAGAAATTATCCACACCACTTTCACCCCTAGTGACGTGACATCAGGTTCATGGCAGGTCGTTGAGAGGAAAGTTCACTGTCAGCAGTTGTAAAACGTTGGTTGCCTCCAAATATGCTGCGACCTCAATGAAGAATCCTGCTTGCACTTGCGCCCACCACGACAAAGGTCCAGAACAAAACCTCGCGCACCGTAATGTTAGCAACCCAGCTCAAAACTTCCTCTGTTGTCGCTTCTTTCTCTAACCCAGTTCATGCTAAACCCTGCTTAATTCCTTGCTGCGCCATCTTCAATCTGCATCTATATCCCACTGCCAACACAGAATTCCTAATATCTCTCATACCCACAAAAAAGGATCGAACGATCTGTTGAGATGGCAACAGATCCATAATGTACTACGTAGTAGTTCAGACAGTAAGGTTCATTGTCTGCTCTAGCATCATATATATGGAGCACCGAGCGTTCTCAATTCTCAAATGTCAATCAGACTAGGTACCATGGATATCCTTATTTATACACCATCTTCTTGGCATTGCTTGGTTTTGTTCCCTTGTATTCGATGACCAAATATCTTAACTACACAAAGCACCTGTCTTAACTATGCAAATTTAAGTCTCAGCTAAATAATTAGAGTGCATGTGATCGCTAGGTATGTGATCATAAAAGAAAACAAATAGAAATATTATGTTGGCGTGAGAAGCATCACGAAAATCTAGGTGCACTAGATGATGCCCCGCGCGTTGCTGCGGGCTTGCACAATTTTGATTTGAAAATAGCAGACGTTCATTTCGGATATGCTAATTAGATGTATCAAATTAAAATACAATGGATGCAAAGGAAATGTCAATTGAAGAACATAACCATGAAAAATTGAACATAGTTTTCGTCGAATCATATGAATGATTATATCTTGCATCAAAAAATCCAGGTAAGACAAATATTTTGTGTCAACAAATGAAATCAAACAACTACTTCTCCCTCTCCCTTTCATGTGACAAGGCCTTCCTATCACAAACTGGAAGGCCATCAGAAGCAAATGTACAAACTGTAATTGAGTATGTCAGTTTTCTATCAGTTGGAAAAGAAACAAAAGTGGTGCTTCATTCTCTTCGAGCCTTGCAGTGGACATAAGGCTGCCACCTTCCATTTCGTTTCCGAAGAAAACGAAGCCATATTAAGAACTTTTAGTCACCTGACTTCTAAAAAAACCTCCAAAATAAGAAGCATGACGTATCTACAGGGCAGTGGTTCTTCTCATTAGCTTTTGTCTCTCTAAAATCACCAGCAAACTGGACTACAGAAAAGGGCACTATCAATGTAGAGAAACAATGTAGAAAAGAGGCGATCTCCTGAAAATGTTCTCATGCATGCACCAACTTTTATAACAACTTCAACTCTCTTGCCAGCAAGCATGTCTATCAAAACAAAAGTGCCAATTTCTCCAGCTATGGTAGAACCCATTGAACATGACGTGTACTAAATAGTCATCATAAGAATTGAAACATATCACTCAATAGTGCAACAGAACTACATAAGCAAAATGATAGATGTACCTCGCTAAATGATAGAGGTAGAGAAAGAATATAAGGGCTGATCAGAGGAGATGCAATGACTACCATCTAATCACTCGTCACTAAAATCATCAAAAGATATACATTTCATATATATTTTTATGGCAGTGAAAAAACAACCCTAAGTATCTTGAAGTGGATTCATGTTGGCAGAAAATGCAGAATGTAGTTCATCTAAATGACTAAGGGCTCCCAAAAATAGAATTGAGATAGGATGGCCTCGAAGCAGCAGACTGACGCATGAATCAAATTTATATGCTACTAACCTGGCCATCAAGAAAGTCAGTACACTTGTAACAAATCCGCATGCCATTTGACAGTATCATCTCAGTAGTACCTATACTTGGGTGCTCTGCTTTATCAATGATAGTCCTGCAATAATGTTTGGAAGAACAATAATGCTAAAATGCTCAAAAGCCAGAACAGTAAATTAATCATGACAAGATGGTAAACTTAGATAATGAAGACAGAATTGAGAAGCTCTAGGTGCTTACCATCGTGGGGAATGCTTGGCTGATGACAAAGCTCTTGCTCCAACAATCCATGCATGGTCTGGAAAATTGTAATTGTCAAGATATAAATTTATCCAGCATAATGGAACTTAAACCAATCTGTAGTTTTATAAAAATATTCAGCGTTGACTATTCTAGCACATGCGCATGGAGACATGGAATGTTCAGACTTCAGATTATAAACAGAAAATCATTGGCTTACTCACCTGATCAGTAACCAAAAGTTGCTACTACAAATGCTTAAACAAAACCTAAAAAAAAAGGAAAGTGCAATAAGGAAATGATTAACTACCAGTTTTGCCTGAATTATAACTACTGTAGAATATATAAAGCCAATTGATTCAGGTTGCTTTGCCACAATAAAATGGCCTGTTTGAATGAGAGGTCAAACCACTGGCAACGACTGCAACCAAGCCAAAACAGAGTTATCAAAAAGCAATGGATTGATTCATACACAAGCTTCCCAGGCCGTGCCAGACCTTGATTGGTCATGATAAAAGTCATTTCACTATTTGATGTCGAGAAAATCAGGAAAAACTTGAGCAAGTTGCTTAAAATGATGCCAACATAACTTGATGTGCTATGATATACTTTGTATGTATTTATATTTTGAAGTAATAAATATGCACACGCAAGCCATGTAGTGAACCCAAGCACAAAGGAACAAAATATTAGTTACTGCAAAAAATGTTTAGAGAAGAGCTGATCACCTGTCCTAAGACCTGTAGGCGCCTTACGTTTCCTATCGAAAAGAAGCGGGAGTAGATAACCTGCAGTGTGAGTTCATAGTAAAGGAACATCATTCGTACCATAAGAACAGGTGGCAGCAGTCAAGTTTGTTCGCGAAAGCAGTTAACTATTCAGATGGTGCCTACAGTTTTTGTATATATTATAGAACAATAAATAAAACTAAAGAATGGATACACTGTCAATGGACCACGAATAATTGCATAGGAAAAAAAATTGAACAGGCAGGCCCTTCAGATAAGCTGGCTGCAGTTACACTGTCACGTTGTTCGTTGCATGGGAACCATACCATTTTCTACTGGCCTGGCTTCAATTACAGATAATATTTTCCCTAGAAAACAAATGTATCACTATGCCTATGTGTCGTGTCTTTTAATTCTAGTTACAAAAGCTTAAGTTAAGCTACTTACTTCACCAATTAAGTTAAGCCTTCCAAAAACTCAAAGCAGTCCACATATAAGTTAATGATGAAACTGATGAAACTAAATAGAGGGCAATCATAAGGCGAAACGCCTATTCAAATGAAGTGTGAGTTTAGAAAAGATAAACAAACTTTGATATACAATAGGAGAGCAGATATTCTTACTACTTCATCCATCCTGTTTGTCCTGTGTGCCAAGAAATGGGCAATGTGGCACCTGCATGGAGCAAACAGATCATATGTCGACACTAAAATTTTCATCCTAGCATCCTAGCATCCGATCATCAATCTGCAAATAACTTTTTATTTATTAGAAGAAACAACAAACATGCAGGTGAAAGACGATCAATGTAGACCATCAACATGCTCACCAATTTGCAAATATCTTTTCTTAAATAACAAAGAAAAATGTATATGTGAAAACATATATGATTCTATAAGTATTTGAAAACAGAGATATGGCCATTCACCCAGATCCATTAGAAAAGAACCTGTATTTTTTGGGAGCAGTTATGATGAATGCATGGCAAAGAATCTACAGTGCAATCAAGAATCCTAAGAATGGAGACTAAATTGAATCATGCATAGAACATAAGAGTAGTGTTAATACAAAGCAGTCAATTTGTTACTGTCATAATAAATATAGTATTAGTTAACAGGTGGCAAAGTGCTGGAAGGTAAAGGTTTCAGAAAATATAATCAGTGCACAAAAACTCCAATAAATAATTACAACAATGCTTAGCATATGCCAACAACAGTTTACTATTCAAAGACAACATTTGTGCACTATATTAAATATGAAAGAAGGCAACAAGAATTAAACAACAGTTCACAATGTTGTACCTGTAGCCCAAGAGGCCAAGACCTCAGTTATAGAGAGCCTGCAATCAAAGTTAAACCCAAGTTAAGACAACAGCCATGGACTATTTCAGTGCATGCAGGAATTTTATAAAAGGATAAGCCATAAAAAGCTCTGGTTCCACGAGGAGATTTTTTTTTCGTTTATAGAACATATTGATGTAAAAGTCAATTGTTTAAGTGCAATCATTTAGTGGAAAATAATTTATAGACAATAAAGATGTGGCATTCTTTAGAATGAACAAATGTTAAATTCACCAATACAAAAGGATGGTAATTTACAGTGTAGGCATGAGTTTTCAGTTCAACACTTCTGTAACTTTGATGAATCTTTTCAATCTGTTGCATGTGCGTATTGTTTGTCTATCCAAATTATTACAATATTTATTTTACATTTTAAATCAGTCAGAATATGTGCAGTGAAGATACACAAATTAGTTCAAAAACTAACCGGTGGACTATTCCAATTAAGCTGCACAGTGCTCTCATAATTTAGTGTTGCCTGTAAAATAAAGACCGTCAGTCATGCACCACTAATACTATCCTTGGACAGTTCAAACTACACTCTGAGGAGCGAAAAAAAAGGAAAAAGACAGAACTGTGACATTTGCTGCCATCCTTGAAAACAAAACTCATTCGTCGTGAAACCACAACCTTGTGTACCGTATCAGCAATGACCTCTATGATATGCCGAGAGCGTTGCTGCTTGTTCTCAGTCAATGGCCTGAATTTGACAGCCACCTGCAAATTGCAAATGCAATAGCACAGATGCGGAAGGAGGGAGGAGGCGGCAGCAGGAGGTGAGCGCCATTCTTGCCGCGGTCATCATCCCGATGACTCTGGTGGCACCGCTGATGTCGAGGAAGGAGGAAGTGGCTGCGGCGCTCGATCTAGAGGTCACTGCCTGGATTGGGATTGAACAAAGCAATCAGTACCTTTCAAGTTCCGGGAGCAGTCGAGCAGAGGAATACTGACCGCGCAGGTTAGCATAGCAAGGCACGGCGGGTCGCCGCCACACCTCGTCGCTGTCAGTGCCGGGTCAAGGTGGAGGTCGCTTGTCGCTGGCGCTCCTGGGCGCAACTGCACAGATCGGTGCCGTAGGGGAGGAGAAGAGGAGGAGCGGTGCCGCAACGGCTGCTGCTGCTGCTCGGGTCGAGGCCGGCGTCAAAGGAGGTCGCAGATGGATTCCGATGGCCCCGGTTCGCGGCTGGCTGCAACTCCTAGTTGCAGAGGCGGGGAGATGTGGTCGCTGAAGGCCTGAGGCGCAGAGGCGGGCAGCGGTCGCAGGCGGCTCCCGAAGGAGGAGAAGAGGGGCGCGGCACGGTGGCTGCTACTTGGGGAGGAGGAGGGCGCGGCACGGCGCGGTGGTGGATGCTCCGGGTCGGGGCCCGAGAGAGGAGGAGCGAGGAGTGGATCTTGGCAGGACATGGGAGGAACGAGCGGTGGCGGCAAATTTTAGTTGCAGTGCTTTGGAATGATAATTAACCAGAACCTGCGCAGCACTCTGCAGTCACCTTTCGATCAGTGGAAGTAGGAAGACGCTGACCACCTCCCCCGCCCACGCATGGACGGCTGACAAGACTCGCAACAACGCACTCCATTGGCTTGCTGCAACTCTGATGTGCTCTGGACATCTTGCCTGCGGCGTGACCGCCAGCATATCTGTGCTTCTCAGCGGCGTGCTCGCCAACCATGTCAGAATTGGGTGGATGGCCCAGCACGGGCATTACGTGATGATGTTTCATTCTTCTTGGTGAACTGAGGTTATCTGTGACATCAGGTTGCACTGCAGGTCGTGGAGAGGCCAGTCATCCGTCAGCGGGTGCAAACCGTTGCTTGCCTGCAACATGCTGCAGCATCCATGGAACCCCCTGCTTGCAGTTAGTCTGACCTTTACTAAGGCACATAACTAAACCTCTCACACCAGAATTCCTAATACCTCTCAGGCCCAAAAATGAGGATCCAAGGATCTGTTGAGATGGCAACAGATCCATGACATACTCCATATACTAGTACAGAAAGTAAGTACTACCAATATCTGGATTAGCATCCTGTATATATTTTCACCCTCTTGGAGCTCTCAGCGGTCTCAATTCCCAAATGCCAATCAGATTGGGCACAGGCGCTATCCCATTTTATACAGTGCCGGCTCAGCCTTGCTCAATTTTTTCCCCTTGTGTTCAGTGACCGCATATGACAGATATATCTCGTAACTACTCGGAGCACAAGTTTTAAATGATACTAAACAATGCGAGTACATGGGTAATAAACATCTAGTGAAATCATATAAAATGAGCCAGTAGCACATCTGCTCCTCTGACTGTGAATGCTTCTAATAAATAGCTCAAGAAAATGAATCTGAGGAAACAGAAATGAAAATTGCGATCACCTCAACTACAAAAATATCGTATCCTTGATACCTTTTCTACCTGTATCCTTCATTTTTTATCCTAGTGAATTATATAGGTACCCCTTCTTGAACTATCTCATATCTAGCACGAGTATGCATCCTAGCCTGCTATCCACACGCACTAAAATTAGATCCAAGCTTTTGTATAGTTGCCAACAATAGAAATGCACGTATGTCTTAAGAGTTTCAGATTGGGAGACATTGGGAATTTACGCGTTACCAAGTATAATGTGGATCCTTGGTAATTATGTGCTGTCTCAAGAGTTTGTCCAACAGGCCAGATCGCCCAGCATACAGGACAGGGCCTGGGCGGCCAGCATTTTGTTGGGGGGCTGTGCATTTGTACATCTCTCTTCCTGCAGCAGATGCGCGCGTGGCTTGATGAAGCGGCATTTACAGTGACGATACCTGGGCGGCCGCGATCCTGAGTATGAGGTTTAACATTCGGTTCTCCTCGCGCATCGGTTGCTGGGCGTTGCCAAGTTGGCTAGCCTGAGTGCCCAAATGGCTGCAGTACTGGGCAATTGTTGTAGAAGACAGAAACAGCCTCCTCAATTGCGCCCCGTACCTCGTAGGCAGAGAGGCAGAGACGTCCCTAGCTGCATGTCTGTCGTCGACCTGTGCTTTGTACTTCTTGTCGTCGACTCTAATTTGTAGTTTCTTAAGAAAAAAAAAGTAGCCATGCTGTATTGTTCTCCACGACCAACGCACAGGACAATCAACACACCCACAAGATTGAACAATTAGGAGAAGGACCAGTGAAATGGTCGTTGTTCCAAACAGCAACAAGACCACCACCACAACTGGTCGGGGTTTCGAGTACTGGCCGTTCTGGTCTTAATGATTTTGGTGAGTTATGTGGCATTCTGCATGTGTTCCAAACCATGCTTTTCCCATCTAGCAACATCTAGAAATCCTGCATCCCTTGGTTTCCGAGACGCAGGTGCTTCTCGATGGCTGCTATTCCAGAATCGTTGAGATGGCTGGCCCAGCACGAGCGCAACGCCAAGGAACTAGCTTTTTGTCCTTACATGTTGGAACTGAGGATCGACGAACGATCAAGAAGAACACAAGACACTTGAATTTGCCGGGCGATGAACGCCCATCGGGCACCGGATGCCCCCAGCGACGAACGCTGGACTTTTTTTTGTATTCTCTCGGCTCGACTCACCAAATACACGAGGTTATAGTGACTCTTATAGGCTCGAACACCAAGGAGCACTTCCTCTACTGCCCGGCCATTTCTCCCACGATCCACGCGACCCGCTCGATGCCATGTGTGAGCCACTCACTCTAGCGCACGACGTGGCCAACACGCGCTGAATGCGGCCAACGCCTAACCAACTCTGGCCTTGACTCCATGCCGCAGCTAGCCTGCTTGCACACACAAACTGACCAACTCCACCTACGCGATGCCCTCCAACACATGCACACACACGCACGCACGCCATGGCACAACACACACGTACAACTAACCGGCGTGGTTTACTCTAACACTACATACAAACATAATTAGACTTCTCTTTTCATTCAAAATGGAAAAATAGTCCGAATTTCATGATGTTGCTCACCAATTGACCTATGAGAACCATTTTCCTTCTAACTAAAGAACACGTAAATTCAAGGTCTCAGCCGTCCTGCTCTGGATCCACTTCCGTCACTTTAGTGTGAGGTTCAATGCATATGACAACAACGAAGGAGAATGGCAAGTTAGAAAAAGCCCATCATCATGGTCGTGTCATGAGTCTAAAGTACCCATACCACTAGCTAGAAAGAAATGGTACAAAAAAATATCGTGGTCGCTGATAAACAAGAAATTTAGGAAATTTTTGTTAATTTTGGCAAATAAAATATATTATTTTTTTGTCTTTAATCCATAAACCATCATAGCTGCATATATAATAAAAGTAGTTTTTGTTAAATAAACATAGTTAATGATAAAATTTTATAATAGAAATTATATCGCACCTCAACAATAATTGTGATATTTCTTTGAAATTTGGTCGAAATGTTTTTTCTAGATCACTACGCACCTCCCAGTGTTTAGAGATAGTAGGTCACCGTACCTGCATAGCTTCTCAATGAAGTGATGTGATGACCTCGCCCGCATCTTTGCCTACCCCAAACAATAGTGACACACGTATATGCCTTGACGCACGCATGGTACAATAGAAAATGAGGATGTGCTAAAATTTCAGGATGACATGTGGGCTGCATAAAACATGACATGGTCCACTTAAAATATGACAAGTGGGTCAGTCAAAATGTAGCACGTGATCCACTTATAATGTGTCACATGGTCCACTAAGAAAACAACATGTGTAGAAATAGAACATTGACATGTGAGTAGCACGTGGTGGTCTTTAGTAATACATGTGGCTGCCACATCGACATGCTTTGTCAGCTGCCAGCATGGATGGTGACATGTAGGCAGCCATGCTTTTGTGTCCCGTCATAAAAGAAAAATCACTTCTATGATGTGAATACCTTCTTCATAGAAAATCTTTCTTCTATGATGATTATAACAATTTGTCATAAAAAAATAAATATGATGTCCTGGTTTTTACGAACTCGATATTAATGTGACGAATTCATCATCTACCGTAATACAATTAAGATGTCTTGCGTGTTGTGATTTCTACTAGTGTTGTGGACACACTAGACCCAACAGTACAGCAGGCATCCACTACACATCCTGGGTGGCATGGAGTTTGGCGACTGTGCATATTGCATCTCTTGAACTGGGAGATGAAGTTGGGGAGGAGAGAACGGTGAATTACAGAGATGTATTCACAGCTTGAGTTGTTCGCATCATTTTTAGTTGCATTGCATAACCAAACTCGCATGACAAGGAAGAAAATATATTTAGTAAAATAATTAAACACATAATGGTAACACTAAATATCTACTCGCATGCATCATGTCATTGCATCTATTTATTAAGGAAGTTCCACGAATCTCCTTATCACATTCTTGACTTGCATAGTGCATCATTTTACTAGGAAACGAGCCAGCAACAAGGACGAGGACATTGGTGCTACAGAGATAGATGATGGGATAACTATGTTTTTGAGTGTGCTAACATTGCTTGGACTCAAGGCAAGCCCCGATGCACACCTATGTTTTTCAAGTTTTTATTTTGTATCACCTGTATGCGCGTCATATATTGTGTATTACGTGTAGGAATTGATTGCAGCCTAGTCGCATGTAGGCCAAACAAAATCCTACAGGTATGAGTTCAGTTTGTACAAGCCTCGTTAGAAATGCTAAGGTTAATTGTGAGTCTCGATAACAAACATCGAGTAGTCTGGGGATTACTCGGTATATGGTAGTTGATCACTATTACCCTCTTAAGCTTGAGAAAGGAATTAAATTGACACCAAACGGGAAAGTTGAGGTGACAAGGTTGGCCCTTGTTTACCATAGCCCTGTTTGTGTCGGTTGGGAACTACTTCGAGTGTGGCCCTGTTAAGCAAGTTTGAACAGTACCAAGTGCATGCTAGTGATATAGGCACTAGTAAATTGACGTAGCTTGATTACCACAGTGGTTGGATGATACCCTACTCTTCTTCTAGTGATGAAGTGGGTATGGTAGAATGTGGGTATGTGTTGGAAGGGAGAGTGCATGGGCTACCCATGAATGGCTTCGATGGAAGGATCACATGGTGTGACGTGTACTAGGGAAAAGTGGGACCTGAACCGACCCTGTTGTATCTTGCAAAAGGTTATCGTACATGACTCCTCGAAGTGTGTGTGCACCGTGTATTTGGATTTCTCCAGTAGGATGTAAAACGATTCGAGTCACCGTCCCTCGTGGTTATTGAGTACCACTTGTGATCGCTATCACATCGTAGTTGTTGCCACATTGTAGTAAGAAAGTGAAATGATGATGATAATTATACTTGTTGTATTTCTATTAATTATATTACAACCATGATTACTTATAGTATAACTGCACAATATTTATTTTATGCAAGAACCCTATTAATTTGGCTAAATTGTGAAATAAGGATCAATTATTAGTGTTGTTTTTGCAACTATTCTAGTAACCTTTGGTCAGCCCCCTGCATGCTAGGTATCGGTCTTAGCGTGCCATTTTGACGAGTAAGTCTTGATGAGTATTAGTTGCTCAGGGTTTTGCTCTATGTGGTTTTGTGCAGGTGTTCTTCTTGCTAATGAGGTACGTCTACGGGCTTGATATGCTTCATGATAGGATTCTAACATGAGATATATTGCTTCAGCTAATTATGTTACCGAATTTCAAATTTGTTTACATATCCAAATCTGAACTCAAGTTGTAATAATTCAATTTTAATATTTCACAATAATCTTATGCTCATATGTGTATAGTTTTAGACTCTTACTTTGTCAAGATGTCATCCGATGTTCGATCCTTCGACTACCTCATCATTCATCGGGAGGTGACGTCACAAAATGTTTCATAGCTTAAGTAAATTATATATATATATATATATATATATATATATATATATATATATATATATATATATATATATATATATATATATATATATATATATATAACAACTCAAGCTAGTTTATATGCCCATAAATTGTAGTTGCAGCGAATCTTATCTTATATATTTACTAATTGGAGGCTCCGTTTGAGGCCCTCATGTTAATCGCTGAAAAACTCCTAGAAATTCTCACAATAAAGCAAAAGATATGACATTTAATTTTAAGATACACAGTAGATAATTGTCCTACCTTTTCGTAACCTAATCAAGCCCGTGTTCTCACGAGGAAAAAGAAACGATGGCTGCCCTCTCACGTCTCTCTCCACAAATCTCAACAGATTGAACTCCTCTCCAAGCCACCGTGTACGTCATGTTGCCATGGACATATGTGGAGGCCATCGTGGACTTGCAGGTTGATCTCCTTGATCTTGGTTGCGAGATGAATCTGAGCATGCTGAAGGAATAAAACACATTCATCTCTTGGTTGCGAGATGAATCTGAGCATGCTGAGGGAATAAAACACATTCATCTAGCAGAGGCCGTAGGAATTTGGATCAAAAGCAAACTTGAGATCCATGGAACAGGTGCCATGGATCGCAAGATTCGTTGCAGCCAAAAAGTTTTAGTTAATTTTCTAATCTCCGTCGCTATGCGGCAGCGTATTACCGCCTAGCCACCTGATGCAAGGTAACATGTGCCATCGATCATAGAATTGGTTCTGTCGGAGCTGCGATGTCACAAAATGTTTCATAGCTTAAGTAAATCATATATATATATATATATATATATATATATATATATATATATAACAACAAGCTAGTTTATATGCCTATAAATTGTAGTTGCAGCGAATCTTATCTTATATATTTACTAATTGGAGGCTCCGTTTGAGGCCCTCATGTTAATCGCTGAAAAACTCCTAGAAATTCTCACAAAAAAGCAAAAGATATGACATTTAATTTTAAGATACACAGTAGATAATTGTCCTACCTTTTCGTAACCTAATCAAGCCTGTGTTCTCACGAGGAAAAAGAAACGATGGCTGCCCTCTCACGTCTCTCTCCACAAATCTCAACAGATTGAACTCCTCTCCAAGCCACCGTGTACGTCATGTTGCCATGGATAGATGTGGAGGCCATTGTGGACTTGCAGGTTGATCTCCTTGATCTTGGTTGCGAGATGAATCTGAGCATGCTGAGGGAATAAAATACATTCATCTCTTGGTTGCGAGATGAATCTGAGCATGCTGAGAGAATAAAACACATTCATCTAGCAGAGGCCGTAGGAATTTGGATCAAAAGCAAACTTGAGATCCATGGTAACAGGTGCCATGGATCGCAAGATTCGTTGCGGCCAAAAAGTTTTAGTTAATTTTCTAATCTCCATCGCTATGCGGCAGCGTATTACCGCCTAGCCACCTGATGCAAGGTAACATGTGCCATCGATCATAGAATTAGTTCTGCCGGAGCCGTCGCAGCCAATGCAAGTGGTAGGGCTGAGCCGGCAATACTTGGCAATCAGGATGTGTTTTAATCGCTGCATCTGCGTCAATTGACATGACGCTTGTGCATGGTGAGTCAAAGAAAAATACGAAGGCTAGATACGTGTGGTATATATGCGTGGATGAGCAAGCTTTCAACGCTGGGATAGTGGGATGCACAAACATAGCATGAGGCCACCATGGTTGAACTGTGTACAACACTGGGCAGAGATGAAACAATGAGCATGCATCATCGTCACAGCTTCATTGACAATATAGCTGCCTCAATGTGCAGAACAGTATATGCTGTTTTCTATAGCTTCCTCCTGCATGCAGGTAAATAGTATATTCAAAGTTATGCATGCATGTGGTTAATCTCGTTTTTTGGATGTGTTCTGCTTAATCTTTCCTTGATTAATGGCTACAGGCGGGATGTCAGATTATTCAGCTTATATCTGCTGTACTTAGAATAATGAAACTAACAAATAATGTGCGGGACAGCAAGGCGACCGACTACACAGGTATGTCAGTCTGTATATATGTGCGTGGTGGTCATTACATGCGCAATCTACACACTGATGCTTACATGTGTAATAGACGTATATAAAAGTATCATCATCAGTTTTCTTACTGACTGCATCAACTTTAAGTGTAGTCTTCATTTTGCTTTTGGTTAGACACAAAATGATCCTTGTCATGTCACTATATGACCGATATTAACGAGTCAAAGAGAGTGCAGAAAAAACTCCTTGGGTGTACAATATTAAATTTTCGAGGTTAGAACCAGCACTATGCAATAAACAGGTATTGACCAAACTAGTATTTTTTATATATACATCAATATTAGTTGGAATCAAATAAACGTCCTTAACAGGCCAACCAACACTTTTTGGTCAATCTATAAGAACAACATCACTTTAGTTTTAAACTTCCAGGCAAGTTTAGTCCTTAATCGACGAATTTATCTGGAAGGAGTATCAATTTACAAACTGTAACAATATAGCATCCATGGTGTATCAGAATACTAATTACTCCGGCTCAATTTAAAATAATATTATTGTATTGTATTACCAGCGGTTCAAATTGAATGCAAAAAAATAATTACCTAGGCAATCAATGAACAAAAACAAATATAGGTGTGGTAGATGTAGAAGTCCACATAAAGAAAAGTAGAATGAAACATATCTGGAATACATCAAAATGATTTGACAAGATGGAAATATTTCCAAAAAAAATAAAGATTAATAGCCCACATATTACCAAATATCCAATCTTCACATGTTCTAGCCCGTGCAAATGCACGGGTTGGTGGCTAGTTACATCAATGCTTAACCTGAACCTGTGTAGCACTCTGTAAACACAGCCATCATGTCCCAAAACCCGTCTGTCAATGTGTCTATCGTATGCTGGCGACTAGCCGCATCCGGCATTACTCACTGCCATCACCAAGCATCTCCTTATCAATGCAAGCTGGAAGCCGTTGACCACCTCCCCCGCCTGCTTGTGGATGAGTGACAGGACTCGAAAGGACGCCACCTCCACTGCACACCGTTGGCTCACCAAAGCTCTGCTGCATCCTAGAGCTCTGCTGGTTCAAAACATCATGCTTGCTACGTAGAGGGCGCCGTGCCAGAATTGTGCAGGATGATGGCCCAAACGGGCACGACGTGAGGTACTTGGGTGCCCGTTCCCCATGCACAACGATCTTAGCTTGGTAAAAGCTTGCACCTTTCAACTGTTCGGCAACAATTGGATGCTCTCAACGTCCCTATCTCTTCCACGCTCATCATCTGCTTTTGCTGATCCAAGCTCCTGCCATGATGGTGTCACTCATGGCGAGCACCAAAATCTCCATCACCAAAATTCTAGGGTGAAGTTCTTGCTTCTCCACTTTCCAATCTACAGAACCTGGTGGATTGCTTCTTGGTCCACAACAGAGATCCACAACGCCTATTTTTCCTTTTTTGCTAGTTACCTTGGTGGATTTCAGAGGCACAATATATATATTCTACTTGAAGTTAATAGAAATAATCTGTTTTAACCTAATCCATCATAGACATTACAAATGTTGGAGCTCCTACTTGTAACATGGACCATTGGAATGTCAGATGACATACCCTTAAATATATCCTAAATTTTCAATTTGCCAGTATTTTAGGCCATATATACATGGTGCTTTACTGCAGTGTGTATCTGTTTATCTAAGTTTTACCGATAGACTAAATAAAACTGTTGGCCACATATATCAATATATCCCTCATGCACATCTTGTTCTTACGAGTGCCGCATACAGGTTTTTGCTGTAGAAACTTCTGCCTAAGAGAGATGGAAACGCTGGACAGTTCACTGACCTTTCATTGTAGAGGATTTTCAGTGCAACTGTCATTAATCATGTTGGTGCCCATATAGCCACTGATGACTATGCTTGTCTCCTTCACATCATCGTCTAGATTGATGGATCAGGCAAGCATGTTGTCATGTTCTTGTAGTCCAGTGTATATGCAAAAGCTAATGAAATAAATCATGCAAATAAAGTACTGTCAGAACTGCTAAATATTTATATTGCTGAAATACCGATGCACAATGTCACGTCCGTACATGGTTGATAGTAGTATTACCTGCTCGGTATAGGTTGGATAGCAGGATCAGGCAGCACATGAATGGATCAGATGACGTTAAGAAACTGGTCTAATTATCAATGGAATCTTGGCCTTGGACCACTGTAAATCAAACACTGTTAATCAATAGAATCTATATCAGGATTGACTATGATGCGAGTTAGGTTATTACCAAACATTGTAAATCAAAATTTCGCCAGGAGTCTTGGCCTTGGAACAAACTAATTTTTGAAGAAACCTTTGGATCAAACTTCAGTCGAATCAGATAAATAACTATATACGTCTATGCGATCAACTTACAGTAGCAGCAAGAGAGTCATTGGTGATCTTCCGTCACCGATGTGGTACCCTCTTCTTGCTAGAGGCAACGTGTGTTCTGTACTGCCATTGTTGGACACGAATTGAATGGATCCAGAGCATGAAGAGATGGTGCTGGGAGATTCATTTGCTGGGGATCGAGAGGACGCAGGTTGAGTGGGATGGGATCTGCAGGGTGTTCGTCTTCGTCGATAGTAGGGTGGTGCGTGAGTTACATTGTTTTCTGTATAAAGGGCTAGATGGGTGCGTGAGGGGTGCCAAACATGGTGGGAAGTGAGAATTGTACGTGCATTTAGATTAAGGGTCAGATGTATTTCATAGTTTATTTGGGGAGTAATCAAAGCTGGATGTTTTACTTTTTTATGAGAATTTCTAGCCTATTTCTCTATTTTTCTAGTCACCTTGGTGGAAGTCTCATCTTCTTTTATTAATAAATAGATAAATAGATTAGAACTGGATCAGTAAGCAAAACATTTCCTAGCTTAAATAAATCTCTTCTCTATAATTTATTAATTTAGGTGAGGTCGTTCACGCCATAAAAAATCTGTCGTACATCCACAAAGTTAGAAATTGAATCCAAATCAGTTTTGTACCTTCCATATTAAGCATAAGTTCAAAAAATCATAAATCCCTCATCCGGATATCAAATGAGAGGCAAACTCGGACCCTACCTCATAGCCCTTAAAAAGTTCTATAACTTTTATATTCAATGTAAGTCAAGATTCCGCCGTTTTCATTTTTAAATTTATGATGCAAAAATATCTATTCTGATTCAGACTCCTCTACGCAGGTCTCTGTGTGGGACCCATATCTCCTACCTCTGTAGTTCAAATAATATGATCCACATATGTTTCGAAAAGAATTCGACGAGATCTATAACTTTTATGTTTTAACTTTTCTCATTAGAGCATGTTTTCAAGTTCAAAATCGTGTCACAGTACAATATTATTTCTATTTTACATGAATTGATTTTTTCTATCGTATAAAGCTTTTAAAAATCTTTACGCATTAGGTCACGACCTTGATCTTGTATGTTGAATTTTATAGAAATCCAGTGGTGTCTTGTAGGCGTTATGAGCTTATGTGAATCCCTCTTTACATAGTAAATTAGATTATATATCGATACTTCTCATATTTGACCATCTATTTATTAATAAAAGGAGATGACCTTTTCCACCAAGATGCCTAGAAAAAAAAGAGAAATATGCTATAAATTCTTATAAAAAAGTAAAACATCTGACCATTCATCTATTTTACATGTAATCTTAGGTTATCATCTCACCGTTAATCCATTTGCATGGACTTAATAAGATCCCGACCTGTTTTCCCAAAGGGTATCGTGTGCTCTCCTAATTTCTAATCGATCTAACGAGCAAACCTCGGAGATGTCCCGTGGCTAGCATCTCGGCGGCGGTTCTCTCACGGGCTTCGAGTCAGGGTGCCGCATCCGTGATCTCCATGCTATGGTGGTGGTTCGGCACCGGCATCGACTGAGACCGTGGCATAAGGGTGCCACGCTGCCACAGAATCAAGATCTTGACCATGTCTTCCTCCTAATCTGCACAGGTATGGCACTGGAGTAGCTTACAGCCATGAGAACGAGATCTGCACATCTCCAAGGAAACAAAGTGAGGTTGAACAACATGAGCACGGAAGCTTTGCACTTTGCCTGTGCACGCCAAACACATGCATGCATCTAGCCGGTAAGCAACCTGGCAATATTCTCTACTCCATTATTTAATTATTATTTTTTGCCAATTGCTGGAGTTTCAACTAATGCACCGTTGAATATGCCTATGGATGCAAACGGATCATAACTCTGGCCAGGATACACACAAAGGATTGATTGGGGGCATGCAAATATAGCTAGAGATGCAGATAAGCTACACCAGAAACGAGGATTGGAGATAGAAAGGAATCATTGCATGCAGATTATTCGAACTGTGATCATAGGCAACCGAAGGTCGGATCTATTAGTTTGTAGATCAATTTGCATGTGTTAAATATGGATCAATCTACTATGATTTGGTTCTGAATATCACTATATATGCCATATTCTCACCAAGGTACACTGCTGCTCTTTATTAGTGGTGATTCAAAGGGTAAAGAGTGAAGACTGATGCTTGTATGCTGGATAGTACGGGCTATATAGTTTATTGAGCCAGTTTTCCACACTTTCTATTCCAATTGTTTGTTTAACTGCCATTTTTGCCTAAATTTTATCACTCCATAGAGAGATATTTCTAAGAGGTGTGGTAATAACTATTATGTTGCAGTGAACCAAACAGGCCCTATATGCATCAAATGTTTGGGTGGCAACCATGGATCCCAATCGTGGAACATCAGCTTAAAAAAGGTGGTGCCTTCAGACATACGGTTGTTAATTGGCATATATGAGGACGTGCCCTCAGCGCAGCGGCAAGTCTTGTGGTTGGCAGCCTGCCCACGCGGGTTCGAAGCCCTGTTCTTGCGAAAAAAGAATCTCCTCACCCTCCCTGTGCCAAAGCAGTAAAAGACTCGTGCCACAACTCACAAGGTCAGTTGAGTCCCTGTGTATAGTTTGGGAGTGGGGTTTATCGATTTTCTTGAACTGCATGAGAAGGTCTTCTCCATAGCAAATACCTGGGGGCCATCATACCCCCCCCCCCCCGAAGGTCAAGTTTTTTAATTGGCGTATATATAACATAACGATCCTTTGACCGAATTCAAACTATAGTTCTAGGTAATTCACTGTAATGGAAGTTGGCACAAGTATTTTTTTTCTTCTAAAGGTTAAATTTCAAATTTCTTGTACCCATGAGCTGATTGTCTTGTCTCCGTAGTACTCCTTTCGTCTCAAAATAAGTGTTGCTATGGTTTCCGTGCCAGTCAAACTTTCTTAACTTTGACTATATTTAGAGAAAAAATTAATATTATTTATGTATCTAAATAAATTTATTATAAAAATAGATTCAACGATGTATCTAATGATACTAATCATATATTATAAATATTACTATTTTCTTGTATATAATTGTCAAAGTTAATAATGTTTGACTCATCAGAAAATGAGAATGGCGCTTATTTTGGGATGGAGGAAGTAAAATTTTATTTTTCGTAAATGTCAGTAAGAGAGATGGACTACTATTTCTATTATCTCACGGACTACATACAAGTAAACATATCAAGGTTCACCACTTTCAGGTGAGACTTAAGATTTTGGAGCAGCATCCTCTTACGACCAATAGCTACATGAACTAAATCACAACATTCTTTGGTCCAAGAAACAAATCCTGATAATTCTTTTTTATTTTCCTCAATTTCTGTATCGTTTGTTGGTACTACGATTATAGATATATGTGAGTTCCTAATAAAAGAAATACTTTTTTGGCAAATTGAATCACAATACAGAAGAGATGGAAGTGATTTATTTTTACAATTATGTGGCTTGTATATGCTTGTCAGATTATCTTTGAGGATGGAAGTGATTTGTTTTTATGATAGAACAATCTATTAACTGAATACTTTCTATGGAAATGATGTGATATTCCAAAGAGAAAATAGATAAGGTTATACTTCTAACATATAATTATATTATGAAGTGATTACCGTGTAATTGCACGGGCTAACAAGCTAGTGGTTTTTAATGTCATTTCACTTAATTTTACAATATAGCACTCAAACAACACTACATGTAGAAATTATTAACATTAGAGATAAAATAAGATATTTATGATAAGAATACGTTGAAAAATAATAGAAAATTTGCTATTTATAACATATAAAATGGTATACTAAGAAATACCAACAATAATATAAATATAATTTTCATATAAAAAATATCAATAATTATATTATGTAAATAATTTACGTTTAAATCATAAAGAGTATTTTATTTTTTTAACCCATAGCAACGCACAGGCACTTTGATAGTAAATCATATATATAACAACTCAAGCTAGTTTCTATGCCCATAAATTTTAGTTGTAGCGAATTGTTGGATAAACTGGCACTTTTAGTTTTATATTAATCCAGAAATAAATCATAAGTATGACTAACAGATTGCATAATGAACTAGACAAGTCTACGCAAAATCTAGACAGGTCTATTAGGCCAGATAAAAGCATAACATCTATCATACTAGCAACATCTATTATAGACAAATAGACTACGAAAGCTAGTATGGAAGATATGGTGTGAGATGAGAGTACGTACGTTTCCTTCTGGACTGGGTAGAGGAGGCGGCAACGACATACAACACCGTCACGTTGTTGACGGCGGTGGGTGATACCGACTCGATGACGAGGAAGATGAGCCGTGACGACGAGTTTGATGAAGACGAGGAAGCGATTGAGCAGTCGCGTAGAGCGCTTCCTAAAAACCTTATTCGCCCTCTCCCGGTGCAGGATCATAGAGGACGACAGTTCTAGAGACCTGCTCTCCCGTTCGCCGGTGCACGCCGATAATCGGGATGGAGAAGACTTGGCGGCACAACAGTAGCGAGAGGCAAAACCCTAAGCGATTGCGTGATATGATTTACGGCGGTACCCGTACGTATTTATAGGGGTGAATCGCTAGGGTTGGGCGTCCCACAACCGAGTCGGTTACCATATTAATACGTCGGTTTTCATAATTAAATATATGGAATACGCAACAAAAAGAAAGTGCAAAAGGAACCTGCGCCCCCGCAAGGCAAGGGACCGAATTTCGGCGACGTGATATGATTTGTGGCGGTACCCGTACATATTTATAGGGGTGAATCGCTAGGGTTGGGTGTCCCGCAACCGAGTCGGTTACCATATTAATACGTCGGTTTCCATAATTAAATATATAGAATACACAGCAAAAAGAAAGTGTAAAAGGAACCTGCGCCCCCGCAAGGCAAGAGACCATATTTCGGCGGACCATTCACGTAGGTGATGCGCGCCCCGCCCCGTCCCGTCCAGTGAGGCGAGCGAGCGCGCACGTGTGTTCTTCCTTCCTCTCATCCACACACTTGCAAGAGATTCTAGAGCAACCAACCTTATAAATTGGACTCCATCCACCTCCACTAGCAATGTGGGACTAAATCTTTGCACTCTCACCACTTATGAATGGACCCTTGAGATTTTCAGGAATTATTGTTATTATTAATGGACCAAGCCCATATAATTCCAACATGAATTACATTGATGCTTAACCTGAACTGTGTAGCACTTAATCACAGCCATCATGTCCTAAAACCCGTCTGTCAATGAGTCTATCGTATGTTGGCGACTAGCCGCATCTGGCAGTACTCACTGCCATCACCACGCATGTCCTTATCAATTAATGCAAGCAGGAAGCCGCTGACCACCTCCCCCGCCTGCTTGTGGATGAGTGACAGGGACTCAAAAGGACGCCACCTCCGCTGCACACCGTTGGCTCACCAAAGCTCTGCTGCATCCTAAAGCTCTGCTGGTTCAAAACATCATGCTTGCTACATAGAGGGCGCCGTGCCAGAATTGTGCAGGATGATGGCCCCACACGGGCATGACGTGAGATGCTTGGGTGCTCGTTCCTCATAGGCAATGCAACTGAGCCGTGCTGTGATGTCAGGTTCGATAGCAGGCCGTAGAGAGGAAGGTCTACCTTCAGCAGATGCAAGCCTTTGCTTGCCAGCACCATGGTGCAGGGTGGACTCAATGAAAGCCGCTGCTTGCTCATGCACCGGCGATAATCAAGGCTCGGATCGAAACCTCCTGCACAATTATGTTACCAACCCAGATGGAATCTTCCTCCGTTCTGGCAAATGTCCATAAACCCAGTTCATGCTAACCCTGCTTAAATCCTAGCTGCCCCTTCCTCACTCCGCGGCGCTACTCGCCAGCTAACACATAATTCCTAATACCTCTCAAACCCTGGAAATGAGGATCGGACAATCTGTTAAAATAGGGACAGATCCGTATCATACTCTATAGTTGAGAGTAAGTACCTTTCTTTGCTCTAGCATCATATATATGGAGCTTCGAGCATTCTCACTTCTTAGGTGACACCAAACAGGGTACCAGTGATATCCCTATTTATACACTATCTACTCCAGAATTACTCAGTTTATTCTTTTGTGTTCGATGGCCACATATTTTAACTCTATAGCTAGAGCACATGTCATAACTACTTAGGTTCAAGTATCACCAAATAAAGATAGTACATGTGATGGCTAGAGTACTGTGACTGTGAGATGCAATTCACACTGTTAAGGTGGGTGGTTAACACCTATTTTCCTTTTGTTAAAAACACTGGTAATATCACTATATGCATGCATTTGCAAAAGAACAACACAGGAGATCGAATTAAAGACACTAAACCAAAATCAGGGAAACAAACGAACAAACTAGTATATTGTATTTTTATTCTTGTCGCTCGGTAGTGCAAAGTTTGCTGGCTGGCGACATCAGTTTACATTTGGAGCTCAAGACAAAATATAGTAACCGTATATAATTTGGAAAGCAATACAGTGTAGGTGGAGTCAAAATCCTATGTACCGATCCCTGTGATGTCTCAGATGTCAAGTACTCGTTTATTATTGAGGACTTTTACTGTCCAAAATACTGACCAGTAGTTTGATCTGACGGTATAGATTTCATAATCTAAAATAATAACTACTGGTCAGTAGTTTCTTAATTTAAGGGTAATATCGGAAAAAAATAAGAGTTATAGATTTATAGTAATTAGTTTTTATTGTTACAAATAAAGTTATATTAACAATTTGATTAATAAATAATATTTTATATTTTTTAAGATAAACTAATATTTTAATGATTTCATAGACTTAATATTCTATTATGAAAATAAATATAAATTTATTAATTAATAGTGCAATTACGAACGTCTCTTTGAAGCTCTATGGGTGTATCGAGTGACGGTTCCTTCCCCAACACAAGCAACCCCATACTCACTTGTCTACGGATGTGAAGCGGTCTTGCCATTGGAGGTCGAGCTACCCTCTCTACGGGTGGCTATTTAGGAAGAACTCACTCATGACGAACAGATTCTTCTCCGCTTCCAGGAGCTCGACTCATTAGAATCAGGGCACCTCTATGCCTTCCAAGACTTGGAGCTGTACCGACGGAACATGATGAGGAGCTACAATAAGCTCGTCAAGCAACGGGTCTTCAAGAAAGGAGAATTGGTGCTAGTATTACGGCGACCAATCGTCATCACGCACAAGATGAAGGGCAAGTTCGAGCCTAAGTGGGAAGGGCCGCACGTCATCGAACAAGTCTATGATGGAGGCTCCTATCAGCTGGTCGACCATCAAGGATCCCGGCCGATGCCTCCGATCAATGGGAGGTTCTTTAAAAAATATTTTGCATAAAAAAAAATTCTCCCTTCGCCGGGCCAGTGTGCATCAACAGTTGCATAATTTGGTCCGTGTTTTGATTTTTATGTTTTGAAAAAAAAAACGGATTCAATGTCCAACACAAAAAAGGCTTTCCCATAACAAGCTGAGCTGCGGTGTAAGATTGGCCGTCCTGGGACTCCTCGACTAATGAGGCAAGCATTGGGGCGCACTCATTAAAGGCACATGCCAAGCGATCCCTACCGGGGACAGTGGGAAGAAGAACTTGGGTTACCTTCGAGCAGCGAGGTGACCATACTCCTCGTACTTTCTTACATGGGCAACACACCCCAAGGAAGACTATAGGAAAAAGAGCAGGGAAGCATTGGGTTACCTGGCACAACACAAGTTGTCGTTCAGTGTGCAGTCTCCTGCCATCCTATGGGGTGACAACAAGGGACCAAAAAAAAATGAAGAAGAAGCCTACGAGGGTTCTTAGATACACAGAGTTGAATCAGCTATCCTCCAAATTCTATGCCCAAGACGGCGCGAGGCCACCTCAAGAATGAAGAAAACCCCAATGTCAACAGGGGGCAAGATTTAAAGAATTCAAGATCATTGGGTCTCCAAGAAGATGGCCCAATCCAATATCAAGTTACCCCAACATCAATCGGGGGCAAATTCCAAGCATTCAAGTCTCATGGGTCCGCAAGCCAACGACCCATCATCAAGAAACCCCAATTACAGAGCATGTTAGAAGGCGGGGGTAGCCGGTTCACCACCCCTCTGATAAAAGTAATGGCAATTTCCTTAGCCGTATCTCCCAAAACCACAAACCAATTCAGCCCTCCTATGTCCATGTTGGGAGGTACGAGGAGACGTGGTGGTACTCAATGTGAAGAGGAGCTAAAGCAAAATTCCCATTGTCTCCCGTAGAGTCGTGGAAGCATGCTACCTTATCCACGCGCTAAACAATCAAGTCTGGTATAAACATCGCTATGGTCATTCGGCGATACTCAGCAGTCAAGTCCTTGGGCTGTCCTATCCCAAGCCACTCCCATAGCAAACGCTCAATGGGAAAGCCAATATTTTTAAATATGACAAAAAATGTGTTTTTGTGCTTGAGGTTATTTATGGCTTGTATTTTTAGCCTAACCCATTCACATAATTATCTTTGTCTACTTATATTTAGCGTTGCAGGGTATTCGCCTCGCTTTTGTTGGGAGCAGTACGGCGCACCAGTGCGGCCAGCGTCAAGCTATGAAACCCTTCGGTCTAGGCGGCGGGCACCGCGGCAGCTATGCGGTCGCGTCAAGATTGATAAACCTCCTTCATTGAGTGGCATGTTCAATTCGCCACGAGTTGAGGATGACTCAAGGATACTGTGTCGGCCAATGCCATAGCAGCTACACGGCCCCGACAAGATCCTATTTGTTTTCCCTGGCACACTACGTGTTAAAGTGGATCAAGTTGGCATGTTCATTCGCCTCAACACATATTTCGATGGCATGTCCATTCGCCTCGACACCTTGGAGAGACTCCTACCAAGGCTTTCCATTTATGTACGAAACGAAACGAGTTGACCACATCTTAGTTTGAGCAAGCGTGGTTGACTTTGCAAGTCACGACGATGGAGCTACATCAAGCTGCGGCGCGAAACAGAAGATAAGAGGATTATGTGACACTACGGTGATGTAGTGTCCACGCATACAAGCTCAAGGCGAGAGTTGCCGACAGCACCGGCATCGCACGGCGCTGTCCGACAATGCCGACAGCAGTCAGGCTACCTCGACGATGCAACGGCGGTGGCGCGCTTCTCTCTCTCAGATACAACGACACGAAGACGGTGTATTCTTAGCGGTCGATGGTGATGGAGGCAACCATCAGCATACAAGAAGCCGCGTACATGAAGCAGCACGCGCAGAAGCGGCATGATGATCCCACATCGAGACGGCAAGCCAACCACATGAACAACGGAGGCGCGGTTGAGGCGCTCCCGTGGCTGCCGTACGAAGTCACAAGCGTAGAAAGCAGGAAGGCTACGTCTACGTGATCCTGTCAAGCGAGTTCGTGCAGCGCACGCGGAAGAAGAACCAGACTGAAGCCGGCAAACGGTTTTTGTGTTTTCGAAGGTTCCTCAGGCAGCACTAGTCTAGTCGTGCGCCGTATGAACTAAGAACATGTCTTTCACCAAGCCGTGTTTAAACTTGCTCCGCATTTAAACACAACTTGGTGGGGGGCATTTGTTTGACAGTATTTTGTCATAAGTCCAAGTTGTATACATGAAGCAAACAAAGCCGGAGTCCTTGCCGCCTCGCGTACGCGTGCAAGTATGCGAGTTGCACGCATGCTGCGGGTGTATGAGAAGGACTCTATCTCCAGGTGTACGCACGAAAAAAGATCAAGCCGTGTTCGACAGTATTTTGTTACGTGTCAAACGGAAGCTAAGATGCATGCTATATCACGTACGGGAGCAGGTGTTCAAACGGCATGCATCAGCATATGCCACGAAGACTGTCTACAAGCGTGTACAGGCAACTCGTATGCGTGATAATCACGAATAGAGACTTAAGCTTTTAGCCTTGCCGTGTATACGCCCACCTCATCGTATACGCGTGGCTCTCTCACACGAGCTAGGATTATGAACCATCTAAACTACGAGTGGGCCAGCTATACGTGTTCAGCCCCACCAGCAGCAAAACAAATACGAAGGTGTTGCCGGCGTGTACGCGGCGTCCTGATTTCCTGGAGTATCGCCCACGTAACAAATTTATCACTAACCCAAATGATAACGCGGCTGCTCCGCGCATCTCGCAGACACGCAACGACTTCTGGCGGCGCACACAGGCGTATCTCCTCGGCTCTCTACCCTAATCCCTGCCTATATAAGCAGACCCTAGGCCAACGTGAAGGGAATCGATCGATCTTCCACGCGCAACACGCCGCCACCCATCTACGCCAAGCCGTCGACGTGAACTAGAAGCCGGGGTCCTGCCGAGGGCCGAGGACGACAATGACGAGCTCGCTGCTGCACGCCGGCAAACAACCGATGGCCTTCACGTTATCCATGGGTGAGAACGATTTATAGATTGTATATCCTTTATGCTTTCAGATTGCATGCATGCATCGCACACATGGTGCCTGGTACGAGAGCTGCCGCCGCGGTGGTTCGAGATAAAGAGATCAATACTATCGTGGAGGATGGCCGGGCCACGGAGTCACGTCGTGCCGATAATCCAAGGGCAAAGAAGACGGAGATCAACATCGACCCGATGATCCGGGACGTGACGAATATGAAGATCGACGTTGATGGAGAAATTAGTGTAGTGATGAAGATCGGATCGGCGTCGACTTGGTGATTCGGGTCTTGACGCTCGTCCACGGAAGCGCCGGTGGCATGGACTCCGATGATACACGAAGCTCGCCAAGACGTTGCCAAAGTGCTGCCCGAACACTGAGGTGGTGCTGAGTTCAAGACGTCGCCTCAACAAGCTGTAAGACGATGCCGAAGCCATTGAAGATGCGATCAAGGGTGGATGCTGCCGCAGCCGAAGACCAAGGAAGAGATGCCGCCGGACCGGAAGTTGTGCTGTTACTGTGAAGACCGAGTCTAAGCTGTATAGAAGATGTTGGTGTGAAGCGAAGATGAAGTGCTATAGTTGACTCAACGTCACATATTACTCAAGCTCACTCGTGTATGACGTCAAGTGCACAAGCATGTGTGCATGCATGCGTATTTTATATGCCATTGAGACAACAAGCTACTAGAAGCCTAGCACCGCTTTGACGACGTGGGCATGCGCATGAACGTTTTTACCCCGCGTATGTTCCTTCGACTATCTCTATCCTTCTCCGACAACGTTGCCAAGTCACCGTATCAGACAAGCCAAGCATCGACGTGCATGTTCCTCTACAACAACCATACCTACACCGTGTTGTATGTGACTGACGAGGCCGGATGACAAGGGCGGACGCTGCCGACGTGAAGGCTGTGCTACAACCGGCTCATGGACCGACGAGGCCATGGACGACGCTGACGCCCTATCTACACCACCATCAACACACATGCATGGAGAACGCGAAGCGAAGACCGAAGACGACGACTACGCGCAGCTTAATCGGAGGTTCCCGAGCGAGCTCGACTCGCCGGGGTAATTAACTAGGAGCTTTCTGAGGCCCTAGGAACCAAGAAGACCACGTCGCACGAGTGAGATGGCCGCCATCAGGCTATGAAGCGCACACATGTGGAGACTATATTTATATTTGTATTATCAAATATAAATGAATATATGTTTTCTTCCTTTATTTCTTTGTGTACTTAGTACACTGGCACGTCCGCATTTATTTTATTCTCCCCCGCAGTAGTGTCAGGGAGGTCCGCCTAGTCGGCACGATTTTTCTGCCTGAACAGAAGTTTCCTGAACCCAAAGTGTAGCTGTATCTTAGAACTAATTTATTTATGCATGTTGTTGTGTCCAAACTTGCTATGAATTTGTAATGGATGCGTCCTTGCTAGGATTATAGAGAAAATGATTCGTTGGATACTGAACTGGAGAGTTGCTCTATATTTTTTGTATTTTCAGAAATCAATAATGGTGGCGAGTCACAACATCCACCGCCGCTGAAAATGACTACTGTAGTGGCAGGTCACAACATCGCCCGCCACTATAAATCTGTATGTAACGGAAGTTTCACAACTGCCGCTATAAACCATCTATTTCTAGTTGCGATTACGTAGCGGCGGAGACTCAAACCCGCCGCTATAGTACTTTTTGAACCGCCTCTATAGTGCCCTTTTATGGTAGTGACAATGAACATGTTGCATACTCCTTTATTAAAACTAGATAATGTGCCCGCGCATTCACTCAGGCTAGACAAATTATCTTTATATATTATTAAAATGTATCACTATGAAACTCTTAATGAAAACATTCACTAATTTATATTGTAACCTGGTTAGTTGTTCCACATCGTATATATTTTTATGCACAGGAGAAGGTACCAATTGTTCATATAATTGCATTGAATATTTATTTTCTAGGGTCAAGCCAATATGATGATGAAGCTTAGTATAACGCTACCACTCAAAATTTTATATATCAATTTTATTTTGTATTTCTGATACTAACTTCCATGAAGTTTTTTTAGGTAAATATACACAAGTCACTTTATATATTCAATATCTAAATACACAAAGTAACAACAAATATGTCTCTGGTCACTCAAGGTATATATAGGGTAAATGATTTCAGAAGCACAATATATTTTATTTCTGGGAATAGAAACACCCTCTATTTTATCCTAACATTTCAAATCGTTATACAATCACCTCGTGGGCTACTTAAGATCATGGCCGTTAGCAATATTGTTCTCCTACATGTAGCATCATGCTATGACAGACTACACATATATAATTATTCATTTTTTTATATATTTGTCTGTGTCAGAAGCCATACCTACAATATGCCTTTTTGCACCACAAGTGCCGCATGCAGAAACTCTGCTTGGGAGAAATTTGAACTCCACAGTTTCTCTTATCTGACACGGTAGAAGGTTTTATTGCAATTATCATCAATCTTGCTATGGTACGCAGGGCTAACGATGGCTGGTTCCGGGCCTTTGTATGAGGAAGGCCTACAATCCTTTCGCTGTGGTCCACTGCAAATGCAAAACATGTTCAGTAAAATAGTTCACAGGTCTGATACATTTGTCACTGTTACAAAATAATTGCTTAAAATTGGCACAATTTACCGCCCTTATGTTTGATAGTATTGCACAACATAGATCAGATAGTGGAATCAAGAATAAAGATAACCTTGATCTCATCTTCCGATGGAATTATGTCACTATGATTGGAGTTCGTATGTCCTGTATAAAAAATATTATAAGTCAAGTTATCGCCAGAAATCCCTTGTATATATTGAACTTAAATGGAGTGTTGTCTAACACGTACCTATCTATATCTGTGTGATCAACTTCAAGGGGACGCGATGTGACACCTAGGTGGATCTTGCAATGTTGTGCCCTGTTCCTGCTACCAATGATCTCTTACCTGCTGTTATTGTTGAATGTGCATGGATCGATCCAAGGCATGGAGAACCGGTCTCGGGAGCTTTGATTGCCTGGAATCGGCACGACAGTTAGGAGAACTTGACCTGGGCTTTCAGGATGGAATCTTTGCTCGGCATTCGTCTTCGTCGTTAATAGATTGGATTGGGTCTTCCGAAGGATATGAGGATTGTCGTCCTTTTTGTGGAAGGAACGTTACAATGGAATCTTTGACGAGGGCAAATTTTTAGTACAGATTGATTAATGGTTTGATTATTTCATAGTTTATATAGGAAAGGTGATTAAGGGCTAGATGTTTGTTTTTTCTGAGAATTTAGAGGCTATTTCTCTTTATTTTTCTAGGCATCATGGTGGGAGGTTCATCTCTTTTTATTAATAAATAGATTACATAAGTTCCAAATTAATCCATCTATATAGATGCAGTTACAAACTGACAACACAGTAGATTTAGATATATATATTTCTGACGAGCAAATCGGAAGTATGCGCTGCTAGACCGAGAAGAATGCATCACATTCCTTATGCGTTGGGTGCCATACCTCATTCAATTGTCTTTGTCGTGATTATTAGCAAGAATGTTTGGTCTTTGATACAATATAACCAATGATAAAATGTAAAACCATACGAATGATTATATTTTTTAGCATCTCACCTGACTGACCATATGGTGCGGCCCTTTGACGAGGAGGCTATTTGTTGAGATCAATTGAAAGGGGGACCTTAACCATCAGCGGCCCTTTGACCTGATGAGCATGTTGCAGATAGCTGGCTGTGCCTATCAGCGGGTGCATCCATGATACAGAACAACTTGCCCTAGCTCTGCTCAAAGTAATCGTAAGGGCTCCAGAAACAGGGACTTGAAGTAGCTTTTCTGATCCACACCTGAACCAACGCTCAATCTTCGATGATAGGTTTTGGCGGTGCACATGCCTAAGATCAATTTAGATGCGAGACAGATGAAAGGAGAAGAAGCTGCCATATTTTCTTGTGGTCTCGTATGGGGAGACAAAAAGTGATGGCGGCTGGGGGAAGGGACACACGATGCTTTTGGTTCTACGCGATCTTTGATGTCGTTAACAGATTTAATGGCTAGATTTTATTTCTAGATCTTTTAGGTGGAGATTAAAGGACGGATGATTTGCTTTTTTGTGAGAATTTCTAGCCTATTTCTCTATTTGTCTAGCCATCATGAGTGGAACTTCATCTCCTTTTATTAATAAATAGACTAGCTTCCTTTCATGCCACATTATCTTATATCTTAATATGTTCTTGAAACTAGGGGCTACAGTTAGTCTGTTTGAATTCATGTGGTTCAAGTCGTAAATAACGAGCAACCCTATTTTTTTTTCTAACAGGTCTAATTGGGCCATCAGGCCCAATCCTAGTCCTACACTAATCTCTATTAGTTGCCTTTGATTGGAAGGCAAACTCAGCCCCCTTAAGGGCACGGCCCCATGCCTACAGCATCATATAAACAAAGGGAAACCCCTGGTTTTGAACCCTAGGTGAGAGCTCCCCAGCAAATGGTCTTTGCCAGGCATTAAGAAGGTTTTCAAACTGGTGAGCAAAACACTCTGAAAGTTAGCAAGCCCAGCAAGTTCCATTCCTGGTGTTACAACATTAAGACTTTATATTTTAATCCGAACGAATTCAGAGTTGAGCTTGCCATTTAAGAGCCCATTTGTTGGCAAAAAAAGCTTTTTCAATGGATGCATTCACTTTTGGATGCCTTAAATACATGAAATGAAGATCAAATGAATCGGAAAAGATGGAGACGTACATTGTGATAACCTCAAATTAAGGACCAGAATATCATATGCACGATAGTTACCTTTTGTACCACTTGACCTTCATTTTCTGTCCGAGTGTCTTATATAGGTAAAACCTTTTGAACTATCTCACATATATAGCACCAGTATGCTTCTTAGCCTGCTATCTAGGCACTAAATTAGATCCATGCATTCTAATGCACATATGCCTAATAGTTTAAGCTTGTGAGACATCAGGAATTTTTTACTAGCCATTTGTTAGCTATGTGCTGTCACAAGAGTTTTCCCGACAAGCGAGAACGTGCAGCATATACAGTATAGGGTCTGGGCAGCCGGCATTCTGGGAGACTCTGCATCTTGCATCCCTTCAAGCAGAAGACTAGGGTTGCACACTCCTGCGGAGCAGGTTCATCAGTTGGCTCTCCTCGCACATAGGTTGCTCTGACATCGTGGAGTTGGTCAGCCACAATGCTCAGATGCTGGCAGAACTAGGCGATGTTCAGATGGCCGTGGCATAAGGTGCTGAATTCTGTTTCAAGGTACACGTGGCACAAGTGAGGTGATTGTTGTGGAAGAAGGCAAGGCATCGTTAATTACGAGCCAGACCTCATGGGCAGACTGGCAGAGTCCTCACGCAACACGGTGCTGTACATCTGTAGAACAGTTGACGGTTGTTCATCAACCACTCATCGTCTGAAATTGTCCAAGAAGCGATACAATGTCGAGGATGACGGGAGCATGCACCCAGATGCTCACCATCTGGATTGTTCAAACTGTTTGATGAAAAATCGTTGATCCATGCATTCTCAAACTGGGCACGAGTGCATTGTGTATCATCATTGTCTGGCTCTAGCATCAATGCACCATGTACATATTGCTGCACATCCACCGTGATTGCTGCTGTCGTTGTCGTCAACCTCCGTTGCTCTCACAATACTACTTTTTTTTCTTAAGAAAGAAACGACCATCCCACTTTGCTAACCATGACCGAGTAACAGTCAAACACATCCGTCATTCTAGAAGAAAACCCATAAGTCCATAAAAACGGATAATTCCATAAATCACCCCATAAGTCATTTAGAGTTTGAGATTTTCACCCATAATTCTTTTTGTTGCAAATCCCCACCCAATCAATATGTTTTGTTACATAAACCACCCCAATTGACATATGTTTGATTGATTTCATATAGTTTCATCGATATAAATTTAAAAAGAAGCCAAGATAAATAAGTTCAACATTATTAAAGATTTTTTGTGTGTTTAATTTCTCTTGTGAAGAATGTATCCAAATCTCAAACTTTGTTAAACACCATTTAAGCATTAATTGAGATTTTTTTCTTACATATTCTCTATCAAAATATGAAGATTTATAATTTAAAAATTTTGTATTTTTTATAAGAACACCTTAATCTGCTCTAAATAAACAAAAATATGTTGAATGAATTAAACATGTGCAAATTGACCTGGTTTTTGTAACGAAACGCAATGGGTAGGTGTGGATTTACAAGAAAATGACTCATGGTGGGAATCTCAAAATCCAATTGAGTTATGGGGTGCTTTTTGCAATTAACCCATAAAAAAGAAGAAGGAAGCCGTGATTGCTGGTGTCGTTGTTGTCAACCTCCGCTGCCGCCTCTTGACTAAGCTGCTCGTATCACTATGCACCTCCTGAGTAGCTTCAGGAATGGCTGCTTCCGACTAAAGTGATGTGACCTCATCTGCATCCTCGACACCTGGCTTTCCTGCTCCATGGTTCCAAAAGGCATTCCACCTTGAGACAACATATAGAAGACCCCGTGGTCTCATGCTAGGAAAAAAAATTTAGTATAAAAAAAATATCGGTGGTCATCGATAAATATGATATTTTAGAAATATCGGCAATTTTAGCAAATAAAATAAATCATTTTTCAAAAAAAAATTGTATGATTGGAGAAGAAATAGTCTTAAATCTATAAACTATCGTAGTTACATATATAATAAAAGTAGTTTTTGTTGAATAAACATAGTCAATGATAAAATTTTTGCGATAAAAAATATATCGGACCTCACCGATAAATATGATATATCGGATATTTCGGTGAAATTTCGCTAAATTTTTTTTCCTAGGTCTCATGTGGCTTCCACGGTGCCATGATATGACGTCCTTCAATCGTGGGAACTCTGAAATTTCCAGTACCTCTCAATCCCAGAAGTGTGGTTCGAACAATATGTCCGTCTATCAACAGACCCATAATACATTCCATGCTACTTCAGAAAGTAAGTATCTGTGTCTTGCATACACCTTAACTAAATGGAAGGATGCACTAAATATAGCTCTATAGATCGAAATCAATCTGAGAAGATGAAAGCGATCATATCGTGATTACTTTAACAGACAGAATATTATTTATCGTTGGTGCCTTATCAGTCACATGTCATTCATTTAACCTTTTTCAAAAGATCACACAGAAGCAGTATTCATGCCTCTTAGCCCAGGTATCCAAGCGTATAAATTCGATGCATGATAACTTTGCCCAGCTTTTTGTGGTATTCACTCATCCAAACATCAGAAATGCATGCATGATTTACCTGTTTCATCTTGGGAGACATCAGGAACAGATGCCTTTTTTATACCGGGAAAGATAGCATTACGTGACAGATAGCATTACACCTGTCAGGGGCGGAGCCAAGAATTTTACATAGAGGGGGCCGGTTGAATAAGGCTAACACATATATCATGCTAAAGATTATCAATGACTATAAATATATTGACCATATATCCCACTAATTTCTTACTCCATATAAATGTACTTAAAATTTGTGGCATAAAATTTGCAATCCCATAACACAAAAGACAATGAACAAAACAAAACAACAAAAAACAATATTTAGAAAACCTAAACCTTTTTCATTTTAGTGGTACTTTGTAATGCTTTGTATATATCAAAGAAGCCATATCATGAATACTATTGCAATCTCCTTCTCAATAAATTATTAATCAATCTCTTAGGTTCCCATCTCCCATATTATTTCAAAGCCTTTATCACAACAAGTTTTATCACCAAAAAGATTAGTAATCCAATTAGGATCGAAGGTAAAAAAAACTTAGCCTGAAGGAATAACGATAACGAAATTGAACTTCCAGTTCTCATCTAACCTTAGCCTGAAGGATAAGATCCAAGGTACACAAAAATTAACTTCGTTGCCTCCCTTGCTGCCTGTTGCGTATTCGTCCATGTTGCTGACTGGTGCCTATGGCACTACTGCAATCAGGCATCCAGCCACATGGTACTGTGTGATAAAATCATTCGGAAATTGTGGACGGCGGACGTGTTTCTGCAGCCGGTGGCGGCGTAGTTTTCTATCGGTGATATGCCGATCTGGGGACATGTTTTCGTCATGGTCAAGTCGATCGATCCAATCAAACAGGCCGTGTACATGTAGTTCCCTAAATGGGCTGAAGACACTCTAAGTCCTAACTAAAGGTGGCCAAAGAGGCCGGGCCGAGTGGGCCGGCACGAAGCACACAAAAAAAACCACGGCCCGAGCACAGCACAGCCCATTCAATTTAGGGCCCGTGCCGGCATGGCCCTATGGTAAGGGCCGTGCTTGGGCCGATGATCAGGCCCTAGGATCGGCATGACATGACCTGATAAAGATTGTTTAAATATAGTTATATTTATGATATAGTCAAAAAAGAGTTTCTTAGTGTGTTGGTAAGTCATCTTATTACTTTAGTGGATGTTTTGAGTTCAAATCCCACCATCAATCTTATTTCTCTTTATTTTTCATCACTTTTAAGTGTTAATGGGCTATAATTGAATTATTAGGCCTATTTAATTACGTGCCTAGTGGGCCAGCCCGACACGAATTTATATTTTAGGGTCGTACCATGGACCGGTAGCAAAGCCCTAAGGCTGTCTCGGCACGGCCCAAAATGGCCCGTGGGCCGTGCCGGCCTTATATTAAACGTGCCAGGCCTTTTAAGGCCCGGACCGTGCCGTGTTGGGCCGCCCGTTTGGTCACCTTTAGTCTTAACGCAAGTAAATTAGAATGCAAGGCCCATACTACCTCTAATCACATGATTACCATCATTTGCATAGCTGCCGCAGGGTAGAACAATTTCTCCGATGTTAGGGGGGGGGGGGGGGGGGCAGGGCCCTTGCTGGCCTCCCCCTGGCTCCGCCACTGACACCTGTCGTTGACTATAGAACTGCACCAACATGAGCCGGCCCACACTAGAAGTGCATAGTGATTCACTGACATGACTATAACAAAATAAAAATAGTAACATCTCCAAAACATAGCCTTTAGTGTCATGCGATGTGGAGTTGAGTAAGGTCGATTCTTCAAGCACGGTCCTGTGAAGTTAATCAAGTACGACTCCAAGATAAAAACACATCTAATGATTAAAGCTTCAGGCAACAGGCATGCGGAGGGGGCATGGACAATAGGCGTAGCTTTTGCCCCTCGTGCGGTGCCTCAATACTGCTGCATCGGGCGGTGGAGCTCAGGTAGCTGACTGAGCACTAATCCGGCATTGGCATTTACACATTACTAAGTAGAATCTAGACGTTTGTTATTTGTATGCTGTCTCGAAAATTTGCCCAACAGGCCAGAAGACCCAGCATACAGGACAGGGCCTGGGCGGCCAGAGCATTTTGGTGAGCTGTAGGCATTTGTACATCCCTCCAAGCAGCAGATGCGCGCGTGGCTTGATGAAACGGAGGTGGCTAGCCCCGCACGAGCGCGACACCATGCGGCTGGCATTTTGTTCCTTTATAAACACACGAGAAGATGTCCAGGAAGGATGTCACGGAGAGAGGTCACGATCAACTTCTTGCAAAGGAGGACATCCTAATTCTGGATCTCGGCGCATCCTCATGGCAATCGTTTCGGGACGGGAAATCAAGGTGGTTTTTTTTCGGAAACATAGCGAGGATGGTGTCAGCTAGGGTTTGTAAGGTGGAATGTAAACAAATCACACTGGGAAACACGGACGCGGCATGGAGTTTCTGTGTATGTAGTAAGGAAAATAGAAACCACGATGTTACATACGGGCGCGGACACGAAAATAGTGTTAGATGACCGCACCTAAATTATATTAGTTAGATTGGATTAAATAGATAATCAGGCTATTGTTTTCATTCAAAATGGATAAAATAGACCGAATTTCATGATGTTGCTCACTAATTGACCTGTAAAAATCAATTTCCTTCTAACTCAACAACACCTGAAGTCATCGTCACTGATGTCTTGCTCTGCATCCCCCTCCATCACTTCAATCTGAGATGCAATGACCGGGATGAGGAGGAGAGCAAATGGCAAGGTAGAAGAAGCCGAGGTGCCCATCATCAGGTCACCTTTGGAGTCTAAGCTGCCTGTATGAGTACGCACTGCCGAGCTGGCTGGCGTCCAAAACGCTGCGCGATCTTCACGGCGCCACCATGTGTGCTGCTTCACTATGCCTTTTGACTGGTTGGTTGACCGTGACCACTGACCAATCGGCTCACCCAATCCGAGTCACATCGGACGGATCGAACGGCTGCTACTGGCAGGTCACAGTGGGTTGCACGGGATGGAAGCTCGACCTTCAGCGGATTCAAGCTGCTCCATGCGAGCAAGATGCTGCGATGCAGCCTCCATGAAGGGGGCTGCTTGCAATCGCACCGACCATGACCAAGGCTCAGAACGAAACCTCATGCACCATAGTGTTAGCAACCCAGATGGAATCATCCCCCATTATCGCAAATGTCCTGAACCCACATCATGATAACCCTGTCTAATTCCTAGCTCCTTGTTCCTCAATCCACGTCTCTACTCACCTGCTAACGCATAATTCCTAATACCTCTCAAGCCCAGAAATGAGGCGAACGTTCTGTTAAGGTAGCAACAGACATACTCCACAGTTCAAAGAGTATACTATTGTCTGCTCTAGCATCATATGCCAATCAGACTGGGTACCAATGATATCTCTTTTTATACGCTATCTTCTTAGCATTGCTTGGTTTTGTTCCCTTGTATTCCATGACCAGGCACAACGGCTCCTGACCGCTTCTATTTTCCTTACATTCAAAAGACTGGTAATATCAAAATAGACAATATGGTACACAAGAACAATACACAGCAAAGCAAATGATAGACAGCAAACAAAAAATATGGAGCTTGCTCCCTCGCCACGCTCTTTCCTATCACTGGAACATGTACGCTTCTGACCACCTCCCCTGCCTACACATGGACAGCTGCCTGGACTCCCAACAACGCACACCATTGGCTCACAGGAGATCCGCCGCGTTCTGGACATTCACGACCATGCTTTTGTTGTCCAGCGGCTGCAGGGCATTGTGCCACTGATCCATCTCGGTTTAATGCTCACGCACTATTCGAGAATTGCGTGGGCGGATGGCCCAGCACGGCCATGACACTGGGGTGCTGCTCTCGCGCTCGTTTTGCATAGCAGTCTTGTCATTGCATTGTAATGTAGCACTTGGCGAGTGGTGACCATGCGTGTGCGAGCAGCAAGCACTTCACGTATAGGCAAAAATGTTTCCCCACTTGCTGTGTCTAGCAGAATTTCTGGTGGTGCTATGCTCGATTCTTATTCTGAACATTCAGTTGAAATTCACTGATATAAAAAAGGTTTCTCAACAAAATCATATGTATAACGAGAAATATATAACAACTCATACTAGTTTGTCTACCTACAAATTTTAGTTGCACCAAACTGGATCTATGCTTAATTAACCAGAACCTGCATAGCATTCTGTAATCGCTGTCATTTTAGTTCCAAAACCCGTCTGTCGACAAGTCCGTTCTGTGCTGGGTGACTAGCGGCACCCGGTGTTGCGCACTGCCCCGTTCTGTGCTGGAAACGTACATTGTAATCACCTCTCAATACCAGAATATCATATCATTGGTACATTTTCTATCAGTTGCCTTCAATTTTTGTCCGAGTGTCTTATATATAGCTACAATCCTTTTTGACCTATCCCATATATAGCACCAGTATATGCCTCCTAGCGAGCTATATCAGGCCCTAAATATGGATCCATGCATTCTATAATTTTGACTAGCTCCAAACAATAGAGAAGCATGTATATGCCTTGATAGATTTGACTTGGGAGACATCAGGGATCAGGGAATTTACATGTTACTAGGTGGGATGGAGACACTGAGCCCAATAGTACAGCAGCATAAACGAAGTTTGGCAGCCTTTGAATCTAGCATCTCTTGAAGCTACAGATGTGTGCGCAGCTCAATGAAGTTGGGGAGGTGAGATCGGCTTGTGATACAGTGGCAATACTTGAGGTTGCGCCCGCCCATTGGTGAGGTTGATCAGTAGGTTCTCCTCGCGCACAGGTTCGCCGACGTCACTGGGTTGGCCAGGCAGAGTGCTCAGATCAGATAGCTGCGGTACTTGGTGATGTTCAGCCATAATTGCCTCATAAGGATACTGGTAGAGTCCTCGCATGCCATGGTGTTCTAGATCTGTAAAACCAATGGACCGCCATGGTAGTGTTGTTCATCATCCACTTTCCATTGGTTGGAACGCAGCCCAGCAGTAAGAAATGGCCAGTCAAAGAGTGGTGCCTAACGAAAATACTATCCTTTCTGCACCCCTTGCTGCACAACTGTATTCCTTTAGTTTAGGTACGGATTCAGTTTGAAAAGCATTCAGTTTAGGTACGTTAAAAAATCATATAAAGTTCGAAAAGCATTCAGTTTATATATGCTACAAAATCATATTAAGCCACTGATGGCGAAGAGGTTAAGTACTCCTTTAGTAAACTAACTTCCTTTCATCCCAGATTATCTTCTACCTTAATATGATGTCCTTGAGAGTCAAAAATAACAAGAACACATCGGCTACGGTCAATCAGTTTGAATTAATGTGGGTCTAGTCAAAATATTGAGGAACTATCTTCTTCGTCAAACAGGTCCTGAAAGCACTCAAAGTATAAAATAAAAAAATAAAAAATAAAAAAAAACTCGACCTGCAGGGGGTAAGACAGCCCCCGGGCTTCTTTTTTTACGAGAGAATACCTTCTCATGGAGATCGAGAAAATCCTCGAAACCTTGCTCCACTGTGGCTTGTGTGAGACGACCAACGGTTTGGGTTGGCCCTTAGACCTGTTATTTGGCATGGGATAGATGAGAGAATTTTTTGAACCCTAGCTTGAAATTCGCTCTCACCGGGAGTTGAACCCCAAACTTGAGGTGTGCTACTAGGACCACCTAACCAACTCAGCTACAGGCCCGTTCACAAAGCACTCTGAAAGTAAGAGCTAACAAATGCTTTTCCTGGAGCAACAAAAATTAATGGGTTTTTCAAACAGGTCTACAAGACACTCTATATCTCCTACTTCTTTCCCTTCATCTGACACCATAATTCCTAATTCCTCTCAGACTCAAAAATGAGGATCCAACGATCTGTTGAGATGGCAACCGATCAATAATAACATACTCCATACTAGTTCAGAAAGTATCGTTGTTTGGCTCTTGTATATATGTTGACCTCTTGGGCCCCCGAGCTCTCTGAATTTTCAAGTGCCAATCATATTGGGCGTGAGTGCCATCCCTATTGATACACTATCTGATAAGTTTTGTTCCCATTGCCACTTATACAGAGAACATGGGTGGTAAACATCTAGTGGAATTGTATAAGCACCAATAGCACATCGGCTCTTGACCGCTTGTATATTTAATATTAAGAAAACTGGTAATATCAAAATATACACTGTGCATAAGAACAGTACAGGACATCAAACTAAAGACTCCAAAAAGAATCATGGGAACAAATTACTGATAACAAAATATATTCATATTGCTTGACAAGTATTACATTTTACGTTGGATCAAAATCATAGTTACCAAGGACCAATGGCAAGAATGCTAAGTACTCCATAATCAAAAGTAACTTCCTTTTGTGCTAGATTATCATAAAGTCCTTGAGATTCGCAAATGATGAGAGCAGAGGGCTACATTCAATCAGTTTGAATCATGTGGGTCGATTCACAAACAACAAGCAATCATTTTTTCAAACAGGTCCTATAAAGCACTCTGAAAGTCAGAGCAAAGTCTACAAATTCCCTTCCTCTAGTAAGAAAATTTAGGTGTTTTTAAAGTGGTCATGAAAACACGAGCAACATCATTAAGAGTTTAGATCATAATCCCAACGAAATCAGAGTTGAGCTTTCCACTTAAGAGTTCCTTTGCCACGAGCAATAAAGCTTTTTCCATGGACGCATGCACTTTTGCATACCTTAAATACATGGAAGGTAGCACTAATAAATAGCTCAAGAAAATGAATGTGGGAAGATGGAAATGTACGTTGTGATCACCTCTCAACTACAAGAATATCATATCATGGGTACATTTTCTATCAGCTGTCCTTCAATTTTTGTCCGAATGTCTTATATAGGTACAATCCTTTTTGAACTATCTCATATATAGCATCAGTATGCCTCCTAGCTGGCTATCTCAGGCTGTGAATATGGATCCATTCATTCTGTGATCTTGCCTAGCTCCAAACAATAGAGACGCATGTATATATATGCCTTGAAAGATTCAGCTTGGGAGACATCGAGAATTCACACATTACTAGATGGAATGGAGACACTGGGCCCAACAGTACAGTAGCATACAGTACACGGCCTGGAGTTTGGCGGACTGTGCATCTAGGGCGTGATTGGTTGGTTGGCCAGCACAGCCTGGCTCATATATACGAAACATACCCAACTGAGACAGGCTACACAGATGCAACATGAATTTGTTTGGTTGATTGCATCTATTCAACCTGGTTGAGAGGAGATATTGTTTGGTTGACCGCATGAGTATTTATTAAATTAATATAAAATGTAAAATAAATATTAATATATTATTTATTTTATTCAAAACTATATTTATAACATTTATTATAGCATGATAAAGCTTAATCTATTTTTAAATATACTAATATTATTTAGACTACACTAATTATATGTTAATACTATGATTAATATGTACCCTGTTTACACCAGCCGAGGCAGGCCCACGGGAAACGGATTTCATCCATGTTTCCACGGAGCCAGGCTGAGCGGGCGCCTTTGCATACGCACAGCCAGGCCCAGCCGGCCATGCACGCAACCAATCAAGTGGTCCCTGCATGTGGCGAGCCAGGCTGGCGCCCATGCAGGGAACCAATCGCGCCCCTAGTATCGAGCCAGGCTGGCACCCATGCAGGGAACCAATCGCGCCCCTAGTATCTCTTGACGCAGCAGGTGGTGCGCACCTCAATAAATTTGGGGAGGAATCAGTGGCCGGTGAGCTGCGAAATACAGATACAGAGGCCATGCATGGGGACCGCCTACAGGTGAGTTGATCAGTAGGTTTCCCTGGCGCACAGGTTACCCAGAGTGCTCAGATCAGATGGCGATGTTCAGCCATAACTGCCTCGTAGGGATACTGGCAAAATCCCCACGCGCCATGGTGGTGTAAATCTGTACAACCAATTGACCATGGTAGCGTTGTTCATCACCCATTTGCAGTCGATTGGAGCGCAGCATGGCAGTAAGAAATGGCCAGTCAAAGAGTGGTGCCTACAGAAAATACTATTTTTTCTACACCCCTTGCTGCACAACTGTCAGGTTAAACAGTTCTCCAACAGTATAAAGCTAAGGGTCTCCACAACGGTCTGACAAACACTAGCTATTGCAGTAGTTAGACAATAAAGAAATGAAAAGAAATAGGAGAGAGAGGAAAGTTATCTATGGAAGTAGCGATTATCTATAGCATATCTAGGGGGACCCACATGTCCTTTTCCTCTCTATTCTCCGTCCTGCATGGCCTGTTCCCCGTCTGACTTGTAGAGAATAAAGACAAGCTAGTGATGACCAGTCTTTTGCATGTGTTGTTTGTAAATTACAGATACCAAACCAGTGGAGACGCCCTAATGGATAGCACTCACACCTGGTGGATAACCGGAAAACAGTTTGGACGCCAGCAAGGCAAATCGAATCTCAACATGGTGGGACACCGTCCGATCAGGGACGTGCCACTAGAGGGAGCACAACTTTTTCCGGTTCAGGGAGGCAGCATCATAGATCACTTCAATGGCAGCCAAAGAGGCTGGGGAATGGGTATCAAATGGGTTAACGAAGCTAGTCAATTTCCCGTCTTGATACCACGAAGGAGAAAGATCGGACTACCAGCAAAGATCGGGAGAGACGAAGAGAGTGAGAGAATGGGAAAAATCACAGACAAGCGTGTGCTGTCCTCCAACACAGACAGCCGACCCCAGAAACGTTCAGCAACATTAAACATGATGTACATCACAGAAAGGGAGGTGCTTGTGAAATATTCTTCAACAAAAGTAGAGGGACTTTCATGTACGTCGGAATTCACAATTTGACCAGTACGAAATCTTATTCGCCCAGATCATATAGGATATATCTTATGTCCTTTGCAGAACATCGGATGAACCCTTATCCTGGAACTACAGAACTCTTGAGTCACTGACATCTTACGGTTACTCCAATCACCGTGCTCTACACTCTCGCCGTCTGTCAAAACTCACAGACACCTCTCCTTTTTCATGCATGGACAATTGGACAAAAAGAGCAAATCAATATCATGTTGATACCCTCTACAAATTTCTCACCGTCGTCCCATACTTTGCCATGGTTTGCTGCCATGACGCATGGGTCACTTTGGAGCTGCATAATTCCTGATATCTCTCATACCAAAATAATAGTAGGCAATCCAGCAAAGGATACATAGCACAGTCCATACCCAGAAAGATACCAGCGATATTTGATAGCTGTGTTATATATGTGAATACTCTCATTATTTTCTAGTTCCTTGAATATTCATATATATATATATATATATATAGACACCTCTGGGAGCTGATCTCTCCCATGAAGATCAAATGCGGTACCAGAGACATCTGCTGAGCATTCTTGTTAGCATTACCGGTTATATATATTTGTAATAAAGGTTTCCAAACAATATCATATATAGTACTACTGCACTTGCAAGCTCGGCTACCTAGGCACAGCAACTAGATTTGTGTGTTCTATAATTGTGCGTAGTTACTCCCTATTAGCCACGCTCGACTTCGTTCCATGAGTAAGCCATAAAAAATTGGAAATGCAAGTGTACCATACCAGTTTAGGATTGGGAGACGTCAGGATGGACTAGTCGACTAGATACTCGATGGGACGAACATGGTAAGCTGTTAAACTATCACATGCATACGCATCTACTCTAAACCAAGGGGACCATGCATCCATAACAGTGGCGGACCCAGAACTTCTCACGTGGGCATTCAAAAATTCAATTTTGCATTAAAAATCAATGTGAAATATACAAACTACATAATGATTCAAATAGTTAAGATTTTTTTTTAAAAAAAATAGAACATGAATCATTGGTCTTGGGCTTGGGCTTCATTTTCTAAGTTTCTGCACCCATAAGATATGAAATTTGGTCTTCGTTGCTTGCATATTTGTACATATGGGAAATATATACATATACACTTCACTATTTTGTCAAAATTTTGGGCATTCAAGTGCATGCCCCTTGAATCAAGGGAGGTCCGCCAGTGATCCATAAGTATAAACATATACATTAAAATGCATATATGCATACGCATGCACAAGGTAGCCCTGATATATAGTGCTCGTACCATCTAGGTTGAAATTCATCTATTATATATATATATATATATATATATATATATATATATATATATATATATATATTAATATTTGAGTAACAAAAGGAGCCACCACGTTCGCTCTCAAGGTCTAGAAATTTCCATGTTAATCAGAGAAAAAAGAAAAAGAAAAAATTACCCACCACTGTCATTACAAAAAAATTAGTCTAAAACACCCCTATTTTTCTTAATTAATTACCCACCTTTAACATTCTCTTTTTTTAATTGACGTGTACCTCTATTCCTCTTAATTAATTACCCCCATTACCATTTTTGTTTTGCAATTGACGTGAGAGAGATGAAAAAATGGAAAAAAAAAAGAAAAAAACTAGCCACCATTTTCATTACAAAAATATTAGTCCAAAATACTCCTACTCCTATTAATTAATTACTCAAGATTGTAAAAAAAGAATTACAAATAACGCGAGGGAAAAAAATTCTTGCTCTCACTATTTTTCTCTAAACTAGATTGTTTTGCCCGCGCAATTGCACGAGCTAGCATGCAGAAATGTGCTAACTCTAATTAATATAATTCAATTTGACATATTCTTTTTCTTGTGAACAATAGTTTCAGTATACATTATATTAATATATTAACTGTAAAAATATACTAAGATATAAATAATAAAAAAATAATCACCATGAACCTATTTGTATGAAGAAGGATTATTCATAGCACGTTGAATCAAACTATGTTAAATGCCCAATATAGTATTGGTAAGTGATTGTTCTTTTCCGTTAAGCAAAAACAAATTGCATCAATACATTGTAAGTCTGAGTACAAGGAGCATCTGCAGTGCCATAGGATGCTGAATCAAACTATGCTAAATGCCTAAAACAGTTACAGAGTGATTGGTCTTGTACATTAAGAAAAAAAAAGCATTCTTCTTTAAGTCTATGTAGAAGCAGAATGCGCATATTACTGTGGAAATTTAAACCTGAATGCCCATAAATGTCACAAACAGGTCCGTTCATAACATCAATATTTCTTCTAGGATTTTTATAATGTTCGCTAGCTACAAGAAGGTTTGTTGCACCTCGCCTATGTCTCAGCAGTTAGTCACCAGAAGTTCTCTGCTTATTCAAGCATAGTAATATATTTTGTAGCACTAATATTTTTCTATAATTGTATACTCCCTCCGTTCTTAAATTATTGCCACCGTTGACTTTTTTATTTAACTTTGACCATTTGTCTTAAGTTAAAATATTATTTCAAATATGAAAATTTTTAAATTATGCTTCAATTTCCTTTAACGATAAAACAAACTATGACAACACATATGATATTTTTTTATATTTTTTGAATAAGACGAATGGTCAAAGTTAACTTAAAAAGTCAATAACGACAACAATTTAAGAACTAAAGGAGTATATCAGTTTTACGGGTACCTGACCTTTTCATTTGTTTTAAAGAAACCACGGCTAGCTAATGTAGAGGATAAATGTTGGTATTGGTAATATAGTAATATCTGCCTACAATGATTATTCACTATAATTATTTTAACAAAATTTAGCATGATAAAATTAAATTAGATGGTTCCTAATTTGGGTTGGTTAGTGCAGCTGACATTAAATTGACTTCATACCGTTGTTAACCCGGCTTGTTTATTTTCTTTAGGAGTACCTTCCTTCCAGTGCAGTAACAGAAATAACATCTTGTATGTCAGTGTGCATTGTCGTGGATGATCAAGAAAAGCTTCAGATCTGCTCATCTTCTCTATTGGGAGTTGGAAAAAGGAAGACCAGCACCATCAACGACATTGGCGTCCTTAGCTTCTGCAGGGTCGCAACCTGACCATCGGCCAAGCCATGAACATGAATACATGATCAGGAATCAAAACATATGACACCACGTCGTCTGTCATAGATTGTTGTGACAACTGATGGGACGGCAGTGAATGATGATCTTAATCCGCACCTCGAGCAGAAGTAGCACCTGGGCACTGAAGAACTCCATGCTCTACTTCATGTCTAGAATCCAAGAAGCATCAGGCCTCGCTGGTGTGTGGTGACGGCTGTGTCGACAATCGACATGAAAGAACCCAGTTTGTTTGCACTTGCCATTCACCTATCCACATATATTGCCAACCCAGCGGGCAGGATGACATATTGCAGCAAGCTGGTGAATCTGGTGCATGGTCGTGCTGGCTGTGCATGCCTTGCAATCCGCCCTGCTCAACTCTAGACTTCTACGGGCTGCCTAGTCCTGATGATGGAAGATGATGGGGCAAAGGTAGATGGTGTCCACCTCTTTAGATAGGTTGCAGATCTCTCGTTCTGCACTTTTTTTCTCTAGCAATGCATAGCCGTTTCCGATACGAGTACACGTTGTGACCAATTGTCCTAAAATACTTCATAGAAATAACCTGCACCACTATTTACGATGGAAAATCTTAGTTTGAGGTGTGCTATCGACGTACAGACCTCATTGGGGGCAAGTCACAGAGATGTGAAATCGACACAAATGCATATCTAAACCGTCCAGTTGCTCATATAAACTGTGATGACCCTCGAGATTTACTTAAGTGAGGGCCGATAAATATAATGATAGTTAGCTTGGTAACAATCTCGAACCGTACAAATGCGCGGGCCATCCTACTAGTTATTGTTCAAAAAACACGTGGAGGCTGGAGGGCCATGTGCCTTGTTGCATTGGAGAAACTGCTTTTAGGTCAAACTAGCCAAGTTGCCTGCACACTTGCACGGGCTAGATGTCCTATGTTTGTATTTGGAGTTGTAACATCCATGCAATAACTGTTGGAGATCTAACTTTGTTCAACTTAGTTTGAGAACTTACAGCCTTTAGTATTAATAAAGTTCCACAATTTGGTTCAAAAAAAATGCCACAATTCAGCATTATGTATTTCACAGAATACTCTTTTATAACCTTTTGTAATTTATCTATTGTCTAATAAGATTAAAATTCAATTACATAATCAACTATGGCTAGATCTCATGTCATCTGATGTCATCCCTATCTATTTGTCTCTGCTTCTCCAAAATACATAACGATTTAGCTGGATAAAGAAACATTATTCATTAAAGTTGATTGAGTTATGTTACTGACCCCTTTATACTACAATATAGGACCACAAAAAATTAAAGCAATGCATAAATATTTATTTTGTTTCTGATTAATACGATAGCCCATAGCCTTTACTACAGATCGATGTATGGTGACTACTTTGGACATCAGTTAAAAATCACAATCACATATTTGATAATATACTTGGATAACTAATTTTTGTTGAGCGCGTGTGCACAAATTACATTACAGCTAGTATGAAAGTTTATTATCTCTTTGTAATTCATCTACGAAACTTGAACTCAGACAAAACCTTAGTTATTACCCAAATATAATGGATAGCTATACAATGTTGTTCCGTTATACCACGGCATATATGTCGCATACATGGGAACATAAATTTTAATCATTTATATAGGACTTCTGATTCTAGTTAACATATACCCACATTTCTCGGATTGCTGTCGAAGGGGGCAAAGCTCAAACAATGCACTTGGAGAAATGCTCCCATAATCAACTTGCTATGTCTTATAGAAAATACAAAGTTAGGTGATATATTTTCTGAAACAAATAAAAAGGAAAAGAAAAATAATATAGAAGTCATGGTCAACTAAGCCCTGTCATGATGTTGACCTCTTGTTACAATCTCCTGTATAAGGAAAATTAATATTTGACTGGTCTACAGAGAAATGAAGATATACTTCTAATATATGGCTTGAAATAGTTTTATTTGATATATATTTGTCTATAGGTCCTTTTTGTATAAACCATGTCGAACTGCTGTTTGTGGATACTTTTGGAGCAAATTTCCTATTTGTCATTGGAAATTATATTCTTCTCTTATTTGCCATTGAAATTTTACACTTTCTCCTATTTGCCATCGGATTAAAATTCACTTCTCTTATCTATCACTCCAATCACTTCAGTTGTTGGATTATTGTGCTTCCATTGCAGCACAAAAAATGGATTCGTCTCAGTGTATACTATATATCAAAAAAAGTTCAAAATTTTTTGATGAAAATTAGAGGTAATATTTTATTTTTACTCAAAATTATGTCAACTTTTCATTCAAAAATTTTGGAACCTTTTTTTAGCATAAAATACACATGAAGACAAAACTATTTTGGTATCATAGTCTGAACGTTGTTATGATAGAATTAAAATTTTCTATGAGCTAAAGTGATCTAAATGGCCGACGAGAGAAGTAAATTTTAATCCGATGGCAAATATGAGAAGTTCAAAATTTTGATGGCAAATAAGAGAGGAGTATAATTTTCAATGACAAATAGGAAATTTGCTCATACTTTTGAGGATTAACTATATATGATAAGTTCTGTTGCACTACTCACTTTCAAGGTTCGCTGCATCCCTAAAGAAATAAACATGATGATGTGATATTCAATTATGCAATTTAAAATAAGATTTAATTGTCACAAAAAACAAAATGTAAGACTATAAACTATTTCAAAAGACAGTTCTACATGCAAGTAATATATGTATATTAAAAACACGTATTATTCAGACTATGAAACTGACAACTAAATTTCACTATGAAAAATTTGTCAGGACTATTAAATAGTTGAGTTAAAATTTAATTGGACATTAAGATATTTATTCTTGACAGGTTGTGTGAGCTATATTCTCGTTGTTTTTCCTTGAATGTATTGTATCAGTTGTTCCTATATGTCACAACTAAATTTCACTATGAGAAAATGGATCAATTAATTTACTTGTGCATAATATATTAAGATATATGTATATATATTCCTGACCAGTTGTGTGAGGTATTCTCATTATCTTTTCCTGGATGTAATGTATCTGTTCATTGTATAAGATGATTTGTAGCATACTATTCTATATCCTTTTCAATCAGAAACTGATAACAGCATGACATAACTATCATCAGATACTCTTTGTGAATTGTCAAACAGTAATGCAGTTAAACTTTGAAGAAGGTTTTCAATCAAACTGGTAAAAATTTAGCTAGATTTGACCAATGAATAGGCCCAAAAATCATGCTGAATATACCCAAGACCATTATATGTTTTATTCTAAAACATGCCAAGGTGACCTTTGGGCCTAAAAGTTATCATATACCAGATTATCTCTACTACTTGTTACTTGGAGACAACTTTTTTCAAGAAAAAAAAACTGCAGTGGTTAGCAACGTAGCTCTGTCCTGTGAAAAAAGAAGTAATGCATTTGGCAGGAATATCAAAATTTTGTTGATGATACATTATATGGAAGTTAAAAGTATCTTTGCACTCTCTTGTAATTAATTTAGCACTTAATGTATTCAAGAGGAAGCTCCATGGGGGTTGGCACCATGGCCACACTTCTTACAAACCTGGCAATGACTTGCCGGAAATAGTGGGAGTTGCATAACCTATACCTTGCTGCAATGACAACATTGACAGGATAATGCAACTATGCAAAGGGCTCCAGGTTGGTCCACCCCTCGATCTTTCTTGTCACGTCCAGCACCAGGCACTCGTGAACTCAACCTGCAACCACACCACACAGGATAGAATGCAACCTTGACGCCCATGCTGACGCAGATCCCCTACCGATGGCATTGGCAAGGAATCCATGTCCACCACCGTTGTGTCCTCTCTCCTCTGCACCGCCTCCATTACACAGCAATTTTCTTTCACATTGGACTACCATGGCAGATCAATTGAATCTATGCCTCTGCGGCAAGGACATCGTTGCAAGCAGTAGAGATAGATACGAGTCTGGTATGGTACAGTTGTGCCTCCATGGTGTCTCTAGCGATCTTTGCGGTAGAGCAGATCATGGAAGTACCATGGGGCGCAGCGAGGCCACACGTGCACGTCGAGTTTGACTACTGTCTTTGGCGTTGCCGGCGATGTGCATAATCCTACCATGGGGAGCAAATCCACAGAACCTACGGCATAAGGTGACTTTTGTATCAGCAATACATGGAAAGAGGCGGCGGGGCTGTTTGGGGCTTTGGTACAGCCAGCCTAGCAGGCGTGACGTGAGAACATACAAGGCCGTTGATCAAGGATAGAGATTACGTGGATATAATGGATTAAGGGTCGGATGTTTTGCTTTTTTCTTAGAATTTCTAGATAATTTCTCTATTTTTCTAGCTATCATGGTGGGAGGTTCATCTCCTTTTATTATTAAATAGATGGTTCCATCGCGTGGACATATTGGCAATGACGATCACCTGGAATCTGCCGGATAGTACTCCATAGTGCAGCATAGTTCTGAGGTGCTACCCAAGTTCAAGAATTTTAGTTTCACTTTAGTCTTCTTCGATCGGCCTACGTGGCAGTTGGTGCTTCTTAATGCCCTGCTCCTGCAGTATGCAAGAATCCTCTTACATGGCCGGCCCAGCATGGGCTCAACATCGAGGTTCCCATGCAATCGTACTAAATAAACAGCTGTGTCCAAGAAGGAGATGCTTGTGAAAGATATCTGCAAATGTCCACATTGCACTTGTTTCTGTTTGACACGCCAGAGCGCCATCTGGTACCACCATAGGCAGAGACTCAGCATCCATCACGTGTTCGCATGGACAATGATAAAAAAAATATTGTTTGACATTCACATTGTCTCTATCAATTATTTACTATGAATTACTCTCATTGTGTGAACACTTCAGAAATAATTGCTCTTATATTACTCCATTTCTAACGCTTTTGCTAGTTCTCACTGGGAACAAGCCAGGATGGGCAAGGTGCTACTGAAGAAAGCAAACGATGGCCTCTCGGGCAACCCCCGGCTTGCTCTGTTGACCTCTTCTGGGCCTTCTGCACCGAACCATCCAAGCGGCCTGAAATCTCCCCGGCCTCCTGGCGTCCATGATGAGGTCACCACTCGCCAGAGTCCTCATCGAGGCCCGGCTCCACCGACCTCTCCTATCGCTGTGCAACTCTATGGTATTGGCATCTACCTAGCCCTACGAGACTGACCCCTGCCGTATGAGTGTGCAAGCAAGCATGCCCCATTGGCCCAACAAGGCAATGAACAAGTAGTTAAATCTGTTTGCTTTCACTTCCTACTTCACAATGAATTACTTTTATATATGTGCACTCAAATTTTAAACTTAGATAGGGCGCACAAACAAGGTATATGCAGAATCTTCCAATTTTAAATTTCCATCGCAATTTTATCCACTAAGTCTTAGTGCTTCAATATAAATCGATGGCTAAACTTAATTAGAGTTTGATAACCATTTTATGAGCTAAAGGTGTATCAGTTAATCTACAACTACTACAAAAATCCATTTGTACTGAAAAATCTCTATGGGTCTTAGTAGCAGGCATTTCAATGCCCGCTACTAAAATGGGTCTCAAAGGTCTGCCCATGACTTACTTAGTGATGCACGTGTCTTTGCCAGCCACTAAATAAGGTGGTGCAACTTAGTGGTGGACCATAATTGTGGCCCGCAACTAAGTAATGCCACGGCTATAAAAGAAGGGCGCGGAGGAAGGGCAACCGTATTTGCTCCCTTCCGCATAGATGGCTGCCGCTTCTCACCGGACCCGCCCCTTCATGGGTTCGTTGCGCCAGATCATGGAGCATTATGGAAGCCTCTGCTAGACTATCACATGTCGTACCACATTGATGGAAGCAGCCTGCGTGAAGTAGCGCAAGGCGGCATTGGAGGTGACATATGGTGGGTGTCGACCCATCTGGCGCCATGACGAGAATGGCCGTAGTAGCGGCACAGCTGTCCTAGTCCCCCTCCCCCCTTCGCCTCTGTACTGACAGCGACAGATCTAAGGGAGGGGATGGTGGCCGCCAAGGCCATCATAGCTATCATGGCAGCGGTATCCTCAGGCTTGAGCACAGGAGGTGAGGTGGTGGCCGTCATGGTGGAGGCCCTTGCATTAGTGCAAGCCAAGGACACGGTGGTGATTGCCCTATGCGTCATCTTCCATGCCTCTAGGGCCGTGAAGAATGCTGGTGGCAACAGCAGATCATAGGAGGCAGTAGTGGCGGCCTCAAAGATGGCGGCAGTAGTGGAGAGGGTGCCAGAGGCATATGATACCTAAGGCTAGCTAGAGTTAGGGTTTGGTTGGCCTAGCGCCTTTTTGTGTCCACCTTTTTCTATTGGCAAAGCCAACGGTAGTAACGAACATAGCTCGTCACTATTGTTGTTGTTTTTTTATAAATAGTACAACCATTGTGATGGGCATGCGTCTCGCCACTAATTTTTCATGAAAATTAGCAACACTTTGCTAGTAGCTTATGGTTCATTGCTAGAATGGTTGTGCAGTAGTGTACATGCATTTCATCATTTGGTAGATTTGCTAGAATGCTGACAAATTGTAGAAGACTAAAACACATTTTATTTATATGGTTCAATCCATAGTGTATTTACATTTTGATCATGCATATTGTTGTTTTTTTCTTTGAGTGGATACAGTATGGTAGAATCAAATACCTACAATTCTAGCCTTTAATGGCACTGATGATCTGAAAATCAAAGACAATGAAATATGGAATTTGGTTTTCTCCAAAAAAGTAGGTGTACAAATTGAATTGTAAGTTTTCAGTCTGTTATCCCATGTGTATGCCCTAGAGAATATCGACACAACGAAATGTAGAAACATACAATTAATCAAATGCTTCTATCCATCCGTATCTGTTGGAATTTATTTGAGATCAAGTTAATAGCATTTAGTTCTTCGTTGTGCAACGTCCCTAGAATTTGTGTTATGGATGCTTCCTTATTGATTTCTTTTTGTAGCTGGCAGAACAGATAAGCCAAGTGTGGCTGTTACAGTGCAGCAACTAGTAAACAAAACAAGGACACAAAAATGCAAGTTAATAACCATGTTTAGCACGTACTATCATAAATGTAAGGGATGCTACAGTGTCCAGCAGAATATTTGTGGCCCTTGGAATGGTTCATCCTCGGACTGCACGCGAAGCAGCATGTGAAGTAAATGTTCTTCCTCACTGCCGATGGATCATCAAGCTGAAACCCTTTATGTCCAACTGTAACAAAGAAACAATTTGTTCAGAATATTCATCCTACAGAGGATACTACAACACATGAACAAATGTCAAACCATATGGATTGATCAGCCATCCTTCAAAACCTGAATGCATGGTAGTTTTAAGGCTTGTGCCGACAGCAATGGATGCATCGTGTAGTTTTCAGACTTCTAAGTCTACATCACATCTGACTACAGTGAATTATTCGAGGGATGAAAGCCTACATACAACCAGTCAGTTTGTTTGAGAATTCTCAACCAGCAATCATGTCTACGACCTCCATTTTTTCCAAAATAACTTCTTCAGTTAATGCCAATTTTTTGTATGAATATACAGTTGGACCTCAACTGACCGGGAAAAAAAAAGAAAAGCTCACCAGCTAAATAGGAACTCAATGGATCACAACAAGTGACGAAATGTCGAAATCAATCCCCAAAAGTTGCTTACAATGCCAGGCCCAAAACTTGTGTTTTCCTAGATTTCAGAAGCTCTGAGCCCATAATGGTTGTGTATGGAGCACTAGCAAAGTGGCTAGTTAGGTGGGGTTGATGAGTTGCACCAGCCAAATAGTGATCTATCATCACTGTCTGAACCAATGGGATCATTATTGTTTAAATATTCACCATGTGTTGAAAGCAGGATAATTTCTATTAAAGATCATTGTATTCCTTATCACTATGCAGATGCACCGTGCTGTAGTTATTAATTATTCTTTCCACAAAGAGTCCTTAAATGAAAACATGAGTTTTTATACACTCCAAATAAAAGAAAGGCGCCAAAAAGATCTAGTTATAGTCAAGTAGATGGAAAGGTACAGCATACAGTGTTTTATATAGGGTCACATTTCTAAACAATCTTATAGCAGTGTGTGTGCTTTTCCAAGCTTGGCTGCCCAAGCGCAGAATTAGATCAATGCATCCCATAGTTTTGCTTAGTTCCCCTTGCTACCTTGAATGATTAAGTGATTCCACTCACCCATCCAAACATTGGAAATGAACATTTATGGTACCAATTAGGCTTGAGAGACAACAGGATTTGACATGTTACGACAGTGAAGGCTCACAGTAAGTTCACAATTTTTGGCATGCATGCTCTAGCTGAAATTGATCAACCATCATTAAGTAGTATAGGTATATGCAACTGAATGCATACATGCATCCATAAACTAGCCTGATTCATGTGAGTATGTGATCCATATGTGATCTGCTAGTATCTTTTTGCAGCTTTGGATAACACGTGGGGATGTGCGCCAAGTTCTAGTGCAGCAACATTGTGGATCTTGAATGGTTCCATCAGTTCATCGGTAAGATGCTGGTGGAATTAGCATTGGATCTACTGGATGCACCGTCAAGATCATAACAACATTTTGGTCCCACAAGTTCTGATGCCCAGCTTGCTCGATCTACAAACTTATTGTCCACCCACCTGAGGGTCCGGCTCTCGACCATGATAGTCTCATCTGCCACATATGTAGTTGAGCTCAGCCCCAATTTTTTTTATGTATGGTAAATTTCTACTCCCATAATTTTAAAAATAGTACATATGTTGTGGATTTTAAAAATTATGAAGGATATTGGTTGGAACAGCACGTCCATCTTTGGGCGCTCTTAAGCATCATATCCATATAGGGCGATTTTAGCAGCAGTCTCCATCTTATCTTCCAACAACGGTTTCCTGAGTCAAACACCTTTAGGTCATGTTCGTTTATCCCCCTCTCCATCCTAATGTTGCTGCCCGCACTGCACATTGTTGTCTCACCGGAGACCAGAGGTCTGCCAGCTTCTGGACATTTCCGGCCATGTGTGTTTTCATCCAGCTGCTATGCCTCATTATTCCACATGCCATACTTGCCATGCCACATGTGCGTCATGCTGCTGGTACAGCGCTTGTAGACGGCGTGCTTACGACCGTGCTTGAACCGCATTGGGTGCTAGCTTAGCATGGTCACGGCACCGTGGCTCTCGCGCATTCATCCTACCTACTCTTTCCGGACATAATGAACTTCAGTATTTGGACCCAAATCCAAAAAAGACTTAGATATTTAAGGGCTCACTGGGCATTAGTAATGGGAGCATGTGTTTTTCATTTAGTATATGTTATGTATAATAAACGGAGGTCATAAAAGAGATACGGGAAATGAAGCCGAGTAGTAGCTTCAAACGTGCAGACTCCAAATAATATCCTTATCATTCTAGCACACACTCCAACTAAAATGTTTCCAAACAGTATCAGCGCAAGTTTGGCTACTACTATATGGGAGTAGAAATTAGATGCACACACGTTCTATAAACGCTAGTCATCCATCTCTACATATATTAGAACTGCACCTATGGCTGGTTGGTTTGGGCTTGGTAGACACCAGGAATGGACAAGTTAGCACAGTCGTACTGCACAGTGAGTTCTCGATTTATCACATGCATGGTCAAATCTTGCACTACTTCAAAACTACCTAAACAACGGTTAAACCCAACAGTATGCAAGTTCATAATTTGGATCCAAATCCAAGGAGACTTAGATATTCGAGGGCTCACTGGGCATTAGTAAATGCTTTCTGAATGGAATCGTGTGTTTCTTTTATGTTATAACAAACGGAGGTCATAAAACAGATCCGAGAAATGAACCCCGGTAGTAGCTTCAAGCATGCACACTGCAACTAATATCCTTATCCTTTCTAGCACACACGCCAAATTACAAACAATCTCACCCCTAGCTTGGCTACTACACGAGCGTATAAACTAGATGCACACGCATTCTATAGGTGATAGCCATCCATCTGTACATTAGAAATGCACCCGTGGCTTGTAAGTTTTGGTTTTGTTGACACAGGGAATGGACAAGTTAGCAAAGTCGTACTACATAGTTAGTTCTCAATTCATCACATGGCATGGTAATTTACAAATGTTGTACTACTCAAAAACTACCTACACAACGGTTAAACCCAACAGTAATCAAGTGGTGTCATCACCTCGCCGATCACGGTTCATGCACGCTTGTTGTTTTCTTTAGGTTGCATGGGATCGATTACAAGGTTGTGTGTCCTGTTGCAGTGCAGTGGTTCCATGGGATTATTCCACGACCACCAGATGTCTGCTCATTTTTCTCCTGCCTTAAGAAACAGCATGCATCAAGTCTAGGATACAGTGTTGGTTCTCCATCGCAATTAGCATCAGGCAACAGACAGGTCAGGAGAGCAGAATATATGAAGAAAAAATCCTCGACATCGCCAGCGTCCCCAATGACCATCACCTCCCCTGCATCACGCTCTACTCCAGTGATCCACTCTGCTTAGGCATCTGGAGTTCCTGAAGAAGGTGATCCACCCGTTCACCGACTGACTCCTGACGCAGTTCTGAAGAAAGCACAACTGATTTTACATTTTTCTTTCTTTGATGCAACCGATACAACTGGTTTGACCACGAAACCCATAGACACCACCTCCTCTGCACACCATTGGACCGTCGAAGCTCTGCTGCGTCCTTGTCATTCCCAGCCATGTTTTCACCGTCTTGCTGCTGCTCGTCATGTGGAAAACTGAGCACGAAAAGAAAGTATGGACCTTCTTCAGACTGTCCACTTTGCACTTGTTTCTTCTTTGGCATGCCAGAGCATCATCTGGAAGAGGCTCGGCCATCAGACTTGCATTGCATCAACAGTGAAAAATGTTCAGCACGAAACCAGAAACAGAGATTCTGGAAATTGGTCAACGAGAGAAAAGTTGTTCACCATTCATATCGAGCTTTGTGATTTAGTAGTGAAGCCATGAGAATCAATAACTACAATCTTCTTGATGCTTCTCATGCCTATATGCTATGATTTTTTTTCTTTTCTGATGATGTGCATAAGCGATGGACAACCCATGCATGCACGGCGGTATATTTTGCGCAATGGTGAGTTGGTGATACCAGGCTTGGTGTTGGTGGTAGCACACCATGAGTGTGCAAGCATGCCTTTTATTGGCCCGATGAACAAACTAAGTCAGGGTCACAATGAGTTATACTTGGTATATGTTCAGTCGTCAAAGTTTTCCATTCATGACAATTTATATCGGACAAACACAAAATTGTAGCTGCAGATTTTTGTTAATAATTGAATTTCACTTCTCACATTTTTTTATCCCATCAAGTCTTAATGGTTCAATAAAAATCATGATATGAATAGCACCTGTGTACTAACAGAGCATTTCATCATTCGCACATGTTGTTGCAGTGCAGCAACCGAACAGACAAAACAAGGACACATTTTCATTTGTGATATAGCTACAAAGGAGGTTTGAGAAGGAAACATTGAAACCTAAGACAAGGACACATATATAACAACCGTGCATGTGTTAGCATGTACTATCATAATTGTAACGGATGTTACAGTGTCCAACAATATATTTGTGGCCCTTGGGATGATGCATTCTCGGACTGCAGGTGAAACAGCTTGTGAAATCAACATTATTCCTCGCCACTCTTGACGTATCATCAATCTCAAACCCTTTGTGCCCAACTGCAACAAGGAATCAACTTGTTCAGAATCGTCGTTCATCCTAATGAGGATATATACTATCATACATGTCTATTTGCAGTGGGAGGAAGTAGTCCAAGTTGCATCCACCATAACTCTGTCTCAGGAGGAGGATTCACTAATTTGGCCGTATAACTCATCCGGAGTGTACTCGTCTCAGTCTCTTTACAAAATAGTGAACTTTAGGGGTGTGCAGCTGGTTTTCACATCGGCAGTGTGGAAACTGCACATCCCGCCAAGAGTTCATATTTTCCTGTGGCTCCTTTCTAAGAACAAACTTCTGACGAGGGATAATTTGTCGATTAGGAAGAAACTTGTTTCTTTCAACTGTATGTTCTGCGATGAGGTAGAAACAACTCATCACTTATTCTTTGATTGTGTGGTAGCAAAGAGAGTTTGGAATGAGTTATCTGGGACTATTGAGCTACAAGTAGGACTAAGTTTTGAGCAAACTGCTAAATGGTGGCTTAGTAATAAGTACTCCCTCCGTTTATATTTAGATGTCGTTTTGGAGTTGGGTACGAAAAATAAGGAGAAGTAAAAAGATGGGTGCACTAAAAACGAGAAGGAGAGAGATAGAGATAGAGATATAGTGGAAAAAGAGAATATTGCATTGGGAAGAAAGAAAGGTGCATTAGGAAGCGAGAATGACATGTAAAAGGCGAAAAGTTGGAAACCTTAGAATGACATGTAAATGTGAACGGAGGGAGTATGCAGTAGCTAATATGTTTAGTTCTGCTATTTCATGGAGTCTGTGGAAACTTATCTGCTTTATGTTCAGAATGGAGTCTGGAAAAATGTACAGGAAGTTTGGAAGAAGAGCATCCCTATGATCAGAAACTAGACAGTGTTGTGTCCAATGAAACATCTGGAGAGATACACTCTACTAGTGGACAAGTTGGAGGAAGCTACTTCTCAACCAGAGAGGTTGAAGTGAAGAATCAGGATGAGGAAATTGTGTGGATAGAGTTGGAGCTCCCAGATGTGGAAGATGACAGCAGACTGGCTCCTAAAGGTCTAGAGGAGAAGGTTTTCCAAGGAGGATTCAAATCCTGGTCTGGCATTGAGATCAGGAGGGAGACGTAGACGGAGGGCATGTATGCCCAGGACTGAAGGCACTCTGAGCTGTGCTATGTAATGAAGTGATGTGTGAGGTGATAATCGGGTACTGTCTGGATTATAAACTGCGCTGTAAACATGGATCTATCCGATTGCAATGCAAAAGGATGGGCAGAGCTTTTGCTCCCCTTAAACTCTAAAAAACAAGATTTGAGCAGTAGAGCAAGTGCTCAATTTTCTCGAAGATATCATCGTGGTGTGGAAGCTGTGTGATTTAGTAGTGCCGCCATGGGAGACAGTAACTACAATTTTCTTGATGCTTCTCATGCCTATGCTACAATTTTTTTTCTGATGATAATCCATGCATGCACCCGGGTATAATTTGAGTGATGGTGAGTTGGTGATACTTGGTATTGGTGGCAGGACTCTATGAGTGTGCAAGCATGCCTTTTATTGGCCCGATGAACAAATTAAGTCAGGGTCGCAATGAGTTATACTTGGTATATGTGCAGTTGTCAAAGTTTCCATTCATGGCTATTTATATCGGGCGCACACAAAATTGTAGCTGCAGATTCTTTCAATAACTTAATTATTTTTCTCACATTTTTGTATCCATCAAGCCTTAATGGTTCAATAAAATCATGTTTTAAATAGCATTTGTGTACTAACAGAGGACTTCATCATTTGCACGTGTTCTTGCAGTGCAACAACAGAACAGACAAAACAAGCAGGGTGTTACACGTCGTAAGTGATAGCTACAGAGGAGGTTTGAGAAGGGAACATCGAAACCAAGACAGGGGCACATATATAACTACAGTGCAAGTGTTAGCAAGTACTATCATAATTGTAACGGATGTTACAGTGTCCAGCAACATATTTGTGGCCCTTGGGATGATGCATCCTCGGACTGCAAGTGAAGCAGCATGTGAAATCAACATTATTCCTCACCACTCTTGACGTATCATCAATCTCAAACCCTTTGTGCCCAACTGCAACAAGCAAATCAACTTGTTCAGAATATCATCCTGCTGAGGATACTACACATCAAACCACCATACATGTCTATTTGCATGCTTTAGAGTAGTAAAATTTGTTTATCAAGAAATCAAACCATTGACAAAAAGAAAAAAACAAATCTCACCAATTGAGTCAGAACCCAGAGGTTCACAACAGGTGACAAGTTGGCCACTTGGCACTTGCCGTGTTTTCCCACATCTCTGAAGTTCTGCAAAGAAAAGCTTTTCCGACAATCCCTCCTTGTTGGACCAAGCTGTGAAGTTGACGTGCGTGTAAAGGCCTTCTGGCTCACTCATCATAATCACAGGCATGACATCCACAAGGTCGAACTTGATCTGGACCAAAGTTAAAGATAAAAAGGTTACAATAACATGCAATTTTACCACACCCAGTCCAAAATATAATAATTGTTATATACTCGTATTTTCTACTAGAGGCTAGTGCATAAAAAGTGTGCTGATCGATCGAGCAGCGTATACCTTCTTCATCTTGTTGTAGTGTTCCATGGCAATCTTTGCCAACCTCTTAGACTGCTCAACAATAGCACTGGGACTTGTGTGAAGAACGTGCCGACTTTTCGTAAACCCAGTGATCTCCCTGCACCCACAGCATGCAACAGTGACAACATCAGAATCAACTTCCCAACAGAACTGAACACCCGTGATGAGGATAATAATGTCAGATATTATCACAGAGGTGGGGTTCGAATAATTAATCCTTTCTTCAGTTCTTATTAATTACCGAGCAGGCGGAGGCGGTGGGGGAGCAGGGAGGTAAGCTTTAGCAAGTCTCACGAGGCAGCGCAGATCGAACTCGGAGCGTTCACCGACAGGATCGGGATCCCTCCTCCTCCTGCTGATGGCGGCTCCGATGAAGCAGTGCAGATTGACCGGAGCTGGTCGACCAGCGCAGGAGGGAGCTGTCCAGGTTGCTTCTGTTCTCCTCCAGGCTCTGTGCTGCTGCTGCTTGACTGCAGGAGGGCGGACAGCCAGGGAGGGAACAGTCCAGGCTCGCCGGACTCCGAGCTGCTGCTTGGTTGATGCATTACGGTGGCGGCAACGATAGAGAGTGTCGTCGTCTCCGGCGCCGGCGGTGGCCTGAGCTTGAAGATTGAGGAGAAGTGCTCAGGTGGCGGAGGAGTCCCAACGTTAATTCTCCGGGATGCCGCAATTTGGTGGAACCCAATTTCTCAAGCCGAACAAACAAACAAATATATGCTCGTGCCGTGGATGCAGCCTTGGTTGAATCGGGCTCGAACCTTTTTTCTTGTTGGGTACGGTTCCAAACATGTAACAAAACACAAGAGAACTAAAACAGAAGAGAGTTGTTCATCTTGTGAGAGGACTGGGATGACGAACCTTAGCAAGGCCCGTGCCTGCTTGGAGCGCCGCTGCCGCACCGGAGACGAAGCCGCAAGGGACGGCATTCGACGGCGGTGTGGTCTGCTGGGCCGTTTGGAGGCGAATTTTGCTTCAGGGCCTAGACTAGATTTGATCTCCCTGTAATTCCAAGGAAGGCCCACGAGTTTCTAACGGACGCAGGACCAATTTTCCATTTCCAGGGACCCAGAGGAAGAATGTCAGCGTGAGGATTATTCATCAAAAAGGGTGAAAAAAATACATTGTTGCCCATTGTAACATCGCTCGCGTTTGCGGCAGCTAGCTTTACTTCCAAGATAGGGCCTCAATCAGGATTGTACAAGTCCAACCTTAATACCCAAATGAGAGCCATAGGATCGAAAACAGACTACACAGGAGTTACAATGTATATGAAAACTACGAGTAATCATACAGGGAGATGCTCTTGTCATCTGACACGCTAGCAAGCTGACCTGCCCGGACTCCAGTCCCTCCAGGTGGTCGGAAAGCCACAGCCCAGACCTGATCCGAGTGGTTGCTCATCGTCTGCACTGAGGCCCTAGTGTTGATGTCCCAGAGCCGGACTGTGCGCTGGAGCCAGATGCTACAGCCATACCATCAGGACTCACGTCAATGCTCAGCACCCAGCTTGCATGGCCTGACATAGCTCCAATGACTCTTCTCCTTGGCATCATATATGTGGATGTGGCAGTCATCAGAGGCGATAAAGAGCACATGCAGGTCTACTAGGGAGAACACCATGGACCTTACTGGCATGTGGTGGCCCTCGAGGTGATGCAGAAACTTCATGCGAACTGCATCGTACACAGCAATGGAGCCATCCATGGACCCGCAAGCTAAAAGCTTTCCATCAGAGCTCCAGGTAACTGAAAGGACGAACTTGCCACTGCCTGTCTTATCAGGGCGAGCTCCCTCCGGACGTGGGACAGCAAGGCTGGTAATTGGTTGCCACTTCTCAGTGTCCCAGAGCTTCACTGAGCCACTACCACCACCAGCTGCAGCCAGAGCATTACCCTGAGAAGGAAAGTATAGAGTTTAGCCAAAACAGTCTGAGAAAAGAATGTCCAAAACCACTAAAGGAGGCTTATTTTAAAGGCAGGATCTAGCAGTTACAATCTTCAGCCATCTGCAATTCAAAATTACAAGAACAGTTTCACTTACCACAAGTAGGTCTTTACACAAAGCACCATAAATGTAGTTTTAACAAAATGTCACAGTTAAAAAGACCAAATGAACAGCCATAAACACATGAAGGAAAATTGTGTAAAGACCAAAATAATATGAATCTATTTTCATGCTTCAGAGTAGTAAAATTTGTTTATCAAGAAATCAAACCATTGACAAAAAGAAAAAAGAAAGAAATCTCACCGATCGAGTCAAAACCCAGTGGTTCACAACAGGTGACAAGTTGGCCACTTGGCGCCTGCCGTGTTTTCCCACATCTCTGAAGTTCTGCAAAGAAAAGCTGGTCCAACGATCCCTCCTTGTTGGACCGTGCTGTGAACTTGATGTGCGTGTAAAGGCCTTCTGGCTCACTCATCATAATCACAGGCATGACATCCACAAGCTCGAACTTGATCTGGACCAAAAGTTAAAGATTACAATGACATGTATTTTACCCGGTCTAAACATTGGATGATGATTGTTTATTTTCTAGAAGGCTAGTGCATAAAAACAGTGTTGATCGATCGAGCAGCGTGTACCTTCTTCGTCTTGTTGTAGTGCTCCATGGCAACCTTTGCCAACCTCTTAGACTGCTCAACAATAGCATTGGGACTTGCGCGAAGGATGGGCCGACTTTTCGTGAATCTAGTGATCTCCCTGCACCCACAGTGTGCAACAGTGACAACATCAGAATCAACTTCCCAACGGAACTGAGCACCCGTGATGGGGATAATCATGTCAGATATTATCACAGAGGGGGATTCGAATAATTGTGTCTTCAGTTCTTAATTAATTACCGAGCAGGCAGAGGCGGCAGCGGAACATGTAGGTAAGCTTTAGCTAGGCTCACAAGGCAGCGCAGATCAAACTCGGAGCGTCCAACAGCAGGATCAGGATCTCCTCCTCTTGCTGCTGGTGGCTCCGATGAAGCGCTGCAGATTGATCGGAGGCTCGGAGCTGGTCGACCAGTGCAGGCTTCTGTTCTCCTGACTCTTTGCTGCTGGTGGTGGTGCTTGACTGCAGGAGGGTAGACAGCCAGGGAGGCAACGGTGCAGGCTCGCCGGACTCCAAGCTGCTGCTACTTGGCTGATGCATAATGGCGGAGGCGGCAGAGAATGTCGTCGTCTCCGGCCCTGGCGGTGGCCTGAACTTGACCTTCTCCCTTGGCCGGCGATCGATGAGAAGCCCTCAGGCGCTTCGCTGTTGGATCCCAATTTCGCGGAGGAGGTGTCTGCAATTGGTGAATCCCAATTTATCAAGCCCAACAAACAAATATAGATACTCGTGCCATGGATGCGGCCTTGGTTGAATCGGACTTGAACCTTTGTTGTAATAAAACACAAGAGAACCAAAACAGAACAGAGATGTTCGTCTTCTAAAGAGGGCTTGGATGATGAACCTTGGCAAGGCGGTGTGGAGGACGCCGTTGGTGATGATCGCTGACGTCGACAGCCGCCACCGCCACACCGGAGACGAAGCCGCAAGGGACGAAGCTGCTGGGACGTTTCGAGGCAGATTTTGGTTCAGGGCCTAGACTAGATGGGACCATATATATATGGTGGGTTTTGATCTCCCTGTAAATCCTAGGAAGGCCCACGATTTATTTTCTGACGGACGCAGGACGAACTTTCCATTTCCAGGGATCATAGGAAGAATGTCAGTGTGAGGATTATTCATCAAAAAGGGTGAAAAAAAATACATTTCTGTCCACTGTAACATCGCTCATGTTTACGGCAGCTTGAGTAATTATCTGATCAAAATGTATTCCTCATACTTGTTTTGGTTATCTGAGCATATATGTAATCCACAAAAAATGAGAGTATTTTATACAGCGAAGCAGGGGAAGAAACATATGCAAGCAACACTATTTTTGATGTATATCCTGTGAATCAGCAGTATAAAACACAGCATAAAGCTAAAAGAACATGAAGACAGGAAAAGATATATTTCATCCTTCAGTCAAGAATCACTAAAGAAAGTTTCCCCAAATTGACGCAAGTAGTGACCGCTTCTCTGGAAAAAAAAATAGGGACAAGTATGCAAAACCTTAGTCAATGAATAAGTCAAGTCTGACTAGCTTTACTTCCAAGATAGAGCCTCAATCAGGATTGTACAAGTCCAACCTTAATACCCAAATGAGAGCCATAGGATCGAAAACAGACTACACAGGAGTTACAATGTATATGAAAACTACGAGTAATCATACAGGGAGATGCTCTTGTCATCTGACACGCTAGCAAGCTGACCTGCCCGGACTCCAGTCCCTCCAGGTGGTCGGAAAGCCACAGCCCAGACCTGATCCGAGTGGTTGCTCATCGTCTGCACTGAGGCCCTAGTGTTGATGTCCCAGAGCCGGACTGTGCGCTGGAGCCAGATGCTACAGCCATACCATCAGGACTCACGTCAATGCTCAGCACCCAGCTTGCATGGCCTGACATAGCTCCAATGAGACTCTTCTCCTTGGCATCATATATGTAGATGTGGCAGTCATCAGAGGCGGTGAAGAGCACATGCGGGTCTATTGGAGAGAACACCATAGACCTTACTGGCATGTGGTGGCCCTCGAGGTGATGCAGGAACTTCATGTGAACTGCATCATACACAGCAATGGTGCCATCCATGGACCCGCAAGCTAAAAGCTTTCCGTCAGGGCTCCAGCCAACTGAAAGGACGAACTTGCCACTGCCTGTCTTATCAGGGCGAGCTCCCTCACACTTTTTGTATCTATTATTTAAAATGGAGTAATCAGTTCGCTTAAACCAGGAAGATTAAAATGCAGAGAACAGGAAAGGTAATATGCATACAAAAATAAATAAAATGCATTTATTTCATTGTGATGAACAAATGTATGCAATTTCATATGCAAATATATGTTCAGTTTTCCAACAATCTGTTCAATTTCATTGCAACTGCATAAGTTCAAGATTAAGCCATCTTTAAAAGTAGATATAGGTATGTATCTGAAGAGTAAACCAAATAGTATAGAGATAATAAAAATTAAAGCATTCTAGCTGCTAGATAGAGAAAATCTTATATGGTAGTTTCTAATGCGCTTGTGCTACGGCTGCCGTTATTGTTTTCAAGAATACGTAGGAGAGCTGCGTATCTTTTGTATTAAGAAGAAAAGTTTTGGTTGATGACCTTACAATGCGATTCACCGTGGCGATCGCCTAGTAGGCTTACAAAGGGTGCAAGAATTACATAGCTGGAAGCCTACCTAGTTACATTTCGACATAAGTCCTACTCTCTTGACAGATAACAGCCAATGCACTTTGCTCCCGCGGCCATCCAGAGTTGTGCTTCTTCTTTGATGCGCCCAATTATCTCCTCGCCGCTAGAGACTGTGTTGTTGAACACCCGACCATTCCTCTCCTTCCATAGGTGCCATGTTGTAAGTAGGAACATGGAATCTAACCCCTTCCGAGGCAGTTTACTCAAGCCTCCGTGAAGTTTTCCCCATGTCTCTTCGATGTCGTTGATGTCCATGCTGAACCGATTCTGCAGGTTCATGAAACTGAGGATTCGCCACCAGACCTCGCGTGCAACGGTGCAGTGCAGAAGTAGATGGTCGATGGTTTCGGCCTCCTGTCCACATAGGGCGCAGGCGTCGTCATCCTGTAGGCCATGTCACTTCCTCCTTGCTGCTGTCCACGTTCGCTTGTTCATGGCCAAATACATGAATAGCTTTACTTTCTAGGGTGCCCATGCCTTCCATAGGGTCTTGGGTCCTGCCATCTGTGTTGCACCATAGAAGAACATACGGTATGAGCTCTTCGCCAAGTATTGCCTTGTGGTCATCCATCGCCAGGTTATGCGATCTTCAGTGTCTTGTTGTAGTTGGACCTGGCAGATAATCAGCCAGATTTGTATGTATTGCATGATTACCGGCACTGTTAGGGGCCCAGTTATGTCTCTAATCCATGTCTTGTTCAGCAGACCTTGCTCAACCGTTCTTGTCTTGGTAGTCCTCTTACCAATCGCTCGAAACAGGTCCGGCGCCATCAGTTGGATTGATGTGCCATTGATCCAGCGATCGGTCCAGAAGTATGTCTTCCGGCCATTTCCCACGTGTATTTCAATGGAAGCCTCAAACATTGCCCTCGCTTCCATGTCACACTCTATCGGCAGGCCAGCCCACGTTCTTGTTTCATCTATGCGTTGAAGCCACAACCATCGCATTCTTAATGACAGGCCAGCGATGCGTAAGTCTGTGATTCCTAGTCCGCCATGGTCCAGTGGCCGTGTGATCCTTTGCCATGCCATTGTGCATTGGCCACCTGACGCCTTCGATTTCACTGCCTAGAAGAATTCTCTTTGGCATTTGTCGATTTCAGATATTTCCCATGCCGGCAGCTTGATTGATATGAGCGGGTAGATGGGAATGGCTGAGAGAGTTGATTTCACCAATGCCAGGCGACCTGCCTTGTTCATCAGTCCAGCTTTCCATGTTGGCAGCCTTGCCCCGACACTGTCAATCACTGGTTGTAGGTGCGCCTTCTTCAGCCTCCCGTTCGTCAGTGGCATTCCTAGGTAGATGATCAGGAACTCGGTAAGTTGGCAAGGGAAGGTCTCGCACTCTCTGTATTTCCTCGGTGCAGCAGATAGGCACTACCGTGCATTTCTGCATGTTGGTTCTCAAGCCCATTGCTGCTCCAAATAGGTTCAAAATTTCCATTGTTGTGGTCAGGTCCTGCTCTGTTGGTGAGAGGAAGAGCATGGCGTCAACAGCATACAGTGAGCAGTGATGTAGGATTGCTCTGTTTCCCGATGAGTGGAGCAGGCCTTGAGCGGCTGCATGGTTTAGCAGGCGGTGTAGTGCATCCATGACCAGGAGAAATAGCATCGATGACAAGGGGTCACCTTGCCTTAAACCCCGTGCTAATTGTATAGTTCTGTCAGGCTCGCCGTTGACGAGTACGCGAGTTGAGGCTGTCGATAGCAACATTGTTATCCAGTTGCGCCATCTCGGGCCAAATCCGGCGTGTTCCATTACTTGTAGGAGGAATGTCCAGGCAACTGTATCAAACGCTTTTGTGATGTCTAGCTTGAAGAGAAGCTTGGGGATTCTTCGTTGCTTGAAAATCTTTGCCGCTGTTTGGACGAACTTGAAATTGTCATGAATTGATTACCGTTTAATGAATGCACTTTGATTGACATCAATGAGGGCATCGAGCTCTGGGGCTAGCCGCCTTGCCATGGCTTTGGCCATCAGCTTGGCGAAGCTATGAATGAGGCATATAGGTCGGTAGTCACCCGCTGCTTTGGCCTCGGTTTTCTTTGGAATCAGCATGATCAAGGCGTTGTTCAATCCATGAAGGCCTCGGCGGTCAAAACATGAGAAGGTGCTTACTGCCGCCATGAAGTCCATCTTGATGATCGGCCAGGCAAGATCGGCCAGGCCGATCGAAGGAACTCTGTTGTGAATCCATTGGGGCGAGGGGACTTGTCGCCCAGGAGGGATTTGATTGTATCCCAAATCTCATCCTCAGTGAAAGGTTGTTCAAGACTTTCTAGGTTGGTCGTGCACATGCCGATAGCTGTGAGGTCGATTGATTGTGTTCTATTCACCTCGGTTCCCATGATGTTTCTAGGCTGCCGTTATTGTGATTTTTAGTAGGAATTTTAATGATTCAGTCTAAACATTACGAAGAATTTATTACCATATCAATTGCAATATATTGCATGGTTTTATCACTAATGCATATGGAAACATGAATCCTTCTTAGCAGCTTTTGTAAAAAAAAAATCAGCTTTCAAGTGTCCGGCAACATGCTGCAACCATTTTAGTGGATACCTCTTCCACGTTGATCATCTTGTAGTGCAGGTCCTTGCTGCTGCTAAGAATACCTCCATGTGCTGCCACTCGAATCTCCATTAGACATGTTTCTGCTGGTGAAGTTCATAACTACAGCTCGACTTAGCCGTCATGATGACGATGTTCTTGATCCATGGCTTTCCAGGCATGCACTGCTCCTCGCCCATTGCTTTGCTGATGTCCTGCTCCCTGTTGACAGAAGATATCTAAACAAATCAAAATAGAACTCAGCTTCTTCATAGCTCCCTGCTGCCCTGAAAAATATAAAGAACGATTTTCCGTGGTTACTACTTTACCATGTCTGACCAATCGCCGAACTGAACCCTCCTACCCAGCAATTCATTCCCGTCTGTGCCCATGTATATATCCTGTAAGTTTGTCATTGTTGGGTTTAGTCCCACATCGGATATTTGATGAGGGGGAGCCCAACATATAAGGTGAAGGAACCTCATCTATCACGCTAGTCTTTTGGGTTGAGGTGTCCCAGGACCTTGGTTGGGGCTCTAGTTGGGTTGATCTGGGCTGGCGGCAGGGGCTAGTGTGCGGACGAGCCAGACCATACTCTAACAAGTGGTATCAGAGCCATGGTCATAAACCTGAACATCTTGAGAGCCTCACACGGATATCGGACCATTAGATTGGGTCTCTCGGGCCACAAGTTTGTCGGGCTATCGGAGAGGTGCCCACCCAGGTATGAAGGGGAGATGGGGCCATCCAATGTGTGATAGGGAAGATTGTTGGGTTTAGTCCCACATCGGATATTTGATGATGGGGGAGCCCAACATATAAGGTGGAGGGAACCTCACCTATCAAGGTAGTCTTTTGGGTTGAGGTGTCCCAGGACCTTGGTTGGGACTCTAGTTGGGTCGACCTGGGCTGGCGGCTGGGGCTCGTGTGCGGACAAGCCGGGCCATACTCTAACAGTCATCATCTCCTTGTGCATCACACCTCAGGTAGTTATATTTTGCCAGCTTTTCGTGATCGGGATGATGGTCGCCATACTCTGCAGCTCTCCGGCGACGATGTCCACTCATACCATCACCTCTGGCAGATCATGTTCACAGCAGATGATTAATGTTTTGTCTTTGCATGAACTTTCCCGTTCCAGTAAATTGTTTCGCTCCAATATTCCATCTAATCTATTAACCTTCGTTACCTGTGCATGCCTTGTGTGTTCCCTGCCTTCGAGCTCATAGATTCAACCGAGGAGGAAGGCGTGCTATTTGATCAGATCAATAGTTGGGTGGGGGGTTGGGATGTTGATATTGTTTAAGGGCTGGATATCATCCAATGCTGTCCAAAGAAAAGATTAAGGGCCAGATGTTTTGTTTTTTTAGGATTTTTAGACTATTTCTCTTTTTTTTTCTAGACACCAAGATGAAAAAGTCATCTCCTTTTACTAATAAAATCCTACCATTTATATGTCTAACAATTATAATATGTTTCAACTTCAATAATGTTAGTTTTTTTTTACTTAACATTTTTATTTACTATGACTTACTATGCTTTGACTTCTACGAATTCCCAAGCATGTCTATGTATTGTAGTTTGTGTCAAAGATATGCTTCCATAAGACTAACAACTTTATCAACATCACCTTCTATTGTCGATTATCTTCCACGTGTGATATTCGCTGATCTCCGTCACATCTCATTTCTGTTGTTCCATCCCCCAGTCCCAACAGCATTTTTTGCACTCTGTAACACACTTTGGGCCATTTATATGATGCAGTTGTTCTCTTCAGGAATTCCATCTCCTATCCATTGCAGCAATTACAAAGACTGGACCACTAAATGGTCAATGAATGAACAGCTAGGAGGAATAAAGCTTAATCCTTACGTGAATGCAGCTAACAAACAGGAACGTGTTTAATCATCATCTGTGTCCACGGTAATCTCGACTTCAACCTCATGGCATCTTCCCCATCTGCCATCTGTCTGACGAGACGATATGCTAAACTCATGACCTGCACAAAATTCGAAAGTACTTGTTCCAATGTTAAGCGCAGTGCCCATCACTCAGGCTACCTTGAGTGACAGCCCCAACGTCAGGATCACCTATCTGTACATCAATATCATCGGCAAAATACTGAAGAGAATGTTGCCGTGAGCACTGCTGCCATTGTTACACCCCTCAACCATGGTTCACAGTTGAAAAGCAGATCATCATCGAAGCTATGCTGGTTGTCCCAGTAGGAAGGTCGCGCTCAGCATGGTAGGTCTCGCTGACGAGGCTGCATACAGATCACGATGTAGCAAAAACATGGCACACCACGTCTTCATAGCCATGGAGGAAAATCAATTGTAGGTCTCGCAGGCATGACGATGGGTGACAAAGGGAAACCGTGGAAACCCCCATGATGATTGTGGAAGCCAAGGCGAGAAAGAGATGCACAGTGCTGGCAATGTTGGGGATCGTAAGTTATGTGGTGGCGGCTGCTAGGTCAGGAAGACGTGAAAAATATTGGTTACAGCATTATAGGGGATCAAGGGTCAGATTTCACCATGAGATTAAGTGGGATATAATTAACGGACGGATGTTTTGCCTTTTTGTGAGAATTTAGAGGGTACTAGGTACTTGCCCGTGCGTTGCTACGGGTGCTAGAAAACTTTATAAATAGTATGTTAAATGGATAAATTTAACACAACTGATTTCAGCGCCTACGGGCACAAACGTCCAATTTTATAGGTATTTTTGGTTTCAAGAAAACATTTAGCAGAGCCGTAAATTAGTCCAATTTTATAGGTATTTTTGGTTTCAAGAAAACATTTAGCAGAGCCGTAAATTAAAGTACCATTATTCTTACATATGTGATATGCTGCTTCAGCTTTCCAATTTATGACATGTGAAATCAAATATAACTGAAATGGTGAATTTTCATAGTGAACATATGTTTAGAGTTTGTCAAGCACCATACCGAGCAATAAGCATACATGTAAAAGAACCTGAAAAGACGCCAATTATCCTTTAACCTCAATTGTTCTACAAAATTAAAATCAAACAAGCAAGCACGTTTTTCAAGGCTCTCGTAAGATCATCATCGTCCAGTCTTAGTCTGTAGGGAATTAACTTGCAAAAAATAAGGCATCAACAACTTGCTTGTGATTATCTTTGAAGACAACTGCACAATCGTGTTTACAAACATGGTCCTGCAGATCGGCGACGACAAGGCCGGAATCATCAACTGAACATTGCAGATGGGCATGGCTGAAGAGACTCGGCTTGTCTTCTTGTTGTGTTACGAGACAAATCATTGATGAGTGATGATGCATGGCATTTACGGATGAGATGCATGAGGTTTCCGGATGAGAATTTGCTGAGGTTTACGGTGGAGAGTTGGCTAATGATTCAGGTTTTCAAGCATTGGTACTGGTACATGTGCGGCGACACAAGACAAACGGCTTTTGCTACGGTTCTGATTTTTTGTGGGATCTCAGGACACGAACAGTGACAGGCAGGCAGGAATCCAAACTGGAGTCGAGGAAATCACAATAGAATAATCGAGAAGGAAAATAAAGAGACCTAAACGGATTAAGACGTTGGGTCCAACCATTGTCTAGACACGGCAAGAGTAGACTGCATGACCCTGGCCATTACGATCAGGATTAGGATAGGATTGTTTGGCAGAACCACCTCATACAATCGGCAGACTGCACATCCAAAACAAAAATAATAGGTAGTAGATATTTCTTTTTTTTTCTAGACATCGGTGGGAAAAAGTCATCTCCTTTTATTATTAAACTAGTCAAGTTACCTGTGCAAATGCACGGGTTAACCACAAGGGTTTGCTGATATTCATAATAGTATGCTATATTAGTTGTAACAAAGATAGGCTGGGTTTGTCCTATTGAACTGTAACATTTGCCTTTCTCTTCAGTGATAAAAATCCTTCTTATATTGTCCGTTATTTTTTTAAAAAAAATTTGCATTTTAGTTCAGGAGCCATTGGGCTTACATGGTCATCAGATCAAGAAGCAAAACCCCATGCAGATTTAATACTCCATTGTTTGTACAATGGAGTCAATAATGCGGTTGACCCATGTGAACCCTGGGTTTTCAATGCCTGGTATTAACGTAAATAGAAAGGAGAAAACAAAATTCTATTGCTAGGATAAAGCGAACACATCCATCAGTATACATACTAAACTGAGTAATTAGTTTCTTTATGAATAAACCATGAGCAACGTCTTTATTCTACCAACTGATCAGAGCACATAAATTCATCCACTTGGTCTTGAATTAAAGATTTTAGTTCATTCACACTTATAAATGGATAATATACCTCAATCCATAATACGTTTAATCACCCTGATCACAAGATTTTTCTTGAACAATCTCCTATCAACCTTGGAAACCTCACCAGATAAATATGGTGAAAGTGAAACTGCAATCGATTTTTCGGGCAAGTAATTTATTTTAGCAATCAGAAGCAGTCATCACCTGAGACACTAATTGTGTATCTCTACTAATTTAGTTAGTAATATATATATAACTATCTTTTTCTTATTTTCACTAACAAATAGAAGATAGATAAAAACAGAAACATACCAATTGTGGTCTCAGGCACCCACGGAAGGAACTATGTCAGACTCCATAAGCACATTTTGCTTTGTTCATCAATTCTAATTGTTTTTCCAGGTTCAAAACAAATCTTAACTCACTTTATTTCCAGCTTGTTTATTTACTATTGACCTAAGATTGAAAAAGTATGAATACAGTTGTTTAGAAGAGCATATACATCTCTATGTAAAATAGCAGGCACTGTAGATAGCAGCTATATATAAGGAGTAGTATGTTTGGTGCTTACTTTATCAGCCTCCTCCATCCTGACAACTACCCATGAGTCAGATTTCTGAAGCTACGGATATAGTGCTTCCTCTGGCATCGTACTTCTTCGTCCCTGGCCCTTGCTTCTTGTGCCAGGTCATATCTACAAGAAGAAGCAACAATGTTATATGGATCTCGCTCTGTATTGAGGAAGACTAAGCACTGATCTTGTAAAACTGTGGCATCCAATGACTTTGCCGTAGTTCGATGCATCAGTTCAGTCTGCTACAAACTCCACCGGTGGCCACAGGCTAGTATTGAATATAGTTTTTAAGTATATAAATTTATACTGCATTAGTTCACGTTAATTTTTTACTATGTATTCAACTACAAATTTGGTGTTAATTATTATAGCGCTACACACCTATCTCGCTTTAGCTAATATATCCATATTCATGAAAAAGGAAAAAAAATAAAAGGTTATTCATCACCCACTATTAGTTGCATTTAAATATTGTTATATTTGGTGACAGAGAAATCACCATCAACAGTCATGCTTCCATCTGTTATATAGTTTATCTGGAACAGTTTAATTTGCTCTTTCTTAAACTGCTTTTATCAAGCCACTGCCAACAGGAAACATTTTTTTTATCGTTCTTCACCAGTTCATTTTCAATTGCCTTTCTCCTTCCCTTGTTATTTCTTATATATTATTCTTAAACATTATTGTGTGGTATCTTTAGGTGTCAGACTGTTTATCTTGGCAAGACACTCCAAGTGTACAGCGACACATGATTACATTAGCCTAATATAGTTCTGTAAATCAGAATCCTTGCTCTTGGCACAAGAAACTGAAAGTTAATGCAAATGTACAAGCGTGCCGAGATAGCATGCTGCAATGTGGAAAATATAATGTACAAGGTATATATACCTCATAAACAACTTTAAGCCTCTATGTTAATTGTACATTGTAGTTATATTTTTCCTACAAAAGAGCACATTCAAATATAACAAATGCATTATAAAATAGACTATGTAAAAGTTGATCTGGGAAAAGAAATTCAACCTGTTGAAAGAAATAGAAAAGGAAAGAGGTGGGATGCATGTTGCTGGTGGTACCTTTCTTGTGATATTGTAGAAACGGCTGGTTCTGGAACACAGAGTCCGTTTGAAGTTCTGGTCCCTTGGACGGTCTTTATGATATGTTTGTATGAACTCGTCATGTGTTATGATGTTCACCCAGGCTCATCAAAATTTCTAGGTCCACCACTGACATGAGGGGCAATGAAGGCATGAAGCCATGGTGTAGTGGCTGGATGCTATTATGTTTCTGTATCATCGGGAAAAAGTGCATGCATGATGCATGGCCATGCCCCTGATGTAGATGTTAGAACTAATTAACACTTAATTAACAATGCTAATAACTCAGGATCACTAGTTGACTTAGATCACATCTATTAAGCTAAGTTAATGCGGAATAGTAGGTTCGATTTGTTACCGGCGCTGGTGGAGGAGTTCATTGGCGTCGGTGCAGAGGTGGCGGAGTCGGTGACGAGGGCTTCGTCGGGGTTGTAGCATAGGCGCTCCTTGAGGGTCTTCTTGCGAGGACGAAGACCTTCGGGGCGGTAGTGACGATGCCCTTGGGCTGGACGATAGCTTCCGAGTTTTCCAGCGCCTTAGCGATCGGTTGGGTGAACTTATGATTCGATGAATCGATCGAGGGGGTGACCCTCCTTTTATATGCACGGTAAAGTCGGGGCCGGGTCTGTTTCTATCTGTAGGTTTTGCTTCCCGATCAAGGCAGAATCAAAACTAACCATATTAGTCCAGATCCGAAAGGAATCGGTTCTATTAGTGACCTTATGGTCTACCAAAAAATAAAACCAACATTCTCCCCCTGACCAAAAGGTCAACAACTTAATCTTATTCTTAACATAAGCTCTTCCTCAGAAAATCAGCAAGTACCAGACCAATGCGTCATCAGCAGCACCACGGCATACTGGGACAAACATTACCCATAGACTTACTGAGAAACCTTGTCAGAACTCTTACTCTTATTTGGGGAAATTAAAATGGCCCTAAAATCAGGACTGATCAAAAGGTATTTACCAGGCCCATGCCTAGGACTGATCCTTAGTACTTATATGCTTAATCTTTAGCGTATTGTCCTGATTTCTTTCTTTCACGACACGATATTTAAGATCAATGTGCTTAGAAGCATCACTTAATTTACCGTTTGCACAAAAGAAAACTATGGATTGATTATCGCAGTATATTGTGATAGGTCTCGAGATACTATCAACAACTCTTAATCCCGGAATAAAACTCTTAAGCCATACTACTTGTCCTGTAGCATGATAACATGACACAAATTCTTCTTGCATTGTAGATGCAGCAGTTACACTCTGCTTGCAACTTCTTCATGAAATTGCTCCTCCTGCTAACGTGAAAATATATCCAGAAGTTGACTTCCTTCTGTCTTCATCACCAGCAAAATCAGCATCAATGTAGCACTCAATCTCAAGATTATCTGATCTCTTATATGTGAGCATGTAATCCTTGCTGCCTTGGTAATATCTTAATGCCTTCTTGACACCTACCCAGTGAGCCCATCCTAGATTAGACTGATATCTACTAAGTACTCCGGTCACAAATGCCAAGTCTGGACGCGTATAGACTTGTGCATACATCAAGCTTCCAATATCTAATGCATAGGGAACGTTCTCTATTTTCTTTCTTTCTAAATCATTCTTAGGACACTGACTTCCATTTAACTTATCGTCCTTTTGAATCAGAACAGGTGATGTGTTGCACTTATCTAACTTATATCTCGGTGTATCTCAATGCCAAGCACATACGAGGCTTCACCAAGATCTTTCATATCAAAATGTGATAACAAGAAATTCTTAGTCTCATATAACATGTTCTTATCGTTGCATGCTAATAGTATGTCATCCACATATAGTACTAGAATTATTAATTTTCCACCCTTTTCCTTAATGTAGATGCATTTATCTGCATTATTCTCCCTAAATCCGAATCTCTTAATGACTTCATCAAATTTAAGGTTCCACTGTCTGGACGCTTGCTTAAGTCCATAAATGGATTTCCTTAATCTGCATCACATATGTTTGTTATCCTTAATGGCAAAACCTTCCGGTTGGGCCATATAAATGGTCTCATCCAAATTTCCATTAAGGAATGCAGTCTTAACATCCATCCGGTGTAAATCCATATCAAAATGAGCTACAAGTGCCATGACTATTCTTAAAGAATCTTTAGTACACACAGGATAAAAAGTCTCATTGTAATCAACCCCCTCTCGTTGTGTAAACCCTTTAGCTACGAGTCTTGCTTTGAATCTTTCGACCTTCCCTTTGGAATCACGTTTAGTCTTGTAGACCCATTTACAGCCTACTATTTTGACTCCATTAGGAATTTCTACTAAATCCCAAACCTGATTAGAACTCATAGACTTAAGCTCTTCTTCCATGGCTTCAATCCATTTAGTGGAATTCTCACTTTCAACTGCCTCTCTAAAATTTATAGGGTCATTTATTTTCCCGACATCATACTGATCCTCACTTAAATATGTCTCATAAATGTCAGGAATTGTCCGTCTTCTTTTCCGATGTGAACGTCTTAATGGTTCATTCACCACCGGTTCAGGACCAGGTTGAGGCTGTTCTTTTGGCGCAGATTCCTCCTGAGCTGGATCTTGTGCATCAATGTCTGGTGCATGATCCCCAGTAGGCGGTACATGTACCTGAGCGGCTGCCACGATGCTGCTAGGTTGAGGAATAATTGGCGGTACAAACTGATATACCTCCGTAGGTTCTAGGAAATCCGGTGTTGGAAGATTAACCCGTAATTCTTCGAGACTTATATCCCTCTTAGCAGAACTTCCACTAGATCCTGAGTCCTCTAGAAACACAGCCTATCTTATCTCAACGAACTTATTAGAGCGACCAGGACAGTAGAATTGGTATCCATTTGACTTATCTGGGTATCCGATAAAATAACAGCTCACTGTCTTAGAATCCAGTTTCTTATATTGTGGATCAAATAGCTTAGCCTCAGCGGGACAACCCCACACTTTTAAATAACTTAGTGATGGTTTCCTCCCATTCCACAACTCAAAAGGTGTCTTGGGAACTGACTTAGATGGAACCCGATTAAGAATATGAGCAGCTGTTTTTAATGCTACCATCCACAGCTCAACAGGCAAATTAGAATGACTAAGCATGCCACGCACCATACCTAATAACGTGCGATTGCGTCGCTCAGCAACTCCATTTTGTTGTGGTTCTCCTGGCATGGAGTATTGCGCTATTATGCCATTTTCTTCTAAATACTTAGCAAACGGTCCCTTAATTTGACCATATGTTGCATGTTTCCCGTAATATTCTCCCCCACGATCTTATCTTACTATTTTAATGGAAGCATTATGTTGTTTCTCAACTTCCAACTTATAAATCTTAAATATTTCTAGCGCATCTGAACGCTTCTTAATGGGGTAAATATGTCCATAACGAGAATAATCATCGGTAAATGTTATAAATGAATCATAGCCATCTACAGATGTTACTGAGAGTGGGCCACAGATATCTGTGTGTATTATTTCTAATACGCCCGTACTTCTAGTAGCTCCTTTCCTAATTGTCTTAGAGTATTTTTCCCTTAATGCAGTCGATGCACTGCTCTGAATCGGAGAAGTCCAATTGATATAGTATTTCATCTTTAATGAGACGTTCTATTCTCCCCCTCGAAATATGGCCGAGGCAACAATGCCACAATTTTGAAGAAGTCTCATCATCACGTTTACGCTTATGTTAAATACTAGCAATATTCATCACAGAATCATCAAGAGAGAGCATATAAAGCTTGCCTTACCTAACTGCAAGACCGACATCTATTGAATTAAACTTAATAACACACTTATTATTGCCAAACTCACACACATGTCCCGAATCATCTAAGGCTGATATAGAAAATAAATTTCTCTTTAAACTAGAAACATAAAGAACATCCTCTAAATTAAGCTGGAAGCCACCCGGCAACTCTAAGTGGAAGCTCCCAACACCTTCAACTTGGACGACGTTCCCATCAGCCACTCTTAGGCTTCACTCCCCCCTTCTTACAGTTCGGATCAAACGGAATACCTGTAATGAATTAGAGATATGCACAGTGGCACCTGAGTCGATCTACCAAGTATTAGGGGAAAAATCCGCTAAGAATAACTCATCAATAAAAGAAACAACATCAAACTTATCATTACCTTGCTCCTTCAACCATTCCTTAAAGCTTGGACAAGCCTTCTGAAGGTGCTTGGGTGAGCCACAGAAAGAGCATGACTTACCACCCTTAGGCTGGTGGTTTTTGAAGTTGTTGTTGTTCTTGGGATCATTCTTGTTCCCATTCTTCTTCTTCTTCCTTTGGCCTTGCTTGCTGCTGCTTGCCTTATGCTGATTCTTAGGAGTGTTGTTGAGACTAAGGTTGCCAACCATGTTCACAACATTCTCCTTCATCTTCTCAGTTTTCAGCCTCTCCTCTTCTTCAACATAATAACTTATAAGGTTAGTGATAGATCAAGTGTTCTTGTTGGTGTTGTAGCTGATTTTGAATAGAGCATACTGAGGCGGGAGTGAGGTCATGATGAAATGAACAAGGAAACCATCAGAGATTTCTATCTTCATATCTTTAAGCTTATTGGCCATGTCACACATATGAAGAATGTGCTCTCTTATGCCAGTCTGACCATTATACTGACAACCCACCAACTTCATGATGAGTGAAGTAGCATAAGTCTTGGAGGAGCTTTTAAAGTTCTTCTCAATCGTGGCCATCAGCTCCCTAGTAGTCAGATCAACTCCAGCTGTATTCTTAGTTGGGATGGCACCTTTAATACCAGGACTGAGGCTCAACCCTAGTAGCTGAAGAATAACCATGGTAGTCATTCGATCAGATCTCTCCCACTTCTCAAAAGCGGGAGAAGGTGCAGCTCTATTAGCAGGGGCAGCAGGCTTATCCACCCTCAGTGTAACATCTAGGTAATTCCATGCCAAGCATGTGATGACCTTACCCCTCTAGTCCGGATAGTTGGCTCCGTTGAGTGGCTCGATATTGTTGAGGTAGGAAGCAACAACATTAATATTACTCACTGAAAAGCAAAGCAAAATAAACTCAACTTAGTAATCATATACAATAAAATGCAAATTAGTGCATGAAAATAACCCTACGATGGTCTGATTATAATCATACAAATAAATTTCAATTTGCATCATCGGTGGGAAAAACAAACGAAATTCATCTAAATACTCATGATTAAACAACGGTGATCAGAAATAATCATAAGTTTACTCTAAACAAACTTCTCGGTGGTTCCATTTATTTAGAGGCATCTCAAAGTATATTGGTGGATTAATACTTAAAATTAAAATATAATAGCTTAAAATACCAACACTTAAATAATTAAGCTTAAAATAAAATTACTTAACTAAAACAGAATATAAATTAAGCAATTTAACTAAAAGGAATACTTAAAACTTAATAGAATGAATTAATAAAACAGATGGGCTCGTTCTGAACTAAATTGGCCCACGGCCTTATTGCGCGCAAGCGGCCCAGCGGACATAGCGCAGCGTGGCCCAGCACTTTGCGCGCGGCCTAGTAACACGCAGCGCAGCCGTGCGGCCCAGTAACGTGGACGGCCTAGCACAAGCGCGCAGCACGCGGCTCGGCTTCGCGCAGCAGCGGCTCGCGCGAAAACAGCGGCTCGCGGCTCAGCTCACGCGGCTCGCGCGGGCGGTTGACGGGCCAGCAACTAATGGGCCAAGTCAACCCACGAGCGGGCTGCCAATCTGGCCCATGCACGTGTAGCACCCCTCCTCCCCTGCGTCGATCTCAGTCGTTCATTTCGATGGATGGCTCAGAGCGAGGAGAAGGTGTATAAAAAGGAAGAATCAGCTGGTGAAAACCCTAGCTTTCACTTTCTCCCACTCGCGCCTCACTCTCTTCTCTTCTCTCCCCGTCTCTGCTTACGATGAAGTTTCGACGGCGGCCGGTGAGCCGCCCGCGCATACCGCACGCCGCCGGCGCACGCGGCACCGTCGAGGGGTGCCTCCGTGGTGCCCTGTTTGTCGGCCGAGGCGCGCACGAGGGCGAGCTCCAGCGACCCGGTGGCGGCGACATCCCGGCGACGATGCGGAGGGTGACGGTGGGTGCGCGCGTGCGGCAACTTACGTCGCACGGCCGATCCTGTCCCGACAAGACGCGCGCGCGCAAGATCTGATGCGCGTGGCTCCTTGTCGGCGGCCGGTGGGGAGAGGTGGTGACGGCCAGCCGACGTGATCTGATGGTGTGCCTTGAAGGCACACGCATATCGCCGGCGGCGTGACCAGGTGAGTTTTCTGAACTTAGGGTTAGGGTTAGGATTAGGGTTAGGGGATTTGCGGGTGTGAGTGTTAATTCGATTCGGGTTTTTCGCAAATCCCCTCTTCTAATTTCTGATCTAATTATGACATGGCCGAATTTTCCTTAACTGAAACCCTAACATGTTTAAATCTAAACTAAAACATAAACATTAGCTAATAAAACTAACTGATCTGGTAGTTCTAGCATGTAATTTTACTGATCTAATTGATGCTAACCATGAACATGACTAGTAATAATTTAGATCACCTCTGATGTAATCTAATCGAACCACTAATTAAACTAGAGGATCTAAACTGACTAGTTTAGCCTAACTGATACCAATTATTAGAACTAATTAACACTTAATTAACAATGCTAATAACTCAGGATCACTAGTTGACTTAGATCATATCTAGTAAGCTAAGCTAATGCGGAATAGGAGGTTCGATCTTTTACCGGCGCTGGTGGAGGAGTCCATTGGCATCGGTGTAGAGGTGACGGAGTCGGTGACGAGGGCTTCGTCGGGGTTGTAGCGTAGGCGCTCCTTGAGGGTCTTCTTGCGAGGACGAAGATCTTCGGGGCGGTAGCGACGATGCCCTTGGGCTGGACGACAAGCTTCCGAGTTTTCCAGCGCCTTAGCGATCGGTTGGGTGGACTTATGATTCGATGAATCAATCGAGGGGGTGACCCTCCTTTTATATGCACTGTAAACTCGGGGTCGGGTCCGTTTCTATCTGCAGGTTTTGCTTCCCGATCAAGGCAGAATCAAAACTAACCATATTGGTCCAAATCCGAATTCCATAGAAAATAGATTTCCTTTCGGTTCTGTTGGTGACCTTATGGTCTACCAAAAAATAAAACTAACAGTAGACTCCAATACTGGATGCATCGCCGGAAAGGTAAGATCGGAGGTGACATATGGTGTGACCAGGCATGTTCGATCCAATAAGATCAAAAGGACGCGATGGCTTTGAGGTCGATCTAGTGTTGTCACATGGTGGCGAGTGCGTAGGGCAGGCTAATGGAGTTTTCAGTCATGGTGGAGAGAGAAGAGAAAACATACGGGAGATTAAGATCGATTCTCATGGGGATGTGGGGTTACGTAAGGATTCAAATGAGAAACGAATTAAGGGCCAGATTTGCTTTTTTAGATATGTGATGTGCTGATGGAGAGCTAGATGTTTTGCTTTTTATGAGAATTTCTAGCCTATTTCTCTTTTTTTCTAAGTACTATTATATAAATCTTATCTCTTTTTATTAATAAATAGATAGATGGATTATTGTTTACCAAGTCAGGCAGTTAGTGTATGGCCGGTCATCCAGAGGTTGTGCGCTAGTGGAGCTCGCACGGCGAGCGTATCGCGCGGCATGCACCCTGTTCTGCGTGTCGCGCATATCGGGCCAGATCGTGGCGACGATTTAGTTTGTCGTTTTATATATTTGAGCAATTGAATTGAGTCAAAATGTTGTACATTCTCGCAACACAAAAATCCTCTGTGTTCTCCAATTTTACCGTTCCTCAGTTGCGTGCATCCGTGGTTCTCCGCCGGACCTCGTCGGTGTTCGATTTGGTTTCCAACACTGTCGCCCCCTTGCGAACTCAGATACGGTGGGCCTGTGTATACTACGTCGGCAAGATTTTATATATTCAGACCACTGGTTCGTGGGATAGAGCATTGTACTTATACCAGTTTTAGTGGGACTTTCATCAGCAATAAATAAGATGTCACATCAATAAAAAAGACAATGTGACAAAGTATTTATAATTAAGATGAAAGAGATGAAATATCTTTCATGGGGTGAAAGGCATTTGACACTTTTTGTATCACATACATTTAGGGCACTGATTCGTGAGATAGAGCATTGTTCTTATTATGAAAAACAATGGAATTCAAAGGCTTGGATAAATTTAGATACTGAGTCAACCACCAACAGATGCTTTTTTGTTTAATTTATGTCTATGTAAACCTTAGATAAAGTATACGTCAAACAGATCAAAGAAATAAATTGGTGTAGCTGAGAAGTACACTCCCTCTTTAACTATTGGACAATCATGTGCCTGTGGGTGTCTTTGCTTGTGTTTGCTCTGTAACTGTTTCTGCTCTCCTTTAATGAATAGGCAGCAAAAAATGTGCCTGTGGGTGTCTTTCCTTTCCCTTGAGATCCATACATATATAGTTTCCCATGGCACACCAAGTGTTAGTATATACAGACATTTCTAAACAAAACCTATCATAGAATTATTATGCTCCCTATAGCTCGTCTACACACGGGATGCACGCATGCATTTTACAGAAGTTATACTGGCTATACAGTAATTTGGGTGACTGATAGTAGTGTTGGAAATGGTGTAAGGCTTAAGAGTCTAGGCTTAGGAGACACCGGGAAAGCAAAAGTTACTAAACTTCATTGCCATGGTAAGTTCTTAATTTTTTTCATGCATGTTCTCTACAAAATATTTAGCATCATGCATTCTCAAGTACAATATACATTCAAATTGTCGTTGATAGGTTCTTACTTACGTGGCAGCCTCATGAGTTGTCGTTGATGCACACTTGTTGTTGGAATTATATGGGCTTGGCGCATTAATAATAACAATAATTTCTGAAAATCTTAAAGACCCATTCATGAGTGGTGGGAGTGTAAAAATTTAGTCCCACATTGCTAGTGGAGGTGGATGGAGTCTAACATATAAGGTTGGTTGCTTTAGCATCTCTTGTAAGTGTGTGGATGGGAGGAAGGAAGAACACATGCGCGCGCTCACACGCCGGGCCGAGCCGGGGCGTGGGCGTGGGCGTGGGCGATAGGCGCGCATCACCTGCGTGAATGGTTCGTTGAAATTCGGTCCCTTGCCTTACGGGGGCGCGGCTTCTTTTTGCTGCGTATTCTATATATTTAATCATGGAAACCGACGTATTAATATAGTAACCGACTTGGTTGCAGGACGCCCAACCCTAGCGGTTCCCCCCTATAAATACGTACGGGTACCGCCGCAAATCAGATCACGCAATCGCTTAGGGTTTTCCCTCTCGCTACTGTTGCGCCGCCAAGTCTTCTTCATCCCGATTGTCGGCGTGCACTGACGAACGGGAGAGCAGGTCTCCAGAACCATCGTCCTCTGTGATCCTGCACCGGGAGAGGGCGAATAAGGTTTTTGGGAAGCGCTCTGCGCGACTGCTCGATCGCTTCCTCGTCTTTATCAAGCTCGTCACCATGGCCCGTCTTACTCGTCGTTGAGTTGGTCTCACCCGCCGTCGTCAACAACATGATGGTGCTGCATGTCGTCGTCGCCTCCTCTACCCAGTCCAGAAGGAAACGTACGTACTCTCATCTCACACCATGTCTTCCATACTAGCTTTCGTAGTCTATTTGTCTATGATGGATGTTGTTAGTATGGTAGATGTTATGCTTTTGTCTGGCCTAATAGATCTGTCTAGATTTTGCGTAGACTTGTCTAGTTTATTACGTAATCTGTTAATCATACTTATGATTTATTTTTGAATTAATATAAAACTAAAAGTGCTACTTTATCCAACAATTCAAAAACCTTATTATAGGCATTTTAGTTTTATGGCTGGATTTGTCGATGCACTGAGGCCAGAGAAATTCACTGGCATGCACTTCAAAAGATGGCAAGTGAAAGTCACTCTGTCGCTTACTGCCATGAATGTGTTCTAGGTGTCCACTGGCAAACCTGAAGGCGATCTCACTGCAGATCAGAAAAAAGCCTACAGTGAAGCCAACATAATATTCTTGGGCGTTGTTATTAGAGTTTTGGTAGATCGTCTTCAGGACATCTATATCCATCATATAGTCGTAAAGGATATGTGGGACGCTCTGATCGTTGTCTATGGTGGTTCAGATGCTGGCGTTGAACTGTATGTCATTAAGCAGTACCATAATTTTAAGATGGTAGATGGCAAATCTGTCGTCGTGCAGGCTCATGAGATACAGTGCATAGTGAAGGAACTCGAATTGCTTAAGATTGTTGTACCTGAGAATCTTGTGGCTAGGGGCATTATTGCTAAATTGCCTTCAACTTGGAGGGATTTTGCCACTACTCTTAAACACAAGAGGACGAACATATCTATCTCAGATTTGATCATGTCTCTTGATGTTGAGTAAAAAGCTCGTGAAAAGGATGGACATTCTAAAGTTAACGAGGGAAATACTATTACCAATATGGTGCATCAACCACAACAGTCTCATGGCAGTGATGGTAAGGGCAAGGGCAAGAAAAATAAGCCTAAACAGACCACTACCTTCAAGAAGAAAAACAAGAAGAAGGGAGCATGCTTTGTTTGTGGTTCTAATGAGCATTGGGCAAAGAAGTGTCCAGAACGCAAAGGAAGGAAGCCTCCACAGCAGAAGTCTGCGAACATGGTGACCAGTGCTGGAGAAAATAGTGGATATGGTAATTTATCATATATTTTTTCTGTATTTCAATCTACTTGTTGGTGGCTTGATACTGGTGCTAATGTTCATGTTTGTGCTGATGCCTCTTTGTTTACTTCTTACCAGGTCGCCCGAGATTCCTTCGTCCTGATAGGGAATGGGTCACATGCTTCTGTTCATGGTGTTGGCACGGTCGAGCTGAAGTTCACTTCAGGGAAGATTGTCCAATTGAAGAACGTACAGCATGTCCCTTCTATCAAGAAGAATCTCGTTAGTGGCTCCCTTTTGTGTAGGGATGGTTTTAAGGTAGTTCTAGAGTTGAATAAAGTTGTCGTGTCTAAGAGTGGACAATTTATTGGTAAAGGCTATGAGTGCGGAGGCTTGTTCTGCTTTTCCCTTTCAGATTATTGCAATAAGTCTGTGAACTATATTTGTGATGGTGTTAATAAGAGTGATGCTACTGTTTGGCATTCACATTTATGTCATCTAAATTTTGGTTCTATGTCTCGACTGTCCAGCTTGAATTTAATTCCGAATTTTTCCATTGTCAAAGGTTCTAAGTGCTCAAGTTGTGTGCAATCTAAACAACCTCGAAAGCCTCACAAGGCTGCAGAGGAGAGACACTTGGCACCACTAGAACTTATACATTCAGATCTTTGTGAAATGAATGGTATATTGACTGAGGGTGGAAAAAGATATTTCATGACTTTGATTGATGATGCGACTAGATATTGCTATGTTTATTTGTTAAAAATGAAAGATGAGGCTCTAAACTACTTTAAAATTTATAAGACTGAAGTTGAAACTCAACTAGAGAAAAAGATTAAAAGAATTAGGTCCGATCGTGGTGGCGAGTATTTCTCAAATAAATTTGATTTATTCTGTGTGGAACATGGTTTGATACATGAGAGGACGCCTCCCTATTCGCCCCAATCAAACGGGGTTGCCGAAAGAAAAAATCGTACCTTAACTGATTTGGTTAATTCCATGTTAAACACGGCTGGATTATCTAAGACATGGTGGGGAAGGCTTTATTGACATCATATCATGTACTAAATAGAGTTCCTATGAAGAATAAGGAGAAGACTGTATATAAGGAATGGATTGGTAAAAAGTCATCACTCTCTTACTTACGCACATGGGGTTGTTTGGCCAAAGTTAATGTGCCAATTAACAAGAAGCGTAAGTTGGGATCTAAAACTGTGGATTGTATCTTTCTTGAATATGCTCATCATAGCATTGCCTATAGATTTTTAGTGGTTAAATCAGATATGGCTAATGTTTATGTTAATTCATTAATAAAGTCTCATGATGTTACTTTCTTTGAGAACATATTTCCTATGAAAGATTTACATAACATGTCTAGATTATCTTCTGATGTGATTGTTGAAATTACTCCTGAACCTAGTGTATTTTCTGATTATGCTGAACAAACACTTGAACCAATGGTGACAAAGACGTGTATAGGTTGGTGGACTACAGTGATGACTCGGAGCAGGAGGATGGGGGCTACGAAGAGGACAGCAGCGACGATGGCTCCAGTGATGAGGATGAGCAAGACAAGAACTGCGATGGTATATAAGTTGGTGGACTATGATGATGATTCGGATGACCAAGAGGACGACGATGGCAACTAATAACGAAATAATTACTCAATCCGAGTAGTAATCATGTGTCATCGCCTGCTTTGTTGTGCCATCGTAGCTATTTACAATCTTAACCTAAATTTGTGTCGGCTACTGGCTTTGTTGTAATACTATCATCTTCATTTGCAATCTTACGCTCAATCCAGTAGTAATCATATGTTATGGATCGACTACTTGTTGTGATGTTAATACTATCATCGTCATTTACAATCTTAAGCTCAATCCAGTAGTAATCATATGTTATGATCGACTTCGTTTTGCTGTACTACTGTAGCTAAAGCTGTTGTTTCTTGCTACCAGGCGGATAATAAATGTCAACTATGATTATGGAAATTAATTAGACCGCATCAGTGTCGGATGATAACTAAATGTCAACTATGAGATCCTGGTGTTGATGATTACAGAATGCCTAAAGTAAATACAGATAGCACGAGTGAATGGCAGACACAGCTCAGCGCCTCCGCATGCCAGAATTCGTACGGTACGGGTCATGCCCTCACACAAACAATAATAATACACGTACCACAGCGAATTGAAAATAAGCATACTACCGCACTATATCACCCTTCTCATGCAAATATTTCATTCAAAGAACCTTCGTTTCCATCTAGTCTTCACCACAGATAACCCACAATATATCCAACACCCAAAGAGAAGTCTTAATGGTACGAACAGCATTACGATTCATGCGCACAGTAGTATTAATTATTCTACTTCTTCACTCCTCGGTGACTAGTAATATTCTCCACATTTAATTGCTCCAAAGTATGAAACAAGGACATAGCATATGACAGCTAACCCTCTAGCATGTACTGTCATAAGCGTAAGGAATGTTACAGTGACCGGCAATGTAACCACCACCCTTGGGATGAAGAATTCTCGGACTGCAGCCAAAGCAGCATGTGAAATCAACATTCTTCCACACCTTGGTATCAAGCTCAAAGCCTTTGTGTCCAACTGCAACAAACAAAACATATTTCAAACATTACCCTATGGATGCTACATGCCTACATGAGCAAATGCAAGTTCATCTTGATAGTGTTCATGTCCAACAGCAAAGGATACTGTCTAGTTCAAATAGTCAATTTTTTTAGCATCACACATTGAAAATTCTTTGTTAAGAAAAATATGGAAACTTCAAGTCTTAGGCAGTTCATCTCTGACATTTGCATCATTTTCAATACAACAATTTGTTCAGTTAAATGACATTAGGGGCAAGATCAGTTAAGGGAAGATTAAGGATCAACCACCAAAACCTGAATCATGAAAAGACATACATAAAAACTGATGTGTGTTAAAATGGTCTTAGGATGGCATCCACGTTCAATTATCGCATCCATTTTAATTTTTGATTCAGGTACATGTCTATCATGCTTTAGAAGAGATATTCTCATATATGAAACTGTTGGGCTTCAGCTGATAGAAAAGAAACGACACTCACCTGTTGTGTCAGAGCCTAGTGGTTCACAAAATGTCACAAGGAACCCACTAGGAGCACGCAATTTGCCACAGTTGTACAGTTCAGCAAAGAAAAGCTTTTCAGGTGAACCTTCCTTGCTTGACTTGGCTGTGAAGTTCACATGTGTGTAGTAACGGCCATTTTCAGGCATCATAATCACAGGCATGACATCCACAAGCTCAAATTTGTTCTGGACAAGAAAAAGATTAAAAAAATGTCATAAATGCAATTTAACAGTCCAAAACAGATAATATATTCTTTCTAAAAAGAAGTAAAAAAATTATGCAGCTTACCTTCTTCGTTTGTTGTAGTGCTCCAAGGCACCATTTGCAAATTTCTTGGATTGCTCAAGGATAGCTTTTGGAGGAGCACGAAGAACGTGGCGACTTTTTATGAAACCGTTGATTGCCCTGCACCCAACGAATATCAATGTCAAATCGAAATGCCATAAAGGTGTATTAGATAACAACTATATTACAAAACATTGTTTTGTAGAGACATCATCTATCTGAAATCATGCTTACTCAGTTTTACGATATTAGTGCCAGCAATGCATGACTAATTAAGGAATAAAAATGTCCCTTTTGAAGTGTTACCTTAATTGTTTCCATTGGAATTGACAGTACTGAAGTTTTGTGATAACTATTTGTATTTATACCAACACTATTGATGCAGTTCTAATCTATATCAGAGGCTTAATGACATGTGGGATGCATTCATACATACCGGTCACTGACATAGTAATGCAAAAGATGGGAAGTATGTCAGTTATCCATGTGTAAGTAAATGTCAGATGCAAATTGCACTAAGGTGTTGCAAGTTGATGTGCAACGGCAATACAAAATTTTCATCTGATTATACAACATGCAGGAGCAAGTAAGAACATAATATCAAAGCCCTTGAACCTTGCTACAAATGCATGATGAGATATTAAGATTTCAATCTGCTGCACAAATGATAACTACTTCATTTGCAATTGTATTTGTATCTGTCATAACTTCCTAAGTTCCTAAGTTCACGTCACTAAAACTCAAATGTCACTTGCTACTAGAAATGTATTCACACAGTTGTGGTGCAAAGCATCACAAAATACACTCACAGCTTTGAACAACAGACAAAGTGCCTAATTTAATAAACAGAAGTGAGCGACAGCTAATGCCATAATACCTGGTGCCTTATATATCATACTAAAATAAGAAGTCTTATGTTTAGCCAAGTGCCCTACAACAGAAACTAGTGTGACCATTCTTCTCTACTACTTTGGTCATGATATTGTGCATGACAAAATTAGAAGTTCTATGTCATTTTGTTTGGACAGCTTATAATCTCGAAAATGCAGGCTGGTTAACCAATTTTTTATTTTAATATTGTTTTGTACATGACAAAATTAAGTTATTGTAAAAGTATATTCACGGCAAACTACAACAAATTTTGACACCCGAAATTCTAAATTTGAAACAGGTACATCCAGAACAGAATAATGTGCACTTGTCAGTTGACCAGTACAATCACATCACGCTGAAGAATATTTATGTTAGACACAGTGGCTCAGATTGTGATAACTACACCAAAGCAACCAATTTACTGCAGAAGTCCCAGTGTCCACTATATTAAGGTCAAATATCCTCCATGTCAGGCACACAAAATAGAGACAAGCAGGTGCGACATATATATATAAATTAAAGAGGGAATTGACTTCTTACCGAGCAGGTGCAGGTGGTGGCGGAACAGGGAGGTACACTTTACCCAGGTTGGTGAGACAGCGGAGTTCAAAGGACTGGCATTTAGAATCTCCTGAGTCCTGACTCAGAGGTGCTGCTTGATCGCAGGAAGTCAGATACCGGGGCAGAAAGAAACGGCTTAACTTCTCCTGACTCTGAGCCTCGGCTTGACGGCATGAGGGCAATGAGCGAGGGAGGGAACCATCCAGTTTCTCCGGAGTCTGATGAGCTACTGCTTTGCTGGAGGGCAGAAAGCGAGGGAGGGAGCCATCCAGGTTCTCCTGTCTGAGGAACGTGGATTTCCTGATCGTCAGTCCTCCAGGGCGCCTGCTGCAGGCTGCAGCACCTCCATGATCCTGAATATTGATGGATGCTTGTTAGCAATAAATTGTAAGATTGCTAAAGGGGGGTTAAAGAGTAACAACTGCAAAGAAAAAAAAAAGTTCTCTCTTCCTCCTATTCACAGATAAACCGGCAGTTTACAAACACTGAGTCAAAACGAACCGGATACAAAATATAAACTAGTTGTTTTTTGGGAGAATAAAAACTAAACGCGGGGTTTCCAACCAGGATAAAGGAACTAACTAGGAATTTCCAACCCGGTCGAGTGGTAGCAATTCAATTCGAAGGATCGCTACGAAATTAGCAGCTATGCATGAACAATCTCAACTTAATCGAGGGGGGGGGGGGGGGGGGGGGAACGAAAGCTCGGTCGGAGTTAGGGTTAGGGCATTATCACCTTCTCCTTCGGAGGCAGCGGCGTGAGCTCCTCCGTCAGGGTCAGAGGCCGCGGCGGCGGAGGCGGCGGGGATTGATGTCCAGCAACGGCAGGGTGGCCGGTGGCGGTGGCGATCGAGTCTTCTCCCCCAAAAAGGGACTCGCCGCTTCGCTCGAAGTCGAAGCAGGACAAATTGGATAGGCCCGAAACTCGCGAGGGTGTATTTATGGGATCAACTTGCAACCTGATTCGGGTTCGGCCGCGCCTGTCAAACCCGACTTGGACTCTGATTCAGTTTTACCCGTTCGTTGACAGCGTGTTGTCAACCCGAAGTTTCCCTGATAATCTGATTCTCTCCTACAGAAATTCCATTGATGCTTTCCACTTCTGATGATAGTATGCGGTTTATTTTCCTGGTTCTTTATGTTCTAGTACTTCATATGCATTTACATAATTGAGCGAACTGCCTGACGTTTCGTAGCGGTAAAAACCGTAAAATCCGGTCGGTCTACTGAAACCTTAAAAATAAAATCTGTCAAAATTTTGATTGGTGTGTGCAGAGGTTTTCACAGTTTATCACTCGGTTACATCGATTTACTAAGCAAGCATGTTTGAAACTAGGAGAATTGGAAAAAAAAAAAGAAAAAGAAAAATGACAAGAAGATGTGTTAAAAAAAATTATCTAACCTTTGCTAATTGTTCATAATAATATCAAACATATAAGTTCATAATATACAATGCATCCAATATGTATCTAATCTAAAATATTCAATGCATCCTTATCGAGATTTCTCAAAACTGTGGATAACTTTTAAAAGAAAAATAGGAAGGAAAAATATTTAGAAATAGTAAGCGATGGCTTTTAAGTGTTTCTAAAATTTTTGCATAACCTTTCCTAATCATTTGCAATAAGATAAAAGGGTATGCTCATTTTTTTTCTTCATTTATTCTTCCTTGATTTTTTTTTTTGGCCAGTCAAACGTTCAAAGGTGCTTATTTTCATCAAATTCTTTCACAAAAGGAGAAACACAAACACTTTAATATAGCTCACCCAATGTTAAAACCTACGGCACCATATATGCTACCCTTCCAAAATCGTGTAAATAAACATATGATTGCAAAGATAATGATTGAATTCAACCCTAACATAGATAAAATTCATCCGTTAGTCTTCAAATTGATCACGAATATGCTCATTGAGTAAGTCCTTCAAGAGGCCCCTGCTCCACGGTTGAGCAATGCTGGTAGCACAGAATCACGAGTATGCTTTGGCCTATGTGCATTGTTGAGCATGAGCAATACTGGTGTTACTGAATCATTTCCCTGATTAACTCCGTCATAACTGAAAGTCATTCGGTCACCAAAATACAGCTGTGGAAGTAAGCATTACAACAGGAGCCATAGTCATGGCAATGATGCTAAACATAGTCATTAGTGTTTTAAGTGGTAGACAATGCTCCCATCGACTGTGAAACATCAATGATGACTTCATCAATCTAGAGTATTTGTTGGCTCAGTCTTCGAAGATACTCATAGGGTAGGTGCATACATGTGCTTATAGGGTAGGTGCATACATAGTTACCTTCAACCAAGTAGCAGTGACGCGTTTTAGAGACATGTCACTATAAAGTGATCTAGTGACATAACTGTTTTAACCGTCACTAAACTCGCGTCACTAAAGCCTGAATCTGTGTTAGTTATTTGCCAAGAGAGCTAATGGATGAATAAAATAGTTACCTATTTCAGTAAGGGCACCAACAGATCACAACCGTCAGGTTCAGAGTACAGCATGGTGTCAATTAATATTCATCATGCCTAAACAAATCGTCCACTCTTACTCATCTACTCAATGCTAATTCTGTTCAGAAATATATCAGAGTTTTGCATCCAGGAAGCCAGTACGAACCATCTTGCTTCAATACAGAGGGCTGTAATTAGTGACTGATTTAATCAATTTGGCTGGCCAGGTAATGAACGACGCTGTTGCTAACCGCGTCCAGGCAGGGACGCTAAGAAAAACAAGGCCCAACCCAACCTGGACGCTAACAAACACAACATCCTTACTTTTTTTATAATTTGACCATGAATTACTACATTTAAAATTCTGGAATTTTTAATTGCCAAACAAAATCAGCATTAGTGGGGCTGGGGAGCCAACAAAACCATGACAACAAGGGAAGTTTGAAGCTATTTATACTCAGCCCACCCTTCATATGCAGTTTCTCAAAACAAACAGGATCAAAGAAATGAAGGGGAAGCCGCTACATGGAAGCATGATAACACAGTTCATGGGATTAGCAACATGTAAACAACTAGATATCTGTCATTTAGCAGGTTGAATTCAAGACACATCATTGGGAACTACAGAACAACATGCCCGGTTGCAGTTACACATTTGGGCAGATGGACTGCTACTACAACAGAGGAAAAGAAGTGATTGGGTAAATCTGGATTATTCAGGGTGCAAAAGCTAAAAAAGTGAATAATGCACTGCTGCTGTTACAATCTCACTGTATGCATGTAAATCTAGCAAAAAAAGTGAATAATGCACTGCTGCTGTTACAATCTCACTGTATGCATGTAAATCTATCAGATATGGTAAATTCACAAGTTACAACAACAAAAAATGAACTAAAAGCAAAAAGCTTACACAAAACACTTCTGTAGAATAGACTTAAGTTCAGTATAGAGCTCATTAGCAACACCAGATCAAAAAACACTTAGTGCCACTTAATTAGGTTCTTCTACTGAAATTTCAAAAAAAAAGTTCCTCTACTCTATGATAACATCGAATCCATACAAACACATTATGCTACTAGGCAATATCCTTCCGTAGCCCTTTTTGCCAAATGTCTTACCATTACAATCTTGAAGTTCAAAATATGGGACGTCTTCTTCAAATCCAAAACCAGTAACAACAACTAGATGGGTTGGAACACCACCTGGACCATCATCTTCTTCCACTATTGGATTGTCCTTGTCAAAGAAATATATGTGCTCCATACCATTTTCTAGATCACGGTAATTATTGCTGATGGGAAAATGGGCCAGTAATACAGTCCTGCTAAGAAAATTGTCTATAGCTGCCTTTATATTCTTGTGATCCAGACCACAGGGAGAATCAATGTCCACATTGCAGAAATGTTATAATTGGCTTATCTTGTAACGTGTGCATTTAAGATTTCCCTGTCAAAAGCAATACAAGATAGCAAACACAAACTTCAAATTATAGAGATAATATTCAATATAATATGGAAAGGCAATATTCATGCAATATATCAAGTTCCAAATCCTGAAGAAAAATATCATTCCTGTCAAAGAGGAAAAAACTAGAACTTACATGCACAAGAAATTAAAGCTGGTACAATTATATACCTTCAAATAGTCAGCCCTTCTGCGAATTCCACAATATTTCAGGACTCGTAGAGCAGCAAATGTGCGCAATGGATTATTCAGTTCAACATTATCATACAAGTCTTCCCATGATAGTTCATCAACCTCAACTCCGCAAATCCGAAGTGATGCTTCAAGTGCAGTAGCCACAGAATAATACACACAACTCCCTTCACAGTAAAATACATTTTGGTGTCAATATCATCACTGTTAGATTGATGGAAAATGGGCAGTTCTCTTAGAGAAAAATGTACCGTTTCCCTTTTTACGGTACTTGTCACGGTTCTTAACCCTTGGTAAGACCTTGAAGCACCTGTTTTGGTCTGCGTGAGGATGCAGCACGCCCTTCCATGTATGCCTTTCAAGGATCGCTTAACATGATTTTGAACCCCTGCCACATTGGTAAGACGATGGGAAGGGTGCGAAATCAGGTCAGTCTTTCAAAAGAAAGATGCTAAACTAACTAAACTTACCCAATAATAAGAAGGAATTGGGAAAAAAAATCTTTTTACATAACAAATAATGTATTTACAAATTCATATCTTTCAAAACTTATTATTAGATACTTTTCATCAGTTGACAGGAATGATATTTTTCTTCAGGATTTTCATCAGTCCAGTACAAGCAGGCCACAATACCAAGGCAGAGGAAAAAAGTTAAGAAATACATTTCCAAGAATTACTGTATCAAGATGTTGACAGTAATTAACAACAGAATATCATCAGAACTTATTGAAAATCCGTAGTCTGGTAATTTCACAACAAATTGATGTCACGTTATCTTAAATACAAAAAGGGTAACAAGTAGATCACACTTATAAATCTGCCAATCTCCGTGAGACATATTATATTTCATCAGTAATTTACTAAAGATAGCATCGATTCATCGAAGTGAGGACAGCAAAGGCCCATATGTATGACCATACTCTCCTCTTTAATAGAACCTCCTTTTTGGTGAAACAAATCAATTAAACAGTACATTGTCAGGCTGGGGTGCGGATTTTCACATCCTTCAAGTCGAAAAAAAAATAAATGAAACGGTGCATTTAATATTTTAACCCGTATGAGGAATCGAGGATCACATATGTTGAGCAACAGTTTCGTATTTCTTTTCATCTTGTAGTATGAACAGTTAAGGAATTTTGCACCTTTAATCAAGAATAATCAACGAAACTATTCAAGAAGATTGAAGCGAATCTTATAAACAGTGAACAAATTGAAAACGTGCCAAAGAACATTAGGCATGTCTGACACTGACAGGCTATGAAAACTTGTATATGCGCAACATGAGGACAAAACGCAGCAAACATCACCAGGATCCGCACGCGCCCGGCGGCAACGAACATTAGAAACAATCAGAGAAACGGTTATACCTTGGCCACCGGTGGCAATCGGCGATCCCCCTTCACATCCACCAGCAGCGACCGGAGAGCCGCCTCAAAGCCACCATCGCTAACGATCGTCGGTCCAGCTCCAAGGCCACCGCGGCTGCTTCTTGCAACCATGTCGATGGACGGGTAGGTCGGCGCGAAAAGGACGGCGCCCTGCACACGCCACGAGGGCTCCCACTTATCAACGCGCCACAACAACTCACAAGCTGTCGGCGACCCAAGAAATGCGTGGACGGCTTGGATGACGAACCTTGGCACGGTGGAGGACGGTTGGTGATGATCGCCGACGTCAACAGATGATCAGGAGGCGGACCGGATGGAATGGAACCCGTCCGTGCCTGCTTAGAGCGCCGCCGCTGCGGCCGCCGCACCGGAGACGAAGCCGCAAGGGGGGAGATTGGACGGTGGTGTGGTCTGCGGGCCGTTTGGAGGCGGATTTTGGTTGAGGGGCTAGATGGTGGGTTTTGATCTCTCTGTGATTCCTAGGAAGGCCCACGATTTTCTGACGGACGCAGGACGATGGTAATGGGTACATTATCATTAGGACGGGAGAACGTACCCATCCTCATATAAAAGTCACTTATGATCGACATCTATATTCATGTCGAATCTTAAATTTTTCTCAGACTCATACCTAAATGGGTCTAGATACTTATTGAGTTACCTATACCTACTAATAAGAAAGTAAAAAAGTTTTTATTTAATAATATTGGTCATATTTAGTACATATAAAGATAATTTTGTAATTTTTATATTGAATAAGAGTTTCTAATATGATGTAGCTACTACAACTAATTCATTATGATCATAGTATCATAAAAATAGTTAAAATTCATATATTAATTTAACTTATAGAACCCATGGATGAATGGGTATGAGTTTTGAGAGAATGGACTCATACCCATTTATCCAATTGGTAGTGAAAATAATCCATTAATAAATTCATGAGGAGAGAAAGAGCCCTAAATCCGTACCCTAATAGAGTAAAAACCCGTCGAGTATCGGGTGATGGCTACCCATTGCCATCCTTAGCAGAACCAAGTTTCCATTTTCAGGGACCGGAGGAAACATGATATTTAAAAAAAAATTGGCAAGGAAACATGTTATTTAATTGACCTTCGGATATAGCAAATTGTTCCACGATCTAGATGTCGAATAATGCAGAAACTAGAACTAACTACCTGCCTTCATTTCAGTCGGGATAAATCTGTTCGCAAAAAAAAAATAGTAAATCCATTATGTGTCTCCAAGAAAGCATGATGATAACTCAAGACGGCGTGAGCAAGGATTGAAATCCCGGACTGTAGCGGGAAATTTTTTCCAATAAAATCGGACCAAGATCCCGGACTTCCCGACCGGGATCCCGAATTGCTACAGTAACTAGGGCCGGGATTCACCGGAATCCCGGTCTCCCGATGAAACCGGCCCGGATCGGGATTCCCGGAATCCATGAAAACCGGCCGGTTTCTAACCGGGATTTCAATCCATGGGCGTGAGGATTATTCATCAAAAAGGATAAAAAAGAATACATTGCTGCCCATTGTAACATTGCTCACGTTTGCGGCACCTTGAGTAATTATCTGAGCAAAATGTATTCCTCATACTTGTTTTGATTATCTGAGCATGTATGTAATCCACAGAAAATGCGAGTATTTTATACAGCGAAGCAGGGGAAGAAACAGATGTAAGCAACACTATTTTCCATGTATATCCTGTGAATCAGCAGTATAAAACACAGCATAAAAGCTCGAATACAGAACCTGCGGACAGAAAAAAAAAATATGCCTCATCCTGCAGTCACGAATCACTAACGACGGTTTCCCCAAATTGAAGCAAGTAGTGATCGCTTATCTGGAAAAAAAAATAGGAAGAAGTATACAAAACCTTTGAGTCAATGAATAAGTCAAGTCTGACTAGCTTTACTTCCAAGATAGGGCCTCAATCAGGATTGTACAAGTCCAACCTTAATGCCCAAATGAGAGCCATAGGATCGAAAGCAGACTACACAGGAGTTACAATGTATATGAAAACTACGAGTAATCATACAGGGAGATGGTCTTATCATCTGACACGCTGGCGAGCCGACCTGCCCGCACTCCAGTCCCTCCAGGTGGTCGAAAAGCCACAGCCCAGACCTGATCCGAGTGGTTGCTCATCGTCTGCACTGATGCCCTGGTGTTGATGTCCCAAAGCCGGACGGTGCGGTCGCTGGAGCCAGACGCTACAGCCATACCATCAGGACTCACGTCAATGCTCAGCACCCAGCTTGCGTGGCCTGACATAGCGCCAATGAGGCTCTTCTCCTTGGCATCATATATGTGGATGTGGCAGTCATCAGAGGCGGTGAAGAGCACATGCGGGTCTACTGGAGAGAACACCATGGACCTTACTGGCATGTGGTGGCCCTCGAGGTGATGCAGAAACTTCATGCGAACTGCATCATACACAGCAATGGTGCCATCCATGGACCCGCAAGCTAAAAGCTTTCCATCAAGGCTCCAGGCAACTGAAAGGACGAACTTGCCACTGCCTGTCTTATCAGGGCGAGCTCCCTCCGGACGTGGGACAGCAAGGCTGGTAATTGGTTGCCACTTCTCAGTGTCCCAGAGCTTCACTGAGCCACTACCACCACCAGCTGCAGCCAGAGCATTACCCTGACAAGGAAAGTATAGAGTTTAGCCAAAACAATCTGAGAAAAAGAACGTCCAAAACCATTAAAGGAGGCTAATTTAAAGGCAGGATCTAGCAGTTACAATCTTCAGCCATCTGCAATTCAAAGTTACAAGTACAGTTTCACTTACCACAAGTAGGTCTGTACACAAAGCACCATAAATGTAGTGTTAATAAAATGTGAGTTAAAAAGACCACATGAACAACCATAAACACATGATGAAAAATTGTGTCAAGACCAAATTAATGTGAATCTAATTTTTGACATTTAAAATATAAATTCAAGTTTGACGTTTTAACATTCAACATGCAGATTCATAAGGCTCTAAGAAGGTCATGAAGTTCAAATTCCAAAGAAGCTTAACGATATGTCAATACAATCAGGATAATGGCCTGGTGAATCATATCAAGACGATAATGTGCAACTGAACTGACACCAGCTCCACTACTATGGCAAATCAACTTTCTAGAAGCAATTGCATAGAACATGCCATCCAAGAGTGACAAAAAAACATACTTGGTTCCCTCCATATGACAAATTAGGTGCTCAACAATAATATTTTCATTCAAATAAAAAGTGGCTACAAAACAATAATAAGGTAATAAGCTCCCACGGTGTGTCAAAAAAAAAACTCTAACAGAAAGGCATTCACATGCATTGCAAACACATAATCCCTCACTTCACATGATTCTTAGCAACAATAACTATCATTCACTAAACCAGCACCAAAGTTGACTCCATTGCATAAGCAGGAAACTGGACATTGAGGCCAAAAAACATCAATGAGCAGCGACAAACAAGTGACATGACAGACATGATTCATTGTCTTACAACAGTCAATCCTAGCACAGATTGGTCAGTCAAATTGATCTCATGCTCATATTGTTTTTCGATGCAAATATGCGAACTTTTTAGTTCCAAAAGCAGTTTTGCCTCATGACATTCTACACTACAACCTGCTACACTCATCAGGCCACACAACCCAAACCAGGGCAGCAATTTACAGCGTTGTACACTTGAATTAACTGTGTCACGTCATTTCACTAAAATACCACATGTTTCATTACATCCTCCCACTGAGTCTGATAAAATTACCACAAAAGAAAACTGCAAGTCATGCAAATCTCCTTATTGATCAACATAACATTAACCAGGTAATGTTCAATTGGACAAGATTGCATTGCCATAGATATGAAGTCAAGTCTGTCCATTAATACCAAGCATACTCATAACACCTAAGAAAAGGTACTAGTTCCAACTTTGCAAGTTCTAAAAAAAGAAGGTTTAACAGAAGTCATCATGCCAACCAAAATGTCCCTTGTAACCTAGAACAAAGCACAGCGGAATCACATCAAGAAGACAATGTAATTAACTGACCATAGCTTTACTCTGGTGACAAATTAATGTTTATAGCATTATTTGCATATATCCATAAGTCGCAAAACAAAATGTAATGCAGTCATTGAATAAAAAGGTATCCAACAGTGAGTTTTTTTTTTTGAGACAACAGTGAGCTTTTAAGAATGCAATGAAAGCCTTAAACATACACAAGAACAATGAACTCCTGAAGTAACAAGTTGATTATATCTACAATTGTTCCAGTTCAACAACTAATGTATTGTCAGTTTGTAAGATATGGAGAACTTTTTTGAAGAATCATCAAGAAATTTCAATGCAGTCAAAGGCAATATGCTGCCACAGAAAGACTGGAATATGCTTTACCAACAACACATTACCTATTTTGTGCTTCACATGATTGTTTGCTATAATAGCCATCACTAACTAATGCTGCAGGAATGTCGAAGTACATAGTAAGTCACACTTGATGAACAAACACGTGTCTATGAGAAGCCACAGAAACATTAAAGCACTAGGCGCTAAACGAGCAGTGACCCTCTGCCTAGAGCTTAGGCTTAGGGGCTCCTAAGTGTACCTAGGTGTTTTGTAGTTATTATGTAATAATGAATTTCTGAAAATAGAAATGAAAAAGAAAACGAACAAAATCTGGGATGGCTGCCATTTAGTGGCGGTCCATCTCCTTCTCAGATTCTGGTGCCCAATCTGCCCAGCTCCACTTTTGTGCTGACCTAACATTAGGCCACAGTCAGAACATGCATGACTGCCACCACACTCGCCGCAATGAAACCAGGTCATGAGACAAATCCCGCAGAGGCGGGTGACTGGCACGCAGGAAGATGAAGGAATGGAGGAGCTCAACCAATGTCAACCATCAGCTGCAGAGTCACAACCTCAGATTTAGCGGCGGCAGCGACCCACTAGCCCCTCATTTTATTTTATTTTTTTGTTCTGCACCACCTGTCACTTCTGCATGCCATAGCAGTGGCTGACCTCAGCCTACACATCTGTGTCACTTACTTACTGCTTTAGGGCCAACGCGTCTGTGTCGCTTACTTACTGCTTTAGGGCCTACGCAAAGGGGTCCCCTTCCACATAGCGCTTTAGCGCACGGAAGCGAGCACCTAATTACAGGTTGTTTTCTTGGATGAGTTGCAACAAACTAAGTAAAGAATCAGCAAACAAGTAACTGCACCGACATTGCACTCCTCATTTTGCAACCACATGACACCAATAACAGGTTAGAACATCCAAGAGTAATTCAATGCTTATTCTTGAACTATGCAAAATACCCGTAATTCTCTTTCCAAAGCAGCTTTATCTCATGGCGTCCTACACTTCAACCTACTGAACTGACTAGTTATCTATTGATTGGGGAATACTCAATATCTAATGAATTTTCACCATCTGCTAGCATTTACTTATAAAAACGCAATAGATCTAACACTCGCAAATTCAAACCAGTACATCGCATTTACAGAACTCGAGTTTCCTAAAATCGCAGCGAAAGTGGCAAAAAAAAGCAGCAATTTTTGCCTCAATAGTCCCCAGTTCAGGCTACAAGGGAGAGAGAACGCTCACCTTGGGGTGGAACTGGACGCCCCAGACCTCGGACGGCGGCGCCTCGAGCGTGGCGACGGCGGCGCCGGAGTCGACGTCGAAGACGCGGATGTAGCTGTCGAGCGACACCGCTGCGGCGAGCGCGCCCGCCGGGTGGGCCGCGAGGGAGACGACCCCGAGCGCGTGGCCCCGCGCGGGGGTACCCACGGAGGCGAGGTCGTCGGGGCGCCAGACGCGGACGGTCTCGTCGAGCGCGCCGGTGAGGAGCAGCGCCGTGGGGCGGTGGTCGGTGGCGGGCGCCCACGCCGCCGCCCAGATGGACTCCTCGTGGGCGGCGTCCACCGACTTGAGGCCAGCGAGCTTCATCGCGCTCGATTCGAGCGCCGGCGAGGCGGCGGAACCCTAGATTGCCGGGCGATCTGGGTGGTGAGCTGAAGGGAGGAGAGTGGCTGTGGCCGTGGCCTGCGGGGAAACGGGGGGCTTTAGAGGGTTTAGATCGAAGTAATTTTTTTTTTGTTAGATCAACTATTAATTTCATTTTCTTTTTCTTTTGAGAATGGAATTTGCACAGACATGACATTCTAACTATGTGTCCATATGTGCTCAATGTATCCGTATAAAAGGTTTTAAAATAATCTAAACTATATTTGAGTATTTGAATCCAGTCTAGTACTTTAATTATTTAGCAAAATCATCTCTAGCTCCTTGTTTAATTCTGATGAGCAATGGAGTTTTTTCTCCAGATCTCCGACAAGTTCAGGTGGAACTCTATTGATGAAAATAGAAGTAAGGTTAAGATCAGAATGTCGGTCTATCAGTAATGGCGATTTATAGGTAGATATCAAGACATTGGGGATGTCACAGACCGCGCTAGTTGGACGAAGTCGAGATAGAGACGACCATGATGATGAAAGAGTCAAGACAGAGATGAAGAGGTTAAGAAGATAAAAAGTAGGAGACCATGCACCGCGAAGCTAAGGTAGTGGCTCGTCTTGGCACTGGACGAGGTATGCTAGAGAGGAGTATATCCGTCTAAAAAGGCAATGCACTATGGTTTAATGTTTAGATCACACAGTTTACAAGTTGAGAATTGGACTGCCTTAAATACTCTTGTAGAGAGTCCAAAGATTTAAGTAAGTTTCTACGGATCAGGTAGTAATAAATTTTAACTCTAGATAAGTTAGTAATGATATTTTGTCCACTATATGAAGTGATAAGTTTGGCATAAGCCTAAATTTCAACAAAAAATTATGCATTAATTTGTGATGCTTAATTAAAATTACCTCGTATAAGTGGAACATGAGTGGTGAAAACAAATGAAACTAGAGTAGGATAAGAAAGAAAAATAAAATTATATGGTAAACATTTAGATTTTCAAGCCTAGTTTTTTGCAAAACTTCTCAATTCCCCTTTTCTTCATTTGTTTTAGTCTTGTGGTGTTTTCTTGATCATATAGAGTTTTCTTCCATTTACATTTTTAAGTTCAATTTTCTTTCATTTTTTTATTTTATTGATCGTACCTTTCGACTATTCAATTTATTTTCCATCCATTTAATTATTTTCCTAAAAACAAGTATCGGTCATGGCCCATTTACTTGCAACCAGCCCAGTTCGTCTGATTGACCCAGTTCGGCCCAGTGGCTTGTGGCTAGCTCGAGGCCTTGAGCAGAGCGCACGCGTCGTCACTCGTGCAAACTTCGCCTATCTCTGTAGAACTCAATTGTTCCTTGTGAAGTTGTGATTGCGCACAAATCCATTCCCTCTGTCTCTCTGTCTCGAAAACATGCACTCCTTCCCTTTTCCCTCTCACTCATTCGTTTTTCCCTCTTTCCATTTTCCTTTTTTTGCCATTACTAGAACAATGTTTCTAGGCTGTATATAAAATCACAGCGTACTCCGGTAAGGTCAGGTTGGGTAAGAGTCATAAATAGCTCGAGCAGCAACAGATATTTCAGTGTTGGGAGACACGTACAAACAGAGATAAGATGAAGAGAGTGTAGAACTTCGTTGTCTTTACACAGAAATTCAACTCTGCTTTTAATAGTATTTCATTCAAAAGGCACTTGGCCGATGATGACTAGGCGTGCTAGGCGGCCGATTTTAAAACCAAAGGAGGCACTGTAAGTCATCCTAGCACCAGGATCTTCCTGACAAAACATCTTGGTAGAACACTGATTGTTTATTTCCTTTTAGATGATGAAAATTAAAATGTCGCCTTTGATGTTTGACCAACTGATCCTCGCATTGTTGTTTCTGCTCGTACTGTTTGTGTCGCTCCACTACTGCCACTAAAACAAGTGATGAAACTGAACTGTCGCTGCTGCTGATACAAGCAACTCATCTGAACTATAATATTTGGCGCCAAACCCTCCTCTGCCCTAGTAGCTTACAAAATCTGCAGTACTGTCGGGAAGCACTAGCCACCCATTCTTTAGCATCTGCAGTTCTTCCGGAACAAAACAACTATGTCCAACATTGTGATGGTGGGAAGCTCTGCTCCTCCATCGCCATGTGACAGCAGTTTCTTCCTCTTCCATGGCGAGACTCTGCTTTCCAGTGGAGAGCATCATGAAGCACTCCCGGAAGGTGGTCACCATTGATCCCCACACGAATGAGACCGCTGGCAAGCATGAGAAGGTGTGGAACTACACCATCGCCGACCTCGCTCTCCTTGCCTTTAGCACCAGCTTTCCCCAAATCTCCCTAGCCACAATTGATTCCATCCGTAATATGGGCCAGCTGATAGCAGGAGGTATGAAAATGGTGATTAATTAGCTGAACTCAGTGATCATTTATGCAGTGTTATGTGTAAGCTTAGGACACTAGATTGTTTCACATTTATTTGTGATTAATTTGCAGGTTTGGGTCCGTGCACGCTTTTGGGGTCTGCTGCTTTCGACCTGTTTCCCATCCATGCTGTTTTGTGTGGTTATGCCAAAGGCAGTCTCTAAGAAAAAGATTTCGGACTTGGGCGTTTGCTTGGTTGAACTGTTCTGGTCTTTCTGGGCGTACATCTGGCTGTATCTTATTTTAGAGGCAATGAAGTTTAGAAAAAAGAATCCCTCTATCATATTAATTCTGCTATCAAGGAAAAATAATGCACAATTGATAATAATCAGCACTTTGCACCGTGCACAGGACTAGACACCTAAAGTGATCACCATCTGGGAGGTTCTGCTAACTGTCTTGCACTATGGATTGCTGCTGCTTCATGCATACGCACAGGATAAACGGTGGCCATATGTGTCCATCCCTTTGTATGATGCCCTCTGACCACTGAAAACAGTTTCTTATATATCTGCTTTGACTAGTGTCATGCACAAATTTTTGCAACCAGTGCGAGAGGTGAGTGGCCTGAATATCTGTCCAGAAGAAGATGCTTTGGGTGATTATGAGTACTGTAGTGGTACTAGTGATATACTGTCTCCATGTGCTGCGAGATTGAGGATACTGTGGATGTACTCTCTGTGCATTCCTACGGTACTTCAGGTGTGCCACTTTGTGTTTTGGTAAGTTTTGTTCTTAACAGTGACATGTCATGTATCACAGTTTCATCACAACCAGAGTACATGCAAAGGAAGCATTGAGCGTGATATTCTGCTATTTCTGGCTGATTTTGTTGAAAAAAATGAGCATCTATTTCCAATTTTGATAAGCGTACCACTGACTAAAGCACCACTTGTCTTCTTGTATAAACTTTGATAGTTTTGTTGAAGGCCCTTTTTCTTAATTACCAATGTTCTCGTGGTGCTGAATCATGGACTGTTCTTGACGCAGCACCACGCACAAAATTTGTGCACGACCTCTCCTTGCGTATATGAATTATTATGGAGGCCATTATTTGGATGTACTGGTCCATACTTTCTCAATTTATTATTTTGAAGTGGACACCTATGAATGTTTGGTGTTATTTCTTCCACATCGGTTCAGACTTCAGAGATCCAGAGCAAGCCAAGAGATGTCAGGGGATCATAGTACACAATCTGACAACGATGTTTCTATTCTCGCACTTGGCGAGAAAACAAGAGGTTTAAGTGGTGACTAGGTGATTTCCGTGAATTGGTGTGCTTACTTAAACCCTGAAAAGGGTCGATGACTAAAAGTTTACTTCCTCCGTTTCTCTCGCTATTAACTTTTTTCGTTACATTTAATCATTTGTCTTATTTAAATATTTATTTAAATATAAAAAATTATAAGTTATATTTAAATTTTATCTAATAATAAAATAAATTATGAAAAAATATATAATATTTCTTAATTTATTTTAAATAAGACGAATAATCAAAGTTAGCAAAAAGAGTCAATAACAACGACAATTTTAGAACGGAGCAGAAGATAATTTTTTTTGGTAAATTACGAACTGCCCATCCACCGTGGTAAATTTACTCTTGCTAATTTTATTTGTTTGTTTGTACACGCACAAATCGTGTGAAGGCAGACTAAAAAAAAATCGTGTGAAGGCAGTCAACCTTGCTGGTTGGTAGGTGGGCTTCCAGCCTTTCCCATCCATGCAAATTGTGCCGTGTGCGCTCCAATCACCGGCCTCGGGTGACATGACGTGGAGGATAGCAGCGGCTGCCTTTTTTCTCTTTTCCAAACATGCTGCCTTTTTATTCTACATGTCACACAATTACATATACGCACTTGGGCCTGTTTGGATTGTAACTGACAGATTGGACCAGGCAACAATCTGAGCCCTAAACACTTAAAATCAGACGTTTGGGATTGCTATCTGGCCCAAACAATTTTCCCAGGGTTCAAACCAAACAGGTCACCTGCCACTAAAAACACAAATGATGGTGAAGCCGAATCAGTCGTGGATGCAGCAACAAACTCAAAATCGCGACCCCTCTCCGTGCTTATGAATCACGCAAAATCGAACCTTTTAGTTCTATCCTATTATCTGATCTGGATTCTGACGTGGACGTGTAAAAGCACACTTGGTCTTGTTTCTTCCACGTCACTTCAGAGATTCTGGGCAAAGCTGCTCCAAGAGACTGACAAGGATGCCTCTACGGGTACACGCACATTCTGGTGTTTGTGGTCGATTCAGAGCTTGCAGCTCTGTATCTGTGCAATAAGTTTTGGGTCTACTCTTGCACAAATCTCGCGCTAGCCTCGCTACTAATCACCATCACTAGATTAGAAAACAACAATTTGGTGGTTTGCGTGGAAAGCGTGTGGCTCAAGAGGCATTACAATATGGATTGATTGAAAAAATCGTTGAAAATCGGTCAGTTTTTTTTTTTTTTTTGTTTTTCAGTAAATCTGATCATGTCCAATTTTACTGGACGACCGATTTGTCAAAAAGAAAAAAACCGAACTGGTTACTGTAGTACTACAAACGGTTTTCGTTGGTTTTTCCAATTTATTGATTGGTTTTTAACGTTAAATAAAAAAGAAACCGGTACTGTAGCAATTTTTTTCAACAGTTTGCTTACAAAACGGGGCGCAAATCCAGTCAAAATGCAGAAGTTCCAAAAAGGAAGAAGGCTGTTGCGCGGAAGAGAACAGAGCCACGTGAGTTTCCTTTACACTGCACATCGGGTCCCGTCCCGTCCCTGCTGCAACGCGGGCCCCACATCGCCGGCGTCGGGCTCCTCCTCCGGCGAGGCGTTTCTCTGGTAAAGCCGCCAATCGCGCCTGCCCCCTTTCTCCCTGCGATTTCCTGGGTCATTGTGTTGTTTGGTCTACGCACATACCGTATTCCGCTCCTAGAATGACGGAAGAACTCTTCGCCTTTTTCTCCCAACTCCCAATAAGCTGGGAGGGGATCTCATCTGCCCGCGACGATCTTTAAAAATGCATTCTTTACCGACCGATTGGCTCCTTCGATCTGCGATTCTGCATTTTTTTTTTTGCCTCTTTCCATCCCTCTTCTCGGGGGAACAAAATGAAAAAGAAATCACGATCCTTTTTCTCCAAATCTGCAGTGTGTGTCCCGCTGGATTGTGCAGAGGAGTGGTGAAGGAGGAGCGGCTCAACTGAGGGGGGGTCCTCATCGCCTGTGCCGCTGCCGACGAGTACCTTTGGTGAGTTCTTGTTCCCTCTGTCCCCTCCATGACATCCACATATTTCGCCAGGAGCATGTGCTGCTAGTGCGTTTCATGGTTGTAAATTAGAATTTTTGAGTTTCTTTTTGCCAACATTCTATTGCTGATGGAGTATGTCTGCCACTTGTGCTTCAGCAGGAAGTAGAAATATATTTATCAAGTCGATTGATTTTTCCAACATTGTGATGGGGAGCACTGCTCCTTCATCTCCTTGTGACACCTACCTGCTGTTCCATGGCGAAACTCTGCTTTCGAATCGTGTCCGTGCATTCATCTACACTGTGGCTCTCTCCTACTGTTTCATTGGTTTATCTGTGATCACCTGTCGGTTCTTCAAAGCGATGGAGAATATTGTGAAGCAATCCCGGGAGGTGGTCACCATGGATCCACACTCTAATACGCCTGTCGTGAAGCATGAGAAGGTGTGGAACTACACCATCGCCGACATTTCTCTTCTTGCTTTTGGAACCAGCTTCCCCCAAATTTCCCTAGCAACCATCGACGCGATCCGTAATATGGGTCAGTTGACGGCTGGAGGTTAGTAACTATTAATTTGATCTATGTATTTTTTTTAGTACTGGATGTAAGCCTAGCATCATGCCTAACATTTCTTCTCTCTGTGATTTCCAGGTTTAGGTCCGGGTACCCTTATCGGTTCTGCCGCATTTGGGGCTAGTTTGGTTGGTGCCCTCGTCAACTTGCCTGAGCTTTTTCCTTGCCTGAGATGTGACCGTAGATGGTGAAGTCTTCTGCCTGCTCAGGCACGGTGATATTCTCCATGTTTGGTTGATGCCAGTTGCCTGAGACGAACACGCACTACTAAAATACGCTTTCCTGATTAAAATACAGACCAAAGTGTGTGCGTTTTCATCGTTGAAGAACACCAGCAATTAGTCTAATCGTGGAGCTCGCCGGCGGCAAGGACCGCCTGAAGAGTCTGCAGTAGGGACCAAATTGGGATCGCTATAAGATTTATAGGAGGGTTATGTGCTCAATTTGACTGAATACAAAGCTTATGTTGCGAATTTCATGAATGTTGCGAATAGAGTAATTGGGGAAGGAACTCGATCTGGAGGCTAGAGCTTGCTTAGGTGACGGAATCGGACGAGATAGAGTGAGCTGCTTGAGCAGCAGCGCCGCCTGCTGCCTCCTGTTGTCCTCAACCTCCTCGTCGCCATCACAGAGCGCTTGTCGTGGATTCAGACGATAGTGACGAGAGGTGGAGCAGCAACGGCTAGAGAAACGTTAGTTACAGATTAACCTGCAGGAGGAAGAGATCACATGTCGCCGTCCCTAACACCGGGGAGCTGCCGGAGCAAGGCCGTGCATGGCCGCGAGGGTGGGAGGAGGAAGAAGATGTGTTAGCTACGCTAATGGCTCAGGCACGGAGCCTCTCTCACGCGCGAGCTCAGGTGTCCGAAATCGGACGCCTGAGCCTGAACTCGCATGCCTGGCAGGCACGCTCCATCAGGGTTGTAACCAAACACGTAAATGAGCTGCTCAGGCAATTGTCTGGTTAGCTTCCACTCAGGCAAATCGGTGCGAGGGCACCAACCAAACTAGCCCTTGATCTTTTTCCCATACATGCTGTCTGTGTGATTATGCCCAAGGCCGGCTCAATGAAGAAGATTTCGGACCTGGGTGTTTGGTTAGTTGAGCTTTTTTGGTCTTTCTGGGCATATATTTGGCTGTATATTATATTGGAGGTTAGTATGCTGACTCTGGTTACATATAAGCAAAATCTTCAAAAGTGACAAGGCTTCAAAATATGCAAAATTATAATTCTAGTTATTGAGACACTTTTACACATCATATTTATATGTTGTATTAAATATTCAGAAAATATTAGTAGAAAAAATCTAACTCCATGCTTACTTCTTCTTTGCTTAGCATATTTTTACCAAATAAGTACTTTGCACTGGTCGCAGGTGTGGACACCTAGAGTGATCACCCTCTCGGAGGCCTTACTGACAGTCTTGCAGTATGGTTTACTTCTGCTTCATGCTTATGCCCAGGATAAACGCTGGCCATATGTGTCAATCCCCTTGTATGATCCTAATCCCTGAATCCTTTTTCTTCACTAACTCCTGCTATGGCCATGTACCGGTTAATGATCTACATTGCTGACGTTTTAAGTTCACTTTGTTGTATTCAGTGTAAGGGGTGAGAGGCCGGAAGATTGGGTTCCAGAAGAACATGCTTCTGTAGATACTGGCAATGATGAGATTAGTGAGGATATGTTCTCTGTGGATTTGTACCATAATACAGGTATGCACTTTCTGGTTTTCAGTATTTGAGCACTTTATTATTATGGTAGCGTGTAATCACAAATTCATCACCACCAGAAGCAATGAATTAATCAATTGGTTCTGATAGTCTAGTTTAATATTTTTTGACAGGAATAATTCAGCTTATACTATTAAAGGTTTTTATGTTTATTCGATCACTATAATCAGCATCTTTTTATGTTAATTTCTTAGCCTAAGCACAGATTATCTGACTGAAGTGCTACTTTGTTTCCTTGTAACTTCTTTTTCTAGGTTTTGTATCTAACATTCATAAAGTTCTTGGATGAATTATTATCTTAATATATGTTCGTAATTTTAAAATTTATTACAGTATTGCTCAGTCAGTCAGTCAGTCCCCTATATAAGGAAGTTTGAGTCACCTTCGTTTTCATAGTAAGTGTTTTTGGAGAAATGTCGTGGGGAATATATGATCTTGTGGTTAAGCATATTGTCTATGTTCATGAATGCTTCTGCTCGTTGTTCATATTGTGTTATATCCGTTGGTTATCAGTTGGTAGTAACTAGTAATGCCTTCTATGTTTTGTGCATGTGTAGAGTACAGCAAAATTCCAGAAAAGGATATGGAAGGATCGCCAATAATGGATAATTCTGTAAATAACACACAAGAGAAATTGTCCTTGGTTTATATTTGGTGGCAACATTTTGTTGATGCTGTGACGGTAAGTTAATTCACAATGGCTCTGTTTGTGTGTATTTTAATCTGTCATACATAGGAAGATTGAGGCCTTGAGAGTGTGAATGTACACCAAGAACACTAAAGTTTTAGCCAGATCTAACAATGAGAATTTGCTTCTGTACCATTTGACATACCAATTTATTTCGTTAACTTCTGCCTGCCTTAGGTTCCCAAAAATCTTTTGGAACTTGATTCTTGTACCATGGAAATTGTTATGTGCCTTTGTGCCCCCATATCACATTGCACATGGCTGGATCGCTTTTATATGCTCACTGACCTTCATAAGTGGTATCGCTTATGGTGTTACTAAGCTAACAGATCAGATAAGCTGCGTCACAGGTTACAACATGCTCCTTCACAAGTTTCACATGCTTCTGCTTACCGAGATGTGACTACACGTATCCTGACATGAAACATTTTTTGTGCAGGAGTAAGTCCATATGTTATAGCATTCACAGCACTGGCTGCTGGAACGTCATGGCCGGATCTAGTCGCAAGCAAGATAGCTGCTGAACGTCAAGTCACTGCAGACTCTGCAATAGCCAACATCACTTGCAGATTCATCCTTTTAAAACATTTTTTGTTCAGAATCAGTTCTTGATTGTTGTTAAGTCTTGAAATTGAGCTGAATGAACTGAACAACTTCCCTTATGGCCTTGTTGCAGCAACTCAGTGAATATATATGTTGGCATTGGTGTTCCGTGGTTGATTGACACAATGTACAACTACTTCGTCTACCAGGAACCACTGTACATAGACAATGCAGATGGTCTGAGCTTCTCCCTTGTAGTCTTCTTTGCAACATCTTTTGGCTGTATCACGGTTTTGGTTCTTCGTCGCATTATACTTGGTGCTGAGCTTGGGGGTCCTAGGCTGTGGGCTTGGATGACTTCGACGTACTTCATGGTCCTTTGGGTTGTTTTTGTTGTACTATCTTCTCTAAGAGTTTCTGGAATAATATAAGCTACAAAAGAAAGTATCAGTTTAAAAAAAAAAAAGGACAACTCTGCTGGTAATCATATTCCTTAGGAAATGAATATGCTGGGTGAAGTTAGTGTCCATTCATTAGTTAGTTTAGGTTCATGTGCAGATGTTCTTGATCGGTGTAATGATTACCTATTCTGGGCATCTGCTGCACTGTTACCTGTAAAATAGATTCTAGAATAGCACATTTTTGTTGGTTTTATTTTTTGGTAGACCATAAGGTCACCAACAGAACCGAAAGGAAATCTATTTCCTGTGGAATTCGAATCTGGACCAATATGGTTAGTTTTGATTCTGTCTTGATCGGGAAGCAAAACCTACAGATAGAAACGGACCCGGCCCCGAGTTTACAGTGCATATAAAAGGAGGGTCACCCTCTCCGATCGAATCATCGAATCATAAGTCTACCCAACCGATCGCTAAGGCGCTGGAAAACTCGGAAGCATGTCGTCCAGCTCAAGGGCATTGTCGTTACCACCCTGAAGGTCTTCGTCTTCGTAAGAAGACCCTCAAGGAGCGACTACGCTACAACCCCGACGAAGCCCTCGTCATCGACTCCGCCACCTCTGCACCGACGCCAATGGACTCCTCCACCAGCGACGGTAACAGATCGAACCTACTATTCCGCATTAGCTTAGCTTACTAGATGTGATCTAAGTCAACTAGTGATCCTGAGTTATTAGCATTATTAATTAAGTGTTAATTAGTTCTAACAATTGGTATCAGAGCACCATAGGGTTATTTTCATGCACTAATTTGCATTTCATTGTATATGATTACTAAGTTGAGTTTATTTTGCTTTGCTTTTCAGTGAGTAATGTTAATGTTGTTGCTTTCTATCTCAACAATATCGAGCCACTCAACGGAGCCAACTATCCGGACTGGAGGGGTAAGGTCATCACATGCTTGGCATGGAATGATCTAGATGTTGCACTGAGGGTGGATAAGCCTGCCACCCCTGCTAATGGAGCTGCACCTTCTCCCGCTTTTGAGAAGTGGGAGAGATCTGATCGGATGACTACCAGGTTATTCTTCAGACCATAAGTCCTGATATTAAAGGTGCCATCCCAACTAAGAATGCAGCTGGAGTTGATCTGACTGTTAGGGAGCTGCTGGCCACGATTGAGGAGAACTTTAAAAGCTCCTCCAAGACTTATGCTAGTACACTCATCATGAAGTTGGTGGGTTGTCAGTATAATGGTCAGACTGGTATAAGGGAGCACATTCTTCATATGTGTGACATGGCCAATAAGTTGAAAGATATGAAGATGGAAATCTCTGATGGTTTTCTTGTTCATTTCATCATGACCTCACTCCTGCCTCAGTATGCTCCATTTAAAATCAGCTACAACACCAACAAGAACACTTGGTCTATCACTGACCTTATAAGTTATTGTGTTGAAGAAGAGGAGAGGCTGAAAACTAAGAAGAGGAAGGAGAATGTTGTGAACATGGTTGGCAACCTTAGTCTCAACAACACTCCTAAGAATCAGCATGAGGCAAGCAGCAGCAAGCAAAGCCAAAGGAAGAAGAAGAAGAATGGGAACAAGAATCCCAAGAACAACAACAGCTTCAAGAACCACCAGTCTAAGGGTGGTAAGTCATGCTCTTTCTGTGGCTCACCCAAGCACCTCCAGAAAGCTTGTCCAGGTTTTAAGGAATGATTGAAGGAGCAAGGTAATGATAAGTTTGATGTCGTTTCTTTTATTGATGAGTTATTCTTAGCGGATTTTTCCTCTAATACTTGATGGATTGACTTAGGTGCCATTGTGCACATCTCTAATTTATTACAGGTATTCCGTTCGATCCGAACTATAAGAAGGGGGGAGCGAAGCCTAAGAGTGGCTAATGGGAATGTCGTCCAAGTTGAAGGCGTTGGGAGCTTCCACTTAGAGTTGCCGGGTGGCTCCTAGCTTAATTTAGATGATGTTCTTTATGTTCCTAGTTTAAAGAGAAATTTAATTTCTATATCAGCCTTAGATGATTTGGGACATGTTTGTGAGTTTGGAAACAATAAGTGTGTTATTATGTTTAATTCAATAAATGTCGGTTTTACAGTTAGGCAATGCAAGCTTTATATGCTCTCTCTTGATGATTCTGTGATGAATGTTGCTATTATTTCACATAAGCGTAAACGTGATGATGAGAGGCATTGTTGCCTCTGCCACATTTCGAGGGGGAGAATAGAACGTCTCATTAAAGATAAAATACTATATCAATTAGACTTCTCCGATTTAGAGCAGTGCATCGACTGCATTAAGGGAAAATACGCTAAGACAATTAAGAAAGGAGCTACTAGAAGTACGAGCGTATTAGAAATAATACACACAAATATTTGTGGCCCGCTCTCAGTAACATCAGTAGATGGCTATGATTCTTTTATAACATTTATCGATGATTATTCTCGTTATGGACATATTTACCCCATTAAGAAGCGTTTAGATGTGCTAGAAATATTTAAGATTTATAAGTTGAAAGTTGAGAAACAATATAATGCTTCCATTAAAATAGTAAGATCAGATCGTGGGGGAGAATATTACGGGAAACATGCAACATATGGTCAAATTAAGGGACCGTTTGCTAAGTATTTAGAAGAAAATGGCATAAGATCGTAATACTCCATGCCAGGAGAACCACAACAAAATGGAGTTGCTGAGCGACGCAATCGCACGTTATTAGGTATGGTGCGTGGCATGCTTAGTCATTCTAATTTGCCTGTTGAGCTGTGGATGGTAGCATTAAAAACAGCTGCTCATATTCTTAATCGGGTTCCATCTAAGTCAGTTCCCAAGACACCTTTTGAGTTGTGGAATGGGAGGAAACCATCACTAAGTTATTTAAAAGTGTGGGGTTGTCCCGCTGAGGCTAAGCTATTTGATCCACAATATAAGAAACTGGATTCTAAGACAGTGAGCTGTTATTTTATCGGATACCCAGATAAGTCAAATGGATACCAATTCTACTGTCCTGGTCGCTCTAATAAGTTCGTTGAGATAAGATAGGCTGTGTTTCTAGAGGACTCAGGATCTAGTGGAAGTTCTGCTAAGAGGGATATAAGTCTCGAAGAATTACGGGTTAATCTTCCAACACCGGATTTCCTAGAACCTACGGAGGTATATCAGTTTGTACCGCCAATTATTCCTCAACCTAGCAGCATCGTGGCAGCCGCTCAGGTACATGTACCGCCTACTGGGGATCATGCACCAGACATTGATGCACAAGATCCAGCTCAGGAGGAATCTGCGCCAAAAGAACAGCCTCAACCTGGTCCTGAACCGGTGGTGAATGAACCATTAAGACGTTCACATCGGAAAAGAAGACGGACAATTCCTGACATTTATGAGACATATTTAAGTGAGGATCAGTATGATGTCGGGAAAATAAATGACCCTATAAATTTTAGAAAGGCAGTTGAAAGTGAGAATTCCACTAAATGGATTGAAGCCATGGAAGAAGAGCTTAAGTCTATGAGTTCTAATCAGGTTTGAGATTTAGTAGAAATTCCTAATGGAGTCAAAACAGTAGACTGTAAATAGATCTACAAGACTAAACGTGATTCCAAAGGGAAGGTCAAAAGATTCAAAGCAAGACTCGTAGCTGAAGGGTTTACACAACGAGAGGGGGTTGATTACAATGAGACTTTTTCTCCTGTGTCTACTAAAGATTCTTTAAAAATAATCATGGCACTTGTAGCTCATTTTGATATGGAGTTACATCAGATGAATGTTAAGACTGCATTCCTTAATGGAAATTTGGACGAGACCATTTATATGACCCAAATGGAAGGTTTTGCCATTAAGGATAAGGAACATATGGGATGCAGATTAAGGAAATCCATTTATGGACTTAAGCAAGTGTCCAGACAGTGGAACCTTAAATTCGATAAAGTCATTAAGAGATTCAGATTTAGGGAGAATGATGCAGATAAATGCATCTACATTAAGGAAAAGGGTGGAAAATTGATAATTCTAGTACTATATGTGGATGACATACTGTTAGCATGCAACGATAATAACATGTTATATGAGACTAAGAATTTCTTGTCATCATATTTTGATACGAAAGATCTTGGTGAAGCCTCATATGTGCTTGGTATTGAGATACACCGAGATAGAGCCCAAGGAATACTAGAATTATCTCAGAAAGCTTATATTGAGAAAATGATTAAGAGATATAAGTTAGATAAGTGCAACACATAACCTGTTCCGATTCAAAAGGGCGATAAGTTAAATGGAAGTCAGTGCCCTAAGAATGATTTAGAAAGAAAGAAAATGGAGAATGTTCCCTATACATCAGCTATTGGAAGCTTGATGTATGCACAAGTCTGTACACGTTCAGACTTGGCATTTGTGACCGGAGTACTTAGTAGATATCAGTCTAATTCAGGATGGGCTCACTGGATAAGTATGAAGAAGGCATTAAGATATTGTCAAGGCACCAAGGATTACATGCTCATATATAAGAGATCAGATAATCTTGAGATTGAGTGCTACACTGATGCTGATTTTGCTGGTGATGAAGACGAAAGGAAGTCAACTTCTGGATATGTTTTCACGTTAGCAGGAGGAGCAATTTCATGGAGAAGTTGTAAGCAGAGTGTAACTGCTGCATCTACGATGCAAGCAGAATTTGTGTCATGTTATCATGCTACGGGACAGGTAGTATGGTTTAAGAGTTTTATTCCGGGATTAAGAGTTGTTGATAGTATATCGAGACCTATCATAATATACTGCGATAATCAATTCGTAGTTTTCTTTTGTATAAACGATAAATTAAGTGGTGCTTTTAAGCACATTGATCTTAAATATCGTGTCATGAAAGAAAGAAATCAGGACAATACGCTAAAGATTGAACATATAAGTACTAAGGATAATATAGCGGATCCGCTCACAAAAGGTTTACCACCAATCCTATTTCAGAAACATGTTCTAGGCATGGGCCTGATAAATACATTTTGATCAGTCCTGATTTTAGCGCCATTTTAATTTTCCCAAATAAGAGTAAGAGTTCTGACAAGGTTTTTCAGTAAGACTATAGGTAATATTGTCCCAGTATACCGTGGTGCTACTAATGACGCATTAGTCTGGTACTTGCTGATTTTCTGAGGAAGAGCTTAAGTTAAGAATAAGATTAAGTTGTTGACCTTTTGGTTAGGGAGAGAATGTTGATTTTATTTTTTGATAGACCATAAGGTCACCAACAGAACCGATTTGAAATATATTTCCTGTGGAATTCAGATGTGGACCAATATGGTTAGTTTTGATTCTGCCTTGATCGGGAAGCAAAACCTGTAGATAGAAACGGACCCGGCCCCGAGTTTACAATACATATAAAAGGAGGGTCACCCCCTCCGATCGAATCATCGAATCATAAGTCAACCCAACCAATCGCTAAGGCGCTGGAAAACTCAGATGCTTGTCGTCCAGCCCAAGGACATCGTCGCTACCGCCCCGAAGGTCTTCGTCCTCGTAAGAAGACCCTCAAGGAGCGCCTACGCTACAACCCCGACGAAGCCCTCGTCACCGACTCCGCCACCTCTACACCGACGCCAATGGACTCCTCCACCAGCGCCGGTAACAGATCGAACCTACTATTCCATATTAGCTTAGTTTACTAGATGTGATCTAAGTGAACTAGTGATCCTGAGTTATTAACATTGTTAATTAAATGTTAATTAGTTGTAACAATTTTTTCCTAAGGTCGTACGCCGTGAAGTGCTTTGCAGCAGGCGGCCAGCTTCAGCCGGTTGTGGTTGAAAGGTTGTTGCAGGCCGCGGACGTAGGCCGCGGCGTAGCGGGCCGCCACGGCTGGGTCCTCGCCCGGGGTTTCCTGGCCACGGCCCCAACGCGGGGCGCGGAAGATGTTCACGTTCGGGGACCAGAATGTTAGGCCCGCTTGCCCGCCGTTGTACATCGCGCGGGCCTCGTCCGACACAGCCTGATGCACAAGCAAGCAGAGTATTTTTTTTGTGTCAGTGTGTGAGTACCAAAAGCGTACAAGAATCATCTCAGGAAAAAAAAAATCGTACAAGAATACAGCAGAAATACGTCATCATATTTTTTGTTAAAAAAAATAGATGGTGACGTAAAGTGTTGTACTATCGGTCAACGCTGAGTCAGAGAGGATCCCGTGCACGGACGATGAATGATGAATCTTTTTATCCCTGCCTGCCCAATCACGTGGCCGGATTCGTGCGCCGGCCCCACTGTCGCCGCCACCCTACTATTGTGTCGTGAACAAGTTACGATGCGCGCCGGCAGCGGCGCACGTGAACAAGTTGCTGCTGTGCCTAGCTCCTACTACCTGTAGCAGGCAGGCAGCCGCCGCCACTCCATTTTTGCTCTGCAGCTTCTGTAGTATCTCTTCGGAAGAGGAAATGCAGGTCACACAGGAGTGCACGGCGCGAATGGAGTAACCCATTATTATTATCCACCGACTACTGCTTCACCATTTTTGTGTAACAAAGTTTACGTGCAGGAGTATGTCGCACGCTTGATTAAAGTAACATATCACCTACGCATATACCCCCCACATGACATCAGTGACAAGATTTAAGTACCAGATATTTTCATTGTGAAGCTGTGCATTTGGCTTCTGCATGTGCAGGCAACACACACGCATACCACAATTGTACAAACGCGACGCCATCAACTGTAAACACGTACCAATAACAGTACCTACGTTCTACCAGCAGTAACACCCGAGTCCACCCACTTGCTTATCGTGAAATCAACGCGATGAAAGGGAAACGGAAGATGGATGTCCCTCGTGCAGCGCTCGTCCGTCCTACGTGGACCGTATGTGTGTGTGTGTGTCAGTGCTTTTTCCATAGGAGGGCGTCACTACTCACTAGAGTGCAGCAGAGGCGACCATCGGATGGATGGCGATCCAACTGTTTTTGGCTGACAGTCCTAGTAGGCTAGGCCGCAGTTGAGTGGCGGCACTAGAGGCTAGAGCGACCCCCAGGCCGAGAGCATGGAGCCCGAGTGAGGGAGGAGCTCACAAGCAAAGCAAAGCAAAGCAGACAAAAGGACGCACAGCATGAGCCAGGGAGACATGCCCGGTGTCGCCACGAAAGACTGAGCAAGGACAAAAGATTAAAAAAAAAAAAAGGGCAGCACGTACGCGCTTGACCAGCAGCAATGGCGCCACCACACACTTGCCAACACAATGCAGTGGGTGGCGCCACCAAGGTAGGTAAAGCCAAAGGCACAGGAAGGAAAGCACGACGTAGTACCTTTCCGACGAGCTCCCACAGCGGACCTGCGGGAACGCGCCGGCGAAGTGGACCCCGGGCCCGGTGTCGGACACGCCGTGAAGCGCCTCCGACCACCACTCGTACCTGGCCACGCCGAGCCTGGGAACCCCCGCCGCGTTGTTCACCAGAAGGCGCACCTTCTCCGCCCGGGTCACGTAGTCCCTCGCCCGGGCCCGCGGCGGCAGCGACTGCGCGCAGAACGGGAGCGACGCCGCCCGCGCCGTGGCTACCGGTGCTACTGCCAGCGCCGCCGTCGTCCCGGCGAGCAGGACGGACTGAAGAAGGAACGAATATCTTTTACCTCATCGCTGTGGGGAACTGTTATTATAGACTTCACACCTACGATTTCATAAAACTCGATCGAATATTTCCTATCCCATTACTTTTCTTTTTTGTTTCAAAAGACCCATACATGGTGTGCCAAATTTCAAGTGCCAACGTATTTTACATGTTAGGATAAAAAATTTGAAAATAGTCAATTTTTTTGCTATATTGTCTTACAAACAAAAGGCATATTTTTTCAATGTCTATGAGACCAAAAGAAATGATCCAATGTTCAGGAGACAAAATCAATATTAAAGTGTGCCATACAGACAAATCTCCCTCGCATTTTTGCTTCATTAATCCCTGTTTGTTTTGATCTTCAACGTGCACAGCACTCTAATTTTTTGCTGATATAGTAGAAACCGTCTTTTGCTTGAATTTGTATCTGCAGGTAAGATAAAGGCAAATATTTGTGTCTACACACAGAATCTATAGGAACAAAAGAAAAGGGGAGGATCAGAAATTAGGCTCAGAAAGCACAGAGCAAATGAGCCGACAATATCCATGCTTTCGCACTCATAAAAAAGTGATGGCACTCATCACACAATTATGATCGGTCAAAGAAAAGGGAGGTCATGTAAATGACATGATGCATGCAGTGAAAAGATACCGCAAGAATATATGAACTGTTAGCGATATATAAAGGTTACATTTCGTACGATGGGTGGGGGTACTGTGAACAAGATGTTGTTTCAGTTTGATAGGAATTTATTTGCGGTTATTCATATAGAGTCGATCGGTCACACCACTAAAACAAGTATAGCTTGCCTTTATTTATTTTTTTATATAAAAAGAAACCAAAACAATATCAGAGTCAATACGGAGTTGTGTGTTAGGCTCCCCAGGCAGTGAGTCAGCACCAGGAGTGACTCTGTCTGGAACAATTGGGTACCGGAACCTACTAGCAGCTCGGATGGACCAGGTATTGTAACCAATGGAAATATTGGGGAGTTTACGTCGATGAAACAGTATTGGGCATCACTTGTGGATGCGCATGGAACATAGGCAAAAGCGACTGAAAATGGCAAGGTGGTTGCTCTCATCAATCAAAAGTGAAGATACAGATCTGACACCTAGGTTGCAAGTTAGTAATTAAACTTGTAGCGATGGTTCTCAATTGCAATATGACAAATGCACCTTTTTTCTAAAAAGAAAATGGCAAATGTTGGCCTAAAAACTATTTTGTTGAAGCTTGTCTCGCTGTACCATGAGCGTGGTTCAAAACTTTGGAGAAACATAAGATTCTTCCTAGAGTTTTCAAACAAAACATCATTTTAGCTTGAGAGCCTGACGAGGCGGTTATCCACAGGCGAAGCACAAGACAGTGAAACTGTCATGGAATAGCAGCAGTACTGTACAGTACAGTGGATTTCTCTGAATCACATCTGAACTATCTTCGTCAAATTGCAATGATCGGTCATATACCAGGCAACAAACAACAGAGAGATACGATGGTGTTTTTATTTTTTGAGGTAATACGATGATGTTTTATGCATCTTCGATGAAGCTCTGCTCTGCTCAGAGCAGAGGTGTTGAGAATTCAGAGCTGGGTCAGGGTCGCCACGGCTTCGCTCAGTGCTCGCAGGTATCAGAATCAAGCGATCGATCTCAACGAATTGAATGCAAGTACTCTCCCTACTGATGGCTGCCGCCGGTGAGGTGCAGCGTTGCCAAGCAGTACGCTGCTGTTCGGAAGAACAAATCTCTCCCCTCCCCCAAGCTGCAGCGGTTTGTAGCCATGAGTGCGCGTGGTAGAGTAGACCGGCGGCGAGGGACGCGCGGCAGAACCGGCGGCGGGAGCGGAACGACGACGACGCGTTTGAACGGTCGGGTGACCTGCGCTGCTGAATCTCGGCCACGGAATATCAATCGGACGGCTTATATGGGGCCAAGGGGTGGTCGGGAAATGAAATACCGACCACCCGGTCGGTAAATCAAACACCGACCTCCCCCTTCGGCGATGTTTCGCGCGGCGCGTGGCGGCCCACGCCGGCGGCGGGCGGCGGAAGTGAAGAAGATTAGATCACGATGTCCGGCAACGGAGGCGCTATGATCAGTGAGGCACGCCGCTGCCGCCCAAGCCGGCGCGCTTGCCTGGCTGGCGCTATGGTCCGCGACGGCTGCAACGCCGACGCCATCCGCGCCAGGCTCGCTCGACAAGGGCGGCGTCCTGCTCATCACCATGCCCAGGCTCGCGATCCGAGGCGAGCTCTGCTGTTATGGCTGGCATGGAAGCTTGGTCCTTGCCTCTCCTCTGTCTCGTATCTAATTGCGGCAGCAGTGATGCAAGCCGCCGCCGATTTTGCTTGTTCTGTTTTCAGATTTTGTCGCTGATTTCTGCCCGAAGATATTTCTCCCCAATTTCATTCGGGGCTGCTGACCAGCTTGTCTACACGTGCGTATCAGCTTCAGCGTTTAGCTCTGACACTATAAGCTTGTAAACTGGTTGTGGAGCTCAGTCTTACAGATCGTGCTAATGCAGAAGATAATTGCTGCTGCTTGAGAGCTCGTACTGAAAATTCAGACTGGGAGGTACAGAGGGTGGACGATTTTAAAGGGGAAGGTGAAAAATTTGCACACTGAAATTGTGCGGTCACGCAAACAGTAATGTTATCGTCTGTTGTAATTTGTAAACACGGAGTCTGAAGCATATCCTTTTCAAATCAGTAGAGTTCAATCATTGATGCAAACTGAACATCTGAAAACTCATACGATACGGAGCACCAAACAGTTCCGTCAGTTAGCAGTGACGCTGATTTGATCTGTGGTATGGAATCAGAAAAAAAAATCAATAAACTCTATCTACCCTTCATAATCTGGCTCTGGAGTTGAGAAAAAGAAAAAGAAAATGGCAGACATGGAGTTAGCGACTTGAGTGACTCAATCGAGCAGCACGTGTGGATTAATATCCAGAAAACGTGAAGGTTTGGTGAACCCAACAGGACAGGGAGCCAGGGAATACAACGATGAAAGGGTATGTAACTTTTTCTTTTTTTGGGAAAGATGACAGGGTATGTAACTAGTCAGAGCCGAATAAACCGATATGAATTGCACACAACAACTAGTAATATGACAAAAGAGGAACAGGACAGGGAGGCTGCTGCTGGTGTGCTTCCGACCGGCCGCCGTGCGTACACTGACACTCCTGCTTTCTGACATCGAGCAACACATATCCTGGGTTCGCTTCGTGCCGCGCGCTCGCCGTTACGCCGCCGGCCCCTCCACGGCCAGCATATGGGCGGGGCGGCGGCCATCCGTGTACGCAAAGTAGCAAATCATGGGTGGTCGCCGCCGGCAACTGCAACATCCGATTCCGTCGCTCATCTGGAAAACCTGCTGCAATAGAAACTTGTTTTTGCCCAGGCAATTCTGTTTTTTTTCAGTTCGCGCACTTTGTCAGACGAGGGAACGAATAACATTTTCTCCAAAAACATTTACCGTTGCCAACAGGGCTCTGCTCCAACCTGGTGCGAGGGAGTCGCGGAGTCGGAGCGCCACGTACGGCCGCTGATGAGGCTCCACTGCGAGCTAGAGACGCCGACAATCCTCGGGTCGGGTCCGAGGACGTGCACCCATGGCCCTGGCGCCCTCGGATGTGGCTGCCCGTCTTCGCGGCTCAAATACACTATCTACAAGGCGCATGTCCCAGCTCCAGCTCGGCCTCAGCAGTATCTACGAGGCGACGGGAACAGAGCCGGGCGTTCTCTGCAGGCTGCGCGGAATGGACATCCTCAAGCAGAGTACTTTAACTTGGCCATTTTATTTCACTTCATCTCCTTTCACCTCCTCAGTAATAATCCAACTCACAAATCCTGTTCTTTGACATTCTCAAGCATAGTAGTGTATCATTCAAAATGAATTGACAATTTATTACTCACGAACAAAAAGGACGGCCATTATCACAGACACGGTTGACTACTCCATAGTCCACACCACTGTATTCATCCATTAGAAAGACGCTCACACAGTTATCCTCCGCCTCTGCTGACCAAACGCCACAAAAAGCTCGCCCATGACCGAAGCCACACGGAGGAGAAAAACCCATGCGTGACTCCCAAACTCCAGTCGGGGAGCTAGCCTTCAAGCTTAATTTGCTTCAGTATGTTCAACCTCTTCTCTTTATTTCATGGAGCGAACATTTGACTGCAAGTGGAAAATTTGTTGTTAGGAAAAAAAGTGGGAGTTGCTAATTTTTACCTGACGGGAAGTTTGAGCAACTTTCAGTAAGCCATTAGATTTAGATCCAACAGTTTATAATTATTATATAAAAAATTCTATAAAGAGAAAAATTAAAACACAAAGTAAGAAATCATCAACTAAAAGCTTTCAATCGATTGAAGTCTAGGAAACATGAAAAAAAGTTAGGAGATCAGATGAAAACTATCAGGAATCCATATGACCACGCACCTCGTAAATCCACCTTTACTGAATGCGAACGATTTCAAGCGTTGGCTGGTTGGGATGTGAATAAATTGCGTGCCTCAGTGCAGCCTCCTCTTTGTCCGCCTCATCAGCAAAGTCAATATCCTCACACAAGAACCTTACATGGACTTTCTGAAGCGAAGGGAAGTACTCCAGGCACAACTAAACTTGTTACGAATTAAGGTCGCCTGCATTTCAATTTGGAACCATAGCACTTTGAGGTCTGGAAAAATGGTTGGCAGTGCTACTGTGCACTCATTCCACTTTCTTTTGTTAGAACCAAAGTCCACGTGAGCATTTTTAAACAGAGTAAACGAAACACTCGAGTTCTCATTGAGCACAAACCAGACATTCAAACAAGGTACTATCAAAGATCTAAGTTTCTGGAAGCAGGCATCAGCACCATGAATAGTTACTTTCAGACTCTCTTGCAGCCACATGCCCGTGATATGAAGTTCGAGGTGACGGAGCTCTGGCAACCCGCCTAGATTTTTCAGACCCTGCTCATCCATACTAATTACAGTCAGGTACAAGCTAATGAGGTTGGGAAACCTGCCCAGATTTTTTAGACCGTGCTCATCCGTACTAATTAAAGTTAGGTCCAAGCTAATGAGGTTGGGTAGAGCTGAGGAATTAATCCATGATGGCAGCGCAGAGAAGTAGATCCGTTGTGCAACCAAACATCGGAGAGATCGTGGAAGCACCACGGTGTCCCACAGGGATTGATCTGCCATTTCGATCCAACAGTACAGTTCTAGATGCTGGATCTTTTTTAGATTGCTTAGAGAGTTCACCAAATCTAATTCTGTGCACTCTTCTTCCTCTTCCCCCACGTCAAAATATGCCCTGAGCACCCTGAGCTCACACAGGTTGCTCAGGTCCTCCAGAAACTGCCTCGAGGTGTAGTAACCAGCTTTGTTGTGCCTACTGTAAAAACTAGTTGAGATCTGTAGTTCTTCTAGGGACGTCAGTTTCTTGAATACCCCATTCGGCACCATTGCGAGTCCAACATGTAGGCAGATCAAATTTGTTAGCAGACCCAAGCTAGATGGGAATTTGTCAGGCTCATTCTTCTCTATGTTAAACGCGAAATCAAGATCAAAGTCCAGTGTCTGCAGTAACTTCAGAGCTCCTAGTCCTTCGGGGAGCTTACAAGTTTTTGTTCCTTTCAGGCCAAGCTACCTTAGATGAAGCAAATTCTCAACGTGCTCAAGATTAACATCACTGCAATCCTCCAAAGCTAGTACACGTAAGAGCTTAAAGCTCCCCAATGTGAACCCCATCGCAGTAACATCACAACTAACGGCAATAAATGTCCTCAAGTGGTTTTCTGTATAAGGAGAAATTTGCTCCAGTAATCTGTTTTGGTGGGCTAATCTGTGCACTCTGTAAGATGATGATGATGTGCCTTCGCTATTACCTGAGATAATAACAAAGTTCTCTTCCTTCGACCTGAGACAAAGAAGATCAAGCACCATATCATGAATGCGACAACCTCTTACTTTGCCTATTAAATAATGAGTAAGCATACGAATCTTCTGGTTCCACCGCTTGGATCATGCTTCTATTTATGAGCTCATTAAAGTATCTCTCTTCAATCTCAAACAACCTAGTTCCTGGTTCCTTCTCATGAATAAAACCTTCGGCTATCCACTTCCATATCAAACGTTACTTGTCAATAACATAATCTTCTGGAAATGCACATAAGTACAACAAGCAAGTCTTTAGATGAGCTGGCAGGTCATAGTAGCTAAGAGACAATATCCTCTCCGTGTCACTTACTTGCTGGTTACCTTTTTCACGAAAGACAGATTTTCCAACTTCAGTCCATTGTTCCAGTGTTTTGCCCACTAACAAACTAGCCATTGTGATGATAGCTAATGGTACACCATGACATTTATTTAGAATTTTGTCAGATACCTCCTTTATCTGATTGTTAGGATATGTTCCATTAGCACCGAATATCCTTGTGTAAAATAACTTTTCTGATTGGCCACGAGGAAGTGGTTCAAGCTTGTAATTCACATCAGCTTCATCAGCAACATCGGAGTGACGGGTAGTTATAATTACTATACTTCCACTGTTATTCTCCACGAGAGCATACTTGATTATTTTCCAAGCCTCAATCTTCCATATGTCGCCAATAAATATTAAGTATCTTCCAAGATCACAGTGAAAGAGATAGTAAAACTGGAGCATCATAAAAACAAAACTAATGAAAATCAGATATGCTTCCGACTTAGTGAAACTATTCTTAAATGTATTAATGTGAATCCGATATGCTTAAATATTTTGAATTTTTCTGATGAGATAGTAATCAGTGGATAATCTCTACTCCTATTAATTTAGGTGGAAACGTTCACACCATCAAAAAATCTGCCGTACGCCCACAAAGTTAGAGATTGAATTCAAATCGGTTCCGTACTTTCCATATCAAGCACCGAATTCAAAAAATCATAAATCTCTTATCCGGAGTTCAAATGAGGCAAACTTAGACTCTATCTCATAGCATTCGAAAGGTTCTACAACTTTGATATTCAATGGAAGTCAAGATTCCACCGTTTTGGTTTCCAAATTTATGATACAAAAATATTTATTTTGATTCGGACTCCTCTACGCAGGTCTCTATGCGGGACCCATATCTCTTACCTCCGAAGTCTAAATAATATAATTCACATATGTTCTGAAAATGTCGACGATATCTATAACTTTTGTTTTTTTTAACTTTTCTCATTGGAGCATGTTTTTAAGTCCAAAATTATGTCGCAATACAGTGTTGTTTCTATTCTGCGTAAATTAATTTTTCCTATCGGATAAAGCTTCTAGAAATCTTTAGGCATTAGGTCATGACTTTGATCTTGTATGTTGGGCTTTATAGAGGTCTAGTGGTATTTTGTAGGCGTCAAGAGCTTGTGACAATTACATGGCGAATTAGGCTTAATATCAGTACTTCTCATATTTAAGTATTTTTTAATGCTATTTCGCTTAATTTTGCAACATAACACTCAAACGGCACTACATGTAGAAATCGTTAACATTAGAGGTAAAAAAAATATTTATGATAAGAATATGGTGAAAATGGTAGAAAAATTATTACTTATATAACATATAAAATGATACACTAAGAAGCACCAACAATAATATAAATATGATCTTTCATGTAAAAAATATCAATAATTATATTGTAAATAATTTATGTTTAAATTATAAAAAGTGTTTTATTTTTTTAAACCTGTATCAACGCACGGGCACTTTGCTAGTGTTTATAATTATAGCTGAAGGGCTCATAATATCTGCTGCCACTTTTAAGAAGTACTCATGTATGTTTAGCTCAATTCAAAATGGAAATGTGATGTAATTCTTCCGGCGAATAGGAACAGATAAAACTTAAAAATAAAATAGCGTATATGTGTTTGCAATTGCAAGGGTTTGCATATGACACGAAGTAGTGTGGAATGAGGTGTACAAATGAAAAATATTACTAAGCTACATCACAGTTAAATTTATGCTGTAACTCTAGAACTCATACAATTTATTTTTAACTCTGTACATAATGAAAGATATATAATAACTATTTTGAGCAATAGAGAGATCGATAGACTTCAAAATGAGCTTATATATGTATGGTTGTAAATGGCATGCATCACATAACATGAAGTTGTGTGGAGTAGCTGGAAAAACGAAAAATAAAATATTACTACCTACACCATACTTGTTTCTGTTGCACCATGGAACCAACAAACTTATAAAACTGTACCCATTAGAGTAAACTGTTTAGCGAGTGATGCATACCTCTTGTGTTCGAGGAATTCTCTGAGCTCCGTAACGAGCTGATCTGGATCCAATAATAATGTATATTTGGGATCCATGTATTTGCCCTTGTTAAGCTCTATAAGTAAGTCTATAAAGACTTTCTTCAAATCAGTATCCCGGCCAACCGGAACAAAAGCCGTGCACTGAAAATCCACCTTGAGCTTGTCATATACTGCTTTTGCAAGAGTTGTTTTGCCCAATCCTCCAGTTCCGACAACAGACACCATCTTCATCTTCATTTTTGACCCGTCATTCCCTTGGGGAGAAGAAAGAGATAACATGGATATGAGGTCACCGCTTGGCTTTTCAATGCCAACGAGCTGCGTCACTTCTTTGTACATTGCCTCCAGGCGAGGGTCAACAGTGGATGTTGTGGCAGGCTTGGTCATAGTATCCTCGGCCCTGTATCTGCGATGCCGCTCGGCCACCACGTCGGCTTGCTCGTTGATGATATTGATCATGCCACCAATCTGATGGCGAGCCTTGCTCTTGCTGAACATCTTAGTTATCTTCTTGGCGGCGCGCTTTAACCTGTTGGGGTCGCGGGCCTCGACGCGCACCAGGAAGGTGTCAAGCATGTCCTCCACGTCGTAGGAGAGCTCCCGGACGTCGCGCGACCAGAGCTTGACTTCATCGTCGAGCTGTTCCGGCGGCACCTGCGCCAGCTCTGTGTTTCATGTTGCATGATTACGCCATTAACCCCCCTGTACATACTACTGTTCTTTTCCCTCTTAATGAAATACGCACCCAGGTGCGTTCTCAAAAAAAAAAAAAAAAAAAACCTTGCGGAGCAATGCGAATGCGTGCATGCTCTCAAGATCACGTGAAAGACGCGTAATCTTCTTCCTCACGCCCGTCTGCAGGTCGTACTCTTCCTTCAGCAGCAGGGCCAGCTTGGGGATGACACTGCCCAGCGCCCCCGTCACGAGATCCATGCTCGTGACCTCCCAAGATTCAAATGCCTCTAGATATCTGCTTGCCTGCAGGCTCTACTACATGCTCCCTTCCCTTCGTTTCTTGCTTGCAACAAGCAACAGCAAGTGTGCCGACTGAAATAGACGAAGTGGAAACTGTTCAGTTCACGACCGAATCCGACTAAGTTGTTCAAGGGATAGACGGTTCGGATCAAATGTTTCTATCTCAACTCAATAAAATCCAACCCAAAAAATTGGCAATCTTACAAAGTTTGGGCTTACCTCGGCTTAGATCCCAAACCTGCTCCTCTCCTGATGCGTGGCTGTGGCAGAGGCAGGAAGCAGCACCTACTGTGGCGGAGGCACAGTGTGATGGGCTGGTGGAGACCAGCCGGCGTTGCACTAGGTGAAATAGTTTGCTGATGGTCAGTTCAGAAATAAGAAAGAGGCCATTAATTTGCATGGTAGTATATCTACTAGTGGAGCATTAAAATATCGCGTATAAAGTAGGAGCAGCAAATGCACCAGCTTAATAAAAGATCGCTACCTAAACAAAAGTGACAGAAGGACCCCGTGACTTTAGAGACCCACGCTAAAAATTATTCTTCCTCCGGTTCAAAATATAAGCATTCTAAGCATTTAAAAATTTGTCCATAATATAAGCATCTATTTATTAATAAAAGGAGATGATCTTTCAACCATAACGCCTGTAAAAAAAGAGAAATAGTCTAAAAAATCTCATAAAAAAGCAAAACATCTAGCCCTTGATTTTTTTTTTGGAACGTTTAGATGATATCTGACCCTTAAGTTGTGTCCTTATCCCTATCCCGTGCCCTGCCATTGATAGAACCGCCTCTCTCCTCAGTCAAATCTCCTCTGTTGAATATTGGACGCCAAAGCCTGGGAGCGCACAAGGCATTCACAGGCAGTCGCTAATGGGTATCGGAATTGGGGAACACAGGTTGGATAGAATTAGGAAGCAACGAGTGGGTTAGTGGATTGGAGAGTAATCCATCAGGGAGGACAGAGATGTAGATAAAAGATTCATTACCAGCCGAGCCGACCAGCAGAGTAAGATGGAGATCGTCAATACTGCAATCATCATCGCAATCACAGCAGGCAGACAAGGGGTAACACCCTGGCGACAGCCATCACCATATCTCCGTGCAAGCTGCATGAGAAGACGACGTACCTGCAGGATATGATTACACGGGAGTGGGGCAGCAATTACGTGCTGGGCATTAGAGGGTGGCCCCATGATATTGCAGTTTGACAGTGTTTGGCAGATACTTGGTAAAGCAGGACATCCCGTAGATGCAAATTCGGTGCATGGGAACCATACACTGGATCTCTAATCTCTCAGGAGAAACAATCCATCAGGAGCAGTGCATGCAAGGGAGGTATACCAGGAGTCCAGGACTGATCAATATGGCAGTATCCGCTGGCTGTGCTCGATCTAACAAATCAACTTCAGCAGCACTAGACAGGAGCTACACTTGTAGATGATTGACAAGGAACAGGTGTGCGCTTCATAGGGTAGCAGCATGTTACCGGACTTATGAAACCGTGAAAGCTGAAAGCTTTCAGCAAATGAGATGAGATCGTGCATGGCTTTTATTTCAGCATTCATCAGTAGACAATGGAACCATCAGTTATGTTGTAACAAAGATAGCAGGTCTCAGAATGTTCCTGCTAATAATACAATGGTGACAATAGAAACAGCCACATACAAGGTACACCGTACACCTCATATTCTCTAGCTAACAGCTAGCCAAGTTTACATTCTACTCTACTACAAGTTTATTAACTAGCTGCACCTCCTATCAATGGATTAATCTCGAGACTGAGTAATTCAGAATAAAAACCCATATGATATATATATTTAGCCATTGCAATTATTCTGATATACTTTAATCGATTTTGCATGTTACACTTTTTCCTGGGGAAGATTTTGCATGTTACATTGTGTACCTTTGTTAATCACAAAGAAGTGGATGCAATTTTTTTTTATGATGCAAGTTACCTTACCACTACTATATATTAACTATTTATTGTTATTAAAATGGATTATCTTACTGAGCCTCGGGAAAAAGTTTCAAGACTTGCTAATTTGGATATTCTCTCTTAAATATTATAAAAGGGGATGTGGGAGCATTAATATTCCAACGTAGTAGGACAATAAGTTGTAATTTGTGAAAAGATAGAATGGTGCCATCATTCGGACAGGATTAGTATATTAGCGGGAGTTTTAGATAATTTAAAAATGATTTGGGGGCTAAGAGGAGGAGTTACGATCCTTACCAAGACATATTTTTTCAATATCATATTTAGCCAGCCCTATTTGATGTATAATATGTGCATATATGTGTAACTTGTATTTCTTTCAAACTCTATTGTTTGATCTATATTATAGAAGGCTACCCGTGCATTTTATGAGATATAATATTGCATATTTTACATTATGCTACTCAGTTTAATTTAAATTAGAAGGTTAGCCTAGCAATATAAATATTATTCAACCGGGTACATGTCTCTATTAGTATATATACACTACATGAATAAAAGTTAAAATAATTCTTTAATATTATGGGGATATCTAAAGTGTAGCCTGTGCGCGGGCCATTCAATCTAGTTTTTAGTAATAAGACAAAATTTGATGGGTTGATGGGTGGTTGAGGAATTAATGAGGTAGTGTAAAATGAGGGGTATATATGATTTTTCTTAACTTGACTATTTTAAAGTTTGAATACTTAAAATACTTATATTGTGAACTAGAGAAAGTATTAGGACTAGTGACCACCGGCCAAACGATTCTTCTCGGGAACAACCTTTTGTTTTTGTGAAGGAGAGACTTTATTAAAAGGCTAAGGACCAGGTTAACGCGTGATGGGTCAAGTGTTAGGGAAACGCGTGACCCCTGTCGTTGCCTGCAATGTCACTGGTTCGGAGTGCACGCGTGCCCCGCCAGCCACGTCCGCCACGAGCCCCACCCGGCGTTGCCTCGCCGCACCACCACCGACCACCAGGTCTCCGTCAAACTACAATGCATCACGCGTGCCTCCGCTACGACAACCCGGACCACCTAACCTGCTAGTGATTTTTTTCGAAAGATCTAACCTGCTAGTGATAGCTGCCGACCGGAATCGTGGCGGCGCCCTCACTGCAGCAACGCATCGCCTACCCCCGTCTCCGCCGCCACCACGCCGTCACGTTGACTCACTGCTGGCCTACCAGCGCCCGCCCCGCCAAACGCTATCAAGCTTTCTGTCATGGTCGGCCCTGCCCCTCCTCTTCTTTTTTGGGCCGCCCAACTCCCCACCCAGGCTAGGGTACACGTGCGGGGTGCATGCCAGACTTTTCAAATCTATCTTCTATTATCTTTTTATTTGAAGAAAAAAAGGAGTCACCATGTTCACTCTCAAAGTCACAAAATTACCATATTATTCGAAAAAAAGAGAAATATAGATTTTTGGATTTTATAAAGATTCAGATTTGATTAAATAGTCATTAATATTTGGAAAGAGAAGATGATTTGTATAGTTCATGTTAAATAAAAAAAGAGTCCGGATGGTCTAAAAAAAAGTCCATATGGAATATCTCTTCTCTACAATCTATTAATTTATGTGAACACGTTCACGATATAAAAAATCTGTCACGCCTACAAAATTAGAGATTGAATCCAAATCGGTTTTGTACCTTCCATATCAAATCGGCTTCGTACCTTCCATATCAAGCACCAAATTCAAAAATCATAAATCCCTCGTCCGGAGATCAAATGAGGCAATCTTGGACTCTAGCTCATAGCTCTTGAAAAGTTATACAACTTTTATATTCAACAAAAGTCAAGATTCTGACGTTTTTATTTCTAAATTTACGATGCAAAAATATTTATTCTAGTTTAGACTTCTCTCCGTAGATCTCTGTGCGGGACCTATATCTCCTACCTCAAGAGCTTAAATAATATGATCCATATATTTTCCGTAAAGGTCTCAACGAGATCTACAACTTTCGTGTTTTAACTTTTCTCATTAGAGCATGTTTTTAAGTCCAAAATCGTGTTGTAATATAATATTATTTCTATTATGCGTGAATTGATTTTTCCTATCGGATAAAGCTTCTAAAAATCTTTACGTATTAGGGCACGATCTTGATCTTGCATGTTGAGCTTCATAGAGATCCAGTGGTGTCTTATAGGCGTCATGAGTTTGTGAGAATCCTTCTTTACATGGAGAATTAGGCTTTATAACGATATTTCTCATATTTGAGCATTTTTTTAATATCATTTCACTTAATTTTACAACATAACACTCAAACAACACTACATATGTAAATTATTAATATTAGAGGTAAAAATATATTTATGATAAGAATATGTTAAAAAATGATAGAAAAATTATTATTTATGACATATAAAATGGTACACTAAGAAGTACCAACAATAATATAAATATGATTTTATATAAAAAATATCAATAATTATATTGTATAAATAATTTACATTTAAATCATAAAGAGTGTTTTATTTTTTTAACCCGTAGTAATGTACGGACACTTTACTATACAATCCAACATAGAAAAATATGAAATAACTATCCTTTCTAGAGTCCTTTAACACTTCCTAAAATGAGTTCTTTCCAACAAAGGAAAGCTTGACAGCGAAGCAACTATTCAATACGGGTGATGCTGCTTGCGACATGGAGAAGAGGATGGCTGGTGCATGCAGAGCACAAGCAGATTGCTCTGTTTGAGGGTTGTTACTGCCGCCATCGTCCATGAGACCTGGAGAAAAATATTCTTTTTTTTAACCTCTCAAAACTGAGTACAAATGTTGTATCTGTTCGTGAGATCAAACATAGAGAAAAATATTCAAACTACCTCAACTCAATCTGGAAGTTGGGCGGGCTGTCGTGCGTACGCCACCGCACTGTACGTCTGTACCCTAAAGTTTATAGCAGGGTAAGCGGCACTGCTAATCAAGTTCTTGCTGCACGCTTCCTCTCTTATTGGTCCTAGCAGCAAATCGTTTGTTTGATTGGGTTAGCTAACTCCGGCATCGCTGATCAAACTGTTTGCAGAAGTCGGCAGGCCAAAGGGTAACACCAGCGGAATTCGTGTGTCCGCGGTCCCTGTCGACGTATATCGCCGGTCGATGGCCGCAGAGCTGCAGTGGAAGGCTGTCATTGTCGTGCATGTGTGCATGCTTTGCTTGATCGAGCTTGACTTGGTGACGTTTACCTTGACTATGATGTGAGGTCAATTCAGTATCGAGTACTCCCTCCATTTCAAAATTATTGTTGTCATTGATTTTTTTTATTATTATTGACCGTTCATCTTATTTAAAATATTTGTTTAAATATGAAAAGTTATAAATTATATTTGAATTTTATTTAATAATAAAAAAATTATAAAAAAAATATATGATATTTTTTAAATTTTTTTAAATTAAAGAATGATTAAAAATAATAAAAAAAATTAATAATAATAAAAATTTTAGAACGGAGGGAGTACATCGGATCCCTTACCCTCACTCAGTGTCTCAGCCTACCTCACTGGCTCACCCACTTTCTGCCCTTGGCGTTGCCATGCGCCCATGCCATACTAGATTACCGAGGACGGGCATATCTTTGTTCGTAGTGTTGCAGACCTATCCAAATGGATGAAAAAATAATTCTCTCGGCAAGAAATTTTGAAGTGCCCCGGCTTGCGATAGGTGGCTCCTTGGCGTTGTGACTTGTGAATCTGCGTGGTATGGAAGAGAGGCGATGAAATGATAGTCGCAAGTATGACCGCATCTACGACTGCTGGCAGGCGTGGTATATCATTGTATTTTGCTGCTGCAACGTAAACGGTAATGTGGCCGGAATGTAGCATGGAGCGACCTGACCAACACCCAAGCATTGATGGTGCGACATACTGGTACAGGAAGGCTGCATTCTAGAGATTTAAACTTATTTTGTTGTACTTTTCAACTTAATTACATATATAGAGATTTTAGTTTATTTTTAATAAAAATGAAACGATCAACTTTATTGATAATGTTATTTTAATTTAGCCTCTAGCAGTCAAGTAAATAACACCTACAAGTCATTTTGGGCACATGCATATATGAGCCTCTAAGAGTAGCGCTCTAAATACTAATTTATTTTGTAAACTATATTTCAAAATTGCAATGAGCAAATATTTGTAATACAAATGAATTTATTTTGAATCTAATAATTTATATAAGTTGACAATGTTGAAAATGACATTTAGATAAAACTGATCTAAAATGAAAACGATATGTTGCAGCATTGTTTTAAGGACATTGAAATACAACCGTCCTTCTTATACAATTTATAGGTAGAGCCTATATTAGAGGAAAAAATAATTAGAAATAGTATTTTTATGTATTTTGCTATGTAAGATACTAAGAATATAAGTTGATGACGCAACATCACTATATAGTAAGAATGTTGTCTAAAATATTTTTTCACCTTCAAAAGGTGATAAAAAAACCCCTCTAAAATAAATTATGTAGAATTGGTCCGAAACAACGCCTAAAAGGGAGCACTAAAACCATCCTAAAATTTTTTATCTGTTCGAAACTCACAATTGTAGCTATAAATAAAGTTTTGGTACCGTCAATCCCAGTCGTTTATTGTCTGAATGCTTTTTGGTGGATTTTGTTGCATCTCATGCCATCTCCCACCAATCTTCGAAGTCCAGCCTAAAATAAGCGAGGTTTTACCAACTCCATTGCTATCATATCCCATCATAACCTCACCATCAACTATAACTTATGCTACGGCCCCATCACTGACAGTTTCAGGCATTGCATCACACTAAAGTCACTGAAGGCCCTGCCTAAAAGCAACTCTAACCCTTCTTCTTTTCTATCATCTAAAAAAAAAAAATTATATAGGTGATGAATATAAAAAAAACTTGCTTTATTAGTTCTCCTTTTTCATTCCCTTGGTTAGCTGATCATCTAAATTGAGTTCACTATCCTTTCTATAGAGGAGATCACCCATCCATCAACTAAACGGTGGACCCCACCTTTTTTCCTCTGGACCCCACCCTTTTTCCTCTCTCTCCCGCCCTCCAGCCCGCGCTCGCGCCAGTTTTTCCCGCGCCCCTTCTCCGCTCCCGCGCGCGCCCCCTCTCCGCTCCGGCGACGCCATGGATCCGGCGGCCATCGGATTGGTGCCCCCCCCCTCTCCGCTTCGGCGATGCCATGGATTCAACGCCCGTTCGGCAGATGCGCCCGCCCCTACCCCGGCGTCCCCTTCCTCGGCCACCCCTTCTTCGGCCGCCCCTTCCTCGGCCACCCCTTCCTCGGCCGACGTTGGCTGCCAGCACATCTGCTCATGGTGCCGCTCAAGCAGACCTGCGACCGGCGCTCAACGTGGAGGTGCCCCGCCACTCGTCCCTCGCTGTCTTGGCCGCTGCCGCCGCCGCCATTCCGCCGCCACCTCGTGCACCGAAGACGAAGGGTTCCGTCGCACCGAAGACGAAGGCCAAGGCAAACTCGACAACTCCAAGGTTGAAGACGGCACCAAAGATGAAGGCCAAGGGGCCCGGACGTCGAGGACTGCCACGGCCAACGACAAACCATGGAGTTGTTGTCCATGCCGTCGAGGAAGAGTGTTCGGAGTACGTTGAGCTCGAGGCAATGGACGCACAAAGAACCTTCTGGACCCCTGAATCAAGCAATGGCGATGGCACTGCCATGTACAATGAATCTGATGATGGCCTCAACATGTTCGACGGAATGACTGAAAGGTATAAAGTTGGCCATCTGTCTATTATTGCTTGTTGGAGTCTCGTGTGTTGTTCCAGTTGTTTGTCACTGAAATTGATTGGCTTTGTGAAATAACATGAACTCTTCAACTTTATTAAAGACCCGCATGTTCAGGAGAGCAACCACATAAGTTCATTAAGAGTGATGAAGTTTCTTATGTTTGTTTCAGAACCTGTCTTACCTTGTTCATTCTCCAAAAGATTATTCAACTGAAAGAGTCTACATCCAATTATTGTATATATTGTTACTTTGGGTCAGGTTTTTTCTGATGACTTATGTTAGACAGTCATCGCTGAAATTTGATGCATTGCCCATGGGTTTTTTTAATCCATTTGGAGTCTTTAATCTAAAAATCCATTTGGAGTAGTGTTCATGTCCAGCCAACCCTTATTCTGCAACTAGCACTGATGCACACCATAGAAATGGAGTAGTGTTCATCTCCAGCAAACATGCTGAAAAAGCTGTAAACAGAAAAGCACTGATGCACACCAGATTCTTTGTTGAGTACCCGTTGTGTTCACTCCATCTCATAAATGAATTACATATTTGAATTCTGGACATATTATTATGAACTGTTGTGTTCTTCACTCCAGATCAACCCTTATTCTGACTAGCAGCTATGTTTTACTTTCTGACTAGCTACAAGTGCTATGCTGTATGTGTTGGCAGATGAACCCTTATTTCTTCAATGGTCATTAAACATTTTCTGCATTATAACATGGACTACTGCTTTATCTACTCATGACTTGTGTAAACTTATTTCTTCAATGCTTCACAATGTGCAGCAACCCAAGTTTCGTTGGTATGATGAATGATGCTATCGGTATCGAAGATTTCACAACACCAATAGATGAGAGCACTGTTGATGATATTGCTGATGATGTTGTTGAGGTTCCTACTCCAACATCTACGTTGGGAAGGCAGGGGAACTACTCGTCAAAAGAGGACGAGGCATTGGTTCTTGCTTGGCAAAACGTATGCCTTGATCCGGTGGTTGGAAAAGACCAACCAGGGTCAACTTATTGGCAACGCATGTCTGACTACTACCATGAGAATGTGTCAGTTCCTTCCAATCGATCAATCAACTCTTTGAATCATCATTGGTCTTTGATTTCGGGCACTAGATGGGCTGGTTGTGTGAAGAACATTGAGCATCAACAACCTAGTGGCTTGACAACTCAAGACCGAGTAAGAACCATCACAACTTATTTTATTGTTCATTGCATTCACTTAACATTGTTTGCTTGAGACCTAATCAAAATGTTCATATTTGCAGCTTAATTACACACAGGAATTATACAAGCAAAGGGATCCAAACCATCAGGCTTTTGTGATGTTGCACTGTTGGGTCCTGCTCCAACACAATGAGAAGTGAATCAATAGAAACAACGACCCACATCCCCTCAAGAGGCGTGCATCATCTATGGAGGAGTCTGAAGATGATGAAGATGGGAGTGGGCTCACTACTCCTACCTCCATGGAAACAAAGAGGCCACCAGGAAGAAAACAAGAGAAGGAGTGGCTGAAGAATGGACATGGTAATGTCTTTGAGACAGTTGTTCAGAGCTTGATCACAACAAAGAAGGAAGTGGAAGCTGCCAAGAAACTAGACAAGGATGCTAAGTGGGAGGAGTATAAGCAACTGGAGGGGAGGAAAGTGGCAATTGAAGAGCAGAAGATGATGACAAAGAAAGTTTAAAGAAGAGAGCAAGATCATGTTCATGGATGTCACTAGTCTTGATCCAACTCAACGAGCATATGTGGAGCTGTGGCGTGCTGAAATTTTAGCATCGAAGAACCAAACAAGCCAAAGTGATTGTCCTTGATCAGAGAACCAAACAAGCCAAAGTGCCATTGGAAAAAGCAATTCAATTTTGCTCTTTAACATATATTTCATTCTTTAAATGGAGTCATACCTGTATTTAGATGGAGTCGTACCTGTATTTAGATGTTGTCATCTTTGTTTGATTCACTGAGGAAAAGTACCATCTTTGTTTGATTCATTGAGTCTGTGGCTGAAACCAATAACTGATCACAACATATGTTATTTGCAGCTATATCTATGTTGAGTAAATGAATAATCATTGGGGATATATCTATGTTGAGTAAATGAATAATCTTTAGGTCAGTTGATATTAGGCGGTCATGCCAAAATTGTTGTGTAAGCCGCTTCATCTCTGGGATTGGGAACTTGGAAATGGAACTGAATAAATGTGTCCTGATTGATTTCAGATTACTTGTGATCTCTATGCTTGGGCAAACAGCTTGCAATTGTAGATAATATGAAAACTAAATTAAAACCTCGTAATGAATCACTTGAGAAGGATTTACAGTGGCAGAAGTAAACCTGATTGCATACAGAAAAGAAACAACACACCAAATCCATAGAAAATGATGATTATAGAATACTAAAAAAACTGATGCTACAGAATACTCCACATTTCATTAATTGGTATTTTTGAGTACATTCTCCACTACAATTACAGTAAAACAAGTGCACTATGCAACCCGTTGCGAACCATGGAATTCCCACAAGTGCTCCACAAGATCTTCATGTAGTTGATTATGGTCCTCGCGGTCATAGATCTTCTTGTGAACTTTGAGGAATTCCTGAAGTCGCTCTTTCTTCCTTTCAGGCTCTACCGGTGGTATGCGTGTTCCCTCTGTGTCATAGACATAGTCTACATCCATGCCTCTCATAGACATAGTCTACATCCATGCCTCTCTCATCTTCTAAGATCATGTTGTGCAAGATGACACATGCCGTCATGATGTACCATAGAATTGATTGATCCTATAATCTAGCAGGCCCTCGAATGATTGCCCAACGAGCTTGCAGCACCCCACATGCCCGCTCAACATCTTTCCTAGCTGATTCTTGAGCTTTGGCAAAGTCAACTCTCTTGTTACCTCTAGGCTTGGAAATTGTCTTAACAAAAATTGCCCATGATGGATATATGCCTTCAGCGAGGTAGTAGCCCATGTTGTACTGATGACCATTGACTTCAAAGTTCACCAGTGGTGCCTCTCTAGCTGCTAGCCTTGCAAACAAGGGTGACCTATGCAAAACATTGATATCATTGCAACTTTCAGGCATCCTAAAATATGCATGCCAAATCCAAAGATCATTTGATGCAACAACCTCTAGGATGATTGTTGGATCATGGCTATGTCCAGTGTATTGGTCATGCCATGCTGTGGGACATTCAACCACCGCCAATGCATGCAATCAATGGACCCCAACATTCCTCGAAAGCCAATTGATTCACTCATTTCCAATAGCCTTGTTGTGTCCTCTTCATTTAGAGCTCGCAAGTATCTCTCTCCAAATAACTCAACTACAGATTTCACAAACATCTTGAAGCTCTCGAGAACAGTACTCTCAGCCATGTACAACCAGTCATCAATGAAATCAAACCAGTCATCAATGAAATCAGCTGCACAACCTGTGCCTAGCATGCGAATTGCTGCTGCCACCTTCTTCAAACAGCCATGCCCAAGCCTCCCAGTTGCGTCTCTCTTCTGCATAAAGTAGGGACAATGCTCTTCCACGACATTTGCAATACGCAAGAACAATCGCTTTGACATTCTAAAGCGTCTCCGGAAAAAGACAGGGCCGAAGACAGGATTCTCACTAAAGTAGTCATTCCACAGCTTGTCATCTCTGGCCTGCCGTGGACGATGATCTATGTCCCGCCCAATCACAGAACCATGACGCTTGTGGCGGTTCTTCTTTACAGTCTCGTCAAGCATTGCCACAACCAACTCTAGGTCATCGTCATTCGAGGAGGACGAGTCAAAGAATTGCTCCATTACTGGATTCATCTGCACCAGTAAAGCAATGGTCAATGAAAACATTCATACCAGCAAGTAGGAAACATACTTGGGTTCATTTTGGAATTTAGACAAACACATTGCGGGCGGAGTGGCACGGCATGGTGGCCAACTGGCTCTTCAAGAATGGCGACCGACTGCAGTGACGAAGGTGAAGGAGAACTCGGTGTCTCTGGCGAGGGCGCAGGCGAGCGCGGCCGAGCGGCGCAGGAGAGGCACGTCGGCGGCCGGGACTGCTCAGGTTCAGGGCCGGCGCTGGTGCTCGGGCTCGGGTCTGGGAGAAAGAAAAGGAAAAAGAAAAAAGAAAATAAAAATAATGATTTTAGATGAAGGAATAGGGGAACTACTATAACACCATCATCTATAATTCAGAAAATAGGTTGGAGGGATCCCCTTTAACCTTTTTTAGGTGATGAGATTAAAGGGGAAGGGTTGGAGTTGCTCTAAGACACCACACAACAGGGGGCAGCCTTGATGAGGTCCCAGGTGAGTGACAACACCGACCTACCTCACTACCATGATAGCTAATATGACTCCCGGGAGTAATACAAGAGTGGCAAGCCCGACGGCGTGAAGACGCAAGCACCAACACTGAACTGATTCCATCTATTTCAAAGTTTTTATTTATGATCAAGAGATGTTGGTGGAGGAGCGGAAACTAAAAAAGAAACAATTTGAACCTAATAAGAAGTCTTTTTACAGGGGATGTGGTACCTGTATAAAAGGGTCACCCTGACAAAGGACAATCTAGCTAGAAGAAATTGGCATGGTAGTATAAAATGTTATTTCTGTAATCTGAGTGAGAGTATTCAATATTTATTCTTTGACTGTCGGCTAGCTAAGTTTGTTTGGTGGATCTTTCATGTTTCTTTCAGCATTACCCCTCTAGAGACTTTTAACATATGCTTTCTGATTGGTTAGGGGTCACGGATTTGAAAAGAAAGAGACTTATTTGGAGTGGATTAACAAGTATGTATTGGACAATATGGCTATATCGTAATGAGGTGGTGTTTGATAAATTATATGTACCATCGTATCTGCAGGTACTTTTCAGGGGGACTTATTAGACTTGTTTCTGGTCCCTACTACAGAAGGAGGAGGATCCCCATTTGCTGAAGATAGCGTGCAGAGCAATTGAAACTATAGCCATGAATATCTTCGCTAGTAATGGATGGCGGTTCAGCAACCAAATTACTTATTAGTGCTTCCTTAGTTGATGGATCCAAACTTTGTGTTTATCATTCCGTGGTGATTTCAAAACTTGTATTGCACTATGTAATAATGAGTAGCTTCATGTATCTACCGATACAACGGCTAGAATATTCGTAATATATTCCTGTTTCTAAAAAAAAAGGGGACGAGATTTTTAGGCCTCTACTGCATACTAGCCATGCTATTAGCGCGGGCCAACTTGCTAGTTTCAATTTGTATCTTGTGATCGTGTAATGTGAACTGGGCGTGTGTTTGTTGCTGCATCTCAATCAATAAGTATTTCTGTGTATTATCTAGAGAAATATATACTTGTATTTCTGTGTGACAATAACCGTAACCACACTCTGTTCTTTGCTGTCAGATATAGTTGAGCATCAGTGTTGTGAGTTATTGAGGCCGGTTCACCAAAGACTGGCCGACACTGCAGCCGTGGAGCGTCGTCACGTCAGTACCCATCGAGCGTGAAGTTGCTTGCCGCCAATGAGATGGATGCTTTCCCGGCGGACAACAAGGACGTGCGTTCCTAGCCGGCCGGGCCACGCGTGTTCTCCAGGCCGGCGCGGGCATTTCCTGTACTGTCTCTACCCGTGGCCGTGTCATGGTCGTGTTGTGTCGCCGGGGCGCTGGCATCGTGCGCATTGTGATGCGCCTACGCGTACGCTGCTAAATCAATCATTTGTGCCCTCGCGTTGGCGCGGCCAAGGTGTCGCATTTGATTGGCTCGCTGATTCAGAGTATCCCATCCTGTATTGGAAGATTGATTCATTTACGATTATTGGATCTTGATTGGACAGACATATCTTGTCTTCCAGGTTCCATTCGTTATCTCATAAACCTTCAGATATTGAACTTGCAACACTGCAGTTCTTTGCAGTGTCTTCCTTCAGAGATAACTTATTTATGCCACTTAAGGCGTCTAGGTCTTTTTGGAACGCCGATAAATCAAGTACCGAAAGGGATAGGCAGATTGTTGTTTCTCAATGATTTTGAAGGATTTCATGTTGGTGGAGGAAGTGATAATAGTACTCGAATGCAGGACGGATTGACCTTGGATGAGTTGGGTCCTCTTTTGCAGCTGAGGAAGCTTGTGATCTATAAATTGGAAAGAGCTGATCGTTGTACTGCAGATTCATTGCTAACAGACAAAAAGCATCTCAAAAAATTAGTGCTAAGTTGCACTGAACATACAGATGAATCATATTCTGAAAAAGATGTGATCAATATTGAGAAGATCTTTGATATGTTAATCCCTCCACGTAACCTAGAGGACCTAGGTATTTCGGAATTCTTTGGTCGGAGGTTCCCCTCTTGGCTTGGTGTTGCTATCCATTTGGGTTCAGTGAAATACTTAATCCTCAAAGATTGTAAATCTTGTGTCCATCTTCCCCCAGTCGGGAAGCTCCCTAACCTGGAATTTCTGAGAATCTCGGGGGCAAACGCAGTTACCAAGATTGGAGCTGAATTTGTTTGTTGTGGGGTGGATAATCCTGGATCTACAGAGGTAGTAGCTTTCCCCAAGCTTGAAATACTGATCATTGAGGATATGCCAAACTTGAAGGAATGGTCCTTTGGTTCCGAAGAAGAAGCATCAGCAGCAACAACAAATAAGGAAGAGAGAGAGGGAACTGCTGCGATACAAATTGGGGAAGCTGCACGTCCAAGGATGCAGCTGCTACTGTGTTTGAAGGGGTTGGAACTTCTTTTCTGCCCCAAGCTGAGAGCTCTGCCACGACAGCTTGGACGGGAGGCCACAAGCCTGAATTGGGTCCTATTACATGATCTGAATAACCTTAAGGTGGTGGAGAACCTCCCATTCCTCTCAGAGGAACTTCCAATCCAAAATTGTGAAAGCCTAGAGAGGGTAACGAATCTTCAGCAAGTGAGTCAGTTGCGTTTGTACCTCTGCCCGAACTTGATGTGTGTGGAGAAGTTGGACAACTTGCAACAACTGTTTCTGAATGAAGATATGCAAGAGATTTCCTCGTTGTGGGTGCCCGAGCTTCAAGAGCAGCGCCAGCAATTCCACGGCGAAGACCTGGATGTTTACCACTGGACATGATGATGGTTCAGCTTTCCCCTGAGTTGGATAAGAAGATGGAAGGTACTACCATTGTCTGGTTTAAATCACATTACAAATTATCTACTACTCTGCTTTGAATTCGTGCTCTGTTTATTTTTATAGGCAACTGATTCTAGCTAATAGATCGTCTTCCTATATATGCAAAGGACAGCGTATGAAAGTTTGTGAAATTCTGGGTATTGGAAGATGAACCATATGCACATGCTTTTAGTTATTCACTCTCTGTATGGCGTGATCCCTGAATGTGAACTGGACGTGTGTTTGTTGCTGTATCTCGATCAATAAGTATTTCTGTGTATTACCTTGAGAAATATATATTTCTGTGTAACAATAATCGTAGCCACTCTCAGTTCTTCGCTTTGAGATATAGTTGAACATCAGTGTTGTGAGTTATTGAGGCCAGTTCACACACCAATGATGGATGCTTTCCGTGGAGCGTCGTCAGTACCCATCGAGCATGAAGTTGCTTGCCCGCCAATGATGGATGCTTTTCCGGACCACAGGGACGTGCGTGCGTGCGTGTTTCCATTCCCTGCCGGCGCGGACATTTCCGGCCGGCCGTGAAAGGCGTTCGTTGACAAGGCCCTACGTACACTACACTCTACCCGTGGCCGTGTCATCCCATGGATCAGCATGGCTGCCATATAGATATTTTTTTTTGATGAAACAGGAGGGGTCACCCCCTACTGATTATATATTAAAAGATTAAATAAGTTAACAGGAATTACAAAAGAAAAATAGATATATCGTACTGAACTTCAATTGAGAACAATGGCCCACGACGTCTCGGCGCGCGCGTGGTGCAAGGCTGTGCTGGGAATATGCGCAGGACACTGTCCGTCTCACGCCGGCGCGGCCTAATAAGGAGCTGCTGCTAGCGAGGTGGGTGGGAGTCACTCAGCGAGAATGCCGCGACAGCGGCGCTAATAAAGAGCTGTTGGTGCTTGGGCACACGTACGGCCGGACTTGCTCTACCATACAATCATCTTCTTTTTTGTAACGTGATGCACAGTGCGGCCTTGCATTGGTCAGACTTGCACTTTTCTCTTGCCGATTCTATTTTTATTTCTGGAAATGTGATAATGTCCACCACACCTCGTCAAGGTCTACCTAATGATATACTAAGTGCGGTAGGGAGTTGGTACCATGTTGCTGTCACCAACAGATTGGTTGGACTTTACTGATTTTAAATTTTGCAGCAACTTGCATAACCAAGTTGGGGGTTAGAGTGGATGCCAAAGTCAGCTTTGCTTCATTTTCTGAATTTGAGGAAGCACTGATCTGTCACGAATTGTCATCCTACATCCCTATCTCATTTTGTTTTCTCAATTATTATGTAGAGTAGACGGACATCGTTTTTGTTGATGGTCAAGCGATATGGCTTATCGTAGTGATCGTGCACGTACACCTAACCAAAGCAATGCTGGCACGCACGCGCCCGGATGCTCGACTGCGGCGATGGCATCATCCTCTCTTCTAGGGGTACCGTTGCATCACCATCACCGCCGTCCAAGGCGAAAAGCACAGGCAAGAGGGACCGACCATGACTCCTGCCTGATCCATTGTCTGTGGCCACTGCAAGCCATCCATTCGGACAGCTCGTCATCGCCAATAATTCACTCTCAAAACCATGAAATTATCACGTTAATATAAAAAAGAGAAGAGATAGACCGTTAGATTTTATGAAGATTTAACGGTCTGGATGAAACTAAAGAGTTCATGTCCAACTCTAATTAATATTTTTTTAAAAAAACTAATATTATCTTCTTATTTGAAGAGAAAAAAGAGTCACCACATTCACTCTCAAAACCATAAAATTACTACGTTAATATAAAAAAGAGAAGAGATAGACCATTGGATTTTATGAAGATTTAACGGTCTGGATGAAACTAAAGAGTTCATGTCCAACTCCAATTAATATCTTTTTTAAAAAAACTAATAAATACATAAATTCAGATTAAAAAAATAGAGAAAAAACTGATTTTTCCACCCACACCAATCTCTCTCCCTCCTCCATCCTATTAGCTCCATGTTCCACTCTAATTAAATAAATAATAAATATATAAATTCAGATTAAACAAAAATAGAGAAAAAAACTAATTTTTCCACCCACCCTGATCTCTCTCCCTTCTCCTTCCTATTAGCTCCATGTCCAACTCCAATTCATTTTCTAAAATAAATAATAAATATATAAATTCACATTAACAAAAAAAGAAAAAAAATCTGATTTCCCTACCCACCCCGATTTCTCACTCTGCTCCTTCATATTAGCTACAGTGGTTTCAATTCAATCTTTTTTGTCTAGATAAAACCAACAATCCATATCCAACTACAATTAAAATATAAAAAATAAAATTAATAAATATATAAATTTAGATTAATAAAAAATTGAAAAGAAATATTATTTCCCCATCCACCCTGGTCTCACTCTTTCCAATTGGTTTTAAAAAACACAAACTATTAACAAAGACAAAATTCTAGCCATTGGATTTTATGAAGATCTAACGACCAAAATTAAAATAAGAGTCTAAGTCAAATAAGACTATAGAAATTTGGATTAAAAATAAAAATAAAAATAAAAATACTTGTGTCCAAAATACAGTGTTAACACCAACACACGGTGTCAACTTAGTCTTAAAGCCATACGTAACATACAAGTCCTACCTCCTCACGTAATTATTCCAAAGAAAAACTCCTCACGTAATTAACATATATGTGCATATATATTATTAAAAATGAAAAAGTATCACGTAAGTAGATGCTCCCAATCTTTAATCTTTTACCAACAAGCAAAGGCGGGGGGACATGAGACCATGCGTATCTACAGAAGCTCCTCAGACGATAGCTGATGGCACTGGCGGAGCCAGGGCCAGTGGCTAGCACACCTTTGACGATAGTTGATCGACGAATGAAACTAGAGGTAGCCTCAATAACAATGACGTATGTTGTAGCCGACTTAGCGATCATTATGTAAAATTTCGTGTTTCTGAAAAACCTAGGAGCTAGAGACAAAAGGAACCAGAATGAGGTACTGGGCTACTGGAAGCTAGCGGTGAGCCACACCACCATAACAAATAAACGAATCAATAACCCATGAAGCTGAATTGAAGTAGGAGGGGGAAAAGACAAACATACTGAATTGCATGTCGTAAGCTGTGAGAACGAAGAGGGTTAGGGCTGTGACTGGGACACTCTACCTGCCAACAAGCGGTCTGTTAGTGGTCAACATGATTGAGTCTGATATTAGCAATGGCTGTATAGGCGCACCATCTGGAGTGCGAAGCTTGATGCAGGCCACTAGCGCTGTGAGAAGAATAGAAGCAGTTGGTTTAGGGACGACGAGGAAGTTTGTTCCCTTATGAATATATAAGAACTATAACTTGGTTCTGTGAGGAGGAGAAAGCTGGTTCCCTTAAGAAAATATAAGAATGATAGCTGATCGACGAAGGAAACTAGAGGCAGCCTCAATGACAACGACATATGTTGTAGCCGACTTAGCAATCAGTATGCAAAATTCAATGTTTTTGGAAAACCTTGGAACTAGCGACAAAAAAGAACCACAATGAGGTACTAGCAGCAAGTGGCGAGCCACGCCACTGTAAATAAACAAGAACCCATAAAGCTTAATTGAAGTAAGAGGTGCAAAAGAGGAACATACCAAATTTCATGATGTAAGCTATGAGCACGAGACTTCCGCAAAAAAAAACTATGAGCACGAGAGGGTTAAGACAGTGACTTCGACACTCCACCTATGAGCATTGGCTTGCCTGTATAGTCACACCATGTGGAATGCAAAACTTGATGCAGGTCATTGGTGCGTCGTGAAAACAACACAAGTAGTTGGTTCTGTGATGATGATGAAGCAGGTTTCCTTAAGAAAATATAAGATGCATGAGCATGTTTTTCAAGGATTCCTTAAGAAAATACACATGATGCTACTATAATCCTATATTTTCCAATTCTGGCATACTGCCTGCCTCTTTATAAAGTACTACAAAACATCAAATCTCACTGTTAATGATTAAGCCTTCAGTCTTTTTTACATAGCTTAGTGGTACATATACTGAAAGCTAAGATAATCTATCCGACTGATTGCCTTCTCTTGCTATATCCACATATCACCACCATATATCACGCATGATTTGTTTAACTATAGAAAGAAACTACAATTTTACACTTTAACATCATGAAGTTAGTTTGTCGTATGTATGATTTGTATATAAAAATATTGTTGTATGTCCTAGATTTGAGTATGCAGTATCATTTTCAGAGGTTTAAATTTCTAAATTTTGTTATATAACATGCAATTTTACACTTTGACATCATGAAGTTAGTTTGTCATATGTATGATTTGTATATAAAAATATTGTTGTATGTCCTAGATTTGAGTATGCAATATCATTTTGAGTGGTTTAAATTTCTAAAGTTTATTGTATATGATATTTGATATTAATTGTCATGCTTATGATTGGAAAGATCAAAGGCTATGCTTTATGAAGGAGAAAGCAGTGCTGCTTAATGAGATTTGTAGCAATGATGCGCTTTATGGAAGTCTCTAGAGATGACATTCAATGATAATCTAGCAATTTGGTTCGGATAGTTCGACATTTGAGTCTATGGAAACAGCAATGCTGCAAGCACAGAGAAGGTTTGTGTGAATGTGCTATAAATTGACTTCGGACAACGCGGAACAGAAGGTCACTGAGGCTTTTCATAACCAGCTGATTGAAGATATGCACATATTTTATGGATGCATTTGTGGTAGAAGTGCTTGATAGAGGTGCTGCATGAGACATTAGGCATCTTCACACGTAGGTGCACTTGATAGAAATGCTCCATGAGACATTACAGCGTTACCAGTCGCTAGATTAAAGCTGAAGATAGATCACCATGATTTATCGATCTGTCATGGAGGCGATGGCATGAATGGAAGCCATCTTACCATTGATAGCATGGTCTCTAGACATTGCTAAGCTTTTGGACATTGAGTACTGAAATCATCAAGTGCATGTGCAATATTCGAGTCAGTGCCATAATGTGACATTGGAGTAACACTAGAGATGTCATTATAGGGAAAAGATGTCCACCAAATTTCTTGAGAATAACACTACAGAGTAAATAACTTTGCAGACCTGAAACACAGTTGTGTGGGTGCAGTGGGAACGACAGCGAAGAAAGGAGGATTGGAGTTTTATGGTAGCTGTTGGTTTTTCTCTCTAAGAGCTATTTCTTTTAATGATATACGTGATTTATATATTTTTTTAAAATATCCTATAAAATTCTTGATGCCATAACATTTGAAATTTGTCCACTATTTCAATTGTATTATTTTTGACATATAAATATTCAATATGTATTATTATGAAGGATGTTATGCATGTAAATCTAAGGATATGATGAGAAGTACAATGGAGTGGACTAATTGCAGATGTATACGCTAGGATGATGACTTGAATCATCTTTCTTAGGGTTGCAAGGTCAATCACAGGAAATGAAGTATATGGTTTGATAGGGTTAGCTTCTTAAAATGTAGATTTGCAATGTAGGACAAAAAATATACATTTATAAATTATATGGGCCGGGATGAATGGAGAAAAACAACGGTACAAACAGACAATGCGACATGGTACAAACAACAAGGTATATAAGATTGGGCTGCAGCCTATGGCGACAAATGGGAAATCAAAATGAGAAGACCTAACTTATATGTATATTATATAAAAGTTATTGTTACTATCTCTTTGTGTTATATCAAAATCTATACTGACTCTAGCTTACGCAATTTGCGCGAGTCACCTTGCTAGTTTGGATTAATGCACGCTGGGCCCAGGGAAGGCCTTGACCCGCGTGGCCACAGTCATGTTGAGGGTGACATGTCCAGAGGAAGACACCACTCCGTGAACTATTCATCGGAAGCTTGCTTGGTCCTAATACAACATCTTTTTATTCAGGGCTGAGTTCAGTAGCAGTTCAATACCCACTACGTACGGGCTGCAAGCTTGCTAATTAACCCTTTCATATCAGAGCCAGTGCCATCGCGTGAGAAAATACCGGTGAGAGTCTGTAAGGCTGAGTTCTAGATGTATTTTCTACAAGGCTCCGTTTTCTGCCTTCTGAAATTCTGTTAGCCATAGGACCAACAGAGAGGATTTCTTCACTCTACCTTCTCTTTGGAGTTCTGTCGGCACCTCTACTTCTGCATCAGTTCAGTTAGGTACCCAAATTTTCAGTTGATGCATAGAGGGTTTTGTTATTCATTTGAGACTCCATTGCTATCTATTCTATATGTTGCTTCTTGATTGGAAGACGATTTGTACTCCCTCTGTTTCGTTTTTTTTTTGGTAAAGACAAGCCATCTCGTGCAAACTTTTACTAGTTAGCTTGTCCTAACGACAACAATAACAGAACGGAGGGAGTATTGAACTAGCTTTCTTTCCAGCCTGCAGCCCAGCCACCACCTCTGCTTCTGCATCATCTTTCTTCTTTTGCCTCATGTCTAATCCGTAACTGTTGACAGTGCAACACTATTTACCATTTTCTTTGCTGTTGGACAGCTGACTGAATATAGGTCACCTTGTGTATCACTCTGCGTTGCATTTTGGAGCGTTGCACTGCTCAGGTATGCCATTATCTCCTTCAACTTATGGCAATACAAAAAAATATATACTGTCTTAAACAAGACATTCTTCCAAAACATAGATAATTCTAGTCATTAGGATTTCAATTTTATATGAAGTAAAGAATATTTGAAAATTTCACATAAATAGAAAATTGAAATAGTTAGAATCAAAATGTAGTATAATTGAAATTTAATCAATCAGTTACGAAATAAGAGAGCTATTTTATTTTAACAGATAGGAATAGAAAGTAAACTGATTCAATATTTTTTATTTTAATAAATATCTTTTATTATCTCATAACTGCATAAATTCTTTGATTAATTTTTTAATTTAAGCAACTAAACCCATTCTAAATTTTTGAATATTTAAATGATACACACCTGATCTGTTCGGGCTCATCATGTAGGAAGGCACAATTTTGATGCTGGATAGCGAGCCAATTTCTATTTGTTGTAAAAGGTTTGCATTGGCACATGTCCGTGTTCACAACTAGTCACAACTTTAATCTGCTTGGTCTCATTCAAGGACTATGCATCGGTTGATCATCTGAATGAACTGCTTCTGGGTTGAAAACGATTTGTATTGAACTAGCTTTCATCCCAGCCTGTAGCACTGCTGCCATTCTCTATCATAAATCGGGTCATAAGTCTGATTGATCTCCCTCTATAAGTTTGTCTGATGGCAACTATACTTGATAGTCTGATTGGATCATGTGTCAACAAGTTGCAAAATATTGTTACAGAGGAGTCCATTCTTATACTAGGGGTAAAAGATGATCTCAAGGGACTGCAAAGTATAATGAGACAAATACAATGTTTTGTCAATGATGCTGAGCAAAGGAGGATTGAAGAGTCAGCAGTTAATAATTGGCTTGGTGACCTGAAAGATGTGATGTATGAAGCAGATGATATTATTGACTTGGCTAGATTAGAAGGAAGCAAGTTGCTATCAGACCATCCTACATCTTCGAGAAACATGATTGCATGTACATGGTTTCCATTTTTGTCTTGTATTCCTAGTATTGGACGGCACCATGAGATTGGCATTAGGATCAAGAACTTTAGCACTAAACTTGAGAGAAATATTTTTAAAGATTCAAAGTATGCCACCGAAAGAGGAAGTAAAACTAGCACGGAAGATGATAACATGTGAACTTGTGGAGCCGAACCTTGTGGGAAAGGAAACTTCACGTGCCTGCACTAGATTGGTGGAATTGATTCTTGCACATACGAAAAAGAAGGCATACAAGATTGGTATTGTTGGAACTGGAGGAATAGGGAAAACAACCCTAGCTCAAAATATATATAATGACAACAGAATAAAAGAACACTTTAGCAAACAAGCATGGCTTTGTGTTTCTCAGGAGTACTCTTCAGTTTCACTTTTGCAAGAACTTCTTCGAAATATTGGGGTAGATTATAAGCAAGATGAAACTGATGAGAGCTTATAAAAAAACTTGCAAAAGCTGTTGAAAATAAAAGCTTTTTTCTTGTGTGGCAACGATATTTGGCAACATGAGGTATGGACTGATCTATTGAGAACTCCATTAGATGCCACAGAAGCTGTAGTAATTCTGCTGACAACAAGAAATGATACAGTGGCTCGTGTAGTTGGGGTGGAATATGTGCATCGAGTTGAGTTGATGTCGAATGATGTAGGATGGGAGCTGTTGTGGAAGAGTATGAACATTTCTAAAGAGACTGAAGTCAAAAACTTACGTGATATAGGGCTGGACGTTGTACGTATGTGCGGAGGCCTTCCTCTTGCAATCAAGGTTATTGCTAGTGCTCTAGCAGCAAAAGAGAGAACTGAGAACGAATGGAAAAGCATCATAAACAAAAGTGCTTGGTCCATGAAGAAGCTTCCAGAACAGCTTAGAGGAGCTTTGTATTTGAGTTATGATGAGTTACCACGACATTTGAAGCAATGTTTCCTCTACTGTGCCCTATACCCAGAAGATTCAGTAATGTATCGTGATGATCTTATAAGATATTGGATTGCTGAAGGTTTTATACAAGAGCAAGATGAACAACTCCTAGAGGATATAGCTGAAGGATATTATTTTGAACTGATGCACCGAAATCTCCTTCAAACAGACCCTTTACGGCCTGACTATGCCAGATGCAAAATGCATGATCTTCTAAGGCAACTTGCTCAACATTTATCACAAGATGAATATTTTTGTGGAGAAGCACAATTATTGGACTCCAAATCTTCGTCCAGACTAAAACGTATTTCAATCATTACCGATGGGGGATTCTATAACACTCCCTTATGTGAACAAGGATCATATTAAAGCGAGGACTCTGCTTTTTCATTGTTCCAACTCACCAAGAGTTGAAAATACAATATTCAAAAAGATTCCATGCATTAGAGTTTTGGATCTTACATGTTCAGTTATACAAAGTATTCCAGATTGTATTGAAAATCTAATCCATCTTCGTTCACTTGATCTGAATGGTATAGATATATCTTATCTTCTAGAATCCATTGGTTCTCTCATATACCTTCAGATATTGAATTTGTCTTATTGTGGTGCTTTGCATAGTCTTCCTTTAGGAATCACTCGACTTTGCAACTTAAGACGCCTTGGTCTTACTGGCACACCAATAAATCAGGTTCCACAAGGGATACATAAATTGTTGTTTCTCAATGATCTAGATGGATTTCTAGTTGGTGGAGTAAGTGATAATAGTACTAGAATGCAGGACGGATGGAACTTAGATGAGTTGGGTCCTCTTTTGCAGCTGAGGCAGCTTGTGATCTTTAAATTGGAAAGAGTTGATCGTTGTACTGCAAGTTCACTGCTAAAAGACAAAAAACATCTCAAAAAATTAGTGCTAAGTTGCTCTAGGCGTGCTGATGAACCATATTCTGAAGAAGATGTGATCAATATTGAGAATATCTTTGATATGTTAACTAGACAATTAGCCCACGCAATTGCGTGGTTGGGCTAGACACACTCTACTCATCGAGTCAATCACAAAGTATGAACAATATGATTTACATGAATAAAACTTGCAGGTACAGAATTCTACACATGCATATTACAAAATTGGATGAAAATCATAGAAAATTTCATCTTCATTGTCAACAAAACATAACATCACTGGATTCGTAGATTAATATTGAAAATGATGAAAGTGTATAGCGTTACCTTTCTCCAGAAAGTTTGTAATTACCGTTTGTACCCATCGATATGTCAGCTCTATAATCATTATATATAACTAGCCAAGTTGCCCGTGCACTTGCACGGGCTAGATATCTATGTTTGCATTTTTAATTGTAGTAGCATCCATACAATTCCCGTGCAAAAAACTTTCCATACCACAATATTATGTCCTTCACAGTAAATTTTTTATTATATTTTTGTAGTTTATCTGTCATGTCATTAGATTAAAATTCAATTACAGAATAAACTATAGCCATATATCTTGTCATTTGATCTGATACCTAGCTAGCTATTCAATCCGATAAAGAAACAAAGTCATGAAAGTCCACTGAGTTATGTAAGTGACCTGTTTACATTACAATATAAATAAATCCACACGAAAAACAATGTGCGTGATTACATGCTTTGCTTCCACTTAATATGATACCCATAGCCTTTACTATAGTATATGGTGACTACTTTAACATCATTTTAAAATTCAAATGTTATATTTGATATTGTACTTCGATTTTCATTGAGGGCGTGTCCAAAAACCTTTAAATGTTGAGGCCACTCTGAAGCTGTAATGAAAGCTTACTAACTTTTAAATGTTGAAACTTCTCCATTTGATGACTATATAGCTGATATTGAACTTTATTACCTCTCTGTAATTCATCTATGAAATTTGAAACTACTTAGATGAAACCTCAGTTATCGAATATATTGGGCAGGTAATGGTTATATAGTGTTTTTCTTCTATATCAAATATTGCATATATATCTCATACATGGAAACTTAAATCGTGGTCATTTAGTCCGTATAGGTGACCATGTTTCGAGTTAATTTGGCATAATGTTAATAGAAACATGAATACATTTTGTCTGATTGTTATCTAAAGGGGATACAGTGCACTTACAAAAATGCTTCCATAATGAACTTACATGGAAACTTAAATCTTGGTCATTTAGTCCGTATAGGCCTCCATGATTTGACTTAATTTGGTCCAAAGTTAATAAAAACATGAACACACATTTTGTCTGATTGTTATCTGAAGGGGATATAGTACACTTAGAGAAATGCTTCCATAATGAACTTGTTATTTTCCTTTTGAGTACAAATAATAAATCAATCACTAAAATAAGCTATTGTAATATCTAGTGATGTTGACCTTGTTACAGTCTTATATATAAAGCAAATAAATAATTGACTTGCCAAATAAAAATGTAGGGATATGTTTAATATTGCTTAAAATAGTTTTATTTGATATATAGTTTCTACAAATCCTTTTTGTACATACCATGTGGAACGTCTCTTTGTGGATTCTTTTGAGTTATGATAAGCTCTACTGCAATACTCACTTTTGTTGGATCCCTAAGGAAAAGAAAATATGATATTATGATTATGCAATATAAAATTACATTTAACTGTCACAAAACAAAATATAACACAATAAAGTATATAAAATGACAGTTCTACTTGTAAATAATATAATCGAACTGACAACTAAATTTCACTATGAAAAAATTGTCAGGACCATGAAATAATTTGAATTGATCTACTTGTACATTAATATATACGTTCCTGACATGTTGGGTAAGATATTCTCATTCTTTTTCCTTGAATGTATTGTATTAGTTATTCAGTTCTTCCTATTTGTAAAACTAAATATATGATAGAAAAAAATGTCTAGACTATCAAATAACTTGATCAAATTATCATATACGAAGAACAAATACAGTTTCTAATATAGTATGCACAAGTAGAACTGTCATTAAATATACTTTATAGTGCCTAGACTATCAAAAGTATTGTATTTATTCTTCATATATGATAATTTGTAGCATACTATTTTGTATCATTTTCAATTAGAAACTGAAAACAATGTGTGGCATAACTATCAGGTAGTCTTTATGAAACAGTCCAAATTATAGTTGAACATTGAAGAAGGTTTTCAGTCAAACTTACATAAATTTATTGGTTGAAGGAAGAATAAGCCCTACAATCATGCTGAATATATCCAAGACTGTTATATTTACATTCTAAAACATACCAAGGTGACCTTTGGGGCTAAAAATTAACCTATCAGTATGTATCTACCACTTGTTCCTTGGAGACGACTGATTCTGGAAAAACTGCAGCTGCTAGCAAGTATCTCTGTCCTGTTAAAAATGAGTAATGCATTAGGAAGGAATGTCAAAATTTCATCAATGATGAATTATATGAAAGAAAAAAGTATCCTTGCATTCTCTTGTAATTAATTCGGGAAGAAATATAATTAGAAGGAGCTCCTTAGGGGCTGGCACCATGGTCACTTCTTAGGAACCTATCAATGGCTTGAACGCAAATAATTAAACCTGCAAGTACCACTCCGTGTAACATTGAGTCCCGACACCCATGCAGAACCTGATCCCCTGTCGATGGCTAAGTCCACCACTGTTTGGTCCTTTGCACAGCCTGCATTACACAACAATTTGTTTTCACATCCAACTATCTTAGCAGATCAATTCAGTCTGCGGAAAGGGCCTCCTGGCAAGCAGTAGATATCAATACGAGTCTGGTACTGTACTGTCTTGCCTCAATGTTGTCTCTGACGAACTCTAGGCAGAGCATATCACTGAAGCACCAAGGCAAGTTGCAAGGCAGGGCAACAGGCGTCTGTACTGTCTTGCCTCAATGTTGTCTCTGAAGAACTCTGTGGCAGAGCAGATCACCGAAGCACCAAGGCAAGCTGTGAGGCAAGGCAACAGGCGTCGAGTTTCACCAATGTCCATGGCATGGCCGGCGATGTGCACAATCCTGCGATGGGAAGCAAATTGAATCTATGGCATACGAGTATACGACAACATACGTCTGTGTGAGAGGTTGAAAGCGGCGGCGGCATTGTTTGGGGCCTTGGGGTAGCCGCCAGCAGCCCAGCCTAGCAGTTGGCCTGTACGGATGTGAGAATTGGCTTTGATCAACGGTAGTGATTACGTGGTGAATGGATTAAGGGCTGAAAATTTTGCTTTTTTCTCAGAATTTGTAGGCTATTTCTCTTTTTTTTCTAGGTATCCTAGTTGGAAGGTCATTTCCTTTTATTATTAAATAGATAGAAAAAAACTAATTGTAGGAAATTGACTTTAATGTTTCTGCACTAGGCAAATTACTATATATAGAGCTGAGAACATGAAAAATCCTTATCTCGAATCCTATCAAATATATTTTATGCAAAATGATACATATATTTTAGTTCCTTTTATTAGTTTTATAATGCAGCTGAAGTAGTTCGATATTTTGTTGTGTTCTGCTGCCCTCACCCTCAGAAAGGCCCATGACTGTAAAAGAAATCAGCTATAAATTGTCAGCATCACGTTGTTAAAAGTTTATGGTGAGCATGTGAGTTACTTACCAAGCAGCAAATATGTCTGTAACTCACGTTGCTTTATAGCGTACGTGATACCGTTAGCAGCATCTTGCCTTTGACAGTCTCTAATCTGCACCCTGGAAATTGACAAAAAAAAAAAGACTTGTCAAGCTACATGTTATCCCAACACAAAGCGTACAAAGAACCAAAAAAGAGAATATGTCTTTCAAATGTGCTCGCACATTGAGTGAGAAGTATAGGGAATATGTTTCTACATGGATTAATATTGGCCTTTTAAATTACTAGCAAAGTGTCCGTGCATTGCTATGGACTTTAAAAAACAAAACACTCTTTATAACTTAAATATAAATTATTTACACAATATAATTATTAGATATATACAATATTATTAATATTTTTTATATAAAATATTATATTTATATTATCATTGGTGCTTCTTAGTATATCATTTTATATGTCAAAAGTAATAATTTTATCACCATTTTTTACCATATTCTAGAAGCTTTATCCGGAAAGAAAAATCAATTCACGGAGTCCAGAAATAACACTGTATTACAACGTAATTTTGAAATTGAATACTTGCTCTAATAAAAAAAGTTAAAACACAAAAGTTGTAGATCTCGTTGAGACCTTTCCGAAACATATATGGATCATATTATTTGGACTATGGAGCTATAAGATATGGGCCCCGCATAGAGACCTACGTAGGGGAGTCCGAATCAGAACAAATATTTTTACATCGCATATTTGGAAATTAAAACTGCGGTATCTGGACTTCTATTGAATACAAAAGTTGTAGAACTTTTCGAGAGCTACGCGATAGAGTCCGAGTTTGCCTCATTTGAGCTCCGTATGTGGGAGTTATGATTTTTGAAATATGATACATGATATAGAAGGTACGAAATCGATTTGAATTCAATCTTTAACTTTGTGGACACGAAGTGGACGATCATACCTCAATTAATAGATTGTAGAGATTAAAGCTTCAAAAAAAATTCTGTTTCAGTCAAATCCAGAGATCCGTACAGGCTCACAGTTGAAGTACGGCTGGCTAGAACAAACACAGACGACCAGTGCAACATCACTGCTATTTTTCTAATCCAGTAATTTTACAGAGAAACAATTTAGTTCCTATATATTGTTTATATCATTTTTTATTATCAATGCTCAAAAGTAGAGGTAATTAATAACCTGGACTGTTATGAAACTCTATGGAATTTTGGGTTTACGTAGGTAATTATATGGATTCATTGAAACTTAGAAATAATTGCCCAGGGCACCCAGAGAATCAATAAATACAAAATATTGCCACTGAAAAATGAGAACTCCATAAGTCGAGTTACCTGTGCCTTTGGCCAAACCTGTGGTGATTGGATATTCACGTACTCGGTGTGCCTGGATGTTCATCGATTCTGTATCCTTTAGTTTTGCTTTTCTTTACTACTGTTGTCTGAGGAACGAATGCTCTTGTGCGATAGCCACCCAGGACCAGGGTGAACTCTCTCATGCGACATGCCGCCGATCGTGTTTCCAAGACAGAAGCCTCCACTTTGCTCGTGCCTCCTTGACTCCGCTGCTTATTGGTGTTGAGCCTTCTCTGCCGCCGTTGAATATCGCTGTGCAATTCTATCAATGCACAGCAAGGAGCAGGAGTGCAGGACGATGAAAGATGAATGAACTACCACAGCAACATGCCGCCTTCTTGTAATCACGCCGACACCCCGCATCCTGTATGGAGCCACTAGGAACCCTAAACGTCACCTGATCATGTTTAGATTTATTTGGGTCTTGTTGGGGAAGGGATAGAAACGTGGCAGAGATTAGGTGAGATCGTCACATAGGTTCCAGAAGTCCTGGTACATCACAAAACGCAAGATGAAGGGTTGGATGTTTTGCTTTTTTCTGAAAATTTATAGCATATTTCTCTTTTTTTCCTAGACACATTGGTAGGAAGTCCATCTCCTTTTATTATTAAATAGATCCCTCCACGTAACCTAGAGGATTTAGCTGTTTTCGAATTCTTTGGTCAAAGATTCCCCTCTTGGTTGGGTGTTGCTACCCATTTGTGTTCAGTGAAATACTTACACCTCATACATTGCAAATCTTGTATGCATCTTCCCCCGGTCGGGCAGCTCCCAAACTTGAAATTTCTGAAAATCGTGGGAGCAAACGTAGTTACCAAGATTGGACCCGAATTTGTTGGGTGTGGGATGGCTAAACCCAGATCTACAGAGGCGGTGGCTTTCCTCAAGCTTGAAGCATTGATCATAAAAAATATGCCAAACTGGGAGGAATGGTCCTTCGGTTCATCAGAAGAAGAAGAAGAAGAAGCAATAGCAGCAACAGATAAAGAAGAGAGAGAGGGAGCAGCTGCTAAACAAGTAGGGGAAGCTGCAACTCCAAGGATACGACTGCTACCACGTTTGAAGGAGTTACAACTTGAATTGTGCCCCAAGCTGAGAGCTCTGCCACGACAGCTTGGACAGGAGGTCACAAGCCTAAAAGGGCTCCGTTTGGAGGGTATGAAAAACCTTAAGGTTGTGGAGAACCTTCCATTCCTCTCAGAGTGTCTTTCAATCTTAGATTGTGAAAGCCTAGAGAGGATATCGAATCTTCCGCAAGTGAGTGAGTTGTGTTTTCGCCGGTGCCCAAACTTGGGGTGTGTGGAGAAGTTGGACAACTTGCAACAACTGTTTTATAGTGATGACATGAAAGAAATTTTCTCGCTATGGGGTTTCTGAGCTTCAAGAGCAGCGCCAGCAATTCCACGGCGAAATACATGGTTATTTACAACTGGATATGATAATGGTTCAGCTTTTCCCTTAGTTGGATAAGAAGATGCAAGGTGTAAATCACAGTACAAATTATCTACTACTCAGCTTTCAGTTCGTGCTCTGTTTCTTTTTATAGGCCACTGACTAGCTAATATGTCATCTTTCTCTGTTTCTTTTTATAAACCACAGTGTATACATCTGCATTGAGCTGGAATGGGGCAGGCTACAGATCTTTTGATTCACATTGATCAGGATATACTGGAGCAACAGTGTCGAATGAGAGCCATGGTTTGAATGTTGTGGACTGGGGTGTGTAAGAAGGTTTGACTTGGTTGACATTTATGCAGTTTGTCAATTTATGGTAAGGTATTAGAAGATGAATTATGCAGTTGTATGCATCTCGATCTTGATACATTTGGAGCAGCAATGTTGAACGAGAGCCGTGGTGACAACCGCTCAACGGTTTCTTGTCCGCATGGGACCATAAGAGATGGCTTCGTTCCAAGATTTGTAGGTGTCTAGCCTTTTTATGTTTACAAGCTGTTTGGCCCTCTCGTTTCGGTGTTGCGGACTTGTGTGTGTGTAACTGTTATGCAGTTTGTGAAATTCTTCTGTTGGAAGATGAACTATATATGGACATGCACATGCTTTTTGTTATTCACTCTGTATCTTGTGATCCTGTAAATCTGTAATGTGAACTGGGCGTGTGTTTGTTGCTACATCTTAATAAATATTTCTGTGTATTATCTGATAGAAAAATTATGTGTAAAAGTAGCTGTAGCCACACTAGCTCAGTTCTTCTCGCTGTCAGATATAGTTGAAAGTCAGTGCTGTGAGTCATTGAGGTTCACCAAAGACTCAGCATCCATCTGCCGACACTGCAGCCGTGAACCACTGAAGCATCGTCGTCAGTATAACGTAAGTCTTCCTCAAGCGTGTTCCTGGACATCAAGGACATGCATTGGATGTTCGCGTTGCCGGCCGGCCGGCCGCTCCGCGTGCGTTCTCCAGGCCGCCGCCGTGTCATCTGCAATGTATCCGCATGGGTGCGCTGCTTTCAAGAAAGATCAGCGGCGAGACACTTCCGGGCGGCGCTTCTTCTCTGCAACTGCGCCACCGCGTGCGTGCACCTGCAGCTGCCGGGGCAGTGGTCGTCTGGTAACCTCCACTGGACGGCAGTGGCTTCATGCCAGGTCCACCTCCAGCTCCGCCGCGATCGACCCGTCCCGGGTCGCCTCAATCGCAAGGGAACGCAGTCTGATTACTGCGAACTACAACCTCGTTGGCCGGATACCTCCTTGGTCAATAATGCAGATTCTGCAGTTTTGCAACCCTGCCATGTCTTCAGATTATATACAGCCTACTGGCGTTGCGATTAACATGACAGATGCAGAGCGCTGGGTACAGAGGAAGGTCAAAGTACGGCGGGAGGATACAGAATACTGTGGGGAATTACGACTGGCATATCATCGCTACTTGATTTAATTTTTTGCTCGGAATGATTTGCACGGCTTGCAAAGTGCACATAGTACTTTACTGATTGCTTCATTTTACTGCTCTGTGAGAGAGCCAGTTTAACAGTGGTACCTGTGTCACCACACCATTGCAGATCACCCTGTTGCCTGTAAGTGCCTGATCTACCGTTCGTGTTTATTCATTCATTTGATCACAAAAACAAGAGTTCGAATGCTCCGATAGCATTGCATCGAAGAAGCGTTTCCTGAGGAAGGCTGGAAAGCTCGCTCTGTCTACCACGTCTCTCAACTCTCATGGCAGAGAGCTACCAGCCACAGCAGAGGTCCCGCGCGCCACTGTGGCAAGAGGCTCCGATGAAGAGTCACCGGAGCTCGTGTATTTATAGAGGCTCTTCAAAAACTAGCCGTTACACAGTTTTTTTTTTGTCTGACGGAACTTCCACGACAACTCACGGAACTTTCGTCAGTTCAAAAAGAGCCATTACGCGGTCAGTTTTTAACTAGGTCAGAGTCGACGGAACTTCCGTAATAGACATCACGGAACTTCGGTCGCTCTCGGATCAGCTTGTGAATGGAAACCCGAGGACGATGGAACTTCCGTGGAGGAACCCACGGAACTTCCGTAGTTCTCGGGTTGGCTGCGAGTTGAAGCTAGGCAATGACGGAACTTCCATAACTCTCTGTTTAGCTCTAACTAGATTGATTCTTTTGGCATTGGTTAGCTAACTTCTCACAAACCTTTTTGGTAGGCTTGAGCACACACATTTCCCTTCTTAGCAAGTTTGGTTTACCCCCCTTTATAGTTCGGCATACCTATGACTTAAAATAAATTAAAGAACTATTCTTTGAAGTGCTTTTGAGTCCATTTTCTTTTCTTATTTTTGGGAGTAAAAGTCGTCTTGTAAATGTGGGATTATATAACAATTTTGATTATCTGCACATTTCCTTCTTGAACAAGTTAGCATAATTTTAATCTTTTGTCATCGTACACCAAAACCCACTAGGGGATCCTAGATGCATCTTCAATGCCAATCCTGGAACGCAGCTCCTCGAACTTCTACCGGCCAAGTGCCTTGGTGAATATATCCCCAAGTTGCTCCACCGTCCGGATGAACTCGACTTTGACTTGCCCGTGTTCTGCACACTTCCTTATGTAGTGATATCTTGTTTCAATGTGCTTGCTACGGTCATGTAGCACAGGATTCTTGATCAGCGAGATAGCAGACTTGTTGTCCACCATCACACTACCACAAAACAGATTTGTAGCGGCGTTGCAAAAAAGCTCGTAGCGGCGTTTTAGAAGAAAACCGCCGCTACTATGCTCCTCTAAATTTTAGCGGCGGCTCACAAAGTAATCCATCACTAAAAATCAATTTTTAGCGACGGATCATATTGTGGGCCACCGCTAAAAATTAAAAACCACTTTTTAGCGGCAGCCCACAATGTGATCCATCGCTAAAAATCAGATTTTAGCGGTGGATGACGATGTGGGCTGCCGTTAGCAATTAGGGCCCATTTCGTTATTGGCCCAACCCTAGCTCTATCAAATAAATATGACCTCTCAACCCTAACTCCCAGTCTCCCACCCCCTCTCTCACACTCCTAGCCGCCAGCCACCATCTCCCTCTCTCTCTCACCTCCGTCTCACTCTCGCCTCCCTCTCTCTCTCGCCTCCGGCTACGCGCGAGCTGGCAACAACGCACGACCTCCCTCTCACCTCCGACCCCGCGCATGCTCGGTGGCGGCGTGTGAGCTGGGGCGACGGCGGCGCGTGATTTGGAGCTGCGATGGCGGCGCGTGAGCTGGAACTACGATGGTGGCACGCGACCTGGGGAGGAGGGTGGCGGATCTGGCATCGGCTCCTCACCTCACCTCCAGATCCGGCCTCGAGGAGGAGGATTATGAGGAGGCGACAAACCCTGTGGAGGAGGGCGGGGGATCTGTGGGCGGGAGGCGTCCGCAGGCGGGCGGAGGCGTCGACGCGTGACCGGGAGGCTTCGACTAGCGGGCGGATTTGGCGGCGCACGACCGGGAGGCGTCGGCGGGCGGGCGGAAGCGGAGGCGCTCGACCGGGAGGCTTCGGCTGGCGGGCGGAGGTGTAGGCGCACGAGCAACGGTTGACGGAGGATCTGGCACCGAGGAGTGCGGCGGATCTGGCCTTCCTCCGGATCCGGGCTGAGGTGGGCCATGGACATGGGCTCTGGTGGGCCTATCAATTTTTTTTTGTTTTTTGGGTTGATGCGTAGCGGTGGATAGAGATGTCACCTGCCGCTACTAATATTCTTTTAGCGGCGGTTGGATCCATTCTCAGATCGTCCGCCGTTAGAACGTTTTATTTGTAGCTGCGATAAGGTAGCGGCGGGCCGGCTAACCCGCCGCTATAGCGGGTTTTGGCCCGCCGCTATGAGAAGTTTTTGTTTTAGTGTCAACACCAGTGCGCAGGTCTTGTAATCCAACAGCTGCGCCTTAAGACGAGCCAGCCAAATGCCTTGACATGCCGCTGCCGATGCTGCAATGTACTCTGCCTCAAAAGAGGACAGAGCCACCACCTTCTGCTTGGACGATTGCCAAGAAATCGGATTGTCGGAGAGGAAGTAGATCATTCCTCCCGTGCTTTTCTGTCGTCGACATTGCCCACCATGCCGCTGTCACTGTAGCCAATAAGGCGTGGTGGTGACCCTTCTTCTTCCCGGTGGCGTACAGAACGCCCCAGGAACTCGTTCCAGCCATGTAGCACAGGATGCGCTTGACCGTAGCCAGGTGTTCTTCTCGTGGTGCTTCCATGAAGCGGCTCACGTAGCCCACTGCATACGCCGGGTCGGGCCTGGTGTTGACGAGGTAGCGCAGGCTTCCGACCAGGCTCCTGTAGTAGGTGACGTCCACGCCCGGCGTGTCACCGGACTTGCTGAGTCGGAGTCACGCCTCCATTGGCGTGCGCGCTGGGTTGCAGTCGGTCATCCCCGCCTTCTCCAGTATCTTCATCGTGTCCGCGCTCTGGCACATGCTGATGCCGCCAGCTCCTTGATTAACCTCGATGCCCACATAGTAGCTCAGGGCACTGAGATCACTCATCTTGAACTTGCTCTTCATGTCCTGCTTGAACTTGGTGAGGCTGCCGATGTTGCCACCGGTGATGATCAAATCATCGACGTAGACACCCACGATCAATGATGTGTTGCCGGTGCCGCGTGTGTACATCTCGTGCTCAGCCGCGCACCGCTGGAACCTGAGCTCCATCAGCGACACGTCGAGCTTCACGTTCCATGCCTGCGGCGCTTGGCGGAGACCGTACAACACCTTGTGCAGGCACAGTACCTTGCCGGCGTGTTCAGAGTTGACGAAGCCTGGTGGTTGCTGGACGAAGATGGTCTTGTGGAGATCCCCGTTGAGGAAGGCGGACTTCACGTCCATGTGGTGGACCTCCTAGCAGTAGTGTTCGGTGATGGCGAGGACGAGACACACTGATTCGAGGCAGGAGATGGGGGCGAACACCTCATCAAAGTCGATCTCTTATTTCTGGACATAGCCTTTGGCCACCAGGCGTGCCTTGTGCTTGACCACCGCACCTCGCTTGTCCCTCTTCAGCTTGTACACCCCCTTGAAGCCAATGGCCCTATGGCCTGGTGGAAGATCCACCAGGCTCCAGGTATTGTTGCCGGTGATGGAATCCATCTCCTCGATCATCGCTTGTCACCAGCACTCCTCTCGTTCTGCTTCAGCGAAGGAGTTCGGCTCCTCCGCACTGATGGCGTGCAGCTCCGCCATGTCCAGCTGCCGTGCAGCGAGTCCAGGCGGTGTGCCTGTTCCCACTAGATCATCCATGCGCTGGTACCTCGAAAAAACGTCATCTTTAGCATCCACGTCCAGCCCAGGATCAACATCGGGCGGCGGTGTCACAAACTGGACTTTAGCCACAAGTGCAGCATCCGCTGATGGAGGCATGCAGGTCGGGGACACCGTCCCCGGCTGGTACAGCGTCCGCTGGCGGAGGTGTATGGCCGCCGCCTTGCTCGCCGACTTGTGTGGACACCTGGTACTCCACCGTGAATAGGTTATCACCACTGGTTGGCATGTCATCGTCGCTCCAATCCCAGAATGCGCTCTCGTCGAACACAACGTCCCGAGACACATGTACTCGCCCCTGCACAGGATCGAATAGCCGGTACACCTTGCTGCCTGGTTCGTAGCTGAGGAAGACAGTCTTAGTGGAGCGGTCGTCGAGCTTGGTGAGGTGCGGTCGAGTGTTCTTCATGTACGCGATGCAGCCGAACACGCGCAGATGATGCACCATCGGCTTCTTCCCAAACCATGCCTTGTACGGTGTCTTGCCTTCCAAGCTCTTCGTCCAAGACATGTTGAGGAGGTACACGGCGGTCATGACCGCCTCACCCCAGAACCGGCTAGGCAAGCCGGTCGCCTTCATCATGCTCCGCGCGGTGCCGACGATGGACTGGTTCCGGCGCTCCATCACCCTGTTCTGCTGGGGTGAGTAGGGTGCCATGAGGTGCCTGTCGATGCCGAGCTCGGCACAGTAGTCACTGAAGGTCGCTGAGGTGAACTTTCCTCCCTTGTCCGTGTGCTGTATACGGAGCTGATTCCTTGACTCAGTTTCCGCCCATGCTTGGACATGCTTGATTGCCGCGGTAGCTTCACTCTTGGCTTGGAGAAGAACGAGCCACATGAACCGGCTCATGTCGTCGACGAGCAGCAGAAACATCTTCTTGCCGACGGGCGTGGCCAGCATGATGGGACCGCACAGGTCACCATGTACCAGCCCGGGTAGCTTCTCTACGCGATGCTTGGCTTGCTGAGGGAATGGCACTCCCCGTTGTTTGCCGATGAGGCACCCATCACACAGTTGAGCCACCTTCTCAATGGGTGGGAGGCCGCGCACCATCTCCTCCTTCGCCAGCTTGCGGAGCGCGGGGAAGTTGAGGTGGCCGTACCTGGCGTGCCACCTCCATGCCGCCTCCTCTGTTCTTGCGAAGAGGCACACTGGCTTGCCGATGTTTAGCTTGAGGATGTACAGGTGATTCAGTGAGCGCCGTACCTTCGTGAGGAGTAGACCATTGTCGTAGATCCGCAGCAGGCCGTGCAAGATGTCGATCTTGTGGCCGCCTTCGTCAAGCTGGCCAAGGCTGATGATGTTGGCCATCAACCTCGAGATGAAGTAGTCGTCGGTCAGATTCCGGTGCTCGCCTCCCTTGCCGATGAAGACGATGATGCCGCGGCCTTCGATCTCGATCACAAATCCATCCCCGAACTTGACCGTCCCATGGATGCCGGTGTCTAGCTCCGTGAATGCGGAGCGGGACCCTGTCATTTGGTTGGTGGCGCCAGTGTCGAGCACCCATCACTGGTGGTCGCTGCTGCTAGGCTTCCCGATCAGCGCATAGACTTGATCCTCATAGAGGGCGAGGGTCTCCTTTGGCGGGACGACCTCCGCCGCGAGGTAGAGGGGTTTCGTGGCTTGGAGCTTCTCCTCCGGAGCTGTTAACGGTAGAACAAGAGCGGGAGCGGGCTGCGATGGCGTGGAAGGGAGGGCTGGTGGCGGCAGCGACGAGGAATGAATTGAGACGGCGGTGGCGCTTACCAGGAACAATGAGGGTTCCTCATCCTCGTCGATTTGGGCCATGTGGGCCTCGCCTTTGGGCTTGCTGCAGCAATCTTTGGCCCAGTGGTCTTTCTTGCCGCAGTTGAGGCACCGGTTCGGCCAAACCTGGCCGCCTTCTTTCTTCTTCTCGCAGGAGTTCCCGTGCGAATTATTCTTCTGCCCGCCTTTCTTGCCGCCCTTGCCGGAGTTGTTGTTGGAGCCGCCACTTGACCTGCCGCCATTGCCGCTTCTGCCGCGGATATGGAGACCCAGGCTGATTGTGCGGTGCACTTCTTGGAGAGCGAGGGGAGCATCTTGGGTGGCACCGCGTGCACGATAGTCGCGAACGCTAAGCGATCCTCCCTATACTCCACCACTTCATCTTCCTCCGGCTCAACCGCATGCTAAATCCCCTATGCCTGCATGTTCACCTGCATCAGCAAGGCCCAATGTAGTTGGTTTTGTGAGGGTTGGATACTGCACGGTCGTGGATGTTTCCTTCACCACTCACTCGACAACCACATGGAGGCCATCCTCACGGTGCCGGCCGTTTTGCGGCGGCGAAGGAGAACGCGTGGTATGGTGTTGGCGCGGCGGCGACCTGGAGGCGAACCGGTCGGGGTCCCAGGATGCGGACATGGTCACAGGATCGTTGATGGATCTGATACCACTTGTTGGATGAGCACCGGCGACTCACAAACAACGGTGAACTCCTTAACACACACAACTCAACGCGATCACAATGGTGAGAGTAGTTTTGGTGCTGCGAACAACTGAGCAGCCTTTTCTGTTGTGTATTAAGGAATATAAGTATGTGCGATTACATGGAAGTAATGGACTCCTAATTCTACGCACACGATCTGCACTACCTGCCATGCACACGACGCGCTCTGCATAGACTGTGCATGCGTCAAGCTCTTGACAACAAACTAACAGACTTGACTCAACTGAAAACAAACGTGCGCAAGACTTTATCTAACATGCGGCTCGTCCTTCATCAAGCGGTCGCTGATCAACAAGAGTTTTGAATCTCTAACACCACACACCTCGCGGTCACGTCGCGACTCGCGCGCGTGGTAGTCTCTTCCTGCTCCTGCGACGAGATTTTGCCATGTGCTGCTCGGGGTCTTGGGCCAAGCAAACGGCTAGGGGTGCGTGAGGCACGACTACCCTACCCAGGTGGAGAAAATTGATGTCAGGATGAACGGAATGTTATCGCCTTGCTGTCCTAGCGTCTGAGTTCAAATTAAAGCGCAGTATCCTCCGGTGCTGCGCCTTGTCAAGCGTTCGTCGATCAACAAGAGTTTTGAATCTCCAAAGACCACGTACCTTGCCATCACATCACGTGGCAGTCTCCTCCTAGTGCTGTGGGCTGGATGGAAACTATGATAGCGAGGGGTGCAAAAAGCACGACTACCCGACCACAGACACCCAATGGGGTCCACTCCTCTATCTTTAGAGGTAAAGGCATCAAAGGAAACATTGATTTGTGTCTATATGAACAGAGAAAAACAGTAATGGTGCCTTTACTGTTCATCAAATACAAAATGGGAAGACATTGTAACAAGTTTTACTGTATCACAAGTGGTATAGCAACGCGCACCTTCATTTTGTGATCCAATGATGGAAAAGAGGGGTAAAGTCACAGCCTAAAGACGGAGGATCTCGCTCCATGCCCAAGTTGAGGCGATCGACGTCAGGACGAACAAGACAGTAATAAAGTGTAGAGGGATTAATGATGAGGCCCTCCCTATTTGTGGGGTGAGACTCTGTGCTGTATGTTTCGATCAAGGAGTCGGTTATCCAACAGGAATCTAGCACGCACGCATGAAGCTACAGCCTCTCCACTATGTCGACAAGCGGCGGGCGCCCTGGAGACCCAATAATATGCATATGTGCCATGGTTAGACCTTAATCGGGATGATGTGTTGCCAAGGAAAAGACACAGGATGTAGGGCTTCAAATGACCTTGGAGCACGCATCGTCGAAAGCACAGAACCTTGTCGGCTGCGTGGAATACAAAGCAGATATGAATCTGCAACCAAAGAAAGGATACACAGAGGCAGAGGAAGCGGTGATGCGTGCATACAAGCATGTCGTCGATGGTGTTTCAACAATTAATTGTCACCATCCATACCATGTCTACGTCTCCGTAGCAGGCACTGTCCACGACAACCCTAAGTGGCCATCTGGTGCCGCTAACGATTGGAAGTCCGTGGAGATGTGGAATCAGAGGTGCAAGGGTGTGGAGATGAACAACTTTTCAGTACCACTGTTGTGCCGTCTTGCACGATGAAAGGGGATGCCAACAACGATGGTACATCAAAACTCTTTAGAGCCACTCAGGTAAAGTGCCAAATAACCATGCTTGTACTGGATCTTGAACTGGATACTCATCAGCGTAACAAATGCTTTATGTTGTAAAGGAGTGGAGAACTTTTGATCCACCAGATTGTGGCACCCCTTTCAAGGTGACCCGTGTTTACCATACCAATTTCTCTATCAGTAGTTGGTACACACGTACAAATGATACACAATTGATTAGCGACCTTTATTAAGTCTACACAAGGACGATACAAACAGACAAGTTCTAATTTACAAACAAAAGTGATTGATCATGCCAATCCGAACTAAAGAAAATGCGAGTAAAGCTTCAATAACTCCATAGGCAAACTCGAGCATAGGACGTGATCTACTCGTCATCTTCAATGGATTCTCCATCTTTTCACTGGTTAAATAAAATGAGGCAAGGGTAAGTACATAAGGTACTCCGCAAATCCTACTTCTAACAAGGGATATTTTCATGCATTTGAGAGAGTGGTCAAGGAATAGGGTAAGGTTCAGAGTTTTGCGGAAAAGTGCGGATGCAAGGGTTTACTATAGAACAAAGGGGTTTTCGAGGGAGGAAAACAAATTATAACTTTTAGTTGGTTGGACCTGAGGGAGATTCCATCGATCCCAACAGTTCCCACACTTTAGTTGGGCCTTCCTACGCACATCCATAATGACCCTTGCACACCTTGCCAACACCTTTCACCAAAACACGGGTGTCTACTACACCCACTCACGCACCAAGGAATTGTTGTGCATATCTTAGGAGCCCACTGATTTGGCATGTCATAACTAGTGACACCGTACATCCAAACGATTTGTTAATAACTATGCAAAGCTTGGTATGATGTACCCACAGGCTACACACTCTTGTGCGCGGAAACACATAATGCTCCCGCATCACCTAGGCACGTCCACAAGCCCACCACGGGTCTCAGGGGTTCAGTGACTATAACACATGCGTCATATCACCATTCACCATATAATTGTCAAGAACTGGACTTATCACTAGGCGCACCACAATCAACCGCTCCTACTTCGCCAGATGGCACTTTCTTGCTGTGTAACCTAGGTTTTGTGTTAGTCCTGCCCAAACAGGTTCTGTGGTCGCACCGAAAGTATCACCAAGTTGAGGTCTTGCTAACAATTCCTATGTGGCCGAGCAAGCACTCATCCACGATAGGTGGATCTACACCGAAGATACCATCACCAAGTACTCTGCACCGGTACTAAGGAGTCTCGCCCTCGACCAAGTCTATTCCACCCAACTTCACCTTAAACATAGTTGGTCTAATACCCACCCACATATACGCAGTCCACCAAACACATTTTCACACAGTTTGTAAATCTTGGTAGTGTAGAGGTATGGTGATCATCATCACAAGTCTTAAGCGTATACTAGAAAGGATGATGTTACCATTAGCATTGTTAATAATAACTTTCTAGGGTTATCAAGGTAGTGGGGTATCAATTACGGCCAAACAAGGAGCTAACATTCACTTCTTATAAAGTAGGTGATATGAACGCTAGTTTTCACATAAATGAGCTTTAACTAAGCAATCATAAAGTGACAAGGAATAAGGCATATATAAGAGGTACGCTCTAGGTTGGGTGCAGTTTTGAAATCATAGGGTCAATCATGATCAAGGAATAATTACAACTTGCCTTAAAACACTGTCCGACTTGACTAGTCTTGGTGTTTCTGGTTCTTATGCTTTTTCAGTGGAGTCCGGGTCTTCAGGTCCTCTCTTGCAACTTGTGCTTCGGGCTCGTACGTAGATACCGAGTCTCCTGGTGCTTCCTTGGATTTCACGTAGCCTAACGCATATAACTACATCTCATAAATAAACTATCACAAAGAAAAATAAAATAAAAGAAGCAAGCAATAACCAGTTTAACTCCAAATAAATCGACCAAAAGAAACTTACTGTGAGAATAGCGTAGGTTTTTGGCTAGGGACAGTTTACGAGGTCTTGCACAGGTGCTATGGGCAGTACCACTGGGTATTACACACTGTGACAAACCCGTGAGGGCAAGAATCGCTCAAAACGGCTACGGTTGGCAAGATATAGCTTTTTAAAGGTTCCAGGGGCTTTTCTACAATTTTCAAAAAGTTATAGGGACCATTCTGTAATTAGTAAAAAGTTCAGGGGCTTGGTTGCTAGAGGGCTAAAATGTAATTACAAAAATATTGAGGGTCGTTTCTATAAAATTATTAGGCTGAAACATAATTAGGCAGAAGGTCAAGGGGCTAGGTGTAAAATGGCAATCTCTAGGATTTACCTAGATTTTTGGAATTATTTTTATAATGGAAAATATTCCTATTGCATCAGCATGATGTAATAATGGCTGATGGATTTTCGGAGAAAGGGCGGTGGACTCGGCACAAGGGGGTTGTGGATCGGGACCGACAATTGGTCCACAAGTCCACGATGGATCGGGAATCTGGGGGCCGCTGGATCTAAGAGGAGTGGCCGAGATTTAAAATACCGAAGGGTTATCTTCAATCTAATGTCAGGCGTCAACTACTGGATGGACGACCAGAGTGTGGGGGGTGGCAGCGCTCGGCGGACGACGCTGGCAGGGGTAATGGCGCCATTTCCGGCCTCACCGGCGAGCTCAGAACTACTTTATGGTGCCCGGAGCTCGAGAGGGTGGGGGCCAGGAAGTCGCGAGAGGGGCTCCACGCTTGATGGGGACGGTTGCGAGTGGAGCAGAGGGCTAGAGCGAGTTCACGACGGTCGATGTTGGGTTTGGTTTCGCCCGTGGAGGCGTTGCTTGGCTTTAATAGGCGGTGGAGGTGGGAACAGTTTGGCGGTGCGTCACGGTACATGGCCAACTCGTGCGCAACCAAGAGGACACGTGGGCGTTGTGCGGTGCTGATCGGTTAGGGTGTGAAATGCATGGCACGGTGTACCAGTAGCAGGGGAGATGCGTTGTGGCACTAATGAAGTCAAGGCGATGGGTCGTGCAGAGCTCACACAATAGCGGCTTGCGCACTAGGGCGAACAGGCGGGCAGTGTCTCGGCTCAGGAGTTAAATGGCTAGGCGACGACCATGGAGAGGTCACATCGAGGTGGTAGGGAGCGGGCTTGTCCGAGCGTGATTGAAGATGGGCCATCAATGGTGGAAAAGTGGGGGGAAGTAGGAGGCGGATCAGTCGGAAGCGCTTGGAGGCGGGTAGACGAGGCTTTAAGGCGGTGGTGTCGAGGAGCGATGCTCTTCACGAAGCCACAATGGGACGCATCGCCGGGCGCGTCGCGATGGCTATGGGGGGGGGGGGGGGGGTTGGTTGAAGTGATGGCTCAGGCAGGCGGTGTTACTGGCTAGGTGGCAAGTGCGGTGTAAAGGCGGTGAGGTGTTGACTTGGGGTGAGCGGGGAAGACGACACGGGGAGGAAGAAGGCGAGGTGGTTGGGTGAGTTGTGACCGCGAGCGAGCTAGGGGGAAATGAAGGGGAAGGCGGGCTAGGCCAAAAAAGGTGGAATGCGGAATGCGGAGGCTAGCTAGGTCACTAAGGGCGGAGTGGGCCAAGGAAGGGGCAAGGCCCACGCCAAAGGGAAGGAGGATGGGGGGTTTTGGAGATTGGCTGGGCCGAACGTGGGCGAGGCCTAGGCGGGAGGAGAGAAGGGAGAGAGGGCTGGGCCAGAGATGCCACATAGATGCATCAACCTACACTGATCAGTGTGAATGATAAACTCCATATGTTGCAGGTAAGAATGCCATTTATCCACTACCATCAAGATTGCTACGCACTCCTTTTCATAAGTTGATCTGGCTTGATGGTGGCATTCAAAGCTTTGGCTCAAAACAACTATTGGATGATTGTCCTTCATAAGAATAGCCCCAATGCCTATGTTACACGTGTCAGTTTCAAGCATAAAAATTCTATCCAAATCTGGGATGACTAAGACTGGTTCCTCATTTAGAGCTTGTTTGATTAACACAAAAGCATGTTCCATGTGTCACTCCCTCGGATTGCATACGTGGCTGCACAGGATTCTTCTGGAGAACACCACCTTAAAACAGAAGAGGACCCACCTATCTGCCACCCCAAGAAAGCACAGGGCCAGAAGCCCCACTGCCAGGTCGAGCGACCGGACTTCTGGTCGGCCGACCAAGTCCTAAGGCGGTTCACTCCCCCGTTCCATGTGTCACTCCTTGAGCCCTTTGCCAACATCGATGGCTCGAGGTTCCATGGTGGTTACTCTCTAGAACCGACTTATGGACCCTATAAATAGAAGGGGAGAGCTCCACTCCAACACACACATACTCAAGAGTTATTCACTTCCCTCTTTCACTTAGTAGTTTCCTAGTTCTAGTGGAGTTTAGTGTAGGAGGAGCCTTGCTCAAGTCTCCAAGTCATAGGAGTATTGGTATGGCTCTTGTATCCTTTCCTTTATTCTCTTGTATTATGACTTTGATCTATTTAATTAATATAGTTCCATATAGTTGTGCTTATGATATGTGTTCCTTGTGTGATTATATATCATATTCATGTCATAGGACTTTATTATGCTTTCATGATGATATAGACTTGCTACCTTGTTGTCATGATTGGCATATACCTAAATGTTATAATGCTAGTTTGTACTTTAGTCTAGTTGTTGTGCCTCAATGTGGGTTTTGATATCCAATTTGGATTATTATGGCTTTAGCTCAGAGCTTGTTAATATGTAGGGTTAGAGTTATGTGTGCTTTAGTCCTTGATAATTCAATAGATAATTCTAGTGTTTGATCAATGCTAGTGTTCTGCTTAATTATGTAAGTGCAGTGCTTATATGGCTAGGTAGTATCAATCACCTCGTAATCCATGGTTTGTAGAGGTAGGCAGTAGGTGGTGACAGCCCTATTTGTCCTTTGTACTCCTCCACGGTCAGTTGTGACATGTGTTCAAGATGGAGTTGCCTTGTGTACGTCGGGCATAAATTCGTACACGAAGCGTTGAGTGCATTAGACTATAACCAATATAGATTTGCTTGTAATTGTTTGACTATGCAACTATATAGGTAGACTAACATTAGAGATATGGCTTTGCTTTCCTAACTAAAACTCCCTAGTGACTTAGGACCTTTTTATTTATCTTTGGGAATGATTGCTCTGTGTGTTACACTACACCTATCCTTATTATACTTACTCCTGTATAAACTCTGAGTACTCATACCAATCTTTACATCTCTGCTACTATTAATAATCATATATCCAATGCTATTGCCTTCCTTTGGTAGAACTATAAATGACAAGCTATTGGAGCAATCCAGTAGTGAAAAGCTACAACAGTATTATCCGTGCGCTTGTGAATCTTACTATATTTACACTGAAGTTCATCTTTATAATTATGTCTGGTTTGACATTAATAGGTGTCACAAGCATTTTTGGCACCTAACTAGGGATGATTATATCGATGTAACTTAGCAAATGTTAGCAAGTGTCAACATAAACCAAAGAATCCTAGTAACTCCTTCATATTCTTTGGTTGAGGCCACTTCAACACTGCATGAACCTTCTCCAGATCCATAGAGACCTCATCTTGCTGAACAATATGGCCTAAGTGACAGAGAGATTGCTGAGCAAAGGAACATTTATTTTTCTTGATGAAAAATTTGTGAGTTTCCAAAATTTCCAAAACTATCGAAATATAAACTATATAGTCTTCCCAGGTCTTGTTGTATATAAGAATACTGTCCATGAAAAATAGGACACATTTCCTCAACAAGGACTCAAAAATGGTGTTCATCACATTTTGAAATGTGGTCGACGCATTGGTCAGACCCAATGGCATGACTCTGAACTCAAAGAGGCCTTGATGGGTTCGAAGCTTTCTTGTATTCTTACCCTTGCACCACATGTATCTGGTGGTAGCCTGAGCGCAAATTTATCTTTTTGACCCATTTTGCGTTGAGTAACTCATCTAACAGCTCGTCAACCATAGGAAAGGGATGCTTATTCTTGATGGTGATAGTATTCAACAATCTATAATCGATGTGTCGCCTTCCATCGCTTCTGCTCTAAGGGTTTATTCTGGTGATGATGTAGTGTGATTTGATCTGTGGGGTTGCTGTCCTCTCATATTTATATCCCTTGATTTCCAATCGGACTAGGACTCTATTTCTTATTCATTGAATTTAGCAAGTCTTAAAAAGGCAAGGTCCAAAACTGACTCCGAAACCAAAAAGACTCTATCGCGCCGATCGGCGCAGCAACGCGCCGATCGGCACAGTACACTAAATTACCTAATCGGAAATAGAAAAATCATGGAAATTAAAATACATACAGAGGTTTTGTTTTACGTTGTTAAGCTCGACCATACGGGGCACTAAGAAGTGAAATACACATCAAAAGATTTTAATTCAAAGGTGTCAGGTTCTAGATATAACTTTAGATGTTGCCCATTCACCGTGTACTTGTTTCTCTTGCCATCCATTATGATTACAGCTCTCGAAGGTAACACCGTATTCACAAGATAAGGTCCCTCCCATTTGCTTCGCAGCTTGCCTTTACCAAATAATCTGAATCGTGAATTAAATAGGAGCACCCGATCTCCTTCCTTGAATTCCTTCTTCAAAAGCTTCTTGTCATACCACTTCTTTGTTTTCTCTTTGTATATGGCTGCATTTGCATATGCACGCAGCCGCATCTCTTCCAATTCGCTTATTTGTATTTTTCTTTTCACTCCGGCGGCATCAAGATCCAAATTCATCTCCTTTATAGACCAATAAACCCTATGTTCCAATTCCACTGGTGGTGACATGATTTCCCATAAATAAATTGATATGGTGTCATACTAATTGGTGTCTTGACTGCCATCCTATATGCCCATAATGCTCCATTAAGATTCATGGCCCAATCTTTTCCTTCCTTTGTAACAATCTTCTGCAGAATTCCCTTTAAATGCATATTTGACGTTTTCGCTTGTCCATTTGTCTGGGGATGGTAGGCCGTTCCAATTCTATGCTCAATTCCAGATTTAGTTAAAAACATGGTAAATTCTCCTCCTGTAAAATAGGATCCTCCATCTGTAATTATTATTCTCGGTACTCCATACCTAGGAAATATCTGCTCCTGAAGTATAATTCTTGATTCTCTTGTAGTATTGGCCTTGCATGCCATTGCTTCGACCCACTTGGAGACATAATCAACGGCAACCAATATATACACGAAACCATGAGAATTCACAAAGGGTCCCATAAAATCCATACCCCAAACATCAAAGATATCCACTTGAAGATTGTACTTAAGAGGCATTACATTCCTACTGTTAACATTCCCTATTCGTTGGCATTGAGCACATATTACAACATACCTCTTTGCATCTTCATGCATAGTAGGCCAATAGAATCCACTCGCCCATACCTTTGCCTATGTTCTGAAGTAGCCATAATGTCCCCCATAATCCAAAGAATGACACTTTGCTAAAATGCTCGCTCTTCTTCTTTGGGTACACATCTTCGTACTGCTCCATCCTTGCAATACCTATACAAGTATGGGTCGGCCCATATAAATTTTCTCATTTCACTTCTAACTCTTTTCCTCGTGTTCTTGTTCATCATATCAGTTTGTCCCTTGAAACCTTTGATAATATCCATCATCCAATTCTCTCTACGATCAAATGTGGCAAACAACTGCTCTTGTTGCATTTCATCTCTTATTGGATCAATTGATGATGATTCAAGATGAGAGAAATGATCTGCTACAGAATTTTCTACACCTTTCTTATCTCTTATCTCCAAATGAAATTGTTGCAGCATCAATACCCATCGCATTAACCGAGGTTTAGACTCCTTCTTTGAAATCAAGTATCTTATAACAACATGATCAGTATATATAATCACTTTAGAATTTAGAATGTAGGATCTAAACTTCTCAAAAGCAAATATATCAGCTAACATCTCCTTCTCAGTTGTTGTATAATTGATCTGCGCCTCATATAAAGTTTTGCTAGCATAATAAATAGCATGCACTTTACCTTCCTTCCGTTGTCCAAGAACAGCTCCAACTGCATAGTCACTTGCATCACACATAATTTCAAAAGGTAAACTTCAATCAGGTGGCTGCATAATAGGTGCTGAGCATAGAGCTTCCTTTAATTTTCTGAAGGCAGAGAGTCTTTCATCGTCCATGACAAATTCTTTACCTTGCTTCAACAGTTCTGTTAGGGGTTTAGCAATCTTCGAATAATTCTTAACAAATCTACGATAGAAGTTGGCATGTCTAAGAAAACTCCTCAAAGTTGTGAGATCAGTAGGGTGAGGTAATTTCTCAACTGTAGATACCTTTGCTTTATCAAACTTTATCCCTCTATTAGATATGACATGACCAAGTACTATCCCTTCTATTACCATGAAGTGACGCTTCTCCCAATTAAGAACTAAGTCGCATTCAATACACCTTTTCAAAACCTTCTCCAAATTCTCCAAACAACTATCAAAATCAGCACCATGCACGGAGAAGTCATCCATAAATACCTCCATAATATCTTCTATGAATTCAGCGAATATTGCCTTCATGCATCTTTGAAATGTGGCGGGCGCGTCGCAAAAACCAAATGGCATCCTTCTATATGCATATGTCCCAAAAGGGTAAGTAAAAGTAATTTTTTACTGGTCCTCTGGTCTTACCAGTATTTGAAAGGACCCACTATATCCATCCAAATAGGAAAAGTATGAATTCTTTGCTAACCTTTCAAGCATCTCATCAATGAATGGAAGAGGATAGTGATCTTTCTTCGTCACCTTGTTCAAACTTCTGTAATCTATGCACATTCTGCATCTAGTCACGATCCTTTGAGGGATCAACTCATTGTTCTCATTAGACACTACTGTTAATCCTTCTTTCTTGGGCACACAATGTACTGGACTGACCCATTCACTATCAGCAACAGGGTAGATCATACCTGCATTAAGCAGCTTCAAAATCTCCTTTTTAACCACAGGCTTCATTGATTCCTTCAACTTTCGCATCCCTTCAACCACTGTTTTAGCATTCTCCTCCAAGTTAATCTTGTGGGTGCAAAATGCGGGGCTGATTCCCTTGATGTCATCCAATATGTAACCAATGGCTTTCTTATACCTTTTCAGTACAGCAAGCAGCTTCTCTGTTTCTTCTTTCGTTAGGGCATTGTTCACAATAACTGGATATGTTTTATTCTTCCCTAGATATTCATAGCGTAGCTCCTTCGAAAGTTCCTTCTATTCCACTTCTAGCGCTTCATCTGGATCCAGCTCCCCGAGAGGTTCAAAATCAGGATTTTCCTGTTTGAGCCAATCGGCGCGATTCTCCTGATTGAGCCGATCGGCACAAGGGTCGCGCCGATCGGTGCTGGCAGTATGCTTATCAGCTCCATGCAGGATGTGGTCCAGTGGGTCTCCCATATCCATCCCTATCTTCTCGTCTTCCTCTGGGTAGAATTCCCAATGGTAAGAAGGGTCTTGATGAGGTGGATCGGTAAATTGAAATTGCACTTCTTCTTCTCCTAGGTGTAGCGTAATTTGACCCTTTCCAGCATCCAGGACAACTTGTACTAATCTTAAGAATGGCCTTCCTAGAATGATATCTTCAACCCTAGCTTCTTTGTTGTCTAGAACAAAGAAATCCACCGGTATCGTTTTCGAGCTGATCACAACTTCGACATTCTTGATCACTCCAGTGGCTTGGTCTTCCCTCCATCCGCCATGATGAGCTCAAGTTCAGTCCCCATCAGCCGCTGTTGAGTTTCATAAGGCATGCTCATGAATGCATCGTAAGTCATCAAGCTGACATGGGAACCAAAGTCACACAAGACTTTCGAAAATTTCTTCCCCGATATCTCACATGGTATGTACGGTTCTTCTTCCTCTTCTTCAGTGAGACCTACAACATACACACCACATAATCCTTCGTAAGGGGATGGCTCAAAGCAGCTGTCTAGCAATCTCTTCACTTGCTTCACTTGTGTTCCATCAAGCTCTGTAAAGCTTCCCTAAAACTCTCCCAATAATCTCTTGATCAAAAATTTCCGACTTGAGGCGATTACTTGGGAAATTATACTCAATTCTGGCTTCGGAGGCGTCTTGCGGACTGAAGCATCTTCTCATATTGAACAACTCTTGCAAAAAATCAATAGGAATCCAGTCAATCGCTCAAATTTGTCAAGTGGTTTAGCATTCGCCAATGTTCTATCCCCCTTTGGTTTAGCAAAATTGCCTTCAAATTCCTTCAGGTGGTTGTCTAGAATCGCAGCTTCTATCTTGGTATATTTCTTGCAGCTTGACGGAGTCATCAGGGTGATCGGGCCTGCAGTCGTCGCGACTGTGCCGATCGGCTCAAAGACTGCACCGATCGGCGCACACGTCAGATCCATAAAGTAATCATTGCTCTACTCTCGGACATCAAGATCTGTTTAGCCGGTGACTCTTCCTTCCGCATAACTTCCAGGCATTGCCGAGTTGGTTCTAGATATTCTTCCCAATGCTGGTGCAAAGGTTCATTCTCGGTGATTTTACCTAACAATTCGATCCCTACCTTGGCTGTCAATCTCAGAAAACTTCCTCAGGCCGATCCATCCAAATGCATCCTCGATGCCTTATTTATGGCCATGTAGAAGGTTTGAGCGCACATATTCTCATCAATGCCGAGGTCAGGTCCTTGTTTCAACAATTCTTGAAAATGCATCTAGGCTTCCGCGAGAGATTCTTCTCAACTTCTGCACCTTTGGCAATGGAAAATAGTGGAGACAAAAATTTCCAACTAACTCACTCCACTTACCTTTCGCTTCTCGAGATGCTGCCTTGTGCCACTCTTTGGCTTTTCCTCCCAAAGAGAACGGGAAAAGCAACCATCTATAAAGATCCTGAGGCACTCCTTCATGATGGAATGTTTGGCAAAGTGCCTCTAAATCTTGTAAGTGAGTATACGGGTTCTCCTCTTTCACTCCAAAGAACTTGTTTGCTTCAACCATGCTAATGATAATGGGGCTCAACACATACGAGGAGGCCGTGACCTTCTCATCTGAGGATTCAGGCACCGACACGTCTGGAGATGGTAGAGAAAGCTCCCTGAGCGTCAAAGAAGGTCCTGTCGTACTCATCCTGAAAATTCACACAAAACACAAAAATAAAAACAACTAGAAAAGAGAGGATTAGACGTTAGTAAAATATTAATAGTAAAAGAACTGGCTTGTTCTCCGGCAACGGCGCCAGAAAAAGCAGCTTGTTGGTCGTAACTATGCACCCACTTATATACCACAAGAGGACGGTGTATAGTTGTAGCTCTTTTTCCCTCAGAGTATTCCAAGGTTATCGAATCCACAAGGAACGAGCGGAACAATTACTATTAAAAGGTTACTAACAAATTGCAATGGTTGATTTGTGTGAATGATGACGGTGAGAGAGTGGAAGATGAATGTTATTGAAGAAGTAAACAGGATAATGAAGGATTCTCTCCTTAGGATTGGTTCACTTGCATGCAACCTTATTCTTATCAATTCAAGTGATGACTCTAATGTTCTACAAGACATGGTGGTTTCGTTAACCCCGGTTGTCACTACAGAGGCTATTAGCTCCCCACTGGTTTCTTGCACTATGTAATGGGCAAAAGTGTATTGGCCGATACACTAATGAAAAGGATAGATAGATGTGTAATTAAGTTCATCACATAGATTAAATTCGTCGAGAGAGTATCAATAAGCATGAGAGTTACATGATCATATCCACGCACTGGAACGCTGGAACGCGCACGAGCCGATCAGCGCAAGCGTCACGCCGATCAGCACGACCTCCCTTCTGGTGGGTTTTGTCGGTGTTGACCAACCTCCGCCGCCAATATCCTGGAACCCTAGTTCTGACAACTGAATCTCATGATTGTTGTCTCCCGTTTTCTTCCTTGGCTCTTGATAATTATCTTCCTTTTATACTCAACAAGATTAGGTCAACTTTCATCGACTCTGACTCATATTGGGCTGGGCCTTCGTCTTTCCCGAACTTGGGCTCGTCTTCGTCATCTTTTCCTCCTGCGCCGATCGGCGCAGGGGTCGTGCCGATCGGCGCAGCTCCGCATCTGGCCCATCCTTGTTACTCTTTAGCTCCTTATCCATAATTGCCCTATTTTACACTGTTTCCTACAATTAGATCTAAAATAGAACAACAACAAATATATGCAAATATGGGGTTAATTGTTAGTCCAAACCACCAAATTAAGACGCAAAACATTCCTTTTTGGTAGATAGGCATCTAGAAACCACCAACAGAAGTGAAGGACAATGGCTGAAGGAGAAAGATCAAGTGAATCAGCTTCTTAAACAATTGCTTCTTTGAGCTTAGCAACGCATGAAGTCTCATGCTGGCAAGCAAAGATCTCAAAGGCAATTTGAAGTGGGTGATCTGGTGTATCTGATGGTTCAACCCAATGTGTTGACCTCTCTCACTCCGAGAAGTTGTCGAAAGTTGGCTTTTCATTTCTTTGGACCATATAAAGTTCTTTAGAATGTGGAAGCAGTAGCTTACTAATTGGACCTACTGGCGCATGCCCAATTTCACAATGTGGTGCATGTCTCTCAACCGAAGAAACACATTCCTCCATCAGTCAATCTTTATGCAGGCTAACCTTGTATGTTTTCTACCTTTTGTGTGAAAACAGGGTAGTGCATGACCGGTTTTGATCTGCTTGAAAACTTCATTGAGAATCCGAAAAGAGTTTTTGAGGAAAAGTTGACTTAATGTCTCTTCTCCTCGACACTCTAAGCCAGCAGACCAACCAGTCATCACCGCACCACTAATATCTAAGCCAATGGCTGAGAAGGCTCTCAAGGACTACTCCGCTCCCTCTGCCAGTAACATGCTCATTAGGCCCGAGATTGACATCGGGGATGGAAACTTTGAGATCAAGACCAGTCTGATCATGATGGTGCAGGCTAGCCCAATTTGTAGGAAAGACAATGAGGACGCTAGCGCTCACCTGCAGCAATTCTTGGAGTTGTGCAACACCTTTACCATAAAAAATGTGGCTCCAAACGCCATTAGGCTCCATCTGTTCCCGTTCTCGCTGCTCGGTAAAGCAAACCAGTGGTTCTATGCGAATAAGGAGGCTGTCAACACCTGGGAGAAATGCTCCACTGTGTTTCTCATGAAGTTCTTCCTGTTGGGTAAAACCAACTCTCGACGGGGAAGAATTTCGAGCTTCTAGCAAGCGCCGAAGAAGCAATACCAGAAGCATGGGAAAGGCTTCAAGAGCACATCTTGGCCTGTCCCCATCATGGAATGGATAAATGGCTTATTATCTAGAACTTCTACAATGGACTGACGACTTCAAACCGTCAGCACATTGATGCCGCCGCTGGAGGAGCCTTCTTCTCACTCACTGCCAACTGAGCAACCGAGTTGATTGAGAAAATGGTCTGCAATCAAGGCTGGAATGATGAGCTACTCCAGCCACGTGCACGAGGCATGCATACCATCAAGGAGGTAGACATGCTTGCCATGAAAGTGGACCTTATCTTGAAGCATCTCAACATCCACGATGACCCCAGCCTGAAGGGCACAATACAAGCTCTAGACCATCGCATGACATGCGAGGTCTATGGCAACACGGGGCATTCGGGCAATGGCTGTCCGGAGACTCACGAGGAGGCTGCGTTCGTGAACAACGGGTACCGCCCTCGAGGAGGTCAGGGGTGGCAACCATGCCCCTATCAAGGAGGTAACTATGGTAATTCTTTCAATCCTAACCAGCCTTCCTTGAAAGATCTTGTTTTGGGTGAAGCTAAAATTAATGAAAACTATAGTAAAACATTTGCCTCCACTAACAAGAACTTAGAAAATATTAATGCTAAGTTAGAAGGCCTTTCTTCTTCCATTAATATCCAACTTAGTTTTAATAAAATGTTTGGAACACAGCTAGCTCAAATAGTCGTTGCTTTGCCTGCTTTGGACTGTGGGAAAATTCCCGGGCAACCCGAATCTACCACAGAAAATGTGAATGCGGTGATGCTTGTGGGTAACCCTACTCGCAACCCGCCATATACTAACCATACAAGGAAATGATGAAGATGAGTTAAACATCATCCTAGTAATCCAAGGTGAACTTAGGAGCCCAATGATCTCGTGTTCAATTGGAACAGAATTATTTGAGCAAGCATTGTGTGACCTTGGAGCCAGTGTCAGCATCATGCCAAGACCTATCTTCAACAAGTTGAACCTTCCTCGCCTAGATCTGTCTCAAATGCAAACACAACTTGCTGATTCATCAGTACAGTACCCCGCAGGAATCACCGAGGAAGTTTTGGTTGAGATCCACGGATGCTTCATCCCTATGGACTTTGTGGTGCTTGATATGGAAGTCGATAAGAATACACCGCTCATTCTTGGGTGGCCATTATTAAGCACCACATGTGCACTAATTGATGTAGGGGCCGAAGTAATCCATCTCAACCTTAGTGGCAAGGAAGAGGAGTTTGAGTTTCAGCCATGTGTTGTGGGCAAATTTAAAAACTGGCCGAACCCACAAGACATCAAGAAAATGGAAGGAAGACCAAGGGAAAAGAGCTTGGAGGAGTGTATGATAAACTTTGTGGTACAACAACACTCTACTCTGTTTGACTCAATGAAGAAAGCTACAAACACACCTATGCTCTGGAGAAAGAAGCAGTCGGTGAAAAAGAATTCTTCACCCACACGGCCCATGAAGGTGAAAAAGGTGTGGCGGCCAAAGAAGACATCCATGTCCTCATCTCTGGACATGGATGCGCCGACAGAAAGCTAAAAGACAAAGGAGAGAAAGTCCCGTCCACCGGACTCAAAATTGGTGAACCCTTGCCGACGGGTTAAACAGTATTTATCCATATTTCCCTTTTCAAAACTTTTTTATTTCAATTTGCATATTTGAATTTCTCACTTCATGTTGGAATTTATTCCAACCCAATTTTAAAAAAAAATTGGAATTATTTTGGAGTTTATCTTTTTGAGATTTTGGGATTTGTAGAAAGACTAGAAATGTTTTTCTTTGAAAAATATTTCTTTTCTTGCGGGCCACCACTAGTGGAGCCCACTGGCCAGAGCAGTGGACCAGAGGGGCCAACTCCTGGTCGGGCGACCAGACCATTTGGTCGGTCGAACAAAGAGCAACGGCTCTCTAGCCCCACTTGCCCCAACGGCTAGTAGGCAACGGTCACTCTTGAAATTGACCATTGGTCTGCTCTGCTATTTATGGCATTGGGCGAAAGAAGGATTTCTTCACTCCATTCGCATTTTTCACCTCTCCACTTCCAATTTTTCCAACCTCTTGCATTGTTCAACACTCTAAAAATTCCACCAAAAATATTTTATTTGAATTTTGTTTGCATTTGCAAGAGTTCCCAATGGAGTTTTTGTTTGGTGTTTTCACTAACCTTAACCCCGTTCGAGTTGCTCTTGTGTTGGCTTGCTCTAGTGTGCAGCGATGAACAAGATGAAGCGAGCTTTAAGCAATATGAAAAACAAGGTGACGAGAAGCCCAAGCAATGCAAGTTCTACACTTTCAATGGTGTGCAACACTCGCTCCCATCACCAACATTTTGAGGAAGAGCTGGAAGAAGACGCACTGGTTGAGGAACCAATGGAAGTAGAGCTGGAAACATTTCCAGATTTCAGCAATGTTCAACTCCGACTGAACACCGACCACGACCTTGACTTGGTTGGGAAGAGAAAACGAGACATCTATCGAATGATCGCCAGCCAGTCTTACGCTCCTACGCGAATGTATCATCCAGACTTTCTTTCCAAGTTAGGTATGGATACTGAATTTGCTTCTATCTTTCATGTTGTGGGATGGGATGGTTTTGTTCCGGTAGTTGAGCCTTGCTCTCGGCTGCTTAACCATTCAGTTCTTATGCACCCTTAAGTGGGATAGTGATAGGATTTCATTCTCATTCAAAAGAACTGTAATCTCACTCACTTGGAGGCAATTCAGTGATTTGTTAGGTTTTTCTCCTATTGTTGTTTTGGATTTTCATTCCAAAAATTTCGGTTTTAATAGGCATACCTTTGCCTTGTCACCTACGAATATGGATATCCATAATCCTACCTTGCATTTTATGCATAAATGGCTGGCAATGACTTTGTTCCCCAGAAAAAATGTTAGAACCATGCATGGAGATGAAATTTTCTTCTCTATTGCATGGTTAATAAAATCAAAGTCTCGTCTATTATAGCCATGGTTAAACAATGGGTCGAAGTTATCAAACAAGTAGGAGATTTTGAATTCACCTCCCTGATCTATCGTCTTGTGCATAATCTTGGTTACAGGGAAATGCCCATATATCGTCTTGTGCATAATCTTGGTTACAGGGAAATGCCCATATCAATGATGTGATTTTTGAACGGGCTGTCCTAGGCGAGCAATTTTTTAGATCAGGACATTCTCTGAAACAAGGACCCATAGGCTCTTTGGTTTATTTCTTTCCCGGTTATGCAAATGAAATCCAGTTACCTGACCTAGATTTTCATTTGTATAACTATGATGAACTAACCATTCCTCTAGAGACATGGTTTGCAGCTCACAGGAACAGTGTTTCCGGTCCTATGACCATAAACAAATCATGGAAGAACACCGTGGCATCCATCCCAAGGGATGTGCCAAGCACGGTTTCTTGGGATCACGCCATTCCGCACGGAATTGGAAGTGAATCCTGGGAAACCGATGAATGGCCTGGAGGAGCCTCTGGTAGCTCGAGTTCAAGTGGCCTACCACTGCCGTTCAGCGCTCACCTCTCTTGCAGCAGTTCGAGGGGCACAGAGGACCTCACTAGACAAATCGACAACATGTCCCTCCAGATCGATCGATTGGACCACACCATCCACGCTCACATCCAGCAGGAAAATGAGTGGAGAGTTGATGTTCAACAGCAGCTCTCGAGGATTGAGAATAAAGTCTCTTGGGGTAACACCCAAATGGGCTCTTATTTTCACTCTCAAGGCTACTTCGGTCAAGGTCCATAGTCGTTCGAGTGAGCACAAGCCAGCATGGGGGGGGGGGGGTGGAGTTTCGCTCCCTAATGTGAAGGTAACTTGTATCCTTTCCCTTTTTCAATCACCACATGCATGATAAAACTAAAAACCTTAAAAAAAAATTGTTTCCCTTTCACATGCATGATAAATAGAAAAACTAATAATAATAAGAGTAGTAATGAATAAATTCATGCGCGGTATGAATGCGTAAAGTTTTCCATCTTGAGATGATGAATAGTTGCTCTGTCTTTTATTCGTTTCATATGCTTGGTTTACAACCTAGCACTCTATCTAGTTTTGGTTTGTTGGCATGATTAAACTTTACCTCAAACACACTAGTAGGTAGCATAATCATTATCCTTCTAGGTTGTTGGGAGATATGATATGGTTAGTAAGGGCTGCTATGATCTTGCTCAATTTGTGAAACTTGACATCCGGAGAATTAATTTGATAAAAATGACAAGTTCTTCAATGATATAAATTCATACCACAGCCATATGTTGTTCTACATTGCAAAAACTTCTACATATGCTACTTGTATTTTCATTGAGCCTTGTCAAAATTGTGTGACCCAAGTGAGAAATATTTTTTGCATTCATGATCAAGTCTGCACACATCACGCTAAGTTTCCACACTGGAAATTAGCAATCATCCATGTCACATCATCCATCCACAAAATAAAGACTGTCTTCATGATTAATCTCTCCCCATAGTAATCAAGGTTATGGCTATCAAAAAAAATGTGATGAAAAAAAAACTCTTGCTCCATAAAGAGCTTGAGAGAAAAAGAAAGAAAAGATAGACATTGCTACAAAATAAAGGGAGAGACAAATAAAAAGAGTCTCCACTCCACTCCACCAAATCCACCACACTTGCACATCTTGATCATGCTTATAGGAAATGCTTTCTTCATGGATCCACTCTTTTGACTTGGCGACATATAAAATATATGTATGCCACATTTATCCTTAACCTGAGCTCCATATATCAGCCTTTAGAGGTAGGATTTTTTAGGCATCATAAGCCTTGGTGAGGAATAAATACACTTTGAGTGATCTGAATGAATTATCTGAGGAACTTAGATTTATCACAAAAATTGGACTTCTCTCAAATTGCATACGTGGCTGCACAGGATTCCTCTAGAGAACACCACTTTAAACCATAAGAGAACCCACCTGTCAGCCACCCCGAGAAAGTACAGGGACACAAGCCCCACTGCCAGGTCGGGCGACCTAGACTTCTGGTCGGCCGACCAAGTCCTGAGGCGGTTCCCTCCCCCCTTCTACGTGTGTAAGGACCGAAGGTGTAACACCCCGGAATCCACAAACACCCCGGGATGTCACTAAAACCACACAACCAAACAGTCGAACAAATAAATTGAAAATTTGGCAGCATCTACTTTGTATTTATAAGCAATGCGGCAGCAAGAATACATAGATAACAAAAGAATTAACACATCACACTAGCATTAATAGAACATCCAAATGAAAGTTAAAGATAACTCCAAAACGAATAAGTTTAACATTCACACTACTTTAAGTATCAACACAAATCTCTAATGAACAAACTTCATTTATTAAAATTAAGTGAAGTACAAGACGTGCAGCTAATCCCTCTTCCCCTCCTAGCAATCATCAAGCACCTGGAGAGAGTAGAACAAGGGTGAGATAAAAATCTCAGCAAGCAAATTTTGTTTTGACAAGCTATTTAAATCACAAGTTGGGATTAAGTAATGATTTAGCATTAAATTTCACTTATAGGATAATCAAGATATGACGTTGACATAAAGTAAATAACTTCCAATAGAATATAATCAGATAAAAGAGCTTCAACAATAACAACACGTCACTTCAAAATACTCCATATGAATGCAAATGCATATGTCTCCTGTCTGCATACCCAACAAGGTATGGAGCTGCATCTCATGATGTTGTACTGGTACGGTCATGACCATCGGTCAACGGTATAACTTCCAATGCACTTGAACGATGCAATGCATATGACATGCTGCAATAATGATAATATAAACTTCAACATACTCCAAGAATATGGTTTAACCACATAAACCATGCTCCACCGATAAAAGGTTATATAAAGACAATTAAGCATCAATTAATTATAATTGAGTGAATAAATAAGACAAGAGTCAATTCTTAGTGGTAAGACATGGTTCTGAACATTATAGTGTAGGTGATAAAAATAACAAGTTAAAACGATAGCACAACCACCGCTATATTCACTTGCCTCAACCGAAGAAGATCAAAGTACTACGGATGACTTGGAGCACTACCACCTATTTTGAAACAAATAGTTCAGTATAAAAACTCCATAAATCATTTATAATCAACAATCATATCGTTTCTATGCCCCAACCGATAATCGGCAAAAACAGCAACACCTTGCTTTGATAAATAGCAGCAGTGCTGCTCATTTTTTTCATGATTAGTGAGCCAAATCAACCATATAGGCACTCTATAGAAAGAGGGTACATAGGAATACAAAACACTCCACATAACCGTTCACAAATTTGGCCTGTAAGTTTTCTTAATATGCCACTAATGACTGAATGTCGAAACTGAAAATCTGTCAATCAGAAAACTGATTAGATTTCGACAGTCACAATGAGGCAGCTATAACTCTAGTTCTACTCAACAAAAAACAGCGTATAAATATGAGTTGGAAAGCTCTTGCAATATTCTACAACTTTGCTTATATGGCCCTAGACAGAATTGTCCTCTAAAACACTTAAAATCGATCACAAACAGGTACTGTGCAAACTGGCAGGACAACACAGAGACAGTCAACTTCAGAAGGCCATAACTCCTAGAATACTCAATGAAAAAAGGCGTATGAGTACTCGTTGGAAAGGTCTTCGAATCTTCTACAATTTCTCTTATACACTCCTAGTCAGAATCGGCCTCTAAAACGCTGAAAACTGGACCGATCTGTACTGTGTCTAGTTTGAAATTCTGGAACAGAGCAGCAACATATCCAGCGAAAATACAGCAGGTAAATCATCAGATTCATTACCTTATTGGCTTCTCAAACAACAGGACAAACCCCTACCACGTGGATCCCTTTTCCTCCTCCCTCTCCCCCTGAATTTCTCCTAGTTGCGGCAACAAACTATGAGCAATTGCAGGTTATACGAAGGGCAGGGAAAACAACATGGGAACACCTCACCTATCCTACTGCAGGGATGGATCGAATAATCCCAGGGGTGCTGGCCTGCTGAGACGTAGGAGACAGAAGGAACGCCGTCGTCTCTGCCCTTTCTTTGATGATAGGAAACAACAGGGAAAAGAGTTGTGCACTGCAACAACGTGGGGGGAGGAAAAAAAAAACCTTAGGGTTTGACTTGGGCTTGAGTTGGGCTTCCACTGCAAAACAAAGCCCAACATGGTCTGGTTGTTTTTTTTTTGTAAATTTAGGGCATTATATTCTACCCCCCTTAAAAGAACTCGTCCTCGAATTCGACCGCTTCTACAACCACAACCAACAGAAAGGTAAAACAAACAAAAACCACATATAATTCACCAGACTCGAAAAGATCGGAATACTTCTTCTGCATCTCTTCCTCAAGCTCCCAAGTTGCCTCACGCTCGGATTGATTGGTCCATAGAACTCTCACATATTTCATAGTCCTTCTCCTCATAACACAGTCTGATGTTTCTAGAATACGCACAGGGCGACACTCCAGAGTCAAATCCTGCTGCACCACGATCGGCTCTAACTCGACCTTCTGCTCTGGATCCCGAATATACTTCCTCAGCATAGAGACATGGAAGACATTATGAACCCCTTTCATAGACTAAGGCAACTGCAAGCGATAAGCCAAACTGCCAACTCAGGCTATGATATCGAAAGGTCCAATATACCGTGGACTAAATTTTCCCGCAACACCAAAATGCACAACACCTTTAGTAGGTGATTTTTTGAGAAGAACTTGATCACCCACTGCAAACTCTTTTGACAGCTCTGAGCAGTCAACATATTCTGTCGTATCTCTTCTACCTTTCCAGATGTCTCCTGAATCCAATCTGGACCAACCAATGATCTCTCTGAAGATTCCTAACATAACGGAGACGCACATCTTCTACCATACAAAGCTTCATATGGCGCCATCTTTATACTAGCATGATAGCTGTTATTATAAGCAAACTCAACCAATGGTAAATGATCCTCCCAACTGCCCTTCCAAGAAAGGACACAAGCTCGAAGCATGTCCTCCAAAGTTTGAATGGTACGCTCTGACTGACCATCCGTCTGTGGGTGGAAAGCAACACTAAGAGAAAGCTTTGTTCTCAAGGCATTGTGAAGACTCCCCCAAAATTTAGAAACAAACTTGGAGTCCCTATCTGAAATAATAGACTTAGGTACACCATGAAGTCGTATCACTTCCTTCATATATAAAGGAACCAATTCATGAGCTGCATTAGTTGTCTTCATTGGAATGAAGTGCGCCGACTTAGTGAGTCGATCAACCACAACCCATATAGCATCCCTACCTCGAGGAAAACGAGGTAGACCAATCACAAAATCCATAGTGATATGCTCCCATTTCCATTTTGGAATCTCCAAAGGCTTCAATAAACCGACTGGCCTCTTGTGCTCAGCCTTCACACGCTAGCACACATCACAAGCTGCAACATACTTAGCAACATCAACCTTCATCCTCTTCCACCAAAAATTCTACTTCAAATCTTTGTACATCTTGCTCTCACTAGGATGAATGGTATAAGGAGTTCTATGAGCCTCCCTTAAAATGTCTGTCTTCACTTCTAATTTTTGGGGCACACAAAGACGTCCCCTAAAGAGGACAACGTCATTCTCACCTATACTGAATTCCCGAGGTTTACCATCACCTATCCTCTTACAAACCTCCTGAATCCAGCGATCATGTAGTTGTGCCTCACGCACCTTCTCAACAATTTATGATTGAATGAGCATCTGAGTCTCTTCTCTAGCTGCTCCTGCATAGCATAGAGCGACCCCCATACGGTCCAAATCTGCAATCAAGGGCAGTGCCACCTTGGGAACACCAGTCCTACTAAGAGCATCTACCACCATATTTGCCTTTCCTGGGTGATACTGAATTGTAAGATCATAATCACTAATCAACTCAAGCCATCTTCGCTGCCTCAAGTTTAACTCCTTCTGAGTAAAAATATATTTGAGACTCTTGTGATCAGTAAAAATATCACAAGACTCACCATAAAGATAATGCCTCTAAGACTTCAAGGCAAACACCACCGCTGCTAACTTTGGATCATGAGTAGGATAAAGCCTCTATGCTTCTTCACCTGCCTAGAGCCATAAGCAATGACTTTACCATCCTGCATGAATACATAACCAAGACCAATACGAGAAGCATCCATATACACCATATAGCGCTTCCCACTCTCAGGCAAGGTCAAAATAGGGGCCTTCACCAACTTATCCTTCAACGTCTGAAAACTAAGCTTACAGTCATTGGTCCATTTAAAGGTAACACCTTTCTCTATCAATTTAGTCAACGGCTTTGCAATGCTAGAGAAATTCTGCACAAAATGCTGGTAATAACCAGGAAGACCCAAGAAACTCCTAATTTCTGTCACACTAGTAGGTCTTTCCTACTCAACAACTGAAGCCACATTCTTGGGATCAACAGAAATACCATGCTCATTAATAACATGATCAAGAAAAGCCACTTCAGAAAGCCAGAAGGCACACTTCTTCAATTTAACATAGAACTGATTTTTCCTCAAAGCATCTAGCACAAGAGCAAGATGTCTCTCATGCTCCTCCTTGGTCTTGGAATAGATGAAGATATCATCAAGGAAGACAACCACAAAGTCATCCAAGTACTAATGCAACATCCTATTCATTGCTTCCATGAAAGTAACAGGGGCATTTGTTAGTCCAAAAGACATAACGATATATTCAGAATGCCCATACCTTGTACTAAAGGCCGTCTTCTCAATATCCTCTTCTCGTATCCTCAACTGATGATAGCCAGAGTTCATATCAATCTTTGAAAATACCTTAGCACCCTTCAATTGCTCAAAGAGTGCATCAATGTAAGGCAAAGGATACTTATTCTTGATAGTAACCTGATTAAGGGCACGGTAGTCCACGCATAGCCTCTTACTCTTATCCTTCTTCTTTACAAATAACACTGGGAAAGCCCATGGCGACTTGCTAGGTCTAATGAAGCTCTTAGCAAGAAGATCATCCAACTGTCGCTTCAACTCCACCTGCTCCTTGGGAGCCATCCGATACGGAGCCTTATGGATAGGCTGAGTTCCAGGAATCAACTTTATCTCAAAAGATGCATCACGCTCAGGCGGAATACCTGGAAGCTCAGCAGGGAACGCATCTAGATAATTTCCCACCAGTCGGATGTCCTCCACTTGCAAGATAGCGTCACTACCATCCATCATAGCAAAGAGAATTCCAGATTTCCTTGTCCAGCGATCTAGGAACAACTGATATAGCAAGGCAAGAGAATACTTCATGGCACTACCAATAAAGATCACCTCTCTACCAGACGGTGCCTGCAAAGACACTGTCTTCCAGAAAGAAGATATAATGGCCCGATACTGAGAAAGCCAATCCATACCCAAAATAACATCAAAAGACTCAAGAGGAATTACCACCAGATTAGCAACAAAGGTCTCATCAGCAAGAAAAATAGAACAATCCGGGCAAACAGAACAACTAGATATAGGACCTTTAGCAGAACTGACCATAATGGACTGTCTAATCCTCTGCATAGAAAGTCTAGCACGAGCCACAAAACCCTCCGACACAAATGAGAAACTAGCACCGGAGTCAAAAAGAGCATATGCATCAAATGAATCAACTAAGATAATACCTGTCACCACATCTCCACGGTCCCTGCCATCAGTAGAGGGCAAAGAGTAAGCTCCAGGAACACCAATAGAAGAAGAAGCACCATGTGTAAAGCCACTAGAAGTCCAAGGAAGTGAAGGCGCTGTAGGCACAATAGCTTGGGGCAGTCGAAGAGCTCCAAACTATGGTGTCGAAGGAACGGTCGGTGTAGAAGGCGCTGTCAAATACTGAGGGTAGAATGGCGCAGGCAAGAACTACGAAGAAGGTGGCACTAGAAACTGCTGCTGTGTAGAGGCCAACACATTAGCGGTGCCACTAGGAACTAAAGAAGACACTAGCTCCCAACGAAGCTTCGCATTCGGATTCTTCCTACACACCACATCCTTGTGGTCCTGGCTACAAATAGAACACCTCCCACTCTACTGACAATTAGCACGGTGATGTGCACCACCACAACGAAAACAAACCATCCCCATGCCAGGCTTAGGGATAGCCCGATACTGTGGAGTACCTCCTCCTGAGCTACTAGACTGAGCAGACTTGCCATGATATGGGTGATGACGTTGAAATTTTCCCTTCTTAGGAACAGGACCACCAGACTGGCCCTTCTTGTCATCCTGACTGTAAGACTGATCCGCACATGAAGGCTTCATCTCATTAGTGTACTGATGTTGCATCTCCACACCTAAAGCTTGTTCCACAGTAGTGCGAAAAACTACCAATGGAAGAGCTCCCAAAATATGCCTAATAGAAGACTTCAGACACTGACAAAACTGACTTGCTTTGTCCAACTCATTATAAGCCACATGTGGAACAAAGCGCACAATCTTGTTAAATCCCACCTCATACTCAGCCACTGTCTTCTTATCCTGATTATAGCTTTGCAGGTCTATCTTCACCTTCTCAATAAAAGTGGCTAGGTAGAACCTCCTCTCAAACTGCCTAACAGTCAAAGAACCAGGTGCAGCATGAGCATTAGCACTCTGCACACCTCTCCACCAAATCTGAGCCTCTCCCTTTAGCAATTGTGTTCCATAGCGAACACGATCCCCATAGACCACCTCAAAGACCTCCATCTTATCCTCCACATAAGTGAGCCAATCCGCTGCATCAACTAGAGATCCACTATCATCAAAGTGATCCAACTTCATGCCAATCCACTGCATCAAAGAAATTCCACTAACTGGGAGTGGCTCCTGACGAGCATCTATAGCAGGAACATTGAGTGTAGCAGGAGCACCTCTAGTAGCAGCAGTAGCACCAATAGTAGGGGCATTAGGGATAGCCTGCCTCAAGGTTGCCAACTCCTGCTGCATTGCCTGCATTACAACGTGCATCGCCTCTGGACTATCAAGATCAGGAGCCTGATTCTCAGCCGTTCCATTGCCACCCGTATTATTATTATGAGCCGGTCGGCCATGATTCCCTCTCTTAGGCGGCATAACTACAGCCACCACAATAAGCAAACAATACTCTCATTAACTTCAAACAAAACAATAAGCAACTTCAACAAACATGTCAAACAACATGAAGTAAGTAGATAAACAATTACCCCATCCTACAAGTGCAAGTGTGCCAATTAAATTTCTTTATAACTAGAATCTTTAACCTAGGCTCTAATACCAACTATAACACCCCGGGATGTCACTAAAACCACACAACCAAACAGCCGAACAAATAAATTGAAAATTCAGCAGCATCTCCTTTGTATTTATAAGCAATGCGGAAGCAAGAATACATAGATAACAAAAGAATTAACACATCACACTAGCATTAATAGAACATCCTAATAAAAGTTAAAGATAACTCCAAAACGAATAAGTTTAACATTCATGCTCCTTTAAGTATCAAGCACAAATCTCTAATAAACAAACTTCATTTATTAAAATTAAGTGAAGTGCAAGACGTGCAGCTAATCCCTCTTCCCCTCCTAGCAATCATCAAGCACCTGGAGAGTAGAACAAGGGTGAGATAAAAATCTCAGCAAGCAAATTTTGTTTTGACAAGCTATTTAAATCACAAGTTGGGATTAAGCAATGATTTAGCATTAAATTTCACTTATAGGATAATCAAGATATGACGTTGATATAAAGTAAATAACTTCCAATAGAATATAATCAGATAAAAGAGCTTCAACAATAACAACACATCACTTCAAAATACTCCATATGAATGCAAATGCATGTCTCCTGCTTGCATACCCAACAAGGTATGGAGTTGCATCTCATAATGTTGTACTGGTACGGTCATGACCATCGGTCAACGATATAACTTCCAACGCACATGAATGATGCAATGCATATGACATGCTGCAATAACAATAATATAAACTTCAACATACTCCAAGAATGTGGATTAACCACATAAGCCATGCTCCACCGATAAAAGGATATATAAAGATAATTAAGCATCAATTAATTATAATTGAGTGAATAAATAAGACAAGAGTCAATTCTTAGTGCTAAGACATGGTTCTAAATATTATAGTGTAGGTGATAAAAATAACAAGTCAAAACGGTAGCACAACCACCGCTATATTCACTTGCCTCAACCGAAGAAGATCAAAATACTACAGATGACTTATAGCACTAACACCTGTTTTGGAACAAATAGTTCAGTACAAACACTCCATAAATCCTTTACAATCAACACTCATATCGTTTCTACGCCCCAACCGATAATCGGCAAAAACAGCAACACCTCGCTTTGATAAACAGCAGCAGTGCTGCTCATTTTTTTCATAACATTAAAACTATAACAGAAAACATAACAAATAAAAATATATTCGGAAACTAGAGAAAAAGTGCTACAACTTTTATATTCATTTCAAATTTTAATTTCGACATTTACTATTTCTAAATGGCTTGACAAAGTTACTGATAGAAACTGTCAAACAGCAGAACAGCACAGGTTTTGGAGACCCATAACTCCATGATTAGTGAGCCAAATCAACCATATAGGCACTCTATGGAAAGAGGGTACATAGGAATACAAAACACTCCACATAACCGTTCACAAATTGGGCCTGTAAGTTATCTTAACATGCCACTAATAACTGAATGTCAAAACTGAAAATCTGTCAATCAGAAAACTGATTGCATTTTGACAGTCACATTCAGGCAGCTATAACTCTAGTTCTACTCAACTAAAAACAGCGTATAAATATGAGTTGGAAAGCTCTTGCAATATTCTACAACTTTGCTTATATGGCCCTAGTCAGAATTGTCTTCTAAAACACTTAAAATTGATCGCAAACAGGTACTGTCCAAACTGGCAGGACTACACAGAGACAGTCAACTTCAGAAGGCCATAACTCCTAGAATACTCAATGAAAAAAGGCGTATGAGTACTCGTTGGAAAGGTCTTCGAATCCTCTACAATTGCTATTATACACTCCTAGTCAGAATCGGTATCTAAAACGCTGAAAACGGGACCGATCTGTACTGTGTCTAGTTTGAAATTCTGGAACAGAGTTCTCGCGAGCAGCAACATATCCAGCGAAAATACAGCAGGTAAATCATCAGATTCATTACCTTATTGGCTTCTCAAACAACAGGACAAACCCCTACCACGTGGATCCCTTTTCCTCCTCCCCCTCCCCCTGAATTTCTCCTAGTTGCGGCAACAAACTATGAGCAATTGCAGGTTATACGAAGGGCAGGGAAAACAACATAGTAACACCTCACCTATCCTACTGCAGGGATGGATCGAATAATCCCAGGGGTGCTGGCCTGCTGAGACATAGGAGACAGAAGGAACGACGTCGTCTCTGCCCTTTCTTCGATGATAGAAAACAACAGGGAAAAGAGTTGTGCACTGCAACAACGTGGGGGGAGGAAAAAAAACCTTAGGGTTTGACTTGGGCTTCCACTGCAAAACAAAGCCCAACATGTTCTGGTTGTATTCTTTTTGTAAATTTAGGGTGTTACAGAAGGCATACCGAGAGGGGGGGGGGGGGCGTGAATCGGTAAGTCGACCACAAATTTGAATACTTCAATTCACACCACTAGAACCTAACAATCGTTGTAACCTAAGAAGTTCTAGTAGGCCAAGACCCTGCACATGCTTGTGTTCATGATGAGTACAAAGTATGGAAGCTAAACACACTAGCCTTTGCAAGCCACAAGCCAACCTATCAACTATAGCACACAAATGCGGAATAGTAAAGAGGGGTCAAGAAATACTCATGATTTTTTCTCGAGGTCTCGGAAGGATGGCGCCTTCCCCTAATCCTCGTTGGACCACTCCCGCTGGAGTCCCGATCCCTCTCACCACCAATGTGGAGTTCTCGCCCACGAGCCCACAATAACTCCCGGTGTGAAGACATGGTGCGCATCACTGCTGCCACCAAGGCACAAGCTTGCCTCCCTCAAGAACTTGTCGGACTCCCCGAGCCGACACGGGCGCTCACTATTGATGCCCCTTTCACCGGTGGGCTTAAAATATGTACAAACATGTGACGGCCTTCACAACCAATCATGATAGGCTCGATCACCAACACCTGACCGGTCTGGGTCTCATCTTAGACCAAGAGTAACAACCTAATCACATCCTAGCCTTATATGTGAAAGATGGTCTAGTTACTCTCACTAGCACTCTTAAGATATGCAATATCTCATTCTAGTGCTCCTCTCTTTTTCTCTTGGCTCTCACCAAATGCTCCAAGCAATTCCACTGGCCAAGAGAGGTCTCCAAGATCTCAGCAACGAAGATATCTGCCACGTCCTACTGTGAGAAGCCTCCTCAGATAAGATCCTCTGCTACCTGAGGTGTGACAAGAGTAGTGTCTGTGGCAGAGGAAGGTAGAGCTGCCTGAGAGTCTGCTCGAGTGGTGTGCGCTATCTATGAGAATAGACTCCTAACCGATAAGTGCTAGGAGGTGGAGGGTCCTACCATCTACGAAGTAGAGGAATGTGTTGATGAAGAGAACAACCCAGACATAGAGAAAGAAGACACGGGGGAGAACTAAGCTGGTGAGTGAGTTTGTCCTGCTCCCCTATCGACAGAACCCCTAAAAGTGAAGACAATCCAGAAGACTACGTTGTCATCATAGCGGTGAAGGGTCCTGGCTGAGTCGGTAGCAGCTGAAATCGAGGAAGTGTAGACGGTCTCGGCTACTGACTAATCTGCCTCTGAGTCATCTTTGCCATCTGAGTCATCAGGGTGGTCAACAATGTCATCTGCTATTGCTGAAGCTCTGCATGTCCCCTGATGACCTCCATAATCTTATGTCTCTCCTCAATTGCGCTTTGGATGAAGTCACCTGGGTGTCCTGCTACTGCTGCTATAGTCAGAGCATTATCTGAATGTGTACCTGTAGGTTGGGGAGGTGCTCATGTACTAGGTGACTCAGGAACCACCGTCTCTGGATAAGCTGCCTGCTCGTGAGTGACTAGCAGCGATTCCTGCTCCTCCTCTCCCATTTGCTGACTCAAGGTTGACTACGAACCCCTGGGGATTCGAAGTGAGTAACTGGTGGTCACCTCAGGGAACGCCTGGTACTGCTCCTTAGGCACAAGTCCTAGTCTCCTCAAAAGGTAGAAAATATATGGCACGTACACTAGGTGTCGTCCTCCAACTCTCTGAGAAGTGTTGTCTCCTTAGGATGGCTGCTACTTCCCACTAGTGCAAGAGTGAACTCCTCTTTGTACCCTAACCTCAAGATTCTAGTCCTGATGACTATCGCTCTGACCACCTTAGCCTCTCCAGTGAGTCTCGAAGGGCCTCTATCAAATCCTAGAGTGCCTGGTGGTGGAAAGGCGACTAACACCATCTAATCTAAAGGTAGTATCCCTCCCTATGGTCTGCAGGGTGGAGCGAACATCCCGTAGGCACTCTTGTATAACTACAGGTCTGAAGCACGGAACCCGAGTACAGCTATAAGATCCTCTCTCGTCAGACGTTGGGGCTCTCCTCTGAATAGAAACTAGATCATAGAATGATCTCTGGCTACCCACATTGTAGCATAGAACTCTATGACAATATCCTCCCTGTATCTGTATGGAGCAGTGACTATCTCTGCTAGTCCAAGTAAGTACATGAAGTACTGCTCCATATCACTGCCTGTGGCACGAAAAGTCCAGCCTTGCCCTTCCTGGCAAGGTACCATCCCAGACCTGCACTGATCCTCCTCTGAAGACCGGTCCAGTATCTGTATCCTCCAGCAGGGTCCCTGGGGTACGAGCCGATTCACCTTAAGGTTCTTGGCATGCACCTTAAAGATGTCACCCTCTCAAGCTTCGGCTACCAGCCTCTGTAGCCTCCTGGTGCACACTCACAGGTGCACCTTGGGTCTCCTGCCCAGTGAGCTGACATCTGGGGTCTTGTCTGTGCTGGCTGCTCCTCCTCCTCTAAGGACTCTGTTTTTGCCTCTAAGTCTGAGGTCTCCTCCTCCTTGGACTCCTCCTGCTGCCTAGAGGATCCTTGCTCCATAGGTCTCAAAGGCCTCTCTTGGCGAGAAGTTAGAGTACCGTGCGACCACACTATTAGAACCACATGTGTGGCCAGATGTTGTGAAGTTGTCCTCTACCTAGTACTCCTCCTTAAACCTTAAGTACCACTGTCTGGCTGTCCGATGATCAATTGTGCCCTAGGCGTCCTGCATGTTGTATCCATGGCATCCAGGTGCTGAGCTAATCGTCTAGCCCTCTCTGACTAGATCCAGCCTGGTCCTCTTCTTGCTGTTAGACATCTCTAACATCTTTCCCTTGCCCTTGTCCTAACATGATCCTGCCATCTCTGCCGTTGTCAAGTGTCACTGCATGCACGTAGGTATAGATAGGAGAAGCATAGACCCTATATAAATCTACAAGCAGAGCATCGCTAGGTTAGAATGTGCAATGGAAATCCTAGCACTGAGTGAACGACATGATCACTGGATAAATATGCAAAGTTTCTGAGCACTCACTTGGTGTGCGCCTCCTATGGCTTGAGTTGTTGCTGCTGCTGAACTTGGTGTAGAGGCCTCTCCAAATATTTGCCATTCCTGCAAAAGGGTTACTTGGACACAATACTCGAAGGACAAAATAATGATAATGGTTAGCGGTTAGTCGTTCGGTTTGTAGTCCAAGTGTTAGTCATTCAAAGGTGCAAGGGCGGCAGAAATTTTGTGCTAATAGGTTTTAGTTCGGCACGCTTTTATCTAGGTTCAAAGTGTTCTTGCTAAGGAATGTGGTGGAAAGGTGAGAGGAGGAGGGAGAGGAAAGTGAGTGAGTAGGAAATTTTCAGCTGAAGGGATGGTGGTGGAGAACCATAGAGAGTGAGCCCTCTATATATAGGCTAAGAGGAGCCTTGGGAGGAGAGTGGTCAGGCCAGGCGGCAGTACACGCCGGGCGGCGACCCACGACGGATGGTGGGCCTGGCCGGGCGGCGCCCCATGCCGGCCGGCACCCCTTTTTCCTCCCACAGGTGCATTATTGGTCACCAAGTTTCTTGTACAGGTGCCATGTGAAATGTATGCCTCCATTATTCTGAAAAAAGGAGAGAGGATAGGGAGCAAGGAGGGATTGATGGGATGACCAAAGTTTGAATTTTGCAATGAGTGTTCTGCCATCTATGGTGTCTAGGTGAATAAAGTGGCAGGTGAGAGTGGATGATCAAAAGATGGAGTGATTTGTGTGGCTCTCATTCACTAGTTTTTGGCATGGTGGGAAATTTTGGTGAGCATTTTGTAAAAAGGAAAAGCTGGCCACACCTCTAGCACTCATGGCCATGATTTATGCAGTAAAAGAGCCAAGAATCCAAGAAAAAGTAGTGTCGGGTGGCAGAATGACCCAGCCAAGTGGTCATTTTCATGGAAAATGACCTCTAGGGTGCTAAAACTGGAGTGGGTTATTTCAGATTAGGTGGCTCAAGATTAGCTAGCCAGGTGATCATATTTCACCAAATATGACCTCCCGGGTGCTAAAATTTGATAGAATCTGACCTCCCAAAATTTACCCAGCCGAGTGGTCATTTTCACGGAATATGACCTCCCGGTTTGCTAAAATCCGACTAGCTGGATTGGATGATCAGATCATCACTCGGAGGGTCGTTTTTGATGAAATTTGACCTCCCGGGTGCAAATATTTGACTGGTCGGGTTGGATTCTGGGTACTTGAAATTACCCAGTCGGGTGGTCGTTTTTCATGAAATATGACCTCTAGTGATGAGGACATCACCATGCTGGATATGCACATATCATGGCCTTCCCCAAGTTACAAGTCGTCACCAACTCGGTCGTCGCGTTCGTCTCGGATTCAGCCGACATCTGTTCACGGTTTTGATGATATCTCCCACATCCGACTTCCAAACGAGGTGTTATTTGATGCGTTGGAAAGGGGATGACGACGCCATCATTTTCTTTCTGGTCCTAGCTCCAGAAGGGTCGTGAGTCATGCTGTGTGACCATGACAAGGTGTTGCGCCACCTATTTTGGGCCAACTTTGCCATGTATCGTGTCGGCCCTTAAGCCCATGTTGTGGGTGCCGCCCCTGGTCGCCCCCAACCCTAGGACGCCTCTGGTTCCTACATAAACTCAGTAGCCATCATCTCTGGGGTTTTGTTTAGTTTAGTTTTCTTGAGAGAAACTTGATTGATTCATTGTAACTGTGGTGACAAGTCCTTTTACAGTAATCCAGGGCCCATGTTCATGTTCTACATCACTCTGGCAATTAGTCCTTTTGTGTTTAGAGCTTGAACCTTTACTTCATGATTCGCTTCATTCATATTTGCAATTTCAGATTGCATGTTTATCTTTTCTTGCTTGTGTTCTTGATTCGCTTGCAGGAACAATCAAGTTGTGCTTGGTGTAACAATTGCAGGGTTGGATCATGTCTGATTCAAGCCAGTTCGTCGACACTGAGCCTCCCTAAGTTGAGTTTATCCCCTACCCCTCGAAAGATCGGGCCTCATCTACATCATCCAGGGTGCTAAAAACTGTCTGGCTGGGTTGGAGCCTCATATTATCACCCGGGTAGTCATTTTTGATGAAATTTGACCTCCCAGCCAGTAAATTTGGCCGAGCCATCACCAATTGTTTTTAGCCTAATTTAGTGGTTAAGGAAAATAAAACTAATTTAATGGGGTAAGGAAAAGAAGGGGGATAAATATCGGTTTACCTCCCAACGAGGGTCCGGATTTTATGTCTCGAACAAGACGTTCTCCACGTTCAATTTCTTGTGGTGCCCTTCGTGGATGGAGAGTTTTTCATGATCGGTGCAACTTCTTTCTTCTGTCATACTTGTTTAATCTTCTTTGGCTTGGCGGCGACCTTTCTCTTCATTTCCTATGGCTCGTTCTTCTTCTTGAGCAGTGGTGGTGCGCTCTCAACTTTTATCACCGGTGCAACCAATTTTGGTGCAATTGGGTATACTTCTATTTTTTGCAGCGTGTTAGGATTTTTACCATAGGATGCATACCTGATTATATTGTTCCATTCGGGCCTTGAAGGCGAACTTCTCGTCATGCCCATTAATGTTGAGGTGATTTCTCCGGCCCCAACATCAATATTGGCGTTTGCGGTGCTAAGGAACGGTCTTCCTAGTATGAGAGGCGTCTTCACATCGGCCTCCATGTCTAGCACCACAAAATCAACGGGGATGAGACAATTTATTATGCTTACGGGTACGTCCTCCGTGATGCCAGCTGGGTAGTGAACTGATTGATCGGCGAGCTACAAGCTCATTGCTGTGGGGGGATAATGAATTGACAATATGTTTATCATATACCACCTTTGGCATGACGCTCATGCTCGCCCCCAAATCACAAAGGGCGTTGTTGAATTGTTGCATCCCGATGGAACAAGGGATGGTTGGGCACCCTGGATCTCGCTTCTTTTCTGGAAGAGAGTTCAAGATAGCGGCGCTGCATTCCTCCATCAATTTAATGATCTTCGTGGATGGAATTGGGCGTTTGTTGTTGAGGATGTCCTTTCAATACTTGGAGTAGGTGGGAACCTTCATCGCATCAAGTAGAGGTATGTTGACATATAATTTCTTTATTACCTCAACAAACTTCCAAATTGCTCATCCACCGTTGGCTTCCTCTGTTGAGGGGGAAATGGCAACACAGGGGTATCATAGAACTCGTGTGGTGATTTCTTGAGGGGTGCTTTTGCCTCCTCAACCTCAATTTCTTCCTCCCCTTCTGATTCTTCATTGGATGCTCTGTCCTTCTCTGCATTGTTAGGATTTGGTGGTTCTTGCGTGAATTTCCCGCCTCTAGTTGTGACGGCATTCACATTTTCCTTGGGGCTAGCTTCCGGCTAACCGGGGAGCTTGCTCGAGTTAGGCTTAACAATAGAAGCGGCCAGCTGAGCAATTTGTGTCTCTAGCATTTTGTTATGGCTAAGCTGGTTTTGCAGAGAGGTATTAAATGCTTCCATATGGGAATCTATGCTTTCTAGGACTTTATCAGTAGCAATAAAATTCCTACTAATACTTTCATTAATTTTAGATTTTCCTAGAACAAGATCACGAAAGAAAGGTTCATTACATGTAAAATTGCTAGAGTTACCCGTATTCTTGTCGAAGGGAAGGTTTGGCTTGGACTCCCATCCGAGGTTGTTCGTACGGGGCCTAAACCCGTTGTTGTTGCTGTTGTTGAGGTAGTTCACTTCTTCTTCATGGGTCTCCGGACAGTGGCTTCCCATGTGTCCAAGGTTCCCACAGACCTCGCAGATCATGCGAGAGTCGAGGGATTGGACAGTCTGAGGTCCATCCATCTTCTTCAATAATTGATCCATCTTGATGGCTAGCATGTCAATACCATCAACGTTGTGGACTCCCCTCTCTTGGGTTGCGGCTGGCTCTGCCTCTCATCATAGCCACTATAGTTGGCGACCATCTTTTCTATGAGAGTGTGAGCTTCCTTGACCTTCAGAGAGAAGAAGGAACCTCTAGCGGCTGCATCTAGGTGCTCACGAGTGGGGCGATTAAGCCCATGGTAAAAGCTCTGGATTAGCAACCAATATTGCATTCCATGATGTGGGCATGCCAGAGTATACTCTTGGAAATTCTCCCATGCCTTAGGGATGCTTTCATTGGTTTGTTGTTGGAAACTTGAAATCTTACTCCGCAGGGTGTTGGTTTTGTCCAGCGGGAAGAACTTGGCAAGGAAGGCGTTGGAGCACTTGTCCCATGTGGTTAGATCATCTTGGTTGCTATAGAACCACTGCTTGGCCTTCCCTATCAGTGAAAATGGAAAAAGGCGAAGGCGGATAGCTTCAGGAGTCACATCCCTCATGGTGAAGGTGCTGCACACCGCCAAAAACTGTTGGAGGTGGGCGTTTGCGTCTTCTCATGCCTTGCCACAGAAAGGACTGGCCAAAACCATGTTTATTAGAGCCGATTTCAGCTTATAACCTCTGTTCCCCATGTTAGGGTTCGAAATAGTGCAGATGTTGTCTGCAGACGGGGCGGAGTAGTCACGGATTGTCTTCTCAGCCATGGTTGAGCGGACGTGGAAGGGTCTTGCTGTTGAGCTGGTGGGATCGGAGGTGCTTCAAGAGCAAGTCTAGGTCGAGGAAGGGTGAGTCGTTGATGCACTCTCCTCAACAAAGCCTCCGGATCATTGTGGTAGTTGTCTGGTAGGTCAAAACCAGTCATAGAGCGTCATGTTTACACCACAAATAAACAGAACAAGGGTAAGCCCGCTAAGGAAAGCGGTAACTCCTTAATAGAAATATCAATGTTAAAATTTCGATATCTTAGCCTATTTCTTCCCCGGCAACGGCGCCAGAAATGCTTGTTGGCACTTCTTAACGTCGCACCAAAATATTATCTGGTAACAATGCTCGAAGTGTTGATTGATGTTTGTTATGCTTTAAGAGAAGAGTGAACCAAACCACAAGTGCACGGAACATCTATTATAGCATTTCACCTGGGAGTATTCCAAGGTATCGTATTTATTTTCCTCAGGGAAGCTGGGCGTAAGAGTATCTTGGTTTAACAAAGATATGACTATAAGAGTTATACCAACTAACCAAAGATGGGAGTAAAGATATTCAATGATAAACAGGGGAGCAGTGATACAGGAGAAATCCACACTAAGATAGATAAAAGAGATCGATTAAGCTAGCCGGGAGGACAGCGAGTCTAAATCTAAAATTCTTAAGATTAACTTTCTTAAATCTAGTCAAGCGTCAAAATTTGTAGTTACTCGGGTTGAGCGCTTACACCAAATCCATGGTACAGCCTCGAGTCTTTCACCAATAAGCTTACTTCAGGGCACAACAACAATCCACTAATAGGGTCCGTAACTAACCTCATGCACTAGTGGGCACGTTACCGCTAGACAACCCTGCTTGAAACTTCTCGAATGTGGTGGATTACTAAAGGGACGGATAGGGTTGTCACCACCTGTCGCCTACCACACAACCCAAGGGGACGAATGCAAATCCAACTAGCGTTAACTTAGGCACCACGCCTACGCCTTCACTAGATATTCTTCAGTTGGCCTAGCGGAAAAATAGTCGGGGAATAACCAAGTCTAAGTTCTATTCAAGAACTAAACTTAATTAAATCCTAGCCAGGAATCCAGTAAACTATGCTTCAAAGTTCTTTCCCGATAATTGTAATTTGAGGAAATTGACTAAGTAAAGATAAATACTTGACAAAATAAATAAGGAAAAGATAATTATATTTAATAGAATATAAGTCTCACAAAAGGAGAAAAGATATAAGAGAGCTCGTACCAAGACTCCGAGATGATTTCTGGAATCCCGAGCTAAGCTCCCGACTAGACTCTAACTCCCGACTAACTAACCTACTCTACTAGTAAGAAAATTAGTGGGAAATGGACTTCAATGTGCTTCACTTGCTTTCCTCTTCATTTCTACCGAATTCCCCCTATATTTATAGGTGGCGAAGGCTTGGCGGGTACTTTAAGGTGGAGGAGAGTCGGTGGGCAAAAATTCCCCCGCCGAGCGGCGGCATTGGCCAGATGGCCGCACATGCCGGGCGGCGTGGCAGGCCGGGCGGTAGGGAGCATCGGGAGGCCCTTAGATTTGGTCGGTTTCCAACTGCCTTCCCTCAGACGGCTCAGATTTGGTCCGGATGACGGTTGTTGGGTCGGTTCCCGATCGCCCTATCCACTTGGCGTCGGTTGGCATAATGGGCCGAGTGGGCTGGACACCCCGAAAGGAAAATCCCAGGCCGGGCGGCAGGGTAGGCCGAGCGGCGGCCCCTTTTGGGTGCTGACCCCTTCCGGGTCATATTTTCACTTATCCATGTTGTGGCACGTGGCTGCCTCCTTTACTTCTCCACTTTTTATCCTCCTTAGCCCAGGAATGGAAAACGGCCCTATCTTGGAGTGTTTTGCAGGGTCAGCGGGGTCGGATGATCGGCCGGGAGATGATCCCGTCTGATTTGTCGGGTGGTCATCCGACTGGTCGATTAGGCTTCCGGCCTTCGTCCAGGTGATCACCTTGATCATCTAGCCTAGTGATGATCCGGGTGGCAGATTACCCTGGCAGTCCCGGATCCGTCGAAAAGATAAGGGTTGGGTGCTGATTTTGGCCTCTATGGCCCTATTGGCCGGCTATTTTACGGTAAGACCGGCCGATGGGACGTTTCTTCATGTTTTTACATAATTTTGGTCATTTTGAACTTGCAAACAGATATTCCACCAAAACTCATGGAACTTTATTAGTTTAAGCAAGTTTTTATTTAGACCTTAGTCTTTTACTTGCAATTCCCGACCGGTTGGTGGCGGATATTGGGTTTTAAGAGCCACCAACAGGGGCGACGACCGTCGGGAACCCTCTTCGGGGGCGATGACGGTCGTGGCAGGAGCTCTCTCCGATGGTCGGAGCTGGGGTCCTAGTGGCCGGGGGCAATGAGGCGACGGGCCAGGGGCGACAAGGCAAAGTGGAGGGGGACGAGGCGGAGTGGCGGAGTGGACGAGAGCAGGCGGTGGAGTGAAGGGGGAGGAGGCGATGGCAGCATGAGTGACGAGGCAGTAGGACATGAGCTCAGGATGGCGGAGGAGCTGGCACGTGACGGCGGGGGGGGGGGGGGGGGGGGGGGAGGGGGGGGGGAGGGGACGAGGCGGCGCGGCGAGGCCCCGACGGCGCCTGTGGCTTTGGCGGTGGAGGGGAGGAAGAGCTAGTGTGCAGCGGTGGGGGTGGGAGGGGAGGAGGCGGCACGGTGGAGTCGAGGGGGAGGAGGTGGCACGGCGATGGCAGGAGGAGGTGGCGCAGACGCCGGTGAAGGGCGGAGGCGCGGCAGAGGGTGGGGAAGGGCGTGGCGGGGAGGGAGATGGCTGGAGGCAGTGCGGGCACGTGCAACGATCGAGAGGAGGATGATAGATCTAGGCCGAAAATGGACGAAGACCCGATCTCGATTAAGATTATGCACTCGGGTTTGTCGTGTACCTATCGATAGGCACAAGGCAAAGTCGAGGCACAAGGCAAAGTCGGGGCACACGGCAAAAGATGTTGACTTGCTGTTTTTGCCGTGTGCCCCCAAGAAACACACAACAAAGATCTTGTTTGTCGTGTGCCTCTTGTTCAGGCACACGGCAAACCTTTTTTCACATTTTCTAAAAGAATTATAATTATCTAGCAAACTTAGAAAATAACAAAATTTCACCATGTCTCTATTTATATGCATTGTTCCTCATAGAAATATGGTTGAGGTCAAAACTTCACTCGATCTACATTTTGATTCAGAATCTCAAACACTGCAAATCAACGTTTAGATTCTTTTTATGGAGATTCTCTGATTTGTGAGCAACATATATGACAACTTGCGCGAAATACTTTTTTCTTTTTTACCATAGCCACTAAGTATGATATCACGATGCTAGGACAATTCTCATAATTTTAAAACTCTTTATGTGTTTCAAAAAAAATAATTTGTATTCAACCATATGGTGTTCCCAATATTTCATGTACAATATGCATGATTTTTCTTGTTATTTCATGGATGCGGACTCAGATGGGGATCATTAGCATGAAATGTCAAATCTGCAACCACTAAATTATATTATTCAAACCACTTGTAGTTTAAATTTAAATTTGCACAAAATAATTGAAATAATAAAATAAATTAACTAAATATAGTAAAGATGGTTGAGGCAAAAGGGGAATGAAAAAAAAACTTCGTCATGTGTCCAGTCCTTCACACGACATAGAGTATCAAACCACCATTTTTGGCGTGTGCATTGGCGAGGCACACCGCAAACTACCCACCTTTTCCGTGTGCCACATGAGAGCACACAGCAACTGCCACCTTTGCCGTGATCCTAGTGACATGGCACATGGCAAATCTGTAATGGTCATTAGCGTCGGGTAGGCAACAAGGTTGCAAACAGCTAACGGCCTGTTTGCCATGTGCCATGTCAATGGGCACATGGCAAAATTGGTGTTTGCCATGTGCCGCCCATGTGACACATGGCAAAGGTGGCATTTGCCATGTGTAAATCTTTTGTCGTGTGCTTTATTGGCGGCGCACGACATAAAGCATTTTTGTCGTGTTCCTGATAGATTGCACACGACAAACATTGGGGCACACGGCAAAGATGTTGTTTCCCGTAGTGATTTGAATTTAAATAGTAATGTTTCAAATATGGTCTATTTTTAAGCATTTAGGTACTTAATTGGGGCATCAAACCTTGAACAAAAACAATGATCTTTTGCTCCGAATTATATTTTAACCTACCCTACAACATATATTTTTAATAACACAATATTTTGTTGACCATATTTGACTTGTAGTTCAAATGGTGTTCAAGTTTAGCCAAATGTCATTCAAATGATGTTCAAATGGTTTTGAACTTTTTGTATTGGTTCATATTTGATCAAAGGCTATGTCTAGTGATTTTCAAGCTATAATTTTTACACCCTGGGTGTCACAAACCGTGGGCGCGATGGTGCAACTGCGGTTGCGGGCACCTGAGCTGCTGCATGATGGCGCGACACCATGCAGAGACGATGGTGATGGAGATTCAGTTCTTTGTCTGACAATCGGGTCCCACCAATGATAGGGACTTGGGATTTTGGTTCCAATGGAATGGAAAGAAATTTTTGGATCCCTGTTGTTGCAGGCTAGCGTGCAAAAGAAGAAATAGAGGTCTGTTTTTGGGATCCATATCCTCTGCATTTAGGCACTCAATGCAGAGGAATGTAGCATCCCATACACAAATTTGTGAGAGAGCAAAAAGTAGCCCGCCGTAATACTGTAGCAAAGTACAATCAAACAGTAATTCGAGTGTACTGTAGCACTTTTTCTCACTGTGTATTGTTCACTGTAACTCCGATCCGGTTCGTCAGTTTGGAGCTAATTCCAACTACAGTGTTCTCTCTGCATTAAGACCTCTAATTCAGAGGATATGAATCCCTGTTTTTGCAGGCTGTATTGGAGATGTTCTAATGCAACGTGCAGTGAGTAGACGAAGAATTATGTTTATTAAATGGAAGCAAGTTACATGATAAATGAACGACCAGATCCTGCAAAAGCAGGTCAATATTGAAATAAAATCAGAGGGAATTAATTTGCAACAATTTCAACGAGGCAATGATCCCAAACATATAACTACCATCATTCGAGTCAAAAGCTACTCCGTTGGTGTCATTTCCTCTTGAATCGGCGGCATCTGCTTTTCTTTCCAAACCCAGTCACTGATTGGACCCTGAAGCTGGGCAGGCGCATAGGCAACCCACGAATCAATGAATTCAGCAATCTCACATGTCCATCCCTGCACATCCTTGCCCCTCAATTTCTGAAGTTTTTCACCCCTACCTTTCGAATTTGCTGCCCTCCATGAGGTTTTCTTGACCCGAAAGTATGCGCCACCATGCTTGGACTTCCACAGCATTTGATACGAGGTATCCGCTGCACGCACCCGAAGGCAATCTACTGCGTTTGGTAGCATGATCTCACCCAGCTGTTCAAAGGAAATATTCTCATACGAACCGCAATGCTTGGTCTCCCCATTGATCATCTGTGTAGCTGAACCTCCAACTGCAAGTGATAAATCTTCGGAAGAGGCATGGGGTGAGAAGAGTCCTGAAAGCTTTAAATGTGAAAAATCTCTAGTAGACCATGTTTCACTGTTGGTAATCGCCCTCCGTCTTTTGTAGCTAGTAGATGAAAGTGCAACGTAGCCCTGCAAATACACTTGGGTAACTTGTTCTAGGTATACATCACGTGTCAATGATCCTATGCTGCTACCAGCGTATCTCTGTGCGTAGTGATGGTCATGTTGCTGGTGTTGGCAACACAGCGGGTTCTGTCTAAACCATTTACAGAAGATGGTGTGAAGATCGTCCCAGTGTTCCTTACGACTAGAAATAGAAAAATCATAGGGCATCCAGTAGAAGTCTTGCGTCGGCAGCTGGGTGAGCTCTGCTTTAACAGTCTCAGCTGTGGACGTCAAGTGAGATGTAAATAGCTGCATGCATCTTACTGTAACCCCAACTACGTCAGTACTCTCCGTTAGTCGTAAGTGGAGACCAAGGATAAAATTATTCTCCGGTGCATTACCATCTTGGAGTAGTAATATAAGCCTAGCCTCTGTTCCATACCCTGGTAGACTGAAAGGCCGGAGAAACAGCAAGAGGTGTTGGTCCCCACGGACAAGGCAATACTTTGTTCCTTTGCCTCCAAGAAGATGCCGCACAGGAGGATCGAAGAACATGTATCCGCTTGGCATGCCACCAATCTCCATGTACCTCAGAAACTCACTAGCACCATCTGCAAACCACTCAAATCGTCGAACGGTGGGTCCATTCGGCTCTTCGTTGCCATTATTAAAGATGGACGAAACAAGCAGCCTACTAACGTTGTGAAGGATTCTCTTAGGAAAGGATGACCTCCTTATTCTGTTTTTGAACTCTTCCTCTTCTTTCAAGCGTTGCATGCAACTGAGCAGCGTGTCATCGCATTCCTGGGCCACACGCTTGAGCTTCCTCCGCCAACGCAGCAATGGCACACTGGTGATGTTCCACTTTTCGGACGTCTTAAGGGCAGTGTTTAGCTTGATGTTCGCTATCTCCATCCTCTCTATGTGCTCCTTCACTTTGGACTCCCTCTCATACCTCTCCTTAATGCCAGATAGGACTCGGCTAACCACCTCCTGGGCCACAGCAGAACTGACCGTCTCTGCCATTAGGATCAATCAAGACACTATATATCTATAATGGATTACCCCTGCAAGCATGTTCACGAAATTAAGTAGAAAAAATATATCGATCAATTTATTTATGGCTAGGTATGTTCTAAGATCAAGCTAGTTGTTCAAGGTTATATTTACCAATTGGAGGCTCCTTTTGAAGCTTCACAATAATCCGAGAAAATTTCTGGAAATTCTCATAAAAAAGAGGAAAATATCCAGCTATCAAATTATATAACCTTTTAGGAGTGGCCACTAGATCTAATTTGCCTCAAAATTACTCACCTATATATGCCATTATATATATATAAAAAAGAACCCAATATACCTTAAATATTTGCTACGTACCTCTAGAATATTGATCATGTCTCTCGACTCTTTCTCATTCGAGGATAACCAAACAAATGACCGAGGCGATGAAATCTAGTGAGAGGGCCCTGCAGCTCGGAAGGAGAACAGAGAAGAAATCACAACCTTGATTGGTTGAACTAATTTGTAGCGTTGCAGGAAGAAATTTCAATCTGAAATTAATGAACACCATACCACAACAACTGAAAGACTGTGGATTCACTGTACCAACTGGGCAGTTGTGATCATATTTATAGAGAGGAACATTGTGTGGGACATCTCAGAAATAGTCAAATGATAGTTAGGCAGGAAGACTTAGAATATAGGAAGACAAAGCTGGTGGTCGATAGATCACACCATGGAGACCGTCATCGTGAAAGTCACGGCACAAGATTTTGACTGACACAGGACCAAGCGGCCTCGTCAAATGGTGAAATTATCAACCATATTTTTGTCAATGATGGACAGACGTCCAATGTACAGCTGTCAGACACAAGGGAACCTGGACTGCATGTACCCAAATAAAAAAAACTCCATATTAAGAATATAAAAGAATACATTTTTCACTAGCACAAAAGTACAGTCATAACTTCTAGATGCTACAAAATACCGTGGCAGAGTCTCTTACACTTGTTTTGTTGAATCCCATTATAATATCTTTATATAATATTTTTTCTTGAATATAGTGATGCAAATAAAACCATATACTAATATAAAAATTCTTGGAGCACACCGATAGGGGCTTATTTGGATCCAATAGTTATCCGCAGTTGAACTTTTTGAATTGTAGATGCACATTTAACGAAAACTTTATTGTGCAATGTTTGGAGTAGCTATCACGCAATCATATTTAGTCCCTGTTTGTATTTTTGCAGTTTTCTGAAACGCAACAGCTCTTTCTTCACCATAATTTTTAGGATACCCCACACAGAATAATATTCCAGTATGTTGTTACCATATAATTTATATTTTTGGTTCTTGAGAAACCATGGCATGTTGGCCGTGGTGAGCACACGGTGTACAGCGACGCGGTGAGCACGGTGTTGATCAGCGACAAGGACGGCCTGTTCTACGCGCTGCTCCCAGTCCCAGCTGGACCTGATGAGCAACCGGTACCCGGTGGTGCTGCGGCTCGACAACAAGCGCCCGGTGATCAATGAGAGCTTCTCATCTCCAAACACCACGTACCTTGCTGTCACACGTCGCGTGGCAGTCTTCTCCTGGTGACGAGTGAGATTCTGCGGCAGGCCGCTCGCTCGGGAGCTTTAACCAAGCAAACGGATCATTAGCAAAGGCTATCTCATCTTCCACTCTCCACTGGTAATGTCTATGATGTTTAGACTGCTCGACTCGACGTGTCCAAATTTCAATTCTTTCGTGTATAAGAAAACATATATCTAGCTACCACAATAATACTCATCATGTATTACGAACCATCGTGTTGTGTTAGGTAAACAAAATACTGTGCATTGTATATATGCAACGGTTCCTTTTGCCCGATACAATACACATACGGAAATGTTGTTTGGAACTTGGAACTGATGGATACACTATGAAATGGCGGCTCTCTTGTGTTGCAGGCGCACACTATGACGGGCAGTGTATACAACTACTAGTGTTAAATGAAAGCTATTCAAATCACAAATGAACGAGAAGAATCATGCAAGAAATTCATCAAACCCTTCAACTTAGATGTAGGATTCTCTTAGACGAGTCTAAACGTCAGGAAACAAATTACTGCTTCACATCTCTTGTTTAGCTCATCCTTGAACCTGTGCGCGAGCAAATTCTTTGAACATGCATTTTGTGAGGTTTTCAAAGCAACTGGCCGGCTTGGTGCTTGGAATAGCTCACATGCACTATCCCCAAAAGTAGGATAAGATTAATCTTTCCATCTCTACCAAATACTACACACGGCCCTCTTGTGTCATCATCTATCGTTCATCTCTACCAAACAACATGCGAGATCGACATGGCCGGTGGCAGGGCGCGGACAGACAACACAATGAGGCAGCGGTGCACCGTCAACTGCATAAGGTGGAGGTGGGTGGTGGTTGGGACCCTGATTTTGGATGGTTCGGGTTTGTGGGGTCTTTGTCTCCCCTCGACCATAGAAGCAGGGGAGAAGGTAGGCCACACGGTGGCGGGCGGACCAGCGTGACAGCGAGGGCAGCGCCGGGCACGGTGGTGGAGGAGGGTGGTGGACAGTGTCCGAGTGTGAGAGCTTCATCGAAGAATTTAAAGAGAGGATAGGGGTGGAGGCAAGGAGGGTGCGGCGGACGGCAACAATGCCGGGAAGCCTCGGAGCCACAGGACAGCACCTCAGCCGGGCTGAGGTAGCGGTCGAGTTGATGAGGAGGAGGACTGAGCTCAACGACGACCTAGTATGTTGAACCTGGACTGGCCGTTGGATTTTTGAGGGACTAGTTGTCCATTAGTCGCCTCCAAAAATATGATAGCTTAGGCCGCTTACTCTGGAATTCTTAGAATTGCTTGCAATCAATTGATCCAGGAGGGCAAGTGCACTGTTGCGGCTTCCCTTTCTCCAAGGTCCTGTGCCCATTCGTGTCTCGGCACACGTTGAGACCATCCCCTCCGTCCAACGAATGGGCCCTACCGAGTTTTCTTCAGTTGCCGTTTTCCCCCGCGAGTACGAAACGGATATCGTTAACCTCCCCCTGCCTTTATTTTCACCAGCATCGAGCTGCAAAACGAAAGAAACGTATCCCCTGTATGTACACCGAATTGGATCGGATCCCTCCCTAATCCTACTCGATAGCCACAAAGGAGGCATACGCATATAGAAAGGACCCACCGCAGCCTCTCCTCCGTCCTCTACAAGACCACGTCGAGTTCGTCAGTTCAATATACTTCCCTGCGCGTCAAGGATGGCTTCCTGGACGTCCATGGAGGCGTCGTGTACAATGTCGACTATCACTGGTCAGGGCCAAGGCCAGATATGCGACAGGTCACGGTGCAGAGGGCCCGGGACTGGATGTTCCACCGGGCCGCCATCTCCGCCATCCCCAGCGACGACGATCCCTGCGTCGTCTTGCTCGTGCACATGCCCTACGAGGAGTTCTCCTTTGCCCGGCCCGGCGACGAGCGATGGACCTCGCTGTCCGGCCTGCTCAGCCCGCTGGAGCGCGGCTACATCAAGAGCGTGGCCTACAGCGAGAAGGAGGGCGTGTTCTACGTGATCCAGGCCGCCGGCTCCCTGCATGTTCTAGACCTCAACGGCCCGGCGCCGGCAGCGCGGCTCTACGCGTGCACGTTCAGCCACTACTCTTCCAACCGGGTTGATTCCAAGTGCACACCTTACCTCATCCCCCTGCCGTCCGGCGGCGTCTTGGTGGTGACGAGGCAGTGGCACCGGTCCGGGGAATCTCCGGCGGAGCGCCGTAACCGCAACGGAAGCGAGGCGTACATGGACAAGATCAAGTACGTCATCACGACTGACATCCAGCTACTCGAGATCGACTCGGATAGGTGCTTGGTGGAGCGGCCGGCAAGCCTTGGTGACCACGCCCTGTTCCTCGGGCGCAACTCAGCTCTGTACCTTCCCGTCGAGCGTCTCCCGGTGTCTTTGTCGACGACGCGAGGCTGCGCGTACCTTACCGACGATGTTGATAGCGACACGTTCCACTCGCCCATGAGGCGGCTTGACCTCGGCGTGTGGGATTTCCAGAGCGGGAGCATGCAGAAGCTCGGCGACGTCTGGCCTCTCCGTCCTTGGCTTGATTGCCCGGCTCCAATTTGGATCACACCCTCTCTTATTAGTTAACAGGACGGCATCAAACTTTCTTGCGCCAATTTAGATTGGGTTTATTAACAGGAAAATTTGCTGTAAAAAATCTTCATACTGTCTGTATGACATTGATGTTCAAGAGACTTATTGACTGCAACAAGCAAAAGGATCTACAGATATCTTAAACATAATTCATCCACAAATAGATTTGCAGGTGGCAGTTTTTGTCACTTCATTCAGTCACAGCTAAGACATCCATCAGAAACTATAAATAGAATAATAATACTAGGTGCAGCACATAGCTGGAATTCAGATTGCACACAAGCACAGACAGGTGTACCAAATTCAAGTTCAAACATAAGAGCACAGAGAAATTGGCCATAGCAGAATTTAAAAAGAGGTTTGTCGTGAGCTTCCTACAGATCATACAGCAATTTAAAAAGAAAATACGCATCAAGTAACTTTCAGATAGAGCCAAAGTTAGATAGGCTTCAAGGAAATCTACTTAAATCAACAACAAAGCTTGTTTCAGTCAGATGACAGAACATCATTCTGGCTCACACCAAGCAGCATCATCACTTCCGAATCATCAGATACGTAAATATCAGAGTTGATCCGTACCAGTTCATTCATTAGACGGAAAGAGCCATGTTGGATTCATCAGCATGCCACCTGGTGCTCGTAGCTTGTCCTCTGATAGATCTGCAGCAAATAGCCCCATGGTACCATCTCTAGTGTTGTAGACAAAATTATCTAAGGGAGGTGCATGTTTTGCAGCGTTGAGACCACCATCAATGAAGTAGATACGATCGCCTTCAACTTCATCATACTGACACGCTTGAAATGACTTGCTGCTGCACGGGCTGATGAAGATGCAGTCACCATCCAAGCTGTTGATTGCAATGAACACATTCTCATTTCCAAGAACAAGCTCACACATTCTCGTTGCCATTCCCGCTTTGACCTCCTCCAATAATGGATGCTAGAATTTTGTCTCGCATTGCTTTCACATAAGCAATTTGAGTTTTATTTAGCCTGGTCATGTCCTTGAACATAATCTCATTTTCATGCTTCATTTTCTTGGCACTTGCTTCCTCTTGTAGGATAGCCACTTTGTGCTCCTCGAGTGACTTGAGGTATTCCCATCTTTCATTGTCTACATCCTTTTTTTCTTGCTTCTCTTGCTTTCTTGAGACCTCAATCTCCTTTTTGATGGTGACGTTGTCTTGGACCGCGGACACAACGGCATCTTCTCCTACATTCTTCAATCTAGACTTTGATTGCTTCCTACCCGGTGGCCGAACCGGTTCATCCCGAGGAGTGCCATGTCCATTCCCATCATCATGCGCATCTTGTTAACCTCAAGTGAAACACGCTTTTTTGGAGGATTTGTCTTCATGTGTCTATTGATCCATTTCTCATTGTGTTTGAGCAATGTCCAACAATGCAACATCACAAACGAACGACCATGTGGCTCTCTTTGCTTGTAAAGCTCTTGATGGCATTAAGCTGAAAATGGATTCAATACACGAATGAAAATGGATTCAATACAAGAATGAAAAAGAGCTGAAAATGGATTAAATATACAAATTAAATATTTCTTACTCGGTCTTGCATTGTCATCCCACTTGGTTGCAACCGCTCAATGTTCTTAAGACAACCTGCCCATCGAGAACAACACTCTGCAATTAAAGTCCACCTATGATTGAGAGAGCCAATTGTCCGGGTTACGTTAACATTGGAATATGCTGTCAATATGATGCTCCCGGTTGGTCTTTCCCCGTCACTGGATCAAGGGACACATTCTCCTAAGCCAAGACCAATGCCTCATCCTCCTTCACCGAGTAGTTACCAAGCCTAGCCTTTTTCTTACTCGTTACCTCAACAACATCCTCTATGGGTTCTTGATTAGTGTCATCAAAACCATTGGCACTACATGTTCACAGACCAAGAATATGCATTGGTTCATTACTAATCTAACCAATTCAGCATCTTCACATGTGAACAAATGAATCTATGAAATTGCGATGCCTTTCAGGCAATTCATCGAACATGTCGAGGCCATCGGCGTTGTTTGGCTCCTGAGCATCAAGCATGGCTTGGAACTCGATGTGTGTTGGTGGGCAGGTGTCCTGGTCGACGTGCAAAGGTGCTTGGTGGTCGAGATTAATGTATTTATCGCATGATTGATTTACGCTATCATGGTATCACAGAGGTTCCTTCCTATCACCTCGCTTCCGCAACCCTAGCTGCCGCCGCCTACGGCGTGCTATCCCTCCCGTCGACGCCTCCTCGGCGTTCCTAACCACTGCCGCCCGTTTCCCTCTACGGCGTGCCCCTCTCTCTCGCCGTGCCTCACCCGAGTCCGGCACCCACCTCTCTTTCCCAATGACTAACCCTAGCACTTCTGCCGCCACCGATCTCATGAGCCCTGAAGATCGTTTGGAGGTCGATCGACTCGCTGCTGCGAAGGCTGCGCAGGTCGAGGCCGATCGTCTTGCCACAGAACAGGCCAAGGCCGATCGCCTTGCTGCTGCGAAGGCTGCACAGGAGCGCGCTACTGAAGCTGAACGTGTCGCCCCCGAGAGCACTGCTGCTGCTGAAAAAGCGCGCCTCGCCGCTGAGAACGCCCGCCGCGAAGCTGATCTGTTGCTGCCCGATGGCAAGGACGCTTCTGACGCCAATGATCACGTCGCGCACGATGAGGAGCAGGATCGCTTGCTGCACTACCTTGCTGCCCAGCAACATGCAGCTACGTTGGCTCTCCACTCCCAGGCCGTTGCTGTGCTCAACGTCAAAGCTATGGTGCCGATCACCCTTGAACAGGCATCTTCCAACTTCACCAAGTGGCGTCAGTTGTTTCTCAACACCCTGGGCAAGTATGCGCTAGAAGACCACGTCCTCGCTGATCCGGATGCTGCCACTTCTGCCGACGTCCATTGGCAGAGGATGGACTGTACCGTTAAATCTTGGCTTTACGGCACCGTCTCACCTGACCTGATCGAGATCGCCACCACTTCGCATCCCACTGCACGGTCTGTGTGGCTTGGTCTCGAAGATCAATTCATTGGCAATAAGGAGACTAGAGCACTTCTTCTTGATGTGGAATTTCGCAACTTTGTCCAAGGGGACTTACCTGTCATAGAATATTGCCGGCGCTTGAAGGGGATGGCTGATGCTCTTGGGGACCTCGGTGAAGTTGTTCAGGATCGTACCCTTGTTCTCTCTGCTCTCCGGGGACTCAACAAAAAATTCAGCTACATGGCAGCACTTCTCAAGAGGCAGCGTTCGTTTCCCAACTTCCGCGACGTTTGCAACGATCTGCGTGTTGAAGAGATGACTATGGCAAAGCCTGGCTCCTCCTCCTCGGCGTTCGTCGCTACTGCCGGCTCCTCGGCCCCTCGTGCGCCTGCGCCTGCGCCTGCGCGTCCTCCAGCTCCGCCGGCTCCTGCGCTGCAGCACCCTTTGCCAGGCTACGGCGCTCCTTGTCCAGTCGGCAACTCGCGGAATAAAGGCCGCAACCGGAACCGACGTAACGACAGCAACAACGGTGGTCTGTGGCCCCCTATCTTCAACCCGCTGACAGGCACCTTTATGGTGTGGCCTGGCCCGCCTGGCTCACGCCCCCCTATCCCGGGTCTTCTCGGCACTCGTCCCCCACTGCAGCGCACCCCACAGCTACCGCAGCAGCCTCTGCATCAGGCGTACATGGCGCATGCTGCCCCTGCTGCACCCCTGAGCTACGGTGGTGTGCCATCGGGTTTCGGCCCCATGCATGGTTTTGGTGCTGCGCCTCCAGGCCTGGGCGGCCCACCTGCCCCCCATGCTCCTGGTTTTGTTTGGGACCAGTCAACATTGGCCAACTCCTTCAACACCATGCACCTCACGCCGCCACCTACTGTTGAGTGGAACATGGATTCAGGAGCCGACTCTCATATGACTTCCACGTCTGGTACTCTTCACTCCTCTCATCCCTTCATTTTCTTCTCCTTCCTCCATAGTAGTTGGTAACGGCTCGTTGCTTCCCGTCACCGCTACTGGCTCTACTTATTTTCCTTCTACCACTCGCCCTTTGTACCTTAATCGCGTCCTTGTTTCTCCTCACATTATTAAGAATCTTATCTCTGTTCATCAGTTCACTACCGATAATAATTGTTCTGTTGAATTTGACCCTTATGTCCTTTCTGTAAAGGATTTGCAAACCAAGAACGTGATCGCTAGGTGCAATAGCTCCGGTCTGTTGTACCCCCTTCATGTGCCGGCTTCGCTCTCGCCCACATCCCTGCAGCCCCATGCTCTCCTTGTTGGCGCGACTCGCTCCACCCTTTGGCATCGTCGGCTTGGACATTTAGGTTTCGAGGCTTTATCTCATTTAGTCCCATCATGTAATAAAAGTGAGCTCAACACTTTATGTCATGCTTGTCAGTTAGGACGTCATGTACGCCTCCCTTTTGCTACTTCTCATTCACGTGCCACTAATAATTTCGATTTAATACATTGTGATCTTTGGACATCCCCTGTCGTTAGTGTGTCGGGTTACAAGTATTACTTGGTCATTCTAGATTATTGCTCCCATTACTCTTGGACTTTTCCACTTCGCCTCAAATCTGACACTTTCACCACTTTGTCACATTTTTTCGCTTACATTTTCACTCAATTTGGTCGCACTATTAAGCGCATTCAATGTGACAATGGTCGTGAATTTGATAACTCCTCCTCTCGCTCGTTCTTTGCCACTCACGGTGTCACCATTCACATATCTTGCCCCCACACATCTCCTCAAAACAGTAGAGCCGAGCGCCTCCTCCGCACCACTAACAACATCATGCGCTCTCTCTTATTTCAGGCTAGCTTACCTACCGTCTATTGGGTTAAGGCACTTCACACGGCCACATACTTACTTAACCTGCATCCCACAAAAACACTAGGTTTTTCCACACCACACCTTGCCCTCTTTGGTGTTCCTCCCTCTTATTCTCACCTATGTGTTTTTGGATGCAAATGCTATCCTAATCTCAATGCCACCGCGCCCCACAAACTAGCTCCTCGATCTGCCGTTTGTGTTTTCCTTGGCTATCCCTCCGACCATAAAGGTTACCGTTGTCTTGATCTTGCATCCAATAGGATCATCATCTCCCGCCATGTTACCTTTGATGAGTCTTCATTCCCTTTCTCCGAATTCTCATCACCTCCATCATCTCACTTTGACTTTCTCTCTGATTTGGATGATGCTTCTCTTCCTGTTGGTGCACCTCTACTTGCAGGTACCCTCTCAGGCTTGTGTACTGGTGCTGCTGCCCCTGACGGTTCTTCACCTCAGGTCGTTGCTAGTAGCGCCGATGCTGCTACATCTGTTGTGGACCGGGCGGCTGCCCCTGCTACCCAGCAAGCTGCTGCTAGCCGCCCTCGCCTACCCACCTCCATCGTTGGGCCTACTGCCCCTGTTGGCCTTCATCCACAGGCTCGGTGCTCGGGCCACCCGGTTGGCCCACCTCCTGGCTTTGGGCCACTCCCGAGTGGGCATGTGCCTGCCTCCCCGACTCGGCCCACGACCACGACTGCCTCACCGACTCGGTTCGCCAGGTCGCCCTCGGCCATCTCTGCTGGGCTGGCCTCGCCACTCAGCTCTGCTGGGGTGATTTTGCCCGCTCCTGACTTTGGGCCCTCGGCTGGGTTGGCTCTGCCCCAGTGTATAATTGGATCGGATCCCGCTGCTCCTGATGAGGCTCCTGGTTCCAACTCCGTAAGGCCTCATGTTGTCGCACGTCACCTGCCGCCTAGTGCAGTTTCTATTAACCCAGTTGATAATGCTCACACAATGCAGACACGTGGAAAGACTGGTTTTCGGCTTCCTATTCAGCGATTAAATCTTCAGGCATCGTCGTTGTCGCCCCTACCGAAGACTTATCATGGCGCACTGACTGATCCAAATTGGCGTGATGCTATGACAGAGGAGTTTAGTGCTTTGCAGGCAAATCACACTTGGGATTTGGTACCATGTCCTTCTGGCACTAATATTGTTACTGGCAAGTGGGTTTATCATCACAAGCTCCATCCAGATGGCTCTCTTGATCGTTACAAGGCACGTTGGGTTTTACGTGGGTTTACACAACAGCCTGGTATTGATTTTGGTGAAACTTTCAGTCCAGTGGTGAAGCCAGCTACCATTCATACGGTTCTTTCTGTGGCTCTATCTCATGACTGGCCCATCCATCAGTTAGATGTGAAGAATGCTTTCTTGCATGGCACCTTGATAGAGACTGTCTTTTGTGAGCAACCCTCTGGCTTTGTTGACTCTGCTCGTTTGACCCATGTTTGTCGTCTCAACAAATCTTTGTATGGTTTGAAACAAGCCCCCCGTGCCTGGTACAGTCGCTTCGCCTCTCATATATTATCTCTTGGCTTTGTTGGTGCTTGATCAGATACTTCCCTCTTTGTTTATCGCCATGGTTCAGACACAACATACTTGTTGCTTTATGTGGATGATATTGTTCTCACTGCTTCCTCTAGTCCATTGCTTCGTCGAGTTATTGATGCTCTCACTGCAGAATTCTCCATGAAGGATCTTGGCTTGTTACATCATTTTCTTGGTGTCTCTGTGTCTCGCCAATCAGGTGGTCTTTTCCTTTCTCAGAGACAGTACATGCTTGACATTCTTGAGCGCGCTGGCATGGCTGATTGTAAGCCCAGCTCTACACCAGTGGATACTTGTGCCAAACTCTCCTCTGATGGTATACCAGTCTCAGATGCTACTCATTACCGTGGTCTTGCTGGTGCTCTGTAGTATCTCACATTCACTCGTTCAGACATTGCTTAGGTCGTGCAACAGGTTTGTCTCTATATGCATGATCCTCGTGAGCCTCATCTTGCCTTGGTCAAGCGGATTCTCCGCTATATTCGAGGCACACTTGATCTTGGTCTTCAGTTACATCGGTCTTCCATCACTGATTTGGTTGCCTATTCTGATGCTGATTGGGCTGGTTGTCCTGACACTCGCCGTTCTACCTCTGGCTATGGCGTCTTCTTAGGGGACAATCTCATCTCTTGGTCTTCTAAGTGACAACACACCGTCTCTCGCTCCAGTGCTGAGGCTGAGTATCGTGCTGTTGCTAATGCTATGGCGTCAGTTGCTTGAGGAACTTCACTCCCCACTTCGTCGTGCCACTCTTGTGTACTGCGATAATATCAGTGCGGTGTATCTCTCAACAAATCCAGTGCAGCATCAACGTACCAAGCACATCGAGATTGATTTGCACTTTGTTCGTGACAAGGTTGCTGCTAGAGTTGTTCGAGTTCTTCATGTGCCGACCACCTCGCAATACGCGGATATTTTCACTAAGGGTCTTCCGACTTCTGTCTTCATCGAGTTTCGTTCTAGTCTAAACGTCCTTTCATGTGGCTGATTCACACTCAGACTGCGGGGGAGTGTTAGACTTGTATTTTGGGCTCACGAGCCCATACCTATGGGCTCTCGTGTTGTATTCGGACTTGCCGTCCACGGCTCCCAGCCTATATGTATTGACCCTTTGTGATTAATGTATTTATCGCGTGATTGATTTACGCTATCACTGCACGCTGGCCGCCAGTTGAGCCGGGGTGCCGGACACCAGCGGGCGGGCGATGCAAACCGGGGGGAGCTGAGCCTGCTCGCTTGCCCGGAGCTGGCGTCACCATGTCGGGGCTGGACCGAGAGCGCGCGGCCATGGACGAGAGTGGGCGGGAGCACGATGGGTGGGAGCGCGGGAGCAGAGGCGCGCATGGGCGGGAATAGCAAAATGGTTGCGCGGTGAAAAAGAGGGGACGAGGGCTCGTTCCTTCCGTGGAGGGGACCGAGATGGAGTAAAAAAAGGGGAGGTTGGAGGGGATCTGTGATGTTTTTTCTTCTACTCATTCCCTAAATATCTAATTTTTTGCTGTAGGGGATGGGAAAGGGGAGCTATTGGAGATGCTCTAAGTGGAGAGGAATCCAGGCTTCTGCAAAATACTACTAGATTTTTGCATACTTTTTCCATCAATGTTTGGAGTCTAACTTGACATGTGAATGACTATTTTTCTGTTACCCACTCTGCAGTGCAGGGCAAGATGGGGGTCTTTTTTTTATTTTATTTGTTTGAACTTAAGATGGAGGTCTTGGTTCAAGGGAGAAAAGGTTCCAAATGGCGGGGCGGGGAAAGGCCCTGCACTGGCAGCCCATTTAAGCGTCAACTCAAACTATGGCAAGCTCAAGAAATATAATTCGTTCTTCCTTTGTTCTCCATCAGAACAGAGTAACAGTGCATATGCATGCATCACAATAAATTGAGAAAACGAAAAAACAAATTAAGGCTCCAGGATCCTTGTTTCATCAGGATGCTCGTGACTACTGAGTAACCTCAGTAGATTCTAATTGACATTCTTACCCATTCGCCGTGGACTGAGCTGACAAAACTAAATTTTAAATAAAAGAGGACCTATCATGATAGAAAAGTAGGGAATCAGTGAAACTAATCCATTGGGTATAGTTCAAGAGCAATGCAATGCACATCTGCTGTCATTATAAACCCATGATCACTAAAAGTGCTGTGTGGGCCAAAACCAGATTCTGAGGAACTCCAAATCTATAAGTAGCCAAGTAACCCAACAAAAAAAAAAGGTTTGAAGTGCAAAGCAGAGCCCCAGGTTCAAGCAAAATTAAACTAAACATTGTTTTCTTGACATCGTCACTACAAGTTAAAAACATAATATTCTGCCACTTTTAAGTGCTACAAGCCCCTAAATAATGATACTGTAATCGAGTGGCTCTAAGTCCACAAAGACAAGAAAAACTACAGACATGAGTTGCAATTCCACAAAGGCATGTTGAGCATGAGACATATGAGCGTTACAGAAGTTCTCCTGCAATTGTACTATCTCTCACAACATTAGGATGATAGTCAGGGCTCTGAACAAAATACACCTCATTGTCATACAAATGGAGTCCTAATACAACAAACATCCTGGCACTCACTGTTCAGAATCTTAGCATACCACAGCTCCATAGTACATCAGATTTGCTCTTACAGCACATCATTCTGAAGGAAATAACCACACCGGAAATCCAAGGTTGTCCTCCGGTGTGCCAAAGCTGGCAGGCTGTGATTCAAAGCCAAATGGCCTCACTGCACCATCTTTCATATTGCACACATATGCATCATGAGGATTGTAATGATCAGGAACAAAGTATATAAGCTCATCCTCAAATCCATCATGCAAACCAGCAGGAAAGGAGTTGCCACCTGGACCAACAAAGACACAATCGGTACCAAAGCCATGGATCTCAGTGACTCCACAAGGTTTGGTACTGAAGTCCAATGCCAAAACCTCGACTTTAAGAACATTGCGCCTGGCCTGATGATAAGCACCACCATAGTACCTGATGACTAATAATAGCTTTCCACGCCAAACCACTATGTTGCAACTCACAATATCATTGTGCCTAAGAGGTTTAGGGAGAAGTGATTCAATCAAACAATCTTCAACACGAGTGACACTGACCCCATGCTTGTCGACCCTAAGCTCAAAAGAAAACAGGCATGGTGTGAACCTCCAGAGCATGTACAGTTTCCCTTGGTAGAAGACGATATCAACGTGCCCAGCAATCAAAGCATCTCGGCAAACATGCCACGACATCATCCCAGGTTTCCAAAGGGAAAGTTCAGGATTAGAACCACGGAAGCCAAAAGCGGCCACAATGCACTCAGATCCTGAATCAGGTGAAGCAGATAATGCCACTTTGTGGAGTGAGTACAAGGAACAACGGTAACCAGAATCACTCAGACACGGCAGATTAATCAGCTTCTGAGAGAAGGCATTCACCAAGAAGCACTCTCCAAAGGCTTGTCTGGCGCCTACGAGCCATTCCCCAGAGGATCCCACGCAGTGGACATGATCTGGTGCCACCTCCGGCGGCATCCAGGCCTGCCGCGCGGCTGTCAATGCCCCACGTGGGGACAAGCTCGAGAACCTGAACCTGGGGAGCACAAGCAGGGGCAGCGGCGGGGGCACGGCGTGGCCGGACGCAGCGACACACCAGTTGCGGCACACGGATCGCAACCTGGAGCGGTCGGCCTTCAAGGGGAGGAAACGGAGCACAACTCCGAGGGCGTCCGCCTGAAGGCCCGCCCACGACGGCTCCGAATCAAATTTTGGTCTCTTTTCTTGAAGCCTTTCGTCGAACACCTTGCCTGCAAGAACCAACCACCTGAGACTGTGACTCTCCGCACCCGGCAACCGACACTCACAGCCACTGGATACGAACGCAGCAAAAGGGAAGAGGGTCTCACTGGCTGTGTCCACGCCGGAATTCATCGCTGCCGGAGACCGTGGGGTCCGTTTATCCGCTGACCCCAAATGCCCAAGCAAGCTGAGGCCAAAGTACCTAGTAAGAATCGAACAAGTTCGTAATTCAATTTCGATGGATGAGAAAGTTGCTAACAATTTTGAGACCTGAGATCGATTGAAATCGTTTGACCCAGGAACCAGAGATGCCATCCTGTTACCTGGCGGTGATTTCAGACAACGCCCAAGTCCTGTTCGGCTGTTCCTCCTTTCCTCTTTCAGCTAGTGGCCGTTCTGCTTATGCCCCTTCTTCATTCAACAAGAAAAAGGAAAAACAAAGTGTCAAATCAGAGCAACTTTTTTAACTAAACATTATTAAAATTTGCAAGTAAAAAAAAATCATGTCCGATTCATAATATAACCTAGAAATGTTAGGGAAATAAAAAGCAAAACTAAAAACTCTAGCTTCAACTCCATCGATATAGATTATACAGAAAAAAGGAAGCATCTCAAAATGAGATCTAATATTTTGACAAAATAACAAACCAGAGAAAATAATCTGCAAGTAGAAATTGATGTTTGAAAATTTCCAACCAAATAATTTTATCTTTAGAAAAGTTTTCACAAAACTTACCTTTTGATATAACAGGACATCCAAATCGACAACCAAACGTTAGGTTGATTAGATCTGACGAGACACACAAGGTGTTATACCTAGCAGGTGACCGGAGCTCATCCTATTGCAGAGCACAATATAGGATGGTAAAGATGAGCGTGAAGATATAGTGGGACAAACAAAGCTTCCTTGATAGGATAGGTGATGGTCGTAGATCTGAAAGACACGAGCATAGAGAAGGAATAGATCTGGAAGAGAAGGGCGAGGGGCCAGAACTAAAAATAAATAAGGAAGGTGTAAATGAGAACCACTTTTCTCATTTATAGATGTTAATGGACTTGCTTGTGAGAATGAATATGACACGTTTCTCAAAGTATATTTGGATGTATTTAAAACAAAACTACATACAAAGAACAATATCAATAAAATATCATACTTTATGAATTAGCGTGTTACTCTAGTCTATCTCTATTAACTTACCATCTTGCTAGAATATTCTAAACCCACAAATTTTATGTCCTCCGGAGAATGGACGTATCAAATCTAGCCACGTCACTTACAAATTTACCAAGAATTGCAATTCCAACATACATTATTATACATATTTTGGGTCCAAGATTTAGATGTTGGAAGGCACTATACACACACTGAAAGGTAAAATGTGTGACGTAATGGTCCTTGCTCTTATCTTTTTATTTCATCAAATATTGGTTCATATTCCCTATGCTTAAACTCATATATCACAAGTATATAACAATCAGGTGGCTCCACAGCAAATAATTTCCAATTATACTTCTGTTATGACCAATGTTCTGGTATAGTCTCGTCAGATAATATAGAACAGTAGTATGCCGCAGACATAAGAGGATTGCCAATCTGATGGATTTTCTTAAGAAAAATATTTAATAAATAGTATGGTGCCAAATACCCTGATTAACCCATGGAATAATCCAGGACCCTAAACAGACTAATAAATAAAATTATGACCACCCTATTCACCTTCAGTTTCATGTTGCATTATTGAGACAATCTGACAAACTTCAAAATCCTGACAGTTCAGTAGTAGAAGTAACTTTAACATGATATTTCATCAAGGAAGAATTTTTCTCCTCAAAGTACACTTTGAGAAATTCAGCGAATTAATATTAAATATTATGTTATTCCTATGGAACAGGCACCCACCACTCTTGGAAGGCTGAAAAGAACAGAACAGAATCATATGTCTCTCAACCACATACATTTTGAGCGACATAATTCATATCTTGTCACCGTTAAAGCTCACATTCAAATAGCCATATGCCACTAATAAAAATAGAATAATTCAGTCATAATCCATTAGCTTCAATCACAAACAACATCAACTTCAAGAAGAAAAATGATTAGAGATGCACTATTTAAGAGTAATGACCGTTGTGGATTATATAGGTCTCAAGCATTTGCAAATCGCAATGCCCCACTGTATCGGGTATCGACAAGAAATGAAAGAAATTAAAATGTGTCGATAATCTAGTTATAGAGCATTTTCACTATACCTTCTACTCTAATAATAAGTGAGAGTAGAAATCAAATCTAGCCATTGAATTCGTGTGGGTAATTTGGTATTTTGCATATACCTAATCCTGACTCGCCCTAGCCCACTGACGTTCCTTGTCCCACTACCGGTTCGTGACAATATATGTGCTTAGCATATGTGTGCTCAGGAACAAGTTTCACACATATCGATAATAAAGTGAATAATAGTATAACCAATATTATTAATAAAATATACCATTATTATATGAATAATTATCTTTAAAGACTAAGTACGACCCTCTCGTAGAATAACAACGGAAGACACCATAACACCACAGGCAATCGACCGGGGGCACGCTCGCCTAGTAATAGTCTTCATCGATGTAGCGCAGCTCTTCATCATCTTCTGAGCAGCAGTTTATAGTACAACAACAAAGAAAAATAGCAAGGGTGAGCACATGTCGTACTCAGCAAGTGGGGGAAAGTATGACATGCAAGCTTAATAGAAGAAAGGTTAACACAATGGTTCATTTGCATAAATGAGCACTACACCTAGGATCATTTGAAAAGCACTCTTACTTACTAGGTGAAAAGTTCCCACCAGTTATCTCATCTGTCCAACACTACAGGTTACACCGCCTGTAGCAAACCATGGGTTAAACCGCCCACAGAAAACCACACTACAGGTTACACCACCTGTAGCAAACCATGGGTTAGACCACCCATAAGAAACCACACTACCGGTTACACCGCCTGTAGCAAACCATGGGTTAAACCGCCCAAACCAAACTTGGCTACCCACCAAGTCCACCCATAAACCACCTTCCTAAATGTGTGAGGATCCAGGCCGCTCATGACCGTGAGGACGGCTGTTATAACAGTTTTACACTCTGCAGAGGTTGCACAATTTTATCCACAGGTTGGTGATTCCGTCACCCGTCAGTGACTAAAGTCTCCATGTTGCCCAAATCACACTACCGTAGGTGTGAGGCCAAGAGATCACCACAAGGTATTTCAGAGCGCTTCCCAGCTTGCAAACAATCCACGCTAAAGTTTCACCACTGCCGAATTAAACCGTTCCAATAGAAGCCCCCTCTGGCACCGTGGCTAGGAGTAAACCGTCCATCGCCTGAGTCCGAGAGTAAATCGTCCCGTCCTCCTTCCTCGACTGCTCACAGAACTGGGAAGACATCTCGATACTAAACCAAGCCTACCCATATCAGCCCTGTGCTTTGCGCTGTTTTCCTGGGTGGCCGCTTCACAAACTACTCTTGTGATCCCAAGTAGGTACCACCACAATCCCACAGTACTATACCGAGTACACGTGTATACCCACACCATCCTTGCCATCCTCCTGCTTAGATCACCTAGGTTTCATGTTGCTACGAAGGATTACCCATCCCTCATAATCATTATGTTAAAGTGAATCATTAGTCAAGATTAACAATAGACACTTCCATTCCCGACATAACAAACTAAGCATGACATACCCATACTAATAAGCTACACCAAAACCCAGGCGACAAGGAATAATATGGAACAGGATATGACACATGAGATTCAATATTAACAAGCATGCATAGAGATAGAGAGAATGTAAAACATAGGTTCAATATGCATCAAGGACACTTGCCTGGTTCCCTTTGTTGCTGCTCAAAGTCTTCAAGGTGGAGATCCCGAAAGTTCTCTAACAGCAGTTCATCTACTCAACATCACACCAGAAACACAAGCATACAAACACACTAAGAAACAACACACCACACAATGCAAACTACAATAGAAACAATACTAGGAAAAAGTACACGTTGCTACGATCGCGTGAGCGTAAGAATCGCCTCAATCGGAGTTACGAGTAAAAAGCTACGAAGGTTTAAAGTTCTAGGATTAAAATAGTAAAAACAACAAATAAAATGGCCTAAAAGTAATTTTAGAAAATATAAGAGCTAAACTATAAAATGGACATATAAAATATAATTTATGAAAATTTTACAGACCAAAATGTAATTTATAAAAAGTATAGGGACTAACTTATAAAATATCTTGGTGAAAATATATTTTGTTTAAAATTTAGGGACTAGAAAGTAATTTTGGAAAAGTTCAGGGGCTTAGATGTAAAAAAACAGGACTAAACATAACTAGAAATAAGTACAGGGGCCTAAGTGTAAAATGCCCAACCTAAATTTTTACTTATAAAAAAATTTAGGGGTAAAATAAAATTACTAGAAGGTTCAAGGTTGTTTTTGTAAAATTACAAGATTAAAATAGAATTAAAAATATGTACAGGGGTGTTTTTATAAAATTTAGGGGCTAAAATATAATTTAGGAAAAGTTTAGGAGCCTTTTTGCAAAAATATAGTGCTAGAAAATAGTTATATAAAAAGTCAGGATTATAAATATAATTTAATAAATGTTTTGCAAAATTTTCAGGACTAAACTGTAATTAAAACAAAGAGCTGGGACCTATGAACAAAAATCTAGCATTATTCAGGATTAACTAGATTTATTTTTAAACCTAAAACCCTAAAATCCCATGGACCAAGACCATGGGTCTATGGACCGGGGTCAACCCCGTGGTCCATGGCCCACCATGGACCGGGCGCGGCTGGCGGCCATTGGAGCCACCCGGAGCTCCACCGGAAAGGAGCTCCGGCGCGCGGGGCCAAGAGGGAGGGGTGCAGCAGATGTGGCGGGGGGAGGAGGTTCACCAGGGCGAGGGAGACGGCGGGGAGGCGGCGCTCGACGGCAGTGTTGGCTGGACACGCGGCGGCTCGAGGCGGCGGCAGGAGATGGCCGGGAACGGTCGAGCGACGGCGGCAGCATGACGTAAGAGGCTGCGGCGGGAAAAGGGGAGGTGAAGGCGGCGTGGCTGTGGGGTCCGCCTTTTATAGGGCGCGGGCCCCGGGACGGCTTGGCACGCACGTCGAGGGCAGTTAGGCTCGGCGGCGATGGCGGCTAGGGTTTCAGGGGCGGGGGCGAGGTCGGGGGGAGCTGGGCCAGGGCAGGCCGCACAGGCGAGCTGCTAGGCTAGCGGGGAAGAGAAGAGAGGGGGAGTGGGAGCTGGGCCGCGCGGAGAAGAAAGGCCCAAGGCTGAAAGGGGAGGGAGGAGGAAGGAAGTGGGCCGTGGGGAGGCTTTCGGCCCAAGACAGGGCAGAGGGGAAAAGGGGAGAGAAGGAGAGGGAGAACTGGGCCTCGGGGGGAGCTCGGCCCAAACTAAAAGAGAAGAGGGGGGAAAGGGAGAGAGAGAAATTGGGCTAGGGGAAAATTGGCCCACGGCCAAGTCCGGCTTTCTTACTCTTTTCTTTTCCATCTTCCTCCTCCTAAATTCCTAACTAAAGCAAAAGTGCCAATTCCTAATCAATATTCAAAATAGGTTTTTACGCATTAAAATCCTAAGTGCAACTAATTAACAAGAATGCAACAAATCAAAGTTTTAAAATAACTTATATTTAAATGCTTTCTATAGAAAATAATTTATTTGCTAGTAAAATATTAATAAATTAATTTATTATAGAAAATTTTAAAATATTCTAAATTTTGAAAAATCAGGGTGTTACATGAGGGCTCTGTAAAAGAACTCTTGTTTTTGTGACAAGTATATAACATTGATAATTCCAGAAAGCAAACGACAGAGCTTGTCGTCTGGTGAGCCAATTTTACCAGGCTGATAGGTTAACAGCGAAGGGTGTGGTTGTACCATCTATCATACTGTACACAAATGTCTTGTAAAAGAGACCATCTTCTATGTGATAGTCATCTATAAAGTAGATCAGGTCCGTAATACGTGCTGGTAGGAAAGGAACTACAGCAGCATAGGTCAAGAAAGATAGAATCAGCATCCAGTGGCGGATCTCGCAAGAAAATTTAGGTAGGGCGAAACATCGAAGTTGCGACACAAATTTAATGAACAATAAAATCGAAAGATCCAAACATACATATATGAAGAGCAAGTATAAAAATGAAGATTGTATCTATTGTTTAAAAATTAAATATGAAGTAAACAATAATATTTGAAACATATATATTTCAGAAATAAATAATAAACATGTCAATTTAAAAAATAAAATTTAATATCTGACCTTTGGCCATGCCCGGCGTCGGATTTTCGATTGGGCGAATGGAATCCATCGGTGGAGATGAACAAATGCAAAATGGTTCTGTTTTGCCTAGCAACGTAGCAGGCCCATTGACTACTGGAAAATCCATGGCCCATTTACAGCAGCAGCAGGCTTGTTAGCCCATCCATACCCCTTCATCATATTCTATTTTCCTCTTATCTTCTTCTTCGTTGGACTGAATCACGCAAAAGCAACACCGCCGCCGGCTTCAAGTGCGCTAATTTCTGAGCATGGAGCTCCACGCAAGGAGAGGTAAGGGGGACTGAGCATGGAGCTTAGGTAGGACGGCCACCCTACTATGCCCTATTAGGAGATTCGCCTCTGTCACCATCGAAGTTATGGGTCTTGGTGAGTCCGATAGGGTTTTTTTTGGGCTGAAATACACTGCATACACGTCAACCTTAATGACGTTTGACCTCATAGTGTAACCCTGAAAGTATCTGATGATTACTAACAACTTTTCATTCCAAACTACCATACATGCTGCATTTCAATGGACGACCAATTACAGGACAAGGGTGTTAGAACCACGTCGGAGAGACAGCAATCTATTGCCGATGAGATTACCAGGCACACACATGCACTCACAACTCAAGTGAACCCCTTAGACATGATCTGGTTTGGTGCTGCAATGTGTAGCATTTACCCCTCTATTGCTTTGTTTATATAGACTAATATAAGAGAAATTAATGATGGCTTTCCATCAACCGATACAACAAACGAATAATCAACTTCCTAAACTAAGTTGCTAACTGTAGAAAGTAAACTACTAATTATGGTAGGCAAGAATTATTTCCTACAATCTCCTCCTAACCATTGTGCTGCTCAATGTTGATCAGGCCAATCTTGGTACGCAGCTCATGAAACTTGGTCTTACCAAGCGGCTTCGTAAGAATGTTGCCAAGTTGTTCCTCACTCCTGATGAACTTGACACGGATCAAGCCATCTTCCGCAGACTCCCGGACTAGGTGATACTTCACCTGGATATGCTTACTTTGTCTATTGAGCACTGGATTCTTGATTAAAGCAATGGCGGACTTGTTGTCCACCCACAACATTGGTGCTCTCGGTGCTGATCCTTGCACATCTGCAAGCACCCGAGCCAGCCACAATGCCTGACAAGCAGCATTGGCAGCTGCTATATACTCTGCCTCATAGCTTGATTATGCCACCACCTTCTGCTTCATGGACTGCCAGGTGATCGGGCTGCTACTGAGGAAGAAGATCACGCCCGTCGTGCTCTTCCTAGCATCGACATCTCTAGCGTAATCACTATCACTGAAGCCAGTGAGCTTGGCTTCATGCTCCTCCTTCCGGACAAACCAGAGTCCCCAATTCTGGGTCCCAGCCACATAACGCAAGATGCACTTCACCGCGGCGAGGTGGTCCTCCCGCGGATCCTCCAGGAACTAACTAACAAACCTGACAGCAAATGCTAGATCAGGGCGAGTGTTAACCAAGTACCTCAACCACTTGACGATGCTCCTGTACATCGTCACGTCGATCGGCGGTCTCTCGCTGAGCTTAGCTTGAGCCGCGTCTCCATGGGTGTTTGGCAGGGGTTGCACCCAGCCATGCCACATCTCTCCAGGATTTTGTCAGTGTAGGCACCTTGTCTCAACAAGATCCCCTTTGCGCTCTGCTTCACTTCAATGCTGAGGTAGTAGTGAAGCAGGCCGAGGTCACTCATCTTGAATGCACCCACCATCTCCTCCTTGAAGGTCTTGATGTCGCTGGCGCTCGAGCCGGTGATCATGAGGTCATTGACATAAGCCCCGACCACTAGCCGAGCATCGCGACCCTGCCTAACATAGATGGCATGCTCCTAAGGGCTCCTCCTGAAGCCGAGTGACAACAATGTGCTGTCGAGCTTCGTATTCCAAGCACAAGGCGCTTGATGTAGTCCATATAGTGCCTTCCGCAACTTGAGCACCTTGTGCTCCTTACCGGTGATGACGAAACCGGTTGGCTGCTCGATGTAGACCTCCTCCTGCAGGTCCCCATTGAGGAATTCTGATTTGACGTCCATATGGAGCACCTCCCACCCCTCGTGCGGCGCAAGGGCGATGAGCAGGCACACCAGGTCGAGACGGGCCACCGGTGCGAACACCTCATCGTAGTCGATGTCATGCCGTTGCACGTAGCCCTTTACCACGAGGCGTGCCTTGTGCTTGGACACCACCCCATGTTCATCCCGCTTCACCTTGAAGACCCACTTCACACCTTGCGTCCAGGTGGGAGGTCGGCGAGGCACCACGTGCCGTTTTCCTTGATGGAGTCCATCTCCTCCAGCATTGTCGTCCTCTAACTGGGGCTGCCCTCCGCCTCGGCGAATGAGGTGGGCTCGTCGGCGCTCACCGCATGAAGCCCCTCCATCACCAATGTGCGTGGTGCGAGCCCACGCGGTGAGGTCTGCCTGATGATGTCGTTGATTGAAGATGCATCTAGGATCCTCTAGTGGGTTTTGGTGTATGACGATGAAAGATTAAAAGTGTGCTAACTTGTCTATAAAGTATATGTGCAGATAATCAAAATTAGTCATTTGCAAGTTGTTGTTTACTACCAAAAAGAAAGGAAAGGATATGGACTCAAAAGCACTTCAGTGATTACTTCTTTTATTTGTTTTGAGTCATAGGTATGCCGAACTATAAAGGGGGGGGGGGGGGGGGTAAAACAAACTTGTTAAGAAGGGAAATGTGTGTGCTCAAGCCTCCAAATAGTTTTTGTGAGAAGTATAGCCAACAAGCCTTAGAACCAGTCCTTTTTGAGCTAAACAGAGACTCACGGAAGTTCCGTGGTGCAAACCATGAAAGTTTTGTCTTTGCCCTGCTTTACCTTTCAGCCAACCCGAGGGATACGGAAGTTCCGTGGGTGCCTCCACGAAAGTTCTGTCGTCCTCGGGTTCTCCTTTTCCAGCCTCCCGAGACTCACAGAAGTTCCTTGAACTCATCCACGGAAGCTCCGTCGTCCTTGGGTTGCTCTTTGTAGCTGACCCGAGAGCGACGGAAGTTCCGTCGTATCTGACCTAGTTGGAAACTGGCTCTCACAACGGCTAAATTTGAAATGATGGAAGTTCCGTGGGTAACCACGGAAGTTCCGTCAGAGTCAAAGAAACCATGTAACGACTAGTTTTTTAGCTCTCTCTATAAATAGAGTGCCCCTTCCCCCGTGGGAAGGGTTGGATTCCTTGTCATTTCACTCACTCTTCAGCTAGGGCTCTCCCCTCTCACCCCTAGGCTTGTTCTTGAGATTCAAATCCAAGGGAGAGAGATCCAACCACAAAACATTGGAACCATCCACTCAAAAGCTTGAGCACATCTTTCCCTCCCCATCAAGATTTGATTTGCTTGTTACTCTTGGATACTTGGTCTCCTAGACGGCTAGGCGTCGCCCTTGAGCTCTCAACTTTGTGTGGTGAGTCGGGGACGTTTGTGAAGGTGTGATTCACCTCCGGAGGAAAAGAATCAAGTGGAGAAAGAAATCCAAGCACGTTCTTTGTGATTGCTTGGCGGGGGAAAAGGGTTGAGAGAGACCCGACCACTTTGTGTGGCTCCTCAACGAGGACTTAGGAACTACTTAGTGTGGTTGCCGAACCTCGGGTTAATTCTCATGTTTCTCTTTACTTTCCCGCTCTTATATTTCTGCTTGCTCATTTCTTTCATATTATTGTGCTTGTATTACTTATTAATTATGTGGCTAGTCTTTTATTCAAGAACTCTAGGTTTACATTGTATTAGCCTTAGTTCTACCAAGTTAATACTCCCTTCTCTTTGTTATCCGCGTTGTCCATTGTTTAGAGGAAGGATAGTGAGAAGTTCTGTCCCTTGACAGAACTTCCTGGCGACGGAAGTTCCGTCATTCCTGGTTATTTGATTATTGTTTAGTGCTTTTTCAGGATTATTTCTAGATTGCCTATTCACCCCCCCCCCCCTTCTAGGCAACTTTCAATTGGTATTAGAGTAGGAATCTTCTACAAGGCTTGAAAGCTTGAAGATTAAAAGATGTCGAAGCCGGGAGAAGGTGACAAGCCTCAAGATCTTACTTCAACAAGTAAGGGAAATGAGTTGCATGCATCCATCCCCTTCAACTATGCCGATGTGGCAAATATCCATGGAAGTGGAAATGGAAGATTGCCTTACTTTGAAGGCAAGGATTTTAGTTGGTACAAGCATCGCATGAAGATGTACCTCATGTCAATTGGTCCACCAATTTGGGAAATTGTGGAGAAAGGATACACATTGGAAGACAAGGACAATCCTACAACTATGGACCAACTCAACATACATCGCAATGCTCAAGCGGTGTCGGCCATTCTCTCTTCCTTGAATCCCAAGGAATATTCAAGAGTTGCCGGAATTGAGAATGCCCGAAAAATATGGAAGAAGCTTATATGTGCCCATGAGGGAGTGGATGTTGTTAAGAAGTCAAGACTTCAAGTTCTCAAGAATCAATTCAACTTATTCGTGATAAATAAGGGAGAAGAGCCTCAACAAACTCATGATAGTCTCATGGACATTGTAAATGAGAGAAGATCCTATGGTGACAACATCAAAGATGAGGAAGTCAACTATAAGCTCCTCATGGCTCTTAGGATGTGGAATTCCACACTTTGCACCATCATTGAAGAGAAGGATGGTTTCAAGAGTTTCACAACGGATGAAGTCACTGGAAGAATAAATGCCCACAAGAAGAATAAATGCCCACAAGAGTCGTGATGACAAGGGCAAGAGAGTGAATGTGCTTATAGGGGATGAGAGCACAAGCAAGAAGGACTTGGCGCTCAAAGCCAAGAAGACTCATGATGATGATGATGATGATGAAGAGAATGATAATGAAGAAGAAGATGATGAAGAATTTGCCTTATTTGTCAAGAAATTTGGCAAATACATGATCAAGAATGGTTTCACCAAAAGAAGCTTTGATAAGGCAAAAGCTAGAAGAACAAATAGAAGATGCTATGAGTGTCATGAACAAGGACACATGATTGCCGATTGTCCAAGATTAAATGGCAAGGGCAAGAAAAATGAAAAGTACAACAACAAGACAAAGCTCTACAAGAAGACATACAACAAGGGACATGCTCACATTGGCCAAGAATACATCTCCGATGATGATGATGATGAAGATGATGAAGGTGGTATTGATAATATCGCCATTGGTCTACTCTCGGCCAAGAAGTCACTCTTCAACAATCTCACCGATGATGAAGATGATCCTCCTCGATGCTTCATGGCCAAGGAAAGTAAGGTAGCTCCTCACACTGATTTCAATCCTTCTTATTGTAGTAATGAAGAGGAGGATTTGGTCCCCTCTATGCATGAAATGGTGAAAATGCTAGATAATCTACAAAGGGAGTTGGACAATCAAGAAAGAATTGTTGATAGACAAGAAGAGTTGCTTGATGAAGAAAGAAGCAAGAACCTTGAGCTCACCAAGCAACTTGAGCAAGAGAAGGAGAAGAACGAGACTCTAACCAAGGACCTTACAAAGGTCAATAAGACAAGTGAATCAAGCACCTCAATAACCAAGAAGTATCAAGAAAGGTGCAACTCCTTGCAAGAGGAGAACAAGGCCTTAACAAAGGCCATTGAAGACCTCAAGACAAAATCACAATCATTGTTGAAGAAGCTTGAATCCTCACAAGCTTCAACAAGCAAGGGTTGTGGAAGGTGCCACAACATTGATGTTGATATGATTACCAAGCAAGATGCAATCATTGAGAAGCTAACCAACCAAGTCAATGAGCTCAAGAAGAAAGCTCAAGTGGAGACTACAACAAGAATAGTTGGTGAGCGAAGAGCCTCTCATGACAAGAGAGGATTAGGGTACAACAAGAATCCACCCAAAAGAAGGCACAACAAGAGAATCAACTTTGTGCATGAGAGCAAGGGAAAGCAAGTGGCACAAGAAAGCATCATCAAGCCCAAGAATGCTTCCCAAGTCAACAAGAACATCAAGAACTCTACCATATCCTTTGATGATTTTGATGCCTCTTATGTGCTAACCCGTAATCCTTATGGTAGATTAGTTGCCAAGTTTGTTGGGCCACATGATGCAAGGTGGAAACATTGTGTGTGGGTGCCCAAAGTTTTTGTATCTAGTGTTAAGGGACCCAAACCAACTTGGGTGCCTAAAACACGTGCTTGATCTCCCTTGTAGGAATACTCCTCCGGTGGTGCAACATGGGTACTCGATAGTGGATGCTCAAATCATATGACCGGAGAGAGATCAATGTTCTCCACACTTGATCATGACAATCGACCAAGTGGAGGCATATCATTTGGAAATGATAACAAGGGAAAGGTAATTGGTCATGGACGGATTGACGTCACCCATGACCTCTCAATCGGTAATGCTTATCTTGTAAATGGTCTAGGATACAACTTAATGTCCGTATCACAACTTTGTGAGATAGGCTATAGTTGTCTCTTTGACGATGATGGTGTGACCGTCTTTAAGAAGAAAGATTCCTCAATAGCTTTCAAAGGGTATCTTGAGGACAAGATCTATCTGGTTGATTTCACCAACAAAGAAGGATCTAACCTAAGTACTTGTTTGGTCGCTAAAACTACCTTGGGTTGGCTATGGCATCGCCGGCTAGCTCATGTTGGGATGAGAAATCTTTCTAAACTCCTTAAAGGCGGCCACGTTGTTGGACTAAAGGATGTTGCTTTTGAGAAGGACAAAATATGTAGCGCATGTCAAGCCGGAAAGCAAGTAGGAGCGGCACATCCATCCAAGACAATGATGACAACGACAAGACCATTGGAAATGCTCCACATGGACTTATTTGGACCGGTCACCTACATAAGCATTGGCGGTAACAAATATGGCCTTGTAATTGTTGATGATTATTCTCGTTTCACTTGGGTATTCTTTTTCAAGGACAAAAGTGAAACACAAGGTATCCTAAAGAGGTTCTTGAGGAGAGCCCAAAATGAGTATGAAGTGAAGATCAAGAAAATAAGGAGTGATAATGGAACCGAGTTCAAGAATAGACAAGTTGAAGAATATCTTGATGAAGAAGGCATCAAGCATGAATTCTCAGCTCCATACACTCCACAACAAAATGGGGTAGCCGAAAGGAAGAACCGCACACTCATAGAGATGGCAAGAACAATGCTTGATGAGTACAAGATACCGAACACCTTTTGGGCCAAAGCCATCAACACCGCATGCCATGCATCAAATAGATTATATCTTCACAAGATCTTGAAGAAAACACCATATGAGCTTCTCACCGGTAATCTTCCAAATGTTTCATACTTTTGTGTCTTTGGGAGCAAATGTTTTATTCTTAACAAGAAACCAAAATCCTCCAAGTTTACTCCTAAGACACATGAAGGTTTTGTCCTTGGATATGGAACTAACGTCTATGCATATCGAGTATTTAACAAAGACACCGGTGTTGTTGAAATCACCCGGGATGTGCAATTTGATGAATCTAATGGCTCTCAAGTAGAGCAAGTTAATCCAAGTGATGTAGGCGATGAAGCTCCTTGTAATGCAATAAGGAACATGGAAATAGGAGAGATAAGACCACAAGACCCAAACTCAAGTCAAAATGAACCATCTTCTTCAAGACAAGATGATCCGTCTCCACAAGAGTCACATGATGAACAAGATCGAGGGAAAGACCAAGATCATGGTGACGATCATGGTCAAGGTAACAACCAAGATCAAGCTCAAGATGGTGGGGATAGAGACATTCAAGATGATATCACTCAAGAAGAAGAAGATGCATCTAGGCCAATTCATCCACGAGTACGACAAAGCATTCAAAAGGATCACCCCATTGACAACATTCTAGGAGACATCCAAAAAGGGGTAACTACTAGATCCTGAATGGCTATATTTTATCATCATTACTCGTTTGTTTCCTCTATGGAACCTCTTAGAGTGGAACAAGCCCTTCAAGACTCGGATTGGGTGATGGCTATGCAAGAAGAATTGAACAACTTTGAAAGAAACAAGGTGTGATCGTTAGTGGAGAGACCCAAGCAAAATGTTGTAGGTACAAAATGGGTTTTTCGCAACAAGCAAGATGAGTGTGGTGTGGTGGTGAGAAACAAGGCAATACTTGTTGCAAAAGGCTACTCACAAGTAGAAGGTTTGGACTTTGGTGAAACTTATGCACCCATAGTTAGGCTTGAATCAATTTGTATTTTACTTGCCTATGCTACTCACCATGGCTTTAAGCTTTTTCAAATAGATGTGAAAAGTGCATTTCTTAATGGCCCTATTCAAGAAGAGGTGTATGTACAATAACCTCCGGGGTTTGAAGACCCAAAGAAACCAAACCATGTGTACAAGCTTCACAAAGCTCTCTACGGCCTCAAGCAAGCTCCTAGAGCTTGGTATGAACACCTCAAGGGATACTTGATCAACAAAGGCTTCACAATTGGAAAGGCAGATCCTACTCTCTTCACAAGAAAAGTCGATGACATTATATTTGGCTCTACTAATCAATCTTTTTGTGATGAGTTTGCCAAGATTATGACTAGGAAATTTGAGATGTCCATGATGGGGGAGTTGAAGTTCTTTCTAGGTTTTCAAGTCAAGCAACTTGAAAAAGGAACATTCATAAGTCAAACCAAGTACACTCAAGACATACTCAAGAAGTTTGACATGGAGAATGCTAAGCCTAACAAGACTCCCATGAAGACTAATGGACACCTTGGGCTAGATGTAAACGGTAAACCCGTGGATCAAAAGGTATATTGCTCCATGATTGGCTCCTTGCTTTATCTTTGTGCATCTAGGCCCGACATCATGCTTAGTGTGTGCATGTGTGCTGGATTCCAAAGTGCTCCAAAGGAAAGTCACCTCGTGGCGGTAAAAAGAATCTTAAGATATTTAGTTCACACCCTAAACTTAGGATTGTGGTATCCCATGGGCTCCAAGTTCAAGTTAATCGGTTATTCCGATGCCGACTACGCTGGATGTAAGGTGGATAGGAAAAGTACCTCCGGGACGTGCCAATTCTTCGGTAGGTCCCTTGTGTCATGGTCTTCCAAGAAACAAAATTCCGTTGCCTTATCCACGGCCGAAGCGGACTATGTTGCAGCCGGAAGTTGTTGTGCACAACTACTTTGGATGTGACAAACTCTAAAGGATTTTGGATACACTATGACCAAAGTTCCACTCCTATGTGACAATGAGAGTGCCATCATGATTACATATAACCCCATTGATCACAATAGAACCAAGCATATAGATATCCGGCACCACTTCTTAAGAGACCATTCTATAAAGGGGGGTATTGATATTAGCTATGTTAGAACCGACAAACAACTAGCCGATATTTTTACCAAACCCCTAGATGAGAAGCGGTTTTGTGAACTTAGGAGTGAACTAAACATTCTTGACTCATCCAACCTGGAGTAGAATCTTGTGCTTTGATTGGTATATTGATCATGCAAAATGTCTTAAAAGCAAATCTTTTCAAAAAAATTCACAATGTCTTTGTTTTCAAACAAAATTATTTGATCACTAGATCATATTGTTGATATGAGTGAATATAGTTTTGATTGTTGAAATTATCACTATTCACAAGTTGAAACAAGCTTTATATTCCCTATGTTTCTCCAAAAGTTCAAACTTAAGAGAGAGAGTTCTGTCTGAAACAAAGAACGATGGAACTTCCATCACTCAATGACGGAACTTCCGTCGTATCGTGGAAGTTCTGTCGAAACGTCCGCGACCTTTCACTCGGCAGTCTGCCCAAACCCGAGAGCGACAGAACTTTCGTCACTCCCAGGTTAAAGAGCCCGATGCTCCTCCTCTTTCCTATCCAATTGGTCACTTCCTCCATTCTTTCTCTCTCCTCCACTCTAACCCTAGGAGGTGATTAGGTGGCGATTTGGAGATCTGTCTAGCACTTCCCTTGGATTTGGTGGAGAATCAACCTCTTCCCCACGGAAGTTCCGCAATCTTCCTCGTTTTTTCTTGGACTATCAATCTAGGTATGTGATTTTGACCTAAAATCCACTTTTCGTTCAAAAGTTCAAATATCTTCTTGTTGCTTGAATAGATTGACTCCTCATGGGTTAGTCCACTCTCTGTTAGAAGCATTTGACATGTACTAGTAGGATCTAGAAGAAGTTTGGATGTTGGTGCAAACTGCAAGTGACAGAAGTTCCGTCAGTACTTTCGTCATGATGGAACTTCTGTGAATAATCACGGAACTTCCATCGTGTGCAGTTCAGTGCACTAATGTTCACATTCTCAAACATCCTTTGCCTCTCACATGTGTCTCACTCTGGTCGCTTTCTATGTGCATGACAGCTCATCATGATGAGAGTCAAGAAAGGAGTCACTGTTCAGTTCGAGGCACAGGATGCCTCCTCCTCCTCCTCTTCCAGTGAGGAGCTTGTGCCAGTTTCTAACAGGAGGAAAGTCGCTGCTATTTGGGAACATGGCTCGGCTGAACAAGGTTCGAGCGGGGATGCTCAAACTGTGCATGTACAGCGAGGAGGATCCCTTCCCCCACGAAGGTCTCTTGACAAGGGAAAGCAGCCGATGAAGGAAAAGAGGTCAACCAAGTCCAAGGCCGCCTCCAAAGCAACAAGAACTGGTCCTACAGCTCCAATTACGGGACTTAAGGTTCATGCACCAGTATACCCGGATGACTATGTCTACAAGGACTATAAGAAAGATCTGGATGCACTCATTGAAGCAAGGAAAATCAACCCTATGTTGCTTGGTAAGCAAGAGGCCACCGATCCTAGGTTCTACACTTGGTTTTAGCAGGATTACTACATGTCTATGTTCATTGACAAGAACCGAAAGAATAAAATCACCTCTCACCAATGGATTGACTGGACCTACATGGAATCCAAGGAAAACCAAGTGTTTGATGACATTGTTCGCTGTTGCAAGGACAGAGGTGTGTATGAGTTAATGGGATTCAACTACGGATGGAATGAAGAGGTCATTTGTCAGTTCTATGCAACTCTATACCTGGATGGCAAGGGTGTTCTTCATTGGAGGACTCAGGGTGTGGAATACTCTGTCTCTGCCTCTAAGCTTGCTAGGTACTTCTTCCAAGGCAGTGATGATCGCACTAGGGAGCTCATCTCAAATGAGCCCGTGATGAAGGATAAGGACATGGCTGTCATGCATTATGAACCAAGCAAGTGCTTTTTTGGTTCAACCAATGGTCTTCACAACTACTACTTCACGCTCAACAGGATGCTTAGAGTGACCATTGCTCCCAAAGGAGGGTATGCTACTGCTATTGTGGAGAGTTCCCGGAACATTCTTGCTAGGTTCAAACCCCAAGCAAGACCCTTCTATGTCATGGACTTCATCACAAACGAAATCCATCTTGCATCCATCGACACTAGACGGAGCCTTCCCTATGCTCCCTACCTTATGAGGATGATTGAGGCTGAGACCGGATTAGTCTTTGAGAAGGAGTGTGAGCATCTTCCTCTAAGGCCAAGGGTACAATCTGAAGTTAAACCAATGTTTTCTCCTCCTCCAGGTGTTTCTTCTTCTGAGAGAGCCGGCATAAACCGGTTTTAAGCTTCATGACCACTGATAGTGGAATCCCTAAGTTATGAATGTTTTGGTGATAGATGACAACTATGAAATTGTGGGCTAATATTTACACGAGTGTTGTATTTGCAGGAACCTTAACTATACTCTACTACAAATCTATGTATGATGGTTGCCTTGGCGATGGGTGACGATGACCACAAGCATGGAGGCTTGATGAGCTTGATGGAGTCCAAGGGTTAATGGAGATGGATCAAAGTGAAGAACAAGCTATGGAGCAAGTGTTTGGTACACTTGTCTAGTTGCTAGGCTTTGAGTCCATAGGAAAAACCGGACTATCAAGGGATTCTAGGTCATTCTCTTAGGTCATGTCTAGTTGGTGATGTGCAAGGTTACTCGGTGAAATCACAGACACTAGTTGACAGCGGAGAAGCCAAGGAGATGTACGGAGAAGCTGGGAAACAACATCAAGTGAGGACAACAAGTTCCGGCTTTTGGACATAGAGACCGGATAGAGGGGTCAAAGGTGACCGGACTGTATGGGCACTATGTGGTTTTGTCCGGAGGCTACAACAGGCAGCGAGGAAACTGCTAAGTCTGGAAAGTCCTAATGACCGGATAGTACGGTCAACTGATCGGACGGTCCGGTCAGTGGAGCTCACATTTTGGCAGCGAGGAAGCAGCGCCAAAATGTTTCTGGATTAGAGAGAGAATCAGACCGGACGGTCCGATCAGACTGACCAGACGGTCCGATCAGTCAAGAAGGTTTCAGAAGCTACAGCAGAAAGTTTCTGGAGTGGAGAGAGAAACTGACCAGACGGTCCGGTCAGCTGATCGGACGGTCCGGTCAGTAGGAGTTCAGCAGTGGGCAGAGCCATTGGGCTTGGGATTGAAGTGACCGGACGGTCCGGTCAGGTACTGACCGAACTATACGATCAGTAGTCCCAGAAAGCTGATTTCATGGAGCAACGACTAGTTTGAGGTTGGGAGCCTATATAACTTTGTTGCTGGGGTCTTTGTGACCTCTCTTGGCCAGTGGAATACCTGAGAGCATTTGGTAAGGTACAAGAGTAAAAGAGGAGAGCACTAGAAGAGGATATTGGATATCTTGAGAGTGCTTGTGAGAGTAACATGGAGTGATCTTGCACATCTAAGGCTAGGGTGTCCTTGAGGGTGTGATCTAGGTTGTTACTCTTGGTCTATGGTGAGACCTAGACCGGTTAGGTATCGGTGATCGAGCCTATCATGATTTGTTATGAAGGCCGTCACAAGTTTATACACAGTTTGAGCCCGCCGTTGGAAGGGGCATCAATAGTGAGTGCCCGTGCCAGCTCGGGGAGTACGACAAGTTCTCGAGGGAGGCGGGCTTGTGCTTTATGCAGTGGTGACGTACACCATGTCTTCACTCGAGGAGTGATTGCGGGCTCGTGGGTGAGAACTCCACTTGGTGGCGGGAGGGACCGGGACTCCGGCAGGAGTGGTCCAACGAGGAGTAGGGGAAGGCGCCATCCTTCGGAGACCTCGGGAAAAAATCATGAGCATTCCTTGACCCTCTCTTTAGTATTCCGCAATTGTGTGTTCTAGTGATAGGGTAACTTGTGGCTTGCATAGGCTAGTGTGAATAGCTTCCGTGCATTGCTTTGCATCATGAACACTAGCATGTGTAGGGTCTTGGCCTACTAGAATTGTTTAGGTTGCAATGATCCGTTAGGTTTGAGAAGCATGAAACTGAAGTTTTTGGATTCGTGGTCGGCTACCGATTCACCCCCCCCCCTCTTGGTAGGCGTTCGGTCCTTACAATTAGTATCAGAGCCAAGTGCTCAATTTGAGGCTTCACCGCCTTGAGTAAGGATGCCAGGAAAGGTGGGGAGTGTACCCATATTCGATGGGGAGGACTACATGTATTGGAAGGCTCGTATGCAAGCCTACCTTGAGTCCCTTGATCCGAAGATATGGACGATGACCCATGAGTCCGATGCGAATGCTAACCTTCTTCAGCCTGACTTTATTAAGAACAATGCTAAGACCAAGAGTTCTTTGTTTTCATGCATTTCCAAGGATGTGTTTGCTAGATTGGATGCTAGTTCGACAGCACACGATATCTGGACTAAGATTCAGAGTATCCACGAGGGTACTAGTGATGTCAAAGAAGAAAGATACTATGTGCTAAAGAACAAGTATGATAACTTTGCTAGATTACCACATGAGAGAGCTAATGTTGTTTATTATTGTTTTCATGTGCTAGTGGAGGAGATCAATGACCTTGGAGATGATTTCAAGCTCAAGCCCGTAGAAGTCATTAGAAGATTCTTGAGGCTTTTCAAAGACCCCAAGTATGAGGCTCAAGCCCGTAGTGAGTAAGCTTGAGAGGGGTTCAAACTTGACATTGTTAGGTTTCCTTTGTGTCTTGTTTAATATTGCTTGCATTCACATGGCATGTTTACTTTCTTTGCATATGTAAAATACTTGTTGCATGCATCATGAAGGAAACAGAAAGGAGGCTTGTCACATTAGGAGATATTTGTGCCTCATGCTCTATATGAGATTACATCTCCACAAGTGTGACCAGAGGAAAGGATTGTGCTTCATGCCCATTGAGCAAGCTCTTATGAACTCTGAGGTTAAATCTACTCGCGCTGTTCATGGACTAAGGCTCATACATACCCATTTGGTTCTTTATTGCCTTGGTTCTTATTTGCTCGATCTTTCATTTGGCTTTTGCAAAAATTTTAAAGGCCATAGAGTGCCACTATTTGAAAATGAGTGTTTGAGAGTTCCCTCTATATTCCAAGTGCAGTGTTTTATTGTGTGTTTGGCGAGGGCACTTGGAAAACGAAGAAAATCCTTGACTCAGCATTTTTTTGGTAGTGACCATATAGTCCGATCTTCGGACCGTACAGTCCGGTCAGTGCCCACAGGCACAGCGTCACGAGTTAGTCTGGTCATAGAGACTGGATAGAACGGTCCTATAGACCGGACCGTCCGGTCTGTGTGGGTCGCCAGTAGACTCAGGACCTGACCGGACAGTCCGGTCTAGAGACCGTACCGTCCGGTCACTATGGTTGATCACGCGAAGCTATCCCGATCTGTGACCGTTGATCACGCCCTGATAGATCTCGGTCGTTCGATGCCTATTTGACCTAGGTCAAAATAGTCAGAACCATTTTTGTCGGTTCCTCGTTCTCCTCTGAAGCCGAGTTCGTGCCGACGCCCTCTTCACCGATTCCGCCGTCGCCGAGCTCCCCTCGCCACCCCGCCGATGACAAGCCACCGTGCAGCACCACTGCTCTCGCCATGTGTCGCCTCACCCGCACAAGCCATCGCGCTAACTCGCCCCACGTGTGCAACAGAGCCGCCGCCGCTGACCCGCACCGCCGCCACTGCCGCTCCACCGAGCTCGCCGTCGACCGCGCGCGCACGCACCCAGACCCATCTTGCCTTCCTCTCCGATTGACTAGGGCAAAGGTCTCTTCTTTTCCCTCAAACCTTCACCATCAGCAAGCCCAAATATCTGAGCTTTTTGGTGATCGGAGCATGTTCTAAGGCATTCGTCCTTCTCGGCGTGTTGAATTCCTTCCCAGGGTATTGTGCCATTCACTCCTTTCATCGTTTATACCCTAATTCCGAGTAGATTAGTTAATTGATGCAATTAGCAATAATTCCCATCATTAGTTGCATTAATTAATTAATTAGCTCAACCTAGATGCAATTAATTCCATGCCTATCTCTTAATTGCATATCTAGTTGTCTTCTTGTCTAGTCTGCAGTTAGATTTATTTCCTATTATTTGACTGTACACTAGATGATTCGCACCAGCCACTTAGTAGAGTCTATGATCACTGTTGTTGCTTTGCATATTTGCCTAGTGATCATGTCCTTCATTCAGTGCTAGGGTTTCTATTGCGCATTCTCTCCTAGCGGTGCTTTGCTTATAGATTTATATAGGACTCTATGCTTATCCTACCTTTACCTACATGCGTGCAGTGATAGCAGCAGCAGTCAGATGGCAGGGTCAGGACAAGATAACGGCAAGGGGAAGATGCCAGAGAAGCCTAAGAGTAAGAAAAGACCAAGACCGGACCCAGAGTCAGAGAGGGCCAGACGACTTAGCAGGCACCTGGATGCCATGGAGCAGTCACGCAGGACACCTGGTTCTTGCTTGATTCTTGACCGGCCAGTGGAGACACAGGGCTTGAGGAGGAGCACCAGGCAGAGGACAGCTTCTCTAGCAGTTGGAGTGGTGCCACCACCGTGGCCGCAGCGTACTCCGACTTCTCGTCAGGAGAGGTCGTCGAGAACTGCGGAGCAGGGATCCTCCAGGCAGGAGGAGGAGGAGCCTGAGGAGTCTGAGGAGGAGACCTCAGAGTTTGAGTCTGAGGAGCTTGAGGTTGAGGAGGCTGAGCAGCATGTTCCCCAGAGGACAGCTCATAGGGCAGGAGACCCGAGCTGCACCAGTGCAGTGTGCACGACAAGGCTACAGAGGCTTGCACAGGCAGCCAGAGAGCCAGATATCCTTAAGGTTCCTACCAAGGACCTCAAGGCGCTTTGCTTGGTACCCTTCGAGCAGTGGGTTCTAGTTCCCAGAGACCCCGCTGCTGGAGAGAGGTACTGGACTGGCCTCCAGAGGAGGATCGGTGAGGGTCTGAGACGTTACCTTGGCCTGAGAGGCAAGGACAGATTCTTCATGCCACAGCAGTACACGATGTACGAGGGCATGAGGAGGGCCACCGGCACAGAGATGGAGTAGTACTTCATGTACTTGCCAGGGCTAGCAGATCTAATTAATACTCCACACAGGTTCAGAGAGGACGTGGTGCTAGAGTTCTACACCACACTATGGGTTGCCAGAGACCGCTCAGAGTTCTGGTTCTTGTTCAGAGGGCAGCTACAGCGTGTGACTAGACAGGATCTAATCCATAACCTAGGACTTCTTTCGTCATACTTCTTACTATATAGGAGTGCCTATAGTACACTTGCACCACCCCGCAGACCTCAGGGAGGGAAGATGCCGATAGACGAGATGGTGTCGATTGCCGTTCCACCACCTCACACACCAGGCTTTGACAGAAGCCCTGCAAGACTCACTGGAGAGGCTAAGGTGGTGAGAGCGATAGTCACCAGGACTATCATCCCTAGGTCAGGATACAGAGAGGAGTTCACACTTCTCCATCAGTGGTCTATAGCAGCTATTCTGAGGAGGCAGCCATTTGATTTGGCAGACCTTCTGATTGGAGAGATGGAGGAGGTGATCTCTGAGAGGGTTGGAGGACATCACTGGGTCTATGGTCCCTATATCTGCTATCTCCTGATGAGGATGGGCCTAGTGACGGCGGAGCAGTATGAGACTTTCCCTGAGGCGACCACCAGCTACGCACCCAGAGTCCCCAGGGGTTCATAGTCAGCCTCTAGCTAGCAGACGAGAGAGGAGGAGCAGGAGTCACCGCCAGTCACTCACAAGCAGCCAGCTCAGCTAGAGACGGTGGTTCCTGAGTCAACCAGTACAGGAGCACCTCCACAGCCGACAGGCTCACAGTCTAAGGATGCTGTCACTTTGGCAGCACTAGCAGGACGGCTTGGAGACTTTATTCAGAGTGTCTCGGAGGACAGATGGCAGATGATGGAGGTTATCAGACGACAGGCAGAGCTTCAGCGCCAGCAGATGGCACTTGTTACCGCTCTGATGACCCAGATGGCAGAGATGAGACAGATAGTTCCGCAGCCAGGGCCTTCAGCACAACCTCAGTACCAGCAGCTGCAGACTCAGCCAGGACCCTTCACAGCCTTGATGACAGCACAGTCCAGCGGACTATCACTCTCAGGGGTTCTACCGACAGGGGGAGCAGGACCTACACTCTCTTCAGCTCAGCTCTCTCCCATGTCAGCTTTCTTAGTGTCAGCCTTGTTCGTCTCTTCGTTGCACTCTTCTACCACTCAGATGGCTGGACCCTCCACCTCGTAGCACCTACCGGTCAGGAGTCTGTTTTCTGACATTGTACACACTACTCGTGCAGACTCTCAGACCGCCCCAGAGATAGCTACAGTGCCCCTTCCTACTGCTACGGTCAGCACGATCACACCTCAGGTAGCAGCGGATCTTATCCGTGGAGGCTTCTGGCAGCAGGACATGGCAGATCTCGTACTTCTCCAGACCTCAGCTCAGGAGACTGCCACGGTCACAATAGCAGCACAGGACAGAGGGTCTGAGTCCTCATAGGACCTTGACTTCTTTGAGCAGCTAGACGCTCAGGAGGCTCAGACTCAGGGATAGCAGCAGGACACAGCTCAGGAGCAGCCTAGAGCAGAGCCCACAGAGGACGTCACTGCACCGCTTCCTTCGATCACGAGCACGTAGATGTTCTTCTTTTCCACTTTTTGGTGCTTGTTGCCAAAGGGGGAGAAGTAGTCATAGGTCTAGGGAGAGTCGGAGTGTGATCCTGTGCGATCGAGAGTAGCTTTGTATCTAGGGGGAGCATACATGTTCATTGGTTTTGAGAGTTAGATACATTTGGATGTTTTTTTATGGTGGTTTTATCGAGATGTTCGTGGATTTTGATGAGTCATGGTTTTCATTCGATTTTGTTTGACTCATCTTGATATCACTTGGTTTATTTTTTCATACGCAGTGCTTGCCTTTCCTTATTTATCCTGTTTGCCTGTGTATGATGCCATGATGATGAATGCTTGTTCTTAATTCTTGTGCTTTGTCATTCTATCCTGTTGCATTTCATCATTTATGTCTTGCATTGCATGTCTTTATGCTTTCCTTTATTACTTTGCCATGACATGTATGCATTATCATCTAGAGTGTGCTTTTCTCTCTTTTCCTTAAAGCTCTAGCATGATTGATTGAGTAGGACCTTGTGTGTTTCTCTCGTTATGTTTTCGTGGTTCCTCTCGATCATAGCGTAGCTCTTTTAGCCCTATGGTTTTTCCTATTTATTTACAATTAAGCAGTGGTTGTCATCAATCACCAAAAAGGGGGAGATTATAAGCTTCATGACCATTGATGGTGGAATTCCCAAGGTATGAATGTTTTGGTGATAGATGACAACTATGAAATTGTGGGCTAATATCTACATGAGTGTTGTATTTGCAGGAACCTTAACTATACTCTACTACAAATTTATGTATGATGGTTGCCTTGGCGATGGATAATGATGACCACAAGCATGGAGGCTTGATGAGCTTGATGGAGTCTAAGGGTTAATGGAGATGGATTAAAGTGGAGAACAAGCTATGGAGCAAGTATTTGGTACACTTGTCTAGTTGCTAGGCTTTGAGTCCATAGGAAAAACCGGACTATCAAGGGGGTCTAGGTCATTCTCTTAGGTCATGTCTAGTCGGTGATGTGCAAGGTTACTCAGTGAAATCACAGGCACTAGTTGACAGTGGAGAAGCCAAGGAGCTGTTCGGAGAAGCCGGGAAACAACGTCAAGTGAGGACAACAAGTTCCGGCTTCTGTACATAGAGACCGGACAGAGGGGTCAGAGGTGACCGTACTGTATGGTCACTATATGGTTTTGTCCGGAGGCTACAGCGGGCAGCGAGGAAACTGCTAAGTCTGGAAAGTCCTAATGACCGGACGGTACGGTCAACTGACCGGACGGTCTGGTCAGTGGAGCTCAGATTTGGGCAGTGAGGAAGCAACGCCGAAATGTTTCTAGACTAGAGAGAGAATTAGACCGGACGGTCCGATCAGACTGACCGGACGGTCCGATCAGTTAAGAAGGTTTCAGAAGCTACAATAGAAAGTTTCTGGAGTGGAGAGAGAAACTGATCGGACCGTCCGGTCAGTAGGAGTTCAGCAGTGGGCAGAGCCATTGGGTTGGGATTGAAGTGACCGGACTGTACGGTCAGTAGGCCCAGAAAGCTAATTTCGTGGAGCAACGGCTAGTTTGAGGTTGGGAGCCTATATAACTTTGTTGCTGGTGTCTTTGTGACCTCTCTTGGCTAGTGGAATACCTGAGAGCATATGGTAAGGTCCAAGAGGAAAAGAGGAGAGCACTAGAATAGGATATTGGATATCTTGAGAGTGCTTGTGAGAGTAACATGGAGTGATCTTGCACATTTAAGGCTAGGGTGTCCTTGAGGGTGTGATCTAGGTTGTTACTCTTGGTCTATGGTGAGACCTAGACCGGTTAGGTGTCGGTGATCGAGCCTATTGTGATTGGTTGTGAAAGCCGTCACAAGTTTGTACATGGTTTGAACCCACCGTTGGAAGGTGCATCAATAGTGAGCACCCGTGCCAGCTCGGGGAGTACGGCAAGTTCTCGAGGGAGGCGAGCTTGTGCTTTGTGCAGCGGTGACGCACACCATGTCTTCACTCAAGGAGTGATTGCAGGCTCGTGGGCGAGAACTCCACTTGGTGGCGGGAGGGATCGGGACTCCGGCGGGAGTGGTCCAACGAGGAGTAGGGGAAGGCGCCATCCTTCGGAGACCTCGGGAAAAAATCATGAGCATTCTTTGACCCTCTCTTTACTATTCTGCAATTGTGTGCTCTAGTTATAGGATAACTTGTGGCTTGCATAGGCTAGTGTGAATAGCTTCCGTGCATTACTTTGCATGATGAACACTAGCATGTGTAGGGTCTTGGCCTACTAGAATTTCTTAGGTTGCAACGATTCGTTAGGTTTGAGAAGCGTGAAACTAAAGTTTTCGGATTCGTGGTCAGCTACCGATTCACCCCCCCCCCCCCCCCCCTCTCGGTAGGCCTTCGGTCCTTACACCGGTTCTATACTGAGCAAGCCACCGAGCAAGCAGCAGCAGCAGGGGCCTCCTCCTCAACCCAAGATAGGTAACGCCGCCCTTCTTCCCCCGTTCTTGCATTTCTTAAAGGCATCTTCGGTGCATGTTGCTTCAATGCTAGGGAGAACTGGGAGAACAAGCGGCGCATCAAGAAGCAAGTGAGGCACTATAAGAGGGATCAACGGGCTCAAGGCCATGACGTGTCTCCTGATGGCTCTGAGTGTGAGCCTGATGGTGAGCCCCCGGTCTTTGCCGACCCTCTAGCCGGCTATGATTGGAATGATCTTTCTACCCCTTTATCTCTTTTCTGTTCCTTTTTGGTGCGTTGATGCCAAAGGGGCAGAGAAAAAGGATGTTGGATGTTTATGTATCGGTCCTCTTTTGTAATAGGATAGTGATGAACCTATGGACATGTTTTATTTCTATTTGCTTTGTGTGCAAAACATATTTGTGAACCTTATTTGTATTAACTCTCTTGTTCTTATATTATGTGTGGTGCTTGTGTCTATTAGTTTTGTAGATTGATTGTGTCAAGGTTGTGATGTTTATTTATTGCTTTATCACGTTGCTTCACTCTTGTACACTTTTAGATACCCCACTCATTGCAAAATATAGGGGGAGCTCCCTCACATGTTTGTGTGAATCATGCATATCTTTAGGGGGAGTTCTGCTATATGTTGCTCTTTGTTTCTTTTGATTATCCTCTTTATATCCTTCTTTAATTTATTGTCATCAATCACCAAAAAGAGGGAGATTGAACATGCATCTAGGATCCCCTAGTAGGTTTTGGTGTACGATGACGAAAGATTAAAAGTGTGCTAACTTTCCTATTAAGTATATGTGCAGATAATAAAAATTAGTCATTTGCAAGTTGTTGTTTACTCCCAAAAAGAAAGGAAAGGATATGGACTCAAAAGCACTTCAGTGATTAGTTCTTTTATTTATTTTGAGTCATAGGTATGCCGAACTATAAAGGGGGGTAAAAAAACTTGTTAAGAAGGGAAATGTGTGTGCTCAAGCCTTCAAATAGTTTTTGTGAGAAGTATAGTCAACAAGCCTTAGAACCAGTCCTTTTTTATCAAAACAGAGACTCACGAAAGTTCCGTGGTGCAAACCATGGAAGTTTTGTCTTTGCCCTGCTTTACCTTTCAGCCAACCCGAGGGATATGGAAGTTCCGTGGGTGCCTCACGAAAGTTATGTCGTCCTCGGGTTCTCCTTTTCCAGCCTCCCGAGACTCACAGAAGTTCCGTGGACTCATCCAGGGAAGTTCCGTCGTCCTCGGGTTGCTCTTTGTAGCTAACCCAAGAGCGACGGAAGTTCTGTGATAACCATCACGGAAGTTCCGTCATCTCTGACCTAATTGGAAACTGGCTCTCATACCCACGGAAGTTCTGTCAGAATCAGAGAAATCCTGTAACGGCTAGTTTTTGGGCTCTCTCTATAAATAGAGTGCCCCTTCCCCCATGGGAAGGGTTGGATTCCTTGCCATTTCACTCACTCTTCAGCTAGAGCTCTCCCCTCTCACCCCTAGGCTTGTTCTTGAGATTCAAATCCAAGGGAGAGAGATCCAACCACAAAAACATTGAAACCATCCACTCAAAAGCTTGAGCACATCTTTCCCTCCCTATCATGATTTGATTTGCTTGATACTCGTGGACCTTCTTGTCTGACATCTTCACGCCTTGGACGAACCTAGCTCTTGATGCCAATTCTTAGAACCAAGCCGAAGAGACGACAATCTGTTGCCGGCGAGATTACCAGGCACACACACGCACTCGCAACTCACATGAACCCCTTAGACATGATCTGGTTTGGTGTTGCAATATACAACGTTTACCCCTCTATTGCTTTGTTTCTATAGACTAATACAAGAGAAAGTAATGATAGCTTTCCATCAACCGATACAAAAACAAATAATCAACTTCCTAAACTATGCTAACTATAAAAAGTAAACTACTATTACTAATTATAGTAGACAAGTATTATATTTCCTACAAAGGGGGAAACGGTTTGATCTCACATTGCTCAACATGAGAAATATTGACCCCATGCTCATTCAGTCGAAGTCCAAAAGCAATTAAGGGACTTGGTAAACTCTGGGCGAGCATGTACAGTTCCTTATAGAAAGTAAGATCACATCTCGAAATACCGCAACAGATTTGGTCAGCATACCATGCTTTCATTCCAGAGTGCAAGTCTCGGTCTAAGCATGTGTTACGAGAAGGCAGCCACCATGCACTTGAATCCTGAATCAAGTGACGCAGAGAGTATTGCGTGACAGAAGTTGTCATCGGAGTAAGACGTATATTTGTAATCTGAAGCACACCGTCGCGGTAGCCGGATCAATTCATGGGTGAAGACGTCTACCAAGAAGCACTAGCTATCGAGATATTTTCAGGACTCGCTGGGTTTCACTGCCAGAATCCACCTGTCAGAGGAACCAATGCAACGGACATCATCGGCAGCCACCTCCTCAGGCATCCAGGCGCGTCCCCTGGCTGTTAATGTCCCCTGGATGTAAAAGCTTGAGAATATGAACTCTGGGAGCACGAGCAGGGGCAGTGGCAGAGGCAGGTCGTGGTCGCGTTCGCACGGCGGACACATATCGCACGCAACCGCGCGATCCGTGGCACACAGACCGTCTGAGGAAGCACGATGTCGAGGATGTCCGGGTGGACGGCCGCCCACAACGACGCGGCGATTGGTGGCTGGTGGCTGGTGTCGGACTTTCGCCTCTTGTCGGGCCTTTCGTCGAGCACATCGCCTGCAATAGCTGCCGGCTCGTGTAAGACTTCTGACTTCTGAGACAACAACATCTATGAGTCTACAACTAGAGGACACATTGTAGTGTACAGTAAATGAGGGCAGGGATTCACCAGCGGTGCTTGAACAAGAATCCAACGCCATTAGAGCATCTCCAGTGGTACTGCTTAAAACAACCTTCTATCTTTTTATTTGAGAGTTGGCTCTTATTTTTTTTAGCCTAAATTTCATTTTCAACTCCAGCGTCACTGTTCAAAACAGAGCTCTCATTTTTCTATTGATAGACGGGCCCGCTAGCCAGTGAACCAGACCCACTATTACGCTCGGGGCCCTCATGTTAGTGACCCAGCGGTCGAGGCCCCTTGCTCCGACGAGATCCAGCAGCGCACGGGATGGACTGATGGAGGCAGAGCTCGAGGGGAGGGAGGTGAGGCGGTGGCCATGCTGGGGGAGGGAGGCGAGGCACTGTCAAGCTTGGAGCGGAGAGCTGGAGAGAGGCGAGGCAGCGGCCGAACTGGAGGGGAGGGAGGCGAGTGTGATACCCCGTAGCTCGCCGGTGGCGAACCAGTAGCGTGAGGAATTACATGGTGTCACCGCCGATTTGCTTCTCAAGGAAGGAGACAGAGTTGTTTGATTTTGTTCACAATATTCTTGTTGTTCTTTTTCCACTAGTCGGTTCAACACTTAAATGGAACCGCATGGCCGACGGGCCGGCGAACACCACACAAACGCTAGGCCCACTGGGCTACAATAAGTTAACACGGCACACACAAAGGCGTCTTCGTTTCTCGATTACTTAGTCGCTTGCCCCGCTCCAAAGACATACTCCGGCTTGCCGCCACCTCTTCTGCTTAGTCTTGTTGTGATGCTGCAATGGCTTCAGTTGCAAGCGTTACACCTCTCCCCTCCAGAGCTAGTCCCCAAGCTACAACAGATGGAAAACGGTTAACCAACACATACCAGTCTTCCCAGGTAGATGAATCTTCTGGAAGACCGCGCCAGAGAACTCTTGCTTGAGGGATTGCTACATATCCCTTCTTAATGAGTCTGCGCTCCAGAATGGCTTCCCATGTTAAGTTGGCCGCAGAGAAATCTGTGGTTACATGCAATTTAGAGAATACTGGTGTGAAGCTATGGGTATACTTTTTCAGTTGAGAAACATGAAAAACTGGGTGGACTTTGACTGTCAGCTGGTAGGTCAAGTTTGTAAGCAGCAGTGCCTATCCTTTCCAGCACTTAATAAGGGCCAAAATACTTGTATGCTAACTTGGGACAGAGTCTGCTGACCACTGATGATTGGGCATAAGGTTGCAGCTTCAGCAGTACCTGATCAGGGATGTTACACCTACGCAGCAGATACCACCAGACACCGACACCGTTCCCCCATCTGGTAGAGGAATGCGACATGTGCGTGTCATATGGCCCCATCAGTGCAGAAGCTGGAGAACGTGAAGTTGGAGAGGACGAGTAGGGGGAGTGGCTGCGGTGGTGCGCCACGAGTGGCAGACCGAGCGCATCTTAGCAGGGTCTTTGACGAGTGGGAGGCGGCCGGAAATGACGCCAAGTATGTCTGGCAGGAGGTTCCGCCCCACGACCGAGCCTGAGGCTCGTGCACTGGGTCAAGCCTAGGCACCTCAGGAGCTAGGGACCATTTCGTCGAGCAGCATGCCTGCGCCACCACCACTGACGAGCGATGATCCTAGAGTCGTGGACGATTGCCGTTTAGTCTGTCTAGGGTTGTGAGCCATCTATTCTCTTTCCATCAAAATTTTCTAAACCCTGTGCTGTGACAAATTTAGGGCCCCTTTGGTAGGATTTCTTCGTAAAACGTATTCTCTACAAAATAGATTCTCTATAAAATGAATTCTCCACAAAAACGGATTCTACAGAAAAAATCATTGACAAAACGGATTCTCTTATGTATATTTCACAAAAAAATGGGTAGAGAAGCCATAAGAAGCTATGTGTTTTGTACTTTTGGATTCTAGTATAAATTTAAGAAGTGCTTCTAAGAAAGAGAAGCATAATCTATTTTCCTTGGAACTTTTTGACTAACTTCTTGATAGGACGAGCAGAATCCGATCAAGAAGCTGTTTTAGAATCCCTACCAAATAGACCCACTACACGAAATATAAAATACGGCAGTATTGCTTCACTGTTACTGAACAAAACAAAAATTTTAAAAAAATTTGAAACACGCTCATGATCGTTTGGATGAGTATTGTCACAGATATACTGCAGTATTACTCACCTGCTAGAACCTAGAACTAGAAGAGCACAAGTCTGTTTTCAGAATTGTAGCATGAGAACATCTGTACTCATATATGTCCAAAATTACAATAATCTCTAGACTATGAAATTGTAGTACCAAGATATGATGGCTCAAAGATCCAGCATGCCTAAAAATAGCGGAATTTTCTGGCCATCCTTCATCGTTTACATTTCCATCAAAGCAAAAAGGAAACGAGTAAAAGAACACATTCCAATGTGCTAGATCCATGTTTATGGAGAATTTCAGACATGAGCATCCTGGATTTACATGCCATTGCAACATCCTCACCAAATAGGCAGATTAATTAAAAATACCAACATCATTGTCTAACAAATGAAGCTAAAACACAAAAGGCATCAGTTCTGGATCTGAGGCAGCAAATGGCAGCACAAAACAGCCAGTCAGGTCACACTAGCTTTGCAGCATCATTCAGAAGGAAATAGCCATACAGGAAAATCAAGGTTCTCCTCAGGCACGTCAAAGTGACAAGGCAATAAGTTGGCAGCAAAGGGCCTCATCCTACCATCTCTCATGCTGTACACAAATGTATCATAAGGCTTCCAAACATCAGGAACAAAGTAGATAAGGTCACTCTCAACTCCTTCATGCGTGCTAGCAGGAAAAGACTTGCAGCCACCTGTACAAACAAATACACAATTACCATTCAAGCTGTGAATCTCAGTGAGGCCGTAAGGGTTTGTGCTCATGTCCAGTGCAAACACTTCGACCTTCAGAACATTGTGCTCGTGACGGTAATTATCATCATAGTGTCTGACAATTAATAATAGCTCCCCACGCCACACAACCATATTGAGGGCACCACCTGCCTGGAAGGAATGTTCATGAAGCAGCTCAGTCAAACAACACTGAACACGAGAGACCACGAACCCATGATCATCTTCCTCAAGCTCAAAAGCGAACAGGTGTGGCCTGTACCTCATTAGCACATACAACTTCCCCTGGAAGAAGGTAAGATCTTTTGGACCATCAATGTCAACACCAGAGCAAACATGCCATGACATCATCCCGGGCTGCCAGAGAGCAAGTGTTTCATGCTCCTTATGATTGGAGGAAGCGGCCACAATGTACTTGGATCCTAGGTCAGGTGAAGCAGAGAGAACTGCTCCATAGAATGACATTGTATACAGGTCATTGGCGCTGAAATGAACCTCACTCAAACCATTGACGACACGAAGAGTCTTTGACAAGTAGAAAAATTGTAACACATACTGCTTAGGTGCGGTAGGCAAATGACCTTGAGAGAGAAAACATTCACCAAAAAGCAATCGCCATCAGAATCTCTGTAATACGCTTCACTCCGTTTCTTGCTGGGAGCCACGCCCACAATCCATTCACCAAAAGAGCCCATACAGCGGATATCATCAGCTTCCACCTCCTTAGGCACCGGGACATGGCGTACTGGCGTCAACTCCTCCTTGACTGATAAGCACGAGAATCTAAACTCAGGAAGGAGCAGTAGCGGCAGCGGTTGGGGAAGAATGTGGTTACGTGAGCCTGCACGCCAATTGTGGCACACTGACCACACACTGGCACGGTCAGCAAGGCAGGGAAGGAGCCGCAACACAACACCCAGGATGTCTGGCTGAAGGCCCGCCCACAGCGATGCCCCGGCAACACATTCCAGTCGTGATACCTTAAGGGACCTTCCGTCGAACACCTCTCCTGCACAAGCCGCAACCAGCCGGGTTGTCACGGTGCTCGACATACACCACCCACGAACACAGATACAGGAAACCGGTAACTTACCAGAGACGTCAGCACTAGATCTCGTCGCCTCCAATGACCGGATCCAAGGGGTTTGTTGATTCCCCGAGCCACCAAGCATTGCGTGGGACGCCTTGTCTGCACGACATCCACCAACCACCGTGAGATTGCGACCTCGCCAGCCGCGAGAGACGCAAAAAAGGGAGAGCTTGGAGCCAACTCTCACCTGAATTTTCCGTGCCGGACTCCATGCCCGCCGGAGGTCCAGTGGCGTCAAAGGGCCGTAGGAGCCGACAGTTGCTGGTCTGGTTGTCTCACTGTTGGGGAGAAGCGCGAGCAAGCGTCGCTTGGTAATAAGGGCGAGTTAGAGAATGTATCAGTGTTACCGCGGGTTCCGCGTTACCAAATACAATAGAATCTTCAAATATGTATTTAAAATTAGACCAAAAATATAAATCGATGGATCATATAATAGTCTATCATCATGCAAAGTTTCAAGTGCAGTGGATAATTATGAAAGGAGAAATAAAAAAGAGAAATCAGCCTTTAAACAATAGCGGGTTGTGGGTCTGATATGAACAGGTGCAACCCATACTGTTTACAGACCAGTTTTACATTTTTGTTTCTCTTTGTATAAGAACTCATTGCACCTGCGATTTTGCAAGATGATAGATGATTACATTCTCTATCTATTTTTGTTAGAATTTTAAATGTAACCATTTAGGTGTTATTGTGATTGGTAACACGGTAACACCTAAAGCAATGATAACACTGGAATACATTCTCAAGGGAGTTATGTCGCTTCTTGATCTCTGTCTCATGGGCCAGCTATCCCACTGTTTTTTTTACAAGGGAGCTATCCCATTGTTGTAGGAGGAAATGTCAAGAACTAATCACTTTTGTGAGAAAATATACATCTCATGATTCATTATAAGACCAAAACACTTCAAGAAATCTCAATCTTTTTTTCCTTATTATTGTTTATGACCATACTTGGAGAGCATAACAATCGAGCGATGATTCATATGTATTTAGTCACAAACAACATAAGCATATATTTACTCCTGGAAAAATCAGAAAAGAGTAAAAGAGCACCATCAAACGTGCCATGTCAAGTGTTAATAACTTGCATGTGGAGTAAATGAGAGTTGAGCACAGCATAGTCTTCCGGCAATTGAGACATCCTAACCATTTATGCAGAAATTCTGACGAAAATCCACATGATTGTCCAGAAAAGGGAGATGTAGTATTCAGAACTTAGAAAGCAAGTAGCAGCAAACCAATCACCCATCAATATCAGATTTACTCTGCATGAGTTCATAGCGAAGGTAAATAAAAACAACGGGGCGGCGAGCTTACTGCTTGGCGGACCAAAATTATGAGGCGATAGGTCAATAGCAATGACTTGTTGTACCATCTCTCATGCTGTATTCAAAGAGGAAATTTTCTCGACACGTGCTGAGATTACTCCTATTTCCTGTTCGTTGAAATGAAATACTGGAATACTCTCCATTAGTATGTTTCTCTATTATTTTCCTTTGAAATCACTTTGATAAGTATTTGCTCAGATGCTAGAACAGAAATCATGTATCACAAATATGCCCTAGCCTGTAGGCTTGTCTCGTTTATGGATTCAGGAATGTAGGCTTGTCTCGTTTATGGATTCAGGAATGAAAATGATGTCTACATTTTTTCTTGCTTTCCTGCCCTAATAACATGCATGTGAACCTAAACACAACATATAGGTAATGTTAGCACAGGCCAATGGAATCAGTGCCAAACACCACACAATGGTCCCTGATACATCTTAACACATACAGAATTTACTTGAAAGCAACGAATCAATGCTACAGCAGTATGAATGCAGCCAAATCACAGAAGCACCAAGATCAACAGTGGATCATTCCTTGAAACATCAATTCAAGATTAGGTCACACACTGAAGTATCTTTATTCTTTAATGCCAAGTGTTCATGCTTGGAACCAGCAGCTACAAACCCGAAGTTTCAGAACACAGGCGACACCGTGACAGCAACAACCCCTGATCTTGGCGTCCATTACTCAGGACATATTCAGATATTGGCGTCCATCACTCAGGACATATATTCAGATATGACAAACACATCAAAGCTTCCTAATTCATTCGAGCAAAGAGCCACAGCAACGTCTCACTGACAATCAATGATGCAGATTTTATGAATGATAACAAATGAAGCTAAGTGAATAAAGAAGCTGTGCTCAGGTTCAATCAAAATAAAAGCACCAAAGCACCACATATTAATCATAATAGTAAAATTCTGCAGGAAGTGTGACCTGACTCACCAGCTGAGGCTACCTTTCCATTACATTTTACTAATAAAGAAAAACATGAGTTTTGACATAAAAGGAAACAAAGGGAACAATGCTGCATGAGAACTAACTGTACAGCAGCAACAATATGCTAACTCTGATTAATTGGATTAATCAGATAATAAAGAGATGTAACCTTCCGCAAGAAATAAAGTGGCAATCTACAATCCAAGTCATATCTATATCTAAAAAATGCAAAAACATAATGTCAGCAACTTTACATGATTAACAAAGATAGGCATTAGCAACAGTACGCCTAGTTAGCTAGTAAAAGAGTCTAGCTAGCATATCTGCCACATAGATAATTAACTAGTAAATGACTAATGCATAGCAAGAATCCATTTCAGAAATTGCACTGTCCAAAGATTTAGTCATACATAGCATGCTATGCTGCAGACAAATTCAGTTAAATTTACGAACGAGCACAAAAGCATGCCATCCCCATGAACATGGGTACCTAATCCGAGACGCCCCACCCTGAAATAAAAAGACGATGGCATCACAACAACAGATAGCTCAGAACAAACATTGTAACATCAGATATAGGGAGGATTATAGTAGATGCAAGTGTTGGTGCATCGATAACATAGATGGTCATTATAATAAGAACATCATGGACTAAATAAAGTAGCTGCCTCATAGGTAACATTTGGATGGGTTGATGGCAACAGCTAAACACAGTCAGTTAGGTCATAAAACTTAACTTGCTGCATAGAACAACTACATAGATAAATAGATAGATTGCATGGCTGCAGACATTGGAAACTCTTTCATCAGTTAGTCGTCCTCGTCACTATCACCCCTGTCCTCCTTATCATCACTCTCCTCCTCGTCCCCGCTCGATTCCAGCAACATCATGCAAAAGGCGGCTTTTATCTTAGACTCGACCTCAGCAGAGAAGCTCAAGAACATGTTGTCTTCGTTGGACTTGGAGTCAGGAACAACCTTCTCTTTTTTCTTGAAGCAAAAGACAAACTTCTCACTGCCATCGTCCTCAACGACAGTGGTGAAGTGTCTGTGCGGCAGATACAGGTCGATCTGTCCCCCCTGCCGCCTCCGGGCATCCTCCATCTCCTCGATGAACTCATCAGGCACCTCGACGCAGCTCTTCTTCTTGTACTCCTCAAAGACCCAGTCCTGGAACACGATGAACTGCTCCCTCGCTTCCTTGTTGAATGAATCGGCCACCAAGCGCAGCACCTCCTCAGGCACATCAGGCCGCTCCTCCAGTGCCAACCTGCACAGGGCCTGCACATCGTACGGCTTGATACTGGTGGGATCCCGGGATAGGATCTTGACCACCTCCAGCTTCGGCAGCCGCGTCATCCCCTTCGTGACCGCCGCAGCCACCTTGCCGCTGGGACCTGATGCTGCCGCTGTCGTTGGCTTCTTCTCATTGGTGTGAGACGACTTGACTCCCTTGCAACAGGCTGCTCTTCCCTCAGGCTCGATCTCAGAAGAGTAGCTTAGGAAAATGTCGTCTTCCTTGGATTCAGAAGCAACCTTCTCCTTTTTCTTGAACGAGAAAACATACTTCTTACTGCCATCAGCCTCGAGGACAGTGGTGAAGTGTCTCGCCGGCAAGTACAGGTCGATGTGCCCATGCCGCTTCCGGGATTCCTCCCTCTCCGTGATGAACTCCTCAGGCACCAGGACGTAGCCCTTCTGCTCGAACTCTCCACGGACCCAGCTCTGGAAGACGATGAAGTGCTCCCTCATTTCCTTGTTGAATGTCTCGGCCACAAAGCGCATCGCCTCCTCGGGCGCGTTGGGCTGCACCTGCAGTACCAACCCGCGAATGGCCTCCACGTTGTACGGCTCGATGCTGCGCGGATCCCGGGATAGGATCTCGATCACCTCCTCCCTCGGCAGCCGCGCCATCATCTCCTTCGCGGGCGGAGCCTCCAAGCCGTCTCCGCGACCCGATGCTGTTGGCTTCTTCTCTTCGGTGTGAAACGACTTGGCTCCCTTGGAGTCGGAGTGGCCCGGAGAGGCCATGGCCAGTGGCGAGGAACGCCGGCGGTCGTCGTTGGCGGCGGCGGCGGCGTTGGGCAGTGAATGGTGAGTGGGGAGAGGAAGCAGCAGGGTTTGGGAGAGGACTGGGCTCTTGTCGGTTTGTGCTGTGGAGTGTGGAGCATCGAAGCGTACAGCTGTGGACTCGACAGCCCATATACCGACCAGGGCCCATTTCAGGGAACAGACGGAGGAGGATACAAAGTGAGATCATTCTTTTTGTTTCTCAATTTTATTTTTGACAAGTTCCTCATACAATGCTTGATCATTTTTTTTATCAATTCTATTTTTGACAGGTTCCTCATACAATGCTTTGGTACAGCTTTAGGACTGCAGGAACAAAATAATCGAGAATAGTTAAAGCTTGTAAACTTTCTTTTTTTTGGAAGAAAATAAACGTCCTCATGGTTCGTTATAAGACAATGCATGTTTTGTATACTTCACGCAATCTACAAATACTCTCTCCGATTTTTAATTATTAATGTTAGAGCATCTCCAATGGGCATGCAAATTTGGGCTCCTAAATCCCAATTTACAAGCCTAGATACAAAATTTAGATGCCCAAAAACTCTAGTGGAAGTCTGCATATGAGATACTATTCACTGTGGGACACACTGTTAGGATAAATAAATAAATTCTTCTTATTCTCCACATGCGCAGCGATCCCCCATGCCCGCCCAGTTCTCCGTTGCCTGCCGCTGTCCCACGCCTGCCCTCCACGCAATCCTAGTGCCGCCCGCCGTGCAATCCCAGCGCCGCTTGCCGCCCGACCCCAACGCCATCGTCAAGATCAACCATGGGCGCGCTGGATCTTGCCGCTAGAGCTTTGCCGCACTCGCTCCAAGAGCCACCGCGCTCGTGCCCGGCACGCGCCGCTGTGCCTTGTGCCCCGCAGCATCAACAAGCCCAACGTCCCCCGCGGCGTCGTCCTCTTTCCAGGTGAGGGAGGAGGTGGCTGTCGCCAGCGGCTGCTGGCGACGTGCGCGCACTCGAGCTGCAGGAGGTGGCTTGCCCGTTGGAGAAGCCGCGAGGCGGCGGCTGCGAGGGAGTAGTCGTTGGCCGGGGAGGCCACGAGCCACTGGTGCTATGGGAAAGCTTGCCTGGGTCGTCGATCCGATGCCGTAGGGTGCCAAATCCCCCACCGTGTGCTCCATGTGCGTAGATCCGGTGCCCCGACGAGCTCCTCCGGGAGGTAGGTGGCAAGGACGGTGCACCACGTGGTGGTGTAGCAGGGGTAGTGACGTGCGAGGAACTCGGGCAGGGAGAGAGTGGCACGGGAGGAGGAGAGAAGAAAATGAAAAAAAGGTGAAAAAATGAAAAAGAAAAGGTGGGACACATGGTTGGGAGTGGGATGGGAGGCTCCTATTTATGGGGCCTTGAAGCTAAATTTTAGGAGAGCATGAAAAATAGAAATCTTTTTAGGAGCCCCACTAGAGTGGGTTTTTTGTGTTAGACTCTAAAATTTTAGAGTAGAGACCCATTTAAGAGCCTCCATGGAGATGATCTTAGGACAACATTTCTTGTTTATTTTGAAACTTAAGTGTTTTCCTAAGTCCTAACAACAACAACAACAAAAAACAGAGGGAGTATCTTTTTTTGTACCATTATTTATGATCATAGTCAGGCAGTATAACACCCCAGTCTATCACTTAGCCACAAACAACTGCAGCATATTCACTCCTGGGAAAAAAAAATAAGAAAAGAGAAATGTGCCCCATCAAGTGTTAAAAGACTTGCATGCCAAGTAACTGAGAATTTTGAGCATTGCATTTTCTTCAAGCAAATGTGACATCCTCACCATTTATGCAGAAACTTTGACAAAAAGACACATCCTTGTCCAGAACATTGGAGATGTATTTTTTAGAACTCAGAAAAAAAAATGGCAGCACAACAACAACATCAGATTTACTTTACACAGTTCATGCTGAAGGTAATAACAACAACGGAACAACAAGCTTACTCTTTGGCGCACCAAAATTATGAGACGATAGGTCAACAGCAAATGGCCTTGTTGTACCATCTTTCATGTTGTATACAAATGTATCATACGAAGGGTTGAAAAGACCGTTGTCATATTTATTGTACTGATCAACAAAGTAGATAAGATCACCTTCAACAGCATCATGCAGACCAGCGGGGAAGGAATTGCAACTGCATGAGTCAATAAAGATACTATCACCTTCAAAACTGTGGATCTTGGTGAGCCCACAAGGGTTTGTGCTGAAGTTCAGTGCAAAGACTTCAAGCTGACAAAGAGTGCGCCAGGAACAAGAAGTAGCATGCCGTGGGCGCGATGTATTATACCTTCTGATGATCAGCAACAGCTTTCCACGCCACACCACCAAGTTGCTTAATACATCACCTACATTAATGGGGCGATGATTGTGAAGCGGCGTAGTCACACAATGTTCAACACGAGAGACAATGACCCCATGCTCATCCTCATCGAGTTCAAAAGCGTAGAGTCGTACCAGGAACCTTTGGAGCACGTACAGCTTTCCCTGGTAGAAGGCAAGATCTTTGGGCCCAGCAAGGCCATCACAGACATGCCATGACTTCATCCCAGGCTGCCAGAGAGCTAGTGTTTGTCCAACCGCGTCGTAAGATGAAGCAACCACGATGTACTTGGATCCTGAGTCAGGTGGAGCAGACAAAACAACTCTACGGAACGACATTCTGTATGTGCCATTGGTCGTGAAATTCACCACATTGGAGCTGTTAAGGATGGGGAGAGCCTTACGAGAGTAAGCAGAGAAACCATGACATAAAGACTTTGTGAGGTGCGGTAGACGTACCACCTTGTGGGAGAAAAGGTTCACCATGAAGCACTCGCCATCAAAAGCTCTGTTACCAGGATCTTTGCTGGGAGTCACGCCCACAAGCCAACCTTTGAAGGAACCCATAAAACGGATGTCACTGCTTACCACCTCCTCAGGCATCCAGGCACGCAGCGAAGATGTCATCGTGGCCCCAGAGCACAGGCACGAGAACCTGAGCTTGGGGAGCACCAGCAAGGGATGCCGCGGGGACAACAGGACGTGGTCGTTGGTGACAGCACGCCAGTGGCGGCACACAGACCGCATGCTGCCGCGATCGAAAAGGCACGGGAGGAAGCCGAGCACGACGCCCAAGACGTCTGATTGGAGGCCAGCCCACATCGAGACTCCCGAGTCGGACTCCAGTCTGGATCTCTTTTGGAGCCTTCCGTCGAACGCCTCACCTGCAGGAGCCAGCGACCAGTCGTTAGCCAATAGCAAACACAAATAAAAACCACTTATGACCAGCAGTACAGGGGATAAGGGGCTCACCGGAGTTGTCAGTGCAGAACCGCATCGTCATCGGATATCCGCGGCGCTATGTTACTGGCTTCGGGGCCTCGAGGACGACCGAGTCGTTTCGTCGAACACCTTTCCGGCACCAACGCCGTGCCGAGGGCTCGGGCACAGGAGTAGGATGGGAACTTGTCGACCTCGGGTGGCCGACGAGTCTCACCGGAATTTCCCAGCGTCCCCTCCTCTCGCCGGAGAGAGGAGCGTGTCCTTCGTGCTCGTATTTTATAAATACGGACTCCTACTTCGTGCCTCTTCTATTTTTGATTGCCTGTGTTACTCTGTTTGCAAGTCGTCGTTCCACGCAGCCAATATATACTATCACAACACGATGAACCAGCTCCCTCTATTCGTCCCTGCCAGTTCGGCCGATTGCACGCTGGATGGTAGGCGATGACGAGGGCGTGGGGTTTCTTGATGCAATGAAATCAGAAGCCAGAATCGAACGAGTTAAAAAATCCTTAGCACTCTCGACATTGTTGAGACTGAAGGGTACATGAAAAAATGATATAATGTATTGCTTAACCACTTTTGTGCAGCAAAACCAGAAATCATTATTTATATAGCTCCCCAACGCACACATAAACTTTGAAACAAATTTCATTCAATTACTAAACACCGCTGTCATCAAACAAGCAACAAAGAAAAGCATAAACAATAGCACACATATGTTTTCAGTTCATAAAAATAAAGCACCACGGAGCTTTATACCGAGCAGCATCAGTACTCCATCATTCATTAAGAATCAGGAGGATCATAGTTGATCTGCAGCAGTTTATTCTGAATGAAAGTACCATGTCGGACTATTAGAGTAGTTTAGTTTCAAAATTTCAGATCCAACGTTATGGAGCTAAAAAAGAATGCCAATAAACCACACACGAAACAAACAGCAGTAGTAGAATGCTAATAAACCACACAGGAAACAAACAGCGGTAGTAGAATATGCCAAATAAGACCACGTTCAAATAGACATCCTATTAACAGTAGCAGAACTGCCTCCCATAATTCATACACTACCAAAGTGTCTGTGCATTACTACGGACATAAAAAACAAAACACTTTTTATGACTTTATGAATTATTTATGTAATATAATTTTTAGATATATATAATATTATTATCATTTTTTTATGAAAGATTATATTTATATTATCATTGATGCTTCTTAGTATACCATTTTATATGTCAAAAATAATAATTTTTTCACCAATTTTTCCATATTTTAGAAGTTTTATCCGAAAGGAAAAATCAATTTATGCAATCTACAAAATAACACTGTATTGCAACGCGATTTTGAACTTGAAAACTTGCTTCAATAGAAAAAGTTAAAACACAAAAGTTATAGATCTCGTCGAGGCCTTTTTAAAACATATATGGATCATATTATTTAGACTTCAGAACTAGAAGATATGAGTCCCGCACAGAGACCTGCGCAGAGAAGTCTAAACCAGAACAAATATTTTTGCATCACATATTTAGAAACCAAAACGGCGAGATCTGGACTTCTATTGAATATCAAAGTTGCAGAACTTTTTAAGAGCTACGATATAGAGTCTGAGTTTGCTTAATTTGAGCTCTGGACAAAAGAGTTATGATTTTTGAAATTTGATACTTGATATGGAAGGTACGAAACCGATTTGGATTCAATCTCTAACTTTGTGGATATGAAGTGGATGACCACACCTTAATTAATAGATTACTAGAAAAGTGTCTGTGCGTTGCTACAGACTTAAAAAATAAAACACTCTTTATAACTTAAATATAAATTATTTACACAATATAATTATTAGATATATATAATATTATTAATATTTTTTATATGAAAGATCATATTTATATTACTATTAGTGTTTCTTAGTATACCATTTTGTATGTCAAAAGTAACAGTCTTTCAACATTTTTTACCATATTATGGAAGTTTTATCTGAAAGGAAAAATCAATTTACAGAGTCTATAAAATAGCACTGCATTGCAACGTGATTTTGAACTTAGAAACTTGCTCCAATGAAAAAAGTTAAAACATAAAAATTGTAGATCTTGTTGAGACCTTTTTGAAATATATGTGGATCATATTATTTGGACTTCGGATCTAGAAGATATAAATCCCGTACAGAGACCTGTGCAAAGAAGTCCGAATCAGAACAAATATTTTTGCATCACATATTTGGAAACCAAAACGGTGGGATCTATACTTTTATTGAATACCAAAGTTGTAGAACTTTTTGAGAGCTACGATATAGAATCCGAGTTTGCTTAATTTGAGCTCCGGGCGAGGGAGTTATGATTTTTGAAGTTTGGTACTTGATATGGAAGGTACGAAACCGATTTGGTTTCAATTTCTAACTTTGTGGACACGAAGTGGATGACCGCACCTCAATTAATAGATTGTAGAGATAGAGATACATCCAGTTCCAAACCGTAGCAACAATGACCAGTCCATGAAAATAAGTAAAAGGGCATACTTAAAGTTCTCTTGCAATTGATGTCACTCACTGTATAGACAGAAATTTAGGGTGAAATCACAACATTGTCCTAGAGCAGAGTTATGATATGGCAAGCATCACAGTATCCATATTTATAGAAGAGCACATGGCAGCATGAAACACAGATTCAGTTTGCAGAACTGCGATCGGATGGAAAGCACCACACTGGAAAAGAAAGTTTGTTCTCTGGTGCACCGAAGTTACCAGGAGATAAATTGTCAGCAAACGGTCTTGTTGTACCATCTCTCATGTTGTAGACAAATGTATCATAATAAGGGTCCAAAGGATCATGGCGACCATTTATACCATATTCCTTAACGAAGTAGATCATGTCACCTTCAATCCGCCGTGCTGCCTTGCAGGGAAAGACTTCTCACAGCTTGTGTGGACAAAGATGTGTCGATACTATTATCAGCAGTGGATCATAGGGTAGTCCACGATCCTAATTTATTGGTAAAGCTATGCGCGAGATCGAGAGTCGATGGACACACAAGACGCAAGGTTTATACAGGTTCAGACCTCCCGAAGGATAACAATCCTACGTCCTATGTTCTGTGGTGTATTATGCGGGTGTTAATGAAAGAGCCCCTGCCTCTCCTTATATATCCGGGGGGCAGGGTTACATAGCAAGTCTTCTAGTCGGTTACAATGATTTTCGACTAGGATTTTATCTCTAACTTTCTATCTCTAGTATTGACTTGTCGTATACTCCAATTAATAATCCGAGTAGTTATCTTCATGGACTTTATCTTTATTGGACCCCGACCCACTCAACAATATATCCGAATGGTGAAATATACCTGGTATATATATCCCACAAGATGCAATCACCTTGTATATCTCTGTGAGTCCATAAGGGTGTGTACTACAGTCCAGGGCAAACACTCTAACTTTACGAAGATTGCGCCGGACATTGTACCCATTAAAGTATTCAAAGATCTGTAACAGCTGTCCACGCCACACCACTAGGTTGAACCTTAATGCACCGGCATTCTTGGCAGAGCCAGGGAGCAACGGTTTGGTCAAACAACGCTCAACACGAGATACATTGACGCCATGCTTGTCCTCCCCAAGTTCAAGAGCGAAGATGGACGGACCACCGCTCAATATCATGAACAGTTTCCAAGACAAGATGGCAGTCCCAATCAATGAAACCACCACGGCAAAGATACCATGCTGTCATTCCAGGTTGCCACAGAGCAAGTACAGGTATAGATGAAGAACTGCAGAAGCAGAAAGCTGCCACTATGTACTTGGATCCTGAGCCAGGTGAAGCAGATAGTACGACATTGCGGAGTGACATTGCATACCTCCGATCGTTTGTAGTACAATGGATGACACCACACCTACGTTTTTCCGATACACCGATACGGATACGGCGATACGGTATGGTGATACTTCAACACGGCGACTGCCGAAAAAACACGATACGCCGACACGGCAGATACAAATAAAAATACATTTTAGTATCCCCAATAATTACCGTATACGATAGCAAACGATATAGATATTAGACTGAAGGTTCAACAAATATAGCAACATAACGAGTGAATCAAGTTCATAAGCCTAAAATGATCACGACATTAGCAAAACGGAAACACAAAAAGACTTAATCTTAAACCGTAGTAAGCAGTAGCAAAACAAAAAAGGGAACAAACATGGTGTAGACTTGTAGAATGTAGAGTGTAGACGAGTTCATGCTTGCTCCGTACCTCTGCCTAGCTCCCAGTATGCCGACGTCCTTGGATCCAGAAGTTGACGGCCTACGGCGGCTGGCAGCCAGATCAAGTTCAGTTCTTCTAGCAGCGTATGCAAGTAGCAACTAGCAAGGCGCCGCACGAGTGGAGAATGTGAGGAGACGTGCGTTGCGGGGTTTTAGGGTTTTGAGGATGAAACGCTGCTTGAGTTGGGCTTCAAAATGAGGTATTACGCCGCTACAGCCCAAACGTATCGCCACTGACGTATCGTGAGGTATCGAAGGAGTATCGAGAATTTATTTATTTACTTTTAAATCGTATTTTTGTGATACTCCGGCGATACGCGTATCAGCCGTATCCGGCCGTATCGGCGTATCCCGCCGTATCTGATACGGGTACGGCAGCATTTGCTGCGTATCGGAATTTCGTAGCACCACACATATTTTGGATGGGGAGTGTAGTCATAGAGGAGTAAACCGAATACTTGCGTCTGGAAACAGACGGTAGATGGACTACCTCTTGGGAGTTGGGAGAAAGCATTCACCAAGAAGCACCTGCCGTCAGCATGGTTGTAATGCTTGCTGGGTCTCACGCGTACAAGCCAGTCGTCGGAAGAGCCCACACAACGGACGTTATCATCTGCCACTTCCGTTGGCATAGCGGCCTTATGCGCGGGGGTCAAAGAGCCATCAGAGTTCAAGCACGAGAACCTGAACTTGGGGAGAACCAGCAGGGGCAGTGGAGGGAGCAGATCGTGGCTGCACGCACCAGGGCGCCAGTGGCGGCAAACTGACCGCACACTGGCGCGGTCAGCAAGGCTTGGGAGGAACCGAAGCACGATGCCCAGGATCTCTGGCTGAATGTCCGCCCATACTGATGTGTCGAATCCTGGCCTCTTATGGGGCATTCCGTCGAACACCTGACCTGCAAGTGGCACCGTCAGGATTCCGTCGAACACCTGACCTGCAAGTGGCACCGTCAGGGTGATAGCCCCAGATGTTCCCACGCAACCACCATCCATTAGCCACGGGATATGCCAATTCAGGAGGTATAGTACGCAACAGCGATGCCATTGCGATCGCTGGCGCCCGGTGGCGCGCGGTTTCTCGAGTCGAGGTGTCCAAGTAGTCAAGCGAGCGACACTGCTACAGCCAACGCAAAAAAAATCAGAAGACAGAATCGAGCGGCTTAAGGCCTTGTTCGGTTTCAGCGGATCGAGCCGGAATGTAGCCCAATCCAGCCAGAACAAAGCGGTCCAGAATAAAACTCGTTTTATCCAAAAATAATTGTTCGGTTAAGTCCTGGGCGGAATGAAGCCCGATCCGTTTCAGTCATTCCCTTTGTTCCGAGGCCCAGAACGAAACTCCACCTCCTATGGTCCGGATTCAATCTCTTGTCGTCTCTCTTCATCAACGAAAGCAGCGGCGCAACTAGGGTTCCTCATACGAGACGCCAGGCAGCGGCGCGAGCCAAGGTAGCGGCGTGGGGCAAGGTGGAGTGACGGTGTGGCGGCTCGAGGCAATTGTGCGAGGCGGCGCGGGGCAAGCTGGAGATGACAGCCGGTACAACAACGTGGCAACACTACAAGGCGACGACCTTCTACGGCAACTTCTCATCGGTAAGCCTTCGATCTCGCCTTGAATCCCCTCATTTCTCCCTCCCATCTTGCTTTCTTGGTTGCATTAGATCTGTCTGGTGTGGTAGTCGTGTTGAGCTTCGTCCAGTGTCCGCCCAAATCAGGCTTTCCTAGCCTCCCATCTTGCTTCCTCCTCCCTGTTGGTGGCGGTGGCCTGGTGGGGTGCAGAGGAGCCAGGAGAGCTCGCTGCCATATGATTTTATGATTTCAAAAGCTTGGCAGTGGTTATTGCTTTCTTGAAGTAGTGAGGGAGCATAGAGGGGGCGAGCGGCGAGGTTGATGACGGGAAAAGGACTGCTTGGTGGGTGGACTCATCGGCGAGGACAGAGGCGGAGGTCAGGATGAGGGTGGCGTGCGGCGGAGGTGGTGGTCAGGCTGTGCCTCGAAGCCCTGACCCCTGCAACCCCAACAACAAATTTTCCTATCGGCTGAGTGCCCAGCTTTAAATTTTCAGTTCTTGAAGAGGCTATTGACAAAAACAAGGATGATCGATCACTCTTGTCTATTAGTAACAGTAATCCACGGTGACAACCATGCATTTTCTGAATTCTGTATAGTTTTGGAACTGCAAGCGATCTGGTATGAGTGTTAGCTGCACTGGCCGCTAATCTGTATAGTATTCTGATAGCAAAGTTACCGCTGGACAGAAGAGTTTGAGCAGAAACACTACTACTCAAACAATTTCAAAAGCTAATAAATTGAGATTTAGCAAGATTTGATCATAATTTTACTCAAAACATAATAACCTATTATAATAGAGTAGTCCACTGTAATAGAAGTCTTATAATATATAATATAGCTATAGGAGCTCATGATTACAAAGCATTTTATTGTGTATATAGTCTGTATGCTCAAAGAATTATAATCATGGTGTTTCGACTTGCATTGTGGGTTGTATGCCAGGCAAATATGCCTACCGTTTGATGTGTTTGATCGCATTAGTGTTCTCCCTCTTAAGACCATGAGTATGGTTCTGAACTTCTGATTTTACTTTGGACTGACTTGTTGTGGTTTGCATCAGCTGACCTTGTTACACATATTTGTTTTGCCAAAATTTTTTTTTTGACTCAACTACTATGTGAAAAAATCAGTAGAGTCTTGCTCTCGTTCAAGTGTAGGCTTCTTTAATTATTGTTGGTACTTGTAGATTTCTCCAGCAAAAATTCGACTTGGGGAAGACAACTCCCCCCCCCCCCCCCCCTTTTTTGGGATCCAGTACTTACTCCTAAAGGTATTAATTTCAAACATCTTGTAAAGTTACTGTTTTTTTTTCTTGTGAAGCCAATATGATGTTCATGTCTAATTTTCAGTGCTGCACGTTATGTCATCATGGTTTCATTACTGCATGATTATGTCAACATGTTTAGTAGTACAATAACTGAATAGTTCATGTCTAGTAGTATAATAACTGAATAGTTCATGACAAGTACTATAATAACTGAATGATCTCATTGCTGCATGTATTTCTTTAGCACTATACTTGACAATTATATCCTTTCTCTATTGAACTCTAGTCTTGCCATGAGTCTATCATTGCAAGACCGTATTAGAAAGAGGAGGGAGGAAGATGATGATGACATTATGATGTCCTTTTTCCTGTCTTGTACCTTATGGATTCAAGTAGTGGGAATGAAAAGAAGAAACATCATACATCAGAAGAAACAGGAGAGGTCAAGGTTTGTTGACTACTTGAAGGACATGTCAAGAATTGCCAAGTGGAATTTAGGATGAAACCTTATGTCTTCAAGAGGGTGGCTTCTTACCTTAGAAGGACAAGGCTCCTTGTAGATACAAGAATCAAAGTTGAAGAGAAGTTGGCTTTTTTCCTGTACATGCTTAGTCACAATGCTCATATGAGAAACTTCAAGTGCAATTTGGGCATAGTAATGACACCTTCCTCCATCACCTGAAACACTTCTTCAAGGTGGTCATCCCCAAACTCTCTCGTCGCTTCCTTCGGGCCCCCGATCCTAACCAAGTCCACCCAACAATCCTAAATAACCGTAGATTCTTTCCATTCTTCCAAAATTGCCTTGGTGCTATTGATGGAACACACATACCTATTTCCATATCTTCTGAGAAGGCTGCTCCTTTTAGAAATAGGAAGTGCACACTAAGCATCAATGTGATGGTGGCATGTGATTTTGATCTGAAAATCACTTTCATTTCTAGTGGATGGGGGGGGGGGGGGGGGATCAACTATAGATTCTAGAGTTCTAAGGTCTACTATGAGCAAGGGCTTCCAAGTACCTACAGGAAAATTCTATCTGGTTGATGGAGGGTATGCAAATACTTCATCTTTTCTTGCACCATATCGAGGAGTCCGATACCATTTGAAAGAGATTGGGGCTGGACATCGAAGGCCTTAGAATGTAAGAGAGTTGTTCAACAACCGACATGCTGTATTGAGGAATCATGTGGAAAGGGTTTTGGGGGTGGTTAAGAAACGCTTTCCAATCCTCAAAGTTGAAACATTCCACACATTAGAAAACCAAGTTCAGATCCCTGTAGCTGCTGCCATCTTCCATAATCTTATCCGTCTCTTAAAGGGCGATGAGGAATGGTTGGATAATCAGCCGGATAACATTCCTCCAGCAAATTTTGTTGCTCTTCCCAATGGAGATCAAAACAATGGAGATGCTAGTGCACAAGGCAATGCTTTAAGGGATACCATTGCGGAGGAGATGTGGGCTCGGTACCAACATGAAGGATATTAGTCATCAATGTACAAGTGTATATTAGTAGTTGAATAAATGTAAAGTAGTCAATGTATAAGTGTATAGTAGTAGATGAATAAATGTATGTGGGTTGTAATAAGCGATGTTTTGCAAAGGCTCCCTAAAGCTCCCTTTGACGGCATCGCCCAAGATACGCAAGTTTTTGGCTCCAGCAAGTTCTGCAAAAAAGAAGAAAGCTTCCCCTAAATGCAATGGGGCAAAGAAGGTTGCAAGTACTAATGTTATCATGTGATTGATGCTCTCAGAGTTATTTTCCTTTATGTTATCTTGAAATTTTGTACTTACTCATTCTCTAAAATTTTTGTTTCTATAGGAAAGCAAAGGGCCTATTGGAATCCAACACTTGAAAAGTCACTTGTCGAAATACTTCACAAGTACAAAGACAGTGGTTATCGAGGTGATAATGGCTGGAGCTTCGAAGGTTGGAATGTTATGGTGAAGGAGTTCCTTGAGAAGAATAAGCACATTTCTTTCTCGAGGGACCAAATTCAGGACAAAGAAGGGCAACTGAAGAGGGATTACAAGATGCTCAAAGAGGCAAGGAGACAAAGTGGCGGTTCTTGGAATCATGACAGGAGTATGATTGAGGGATCACAGGCTTATTGGGACAACCTAATAATTATAAGTATTTCCTCTTTGCAAAGCACTTAAAATAAAATCAAGGATGTTAGTTACAATATGCATACAATTGGCCTAATATTGTTCTTGAATGCGCAGACATGGCCTAAAATCAAGAAGTTCAACAACAGTAAGGCAAGGTTTCCGCTATTTGATACTTTGGGAGAGTTATATGATTGTAATAACTTGTTGTGATAATACTCTTGTTGTGATAATTGTCTTTCTTCTATCGTAATACTCTTGCTGTACTAATTTTTGTTATTGTGTAGGGCATTTGGCTGAAGGAACTTACAATGTCATATCCTTGGAGTCACCGCAAGAAGAACCCCTTTAGCAGATTCATGATGGACAAGATGAAGTAGAAGCTGAGACACAAGAGTTGGATGAGATCACGCTTCATGACAAACCGGATGAAGATGAGGTACCTGATGGAAGAAACCCTAATACTCTGTCATGAGATGCAGCAAACGCAACTACAGCTATTGAAAGAAGTGGACAGCAAAGAACTATGGCTACCTCAAAAAATAAAGAAGAAAAGGAAGAAAAGAGGCCAAAGAAGGGTGCAAGAATAGAAGCCATGATGGAGCAGTATCTACAAATAAAGACCAAGCAAACAGAAGCAGAAGTTGCACATCTAGCAAATGAGAAAGTGGCTGATCAAGGGTTGGACTTCTCAATCAAAAGGTGTGTTACAATTCTGAATGGCATGGAAGTCAGCAAGCAAGAAAAGGCAAAAGCCTACTCTATGTTCATCAAGAGCAAGGAGAATAGGGAGGCTTTCCTTTGTGCATGTGAATTGGACCCAGAAACTGCCTTGATTTGGCTTCAAATTGAGATAGCTTAGCAGGTAACATCTTAGTCTGTGCTCACTCTTCCATGCCGAACTGCTTGTTATCCCATCTGCTATTTTATGATTGAATGGAAGGTTGTTTTATGATCTTGGGTTGCTGTTATGGTCTCATATGCTGAACTACTTTTTTTTTTCTCAAAAATGCAGGAGAGCTGCATTTCATTATATTAAGAAGAAAGATGATGGGCAGAGCCCGTACAACACAAACACACCCTTGTTTCTGGTTTTACATTCGCGCCTATTTATAATTATGAAACGACCTTAGAAACTATCTATTCTACAGGGAGTGGGGCTGTTAGAAAGGATATTCCTTTCGCACCAGCCAACTCCCAAAGATATGTCTCCTCCTCCGCCTGAACCAAGATGGCAGGCAAGCTAGGAGAGATCCCTTAAAGACAGATTTGTTTCTATGGTTCCAAAAAACCCAAGCGCCCAAAATAATGAGAGAATTCAGCCCCTTTTCAATTAGCCCTCTAGAGGTAGCACTTACCATTCTCCACCATTCTATAAAGGAATGAGCATCAGGTTGAGGAGATAGGTCCTGCAAGTCGACTTGTCCTAGGAAGCGAAACCAGAACTGTCGCGCAAAGATGCAAGAAACCAATATATGGTCAATATTTTCATTATCCTGGTCACAGAGCTGACATTTCTCTGGATGGTCTAGCCCTTGGCGCGCTAATCGCTCAGCTGTCCAACATCTGTTATGTGCTACCAGCCACATAAAGAACCGGCATTTAGGAGGTGCCCAAGTTTTCCAAATCCTTGTGTATGGCTCAAATATGATCGATCCCAGGAACATGCTTTCATATGCAGACTTCACGGAGTAGACACCATTCAAAGAGAACCTCCAGAAGTGAGTGTCATTAGTTCCATGTTGCAGCTGCAAGTCAAGTAGCATATCCCAAAGATGCAGATAATCCACTATTACTCCAACTGTTAACGCCCCCTGAATGTCAGAAATCCATGTCCTGTTTGAAAGCGCTTCTTGGACAGTTCTCTTTCTAGCTCTTCGCTTAGGTATGATGGCAAATAGCCGAGGGGCAATATCACTAATCTGCTGCCCGTGTAGCCAGCGATCAGTCCAGAACAACATATTGGCTCCATCTCTGATTTCAGTTTGTAAAGCCACTGAAAACAGAGCACGAACCTTGTCGGGGACTTGGATAGGTAACTCTGCCCAGGGACGATCTGGTTCAGTTCGCTCTAGCCATAACCACCTCATACGGAGTTCCCATCCCAGCTCTTCCAAACTAGAGATGCCCAAGCCGCCCAACTCCAAAGGCCAGCACACTTTGCCCCATGCCACTAGGCAATGTCCGCCCTTGGATCCTTTTCGACCACGCCACAGGAACCCTCGCCTGATTTTATCAATCATCTTTAGAGCCCACGCTGGAAGGTCGATGGCCATAGCAAGATAAATAAGCATGCTAGTGAGCACAAACTGAACTTGCACTCTCCGTCCAGCCCGTGTCATTAGGTCAGCCTTCCATCCAGGCAGCTGATCAACAACTCTATCAATAATTGGTTGAACTTGATCCCTAGTGAGTTTCTTAAGAGAAAGCAGCAGGCCTAGATAACGACAAGGAAAATCTGAAATGTCGCATGGGAGCATGTCTTGCAAGACTGTGATATCAGCCTCGTCACACCTAATGGGGAACACACTGCTTTTCTGCACATTATTGCGCAACCCAGAAGCCATACCAAACAAGTGGAGAATATCCATGGTCACTGCAATGTCATCCACCACCGGTCGCAAGAAGAGAACCACATCGTCTACATATATAGAAACCCGATGCCTCAATGTTCTTGTAGCGAGGGGCAGAAGCATCCCCTCACTCTCCGCCTTTGTGAACATGTAGCCCAACACATCCATGGCTAGAATAAAAAGCATTGGGGATAGAGGATCCCCTTGCCGCAATCCTCACCCATGAGAAATAAACTCACCAGGAATCCCATTCAATAAAACTCGTGTAGAGGAAGTGGAGAATAGACCAGCGATGATATCCCGCCATATCTGCCCGAAACCCAGCTGCTGCATTACCTCCAAGAGGAAAGGCCATGACACGGAGTCAAAGGCTTTGGAAATATCGAGCTTGAGGAGGATTCGAGGCTGCTTTTGCTGGTGTAGAAATCTGGCTGTTTGTTGGACAAGCATGAAATTATCTTGTATAAAATGACCTTTGATAAACGCGCTTTGGTTAGATGACACCATTCCCTGCAGTTTGCTAGCAAGACGATTGGCCAGTAGCTTAGTCACCAATTTAGCAAAACTGTGCACCAGACTAATTGGGCGAAAGTCCTTAACATGATCAGCCCCTTCCTTTTTTGGGATCAATGTTATGTAGGCTGAGTTCAGCATTTCAAAATTCATGAACTTCCGACCCCAAATGGCAGATACCGCAGCCATCACATCACCCTTTATTATAGACCAGCAGGTTTTGTAGAAGCATCCAGTGAAGCCGTCCGGACCGGGCGCCTTGTCAGCTGGCAGTTGCTTGATAGTCTCCCATACCTCAGTCTCGGAAGCAGGCATATCCAAGTCAACCATATTGTGCAGAGAGATGCCAACACCATGTAGATCAATGGTGTGTTCTCTATCCGAGTCAGCACCAAGAAGGTTGTGATAGAAAGCATCCACTAGTTTGGCTTTATCATCATGACTTGTATATACCTGATCATCTGAGACGAGCCTTCCTACAAAATTCTTTCTCTTACGGTGACGGGCATGCAACTAAAATAGTTTAGTATTGGCATCCCCATCCTTGAGCCACCCGATTCTTGATCTCAGCCGAGCTATAGTGCGCTGGAGTGAGGCAAGAGCAAGTGAATGTTTCTTGAGACTATTTCTAAGCTAGATTTCTGTCACTGACAGGGGCCGACCATCCTGTGTTATCTCCAATCGATGCAACAATTCTCGTGCTAAGCTCAGCTGTGAGTTGACATGTCCAACCTTCTTATCGCTCCACGCTTGCAGCCCTCTAGCAGCAGCCTTCAATTTCAAGTCCAGCGTCAAAAAAGGACAAGTCTTGGCCTCAACAGATTTCCACGCTACCTCGACTACCTCATGAAATCCGTCCAACTTAGGCCAGAAGGCTTCAAAATGGAAGTGTCGCTTGTCGGGTTTGTTGTCTTTTAGGCCAAGAAGTAGCGGACAGTGATCAGAGTCATCTGTGGCTGTACTCTGCAATTAAACATTTGGAAATAAATCCTCCTAGTCGGCTGTACATAGCACCCTGTCCAGTTTGCCCAAAGTAGGATTATCTTGCTGATCGACTAGATATATTTGCGGCCATGGAGGGGGATTTCCTTGAGAGCAAAATTATCAACAAATCTTCTGAAGCAACCCATCATAGCTCTGTTGATATTGGAATTGCTCTTGTCTTCAGCTTTAAGAATCAGATTAAAGTCACCTGCCAGCAACCAAGGGCCTTGACACTGAATTGTGATATCTCGTAGCTCCTGAAGAAACTAAACCTTTGCCTCATTTCCTTGTGGGCCATAGATACAAGTCAGCCACCAAGAATTCCCAGTAGCAGAGATGAACTGAACTGAGGCACTATGATTATCCACTCGACTCTCCCCTGTGGTAGCCAGGGAGTGTCTCCATACAATGAAGATGCCACCACTAGCTCCATTAGCAGGTAATTCCAAGAAATCAGAAAAGTCAGTTCCCAGCATAGATCAAAGTACTCTCCTAGAGACAACAGCCATTTTTGTCTCCTGGATACATACAACATCCACACGAGCAGCTTTAACAATAGTACGAACAGAGTCCTGGCAGGCAGAGGAATTTTAATCCCCTCACATTCCATATCATAATTTTTGTAGGATCCATTAAGACACAAATTTAAACGACCACATACCCACAAAAAACCAGTCAGGCAACAGCTTCACTGTCGCCTCCTTCAGCCAGATCATCAGGAATCGTCCAACCGAGGAGTGCCGCCAGAGCTTCAATATGGGACACCGGGAGGGTCTGTGAAAAGAGCTTGGTTAGTCATCCTGCGCCTGATGGTCAATTCCGCCATTCTCCCCAATGATCCCCATAGTCTTCATAACTTGCTTCTTGGAACGACCTGACATTCCGCCCATCTGAAATTCAACACCCGCTCCTGCAAGTCGACGGCTATGGTGTGGGGTGGATCCTTGGGGCATGGACGTCTTTCTTTTCTTGTAGATGGTTGGCAGTGGGAGGAGCCTGGATGTGTGACGCATGAGCTTGTTGATGAACTCCGCTCTTGTGGTTGAAGATGCATCTAGGTCCCCTAGTGGGTTTTGGTGATTAATGACAGAAGATTAAAATTGTACTAACATGCTTATGAAGAAAATGTGCAGATCATCAAGAGTAAAGTTAATTACCCACTAAAGTGAGAAAGTCTATCCCTCAATAAAAGTGAAAAGAAAATGGCTCATGGTGGTTCAAGTTTAGCTTTTATGCTATTTGTTTTGAGTCATAGGTATGCCAAACTATTAAGAGGGGTAAAACTTATCTTGCTAGTAAGGGAAACATTGTGCTCAAGCTCTAAATCAATTCGTTTGAAAACCTAGCCAACAAAGACTAAGAATCAACCTTTTACTTAGCAAGATAGAGAGTGACGGAAGTTCCATGAGTCCTCTCATGGAAGTTCCGTCAGTATCGGGTCCGGCTTTGATGTTAACCCGAGGGTGACGAAAGTTTCGTCACCTAGTGGCAGAAGTTCCGTCAGCGTCGGGTTTCTACCTTCTGCACACCCGAGAGTAACGAAAGTTCTGTCACCCCACGATGGAAGTTCTGTCACCAAGAACCTCCGTGGCTCTCATGGAAGTTCTGTGAGCCTCTTTCCTGTCAAACCGAGAGTGACGGAAGTTCCGTCACCTTTTGATGGAAGTTCCGTCACCAAGAACCTCCGTGGCTCTCACGGAAGTTCTATGAGCCTTTTTTTCTTATCAAACCGAGAGTGACGGAAGTTCCGTCACCTTTTGACGAAAGTTCCGTCACAACATCTTTTGCTCACTTCCAGTGCTTTATAACGGCTAAATTTGAATTGACGGAAGTTCTATCAGACCCAGAAAATACTATAACGGCTGGTTTTTGAGCTCTCTCTACAAATAGAGTACCCCTTCCCCCATGGGAGGGTTGGATTCTTTGCCATTTCACTCACTGTTCAGCTAGAGCTCTCCCCTCTTACTCCTAGGCTTGTTCTTGAGATTCCAATCCAAGTGAGAGAGATCCAACCATAAAAAGATTGAATCCATCCTCTCAAAAGCTTGAGCACATCTTTCCTTCCCCATCAAGATTTGATTTGCTTGTTACTCTTGGAGACTTGGTCTCCTAGATGACTAGGCGTCACCCTTGAACTCCCAACTTTGTGTGGTGAGTCGGGGACGTTTGTGAAGGTGTGATTCGCCTCCGGAGGAAAAGAATCAAGTAGAGAAAGAAATCCAAGCACGATCTTTGTTATTGCGTGGCGGGGAAAAGGGTTGAGAGAGACTCGGCCACTTTGTGTGGCTCCTCAACAAGGACGTAGGAACTACTTAGTGTGGTTGCCGAACCTCGGGTTAATTCTTGTGTCTCTCTTTACTTTCCCGCTCTTATATTTGTGCTTGCTTATTTTTTCATATTATTGTGCTTGTATCATTTGTTAATTGTGTAGCTAGTCTTCATTCAAGAATTATGGGCTTACATTATATTAGCTTCACTTATATTGTGTAGCTAGTCTTCATTCAAGAATTATGGGCTTACATTATATTAGCTTCACTTCTACCAAGCTAGTGTTTCCTTCTCCTTGTTATCCGCGTTGTTCATTGCTTAGAGGAAAGGTAGTGAGAAGTTCTGTCACATGACAGAACTTTCGTGGCGACGGAAGTTCCATCGACCCCGACAGAAGTTCCATCATTCCTGGTTATTTGATTATCCTTTAGTGCTTTTTTAGGATTATTTTTAGATTGCCTATTCACCCCCCCCCCCTCTAGGCAACTTTCCGTGATTGCAGCCAGGGTCACATGCACTACTTTAGTGTTTGCCGCCGGGGCCTACTGGACCAGCGCAGGTTCCATCGATTCCGTAGTAGAGGGTTTGGAGCCTGCACCCGGCATTGTCGGGGTGAATGTGGCAGCCTCCGAGGCCTCCTCCTGAGGCAGGGGAGATGGTTCGCCAGCTTTGAGATTGACTACAGATGGAGTCAGCTAACTGACTGCCACATCTACAGTTGGTACCGCATCCTGAGGAGAACCTGAGGTCTCCTCCATCCGCTCCGCAAGAGGAGTCAACGAGCTGACTTCAACTCCCGTAGTTGGGACAGGGAGCCCCGTATCATCTTGCACAGCGGCCGCGTGGAAGTCCACCGTTAAATCCAGGGTCGATGTGGTCTTGTCAGAATGGGAGTGGAGCCTGGTGCATCGTCGGATATAGACCCTGGCCACCCTCGAGTTCACTCCCACTGCCGGCGAGGCAACAGGAGTCATGAGCTGCTCGAATGGGGGAAGAACATAGGAGCATGAGGATGTCGCTTGGAGAGGCTTCGTTGACCTCCCTTCCACAGCGTGATCGTGGACATCTTTAGGTTGAACCTCCAGTAATGGGCTAGAGAGGCCCGGTCTGGTGGGTGCTTCTTCCTGGGTCTTATCCGCGCCAGCCTCATGAAGAGAGTTAAGGCCCAGTCCAGGTGGAGTGCAGGGAATTACGACATGGTCCAACAGGGCCTCCAGGCTTGTCTCTAGTGGGCTAGAACCAGATGGGTCCAAAACCAGCCCATCCATAAGTGTGCAGCTCTTAAAACCAACCAGCGTGGGGGTGATTACAGAGGGGGATGCTTCGGGAGGAAACTCGTTGACGGTAGCTCCAGCCAGCGGAGAGGGCGACGAGTGTGTAGCAGGGCTTGGTAGCCGTTGAAATACGGTCAGCATATTTTCGAACCAAGCAGCACCAGTATCCGCCTCGGAAGAAGCGGAACAGTTTCCTTCCCGCGAGGCAGCGACCACCTCGTCGCCCGAAACAACTGCAGGCACGGTATCCAAATCGACCGAGCCGTTAGCCATACGATCGATGCCCGCGCAGTGTTTCGAGGCACCATTGGAGGATGGCTCTACATGGGTCGCTATGTGGCGCAGGCTGGAAGGCTGAGGGCCCAGCCGTGCATGCACGGGAACCCGAGAGGCAACGCCGCCTTGGTTGTCGACGACCGTTGTGCGATGAGGCGAACGACTCCGTGACCGGGAACGTCGGCGATGGCGTCGACTGCCGCTGCCATTGTTGATGCCGGGCGGAGGAGGAGGTTGTTCATCTTGCTGGCGATGCAGAGGGGCGAGCGCCACCGCAACCGAGATGGGGTAAGTGAGGTATCTCATATGCGGAATATCTCATATGCAAATTGTATTTTTATCCACTTATAATTAGAGTATGTCAAGTTGTTTTTACATCAACTGGTGCTTGACATATAGCAGATTTGGATCTTTATAGGACTCTTTCCTATCAGCATTCAACAAAGTGAAACCTTCCATATCTTTACTTTTCTCATTGTTGTCAAATTCAAATAGTCTTTGCTTAATTTCAGGTGTAGCTCAAATGGATGGAGTTGCTTGTGGAAGACCGTTCAACATGGATGTTTTTTTTCCTTCATTTTTTTTGTCAAACCTTTAAATTATGTACTGTCATGATGTATTTTGCCTCATATAATTTATATAGACAATGCTATTGATCTTAGTGTTAAACTGTGTTTCTAAGTTATCAGGATGAATGTTTGAAGAATATTATAATCATGTTTTTAGCTGTGGCTACTGGATATTTGAGGCTGGAAGCCATTATTTATTTGTTTTCAGTTATGATATGGTCAGTGTTTATAGCATCAACACCATTTCAAATCAGCTGGAACAACCGAACATATGTTTTGGATGAGATAATTTGTTTCCGAAGGGAATAACTCTTAGCAGCCGGTTTTAAACTCTCCTAGTTAACCAGTCGGATCGATTCATTCCTGACCTAGAATGATTCTGGACCAAGAACCATTCCTGTAGAACCGAACAAGCCCTAAGAGTTCGTGCCAGGTCACGGGATAAGAACCTTACGGCGATTCAGCGAGCTGCGGAATGATCGAAACGGCGGCGATCTTGCTGCTGGTTGTGGCAGAAACCGTCGATTGCGGCGGCCGGGATTTGCCCGAGGGATTGCTTCTGATTCTACAAATTGGAGGAGGAAAAGGGCTCTGTGGCCTTGTGGGCTGGGCCTCTTCTGCCCATCTTGACAAAAAGGGCCTGTGTGACCCAGGCGGCCAGGCCGCCCAACACGTGTTGGAAAATTGTTTGACGGCGATTCCCCGACTCCCCCGTTCGTAGCAAAGGAACTTTCGAGAAGGCTGGAAATTTGCCACCGCGGCACGAAGACGTAAACCGACGCGTGCCAACCTCCGCCACTCGTCTGCTGAGCTGTGTGGCTCGCCACACCACAAAAATCCCCACCTCGCACTGTTTTTTTTTATTCTTGACTCTTCTCCTCCTTCACCTTCAAGAACGCCATGGAAATTCGCCTGCTCGCTGTGACTTCTTCCAATACAACTTCTTGTTGCGAACCTCTCTGAGATACAAGGTCTCGCTCTGCCGGTGCGGTTGCATTTACTCGTCAGCTAGGTAGGTGTCCCACTGATACCCACATGACCATGGCCGCGCCATGGTCGTCGTCCTGCTGCGCCGGCGCCACGACGAGCGCCCCGCGCGTGGTGGCTCGTGCTGCCGGCGTTAGATGCCAGAGGCTGCGGTGGGCAGCATCTAGTGGTGGAAGCGTCAGGAGTTGGAGACAGCCGGGGAGGAAGAAGAGGCAGCACGTGTCCATCTCCGCCACGGCCGCACCGCCCCCGCCCGTCGATTACGCCGACGCCGGAGCAGGAGCCGGAGCTGGCACCGCCGACGTGGCCTCGCTGAAGATCAAGCTACTGGTGAGTGGATGGAGTAAACGATTAGCCAATAAATAATCAGTCCCGGTTTAATTTCTTAGTTCGCTCGGATGAGGAATTTGTTCACTCTCTGCTTTCTCGGTTTGGGCGCAGAGCGCGGTGTCCGGGCTGAACCGGGGCCTGGCGGCGAGCCAAGAGGACCTGGACCGGGCCGACGCGGCGGCCCGCGAGCTCGAGGCCGTGGGCGGCGGGCCCGTGGACCTGAACCGGGACCTCGACAAGCTGCAGGGCCGGTGGCGGCTGCTGTACAGCAGCGCGTTCTCGTCGCGTACGCTGGGCGGCAGCCGGCCCGGCCCGCCCACGGGACGCCTCCTCCCCATCACGCTCGGTCAGGTGTTCCAGCGGATCGACGTCGTCAGCAGGGACTTCGACAACATCGTTGAGCTCGAGCTCGGCGCGCCGTGGCCGTTCCCGCCGGTCGAGGCCACCGCCACGCTGGCGCACAAGTTCGAGGTCGTCGGTGAGTGAGCCATCTGATCCTACCTTGCTCTGCTTCTCTTCTTCGTTGCGCAATTTGATGACTCTGATGATGCACGTTGCCTGCCATTGATGGACGCTGATGATGCAGGGACATCGGGGATCAATATCACGTTCGAGAAGACGACGGTGAAGACCAAGGGGAACCTGTCGCAGCTGCCGCCGCTGGAGGTGCCACGCATCCCCGACAACCTCCGGCCGCCGTCCAACACCGGGAGCGGCGAGTTCGAGGTGACCTACCTCGACGACGACACCCGCATCACCCGCGGGGACAGGGGCGAGCTCAGGGTCTTCGTCATCTCGTGAGCTCTGAACACGATCCGAAGCGCACGGCCAAACTCTCGCAGTAACGTCCTGCCGTTCGGTGATCTATTTGCCTACCTGTTGTCCATGCTGACTGTCTTGTAGAGCTCTGTTCTGCCATCCTGTGATATTGTAAATGAATTTGTAGTGGAATTTAGAAGGCGTTGATTTGGTTCCTTGCTCGTGCAACTTACGAATCTGTTTTTTGTGCTTGTATTGAGGAGGTATTGAGCATCTGCACCCGTTTCTTTCAATGCAAAATAGAGAGGAAAAAGTAGAGAGAGGGTGAAACATTGCTGTTGAACTTGTTTCGACTAAAAATAGACAAAAAATGGGGCATTCCGAGAATCGAACTCGGGACCTCTCGCACCCAAAGAGAGAATCATACCACTAAACCAAATGCCCTGTTGATGTATAAGTTAAATTACATTATTTAAACATCTTTGGTTGAGAGTCTATAAACATAAAGGAGAATTAAGGCAGTGGAAATGGAATAGTACCAACTCGAAGCCATTTCTGTTCGGTTTGAGCTTGTAACGCTTTGAAGATTCATCGCAACGCTTGCTACCTTCAGTTCAAGCCACAACCATTATTGTCACATATACTTCAAATCTGTCGTTGAAGCACAATTTTTCCAATATTATTTTACTCCTATGACAAAATTGTGTGTATGTTAGTACACATACACAATGTCTTTCCTTTGATCCACTTGACACCAAATTGTTAGTAGATGCTAGGGTCAACAGAATCTCCTTGAAAGTTGGCCTGATGTTAGGAACATATGGTAAGCTCATCATATGTGATATGTCCCCTAACCTTATTATTAGTTGTCATTATGATCACCATCGAGCATGCAATGCTGCAAAACACACACACACACACAAAAAAAAAGGTTGCACCAAATGAGGGTTTCCATTTTTTGAATGCTTACATACGCACTGTGCCTACATCTTTTTGAAAGTAAGAATGACCATGACCTCTGCCAGGAAGGCCTTGGTGCCATTGTTCTCTTTGTTATTCTTGTCTTGTGCTGGAAATTTTAGTTGACAAGTACATGTGCGCTCCTTGTTGGCATATTGAAATTGTGTATGTGTATCACACATGGGCTATCTTTTTACTCAAGGTAGGTGCACTATAAAGACGGAAACACATGAGAAATAGGAATGTGTCATAAGTTAAAGTGAGGATTGAGAGAGGTGTGGCCACATCTAAGAGATGGCAAAATTAAAATGTGAGTGGAGTGGGGATGCAGCAGTAGTGGACATATCTTCTTACGCCTTTGTTTGGAAGTGCAAACAAGTAAACCAAGGGACATATTAAAACATGACATATTAGTTCCCTTCCCTTTGGGACCATAGGGGAAATTATCCTAGCAACTTTTAAAAAACTCAAGAAAATGTTGTAACCATCCAAAAATTAAAGAAAAATAATATAAAAATTCCAAAAAATATATAACATGCTAAAAATCGAATAAAACTACAAGATAATCTATAAGGTGACTGAGTAATCATGCATTAGTAAGATGATAAATGCTTGAGATGATGATGTGGTAGCAACAGTCAGGTCAATCAATTAAGTGGTAGCTGATTGTTTGATATTGGTCGATTTTCACAACTCTGAGAAACTTGCAAAGTGGTGAGCTTCCAAAGACACGGGCAAAAGGGCCTCAGCCCATTCTAGTGTGTATTATTTGTTTAGGATTTGGACGAGAACCACACTTAGATTTGAGTTACCGAACATGTCATTTATAAGAATGGTTGTACAAAAGATTTTCATAGCTAGAGTTATTCACTGAAACATTTATTTTGCCATCCATTTTTTTGTTAGCACATAAAACTAGTCTAGCAAAGTGTTCTTATATTATACCAACATTGTTAAATACCCTTAACAAAGATGATGTTAAAAACTTAATTTTTATGTATATTAAAAGTATTAACATTTATTCATTCGATTGTGATGGGGACATTGGTCCTGCTGTAAATATATATAAACCTACTAGTAAGATATTTTTACATGTGTGTTCTTATATTGGACATTGTGACGGCAATAAATGTTATCTGACATGATTTATTTTTGACCCAAATATATGCATCATCCGATTAACAGAGTCATAAATAAATCACTAGCCATGTGACTTATATTGATACAAAATCAGTAAGACAAAGAAGTTGAACACAATGGCCACTAGAGAAGTTGAGAACTTTTTGTGGCCTAAGGAACCATAAGTTTTTCTACAAATTCTTCTAGATTAATTTGTATGTAATAAATAAATCACTAGCCAAAGAAGTCTAACAATTTTGGGTGGGGAAGGGTCAATCTTGATTTTTAGTAATATATCAATAAATCACTTCTAATGCATTCTTCTAGATTAATTTGTATGTAATAAATAGCGTTTGTAGCAGCCACAATAGCGCCTGCTATAGCGATAGTGGTGTATATACACTACTGCTATGATGTAGCGTGTAACATGTTGTAACTTAGCGCCAACTATTACTCTTTTGAAGCCGCTACTGCACTTATAAAATCGCTATAGTGGAAACAATTTCAATATTGTAGCATCTTATTAATAATTTATTATTTTCTTCAAGTCTATTTTTAAAAATAAAATTGATTCAATCACATTGTCTAAGTTATACTTCAAGACATAAAATTTTAGTGAGTAGAACATGGTTCACAAAACCATCGAAAACCCGTTGGTTTTCGTGGTTTTTGACCAAACTGGTCTAGTCGATTTAAGCGGACGACTGGTTTTTGGTTGAATAAAATTTAAATATTTAAAATTTTAAAAAATTCTGAAATCTTAAAAACCAAAGCGGTAAACTAAAGATACCGACGATAAACAGAAACCGAGCAGTTTGCTTTTAAACTAAGAAAACCAATAATGAACAGAGAAAATCGAATGATAAACCGAGAAAACCAGTGATAAACCATGAAAATCGATACAACTGACCGGTTTTCGTTCAAATGATGTCTAAATTTGTGTGGTTGACATGGACGAGATGCACATAGGTACAAAACACCGCAGCAGCTCAATGTAGAATTTTCCGCTTCAGGTCGACCAAGGAAGGTAGCTCGAGGAACTACTCCAGCGCGCCAGCCTCGAGGCGCAGCCCCGTCATGCCGCACAAGAACATCATGGATAGCCGCCGCGGCTTCAGGCAGCAGAGCAATGACAGCAGCCCGCCGAGTCTGTGGCTCTGGCCGGGACGCCGGGTATGAAATCTACGTCGAAGAGCGTCAGTTCTGAGAGGTCGTGGAACGCCGCCGTGACAAGGAGGTGGAGTACTGCGTGGCCGTGGCGCTCGTGCGGTCCGGCATCTCACAAGAATCCCAGGTCCTGTTGTTCACATAGGAGTCCGTTGAAACCCAAAGATTTCGCAACACACGACGAACTGGAGCGATCTTTCCCCGATGAACTGTTGTTCACATAGGCCGTCGACGCGATCTTTCCCCTGCCAGAAATCAACGGTGACATTCAACGCGTCGATGCACCCTTCGCTGCCGCCTCCACAGCGCCAAGGAAAGACTGCTCGCCGTCCCCCGCGTCGGAGCGCCGGCGCGGTCGCGCCAGCGGCGGTGATGGCTTTGAAAAACGTATTGCTATAGGCTAGAGATTTAGGGACTGGTTTTTATAGCAGTGATGGGGTTTTGTGTCTCCATCTCTAAAGGTTGAAGCTACATGGACGGGTTTCTATGTCAGTGACGGGGTTTTAATTGACTGTCTCTATTACATATCCATATAGAGACGGGGATAGTTATCAAGTCACAAAGTGATGTAGTGGTAAGACCTCATCTCTCCTTCAAAGGGGACCAAAGTTTGAATCCCATGCGTGGCATGTATTTTTTACTTTTTTTTGCCCTTCATACCCCTACCGACCGCCCGTATCCTCCTCGTCTTACTCCACCCGCGCCCTAGCCACCATCTCGCCTCTTCCTCCTCTTCTCCACCCGCGGTCTCCCCTCCACCTCCTCTCCACCCCATCGACATCCTCTCTTCCCTGACGCCCTCCTCTCTCTCCCCTGGCGGCCTACTCTCTTCCCCCTAGCCTCGGGGTCGCCAGATCCAAAGCTAGCAGCCTCGGGGTCGCCGGATCTCGCACCAGCGGCTTCAGACACCTCCACTCGACCTCGACCTCAGGTGCCTCCCCTCCCCCTTAGGCGACGGGGGCCTCCTCTCCCCATCTGGTGATGAGGGCTGCCTCCTCTCCCCCGTCGGGCTCCTCTCCTCCCCATGCAGCGACGGCAATAGCCACGGGCTTGCCAGATCCGGCGGTGGCAGCCTCGGGCTCGTCGGATCTGGTGGCCTCCCCTCCCCATCCAGTGATGGTGGCTGCCTCCTCTCCCCTATCGGGCTCGTCTCCTCCGCAACGACGGTGGCAACCACGGGCTCACCGGATCCATTTGTCTCCCCTTCCCATCCAGCGACGACGGCTGCCTCCTCTCCCCCGTCGGATTCCTTTAGGCCGGGCCGGGCCGGACCAGTCCACCTTTTTTCTTTTTTTTAATTTTATCAGATATAGCTATAGGGATGGGGGTATGTACCGTCCTTGAAAGACAGTAGGGACAGGTTTATGAATCCGTCACTATAGGTCTTGATTCAGTGACGGTTAAATATCCGTCTCTACAGCTTGAGATTTAGTGATGTAAAAATTGAGACGACTCTGATTTATGTCTCTGTAGTAGTGTGATTAGATTAGGGATCTAAGCTGCTAGATTTTAGTCAGCTGAAATATTTGCTTCTCTTCAGTCGACATGCAAAGATGTTAGATCGGCAATATGGCTGTGATTCTGTAGTAGTGTGATTAGATTAGGGATTGAAGCTGCTAGATTTTAGTTAGTTGAAATATTTGCTTCTCTTCAGTCAACACACAAAGATGTTAGATCGGTATGGCTGTGATTTGGTCTTCAAACTCTGATGGCTATCTGTTGCCCTTGCAAGCTCGACTGTGCCCCTCTCCCCTCCCTTCTTATCGCTACCCACTTGCGTCCCCACTTATGGGTTCACAACCACAGATCTATGTGCCGTGTTAATCCACCCAAAAGTCTAAGCTGATGGAGAAGTGTGGATAATTCAGTTATGGTTCAACACTTATCCTCACGTGTAGCTCCCTTGGGTCGCAAACATGAAAATAGGAGCGGCGCAGCGGAAAATGCGGTCGCCAGGACTTGAACTCAAGAACTCTGACCTGATACCATGTTAAGCTACTATGCACCGACCAATTGCACCCACTAACCTAAGCTGATGGGGAAGGGTAGACAATTCACTTATGGTTCAACACTGCCGACCAGTGCCTAACACTTTCTCCGTGCGCCTCCTCTCAGTAGTTTTATTCTCTCCCAACTACCTTATTAGTTGTCTAAAAAACACTACCTTACTAACCTCATTATCTAAGAAATGCCACATCTTAGTACGTAGTTTGTTCAAACAGAACCTGATCAAGATTCCGGAGTCTAGCTGTAGGCCGGTGCACCAAAACTTCCCCATTCCACCGTCCACTTTCCTCTAGAGCAAGCAGGCAGCCACAACTCGAACACTCTCTTGGTTGTTTCCGGTCGCAAAGTTCTAACATTGAGGAAGGAAAGCTCCCTACTGCTTGCGGTGACTATCATACTCTCGAGGACCTAGGGAAGCCGCAGAACTCCACCTCACGGAGGTGCGGCAGCGAGATCCTCTCATCGGCCCAACTTGTTGGAAGATAGCAGATGCAGTTCTCCGTCCAACACTATTCTTGTCCCCAGGAGCATCCTATCTAAAATAGACAGGATACAACTAATTCTCATGCTTTTCCATTGGATATAATTAAATAGCCAATCAAAAGAATAACCCAAATGAAGGTTCAATTACATGAAAAATTGGGCTTATAATAGTTGAGATTGAAAAAAGTATAATGTACTTCGGTGATGATGCATCATGTTATTAGATGGAGAGAGGACTGGCCATCTTGAGGACGTTAATGTGGAGGCGTCAAAGGTTGCTGCAACGTGCAAGGAGGTTAGCCAAGCTGTGACGAACCGAGTCATAGCTTGGTGATCTCACTTCGACAATTTTTTTTAGATAAAAGGGGAGTACCCTCCAGCTTTATTCAAGCAAGATATCAGCACATTGAGTACCAGTTAGCCTGTTCGGCCTCATACTGCCACTAGGAGCACACTCTAAGGGATTACATCTGTCACCACTACCCTCAAAGGGATTGCAAACATCACCGGAGTTCACAGCAGGATTACAGGCCCGAGTACGGTCAGTTTGATCCAGCACCCTGCACCTGGGAAGCAGAACCCACAACAACCTGGGTGGCGTTGAGCTTCTTGTGTCCAGTTCATGAATCATCTCCTCCACTTTTGCAGCGTCTTCCCATGCCGCCAACACCTTCCAGGTTCGCATCAGCCCAACGATTCTTCCAAGCACCACCTGCATTCCTTGCCATCTTTCTCCCTGAAAACACAAGTTATTCCTTAGCCAACAGATTGACCATAAGGTCGCTGAAGTTAGCATGGTCGGGATCCTATTTTTCTTATTGCTAACCCACAGCCGGGCTACGGACTCAAAGTCCAAGCCCACATTTTTGCCACAAATTTCCGAGATGTTGTTCCAAGTTTCTTTAGCAACACAACAATCAAAGAAAATATGGGCAACTGACTCCTGTTCTACACAGAACATGCAAGTAATGTCAGAGAACTCTCTTCTCTTTGCTAGGGTATCCCTGGTAAGGGTTTTATTGTCCGCCAGCAACCACAAAAAAATATGGATCCTAGAAGGAACCAGCAAATTCCATATCACTAGAGTATACACCTGTTTAATTCCTCTAAAGTTGATGACAACATAAAGAGATTGCGCCGAATAGGTTCCTGACGAGTCAAACTGCCAAACGACAACATCCTCTTCATCCCTAAAACTCACACTACCTACAATCGCAATTAGTTCCTGCCAAAAATTCATGACCCTCGCTGAAACAGTCCTTCTAAATATAAGTTTAAGTTTCCTACCATCCCAAGCTTCAGCTAGAGTAATTCCATGCTCATTTGAGATGGAGTATAACTCCCAATACTGAATGGCCAGGCTACAAGACCCAAACCACTAGTCTTCCCAAAATCTAATATTTCTACCATTTCCTACTAACCATCTATAACCCATCTTTGTTGGGGGGCGGTGAAGTCTCAAAGATGAGCACTTGGCTCTGATACCACTTATAAGGACTGAAGGTGTACCGGGGTGGGGTGGGGGGGGGGTGAATCGGTAAGCCGCTCACGAGTCCAATTACTTCAAATTCCACTACTTGAGTCTAACAAGATAAGCAACCTAAACAATTCTAGTAGGTCAAGACCCTACACATGCTAGTGTTCAAGATATGATAAAGTGCGGAAGCCAAACATACTAGCCTATGCAAGCCATAATTCACCCTAGTCACTAGAGCACATAATTGCAGAATAGTAAAGAGAGGGTCAAGGAATGCTCATGATCTTTTCCCAGGTCTCGGAAGGATGTCGCTTCCCCTAATCCTCGTTGGTCCACTCCCAACAGAGTCCCGGTCCCTCCCGCCACCAAGTGGATTTCTCACCCACGAGCCCGCAATCACTCCTAGAGTGAAGACGCGGCGTGCGTCACCGCTGCACAAAGCACAAGCTCGCCTACCTCGATAACTTGCTGGACTCCCCGAGTCGACACGGGTGCTCACTAGCGATGCCCTTTTAACGACGGGCTCAAACCGTGTACAAACGTGTGACGACCTTCACAACTGATCATGATAGGCTCGATCACCGATACCTAACCGGTCTAGGTCTCACCATAGACCAAGAGTAACAATCTAGATCACACCCTCAAGGACACCTGTAAGGACCAAAGGCGTACCGAGAGAGAGAGGGGGGGGGGGTGAATTGGTAAGCCGCTCACGAATCCAATTACTTCAAATTCCACTACTTGAGTCTAACAAGATAAGAACCTAAGCAACTCTAGTAGTCCAAGACCCTACACATGCTAGTGTTCATGATATGATAAAGAGCGGAAGCCAATCACACTAGCCTATGCAAGCCACAAGTCACCCTACTCACTAGAGCACACAATTGCGAAATAGTAAAGAGAGGGTCAAGGTATGCTCATGATTTTTTTCCCAAGGTCTTGGAAGGATGGCGCCTTCCCCTAATCCTTGTTGGACCACTCATGCCGGAGTCCTGATCCCTCCCGCCACCAAGTGGAGTTCTCACCCACGAGCCCGCAATCACTCCTAGAGTTAAGACACGGTGTGCATCATCGCTGAACAAAGCACAAGCTCGCCTCCCTCGAGAACTTGCCGGACTCCCTGAGCCGACACGAGCGCTCACTAGCGATGCCCCTTTCAATGGCGGACTCAAACTGTGTACAAACGTGTGACGGCCTTCACAACCGATCATGATAGGCTTGATCACCGACACCTAACCGTTCTAGGTGTCACCATAGACCAAGAGTAACAATCTAGATCACACCCTCAAGGACACCCTAGCCTTAGATGTGCAAGATGATCAAGTTACTCTCACTAGCACTCTCAAGATTTGCAATATCTCCTCCTAGTGCTCACCTCTTTTGATGAGGACATCCTCCACTATTACCCGCTAGGGCGGCGACCGTGTGAGCCTGTGAATAATCCCACCTTGCTTAGCTTGGGAGGTGGAAGCCACCTTAAAAGGGAGAGCCACCCTTCCCCTATCAGACTAGTCTTTTAGGGAGATTGGGCCTTTCCCTGAGTGGGGGCGCCAGAGTTGCGGTGCTAAGATTGCGGATTCGGGTCGTGGACCTAGAATGGGATCGGTGTGTCGGGCTTTCGGCAGGAGTTGCGGTGCTAAGATTGCGGGATTCAGGGAATCCGGATCGGTGTGTCGGGCTTCGTTCCACCCCACTTGGGCCAGATGTATTATTTGGTATTAGAGCTGGGCCCTTGTTAAGAAGGGAAGAATGATGAGGACATCCTCCACTATTACCCGCTAGGGTGGCGAACGTGTGAGCCTCTTTATAATCCCACCTTGCTTAGCTTGGGAGGTGGAAGCCACCTTAAAAGGGAGAGCCACCTTTCCCCTATCAGACTAGTTTTTTAGGGAGATTGGGCCTTTCCCTGAGTGGGGGCGCCAGAGTTGCGGTGCTAAGACTACGAATTCGGGTCGTGGACCTAGAATCGGATCGATGTGTCGGGCTTTTGGCAGGAGTTGCGGTGCTAAGATTGCGGGATTCAGGGAATCCGGATCGGTGTGTCGGGCTTCGTTCCACCCCACCTGGACCGGATGTATTATCTTTTCCTCTTGGATCTTACCAAATGCTCTCAGGTATTCAACTGGCCAAGAGTGGTCTCCAAGACCCCAGCAACGAAGTTATATAGGCTCCTAAACTCAAACTAGCTGTTGCTCCATGAAATTGTCTTTCTGGACATCCAGACCGAACTGTCCGGTCACTGCCTGACCAGACCGTCCGGTGACTCTGGTAACGGCTCTCCTAGCCGTTGGCTGCACTGTCCAGACAATTCCCTTGTACTGACCGGACCGTCTGGTCAGAAGACTGGACCATCTGGTCTGTACAACTGTCAGATCGTCATCGGACTCCAGAACACTGGCTTCATCTCTGCCCCGTGCTTCACCCATACAGACCAGACCGTCCGGTCTGTAGATCGGACTATCCGGTCTCTATGGTCACTCGCACAAACAGATTCCTTGCTCCTCGCTGGAAGTCCCAGACAACTCCAAATAGTGACCTTAGAGTCCGATCTCCACTGACCCCTCTGTCCGGTCTGTACAGGATCTCTAGCTGATAGTCTCCCTGCTTCTCGCTCTAAGTCCTGGACAACTCCCCATAGTGACTGTACAGTTAGGTCTCCACTGACCCTTCTGTCCGGTCTCTATGTCCAGAAGCTGAAACTTATCATCCTCGCTTGACTTCGTTTCCCAGCTTCTCCAAACAGTTCCTTGGCTTCTCCACTATCACCTAGTGCCTGTGATTTTACCGAGCAACCTTGCACATCACCGACTAGACATGACCTAAGAGAATGACCTAGACCCCCTTGATAGTCTGGTTTTTCCTATGGACTCAAAGCCATAATAACTAGACAAGTGTTCCAAACACTTGCACCATAGCTTGTTCTCGCTTTGATCCATCTCCATCAACCCTTGGACTCTATCAATTTTACAAGCCTCCATGCTTGTGGTCATTGTCATGAATCGCCAAGGCAACCATCATCCATATGATTTGCAATAGAGTTAAGAGATGATTTCCACATAGACAACACTCGTGTAGATATTAGCCCACAATTTCATAGTTGTCATCTATCACCAAAACATTCATACGTCGGGGATCCAATCATCAATGGTCATGAAGCTTATAACACCCTAGCCTTAGATGTGCAAGATGCTCAAGTTACTCTCACTAGCACTCTCAAGATATCCAATATCCTCTCCTAGTGCTCTCCTCTTTTCCTCTTAGACCTTACCAAATGCTCTCAGGTATTCCACTGGCCAAGGGTGGTCTCCAAGATCCCAGCAACGAAGTTATATAGGCTCTCAACCTCAAACTAGCCGTTGCTCCACGAAATTTCCTTTCTAGACATCTAGACCGGACAGTCCGGTCATTGCCTGACCGGATAGTCCGGTCACTCTGGTAACAGCTCCCCTAGCCGTTGGCACAACAGTGTCCAGGCAATTTCCTGTACTGAGCGGACTGTCCGGTCTATTTCTCTCTCCAGTCCAGAAACATTCTGCGCCGAAGCTCCTTACTGCCCTACATCATCCCTACTGACCGGACAGCCCGGTAAGCAGACCGGACTGTCTGGTCTGTACAGGATCTCTAGCTGACAGTCTCCCTACTTCTCGCTCTAAGCCCTGACAACTCCCCAAAGTGACCTTACAGTCCGGTCTCCACTGACCCTTCTGTCCGGTCTCTATGTCTAGAAGTTGAAACTTGTTGTGCTCACTTGACTTCGTTTCCTGTCTTCTCTGAACAGCTCCTTGGCTTCTCCACTGTCACCTAGTGCCTATGATTTCACCGAGCAACCTTGCACATCATCGACTAGACATGACCTTAGAGAATCACCTAGACCCCCTTGATAGTCCGGTTTTTCCTATGGACTCAAAGCCCTAACAACTAGTCAAGTGTTCCAAACACTTGCACCATAGCTTGTTCTCCACTTTGATCCATCTCCATCAACCCTTGGACTCCATCAAGTTCACAAGCCTCCAAGCTTGTGGTCATTGTCATCAATCGCCAAGGCAACCATCATCCATATAATTTATAATAGAGTTAAGAGATGATTCCTACATAGACAACACTCATGTAGATATTAGCCCACAATTTCATAGTTGTCATCTATCACCAAAACATCCATACCTTGGCGATCCAATCACCAATGGTCATGAAGCTTACAATCTCCCCCTTTTTGGTGATTGATGACAACCACTACTCAATCAAAAACTTTAATCAATAAACAACCGGGCTAACAGAGCTACACAAAGATCGAGAGGAACCATAACAACATATGATAGAAACACATAAGGTCCTACTCAATCAAGCATCATCTAGAGATACAAGGAAAAGGGTGAAGAGCATACTCTAGATGAAATATGCATGCATGCCATGGCAATATATTGAAGGAAAGCATAAGGACATGCAATGCAAGACATGAGTGATGAGATGCAAAAAGTTAGCATGGCAATGCATAAGAATTAAGAACAGACATTCATCATCATGATATCATACACATGCATACAAGATAATTAATGAATACAAGGCACTGCATAGATAAGGGAATAAACCAAGTGAGTTTAAAATGAGTTAAACACAAGCAAATGAAAGCCATGACTCATCAAAATCCACGAACAATGAATAACTCCATCAAAATAAGATCCAAATGTATCTATCTCCTAGAAACCTCGTAGCTCCCCCTAGATACAAGCTACTCTCGATCGCAACAGGATCACACTCCCACTCCCCCTAGACCTAGGATCTTCTCCCCCTTTGGCAACAAGCACCAAAATGTGGAAAAGATGAACATCTATGCGCTCGTGGTCGAAGGAGGTGGTGCAACGACGTCCTCTATAGGCTCTGCTTTGGGCTGCTCCTGAGGTGGATCCTGCTGTGCTCCTTGAGCCTGTGTCGCCTGAGCATCGAGCTGCTCAAAGAAACCAAGGTCTACAGGTGACTCATACCCACTGTCCTGTGCTGCTGGAGTGACTATGGCAATCTCCGGAGTTGAAGTCTGGAGAAGTATGAGATCCGCCACGTCTTACTGAGTGAAGCCTCCATGGACTAGATCCTCTGCTAACTGAGGAGTAAGCGTGCTGACTGTAGCAGTAGGAAGGGGAGCTGTAGCTGTCTCTAGGGCGGTCTCGGAGTCTGCACGAGAAGTGTGCACAATGTCTGAAAATAGACTCGTGACCAGTAACTGCCGGGAGCTGGAGGGTCCTGCTATCTACGAGGTCAAAAAATGTGACGGTGAGACGAACAATGCAGATACGGAGAAAGCTGACACGGGGGACGACTGAGCTGAAGGAAGTGTCTGTCCTGCTCCCCCTGTTGGTAGAACCCCTGAAAGTGACAATCCACTAGACTGTGCTATCATCAAGGCTGTGAAGGGTCCAGGCTAAATCGACAGCTGCTGGTACTGAGGCGGTGCTGAAGGCCCTGGCTACTGACATGCCTGTCTCATCTCTACCATCTGAGTCATCAGAGCGGAAACAAGTGTCATTTGCTATCTCTGAAGCTCTGCCTGTCCTCTTATGACCTCCATCATCTGTTGTCTGTCCTCCAAGACACTCTGAATAAACTCTTCCAGCCATCCTGCAAGTGCTGTCACAGCGACAGTGTCCTCATACTGCAAACCTGTCGGCTGGGGAGGTGCTCATGTGCTGGCTGACTCAGGAATCACCGTCTCTGGCTGAGCTGTCTGCTCGTGTAGTACTGGTGACTCCTGCTCCTCCTCTCCTGTCTGTTGGCTGGAGGCTGACTATGATCCCCTGGGGACACGAGGTGCGTAACTAGTGGTCACCTCAAGGAATGCCTCGTACTGCTCCTCCGTCACTAGGCCCATCCTTCTCAAGAGATAGCAGATGTAAGGCCCGTAGGCCAAGTGACGTCCTCCAACCCTCTCAAAGATAACCTCCTCCATCTCTCCAATAAGAAAATCTGCCAAGTCAAAAGTCTGCCTCCTCAGAATAGCTGCTATAGCCCACTGGTGTAAGAGTGTGAACTCCTCTCTGTAGCTAGACCTGGGGATGATAGTCCTGGTGACTATCGCTCTCACCACCTTGGCCTCTGCGGTGTGTCTTGTAGGGCCTCTCTCAAAGCCTGGGGTGTGTGGTGGTGGAAAGGCAATCGACACCATCTCATCAGTAGGTAGTCTCCCTCCCTGTGGTCTACGGGGTGGCTCCAGTGTACCGTAGACACTCTTGTAAAGCTGGATGTCTGAAGCCAAGAGTCCTAAGTTAGCTATCAAATCCTGCCTGGTCACACGATGTGGCTGCCCTCTGAATAGAAGCTAGAACTCTGAGTGATCCCTGACAACCCACAGTGTAGCATAGAACTCAAGGACCACGTCCTCTTTGAACCTGTGTGGACAGTAACTAGCTCATCTAGCCCTGGCAAGTACATGAAGTATTGCTCCATGTCTGTGCCGGTGGCCCTTCTCATGGCCTGGTAAGTCGTGTACTGCTGCGGCACAAAAGTCTTGTCTCTGGTCCTCATGGTCAGACAGCGTCTCAGACCCTCACCAATCCTCCTCTGGAGGACTGTCCAGTACCTCTCTCCAGCAGCGGGGTCTCTAGGAACTAGAACCCACTGCTCGAAAGGCACCAAGCGAAGTACCTTAAGGTCCTTTGCAGGGATCTTAAGTATATCCGGCTCTCCGGCTACCTGTACCAGTCTCTGCAGCCTCCTGGTGCACACTACACAGGTGCACTGTGGGTCTCCTGCCTGGTGAGCTGTCCTCTGGGGAACAGTCTGCTTAGCCTCCTGCTCGGTTTCCTCAGTCTCCTCCTCCTCTAGCTCCTTAGACTCAGACTCGGAGGTCTCCTCCTCAGACTTCTCCTGCTACCTGAAGGATCCCTGCTCCGCAGTTCTCGATGATCTCTCCTAACAGGAAACTAGAGTACTCTGCGACCACGGTGGTGGTACAACTCCGAGGGCCAGAGGTGCAGTCCCTGCTCCTCCGTAGACCCTAGTCCTCAGGTGGCTGGCTGATCCTCAGACGTGAACCAGGTGTCCCACGTGACTGCTCCATGGCATCCAAGTGTTGAGCCTACCTCCGGGCTCTCTCTGACTCTAGGTCCAACCTTGGTCTCTTCTTGCTCTTGGGTTTCTCAGGCATCTTCCCCTTTTCTTTGTCCTGACCTGAGCCTGCCATAGCTGCTGCTGCAAACTGCTGTCACTGCACGCACATATGAATAGATAGGATGAGCATAGACCCTAATACATTTATAAGAAAAGCACCGCTAGAAAAGAATGCACAGTAGAAATTCTAGCACTGAATGAAGGACATGATCACTAGGCAAGTATGCAAAGTAACAACAGTGATCATCGACTATGAGTGGTTAGTACGAGTCATCTAGTGTGCAGTCAAATAATGAGCAATAAATCTAACTGCAGACTAGATAGGAGACAACCCTAGATATGCAATTAACAAATAGGCATGTAATTAATTGCATCCTAGGTTGAGCCAAATTACCTAATTAATGCAACTAAACATGGACACTTAATCTAATTGCATCAATTAAGGAAATTGCTCAATAATCAGGGCATATATCGATGATTTGAGGATAGTATCAATACCCTGGAAGATCACGAAGCTGAGGATTAAGAAGAACTCGCAGCCAATCTCTCAAAAGCTCAAAAAATTGAAGCTTTTGTCACCGGTAATGGAGAATTGGGGGAACTCACCCTAATCGGCAAGGGGAGAGTGCTGCTCTTGCGCGCGCTGGGTGGAGAACAGAGCGGCAGCGATGGCTCGATCGAGGCGCGTGGCAAGGCAGCGGCGGCGCTGGAGACACGCAGCAGCAAGGCAAGGTGACAGCTGCGCACACTGGGCAAGGCAGCGTGGTGGTGCGGGTGCTGGCGAGCGGCGATGCGCGAGCTACGATGATGAAGGCGAGCACATCGGTGCACAGGAGCTGCGGCGGCGCGTGGGAGCTGCAACGGCCTGGCGGCTTGGGTCGGCGACATTGAAGGGGAGGCGGTGTCAGTGACGGGGATGAGTACGACGGCACTCTCGGCGAGTTCTCGGCTTCAGTCGATCGAACAAGGAACCGACCAAAACAAACTGACACTTTTGACCTAGGTCAAAATCTAGACGAACGACCGAGATCTATCAAGGAATTGATCAACGGTCCAAATCAGAAACTGTACCACGCGATCAACCGAACTGATCGGACGGTCCGATCTCTACACCGAACTGTACGGTCAGGTTGGGGTCTGCTGGCCTACTGCAGACCGGATAGTACGGTCTCTAGGACCGTTCTGCCTTGTCTCTACGACTAGACTCTCCCTAGGCACTGTGCCCAGTGCCACTGACCGGACTGTACGGTCTAATGACTGGACCGTACGGTCACTTCCAGAAATCTGCTGAGTCAAGGATTTTCTCCATTTTCCAAGTGCCCTTGCTAAACACACAAATAAACACCACACTTGGAATATAGAGAGAACTCTCAAACACTCCTTTTCAAATAGTGGCGCTCTATGGCCTTAGAATTTTCGCAAATGCCAAATGAAGGATCGAGCAAATAAGAACCAAGGCAAATAAGAACCAAAGGTGTATGTATGAGCCTTAGTCCATGAACCGCGCGAGTAGATTTAACCTCAGAGTTCATAAGATCTTGCTCAATGGGCATGAAGTACAATCCTTTCCTTTGGTCACACTTATGGAGATGTAATCTTATATAGAACATGAGGCACAAATATCTCCAAGTGGGACAAGCCTCCTTTGTGTTTCCTATATGATGCATTCAACAAGAATTTTACATATGCAATGAAAGTAAACATGCCATGTGAATGCAAGCAATATTAAAAACAAGACACAAAGGAAACCTAACAATGTCAAGTTTGAACCCCTCCCAAGCTTACTCACTATAAGCCATGCCCTTGCCTTGAGAGAAGTCAAACCACCATCTCAAGCACTCCCCCTTTCTTATAGCCATCTTGGATGGGTTAGACATTGACTAATTTTTATGTGTTTTTCTTTTAGTTATTTACTCATGCATGGATGCAATTCATACTAGTCACAAAGGAGTCCTAATTACCATGCAATGCAAGAGAAAGAGAAAAACACACTACTACTACTAAGAACAAACACGGTTACCTCCCTCATGAGTAGATAGGTTGTTGAGGTCCATGTCACTTGTGGTGGACTTCACATGATCTTCATGAAAGTGCTCGGTCCACCACCACCACCATCTAGGTCTTGTTCTTGGGCACCCGCTTGTACGTAGTCGATCTCTCAAGATCAACAATGCACTTAGGCACCCATATGCTCTTGACCTTTCTCTTCTTGTTTGGTGATCCCAAGGCCTTAGCTTTCACCATGCTATCCTTATTCCTAAAAAGCCAGATATGTGTGTTCTCATGGAACAAGTTAGCATTAGGCAAAATAATGAAACTTCTCACCATGGAACAATCCTTGGTAGCGTGGCCATCCTTGCAACACCTCTCGCAGTAGTAGTCGTCGGTGAGAAGGGGTTTGATCCATGCGGGGATGGAATCACTCGTCCCTATGATGTCGAAGGCGGCGGGATATGAGCCAAGTCTCCGGTGGGAGACATTGTTCACAAGGTTTCTCCCAAGTATCTCCTTGTGGATGGCTCTACCACGTGTGAGCCTCTCAAAGCCGTCCATCACCATCTTCCTCTCTTTCTTGAGCTTGTGATATTCTTCCAAAACAAATGGCTAAAGAGAAGAAACCTCGACCGAGGTGGTTAGTTCATCACACATAGTAGAAGCATTACTCTTAGATGAACTAGAGGAGGCAGAGGCAAGGTTCTCAACATTGATGGCCTCGTAAGTGATCTCAAGGGCCTTGTACTTCTCATGAAGCTCTACATGATCACCCTTGAGTTTATCATAACTCTTGTTTAGGGCTTCATGATATGTGACAAGGTCCTTGAGCTCACTCTCAACCTCACCAACACGGTCCTTAGCCAACTTACACTCTTTTCTTACCACATCCAACATTTTGGATTTCTTGATGGCGATGTCACGGGTTTGCTCAAGCATACTCCACAACTCGGCACATGTGGGCTCCTCATCATCGCTATCATCGCTGCTCTCATCCTCACTCTCCCCAAGTTGGCTCGTGGCCATGAGGCACATGGAAGGTGGAGGAAGAGCTCGTGGAGGTGTGGTCTTGATCATGGCTAGACCGGCCACTTCTTCATCACTTGAGGAAGAGGACTCATCACTTGAGTTGTCACTTGTCCACTCTCCAACAAGGGCCTTGTGAGAGAACTTCTTCTTGTTGTCTTGAGCTTTGCCTTTGCCTTTGCTCTTGTCCTTGTTGAAGAACCTCTTCTTCTTGTGCTTGACCTTGGGGTCTTCTTCTTCTTCTTCACTTGAATCTTGTGACTTGAATGCTTCTTTCTTGGGCTTTGGGCACTCTTGAACAAAGTGATTTTTTGAGCCACAATTGAAGCACTTACCCCTTGACTTGGAAGCAAACTTGTTCTTGAAGTTCTTCATCTTCTTCATGAGAAGAGCCAAGTCCTCGGTCAAGTCACCTTCATCATCTTCTTCTTCATCATCATCCTTAATGATCACCTTCTTCTTGTTCTTCTTGCTCTTTCTAGATTCTTGCTTGTCAGCTGGTAGAGCAAGATTGGATGGTTGAGGATCATCCAACCACAATTGGTAGCTCTCGAAGGCGGTGATCTTGCCAAGTACATCCTTCATGGTTTTGGTCTTGAGGTCACCTTGCAAGATGAAGGTAATGATGGACTCATACTTGGGGTCTTTGAATAGCCTCAAGAATCTTCTTATCACCTCAACGGGCTTCATCTTGAAATCATCCCCAAGTGCATTGATCTCCTCCATAAGTACATGAAAATGAGAATGAATAGTGTTAGATCTCTTATGTGGCAATCTAGTGAAGTTATCATACTTGTTCTTCAACACATAGTATCTTTCCTCTTTGACATCACTCGTGCCCTCATAGAGCCCTTGAATCTCAGTCCAGATACCATATGTTGAGGAACTAGCATCTAGCTGAGTAAAAACATCCTTAGAGATGTAAGCAAACAGAGCATTCTTGGCCTTAGCATTACACTTAATGTAATCAGGCTCAAGTAGGTTCACATCCGCATCGGACTCGTGAGTGACCGTCCATATCTCTGGATCAAGGGACTGAAGGTAGGCTTGCATGCGAGCCTTCCAATAAGCATAGTCCTCCCCATTGAATATGGGTACATTCCCCACCTGTCCCGGCATCCTTACTTAAGGCAGTGAAGCCTCAAAGATGAGCACTTGGCTCTGATACCACTTGTAAGGACTGAAGGCGTACCGAGAGGGGGGGGGGGTGAATCGGTAAGCCACTCACGAATCCAATTACTTCAAATTCCACTACTTGAGTCTAACAAGATAAGTAACCTAAATAATTCTAGTAGGCCAAGACCCTATACATGCTAGTGTTCATGATATGATAAAGTACGGAAGCCAAACACACTTGCCTATGCAAGCCACAATTCACCCTGGTCACTAGAGCACACAATTGTGGAATAGTAAAGAGAGGGTCAAGGAATGCTTATGATTTTTTCCCAAGGTCTTGGAAGGATGGCGCCTTCCCCTAATCCTCATTGGACCACTCCTGCCGGAGTCCCGGTCCCTTCCGCCACCAAGTGGAGTTCTCGCCCACGAGCCCGCAATCACTCCTAGAGTGAAGACATGGTGTGCACCAATTTTGCACAAAGCACGAGCTCGCCTCCCTCAAGAACTTGCCGGACTGCCCAAGCCAACACGGGCGCTCACTAGTGATGCCCCTTTCAATGGCGGGCTCAAACCGTGTACAAACGTGTGATAGCCTTCACAACCGATCATGATAGGCTCAATCACCGACACCTAACCGGTCTAGATCTCACCATAGACCAAGAGTAACAATCTAGATCACACCCTCAAGGACACCCTAGCCTTAGATGTGCAAGATGCTCAAGTTACTCTTAGTAGCACTCTCAAGATATCCAATATCCTCTACTAGTGCTCTCCTCTTTTCCTCTTGGACCTTACCAAATGCTCTCAGGTATTCCACTGGCCAAGGGTGGTCTCCAAGACCCTAGCAACAAAATTATATAGGCTCCCAACCTCAAACTAGCCATTGCTCCATGAAATTGCCTTTCTGGACATCTAGACCGGACAGTCCAGTCACTGCTTGACCGGACAGTCTAGTCACTCTAGTAACGACTCTCCTAGCCGTTGGCACAACAGTGTCCAGGCAATTTCCTGTACTGACCGGAATGTCCGGTCACTAGATCGGACCATCTGGTCCATTTTTCTCTCCAGTCCAGAAACTTCTGTGCCGAAGCTCCTTACTGCCCTGCATCATCCCTACTGACCGGACCGTCCGATCAGCAGACCGGACCGTCTGGTCTGTACAGGATCTCCAGCTGACGGTCTCCCTGCTTCTTGCTCTAAGTCCTGTACAACTCCCCATAGTGACCGTACAATCCGGTCTCCACTGACCCTTCTATCCAGTCTCTATGTCCAGAAGTTGAAACTTGTCATTCTCGCTTGACTTCATTTCTCGGCTTCTCCGAACAGCTCCTTGGCTTCTCCACTTTCACCTAGTGCCTGTGATTTGACTGAGCAACCTTGCACATCACCGACTAGACATGACCTAAGAGAATAACCTAGACCCCCTTGATAGTCCAATTTTTCCTATGGACTCAAAGCCCTAACAATTGGTCAAGTGTTCCAAACACTTGCACCATAGCTTGTTCTCCGCTTTGATCCATCTCTATCAACCCTTGGGCTCCATCAAGTTCACAAGCCTCCAAGCTTGTGGTCATTGTCATCAATCGCCAAGGCAACCATCATCCATATGATCTGTAATAGAGTTAAGAGATGATTCCTACATAGACAACACTCATGTAGATATTAGCCCACAATTTCATAGTTGTCATGTATCACCAAAACATCCATACCTTGGGGATCCAATCACCAATGGTCATGAAGCTTACAGTTAGCCAGGTGGTACTTGTGCTTATGCTCGTTGTCATCCTAAAATAAATTAGCAATTTGTGAATTGATAGCATCTATAGCCCACTTGGGAAACTTAATAATTGGTAGGAGGTAGATGGGAATACTAACTAAACAAGATTTAATCAAAGTAAGTCTCCCACCATTGGATAACAACCTGCCCTTCCACCCCGCAATTCGTTTTATCACCTTATCAACTAAAGGTTGAATGTCCTCTCTCCTTAACTTATCATAATGGAGAGGGACTCCAAGGTAAGTAGACAGGAAACTCCCAATTTTACAACAAAAGATTTTTGTAAACTCTTTTGCATGTTCCTCAAAGAGTTTGATTGGAGTCAAATCACTCTTGTTATAGTTAATTTTCATACCTGATAGCTGTTCAAAACAAATCAGGAGCCACTTTAAGTAACAAGCACTTTCTTTATTATTCTCTAAGAATAGAAGGGTGTCATCAGCATATTGCAAGCTAATGATTCTTCCAGGGTACAAGTCATTCATGAAGCCCTTCACATATCCTTTATCCACCGCCTTCATCAGCATCCTGGTGAACACATCAGCCACCAAGTTGAAGAGAAGGGGGGATAAGGGATCACCCTGTCTTAGACCTTTCCTTGGTTGGAAGTAACTACTATTCTGATCATTAATTCTGATGCAAATGGATCCTCCTTTCACTAGGCTCAAAACCCATCTTATCCACGTCTTGCCAAAACCTCTAGTTTGAAGAGTCTCCTCTAGGAACTTCCAATTCACTCTATCATAGGCTTTCTCGTAGTCCAGCTTAAGCATCACTCCCTCTTTACTATTTTTAACTGCATCATAAATTATTTCATGTGCTGTTACTACCCTTTCTATAATGTATCTCCCTTTTATAAAGGCCGTTTGATTACTTGCCAGCAATCTATCATAGATTTTAATTAATTTGTTATTGATGGCTTTCGAAAAAACCTTAAAACTATAGTTTAATAAACTGATTGGTCTAAATTTCTTGAGGTTCTTAGCCTCTTGTTCTTTTGGAATAAGTGTTATCATTGCATAGTTTATTCTAGCAATGTTTAACTTTCCTTTCTCAAAATCTCTTACTAAAGCCATAAAATCCTCCTTAATGATCCCCCAGAATTTTTGATAGATGAGAAAAAGAGAACCCGTTAGGGCCTAGGGCACCTTCGGCATAGGATCCAAAGATAGCCTCCCTGATCTCTTCCTCTGTGAAGTTAGCTTCTAGCATCTCATTTTCCTTCTGAGTCACTTTTTCCTCCCCCTTCTAGAAGTTATCCCCTAACTTAACCTTTTGCTTTGCTTCTTCACCATAAAGGTCCTTATAAAACTCTACTGCATGCTTAAGCATGTCCTTGGTTTCTTCAAAAGAATTGCTATGGCCATCTTCTAACTTTGTAATAGTTTACTTCCTCTTTCTGTTACTTGCCTTATTTTGAAAACAAGACGTGTTCCTATCACCTTCCTTAACTTCTCTATCCCTTGATCTTTGTCTTGCCTTGATCTCTTCAATGCGCCAGATTGACTCCAGCTCGCCTATATACTCTTTTCTAATTAAGTTCTCCTCCCCTATGAGAGGTTGTTGTTCAGACAACTCGTCCCACCTATCGATGATCCCTAACAGCTCTACCTTTCTATTTCTTACTTGAGCTCCAACGTTTCTGCTTGATCCTTCAACTTTCTTCCTAAGAAGCCTGATCTTAAATTGCTACACCTCTATAGGATTTGTCTCATGACACTCTGTAGCCCAAATATTCCTAACTAAGATCTCAAACTCTTCCTTCTCCAGCCACCATTTTTCAAACCTAAACATCGGTTCTTTTCTGTCATACTCCAGATCGTCATTAATTAGGAGAGGGTTATGGTCACTAACTCCTTTTGACAACATTTTAACTACTACCATTGGATATTGGGTTGACCAACCCGTGGAAGCCAGGACTCTATCTAGAGTTGCCAAGATAGGTCTTTCTTGGTTATTCGACCAGCTAAAAGATCTATTAGAGTTTTTAATCTCTATCTGATCCCAGTGTTCAATCCACTTGTTAAAACTCTCCACCAAATGGTGGTTAATCACACCATTACTTTTTCACTTTGGTTTCTAACTAAATTGAAATCCCCACCATAAAGAGTAGGCCCATCCCATAGACCTGAGACTTGATGTAGTTCATTAATGAACTCCATCTTGGTCTCATCATAGGGAGAACCATAAATAGTGACCAATCTCCAAATACAATTATCTCTCCTATTTTTAATCATTCCAACCAGACAGTATTTAAAATACTGCCATTCTAAAATTTCACTACTGTCATCCTTGATCCCCACTAGAATCCCTCCTGCAGTCCCTACTGTAGGAACATAATTCCAACAAAAGCCTTTCCCAGCCAAATTAAGAAAATTCTCCTTAAAGATAGCTTTCTTAGTTTCCATGAAACCTACAAAATCCAAGTGATTAGTCTTGATAAAGTCAGACACACAATTCAATCTGCCTGTTTTATTCATGCCTCTAATATTCCAAAAAGCACCTATCATTATCACTTTGTTTATTTATTCTACTCTTACTTTTGCCCCTCCTTACCACCTCAGACCAAAGCTGTTTAGGTGGGCTCCTTGGATCCTCTTTAATAGGGATTTCAGGAGTTTTATCTGTGGGCATGTCCTTGCTATAGTTTAAGTTGTCAGTTAAGAAAATCTCAGGATTTTCCTCTGCAAACTTCATCAGATTTATGGATTCATTTTCTTTTAGAATATCTATGATAGTAGTTTTCTCTACCTCATTTTCTCCTATGACCACATCTGCCTCCTTAGAAATTTGATTTAAAAAATCATTATTTAAGGCAGCAAAAGAATCTAAACTAATAAAGAACTCAAAGTAATCTATACCCATCAATCTAAAGAATTGGGTTAAAGTGGGACCATCTAATCTAACCATATGATTAGTTGATGTAAGAGTTCCTTCACCTCAATGACATATTTTTAGCTATGTATCGTCGGTCAAATTAAAACTTTTCTCACCCACCCCAATTCTAGCCGCCCGCCTATACCTGTCGGCAGCCACGCCCAAAATCCGTGATCCTTGATGCGGCCTTCCAAAACCCAATGCAAATGAATAATACTCTCCCATGATTTCCTCCCTATTGCCGCTTCTCAACGCCCATCGCTTCGAAGGCCCGCCACCCCCAAGCGATTACGCACACCGCCGACTGTGAGAGAGAAGGCCAGGAGGAAGGGCACCACCGCAGAGGATCTGGTCATCGATGAGATCCTCTCCCTGCCCCTGCATGCCTGCTTCCAGGACGCGCTCACTCAACTCGTGTCCCACACTGCCTCGCACAAGGGTTGCGGTCACGTCATGCCTTCTCCGCCTCCAAGCTGCTGCTGTCTGCTGGAAGAAGCAGTAGACAGTGCATCGTCGTCGGCTGTGCGCCGACACATCGATGGGCCGCTGCTTGGGCGCCACGAAGCAGGACAGCATCACCAGGCAAATGAGGAGGCCTCCATTCAGTCTTCCCTGAGCGCCAAGATCCTTTGAGCTGCTCACTAACTGCAGCAACGCATCCTCCTCGTCGTCATCCGCAGCAGGATCTTGACATACTGAGCGAGTATAGGAACGGCGAGGTTCGTACCTCTCACGACTGAAAACGAGTAATTCTTGTTTTGGTGTGTGGCTCAGACACGGAAATTTTGATTGGTTTGTGGGAATTGGCAGGTGGAGATCAATGAGGAGGACGAGTAGACTCTTGTCACATTCATGTCCAAGGACAATTCTGCTCAACGAACACCTGGTGACATTATTCTTCACAAGATCAGTGAGAAGGATGGCGAGGTCTCGCCAGGTGAGTGTACTTTTTTTACGGTCGCTTCATGGATACTTGGAATAGTAGTTCATTGAGCTAGCTACTAGCCATTGTGAAGTAGTTTGAGATGCATTTCAGCAATCAATTTTTTGTGAAGAACAAACAAACAGTCAATTAAGGAGTTGATCAAACAATTTCTGGTGTTTGTATTTGTTTGGGCAAAAGGACGACCATGTGTAAGGTTGGACAACAACATTGTTGAGCTTTATAAAAAATATACTATACTGCCACCTGTTTGGTTTCCAAACAAAATGCATTTGGGATATTTCTATTCCGTGTTGACTCTTTTCTTCTTTGCACATGTAGGGTTGGAATATTGGACTGAAGTAGTGAAGTACTGCAGCTAACTGAGCCAGTGTATTTGTCTCTTAATATGGTATATCCAGCAATACCACTCTTCTCTTCAAACATGATTACAAAAAATGTTGAGATATTTGATGAAGCCATTTTGCTTCCTAACAACCTAAGGCAAAACAAGAGACTCAATTATGGACTCTACCAGTCACTGAAAAAGTCACATTTATAAGCCTGCAACATTTAACCAGGTAATTTTGCAGCCACTCTGTCAGGTGATATTTCTCTAAAGATGTTTAAGAATTTAACAGGACATAGGGCATATATGTGCTGTTTATAGAACTGTCTGGATCAGTATCGTATTTTTGTAGGATAGTCAATGATTGCATTTGCTACAGTTATATAATACTGTTAAATTCTAGAAAACTATGTTTCTTTATGATTGCTGATTGAACACAATTATCATGTCAGGCAGCCTTTTGTTCATTACTCCCTCACTCTCCTCCACGAGGTTGAGGGTGATCTTGACCTTGCCAGGGCGCCGCTGACCTCCATGGTGTGCGCTGAACACCTTCAATGTGTCGTCTTCTTCAATCCTTCATGCAGGAGATCATTTACTAAAGTGAATTTGCTGTTCAAACCGAATAAGTTTTCAGTTTACAAATTTTGTTGAGAGTGACATTTGGATGCGATGATATATGTGGTTCATGTGGCAACATAATGTGCTACATCTTCTTTGTTCCACTTGCATCATTCTCATGACGATTTATGTTCTAGGTTTGTCTGCTTCACATGGGAATTGAATTTTTTTTACTGAAATGCCTTATAGAAATTTGTTTTAGTGGCCTAGGTCATTTTGATTAAAATTATTTCATTATCTAGAACATGATTGTAAAAATTATCTCTTACACACAATGGTTCTTAATTGGGGAATGTGTTAAATTTTTTAGATGATTCCTTGTCTGTGAGACAAGATTCAACCTAATCACTAGGGGTTAGAGATAGCGTTATTTTTTTTCCTATATGATGTACCCAAATTTGAGTGGGGATAAATGAAATTGTTTATGGCTAAATCTCAATTTGTTTCAATAATGATGTAGATTTTTTCTGTGTATACAACACATTTGTGGAAGCTTCTTACTTCTGTTTCTGTAGTTCTTATGCAAGGTACACTAACTAGGGTGTTTCTTTTTCCTTCAGAAATTACATTGTTTTGGACAACTGCATATGTGTACAGGGATGAGCCCCAGAATAATTGAGCCCACAATGTTTTGAAGTATCTTTATAGTGCAAGCTCTAAACTAATAAAAGTGCATATAATGCATATGTTTTTTTTTGTGACTTTGTTTTTTTAGTTGTTCACTTCTGTGCTGACTATTCCCATGCATGCTACTCTCTCAGACAGCAACCTAAGAACCACCAGAATGCCAATTAGATGGTTGTACAGCATGCAATTCAACCTCAAGTCTCCACCTAGAGTGTCTACATGGTAATTGTGATATGTTTGAATTTTGTATCTGTGCAAATAAAAATTTTATGTATGTGTATTGTTACTCGGTCTCACTATGTCAAACAATACTCAATGGCTTCTAAATTCAGTTCTCTATATCACTTGGTTATTCAAATTTGTGTTGGATAGTTTCTGATGAAGCCGGCATGTTGTGGTTTCCAATTCCGATTTTTCCCTTCCCGCTGCCTTATGCTTTGTAGTCTGGTTGCGGGTTCATGCTACATGTTCACTGATGGCCCTAGGGTTTTGTCAGGGTTCTTTTATTTGTCTTCATCTACCGAATCGTTGCTTCCATGGTTCATCTACTCGCAACTTGTGTCAGGTCTCCCTCCTTTTCTATTGCTAATCGGTATTTATTTATGTCAAATTATATCATGCTGCAACCAGACGACTTGAAGATTCATTTGATCTCTTATTCTCCATAGGATCTGTGTTCCTTTGATTTTGCATTTTATTTACTTTTGGTTCCTTTCCTTCTTCCATGTAGATGGTTGAAGGAACAGACAAGAAACACACAACGGTCCAACACTCATTCTATCCAGTTAACATGAAGAAGGAGAACTAGTCTCCCAAGTCCAACACTCATCTCCTCCAATGGTTTTGCTTCCAATATTTGTTTTTGCACTTTTATTTCACTGTTATTTGACTGCATATATAATATTGGAAGAGCCAACTTATGGCTTTACTGGTTTTACTACAGATGGTGGATAAAGCTGTTAAGAAATTTTGATGTCATCTAGATGGAAGTTTTTTATTCAAAGTTGACGCAGGGCTTGCCAATTATCCAAATCAGGTATATGTTTTCTCTTATGTTTGAGAGGTACATTTTCTCTTATATTTATTCTCTGGTGTGTTTTCTCTTATGGTACCTTTTCTTGCCTGGTAGAGTTTCATTATTGTCACAACTTTATGAAGAAATATTTGAAAGATTGTGCAGAGGTCAATAAACATGTCATTAGTCTGAAAATTATCTCAAAGATGACATCAGATGCTTATATGCACGGTTCGAGAATCTGAAGCTATGGCAATATTAAATGGTTCCATGGATTTCTATCATGTATGTTAGATAAAAAAGGTGAGGTTGTGTTTATTTATCATTGAACATCTGCAATTTATTTCTCCTTTATATTTTTTCTTGCACTATACAGCCTTTTTATTTCGCCTTTATATTTGTAGAGATCACTTATTTAGTTCTGTAGGATAATCAGTTATCAGATGCCACAACAACTTGCTTGTATTAATTTACAGTTATAGAGGCCTACTATATTTGCTGAAATTAGGGGCATAGAAAAGGCAGAGCTTGACATGTAAGCCTCTACAACATGTCAAGATATAAATTGTAGGAACATTGTCAAGATGCGGTAAACATGTCAAGAGCTTGAAATAATAAAGGACAGAGATATATTGTAAACATGCAGAGGCATAGAAGGTGGCAAAATTTTTATGCTTGTATTAATTTTCATCTTCACATGTTTTTCTATGCCTCTTTACGCTGCCAAATTTTGTCACCTTGTTCTAATAAATTGCGGAGAGAAAAAAAATGACCTCTTATGAAAAGAATGAAATTCCATTGATTTCTTAGGTGAAACAGTATTGCTCTACATGGTACTGACTAGAAATAAATACTATTTGTTTGCTAAAGCCAGTCACACATGTAGTGCACTGCTTGTTGACAATTGTTCTTTTTTTTCACAGATTCAGGTTGGAGCACTTTTCGTTTTTTTTTGCTTCATTCTTGCGAGGTGCAAGCATGAGTACTATATTTTTTGCCATTAGAGAGACTGCAATGATGGTTTGGCTGATACCTATAATAATATTAAACATAGCATGGTGCCTCATCAGACACTTCTTTGTTTATTGGAGTCTTGTAATTTTTTTAAATCTCTTCTCTTAATAGTATCTAATCTGCCATTCTCATTATGTGGTTAATATTGTACATACCTTCCATGGATTTTCCTTCAATCCTCATCTTATATCTGCATTTGTCTTCACAATCAATTGATTATTAAGAGATTCCATATAAAAGCTTGTCTCTTTATTAGTAGGTGAGATGAAGCTTGTCTCTTTAGTATTAGTTGTTTGAGTTACTTAAACTAAACAGATTTTAGAGAAGTAGAGATTAAACAAACCCACATATATGATCTTTTGCCTTCATGGCTTCTTTCTTTCAGGTTTATTATATTAGGAGGCATTCTATTTCATTTCCATGTTCATGTTAAACATTCAATGTACCAGCAGTTAGCTACAGACGTATATGATTTTAAGTGCTTCAAAGCTTGTGGCTTATAATCTACTATACTGGTTTTAAGTGTGTTTCTATGTTTTATTTAATTACCAAAACATGAAACTTTAGAAATAGATAAGATATATTTCACAAGTATGAATTATCTCAACATATGTAGTGTGAATAAGTTTTCGCACACGCACGGGCATAGTAACTAGTTACCTTTAAAAGGCTGAATTTCTAGGTTCTTCTGCTGCTTGAGAGATACTGCCCTTTGCATAACTGTCCTAGCATCATCTTGCTTTCTTCTCTTTCTGTCCACTTGTGTTGACCCCCACTTATGATCATCTTTCTTGTTGTTACATGGCTTCATTGTGACATTTTCCTTCTCAAACTCCTCTCTTGCTGCCCTTATGGAATTTACCATTTGGGTACTTGAAAGTGCCTAGAGGGGGGGGGGGGGGTGAATAGGCAATTGTCCCTAAAAATCACTTAATAATAAAAGTCAAATACACAGGGTCGGACTTGTCCGACGATAGTGAGGAAAGTCCGATGGACTTGTTCGATGGCACGAGTTAGAAAAGTAGATCGGCCGATTAAAACTTTATATTAGTGCAAGACAAGCTAGAATCTAGTAATTATAAGCTAGAGGAAGTTGTAGAAATAGGAGGAACAACTAGAAAGCAACCTACACAAGTTAATTTAAGAGAAATGAGGCAAACCCTAGCTAGAGAGTTATGAGCAAGAGCAAGTAAATAACAAGTATGCAAAAGAAGACAAGGGGAGACACAAGATTTGTTCACCGAAGTTCAGCTCCACAAAGAAGCCTACGTCTCCGTTGAGGGATCCACAAAGGACCGGGTTTATTTCAACCCTAACCTCTCCAAGTGACCACAAAGATCAAACTTGGCTTTCCACTAGCAAACTCCACAAAGGAGGGGTCAATACAAACTTCCCGAGGCGTCACCACACAAGTTGGGAGCTCTACGGGTACCTCTAACCATCTAGGGGATGAATCCCCAAAAGTAACAAACACAAACATGGTCGGCGGTGAGGATGAACCAAGAGCTTGAGAGAATGGAAGCTTGAAGTCGATGGAGCTCTTGAATCTTCTCTCAATCCCTTCACAAATTAAGATTGGAAGTAAGGGAGGAGAGATTTGGAGAGCAAAGTGAGCTTGAGAGTGTTTTTGAGTGGAATGAGTGACCAACTAGACAAGGGACGAAGTGGGGGTCTATTTATAGCTCAAGAAGAAAAAGAGCCGTTTGGATGGGTATTTCTTAGATCTCCATCGGACAAGTCCGATGGCCATTGGACATATCCGATGGAACAAGTTGGCGCCGGTTCTGGAGTCCGAGGGACTTGCCCGATGCCTCGGACAAGTTGACCATCGGACAAGTCGGATGGTCATCGGACAAGTCCGATGGCTAGGGTTTGACACAGGTACTAGAGTCTGACAGCGAAGTCCGATGGGTCGGACTTGCTGGTGGACTTGTCCGTTGACACAGAGTGGCAAAGGTTCTGGAGTCCGATGGACTTGTCCGATGGGTCGGACAAGTCCGATGATTTTGCCCTAGAAAAGTGTTTTGGCTGTAGAATTTTTGGATTTTGCTCTTAGTTCATCATTGCTTCACACTTTTGTGTCCCTCTTAATAGTACGGCTTTTCCTATACTCAAAAATAAAGTGAAAACTCCATGAGCTTCATATTTGAGCAAGTTTTTGAGTATCATCTTGAAATTTCTTAGACACTTTGTTTTCTCCTTTTCTTTGAGTATTTGAGCTTCTATGCATTTTGTCATCAATAATTGAACCATCTTCTACACACATGCTCATTGAAACATTAGTCCATTCTTAATTGTATTGGCGCCAATCACCAAAATAAAATTAGGGGCCTAGATGCACCTTCAATCTCCCTCTTTTTGGTGATTGATGACAATACAACTAATTTATCATAAAGAGATGTAGAAACGAAACAATTTGTGAGGAGCTCTCCCTAACTGTGTGCATAACTAAAAGATTGGAGATAGTATAACAAATGCACATATTTAAAGAGAGAGAGAGTGAGAGCTCCCCCTAACACTATGCATACATGATGATTTGCAATAGTTAAGCATATGAATATAAGACATTGCATATGACAAGTATTATCACATAAATGCATCTAGTAGAAGAAGATAAAACAATACATCATCACAAAGAGGCATGCTCAAAGGACACAAATAAAGAGATATAAGTACCACAAGCAAATAGTCTTACAAAATACAAACGACACAAATAAGAGTTTTACAAACCAGGCAAAAAGAACCAAATTGTCCAACTTCATGACACCTCACAACTCACAAACTAAGCAAATATATAAAATGATAGATTACACTTCTCCCCCTTTGGCATCAAGACAGCAAAAAGGAGAAAAATGCGGGTGGATGGTGATGAGATCTCTACTCCTCAGAGTCTTCATAGTCTTCATCATCCTCATCGCCTTCTTCTTCTTCATCTTCATCATCTTGAGCGGGAGCTTTTCCCTTGCGCTGGCGAAGATCATAGGCAGTGGGATCTTCTTCTAGCTCTTCTTCTTGCTCTTCGTCTTCATCAAAGCGGACATGTTGCCCACTAGAGCCAGCTCCTGTGTGAAACTGAGAAGGTGGAGGATAGTACCCAAAATAGTTCAACTCCTCCATAGAGAAGTTGGGAGTGGGGTCCTGAAAAGCAGGTGGGTAGGAATCTTCTACCGGAGATGATGAAGGAGGGGGAACTTCACATTGCATCTTCTCCATGATGATCTTCTGGTTCCTCTCAATCATATCCATCCTTCGGTTAATGCTCCTGCACATGCCAAGGAGGGATTTGAACATCTTCATAACCCCACTGCTCTTGCCACGAGAAGGTGGGGCAGCACGAGAAGAACCGGTGGCCCTAGAAAAAGCTCTGGGAATCTGAGGAGGCGGAGCAGAGGATGGTGGCTGAGCTGCACTAAAGAACTGGCCAGAGGAGGTGTCAGGAGTCCAATTAGAAGGAATCTGAGGTTTGAGACTCAGATGCTTCATGTCCTTTTTGGAAGTCAAGCCAGAGACCTTCTCGATCATATACATGATGTGCGGGGCATATCCACAGCCACGCTTGGACGAGATGGAGATGTCTCATATCTCCTGATATACATAGTCAAATACATCAAATTTCTGATCCCCATGAACCCAGTGCAAGATGTCCCTCTGATATGCAGGAATACGGTCAGAGTTGCCACCCCTTGGAGCCAAAGTGCTCCTGCAGATCCTGAACAAGACTGAGAAAAAGGGTAGCAAGCCATTTGAGTTGGGAGGGACATTGTTCTCTAGATCCATGTATATATGCCTCATGTCCTCATCACTCATGTAGCTGCCCGAGTGAATCTTGTGCTTTGCCTTGCATGAGCTTTTGAGTCCTATCATAGAAGCAAACTGATTCAAGGTGCAGCTGTAGTTAGTGCCATTTATCATCCACACCATAGACTTGTCACCCTCAAAGTACACGGTGGAAAAGAACTGAGAAATGATTTCCTTGTTCCATGAGTAGTTGAGAGTCAAGAAGGTCTTAAGACCATGATGCTCAAAAGCAGCTAGAACTTGGTTGAACCGAGGGTGCTTCTTGGACTTCATATAATTCCAATCTAGCCACTTGCTCTCAACAACAGGGTTCTTTATGCGGAGGTAGGTGGAGCGGTACCAATCCGCATAGAAATGAGCATGAAAGCGAGAATCAACAACCTCCTTATCATGAGCATAATAGTTGACCAACCTTGCTTCAGTGCATGTCTCAAGGGATGCGTGAAAGAAGTCCACCCTCTCTCGGTTGGAGTTGAGCATTTCGGAAGGAGGATGCATGACTCTGTTCAGCTCTTCGGACTCAGCTGACTCCTCCCTTTCTGTTGGTTGTTGGAGATAGGTGCGTCGAATGCGCTTGGCGGTGACTTTTTTTCTCTTTGGTTGGCTTTGACCTTGATCATCACTAGCTTTGGCCCTCTTCTCCCTCAAGGGGGATGCTTCCACATCCGACATGCTGACAACAGGAGTAGCACAAGTTAGAAGATAGACAAAAGAGAGGAAAAATGGGTGAGGAGAATCAGTGAGGGACTTAGACTTTTGGAGGAACTGCAAGCCGTCGGATATGTCCGATAATCATCGGACTTGTCCGATGCATCAGACTTGTCCGATGACTCGCAGTTTCTCCAAAAACCTAGATCCTCCACAAATCCACCTACCACTAGCGACCAAACTTTGTCTACTCCTACCACAACATGCTAGAAGCTATCTCCATGGATAAAAAGTGCAAGGGAAAAAGGATTGGAAACTAGCATTGCCCTAGAACCCTAACCCTAAGGGAGAGAGGGAAAGAGGGGGAAACCTTGCAAAAATGATGGGGGATCCGACTTTGCCAATGGAGGAGGACCTCTTGGCCTCCAAACTTTCTCCAATGGATGGTGGGAGAGGGAGATCGCCTTGGGGCCGCCTTTGGGGGAGTTCTTTAGGAGAGAGAATGTGAGAGATGTGAATGAGGGGGTGTTGACCGAAGGGGTAAGTCGGGCTGGGTTAAAGGGGTGAAAACTGGACCGTCGGACTTGTCCGATGGGGTCGGACTTGTCCGATGAAGCGTGTCAACAGGAGGAGACAGGCAGGGCTAGGGATAGTTTGAAGCAAATAAGTGTAAATGAGGATGGACAAAAAGGATTCTTGCCAGCCTATGGTCAGTCAATCAACCAACCATTCAAAACTATGACCATATTTTGACAAGATTGATCAAGAGATCAAGAATCAAGGAACAAGCAAAAACAAACAAGTTTTGACATAAAACCATGGTTTTTGCAATAATTGAGCAATCAACACTCAGATGTGCACATCCTCTATATCACATTGCTAGAGTCAAGAATATTTAGTTCACTCCTAAGATAGCAAAATCTTTTCTCATCTAGTGGCTTGGTGAATATATCGGCTAATTGATCTTTGGTTCGCACATGACTCACTTCTATATCCCCCTTGATAGAATGATCTCTCAAAAAGTGATGGCGGATATCTATATGCTTTGTGCACGAATGCTCAACAGGGTTATAAGCAAGCTTTATGGCACTCTCATTGTCACATAGGAGTGGAACACGGTTCAACTTGTAACCGTAGTCCCTTAGAGTTTGTCTCATCCAAAGTAGTTGTGCACAACAACTACCGGTTGCGACATACTCCGCTTCGGTGGTGGAAAGTGCAACGGAATTTTGTTTCTTGGATGACCATGACACTAGGGACCTACCCAAGAATTGGCATGTCCCAGAGGTGCTCTTTCTATCTACCTTATCCCCGACATAATCCGCATCGGAATAGCCTAAAAGGTTGAACTTTGAACCCTTGGGGTACCAAAGCCCTAGGTTGGGTGTGTGAACCAAATATCTCAAGATTCTTTTAAGGGCCATCATGTGACACTCCATAGGAGCGGCTTGAAAATGTGCACACATACACACACTAAGCATGATATCGGGCCTAGATGCACAAAGATAAAGCAAAGAGCCTATCATGGAGCGATATACCTTTTGATCAATAGGCTTGTCCTTTTTGTTAAGGTCGATGTGTCCATTTGTTGGCATGGGTGTTTTGATGGGCTTGGCCTTGTCCATGTCAAACTTCTTCAATAAGTCTTGAGTGTACTTGGCTTGACATATGAAGGTGCCCTCCTTGAGTTGCTTCACTTGGAAGCCTAGAAAGTATGTTAATTCTCCCATCATGGACATCTCAAACCTCTTGGTCATTATCTTGCTAAACTCATCACAAAAGTTTTGGTTAGTAGAACCAAATATAATGTCATCGACATATATTTGGCACACAAAGATATCATTGCCAAAATGCTTGGTGAAGAGGGTTGCATCGGCCTTGCCAATGACAAAACCCTTTTTAACAAGAAAATCCCTAAGGCATTCATACCATGCTCATGGAGCTTGCTTAAGCCCATAGAGCGCCTTATGGAGCTTGAAAACATGGTTAGGATACTTTGGGTCTTCAAAGCCCGGTGGTTGCTCCACATACACTTCTTCCTTGATTGGCCCATTGAGGAATGCACTTTTCACGTCCATTTGGTACAACTTAAAATCATGGTGAGTAGCAAAAGCAAGTAATATTCTAATAGATTCAATCCTTGCTACGGGGGCATAGGTTTCATCAAAATCCAAACCTTCCACTTGTCAATACCCCTTTGCCACAAGCCTTGCCTTATTTCTTGTCACAACACCATCTTCATTTTGTTTGTTGTGAAACACCCACTTGGTGCCCACAACATTCTTGTTCTTTGACCTTTCCTCCATTGTCCATACTTCATTTCTTGTGAAGTTGTTCAATTCTTCTTGCATGGCCATCACCCAATTCGAATCCTCAAGTGCTTGTTCTACCCTAAATGGCTCCATAGAAGAGACAAAAGAGTAACGTTCACAAAAATTACTAACTCGAGATCTAGTGATTACCCCCTTGTTAATATCTCCAAGAATTTACTCAACGGGGTGATCACGTTGTACACTTTGATGTACTCTTGGACGTGGTGGATGTAAGCTTTCTTGACCACCATCTTTATCAACCTATTGATCATGTCTTTGAGAATCATCACTTGATACTTGCTCATGATCCCCAACATCTTGATCTTGACCACTTGCATGATTAATTCCTTCATTTTCATGATGTTGATTTTGTCTTGAGGGAGAGGGTTGACTTTCAACACTTGATGTTTCTTGTGGTCTCACATCGCCAATGGCCATCCTTTTTATTGCATTTCTAGGAGCTTCATTATCTATATCATCAATAGCAACTTGCTCCTCTTGAGAGCCATTAGATTCATCAAATGTCACGTCACGTGAAATTTCAACACAACCGCTGGTTTTCTTGAACACACGATAGGCATGAACATTCGACCCATAACCAAGCAAGAAACCTTCATCAACTTTTGGAGCAAACTTTGAAGTCTTGGGTTTCTTGTTTAGCATAAAACATTTGCTCCTAAAAACATGAAAGTATGAAATATTAGACTTGTTACCGGTTAGTAGCTCATATGGGGTTTTCTTCAAGATTCGGTGGAGATACAACCGGTTGGAGGCATGGCATGCGGTGTTGATGGCTTCAGCCCAAAAATGGTCGGATATCTTGTATTCATCAAGCATTGTTCTTGCCATCTCAATGAGTGTACGGTTCTTTCTTTCGGCCACCCCATTTTGTTGAGGGGAGTAGGGTGCTGAAAATTCATGCTTGATGCCTTCTTCATCAAGGTACTCTTCAACTTGAGTGTTCTTGAACTCGGTGCCGTTGTCACTTCTTATTTTCTTGATCTTCACTTCATATTCATTTTGTGCTCTTCTCATGAACGTCTTGAGCACATCTTTCACTTCACCTTTATCATGCAAAAAGAACACCCACGTGAAGCGAGAAAAATCATCAACAATAACAAGACCATATTTGTTACCACCGATGCTTATGTAGGAGACGGGTCCGAAGAGGTACATGTGCAACATCTCCAATGGACTTGTGGTGGTCATCACATTCTTCGCGGGGTGTGATGCTCCAACTTGCGTTCCCGCTTGACACGCACTACAAATTCTATCTTTCTCAAAACAAACATCGGTTAGTCCTATGATATGGCCGCCCTTTTGGAGTTTGTGAAGATTTCTCATACCAACATGGGCAAGTCTTCTATGCCACAACCACCCCATGTTGGACTTTGCTAATAAGCATGTACCAAGTCTAGCTTCATCCGTGGAGAAATCCACAACATAAAGCTTTCCTTTGAGCACACCCTTAAAAGCAACCGAGCCATCACTCCTCTTATAGACGGTCACACCACATTCGTTGAACAAGCAATCATAGCCTATTTTACAAAATTGTTAGATGGACAAAAGATTGAAGTCAACATGATCAACGAGCATAACCTTGGAAAGAGAATACGAGGGAGTGAGAGGGACTTTACCATAACCTAGGACTTGTCTCGTTCCATTGTCACTAAATGTAATATGTTCATTATTGTTGTGGCTTGGCTCAAATGACTTGAACATCTTTTTGTCTCCGGTCATATGATTAGTGCATCCACTATCAATTACCCAACTTGACCCTCCGGAGACACAGTCCTACAAAACAAGTTAAGCTTTGTTTTCAGGTACCCAAATTTGCTTGGGTCCTTTCACATTAGTCACAAGTACTTTGGGCACCCACACACAAGCCTTTGGTCTCTTGTTGCGTGGCCCAACATATTTGGCATATACACGACCATGCATGTTTCTCATAAGCACATATGAAGCATCAAAATCATGAAATAGTGCACATGTAGAGTTAGGCACATTAACATAAGAATCATTGGCAAAAGAAGTATGATTAGTGTTCATGTTGTTAGCTTGCTTCTTTTGATAAGATCCTTCCTTGGTCAACTTAAGGAATTCCTTCCCATTCTTGTTCTCCCGTGCATTGTGCTTGGCACCCTCAACATAGCCAATGCCATCCATGACATGGGGCATTCTAGTGTATGCGTATGCACCTCTTGCATACTTTGCCTTTTCATTGTCAACAACATTCTTCCCATCTTGTATCTTGCTTTCAAGAGCCCTCACTTGCTTGTTCAAATCATCAATCAATTTCACATTAGTAGCACAAGCATCAACATCAATGTTATAGCACCTATCACATCCTTTGCTAGTGGAAGCATGAGAGTTGTTGGTGGAAGTGGATGTGAAAGTTGAAGTAATTTTGTATTGTTCTTCAAGGGACTTATGAGTCTTTTCCAAATCCTCATATTTCTCTTGAAGTTTGTCTTTATCACTTTTAAGATTTTCACAAGTATTCTCAATTTATTCTTCAATTTTAGTGATAGACAAGGTTAATTCTTCATTTTTATTTCTTTCAACTTCTAGAAGGTTCTCTAGTTCAAGGTTTCTTTTCTTTTCAAGAATAAGCAAGTCTTCTTGTTTTTCAAGAAGCTCCTCTTGTCTATCATTTTCTTCCTTTTGTTTCTCAAGCAATTGCATGAATTCAAGCATTTTAGGAAGTGAAGCATTTTCAACATCATCATCATCACTACTACTAGCATAAGAGAAATGCTTGTGTTTAGATTTTGTTACCTTCGATCCTCTTGCCATTAGACACTTGTGAGTGTTGTCATCATCATCACTCAAGCTCCCAAATAGTGAGGTGTTGGTGGGAGTAACGCCGATGGCAAGTGAAGCAATGCCACCGTCATCCGAGTCGGATTCGGAGGAGGAAGATGATGAGGAGGATGAATCATCGGAGTTCCATTCTTGACCAATATGAGCTTCACCTTTCCTATGCTTCTTGTATGTCTTGTCTTTCTTGTGATGCTTGTCTTTTCTTCTTTCATCCTTGTTCTTCTTCTTTGGACATTCCACAATAAAGTGTCCTTCATCACCACATTCATAGCAAGTCCTTTTTGATCTTCTTGCTTTGCCCTTGTTGAAGCTTTTCCTCTTGTACCTATCCTTCTTGAGGAATGACTTGAACCTCCTGACAAGCAAGGCTATCTCATCATCACTATCTTCACTACTTGAATCAACTACTTTGTTCTTCTTCTTCTCTTTCTTCTTTTTACTTGTGGCATTGAGTGCCACATCATTCTTGTCATCATTGGCTTCCGCAATTTGCTTGATCAACGCATTTATCTTGTTGGCTTGATCGTTTTGTTGTTTTTGGGATAGAAGCTTCCCAAGTACCTCATCGGTGGAGAAGGTTTTGAAATTGTCCTTCTCTCTAATGTTTGAGCAAATGTTGCAATCCCATGGTCTCAATGCTTGTAATAGTCTCTTGTTGATATCCAAGTCGGACATTCTAGGTCCAAGTGCTCTTCTTTGATTCACAATTCTCATGAGTCTATCATGAACTTCTTTTGGGCCTTCTCGCAGACCCATGATGAACAAGTTGAACTCATTTTGCAATTCTTCAAGCCTTGCATCTTTCACGGAATCAATACCCTCATAGATAACCTCAAGCTTTCTCCATAATTGATTGGCATTCTTGATTCCAGCTACTTTGTCATATTCGGTGGCACTAAGTGCGGAAACAATTGCACTAGCCGCCACGGCATTGCGATGGATGTTGAGTTGATCCTTTTGAGTTGGATTATCTCTATTTTCCCACAAGAAACCATTCTCGGTTATGCTTGCAACATGTAGACTCATTGATTCCAAGTACATCATCATCTTGCATTTCCAATGGTCATAAAATTGTCCATCAAAGTACGGAAGCCTACCGGACCCTTACCCAATGCGATCCTCTTTGAGATCTTCATAATCAAACATGACATTGTTGTAGGTTCTTGGTTGAGCATCATGTCTTCCAACTACATCATCTCCATCATGAGTACCACTAGCACCATCTTTGATTGGGAGAGCGGTAGTTGGTTCTTCTCCCGGATTTGACATCTTTAATCTTCAAGTGGTTAAGCTTTTCAGAAGATCCTCGCTCTGATACCAATTGAAAGTGTCTAGGGGGGGGGGGTGAATAGGCAATTGTCCCAAAAAATCACTTAATAATAAAAGTCAAATACGCAGGGTCGGACTTGTCCGACGATAGTGAGGAAAGTCCGATGGACTTGTTTGATGGCACGAGTTAGAAAAGTAGGTAGGCCGATTAAAACTTTATATTAGTGCAAGGCAAGCTAGAATCTAGTAATTATAAGCTAGAGGAAGTTGTAGAAATAAGAGGAACAACTAGCAAGCAACCTACACAAGTTAATTTAAGAGAAATGAGGCAAACCCTAGCTAGCGAGTTATGAGCAAGAGCAAGTAAATAACAAGTATGCAAAAGAAGACAAGGGGAGACACAAGATTTGTTCACCGAAGTTCAGCTCCACAAAGAAGCCTACGTCTCCGTTGAGGGATCCACAAAGGACCGGGTTTATTTCAACCCTAACCTCTCCAAGTGACCACAAAGATCAAACTTGGCTTTCCACTAGCAAACTCCACAAAGGAGGGGTCAATACAAACTTCCCGAGGCGTCACCACACAAGTTGGGAGCTCTACGGGTACCTCTAACCATCTAGGGGATGAATCCCCAAAAGTAACAAACACAAACATGGTCGGCGGTGAGGATGAACCAAGAGCTTGAGAGAATGGAAGCTTGAAGTCGATGGAGCTCTTGAATCTTCTCTCAATCCCTTCACAAATTATGATTGGAAGTAAGGGAGGAGAGATTTGGAGAGCAAAGTGAGCTTGAGAGTGTTTTTGAGTGGAATGAGTGACCAACTAGACAAGGGACGAAGTGGGGGTCTATTTATAGCTCAAGAAGAAAAAGAGCCGTTTGGATGGGTATTTCTTAGATCTCCATCGGACAAGTCCGATGGCCATTGGACATATCCGATGGAACAAGTTGGCGCCGGTTCTGGAGTCCGAGGGACTTGCCCGATGCCTCGGACAAGTTGACCATCGGACAAGTCGGATGGTCATCGGACAAGTCCGATGGCTAGGGTTTGACACAGGTACTAGAGTCTGACAGCGAAGTCCGATGGGTCGGACTTGCTGGTGGACTTGCCCGATGCCTCGGAAAAGTTGATCATCGGACAAGTCCGATGGTCATCGGACAAGTCCGATGGCTAGGGTTTGACACAGGTACTGGAGTCCGACAGCAAAGTCTAATGGGTCGGACTTGCTAGTTATCGGACTTGTCCGATGACCGTTGGACTTATCCGTTGACACAGAGTGGCAAAGGTTCTGGAGTCCGATGGACTTGTCCGATGGGTCGGACAAGTCCGATGATTTTGCCCTGGAAAATTGTTCTGGCTGTGGAATTTTTGGATTTTGCTCCTAGTTCATCATTGCTTCACACTTTTGTGTCCCTCTTAATAGTACGGCTTTTCCTATACTAAAAAATAAAGTGAAAACTCCATGAGCTTCATATTTGAGCAAATTTTTGAGTATCATCTTGAAATTTCTTAGACACTTTGTTTTGTCCTTTTCATTGAGTATTTGAGCTTCTATGCATTTTGTCATCAATAATTGAACCATCTTCTACACACATTCTCATTGAAACATTAGTCCATTCTTAATTGTATTGGAGCCAATCACCAAAATAAAATTAGGGGCCTAGATGCCCCTTCAGTACTTAGCTCTATCTGATCCTCCAGATCATCTCCCTCTTCAGACGAGTCCTCCTCTAGTTCCATCGCACTGAGTGAATCAAACCCCTCTTGGCTTTCCCCATTGTTGCTCAAGAAATGTTTCCATCTGCTTGTCTCATCCACACTTAGCTGTTCATGCACCTGAGACAGGATTTCTGAACCAAACTCACTTTTCCCTTCTTCCCTTTCTGCTTGGTTACCTCCATTTTCATATAATTTGGCAATTACTCCCGGGCTCTGGTCGGTCCCTTCTATCTGCTCTCCTTGGCTTACCGATTTACTTTCAGCATTGCTCTTCTTGCTATCTTTCATAGGAGTTTTGTTAGATTTTGATGGAACAACTTGCTTATCAGTCTCCATGTTATCCCCTGAGTCCATATCATCAGCTTCATTGTCTTCTTTGTTCTGGTCTTTATCTCCCCCTGGAGCATCATCATCATCCCCATCTTGATCCTCCTCCTCTGACATAAATTTCTCTAGACCCACCAGGAAAGCTACCAAGTACAATTTCTTATCTAATTCAAACATCCTTTCTTCTGGAATCAGCTTAGGGTCTCTACAAGCTACCCTGATTCTCACATTCTCATAGAAGGATTTGAACAGGGAGGCCCAATCCTCTTCCAGCAGTAAGCCAAAGCTAGAAGCAATCTGTGCAAACACCTTCCAGTCACACCATTTGGGGGGTATACCATCAACCTGAATCCACACCTCTTTCAGCTCACCAATGTGGTCCAGGTCTCCAATCCATTCCAGCACCTCCACCTGCACACCCTCTTTCCTCAGGTTGAAAGACGACAAGTTCTTGATATCAGACACCCTTTTATGCGGTGGAAACCTCACCAGGAATTTGCTGGAGGTCAATTCCCTGATTTGCCAAGGCCAGTCCTTGCAAATGATGTTGGATAATTCCTGCTCCAATTCTGCCAGAGAGATTTCCCCCTTTCTTATAAACACCACTCCATAATTGCTGATGTTTAGCCATCTTGTTGTCTCAGTTTCAGGGAGATCGATGTGACAGAACCCTAGCCCTTCGCAGTCGGATTGGGGATTAACCGCAGCTGCCCAAAATAATCCTCGATGGCTTCCTCCTCCAATTCTGACTCAGTCTCCACCTTCTCTCTCCTTCCCCGATTACTACCATGTGTCCCCTGATCAACGGTTGCTGTAAGGTTATGGGAACTCACGTGGGAGGAGCCTCTGACTCGTGGGGACGAAGGATTCACATCCTTCACACGCCTACCAAACTCCATGTTTGTCCTCCTACCACACTCCCATGGCGGGTCCGATGGAGGAGCGGACCCTGGTGGGTGCTCATCGCTGGCGACGGGCGAACGGCGAGTCATCCTCCGGTGCGGGACGGAGTTCATGGCCAGTTTCATACGGGAAGAAGGTGCATTTGGATTTTGAAGTGCATGAATTTCTATGCGAAAACCAAATGTTCTTTCATAAAGTTAGCTTCAGTAAAACTTCTTTTTTCAAGAAGCCGGGACTGAAACTGGACAAGAAGAATTAATCATCTCACTTCAACGATCAAATCTGTGATGTGACGGAGCGATGGTACTGCTATCAATTCGACTTCAACTGACATCATAGGATATACCGGCATGAAGAAGAAAAATGCACGAGTTCCTTGGCCTGTAACATTCAAAACGCCGCAACATTTTAGATCATAATCTTATGGTACTTTATTTTGGCAATTTTTTGTCACGTAGTATATAACAAGGGTTTAGGGTTACCTAGTTACAAGATATAATATCCATGGCCCAATGTTATTACATAAAGTTGAAAGTGGGGTCCTGAGTTATCTATGTAGTACTCTGTCTGGAAAACATAAGGATTCCTGAGTTAGGTCAAACTTAAACTTTTTTATATAGGCCTGGTAATGGGCCAAAAGAATTGTACAAGATTTTCTGAGTGCCGGACCGAAAATGGCTGGACTGAAATCTTATTCATTTTTGACCTAAAAATTCATAAGGGCTGGTTATGGTCCTCTTACGCCCCACAAGCCATGACCCCCATTACCAGGCCTATTATGACGGTCATTCTTGCATGCATGAATGGATGATAATTACTAAGGGCCGGGTGACCATGCATGATAGGATGTATTGTAATATTGTCAGAAGTCCCCAAGTAATTGTTTAGAGGATGTTTTGTGTGATATTATATAACCAAATTTTCTAAACCAGGAGCATGACAAGGTACTATAGATGCATGCCGTACATGATTACAAACAAAATGTTAAGGATGCGCAAAACTGAGAATAAAAAGCAGACATGGCATGAATAGGCAAATTAGATCATGGGTGACATTTGGGAGGGAATTTATTAAACCTTAAACATGACCAATTCTGAAAGGATCAACTAGCCCAATAAACAAGAACACCGAATTGAATGATGAATTGGTTCCAACAGAATCAAGGCTTGAACTTAATAATAGGGAAGGGAAGGCGGGGAGGGAATGCCGGGGTCTTTTTAAAAGAATCATTCTTTTAGCTAGATTTAATATTGCTTTAATGGAAACTACCATGGGTTTGCCTAGCTGAATCCTCTCATTTTTGAAAGGGGTGTTGATTCATATTCTTACCAGGATGCTTCTTTTCAAATGGTTGAAAAGAAGCATTCCGTTCAGTCGACCACCACCACATCCTTTGAATTGTTTTTGCTGCTGCTTTTGTTTCTTTTTATTATTTATTTATTTGTAGGATTATATGTATTAATTAGTGTTATGTATAGACTATATAAAAGTTATCTTTTTTATCCATTGGATCTAGATCTAAGGGTCAAAAGCATTGGTTGAAAGTAATCCACATTTCAGGCGGTTGAAAATTAGACACTCCCTATTCTTATTATCTCAAATCAAATTCTATGGCTCAACATACCTTTGGAATGTCTAGGTGGACATGGATGCGATGGACAGAGGTACAGCACCGCAACTGCTCAATATCCAATTTGTTCGTGCCATCGTAACTCGATTGGATATTGTTTGACGTGATGTAAACCTTCCTGATCCGTCGGACATTAGATCAGTTGTCAATCTCGAGCAGTGCCAGGCCTGTCTTGATGAGGCACGACACCTCCCACAAGGCCAGGCGCCCGGATGATGGTAGCCGTCCCGGGAGAATGCTGCCACTCCAGCCTATCCATGACACAGACCTGAAGCCGAGGCGCATTCACATAGAGCAGTCTGAGGTTAAGTAAGGACACGAGCTCGAGAGACTCCAGTGTCCCAGCATCCACGTGCAGCTCCGGGATCCTGCACAAGTACTTCATGGAGAGTTGCCGCATCTTTGGGCAGCATGGTGACGATAGCAGGCTGCCGAGCCTGTCGCTTTGACTGGGCATGAAATCTACGCTGAAGAGCGTCAGTTCTGTCAGATCGTGGAACGCCGTGGAGGAAGGTAGGGGGAGAACAGCGTGGCCCAGCTTGAGCGATATGGCCGTGGTGCTCGTGCGGCTCGGCAGCTCACTGATAACCCAGGTGCGGCGGGTGTCCTCCTCTTTGTGTAGAATTTGTTGGATAAATTAGCACTTCTAGTTTTATATTAATCTAGAAATAAATGATAAGCATGATTAACAGATTGCATGATAAACTAGACAAGTCTATGCAAGATCTAGACAGGTCTATAAGATCAGACAAAAGCATAACATCTACCATACTAGCAACATCCATCATAGATAAACAGACCACAAAAGCTAGTATGAAAGACATGGTTTGAGGTGAGAGTACGTACATTTCCTTCTGGACGGGGTAGAGGAGGCGGCGACGATGTGCAGCACTGCCACGTTGTTGGTGACGGCGGGTGAGACCAACTCAACGATGAGGAAGACGAGCCGTGATGACGAGCTTGACAAAGACATGGAAGCGATCGAGCAGTTGCACAGAGCGCTTCCCAAAAACCTTATTCACCCTCTCCCGGTGCAGGATCGTAGAGGATGAAGGTTCCGGAGACCTGCTCTCCCGTTCGTCGGTGCACGCTGATGATCGGGATGGAGAAGTCTTGGCGGCGCAATAGTAGCGAGAGGCAAAACCCTAGGCAATTCAATGATATGATTTGTGGTGGTACCCGTACGTATTTATAGGGAGGAACCACTAGGGTTGGGCTTCCCGTAACCGAGTCGGTTACTATATTAATACGTCAGTTTCCATATCAAATATATGGAAATATATGGGACATGTAGCAAAAAGAAAGTGCAAAAGGAAGGCGCGCCCCCGCAAGGCAATGGATCAAATTTCGGCGGACCATTTACGCAGGTGATGCGCGGCCATACCCATTGCCCATGCCCCGCCCTGCCCGGCCCGGCCCAGACCGGCCCGGCGAGGTGAGGTGAGGCAAGCGAGCGCGCGCGTGTGTTCTTCCTTCCTCCTATCCACACACTTGCAAGAGATGCTAGAGCAACCAACCTTATAAGTTGGACTCCCTCCACCTCCACTAGCAATGTGGGACTAAACATTTGCACTTCCACCACTCATGAATGGGCCTTTGAGATTTTCAGGAATTATTATGGTTATTAATGGGCCAAGCCCATATAATTCCAACAATCCCCCACCAGATCTCAAAGTCCTAGCTAGACTTTGCCTCACCCCACTGTTGATTAATATACCAGTGTTTTCAGTGGAGACTGTTAAGTTGAACTTCCACCTAGAACAATAAGCTACACTCATTCACAACTTGAACAATGGACTACGCTTTGAATTGCAAGTTTTGTGCAAACAAGTTTCACTTACTGTCATAACTGATACTAGGTCTCCAGTAGGCTTCTCCATGGGTGGAGCATATAGGTCATACTCCCTTGGTCTTTCATGGGCTTAATAGAGATCACCCAAATCTCATAGATTGCGACCTTACAACAATCGGGTTCATATAGGTGTATTCATTCAAGAATGTTATGTAGGACAACATCTTTACTATTTAAAGCCAACTGAATACATTAAGGCAACAATCAACCTGCCATATAGATATCGAAAGTAATGCATTGCTTCTCGAGTGGGTTATAAAAAGGTCACTCTCATGCTAACCAATAGCTTGTTCTTCCTAGGTCCTACTTCACGGGATCTCCGATCACATAGGTTGGGTTACCACTATGGAATAGCACATATGGGTCTCATACCCATCTCCTTCGATGCACTGTCTATCACATTACGTGACAGCCCCTTGGTGAATTGATCTGCCAGGTTCTCATCAGTTGAAATATATTCTACTGATATGACTCCAGAGTTTCTTATTTTCCTAACAGACTTCAAACATCTCTTAATATGTCTTGATGACTTCATATTGTCCTTAGAATTGTTCACTTTGACTATCATAGTTTGATTGTCACAATTCATGAGTATTGCCGGCACAGGTTTCTCGACAATAGGCAAGTCCATCAAGAGCTCATGTAGCCAATCGGCCTCAACTTTACCTGTATCTAGTGCAGTAAGCTCTGCTTCCATGGTATACCTCGTCAAGATGGTCTGTTTGCATGATCTCCATGAAACAGTAGCACCACCAAGAGTAAATGCATATCCACTCATGGCATACAACTCATCAGCATCAGATATCCAATTGGAGTCACTATAGCCCTCTAGTACTGCTGGATATCCAGAATAATGAATTCCATAATCCATAGTACCAACTAAGTAGTGCATTACCTACTCAAGCGCATGCCAATGATCATCTCCCCAACAAGAAGTAAACCGGCTCAGTTTGCTCATAGCAAATGAGATGTCAGGCCTAGTAGCGCTAGTTAAATACATAAGCGATCCAATAATCTAAGAATATCCTAATTGGTCTCTACCAATTCTCTTATTCTTTTGAAGAATCAAGCTGGGATCATAAGGTGTTGGAGAAGGATTGCTATCCTTGTAACCAAAACGGTTCAAGAGCTTCTCAACATAATGAGATTGTGTAAGAGTAATACCATTCTCTCCTTTGATTAGCTTGATGTTCAAGATAACATCAGCCTCACCCAGATCCTTCATATCAAAGCTTTGGCACAGAAAAGTCTTGACCTCATTGATCACGTCAAGATTTGTTCCAAAGATCAGTATGTCATCAACATACAAGCACAGTATAACTCCCTGACCCCCACCATGACGGTAGTACACACATTTATCAGTCTCATTAACTGAGAAGCCTGCTGATACAAGTGTTAAATCAAATTTCTCATACCACTGCTTAGGAGCTTATTTTAGACCATACAAAGACTTCAACAACTTACACACCTTGTCTTCTTGACCCTTTATTACAAATCCATCTGGCTGATCCATATAGATTTCCTCATCCAACTCTCCATTAAGGAAAGCTGTCTTAACATCCATCTGATGAACGATAAAACAATGTGAGGCAGCCAGAGCAAGTAATACACAAATAGTGATCAATCTAGCAACAGGTGAATAAGAAATGCACTAGGTTCAAGAGTTGTTTCAGCAATCACATCAGAAGATAATCTAGGCATGCTATGTAAATCTTTTATAGGAAATATGTTTTCAAAGAAAGTAACATCACGAGAGTCCATCAATGAATTAACATGAACATCAGGCACCTCTGATTAAACCACTAAAAATCTATAGGCAATGCTATGATGAGCATATCCAAGAAATATACAATCCACAGTTTTAGGTCCCAACTTACGCTTCTTGTTAATTGGCACGTTAACTTTAGCCAAACAACCCCACGTGCGTAAGTAAGAGAGTGATGACTTTCTACCAATCCATTCCTTATATAGAGTCTTCTCCTTATTCTTCATGGGAACTCTATTTAGGACATGACATGATGTCAATAAAGCCTCCCCCCACCATGCCTTAGATAATCCAGCCGTGTCTAACATGGAATTAACCAAGTCTGTCAAGGTGCGATTCTTTCTTTCGACAACCCCGTTTGATTGGGGCGAATAGGGAGGCGTCCTCTCATGTATCATACCATGTTCCGCACAGAATAAGTCAAACTCATTTGAGAAATACTCGCCACCACGATCGGACCTAATTCTTTTGATATTTTTCTCTAGTTGAGTTTCAACTTCAGCCTTATAAATTTTAAAGTAGTTTAGAGCCTCATCTTTTATTTTTAACAAATAAACATAGCAATATCTAGTCGCATCATCAATCAAAGTCATAAAATATTTTTTTCCACCCTCCGTCAATATACCATTCATTTCACAAAGATCTGAATGTATAAGTTCTAGTGGTGCCAAGTGTCTCTCCTCTATAGCCTTGTGAGGCTTTTGAGGTTGCTTAGATTGCACACAACTTGAGCACTTAGAACCTTTGATAATGGTAAAGTTCAGAATTAAATTCAAGCTGGAAAGTCGAGACATAGAACCAAAATTTAGATGACATAAATGTGAATGCCAAACACTAGCATCACCATCATTAGCACCATCACAAATATAGTTCACAGACTTATTACAATAATCTAAAAGGAAAAAGTGGAACAATCCTCTACACTAATAGCCTTTACCAATAAATTGTCCACTCTTAGACACGACAACTTTATTCGACTCAAGCACTACCTTAAAACCATCCCTACACAGAAGGGAGCCACTAACGAGATTCTTCCTAATAGAAGGGACATGTTGGACGTTCTTCAATTGGACAATCTTCCCCGAAGTGAACTTCAGCTTGACCGTGCCAACACCATGAACAGAAGCATGTGACCCATTCCCCATTAGGACGAAGGAATCCCGGGCGACCTGGTAAGAAGTAAGCAAAGAGGCATCAGCACACACATGAACATTAGCACCAGTATCAAGCCACCAACTAGTGGATTGAAATACAGAAAAAACATATGGTAAATTACCATACCCACTATTTTCTCTAGCACTGGTCACCATGTTCGCAGACTTCTGCTATGGAGGCTTCCTTCCTTTGCGTTCTGGACACTTCTTTGCCCAATGCTCATTAGAACCGCAAACAAAGCATGCTCCCTTCTCCTTGTTCTTCTTCTTGAAGGTAGTGGTCTACTTAGGCTTATTGTTCTTGCCCTTACCCTTACCACCACTTTGATGAGACTATTGTGGTTGATGCAACATATTGGCAATAGTGTGTCCCTCGTTAACTTTAGAACGTCCATCCTTCTCACGAGCTTTCTCCTCAACATCAAGAGACACAATCAAATCTGAGACAGATATGTCCGTCCACTTATGTTTAAGAGTAGTGGCGAAATCCCTCCAAGTTGGAGGCAATTTGGCAATAATGCCCCACGCCACAAGCTTCTTAGGTACAACGATCTTAAGCAATTCGAGTTCCTTCACTATGCACTGTATCTCATGAGCCTACGCGACGACAGATTTGCCATCTACCATCTTAAAATCTTGGTACTGCTCAATAACATACAGTTCCGTGCCAGCATCTGAACCACCATAGTCAGCGATCAGAGCGTCCCACATATCCTTTGCGACTGTATGATGGATGTAGACGTCCTGAAGACGGTCTACCAAAACTCCAATAACAGTGCCAAGAATATTGTGTTGGCTTCACTATAGGCCTTTTCCTAATCTGCAGTGAGATCGCCTTCAGGTTTGCCAGTGGACACCCAAAACACATTCATGGCAGTAAGCCACAGAGTGACTTTCACTTGCCATCTTTCGAAGTGCACGCCAGTGAATTTCTCTGGCCTTAGTGCATCGACAAATCCAGCCAGAAAACTAAAGTGCCTACAATAAGGTTTTTGGATAAATTAGCACTTTTAGTTTTATATTAATCTAGAAATAAATGATAAGCATGATTAACAGATTGCATGATGAACTAGACAAGTCTACGCAAGATCTAGACAGGTCTATAAGACCAGACAAAAGTATAGCATCTACCATACTAGCAACATCCATCATAGATAAATAGACGATGAAAGCTAGTATGGAAGACATGGTTTGAGGTGAGAGTATGTACGTTTCCTTCTGGATGGGGTAGAGGAGGTGGCGACGATGTGCAGCACCATCATGTTGTTGCGACGACGGGTGAGACCAACTCGATGACGAGCTTGACGAAGACGAGAAAGCGATCGAGCAGTCATGCAGAGTGCTTCTCAAAAACCTTATTCGCCCTCTCCCGATGTAGGATCGTAGAGGACGACGGTTCTGGAGACCTACTCTCCCATTCGTCGGTGCACGCCGACGATCGGGATGGAGAAGTCTTGGCGGCACAATAGTAGCGAGAGGCAAAATCCTAGACGATTGCGTGATATGATTTGTGGCGATACCCGTACGTATTTATAGGAAGGAACTGCTAGGGTTGGACGTCCTGCAACCGAGTCGGTTACGATATTAATACGTCGATTTCCATATCAAATATATGGAAATATATGGAACACACAACAAAAAGAAAGTGCAAAAGGAAGCCGCACCCCCGTAAGGCAATGGACCGAATTTTGGCGGACCATTCATGCAGGTGATGCGCGGCCGTGCCCATCGCCCACACCCCGCCCCGTCCTGCCCGGCGAGGAAAGGCGAGGCGAGCGAGCGCGCGCGTGTGTTCTTCCTTCCTCCCATCCACACACTTGCAAGAGATGCTAGAGTAATCAACCTTAAAAGTTGGACTCCCTCCACCTCCACTAGCAATGTGGGACTAAACATTTGCTCTCCCACCACACATGAATGGGCCTTTGAGATTTTCAAGAATTATTATGGTTATTAATGGGCCAAGCCCATATAATTCCAACAGAATTTGCAACACAATGATCTCGATTGCCCCCGTGACATGATCCATGGCGAGCCGGAGTCACGTGTCGATGCAATCTCGCCTTGGCCAGAAATCGGTGCTGATCTCCACCGCGTCGACCTTGGCGCCATTGCTGCTGTAGCGCATCACGAGGATGACGCTGATGATGTCGTGGAGCTTCTCGTAGTGCTCCGTTGCATTGTGCACCCGTGGCATGAACTGGAGCGCCGGTGAGCATGGCCAAAGGCCACATTAGTGGCAAGATGTCGTGAAGGCGTGGGCCATGTCGTGAGCTGATGGCAGGAAGCGGAGGACGTGGAGGAACATGTCATCATTAAGGCTGCTGATTAGGTCATCACCGTCATCTCTAGTCCTTGAGGCTGTCCGCTTCTCCATCTCCATGCGAGCGACGGGGGAAACGCTGATCGATCCATGGAGACTTTCGCCAGCAGGTCGGTAATTACCCTGATCTGGTTTGATATAGTGTCCTATTTGTCGTGGCTGGCTAGGCCGTCTTCCCGGTTGCTCCAAACACTACTAGAAAAAGGGTCATAAATAATGCCTTATTAGCAGCAGTTGCTCCATAATCACTGCTAAAAGATTATCAGCAGCGGTTCAGAAAGTACTGGCCCGACCAATAATTGCTGCTCTGACGAACCGCTGCTGTATGAACTGCTGTTTATAATATTCAAAATAATCAGCAGCGGTTCATACAAATGGCCTATATAAGCAGTCCTCTTTGTTCCAACTACCTCAGGAGCTTTATTTCTTCCACCATTTGTGCAAGACGCTCTTTCTTCAAAGGTCGACGGGTCCTATTTTTTCCATTGCTATGGTTGATTTGTTAAACAACTGTAGGATTCTATCATCTTGGCTCTCGAAGGTTGGTTGGATTATCTTATTTTTTGCTCAATCTAAAATTCCATGTTTAATGGCTCTTAGAAGAGAGAGTAGGTAATATTTGCTTTCTAGTTTTGCAATTACATTATGCTTGAATTATGTGCGAGGTGGAGTCAAACTTAAATAGTTTCATAGTACTATAGAGATAGCTAGATTTATTGCTAAATGATTTAGAAAAATAATGAATTAAAATAGAATGCTAAGTTAATTTCAATTTTTATCAAGTATTTATAGATTACTTGAAATAAGCTGAAATAGCATGATGGAAGGTTGTGACCACGGTATTATAGAGACATTGATTTTCTAAAATAGTTTAAATAAGATATTATTAGTTGTATATTGATACTATGTTATTATCACATGATATTAAGGTCTCTCATGACTCGCCCTCTCATGACTCGCCCTCCTGCTGGTACAAAGAGGCGGCGACAAGGTTCACGTGGTGGATCCTCAGACTGTGGTGCTCGAGTCTCTGGACAAGTTTGGGACTCAAACATGGAGCAATCAAGATGCAATGTAATTTAAAAAAAACTTGAGTACAATATAAAGTATTAGTGCATTATCATTTCATCTCTTATTTCTGATGACAACAATAATTTGGCAGATGGATCGAACATGGATGTACGCTGAAAGCCATCTATGCCAATGGTTTTTTGATGGACTGGAATATTTTTTCGAGGTCGCTGCAACATATAATAAGCCAAAAGATGGTCTATCATTCACTACATATGTTGCCCATGTTATGATTGTCGTAATGAGAAGACGAACTCAGATATCGAGGAAATTAGTGAGCACTTGATTAGTAGAGGCTTCACGAGTGAATATACATGTTGGACTAAGCACGAGGAGCATAAGGAGGTTGCGGATGAGGGATATCTGGTGGCTGAAGAATGTCTGGGTAAAAAGGTCACGATAGAACAAGACAATGATGTGCCAATTGATAACGATGTGGATGACTTAGATGATATATTGCGCAATGTACAGGGTGACTTCAATAGTGAAAACTTCTCAAAGATGATGAAGGACTATGAGACACCACTGTTTTTAGGTTGTAAGAAAGAACACAACAAGTTGCATGTTGTACTCACGTTACTAGAAATGAAGGCTAGCAATAATTGGTCAGATAAAAGTTTCACTAAATTATTATAGTTTCTAAAGGATTTGTTTCCAAAGGAAAATGAGTTGCCTCAAAACACGTACCAAACTAAGAAAGTTGTTTCTCTGTTGGGATTGGAGGGGGAGAAAATACATGAGTGTCAAAATGACTGCATGATATTTTGTGGTGACGATGCAATGCTTGAGGAATGTCGTATATATGGGTCATCACGATACAAGCAAAATGTCTTAGATATGGATGAAAATGATAAGGAGGAGATTAAAAAATAGAAAAATACTTGCTAAGGTTGCTTGGTATTTCCCAATAATCCCTTGTTTGAAGCGATTGTTCGCTAACAAAGCGAATGCTGAGCTAATGTGGTGGCAAGCGGTTGGGCTCAAGAAATATGGAATGCTTTGTCATCCTGCTGATGGAATTCAATGGAGAAAATTTGATAGGAAACATAAGGACTTTAAAAAAGAAATAAGGAATATACGATTTGGATTAAGTATAGATGGGATGAATCCCATTGGAGAAACGGGTCACACACACAATACTTGGCTAATTACTTTATGTATCTACAACCTTCCATCATGGCTTTGTATCAAGCGCAAGTTCATAATGATGCCATTGTTGACCAGTGGGCCAGTCCAAGTCGATATAGATATTGATGTCTATTTGCGACCACTAATTGATGAACTCCTTGTACTATGTGTGACATCCCATGTCACAAAAATTCAATTAATCTAACCCTAATGCTAAATTGCTGGCTAATTAAAAATATAAGTAATTAAGTTGCCAAAGAAAAAAGGAATTTAATTAATTAAATCCAAATTTGGCCAAATGATAGCATTTCACAAACATCACAAAACTCAATGATAGTGCACCAATGTTTTTCCACTCTCCAGTGGGCCATGGCAAGAATAAATTTTGGGAAATTTATCAGAATTTTTGGTAAAGGTTTAATACCCTTAAAATTTCCCTAAGTGTATAAAAGGTCTCTCTGTTGTAGGATTTCTCATAATTTTTCCAGCAGGAATTTCAACATGAAACCAAAAGCAAACTTGGAGAAGAAATTTTGCTGGCCATGTAAAAAAATTTGCATAAAGTTTTGATCAAGGAAACTTGGGAATTTTGGTGCAATACAGTGACACTGTTTTAGTCAAGGAGAGCCAACAAATTCTTTTTCATTTGACCAGTGGCCGATTGACAGCACGCCGTCCTTCTCCCTACGGCCGGCGATCGGCTCACCTGCTCCCTCCCCACTCCGTCCACTACTCTGCCTGCCCTTCCCTGTGCCACCGGTTCCATATTGAAGCCCCTCACCCACCAAGCCGCCTCCCCGGTCCTCTCACTCCCCCGTCCTCTCCCCCGGCTACAGGAGCAGCAACGACAAGAACCTCCCTCTCCTTCTCTCGGCACCTGCACATTCCTAGACCATACCTCTGCCCTCTATCGGTGTGCCAGACTCCCCAGCACCACCCTTCCCTTTGCCGACGGGCGCAGCAGCGAAAAAAAAAACCAAGCCGCCCCTCTGCTTCCACCCGCCATGGGCGCCGCCGCGTCCAGCTCCAACTTGGCAACGCCTCTTCCTCTGCTTCATCACCAAATCGATGTGCAGCGATCTCCTCTAGCAGCCCCCTAACCCTCTCCCCCTATCTCGCAGAACCCTCAATGGAATTTTGAGAAGAACGGAGCGCCGCCGCCAACGGATTCCCCCCCCCCCCCCCGACGAGAAACTCGCTCTGGCCATATCCGTCATTATCTTCTTCCACGCCGACGATCTCTGCACCGAGGTGAAGACCCTCGACCAAACCCCCACCCTTCTCACCCCTCTGTACGTGACATGTGACACCGCTAAACTCCCCCCGTTTCCACCGCTCGTCGTCGGCCGCCTTCCGGCACCACTCGTCGATCACCGACCGATGCCTCGAGGTCGCCATGATGTGCGGAGCATTTTGGTGGAGGATGTGGTCCATGACGCACTGCCGTTTGGCCGCTAGCTCGAGCTTGCAGGCGCCGGCCGCCGCGCAGGCTCGCGCACGCGCCTCTGCCCGTTTGAATTTGCCGAGTGGCATTTTTGTAATTTAGCCTGAACTCTGTTAAATGTTCAAAAATCCATAACTTGACAACTAGGAGAGGGAAATTGATGAAACCAATTTTGTTGGATTCAGGAAATTCTCCTCTATCAGAAAAGTAAGTTGAGCACCAAAATTATGCAGTCTATTAATTAAAATAATTCCGCAAACTTAGAACCTTTCTTAAAGTAATAAATCCATAAGTAAAAATATATAAATGGTAAAATCATGAAATTTGGTCCGTAATAATCTCAGGGCATCTCTAAACGTTCTGCAAAAGCACATCTTCATTTTATGCATATTGTTAGAGTTATTGCATAATCATTTTATTTAGTAAATGAATTTTTATAAATTTTCTGTTAGGAATTTAATTATTAAACTTTGCGTGGTTGTTTTTTGTACATTAATACATCCCTGTAAAATTCCATGTTAAATCTCTAGGAACAGAAGTATACTTTTGCTGTTGAGTTGTATATTTAATAGATAACCTAAGGATTAATTATAGGAACATTGACTTATATGCCTAAATAGATTAATTACTCTCTAGTACTGTTCATTCAGTATATTTGGACCCTGCATAGTAGCAAGTCTAGGTGTTCAGCATCATATGTTCATCATCTTGCATGTCGTATTATTCAAGAAATTTCATCAATCCTTGGGCATTCATCACTTATTATGAATTTTTACTTAATATAGGACACGAGCTCGAGGAGACCACACCGGAGCAGACCGGTGCTGACGTGAACTTGAAGACCCTAACTACGATCACTACCAAGGCAAGCCCCGGTGCATACCTACTGATTTTACGAGTCCCTTTTTCTTAATCACCACTTAAAGATGTTGTATTGTGCATTAGGTATAGGGCTTGGATGAAAAATGCACTTGCATAAACAATTAATGGCCTATGATTAGTCTATGTTAGTAAGGCTTTCGTTAGCAAATGCTATGCTTGAACTAGTGGAGTCAACGATAGGTTAAGGGGCCACTTGATTCAATTATGATTAACATGAAGGATGAAATTGGCTAAAATTTGAGAACCCATCATTGCAACTCCGCGAACAAGTATCGAATAGTACCAAGTGCATACCTTTATATGGGAATGGTAAACCTAGTAACTTGGACGCCGTATTGTTAGATGGCTATACTCATCGATCCAGAGGTGATATGATTGACATGGTGGATGCACGGGTTTGAGGATAGCTGGAGAGTGCACGGGTTAAGCCTCGGATATGAAGTACTGTATCGCGGGGAGGACGTGTACTCGAGATCGATGGCCCCGAATCGACTTTATAGCAACCTCGTGAACGGTGGCTATACATGTTCTTAAATGATGCGTATGTCGTGTGCTTGGGTTTTCCCCTACAGGATGTAAATCGATTCGAATTCTCGTCCCTCACAGTTATGAGTACCTCTTTTTTTGAGCAGTGGCAATGACCTTTAAGTAGAAAAGATTGGTTATGATTCCGGATTTTATTTACTCTATATGGTTGCACATTGCTATGTTGTATTGTTCTTTATATTTGTTCAATCTTAGTAGACTAGCTAGGTTCAACTAAATTTATTCTTTTGCAGCAAGCAATTCAAAATTGGTTAAGGAATCAAATTGCAGCATAGAACTAATGAGTGGTTTTATGCAAATGTCAAATAAGCCCGGTCAGCCCCCTGCATATTAGGAGTCCATTTTAGTAAACCTTTTGACGGGTAAGTCTTGCGGAGTATGTTATATACTCAGGCTTTGTGTATCGTTGTTTTCAGGTATCCCTCAAGCTACCTATTGTGATTGTTGTAGCAAGTTTGTGTGGGAAGGTGAGGAGCCTTAGAATTGGACCATTGAATGGGTCCCCAGCTTTCCTACCCAAGATGAGTGAGCCATTGCCATAGGGCCGGCATGGTTTACTTAGGCTATCTAACATCGAGTTTATCGTATTTTTGTTTTCCGCTTATTTATGTATCAAACCAAGAACATATGTATTGTAATATGACTTAATTTACTTCCACTGTGGCGCTTGAACTAGTAATATTATGCACTTAATGATGTATCGTTGTAAATGATGGATGTTCATGTGTGAATGCTATGTATGGTTATCTTGGTAATCATCTCTCGAGGCGATCCTTTACGGCACCCTCTATATTTCGGTATAGGGGTGTGACAGGTGGTATTAGAGCCAATTCAGGATAAGCAACACACAAATAAACATTTAAAAATGTAAATAACCTATTTTTACGTCTTACGGTGAGGTACAAACTAGTAGTGCCCATAAAAGAATTTCTATTAGTAGGTGGCAAAGCTAACCCTGGGTTATGATTGTTTCAATACTTGTATCTACGGCCTCTTCAATGAAGGTATGTGTCAGTGCACGGATCAGTTGCGCTATAAACACCAAATGCCTTCCGGGTGGGCAAAGACCTGGGCTTTGTTTTATGCGTGGACCGATTGCGCTTAAATGTCGGCTGCCTTTCGGGTGGGCGAATACCTGGCCATAAATTGTTATTGTTATTTTGGCTTGTTTCTTTTAAATTTGATGTATTGTTTCTGAGATGGATCTTTCACAGGTACACTAACCACGTATAGTTCGCTTCAAAACGTGTTGAGAGGTGTGTGTGCCACCGAGTGGATCGATCTATATATTTGGTCAAGTTTTTATTTCCATGAGGATGTAGGAAATCATTATATTGAGCATTTGGCATACATGCATACCACATGCATTTATTTTTGCTAATCATGTAAAAAGGTGACAAATACTACAAACATGTGAAATAATCAAGCCCTCGGCAATTTTGAATCCCTATGGCACATAAACCGAAAGTTTGAACTCAATCAGTAAGAAACCAATTTCTGCCAGAAAAGTCAGTTTAACTAAAATGAGCATAACTCCCTCAGTTTTAATCCAATCAAGGTGAATGAGTACTCAATGGAAATGTGATGAGTTTCCCTACAATGGTATAGTGGGGTTGTCTTAGAAAAATCGGTAAATGGGTCAAAAATGGCAAAAACAGTAAGCTTTTTGGAATTTCAGAAGCTGCTCCATTTCTGTCCTCTATCTTTGGATGATCATAACTCCCAAGGATATCATCGGATGGAGATGTTTGGGTATGCATTGGAAAGATAATGAAATCCTTTACAACTTTTGTGAAATGCCAAAAAATTAATTCTGCCCAGAAGCGAAGTGTTTTTGCATATCTCTGTTGGTTACACTGTCAAAACAGAAACTACACCTTGTTTTCATTGAGCTGATCGGGCACTGTGTGTCTCTTTTTACCAATCAACCTTTGTGCTATTTCAAGCATGTGTACTTAGTGGGATATTAAGTTTTGACTCACCCTTTCAAAACTTTATTCCGACAGATGGTTGTTGGCAAGCTCGTGAAGGACCCCGAGCACCTTTCCACACGCGTTCTCGAGTTGGAACGAGAGCGTGAAGCACTGTAGTCCGCACTCGCCGCACGTGACGCCCAGCTCGCTGCTCGTGACATGAAGGTCGCAGTCCTTGAGGACAAACTGCATGCTAGCGAGTTGGAGCGGGCTGATCTTTTCGAGTAGCTCCATGATGCTCAACTCATCATCATCGAGGGAGATGCTAGTGATCACCTGCAAGAGCAGCTGAGCCAATGCAAAGCTCAGCTCACCGCTGCCCAGGAGGAGAACTACTCTCTTCATGGACAGATTGACGCTCTCCTGGAGGTACGAAGTGAGCTCCAAGCTCAACGCTCAGAAGCTGAAGATGAGCGGGACATTATGGAATGAAACCTCAATGACGCCAACACCGCTTTCGCATAGCGAGACCACCTCATCGCGCAGCTCGAAGCCGCCAATGCCCAGCTCCATGCTATTCTTGATAACCAACCACCTGAGCCACTTGCCGTGATTCCCCCGGATGATGCCGACTTGAGTGATGACGGAGATTTTGGTGTTAACTATGAGGCACCCCCTGGACCGGGTGACATGGACTAGGAGTCCGATAGCGACAGCCACGCTGCGTGACTAAGGAGTAGTATGTTATGTAGGGTGGAGATGTCGTGAGGCATCGTGCTTGTATGTTGGTAGGGCTAGTAATACTAAGTGAAGTTGTAACCTATGCTCTCCAAGATCGTGTTGTTGTCATGTTCCTAGTGATTTAACTTAAGACTTATCATGTATCAAAAAGTGCATCACATGTACTCGTGGTCTTATCGCAATTAATGTTGCCTACTATGTTTGGAACCGATGGAATTTAAGTTTTCCTCTTATGTCTCGCACCGTTTCCTTGTCAACATTTCAATTTAAGAGCAATTTGAAGTTTTATTCATTTCTATGTCATAGCCTTATTATCATATTGTCTCATGTGATGATTAGGCTAACATGCATTGTTCCTATGACAGATGGTGCAAACTCGCCATGGTGGAGAAAATCCCGGTGATGCTCCCGGTGGCTCGAACATCAGTGGATCCCAGCCGCCCAATGCTCCGCCCATGACGCCTATGGAACAGCTCATCCACAACCAAAACAAGATGTTCCGCATGTTCATGGAAAACATGAACCACCAAGGAGCTCTAGGACCACCACCGCAGCATCCCCGTGAATCCTTCTACAACAACTTTTGGGCAACTCACCTGCCCACTTTTGGAGAAGTCGGTGATCCACTAGAAGCGAATAATTTCATTCGCACCCTGGAGTCGAAGTTTGCCCTTCTCAACTACACCGTCCATCAGAAGCCCCTCTTCGCAGTGCAGCAACTCCATGGTTCGGCAAGTGCTTGGTGGGCAAGCTACACCGCCACTCTTGCCACTAACCACCAGGTTACTTCGACGGAATTCTGCACCGCTTTTCGTGCGCATCACATTCTAGCCGGTCTTATGAAGCGCAAGCTGCAAGAATTTCTCAACCTAAAACAAGGTTCTGGAACTGTGCAAGAGTATGCACGGAAGTTCAACTACTTGGCTCAATATGCTTCGTATCATGCTGATAAGGATGAAAAAAAGAAGGATTGTTTCCGTTCGGGCCTTACCTCGAAGCTGCAAGACCGCTTAGCACAAGTTACCGCCGGCACATTCAATGACTTGATGAGTGCCGCCATTGTGCAAGAAGATGCTATCCGTGCTAATCAAGATGACAAGAAGAGGAAGCATGCTATGGGAAACTCATCCAGTTCTACACCACCCAAGTACAAGTTGTCAATCACCTCCCCAACCGGACAAAAGTTCCGAGCTGCAGTACCGTCAGGAGGAGGATTTCACCCGTCCTATTTGCAGCGGCACTCTCGCTCCCATGAAGCAACCAGCAGCCATCCTCTGGTTCCCATCCTCCGCAGCAGACTAATCAAGTTGTGAGGTCCAGCTCCCCACAGCCGTCCTAAAACTATGGCCGTACCGGTCACTTTGCAAAAGAGTGTCGTTTCCCGAAGCGCAATCAGGGCAACACCAACAACTCGAATATGTCTGGGAACAACAACAGCAACAACAACAACCACAGCAGCGGCAATAACAATGGCAACAATGGTAATCGTCCCCAATCTTCTGCGCCTACTCATAAGAATGGCCGAGTCAACTATACCACGATCAAAGAGATTCAAGTTGTAGACCCATTCTCACGGGTATGTTTTCGATCAACCAACACTCCGCTATGGTTCTTTTTTATTCTGGAGGAATGCATGATTTTAAGAGTCAAGCATGTGCGAATCATTTGAAAATCACCCCCACCACTACGGGAATACCTTACATCATCACGTCCCCCGGCGGAAAAATAAGGACCCATCTTGAGTTGAAAAGAGTGCCACTTAAGTTAGCAGGCAACGTATACTACACTTCGCTAATCATCTTAGATGGTCAAGGCATTGACATAATCCTTGGTATGAGGTGGATGACTAAACACAAAGCCGTCTTACACATTGAATCGCGAGAAGTCCACTTGAACTCACCCCTACATGGCCCATCTATTCTCCGATTACCATGTCCCAAATTGTCCACTTCTGAAGTGTATCATGTTAAAGGGAAAAATATCGAGGATATTCCAGTGGTATGTGATTTTCTTGACATTTTTCTTGATGATCTACCGGGAATGCCTCCGGATAGGTTTGTCGAGTTTAAGATTGAACTCCTACCTGGTACGACACCTATCCCTCGTAGGCCATACAAAATGGTCCCTAATGAATTGGCAGAGTTAAAAGAGCAATTACAAGAGCTTATGGACAAGGGCTACATTCGGCCGAGTTCATCTCCCTGGGGATGTCCCGCCCTCTTTGTGAAGAAGAAAGACAAGACTCTACGTCTATGTGTCGACTATAGGCCTTTGAATGTTGTAACCATCAAGAACATGTACCCTCTACCTCGAATTAATATTCTCTTTGATCAACTCATTGGTGCCAAAGTTTTCTCCAAGATTGACCTCCGATCCGATTATCACTAAATAAAGATCCAAGCCGAAGACATTTCAAAAACTGCTTTCTCCATACGATATGGTCTTTTCCAATATCTTGTCATGCCCTTTAGTCTCACCAATGCTCCAGCCCACTTCATGTATTTGATGAATTCCGTGTTCATGCCAGAGTTGGATAAATTTTTTGTTGTATTTATTGACGATATCCTTGTCTACTCCAAATCCAAGGAAGAGCACGCCGAACATCTTTGCATTGTTCTGCAATGGCTCCGAGATCATCAACTTTACGCCAAATTTAGTAAGTGTGAATTTTGGCTAAGGCAAGTTCCATTCTTGGGCCATATCATTTCAGTGGAAGGAGTAGTTGTTGATCCTAGCAAAGTTGAGGATGTGCTGAAATGGAAAGCTCCGAAATCAGTCAAGCAAATTCGTAGTTTCCTTGGTCTTGCCAGCTATTATCAGTAATTTATTCCCAACTTCTCAAGAATTGCCAAGCCTATGACAAAGTTATCGGAGGAAGATGCTAACTTTAAATGGAGTAGGCGCATGTGAGGAAGCCTTCCAGTCGCTCAGGAAGCATTTGACAACTGCCCCGGTTTTGGCTCAACCCGATATTACCAAACCGATTGATATTTAGTGTGATGGATCTGGAACCGGCTTGGGTTGTGTACTTATGTAAGAAGGTCGTGTCATTGCCTATGCTTCATGACAGCCCCAGAAACATGAGCAAAATTATCCCACTCATGATTTGAAATTGGCATCCATTGTCCTAGCCCTAAAAACCTGGCGCCATTACCTCCTTGGTAACCTTGTCAATCTCTACACCGATCACAAAAGTCTAAAGTATATATTCACACAGCAAGAACTGAACATGAGGCAGCGTAGATGGCTAGAATTGACCAAAGATTATGAATTGGAAATTCATTATCATCCCGAAAAGGCCAATGTGGTTGCCAACGCCTTATGTTGGAGGGAACAATGCAATCACACAATTGTTTGATCTGTAGAAGCTTCTCCAGTTTCAGATTCTAGTGAACCAAGTCTTCGTATCATTCCATATGGATCCTTGTATATTCTAGCTCTTGTTCCATAAGGATCCTTGTATAATATAGCTCTTGTTCCTACCATTCGTGAAGAAATTGTTGAAGCACAAAAGAAAGACAAAGGAATGGAATATATCCGCCAGAAGATAGGAAAGAAAGAAGCTACATGTTTCCGACAAGATGAAGATGGAGTTCTATGGTTCAACAATCATCTTGTTGTTCCAAAGAATGAGGAATTAAGAAAGAAAATAATGGCTGAGGCTCACTTGTCCAAATATTCCATACACTCCGGTAGCAACCAGATGTACCGCGGGTTAAGGGAAAAGTTTTGGTGGACGCGCATGAAACGAGAAGTCGCTCATTATGTTGTCGAGTGCAATACGTGCCAACGTGTGAAGGCTGATCATTTGAAGAAAGCTGGTCTTTTACATCCCTTAAAAGTCCTCGCTCAGAAATGGGAGGATATTGCTATGGATTTCATTGTTGGGTTACCCCTCACACCCAAGAAGCACGATTCCATATGGGTCATTGTGGATAGGTTGACCAAATCTACTCATTTTATTCCCGTCCATACAACCTACACTACAAAAAAGTATGCTGAGATCTACATCTCAAGAGTCCTATGTTTGCACGGTGTGCCTAATACTATCATCTCTGATCAAGGTCCCTAGTTTATTGCTCGTTTTTTGGGAGCAACTGCATTCTTGTCTTGGTACCACTCTTATTCGAAGTCCCACTTATCATATGCAAACAGATGGTCAAACCGAGAGATTGAATCAATATTTGGAGGACATGTTGAGAGCCTGTGTTCTGGACAATCATGGAAATTGGGAAGACTATCTTCCATTCGCCGAATTCTCATACAACAATAGCTACTAAGAGAGTTCGGGAATGTCACCATTTGAGGCCTTGTATGGACAGTCATGCCAAACACCGCTGAATTGGTCAGAATCGGGAGAAAGAATTAATTTTGGTCCAGACCTTGTCACTCAAGCCGAAGAGAAAGTGCGACAAATCCAAGCTAACATGAAAGCCGCACAATCCCATCAAATAAGCTATTCCAACAAAAGAAGGCATCCATTGGAGTTCAAAAAGGGAGATCATGTCTATTTTCGGGTTTCTCCCAACAAGGGCATATCTCGCGTTGGAATCAAGGGTAAATTAGTACCCCACTACATTAGACCCTTTCCGATCACGGAGAAATGTAGCACGGATGCTTATCGGTTGGAATTACCAGAGAATCTCGATCGGGTGCACAATGTCTTCCACGTCTCCCAACTCAAGAAGTGTTTAAAGCCTCTGGTCGACATGGTTATTTCTGACACCGAGCAATTGGAAGAAGACCACTCCTACCCCGGATACCTGTCTGAATCATTGATAAAAAAGATCGGGTAACGCGCAATCACACCATCACCTTCTACAAAGTGCAATGGAGTAATCATACCAAAGATGAAGCCACTTCGGAGCAAGAGGAGTCTCTAAAAACCCACTTCCCCTAGTTCTTGACCTTGCAAATCCGGTAACCACCCACGCCCCCTCTCCTTCGTTCATCTATTTGCAAATCTCAGGGCGAGATTTCTTTTAAGGTGGGGAGTGCTGTGACATCCCATGTCCCAAAAAAGTCAATTAATCTAACTTTAGTGCTAAATTGCTGTCTAATTAAAAATATAAGTAATTAAGTTGCCAAAGAAAAAGGGAATTTAATTAACTCAATCCAAAATTTGGCCAAATGATAGCATTTCATAAACATCACAAAACTCAATGAAAGTGTGCCAATGTTTTTGCACATTCTAGTGTTCCATGGCAAGAATAAATTTTGGGGAATTTATCAAAATTTTTGGTAAAGGTTTAATACCCTTAAAAATTACCTCTATACCAGGATTTCTCATAATTGTTCCAGGATTTCTCATAATTGTTCCAGCAGGAATTTCAACATGACCCCAAAAGAAAACTTGGAGAAGCTATTGTGCTGGCCATGAACTAAAATTTGCATAAGATTTTGAGCAAGGCAACTTGGGAATTTTGGCGGAATACAGTGACACTGTTTCAGTCAAGGAGAGTCAAGAAATTCTTTTTCATTTGACCAGTGGCCGATCGACAGCATGCTGTCCTTCTCCCTCTGGCCGGTGATCGGCTTACCTGCTCCCTCCCCACTCTGTCCACTGCTCTACCTGCCCTTCCCTGTACCACTGGCGCCGGATTGAAGCCCCTCACACACCAAGCCGCCTCGCCGGTCCTCTCACTCCTCCGGCCTCTCTCCCTCACCGGCTACAAGAGCAGCAGCGGCAAGAACCTCTCTCTCCTTCTCTCAGCACCTGCACATTCCCACACCTTCCCTCTGCCCTCTCTTGATGTGCTAGACTCCCCAACACCACCCTTCCTTTTGCTGGCGGGTGCAGCAGCAAAAAAAAAAACCGAGCCGCCCCTCTGCTTCCACTCGCCATGGGTGCCGCCGCGTTGAGATCCAACTAGGCAACGCCCCCTCCTCTGCTTGGTCACCAAATCGATGCGCAACGACCTCCTCTAGCAGCCCCCCTAACCCTCTCCCCCTATCTCGCAGAACCCTCATCGGAATTTGGAGAAGAATGGAGCGCCGCTGCCGCCTAATTCCCCCCTCCCCCCCCCCCCCCCCCCCCCCGACGAGAACCTAGCTCCGGCCATCTCCTTCGTCATCTTCTTCCACGCCAATGATCTCTGCACCGAGGTGAAGACCCTCGACCAAACCTCAATCCTTCTTGCCCTCTGTACGCAACGCGTGACACCGCCGAACTCCCCCTTGTTCCACCGCTCGTCGTTGGCCGCCCTCCGGCGCTGCTCATCGATCACCGACTGATGCCTCGAGGTTGCTGTGCGGAGCATTTTGGTGGAGGATGTGGTCCAGGCCGCACTGCCGTTTGGCTGCTGGCCCGGGCTCGCCGGCGCCAGCCGCCGCGCGGGCTCGCGCGCGCCTTCGCCCGTTTGAATTTGCCGAGTGGCATTTTTATAATTTAGCCCGAACTCTGTTAAATGTTCAAAAATCCATAACTTGCAAACTGAAAGAGGGAAATTTATCAAACCAATTTTGTTGGATTCAAAATTCTCCTCTATAAGAAAAGTAAGTTGAGCACCAAAATTATGTAGTGTATTAATTAAATTAATTCCCCAAAATTAGAACCTTTCTAAAAGTAATAAACCCATAAGTAGATATATATAAATGGTAAAATCATGAAATTTGGTCAGTAATCATCTCAGGGAATCTCTAAACTTTCTGCATTTTTTTGGAGTTATTGCATAATCATTTTATTTAGTAAATGATTTTTTACAAGTTCTCTGTTAGGAATTTAATTATGAAACTTTGCATGGTTGTTAGTTGTACATTAATACATCCCTGTAAAATTCCATGTTATATATCTAGCAACAGAAGTATGCTTTTGCTGTCGAGTTGTTTATGTAATAGATAACCTAAGGATTAATTATAGGAACATTGACTTATATGCCTAAATAGATTAATTACTGATTAATTACTCTCTAGTACTGTTCATTCAGTATATTTGGACCCTGCATAGTAGCAAGTCTAGGTGTTCAGCATCATATGTTCATCATCTTGCATGTTGTATTATTCAAGAAATTTCATCAATCCTCGGGCATTCATCGCTTATTATGCATTTTCACTTCATATAGGGCACGAGCTCGAGGAGACCATACTGGAGCAGACCAGTGCTGACGTGAACTTCATCGAAGACCCTAACAACGATCACTCCCAAGGCAAGCCCCGGAGCATACCTATAGATTTTGCGAGTCGCTTTTTCTTAATCACCACAAAGCATACCTATTGTGCATTCTTAATCTCTAAACCCACTTGTACAAACAATTAATTGCCTACGATTAGTCTACGTTAGTAACCCTTTCATTACCAAATGCTATGCTTGAACTAGTGGAGTCAACGATAGGTTATGGGGTCACTTGATTCAATTATGATTCACATGAAGGATGAAATTGGCTAAAATTTGAGAACCCGTCATTGCAACTCCACGAACAAGTATCGAACAGTACCAAGTGCATACCTTTATATGAGAATTCGTAAACCTAGTAACTTGGACACCGTATTGTTGGACGGCTATACTCATTGATCCAGAGGTGATGTGATTGGCACGGTGGATGCATGGGTTTGAGGACCGCTAGAGAGTCCACGGGTTAAGCCTCGGATACAAAGTACTGTATCGCGGGGAGGACATGTACTCGGGATCGATGGCCCCGGATCAACTTTATAGCAACCTCATGATCGGTGGCCGTACATGTTCTTAAATGATGCGTATGTCACGTGCTTGGGTTTTCCCCTGCCAGATGTAAATTGATTTGAATTGCCGTCCCTCAAGGTTATGAGTACCTCTTGTTTCGAGTAGTGGCAATGACCTTTAAGTAGAAAATATTGGTTATGATTCTGGATTTTATTTACTCTATGGTTGCACATTGCTATGTTGTATTGTTCTTTATATTTGTACAATCTTAGCATACTAGCTAGGTTCAACTAAAGTTATTCTTCTGCAGCAAGCAATTCATAATTGGTTAAGGAATCAAATTGCAGCATAGAACTAATGAGTGCTTTTATGCAAATGTCAAATAAGCCTGATCAGCGCCCCTGCATATTAGGAGTCAGTTTTAGTAAACCTTTTGACGGGTAAGTCTTGCGGAGTATGTTAGATACTCAGGCTTTGTGTATTGTTGTTTTCAGGTATCCCTCAAGCTACCTATTGTGATTATTGTAACAAGGTTGTGTGGGAAGGTGAGGAGCCTCAGAATTGGACCATTGAATGGGTCCCCAGCTCTCCTACCCAAGATGAGTGAGCCACTGCCATCGGGTCGGCATGGTTTACATAGGCTATCTAACGTCGAGCTTATCATATTTTTGTTTTCCGCTTATTTATGTATCGAACCAAGAACATATGTATTGTAATGTGACTTAATTTGCTTCCGCTGTGGCGCTTGAACTTGTAATATTATGCACTTAATGATGTATCATTGTAAATGATGGATGTTCATGTGTGAATGCTATGTATGGTTATCTTGGTAATCATCTCCCGAGGCGATCCTGTACGGCACCCTCTATATTTCGGTATAGGGGTGTGACACTATGGAGAAAAGATGGTGTAAGAGTGTGAGACGAATATGAGCGTAAGCATTTCAATCTATGAGTGATGTTGCTCGTAATGATTCAAGATGGTCCTGCACTTGATAGTATTTCAGGACAAGCATTCAAAGGATACAATGGATGTGTGTGGTGTAGGGAGGAAACTTGTGGAACTTGGCTTAAGCATTGTAAGAAAGTACTGTACATAAACCATCGTAGGTTTCTATGACCAGATCATCTGTACCAAACAAAGAAGAATGTGTTGATGGTGCGTCATGCAATTGATCTCATGCAGGTGGAGAAGAATGTGTGCGAGAGCACAGTTGGTACCATGGCTGCTATACCTGGAAAAACCAAAGATAGATTCAAAGCATGGATGGACTTAGAGGATCTGAAGCTAAGAAAGGATCTTCACCACAAAGAACTTGAAAATCGAACAAAAAAACTACCAACATCAAGCTATACCCTAAGTAAACAAGAAGATCAACATGTGCAAGTGCTTGCATGGAATTAAAGTTCCAACTGGTTACTTTGCTAATGTATCTAGATTTGTGAACATGAAAACTTTAAAAGTGCGTTTCAAGAAGTCGCACAATTGTCACATGTTGATGGTATAGTTGCTTCCAGTTGCAATTAGAGGAATTCTTACGGACAAAGTTCGAGACACGATCATAAAGCTATGTTCATTTTGCAATGCAATTTCTCAAAAGGTTGTGGATCCTGTTGGGGGATCACCTCGTGGGCCACCCTTCGAGGACAGTAAAAGTTAGACCGCAAACAGAAATTGAGGTTAACCATCGTTGTCTTCACTATTAACCATAATTTCTGAAGAAAGGTACCCTCCGAAGGTTCCAGAAGAATCAGAACCCCTCCGAAGGGTATGTACCGTTCGAAGGGTTCTGAAAAGATCAAAGCCCCTGGACTTCGGGAGAAATCGAGCTGGAACGCTCGCTGGAGCACGAACATCTGCGAGGGGGACCATGGCACCTTCGAAGATCGAAGGTTGCGCCCGAAGCCGAAGGCGAGCAAAGTATGCTGCAGAGACATGTGGCGCCATCATACTTGGTGGCGTGTGGATCATGGAAGGGCACCGGGAAAGCTCAAAAGACCAGTTTACCCTTTATGACCATTTTGTACCAAATATTCAGGGAATATAATAGGTAATTAGGGGCAAAATGGTCATTTGCATACCACCTAGGTACATGCCTATAAATAGAGCACCACTACCTACTTGTAATGGGAGGAATCTATTTTTGGGATACGTGAAGAACGCCTATTACATCACCCAAAATCCCTCGAGTGTTTAGTCTCTTTTCCCTTCTTTTCTGTTCGGTGTCTCGAGGCCCATGCTTCGTGACACCAACAGTGGCGCCCACCATGGTGTGAGCCCGTATACCAGCTCACGATGACTCAACTCCCCGGATCGTTACCTTCGAGTGGAGTTACACCCGCCCAAAGTAACATCCTAGGAGACCCACAACCGACTGATGAACAATCCACTTCGCAAGTAACAAAAGAGAACACCATCGAGGCGCAACCATCACAACCAGATGCGCCCGTCGACCCAAAGGACCCAGCACAATGCCTCGAGCAACCTTCAAGCTCAACCCCCCCCCCCCCCGGGAAGCAGCACCCCAACCTCAATGACAGCATTGCAGGAGATGGAATTGCTAGCCCAAAGTGCTGAGTACCTCGAGCAGCTCAAGCAGCAACTGCTGCAAGAGCAGGAGTTAAGAAACAAAGCACTAGTGGAAAGAGAAAAAGCCATACAAGAAAGGGAGTACATAGCCCACTCAGACTAAAAAATCTCCAACTCGCCAAAGAGGTCGAAGAACTCCAAAAAACCATCGGCAGAACAAGCCGTCAAGAACCAAGCCTAATGCCCGAAGCTCATCCACTCATTGAACAAAGAGAGCCATCATTAACGACAGATGTGCTACCAATACGGAGGACAGCCATAATAGACAAAGACTCACCCCTCTCCGAAGGATTGCAGAGGGTGCCCTACCCCCCATACTTCAGAATGTTACCACTAGCCAAGCTCAAAGGAAGTTCCGACCCAAGGCAATTTCTCATGAGTTATGAGGCGGCAATTGTATCAGCAGGGGGAGATGAAGCAACTCTGGCGAAGGCCTTCGTGTGTGCCCCCGAAGAGTCCACACTAAACTGGTATTTCAACCTGCCCCCGGGATCACTATACAGCTGGAAAAATATCAGGGACAAGGTTATCACAAGATTTCGAGAGTTCTGCACCATCATGGAACCATCACACAAGCTTCTGAACGTCGCCCAACAAGAGAATGAACTGTTGCACGACTACTATAGAAGATTCCTCACACTTCGAGCCCAAGCACCGAGTGTAACGGACGAAGCCGCAATAAGCTCAGTACTTTGAGGCATGCGAGCATGTCAAATGTCATCCTACTGTGCCTGAACACTCCCGCGCACGATGCCAACATTATGCACAAAGTTTGTAGAGTACAATAGATCAGACGTAGATTATAAAAGGCGCAAGCAAAGCCAGAGCAAAAATCGCAACCAAACACACATCGAGGGCACTTATCAAGAAAGACAGCACAGAAAGTCAAAGTCACCCGCCGAACAAACACCATCGTTCGTAGGGCACATCAAAGAAGAAAAACAAGATCACAACATCAAGGACAACCGTAACAATGATTACAGAGAAAACAACTATCGAGGCTGCGGCAGAGGTTGAAGCTCACAAAGCCAAAACCGCCAAGCCAGAAAACCATATTGCCTCTACTGTGGAGAGGACAAGGGGCACAAAACTTCCACTTGCCTCAAAGCAAAAGAGATACAAGAAAGAATGGAAGCAGAGAAGAAAATACCAGCACAAACAAAAGCCATCAACTACACATCGCCCAATCCATGGCCCCAGCAACCATACCCACAACCAGCACAAATCAATTATCATTACCCAAACACTGACCATCGGCCATACACACCATCCCCATACTTCAACACGACCCATCCAATACAACCTCCAAACCATTATATACAACCGAGACAATCAACCTAGCGATCATTGGCAAACCAAGAGCAGCAGAGGCAAAAACAAGAGCCACCACAGCTATCACAGCCCAAGCCGGAGCCTAACCCAAACCAAGCCACAACATTTCTGGTACAGGGATTCATCAGAATGATATGCGGGGGGGGGGGGGGGGGTCATCCTCAGACTTTGAAAACAAGAGAAGAAGAAGGGACCATTTTAGAATGGTCAATAGTGTCTTCAGCGAGGGACCAATTATCAAGTCAAAATGGTCCCACGTCCCCATCACATTCATCGAAGCTGACCTTAACCTCAAAGCCTACCCGCATGTCGACGTGTTCATAATCAAAGCTCACATTCATACCTGCATGGTCAGCAAAGTTGTAGGATCGAAGGACCCCGGCTAGAGGGGGGGTGAATAGCCGAATTAAAAATTTAAAAGCTAACTATCCAACTAATTGCGGAATTTAAAGACAATTGGATAAAAGCAAGAAATTAACAACTAAACCTAGGTTTGAGCTAAAGTAGGTTAACAATCCTAGGTGACATACATCAATCAATTTCTAGTATGTACACAATTTATGAAAATACAAGTCAAGAGACAAAGGATATTTTCCCGTGGTCTCGGTGATTTGCCGATCACCCCTAATCCACGTTGAGGTGGATCCAAGCGTATGATGTGCTACTCTCCTGAAGTATCCACTTCTCCACCACCAAGAAGTGCTCACAAAGAACAACTTGAGATATAACACAATCAATACCTTGAACCTCTCTAAACCTCGATTCCACTAGGGTTGCTCTTCACCACTCCGGCGAGGCGAGCACCGCACCTCTCACAAGAGTCCGGGCCTCCTTCACACACTTCTTGAAGGGCTCACGGATTTGACTCCTCCAAGCCGTCTAGGAGGCGGCAACCTCCAAGAGTAACAAGTCGATGACGCTTGCTTGAGGATCCCAAGTGCCACAATGCTCAAAACACTCTAGATTAGGGCACTCACACTCACACACTTGCAATCTTTCCACTAAAGCTTTGTGTGAGATGGGAATGAGCTCCAAAGGGTGTACAATGCTTTTCTAATGGCCAAGGGCTCTCTTATGCACGGGATGGAGGAGGTATAAATAGCCCATTCTTTGAAAACTAGCCGTTACAGCTTTCTGTGCGCTAGACGGTCTGACCGTGACTCCACACGGTCGGACCGTCGTACAACCCAACGGCTAGTTTGACTTTCAAACTTGCTCTGACACGAGCCTGACGGTCAGACCGTAATTACCCACGGTCAGACCGTCGGGACACTTTCAATTTTCACCCGAGAACAAATTCTCTGTTGACACCAGACACGTGCTGACGGTCAGACCGTGGCTTGGGACGGTCAGACCGTCGGGCCACCAACCGAGAGCAAAGTCTCTGTTGACACCAGACAAGTACCGACGGTCAGACCGTGGCTTGGGACGGTCAGACCGTCGGGCCACCAACCGAGAGCAAAGTCTCTGTTGACACCAGACAAGTACCGACGGTCAGACCGTGGCTTGGGACGGTCAGACCGTCGGGCCACCAACCGAGAGCAAAGTCTCTGTTGACACCAGACAAGTACCGACGGTCAGACCGTGGGTCCTGGCGGTCTGACCGCCAGGAGTGACCTGCCAGCCCCCCTTCTTTTACTCTTTGCTTTCCTGAAAGATATGGGCACACTCAACTCACATAGAACCACTCACAAAGATAGGAATTGAGCATTTGTGGCAACCATGGATACTCAAGGTCATATCATCGACCCCTCTTGATAGTACGGCATTTATCCTATAATCCGGTCACTCAACTCTAATCTCCTTGTGACCGGCAAAACAGAAAAACCCTATCAAGATACCTTTGCCTTGAGCCATCCATATGTATATCACTTCGTCCATCATTCCATTCCTTATTATGACTACAACCACAATTATCTCAACAACGTAGTTAGTCAAAAATAAGGGTCGTCATTAATTACCAAAACACTAAAGCGGGCCTAGATGCTTCAAAAGTCCTCATGGACAATGGCAGTCAGGCAGATATATAATTCATAAATGCCTTCGAGCAAATGGGACTCAGCAAAAGTTCCCTGCAACCATCGAATGTCCCACTCATAGGCTTTGGAGGAAAAAGAATCACTCCCATGGGTACAGTTTCCCTCCCAGTATCATTCGGCAACACTCAGAACCCTCGAACAGAGTACATAACATTCGATGTCGTAGACCTTTGCCACCCATTCAATGTCATATTCGGCCGAGGCACAATTAACACATTCGATGCAGTCATTCATAGCGCCTACTTATGCATGAAGATTCCAGCCGCTAGGGGAGTCATCACAGTCAAAGGAAATCAGCAAATGGCAAGAGACATAGAAAAAGAGGAAAGAGCAGTTGGAAGAAGAGGAAAGAGGCAGAAAGGCCCGGGAGCAACACAAGATCAACGCAAGGGAGGAGACACACAACCTCGACTAGGAAAGAATCGCAGTTCAGCCAGACGAAGACACCAAAAAAGTACTCCTTGATGAACAAGTCCTGGGGCAATTCATCACAATGGGTTCGGGGCTAAGCCCCGAAGAAGAAAAAGAGCTACTAACATTCCTCGGCAAAAATAAAGATGTATTCCCTTGGTCCTCGACAGACCTCGAGGGAGTGGATAGAAGCATGATAGAGCACAAGTTAGAGATTGATGCAACCGCCAAACCAAAGAAACAGAGGCTCCAAAAAATGTCCAATGAGAAAACCGAAGCCATCAAAGCAGAAGTGCAACGACTCCTTGATGCCTCTATCATTCATGAAGTCAAGTATCCATGTTGGTTAGCAAATTGTGTAATGGTAAGGAAAAAGAATGGGAAGTGGAGAATGTGCATACACTTCACAGATCTCAACAAAGCTTGCCCCAAGGACGATTTCTCGTTACCCCGAATCGATAAGATCATAGACGCAGCAGCCGGAAGCGAGCTGCTATCACTGCTGGACTGTTTCTCAGGTTACCACCAAATCTGTCTCGGGAAGGAGGATGAGGAAAAAAACAAGTTTCATCACACCCTTCGGCACTGACTGTTTCATAAGGATGCCCGAAGGGTTGAAGAATGTCGGACCTACATTCTGCCGTATGACTCAAAAAGCCTTCGAGTCGTAATTCGGTAAAAGTGTGCATGCTTATGTGGATGACATCATAGTAGCAAGTAAGAAAAAGGATAACCACATCTCAAACTTGGCTGAAACATTCGCAAACCTTCGAGCAGCAAGGCTAAAGCTAAACCCAGAAAAAATGCGTGTTTGGAATCTGGAAAGGAGAAGTACTTGGCTGCCTTGTATCAGCCAAAGGTATAGAGGCCAACCCTGACAAAATCAAAGCAATCACCCAAATGCAAGAGTCCAAAAGCAGAAAAGATGTATAGAAACTCACAGGCAGAATGGCAGCTCTGAATCGATTCATATCCAGATCAGCCGAGCGAAGCTTGCCATTCTTCCAAACACTTTGAGGTGCCCAACCCTTCAAGTGGGGCCTGGAGCAGCAAAAAGCCTTCATAGATCTGACAAATTACCTTCAAATACAATTAAAGCTAACTAACCCAGAGCCAGGGGCTGTGCTACTCTTATATGTTGCCGCGTCTCATTCAGCAGTCAGTGCAGTCCTCGTGCAAGAGCAGAAAATCATCAAAACAGTCAAGGGAGAACCCAAAAAGCTCCTAGTACAACTCCCAGTATACTACATCAGCGAACCACTATCTGGCTCCAAAATGCTCTACTCCGAGATGGAGAAAATTGCATATACAGTAGTCATGGCTTCTAGAAAGTTGAGGCATTACTTCGAAGCTCATCACATCAAAGTGCTCACTAACCAACCACTCAATGAGATATTTGGCAATCGTGAAGCCTCGGGAACTATTGGTAAATGGGCCATGGAGCTCTCGGAGCATGTAGTCGATTTTGAGAAATGAAGTGCAATCAAATCTCAGGTACTCGCCGACTTTGTAGTAGATTGGACAGCCACATAGCACGCTAGAAGTCAAACATTCATGGAGCCAGTATGGACAACTCATTGTGACGGAGCCTGGGGACTAGCAGGGGTAGGCATAACGGCAATAATCACTTCACCCGAAGGCGTGAAAATGAGATATGCCGCAAGGCTCGAGTTTAGTAACAAAACAGACAAATGCACTAACAATATAGCCAAATATGAGGCAGTGTTGCTAGCACTCAAGAAACTCAGAGCACTCAGAATCCAGAGGTGCAGAGTCAAAACTGATTCCAAAATCATCGCCAGCCAGCATGATAAGGAATTCACAATCAGGGATTCTCAGCTCGAGAAGTACCACAACATTGTTCGGGGCATGGAAAAATACTTCAAGGGTCTTGACATATAGTACATCAAAAGAAAATTCAACACAGAAGCAGATGAGCTCACAAAAATAGCTGCAAGGCAAGATCCGATGCCTCAAGATGTATTTTTTCAAACAATCACTGAACCTTCGATCAAATCGGCCCTCCAAGATCCCAAACAAATTCACGCAGTGACTGGTGAAGATTGGAGGTCTCAAATCATAGCATACCTTCAAGGGTTTTACGAGCCAAACACCGAGTCAGAAGCACAAAGAATGCAACAGAGAGCTAGGAATTACAAAATCATCGAGGGAACGCTCTACAAATCCGGAGTGTGTACCCCATTGCTTAAATGCATTAGCCAAGTGGAAGGCGCAGAATTGCTCAGTGAGATACACGAGGGGGTATGTGGAGCACACATCGGGTCTCGGCCCTTAGCCACAAAAGCAGTAAGGCAAGGTTTTTATTGACCATCAATGATCAAAGACGCTGCAGAAGTGGTAACCAGATGCGATGCCTGCCAAATGGTATCAAACAAACAATCAGCACTTTCGCAGCCAATTCAACTCATAGCACCATCATGGCCTCTTCAGCGTTGGGGGATAGACATCGTTGGACCCCTACCCACAGCACCCGTGAATTACAGATGGGCAGTTGTAGCCCTCGGATACTTCACCAAATGGATCGAAGCAAAACCAATCATAAACATATGAGCCGCAACAATAAAGAAATTCTTTTGGCAAAGCATAATCTGTTGCTTTGGAGTCCCAAGAGACATAACCGTGGACAACGGAAAACAGTTTGAAAATGATATGTTCAAAGAGTTCTGTCACGCCATCGGAACCAAGGTTGATTTCGCATCAGTATATCACCCCCAATCGAACAGGGCTGTGGAGAGAGCAAACAGTCTCATATTCAAAGCAATCAAAAAGATACTCCTCGACGACAAGAAAGGAAAGTGGGCAGAAGAGTTGCCTAGGGTTATATGGTCACACAACACAACCGAAACCAGAGCAACCGACTATTCACCGTTCGGGTTACTCTACGGAGAGGACGCAGTAACCCCCGAAGAAATTTCTCATCAAAGCCCAAGAACAACAAGCACGAAGCCACCACAGCCCTCAGAGGCAGAGTCATAGAACCTCATGGAGGTCAACAGACTGGAAGCAGCTACTAACCTTGACAAGTATCAAATGGAAACACGCAAATGGAGAGACAAGAAGGTTTTTCCCCGAGCATATGCAGAAGGAGATCTAGTCCTACTCCGAAGCCCAAAAATAGAAAGCAAAGGCAAACAAGAACCCAAATGTGAAGGCCCATACGTTGTAGCAAGGTCAAGCAGACCCGGAGCATACAGACTAAAAAATTCACAAGGAAAAGAGTTGTCGCACTCCTGGAACACGGACAACCTTCAAAAGTTCTACACCTAGGGAAGCAACACCCAACACATGTAAATAGCCAAGCATAGCACAAAACTATAAGTTGGTAGCTTAGTTGGTAGCTTTACTTTCCAAGTATTTCCTTCCTCAAGTTGTAAAAAGGACCATACTCTTTTCCTCACAAGGGGAACCCTTGGCAGGGGTGAGGTTTTTAACGAGGCGGATCCTATGTAAACCCCAACTAAATCTATAAAGCTGCCTTCCCCAATGTAGAAAGCCTCGCTCAATGGAGCGCGTTGAAAGAAGTCCCCATTGCAAAGATTGTGATATTCGACAAAGAGCAAAAAGCTCTCAAAACATAGCTACTATGCGGATTAAAGCTCGAAGAGCTAAAAACCACGCAGTCAGCTAACTTAGTGCAAAAATGCTAAGGGGCTCGTTGCAGCCCAGACCCATCGAAGGGTTTACACTCAAGCCTCACCCCTAGCATTTCGAGGAGGGTGGCGTTTTTCAAAAAACTAAGCGCAAAAATGCTAAGGGGCTCATTGCAGCCCAGACCCATCGAAGGGTTTACACTCAAGCCTCGCCCCTAGCACTTCGAGGGGGAGGGTGGCATTTTTCCAAAAACTTAGCGCAAAAATGCTAAGGGGCTCGTTGCAGCCCAGACCCATCGAAGGGTTTACACTCAAGCCTCGCCCCTAGCACTTCGAGGGGGAGGGTGGCGTTTTTCAAAAAACTTAGTGCAAAATGCTAAGGGGCTCGTTGCAGCCCAGACCCATCGAAGGGTTTACACTCAAGCCTCGCATCTAGCACTTCGAGGGGGAGGGTGGCGTTTTTTAGAAAACTTGGCACAAAAATGCTGAGGGGCTCGTTGCAGCTCAGACCCATCGAAGGGTTTGTATGAAAGCATCACCCTTAACACTTCGAGGGGAAGAGGCTCGCAAAAGTCAACAACAGAAAAATTCACAAGTTCCTCAAGGAGCTCACTAACAGATCCCTATATCCACAGGTTCAAAATTCATAATCCATAGGTTCTTTCTTTACAACAACCCAGATGCTAAAAGCTAGGGAAACAAAATGGACCATTCATCTACGCTACAACCAGGTGGACGAGGACCCAAGTCACCTCCCGGTCTATTAGTTCCAGCAGCACTGGAACCTTCCGTCGCCTCGCACCAGGTCTTCGATAGAGCTTCGGCCCGCCGAGTGTTCAGCACAGCACTAATAGACCATTTAGCTACGGCACGACAAGGCCGCCGAACCCGAGTCACAGGAGCGTCAGGAATAGATTCAGCCTAAGGTACAGCTCGCGGTACAGCAGAACCTTCGGGGCTTAGCTCATGAGGGCTACGCAAGCGACTTCCCCCAAGGGAGCCGCACGACACACTCAAATCAGTACCCCATGGAACACGCCGGCTATTCAAGCAAGAATCAGTACAATTCATTCAGTATATTTGGACCCTGCATAGTAGCAAGTCTAGGTGTTCTGCATCATATGTTCATCATCTTGCATGTTGTATTATTCAAGAAATTTCATCAATCCTCGAGCATTCATCGCTTATTATACATTTTCACTTCATATAGGGCATGAGCTCGAGGAGACCATACTGGAGCAAACCGGTGCTGACGTGAACTTCATCGAAGACCCTAACAACGATCACTCCCAAGGCAAGCCCCGGTGCATATCTATTGATTTTGCGAGTCACTTTTTCTTAATCATCACATAAGGATGTTGTATTGTGCATTTGGTACAGGGCTTGGATGAAAACCCCACTTGTATGAACAATTAATTGCCTATGATTAGTCTATGTTAGTAACCCTTTCATTACCAAATGCTATGCTTGAACTATTCGAGTCAACGATAGGTTATAGGGTCACTTGATTCAATTATGATTCACATGAAGGATGAAATTGGCTAAAATTTGAGAACCCATTGTTGCAACTCCACGAACAAGTATCGAACAGTACCAAGTGCATACCTTTATATGAGAATTCATAAACCTAGTAACTTGGACACCGTATTGTTGGACGGCTATACTCATTGATCCAGAGGTGATGTGATTGGCACGGTGAATGCATGGGTTTGAGGACCGCTAGAGAGTCCACGGGTTAAGCCTCGGATACGAAATACTGTATCGCGGGGAGGACGTGTACTCGAGATCGATGGCCCCGGATCAACTTTATAGCAACCTCATGAACAGTGGCCATACGTGTTCATAAATGATGTGTATGTCACGTGCTTGGGTTTTCCCCTGCAGGATGTAAATTGATTTGAATTGCCGTCCCTCGCGGTTATGAGTACCTCTTGTTTCGAGCAGTGGCAATGACCTTTAAGTAGAAAAGATTGGTTATAATTCTGGATTTTATTTACGTTATGGTTGCACATTGCTATGTTGTATTGTTCTTTATATTTATACAATCTTAGCATACTAGCTAGGTTCAACTAAAGTTATTCTTCTGCAGCAAGCAATTCAAAATTGGTTAAGGAATCAAATTGCAGCATAGAACTAATGAGTGCTTTTATGCAAATGTCATATAAGCCTGGTCAGCCCCCCTGCATATTAGGAGTCAGTTTTAGTAAACCTTTTGACGGGTAAGTCTTGTGGAGTATGTTAGATACTCAAGCATTGTGTATTGTTGTTTTCAGGTATCCCTCATGCTACCTATTGTGATTGTTGTAACAAGGTTGTGTGGGAAGGTGAGGAGCCTCAGAATTGGACCATTGAATGGGTCCCCAGCTCTCCTACCCAAGATGAGTGAGCCACTGCCATAGGGTCGGCATGGTTTACATAGGCTATCTAACGTCGAGTTTATCATATTTTTGTTTTCCGCTTATTTATGTATCGAACCAAGAACATATGTATTGTAATATGACTTAATTTGCTTCCGCTGTGGCACTTGAACTTGTAATATTATGCACTTAATGATGTATCATTGTAAATGATGGATGTTCATGTGTGAATGCTATGTATGGTTATCTTGGTAATCATCTCCCGAGGTGATCTTGTACGGCACCCTCTATATTTCGGTATAGGGGTGTGACACTATGGAGAAAAGATGGTGTAAGAGTGTGGGGCGAATATGAGCGTAAGCATTTCAATCTACGAGTGATGTTGCTCATAATGATTCAAGATGGTCCTGCACTTGGTAGTATTTCAGGACAAGCATTCAAAGGATACAATGGATATGTGTGGTGTAGGGAGGAAACTTGTGGAACTTGGCTTAACCATTATAAGAAAGTACTGTACATAAACCATCGTAGGTTTCTATGACCAGATCATCCGTACCGAAGAAAGAAGAAAGCTTTTGATGAGACAACCAAGACTCATCATGCACCAAAGATTCGCACCGGTGAACAAGTATATAAGATGGTAAAGAATCTTAAAGTTGTTCTTGGCAAGGGGAAGGGACGTACAAAGTCAACTAATAATTTGTTCAAAAAGAGGTCAATATTTTGGGATCTACCATATTGGAAAGAGTTGATGGTGCATCACGCAATTGATCTCATGCATGTGGAGAAGAATGTGTGCGAGAGCAGAGTTGGTACCATGGCTGCTATACCTGGCAAAACCAAAGATAGATTCAAAGCACGGATGGACTTAGAGGATCTGAAGCTAAGAAAGGATCTTCACCACAAAGAACTTGAAAATCGAACAAAAAGACTACCAACAGCAAGCTATACCCTAAGTAAACAAGAAAAGATCAACATGTGCAAGTGCTTGCATGGAATTAAAGTTCTGACTGGTTACTTTGCCAATGTGTCTAGATTTATGAACATGAAAACTTTAAAAGTGAGTTTCAAGAAGTCACATGATTGTCACATATTGATGGTACAGCTGCTTCCAGTTGCAATGAGAGGAATTCTTACAGACAAGGTTTGAGACACGATCATAAAGCTATGTTCATTTTGCAATGCAAGTTCACAAAAGGTTGTGGATCCTGTTGGGGGATCACCTCGTGGTCGACCTTTCATGGACAGTAAAAGTTAGACCGTAAACAAAAATTGAGGTTAACCATCGTTGTCTTCACTATTAACCATAATTTCTGAAGACAGGTACCCTCCGAAGGTTTCGGAAGAATCAGAACCCCTCTGAAGGTTACGTACCCTTCAAAGGGTTCTGAAAAGATCAGAGCCCTCGGACTTTGCGAGAAAGCGAGCTGGAACGCTCGCTGGAGCATGAACCCCTGCGCGGGGGACCACGGCACCTTCGAAGATCGAAGGTTGCGCCCGAAGCCGAAGGCGAGTGAAGCATGCTGCAGAGACACGTGGCGCCAACATACTTGGTGGCGTGCGGATCAAGGAAGGGCACCGGGAAAGCTCAAAAGACCAGTTTGCCCTTTATGACCATTTTGTACCGAATATTCAGGGAATATAGTAGGTAATTAGGGGCAAAATGGTCATTTGCATATTACCTAGGTACGGACCTATAAATAGAGCACCCCTACCTACTAGTAACGGGAGGAATCTATTTTTGGGATACGTGAAGAACGCCTGTTACATCACCCAAAATCCCTCGAGTGTTTAATCTCTTTAATCTCTTTTCCCTTCTTTTCTATTTGGTGTCTCGAGGTCCACGCTTCGTGACACCAACAGATCCAAAGAAACTAACAGAACTATAGGAAGATTTGGTACAAACCATGTGCAATCTCAAGACAATTTTCCCTCCCTCGTTTTTCAGTATAATGCCTCGCTTCCTCATTCATGTTGTGCACAAGATGAAGTAGCTTGGTCTTGTGTATCTCCATCAGATGTATCCATTTGAAAGATTCATGACAGTTCTAAAAAGTATGTTTGTAATCGAAGTTGTCCGGAAGGTTGCATGGCTCAAGGTTGGGCAACAGAGGAAGTTATTGAGTTCGTTGTTGATTATATGGACCTAACTGCCATTGGTAAGCCTCTTTCATGCCATGAAGGGCATCTAAGTAGGAAAGGGACGCAAGGTCATACTACCTTCAATGCCAATGACTATGTTTCATACACCCAAGCACATTTTACTATTCTGCAACAATCCGTTGTGGTGGCCCCATACATCAAAATGCATGTCCAAATGTTAAGATCCATGAATCCAAACAAGTCTGAAGACAACATTGCAAGGGAACACCGAGACAATTTTGGCACTTGGCTACGTATACAAATGATGGAAATGGCTCAAGATGATTCATCCGTTGACAAGACACCTGATGACATTTTGTTGGAGTTACTAGCAAATGGTCCATCAACTACGATTCATTCATATAAAGCTTATGACATTAATGACTTTACATTTTATACAAGGGCACAAGACAATAAGAGCATGAACCAGAATAGCGGTGTTTGTATTGATGCATACGATTGTGATGGCAACAAGGAGATATACTATGGGCTCATAGAGGAGATTTGGGAGCTTGAGTATGGAGAAAATTTAAAGGTCCCCTTGTTCTGTTTCCAATGGGTCACACTCCCTAATGGAGTAAAGATTGACAAATATGGTATGACTATTGTCAATTTTAAAATTGTTGGTTATAGGGAATAACCATTTGTTCTTGCTAGAGATGTCACACAGGTCTTTTATGTAAAGGATCCAAACCCAGCTAACAAAGAGGAGCAACATGTCGTTCTGCAAGGAAAAATAACAATTGTTGGTGTTGAGGATGTTGTCGACGAGGAAGCCTATGATCAATTTGATGATTTGCCTCCATTCAGTGAGGATATCATCCTCCCTACCATTGATGACACAAAAGAACTTGTGACACCAGAATTTGTCCGGTACCACTGGTCAGAGGCGGAGAATTGAAATTGGTAGAAGTCAATGAAGCTCAATGGCCGAAGGAAGTCAAGTGGGCCCAATAGGGTTATTTTATCTATTTCTATTTTAGTTTAGATTTTATTTTAAACCTAGTCGGTTTGTTTAGGAGTCCTGACCGAGTCAGGTCAGAACCTCATGCATGAGGTTATAAATATGTAATAGAATCTGTACAACAAACAACAACACTTTCGTTCAATACGATTTAGCGCATCGCCAACCTTTCCTACTCAATGAAACCCTCATCTCGCGCGGGCTGAATCGGCTCCGATCTCAGCGAGAGACATGGAATAGTCACCTTCGGTAATGCTATCAATCTCAACCAGTGCTTTCTCATTAATTTGATATTCTATTTGCTATCGTTAGAATTGCTAGTTATTTGGTAGTTAGATCTGTTTGATGCTTGTTCTATCGACTCTGATTGCAATATTGTCTTGGTTAAAGCCAATCTATTGTAATCTTGGTAGGTTTTATAGGTATTATTTAGATCTGTTATTTGAGTCACTTTATTGATTTTATCTATAAATAGGTTAAATCTAGCTCTATCTACCATATTTGAATACTGTCTCGATTAAGTTTGTTCTGTTCGAATTAGTAAGGCTGCATCAATTTTGATCTCTTACTGGGTAGATAGGGTTAGATCCGATCTATTTATAGGTAGAGTCGCTAGGGTTCTTTCGGGACGTTTACCCGATAGGTTATCACGATTCAATCGACTTTCTGGTGCTTAATTGATTATATCATTCATTTTTATAGTCGTTTACCCCCTTATTGAAATAATATAGATTTATGATTTTGAGGCATATTTGCAATACTAGCTAATTAGATCTATCAACCTAACGCCATCGATAGAGCGAGTCTACGCGTATTTACTATAGATCTATCGACTCAGCTCTATCGACTCTGGCACCTTACATCGACTCGGCCAGTTGCTTCATGAATACTGTAGGCTTATCGACTCTGGCCGGTCGACTCGATCTTTTATCGGCATCTATGATTTTAAACTGTTTATTGAATTAAATTTTGCCAATAAGCCAATACAATCAGCCGGTTAGTTAAATTTTTTTGTTTTCTTTATTCATATAATAGCCTCAGCTGATTTCACGAATAGTGACTATCGGCTTTCTTCATCGGCCTGTCCTGGGCCGGTGACCCGTGTCTTCTGACCATTCGTCTCTACGTTGATTTGCAGAGAAAATCGACTGGCACGCCCCGGTTTCTCGTATTGAGCCTGCACTAGAGTAAAGCTGATCTCCCAGGTCACGCGTGCTGATTTTTGTGTCAACACATATGTCATGATCACGATGAAGCTATCATCGTTAAATGAAATTATTTCTCATGTAATAACTAAATACTAGAAATATTTGTGTTAATTTGTGTCATGAAAGTATAATTTGCACTAATTTTTTTTACTTTCATGTATTTCTCATGTACTAAGTAAAGTTGATGATGCCGCAACCACGATGAAGTATTTGTTATGTAATAACTAAAGTTGACGGTGTAGAAAGAAAAGGTCAAAGAAAATAAAAAAAATTCATATCAGCATCAGTTCATGTTTCTGAACCGTTGCTAAAAATTAGTATCAACATCGGTTGGCAGACCGAACCGCTGCTGATACCCAAGTCGATGAAGATGATGGTAGCCCTAGCAATTACCTGAACTTGAACCAAGAAGATCAAGAAAACATGGACAGTGAAAATGATGATGATGCCGAGGGTCCTAATCAAGATAATGATGATGCCGAGGGTTATAATCTAGATAATGATGATACACAAACATCATTTCAAGAGAGGCGTGGACGTGGTCCTAACAAACAGCCTAGTGGATGTTATGTCATCACGGAAATCAGTGATGTTGGGGACCCCTTAAAACCTGACGCTACATCAAGCACCTGGCACACAACTTGTGGAACACTCGTAAGAGATCATGTGGGCATCACTTATAGACTCTGAAGAGGAGGCCAAAATTTGAATAAGAGGTATGTAGTTCTGGATTATGTAAAAGTACTATGGAAGAAGTTAGATGCAAAATTTGAGTTTCCTAGAGGATGTGATATGGAAAAGGTGCGGCAAAGAACCATGACCCAATTGAGCATAGCTTTTAGGAACTTCAAGTGTAGATTGTACAAAAAGTATCATTTGCAAGGCAAGACACCAGACTTCAATCAATATTTTGAAAAGCATTCATAGAGTACAAGGTCTCAGAAAAAGCCAGAAAGATAAGTGAAGCAAATAAGGCCAGTGCAAAGAACAACATATACCCCCATAGAACGGGCTCACATGGTTATGTGGGGAAAGAAGCTGTGTTTCAAGAGATGGAAGAGAAAGTAATTCGTGCGGGTAATACGCCTGTGAAAACAAAATATACTGAACGAAGTAAGAGATACTTGTACGGTCATAGGGTTTACTTAACTCAAGAGGGAAAATTAGCTTTCAAAAGTGATGAAGGGATTGGTGGAGAGCATTGATAAGGCCCACAATGAGTCTTCAAGCAGTACATTTCAACCATCCAGGGATATCAACGAGCTAAGCTATGCACTAAAATCTTCGGAGCATCTAGGCCGCACGCGTGGCTATGGCAACATACCTTGGAAACATGCACTGCAGTCAGACTCTGATAGTTACGGGAAAAAGGGGAAACAAGAAATACGTATTGACATTGAGGCCATTCTAAGTGAGACAGTAGCTACCCAATTAGCTGAAGCTTTACGTGAGAAAGGCCAACAACTTCATCAAGCCAACCAGGGAAATGCATTGGGCATGACCTCTACTGGGCGTCGTAGCAGTTGCACATCCACAAAACTTCCTGAAGATGATGAAAACCGCTATCCCATTGATGACATTAAAGAGAGCACTCAATGCAAGCTTGTCACGCCTGTGTTAGGTTGTACAAGAACGATGGCTTATGGGTTGGCCGAGCCATTGGTTAAAGGGACTCTATTCCTTGATCATCCAATACCAAAGGGATATGTCATGGTGCATCTGGACAGTGTAAAGCATGACCATCGTAAAAGCAAGTTGGACTACCCTGGAGAGGAAGGTGAATTCAAGCTCAAGAAAAATATTGGTCGTTATGTCCTATGGCGTAGGCGCGACATTGAGTTTGGCGACTCAGACTCAGAATGTAGCTCGGAGTCGAAGTCACCAGGAAATCCTAAGGTACATATGCATGATACGTTGCTAGAGCAGTCACCACAACAGGCTCGAGAGACTTCACCTTTGCCGGAAATAGCTGAGTCACCACCAAGGCAGTTGCCACAATCAAGAAGAACAATGCCTTCAACGATGCCACCTAAGAAGTCAATGTCATCATAGCACGATTCGTCGCTAAAGAGGTCGACTTCATCACAACAGAAGCACCACCTACGAGGTAGTATTTAACACAGCTGCAAGCAACCCCCAAGAGGAAGTTGGCTTCATCACAAAGTAAGAAACCACAATCTCCTTTAGCTTATGAGAATACCGATGAGGAACTTGAAAAGTCTATGAGCTCTGATGTGAGAAAGTTCTTTTCAAACAAACAACTGGCTCAAGAGAAGTCTACTGCCACTTACGAGGCAGAACATAAGATGCTACTACGTTTGAAACAATGTAATCTGCCATTAGACTATAAGCGAATCATGTCTAAAGAGTCATGCATCTTCAAGTCAGATGCAATTGTGGCAGAGGCCACTACAGAAAGGAGTTTCTTGAGAGTGCTGGAATAACAAAGGAACAACTCCTTGATGATCAAAGCTTGCTACTGCAAAGCCAACATCCAAGAGATTTGTGGTTGATGAACCAATAATCGACGAATTTATGTTCTTCGAATCTACACAAACATGAAGATTGCACAATTGGTATATGGAACAATCCAAGGCTGGTAGACAAATGTTTGCATTTCAATACAAGCACAATGATTTCCTCCATGATGATGGTGAGGTGTGGATTGTTGGGATGAAATGCATCAACTATTGAAAGATGATGCACTTGGAGCACAACTCATATGTTTATGGTCATTGTAAGCCTCATGTTTATATGGTTCGTAATATATCATTATGTTATCATATCGAATGACTAAACTTGTTTCATATGTCTTGCATTGACAAAAATATGTGCGGACAAAAATATTTTTGATAAAGCTTACATTGACCCGATGTATGTAAACGCTTCACTGGTCGACTTGAGACCTCAACACACGGAGGAATACATAGTCAACTTTATTCTTACTTTCCAAAGGAAGAAATACATATTTCTACCTTACAACTTCATGTATATATGTAACTACAAAAGTACTCTACCATGTTCGAACAACTTTTTGTTATCACTGGGTTTATGTAGGTTTCATTGGATCCTGTTTGGCATTAAATTAGATACTAGTGAAGTCTATGTGGTGGACTCATTAGACAAGCCAAGAGAAGACTTGAAAAAACTTGAAGATATGCTACAATGGTAAACTACTTTGTCATAGTTATGTACCACATGTTCTAGTTATTATTTGTGACTAAACAAGTGTAAACATGTGTAGAGTGTTCAAATGTCTTGTAGAGCATGATGTTCGTGTACTTTGATATACAAAACAATTCAAGTTTACAACATATCCTTGTAGTAAGCAAGAGAAGGGAACTAATTTCTGTGGCTTTTGTGTATGTGATTCAATGCTTCACTTCACTAGTGTGCACAAAAGTTTCCAGGTAAGCTATTGCATATATGTTGATAAAATTTAGATGAATTCTTTGTTTATATTGCATTGTAGTTTACACATACATGACATTAACTTAACTTCTTTCATTTCTTTCTCGTAGACAATGGGGACAAGGCCGCTCACTCCACAAAAGATTCTAGCACTTCAAGAATAACTTCTTGGTTTCATAAATGAGCATGTTATTCCAGAATCAAGTAGGTACCATGTTTTGAAAATGGGACATATCACAAGTCCGCCCTTCACTAACACCACCATCGAGCTCTATCCCTACCTCTCATTCAAGAAAGAGCGCAAGTCAGATTCCTCGATTAATAAGTGAGTTGTAAGACTTTTGTGTTCATGATAGGTTTATGTTGAGTAGTATTGTGGACTTTATGTTGATGTGATACTTATGTTGGATTTGTATGATTATGTGGCATGGCTATTTCTGGATTTGCATGGCATCAACATATATGTGGACTTGTCTATTGAGATTATGTATTGAGATTCTATTAACACGAGCATTATTTTTTTTTCTTGAAAAAACTTCTTAGTAGGGGTTCAGGAGAATGAACCGCTACTGATACTCTAACCATCAGTAGCAGTTCAGTCTACTGAACCACTACTGATGGTTAGAGTATCAGCAATGGTTCAGTATTTTGAACCGCTGCTGATAATATAATTATCAGCAATGTCGAATCAGCTGTGGTTCCAGAACCGCTGCTGATGAGGGATTTTGAACCGCTGCTAATGATGTTTTCTGTAGTATTGAAAGTACCTATAGGAGGTGTTTGCTTCAATAGATTGTAATGTATTCACATTCCACCACAATTTGATTATGTTAAAATGTGTTTGATTCAACCCATCTGGCAGACTCGTCACGTTGTGAATGGTCGATTGATTTTTATCAATTTATTTTTTCCAAATGTCAGCAAGATCATGCCTCATCCACAAAGCAATTTACTGGACAACGATTTCCGTGATGTAGGTGGGACATGATGCACCCTAGAAGTAAAGGAGTGAAGTGTTAGACAGATTATCTTCCATACTTTAGATTGGCCTTGCTTGTCCTTGGGCCTTGAGCCCATACACGGTTATACCTATGTTGTATTTAGGGTTGATATCTCTTGGCTCCCTATATGTATTCTTTGTACATCATCACAATAATCACTATGTGATTATCCCCATAATTCTTCTCTCATGGTATCCGATTGGTTTCCTTCCTAAGCCAAGCTTGCGCTACCTTGTACCCCAACCGTCGTCGCCACCACCTCCGGCCGTTGTGGCATGCCTCCCTAACCCACCAGCAACCTCACACTGTGGTGCCCCCTCCCACCCTCCCCCTATCTCCACTCCATTGCTGATGACTCTGATGCCACCCGAGATGCCGACGAGGCCCAGTGCACCGATTATGCAAAGCATGCTGAGGCAGATTGCGCCACCGTGATCTACCACGCCCACGAATGATCCAATATCCACTCTCAAGCTGTCGCCATCCCCAGCATCAAGACCATGGTGCCCCTTGTTCTGGATCTCACCTGACCCCACTATTCTTGGAGGCGTAGCTTCTTCCTCAACACCGTTGAGAAGTACGATCTATCTGATCTTGTACTCACCGACGAGGACTTCTCCATTTACCCCCATTGGAGCCGGATGAATTTAACCGTCATGTCATGGCTCTTCACCACTATTGCCCATGACCTTCATGAGATTGTTCACAAACCCGCCCCCACTTCGCGTGTTGTGTGACTGGCCTTGGAGAAACAATTCATCGGCAACAAAGAAACACGTGTTCTTCTCCTTGACGCCGAGTACTGGACCCTTGTCCAAGGCGCCCTGTCCGTCACCGACTACTGCCATAAACTCAAGAGTATGGACGATGCACTCAACGACCTAGGCGAAACCGTGCATGACCGTACCTTTGTCTTGAACATCCTTCGGGGCCTTAACAAGAAGTATGCATACATGTCTTCCCTCATCCAGCAGCAACACCCATTCCTGTGCTACAATGATGTCCTTGCCGATCTGCAGCTTGTGGAGATGACCAGCAAACTGTATGTGCCTGCGCCAGCAGCCTTCATCGCCTCTACACCACCCCACCCTCCCATGAATCCCCATGCTCATGGCTATGGTCCATAGGGTGGTGGCAACTCCGATGGATAGAACCGCAATAGGCGTCGCCAACAGCAGCGGTCGAGCACTGGGAGCTACCCCAGCACCTATGGTGCCCATAATCCTGGGCCTGGATCATGGGCTCCTCCGATCTAGTTCAACCCCTTGATAGGCTTCTTCGTCATCTAGCCCAACCAAGATCCGCGTCGCCTATATGGCCTGCTTGGCCCATGGCCACCTGGGGGTGCCCCCCCCCCCCCCCCCGCAGGCTCACCTTATGGGCCATGCTGGTGGCCTGTCTCCTGTTGGCGTGCTCCAGGCCGGTGGGTCGTCCTCAGGTGGGCTGCCTGGTTCTGGCACTCTTCATGCTGGTGGGCTGCCCTCCAGTGGGTTGACCACGCTGGTCGGTGGTGTCCATGTACTTCGTGCCGGTGGCCTGCCCATGCCACTGTATGGGCCCTCCTACAGCCCCTACGCTGTCTAGCAACCTTAGCCACCTCTAGTCTACATGTTGCCTCCACCCACTGGCGTGTGGGATCAGCAAGGCCTGGCCAACGCCTTCCAGACGTTGAAGCTCCAGCCTCCTCCCTCTGCAGAATGGTGCATGGACTCGGCCGCATCCTCCCATATGACATCCAACCCCAGTATCCTCTCATTCACCCAACCTCCCTCCTCTACTGCTCCATCTGGTATCATCATCGGTAATGGGTCAATGCTGCCTGTTACCTCCACCGGTTCTGCTACCCTCGCTTCTTCTTAGGGCCCTCTTCACCTGCTCCATATTCTTGTTCACCTCACATTATTAAGAACCTCATATTTGTTCATTAGTTTACTATTGATAATCAGTGTTCTATCGAATTGACCTCTATGGCCTTGCTATGAAGGATCTTATCATGAAGAACGTGCTCGTTAGGTGCAATAGCTCCGGGCAGCTCTACTCCATTACTCCATCGGTGTTTCGTCCCCATGCTCTCACGGTGTCCACCACTTCCCCCACACTTCGGCATCGCCGTCTTGGTCATCTTGGTCATGAGTCTTTAGCTCATTTAGTGTCATCCATAGACTTTTCATGTAATAAAAGTGAGCTTGATACTTTGTGTCATGCATGTCAGTTTGGTCATCATGTGCGTCTACCATTTCCATGGTCCTCATCTTGAGCTATTCAAATTTTTGATTTAATACATTGTGACCATTGGACATCCCTAGTTGTTAGTGGTTACAAATATTACCTCGTTATTCTTGATGATTGCTCACACTACCTCAGGACCTTTCCTTTGCGCCTCAAGTCAGACACTTTTACCACGCTGTCTCACTTTTTCTCTCTTGTCGCTACACAGTTGGCTGCACTATTAAGAGCATCCAATGTGACAACGGTCGTAAGTTCGGCAACTCCACCGCTCGGACGTTCTTCCTCACTCATGGCGTGACCATCCATATGTCATGTCCTCATACCTCCCCCCAAAATGGTAAAGCTGAGTGTTTCATTAGATCAACCAATAATATCATGCACTCCCTCATGTTCCAAGCTAGCCTTCCTGTGGTATATTAGGTCGAAGCATTACATACTGCCACCGATTTGCTTAATATTCAACCCACCAAAACACTAGATTTCTCTAGCCCACACTTTGCTTTGTGCGGCACTCCGCCAACTTACGACCATTTATGTGTCTTTGGATGCAAAAGTTACCCCAACTTATCTGCCACCACCCCTCATAAGCTAGCTCCTCGATCCAAACTTTGTGTTTTTATGGGCTACCCATTGGAACACAAAGGTTATAGTTCCCTTGACCTTTTATCTAATCACATCATTATCTCTCGGCATGTCATGTTCGATGAGAATTCTTTTCCTTTTGTTGAGCTGCCCGCTCACCTCCATTCATCCAACTTAGACTTTCTAACCGATTTTGATTACGTGCCCAGTCCTATTGGTACGTCTCTTGCAGGTCACTCAGGCGTTGGTCCCGCTGCCCCTGGAGGTTCCCTTTCCCAGGTTGTTGCCATCGGGCCCGACACCTCTACCCCCACTGCCCATGCTAGCACCTTGCCGCATGTCGCTGCCAGCGGGGCCTCCCATAGTGCCCCTCCTATGTCGCCAGCATGCTCTCCACACAGGCCTGGCGTGCGTGGCTCTCCACCTAGGCACGGTGCCCCAACACAGTCTCGGGTTCTGCCTACTGCATGACCTCCCTGTGGGCCCCCACCTAGTTTTGGTCCCCTCCCAGGCGACCTGACTTCCTCTTCAGTGGTCTAGTCTAGACCACCCTCTCCTGACGTGCCCGCTCATGCTGGGCTAGACCCGCTGGCCGTGGATTCGGTGGCCGCCTCTCCAGGTGTACACACGGTCCCCCCACCTGTTGCTGCTCCACGTTAGGCATGTCTACTTCCCACAGTTGTCTCTATTGCTCCAATGGACAACCAACACACAATGCGCACACGAGGCAAAACTAGTTTTTGTCTTCCTGTTCAGCGCCTTAATCTGCAGATGTCAACTCTGTCTCCCATGCCCAAGACCTATTGAGGTGCACTTGCTAACCCAAATTGGAGGGACGCAATGATAGAGGAGTTCAGTGCTCTCCAAGCCAATAATACTTGGGATTTGGTACCCCGCCCGTCTGATGCCAATGTCATCACTGGTAAATGGGTATTTTGCCATAAGTTACTTCCTGATGGATCTCTCGATTGCTACAAGGCCTGTTAGGTGCTTTGCAGATTTACATAGCAGCTGGTGTTGATTTTGGAGAAACTTTCAGTCCGGTGGTTAAGCCTGCTACTATTCGCACAGTACTGTCAGTGGCTGTCTCTCATTCTTGGCATGTTCATCAGTTAGATGTTAAAAATGCCTTCCTACATGGTACCTTGACAGAGTCTGTTTACTGTGAACAACCATCCAGTTTTGTTTATTCTACTCATCTTGACTTTGTCTGCCATCTCCATAAGTCCTTGTATGGTTTGAAGCAACCTTTTCGGGCCTGGTATACTCACTTTGCCACCTATATTATGTCCATTTGTTTTGTTGGAGCTCGGTCAGACACATCACTTTTTGTTTACCATGATGGTGGGATTCGGGTGATTGATTCTCTCACAGCTGAATTCTCCATGAAGCATTTGGGTTCTTTGCATCACTTTTTGGGTGTTTCTGTCACTTCACGGCATGGTGGCCTCTTTTTGTCTCAGCAACAGTATATGCTTGATATCCTCTGTTAGAAAACCAGGCGCCGAAGCGATACCCCAGGACCAGCAGCCAAGAACATAAGATCACATAAAAGAGAACGACGCAAAGACATAATGTTTTTTAGCGAGGTTCAGCGATGTGCTTACATCCTCGGGGCATGACTACGGGCGCTCCTCCCCATAATATCAGTACCAATACCAGCGTCAGGAGCATACCAGCGCACGGCCTGGCCGCCCCTTGGGCACACCGCTCCGGCCGCCGCCGCCCCTTGCCTACTACATATGTCGTCTCGCGGTTACAACGGTGGTACCCCCCACGCATATATGAGGTCGAGGAATATAAGTCCGACACAAACTCTATCCCTAACCACCTAATACGACTCAAGTCTAATTTACAACCGACTTACGTACACATATTCGACACAAATACAACAAACTCCACCTTGACGAATATGCACGCCATCCTGAAGTTGTCCATGCTCAAACCTCCGTGTACGCAGACTTGAGTCACCTCCTCTGCTGCTCACTTCGAACAGCCCGGCGAGGCCACCTCGCCGCAAGGACTAAACACCGCAATATGTGTAGCTCCATCCTCCATGACTCCACCTTTAAGCTTGTAGTGATGTGCATCCGACTTCTCGCCTATTATCATAGTCTTGTCATCCCGCATCACCCTCAAGGTCCTCCTATCTGGCATCGCCTGATATAACCAACCTTCTCCATGCAGAACACCAAGCGAGATTAGATTCTTTCAAAGTTCTGGCACATGCCGCACACCCTCATGTAGCACCTCTTGTCCATCATACATTGTTAACTTGATCTTGCCAACTCCCATAACACGATGAACCGTGTCACCTCCCAATCGAGCAAAACCAAAGTCACCCTCAACATATGAAGAGAACCACTCCTTCTTGGATGTCGCATGAAACGAACTTGTAGAATCCAACAACCACACCTCTTCTCTATCACAAGACTTCTCACTTGATAGCACAAGAATATCACCGTCGCTATCCGAGTCATCCTTACTAGAAGCTACAGTATTTGCCATGCCCTTCCTCTTCAGTTCCGGACAATCCCTTCTCACATGTCCCCACTCCTTGCACTTATAGCATTGTGGCCCCTTCTTTTTCTTCTTGTCAGTCTCCCTCACTCAATCACTCCTGACTTGCAAAGCTTCTCCAGTGGAACTACTATCAGCAGCATTATTGATCTTGATCATTTGCTCACGAGCAAGTAATGCCGTTGTGATATCCTCCACCTTAACATCAGTTTTACCATACGTCAACGTAGTGACCAAGTGCTCATAAGAACTCGGCAAGGAACACAAAAGAATAATAGCCTTATCTTCATCATCAAGCTTCACGTGCACCTTTACAAGGTCAGCCACGACTTGATTGAAGACATTGATGTGCTCAGCAAGATCTGCTCCCTCCTGCATCTTCAGCCCATATAACTTTTGCTTCAAATACAACTTCTGAGTCAGAGTTTTAGACATGAACTAATTATCCAACTTATCCCAAATTGCCTTCGGTGACGTATCCTTCATGACATGGTACATGATCTGATCGGAGAGACACAACCTGATTGTTGCCACTGTTTGCGCTTGCATCTCCTCCCACTTCTCATCATCTACCTTGGCCGGCTTTTTGTCGCTCAGAGCTTTCAGGATCCCTGCTGCGCTAGCAAGTCCTTGACTCTTGTCTGCCAAAGCCCATAGTTGTCAGTCCCGTCAAACTTCGTCACCTTGAATTTGGACGACATCGACGCCATTCGCCTGTTGCCACGGGCCGCCGAAAGATCCTTCACACGTGCACCACGTCGCCACACGCGCACACCGCACATCGAAGTCGCGTGCCTCCGGCACGCCCGAGCACGCCGCCGCGTCCTCCCGCGTCTCGTCTAGACACGCTACCTCGTACGCTTGCGGCTGAGTCGCTATGCTTGCCCACGCACAACGCTCCTGCAGCTTGTACACCCTCGCTGAACACCGCCCGTGTGCAGCCCGCTGCTCTCGAGCCTCATCGACCGTCATGCCGCTTGCACACGACAAAGTTGACCCGCTCGATCGCTGCCCGCCATTCCCCGTCAACCGCCGCAAGCTTGGGTTCACGAACAGCTAATTGCTTTCTGTTGCAATCCCCGTAGACTCCTCTGTTTGACTCCTCAGTTTCTTATATACGGAGGCAGGACGTAGAGTCATAACCGAAACAGACCTGTGTTCCTTTCCTTGTCTGCCCCGCATAAGAAATTTTCAATTATAGCGTGACCAGTCTTCGTGGTGTCCAAAACCGACTCGAGGAGGCCAACAATCAAAGAAAACTATGACTCTAGCTGCCTGCATGCAAAACGGTTTGTTTCATTAAACAAACACATGTGGGCCCAGCCTTTGTCTCCCGTACATGCATCAACATGGCCAGCACGCACACATAATTTTCCAAATCGCATACACCACCTCCGATCTCCAGTTCGCACACGGACACCTTGCCGTTGCTTTGACCACCGACTTCTGTTCTCGCACGCATCCTGCAGCATCGCATTTCGTGCCCTAGCTACAGTTTACCTTGCGTGCCGCAATTAACCCGCCTGAGTCCGATCAAGCAACAACACGCTCATACAACCATCATGCGACAACAGGAACAAGTCCCCTCCAAAAACACGCCGCAAGTCTACCGTGGCTTACGCCATCACTGTCGCTGCTCCACCTTGAGCATGCAACAGCCGCTCGAATCAAATTGATCACCATCAATTAGATCGCGAGTCGAAGCCGTCCTCGTTGTCCACGACGTCTGGTTCTTCCAGCCGCACCATTGAACTTGGCCATCACGTCTGATCAGCCCCTATCAAACAACAGCCTCCAGCCACCATCAACCCGATCTCCACGTCTGGACGAATACGATGCTCGAAGTGTCCAACTTCACCGATCGAGTTGTCGATCGCCGCCATGCTCCATCTTGCGCCATGTCCCTCCCGAACACATCGTGCAAGCTTTACGCGGTGTGGAGCATCCCATCGTGCCTCTCGTGATCTTCTACCATGTACTCGACTCTGATACCACTTGTTAGAAAAGCTGGCGCGGAAGCGATACCCCAGGACCAGCAGCCAAGAACATAAGATCACATAAAAGAGAACGACGCAAAGACATAATGTTTTTTAGCGAGGTTCAGCGATGTGCTTACATCCTCGGGGCATGACTACGGGCGCTCCTCCCCATAATATCAGTACCAATACCAGCGTCAGGAGCATACCAGCGCACGGCCTGGCCGCCCCTTGGGCACACCGCTCCGGCCGCCGCCGCCCCTTGCCTACTACATATGTCGTCTCGCGGTTACAACGGTGGTACCCCCCACGCATATATGAGGCCGAGGAATATAAGTCCGACACAAACTCTATCCCTAACCACCTAATACGACTCAAGTCTAATTTACAACCGACTTACGTACACATATTCGACACAAATACAACAAACTCCACCTTGACGAATATGCACGCCATCCTGAAGTTGTCCATGCTCAAACCTCCGTGTACGCAGACTTGAGTCACCTCCTCTGCTGCTCACTTCGAACAGCCCGGCGAGGCCACCTCGCCGCAAGGACTAAACACCGCAATATGTGTAGCTCCATCCTCCATGACTCCACCTTTAAGCTTGTAGTGATGTGCATCCGACTTCTCGCCTATTATCATAGTCTTGTCATCCCGCATCACCCTCAAGGTCCTCCTATCTGGCATCGCCTGATATAACCAACCTTCTCCATGCAGAACACCAAGCGAGATTAGATTCTTTCAAAGTTCTGGCACATGCCGCACACCCTCATGTAGCACCTCTTGTCCATCATACATTGTTAACTTGATCTTGCCAACTCCCATAACACGATGAACCGTGTCACCTCCCAATCGAGCAAAACCAAAGTCACCCTCAACATATGAAGAGAACCACTCCTTCTTGGATGTCGCATGAAACGAACTTGTAGAATCCAACAACCACACCTCTTCTCTATCACAAGACTTCTCACTTGATAGCACAAGAATATCACCGTCGCTATCCGAGTCATCCTTACTAGAAGCTACAGTATTTGCCATGCCCTTCCTCTTCAGTTCCGGACAATCCCTTCTCACATGTCCCCACTCCTTGCACTTATAGCATTGTGGCCCCTTCTTTTTCTTCTTGTCAGTCTCCCTCACTCAATCACTCCTGACTTGCAAAGCTTCTCCAGTGGAACTACTATCAGCAGCATTATTGATCTTGATCATTTGCTCACGAGCAAGTAATGCCGTTGTGATATCCTCCACCTTAACATCAGTTTTACCATACGTCAACGTAGTGACCAAGTGCTCATAAGAACTCGGCAAGGAACACAAAAGAATAATAGCCTTATCTTCATCATCAAGCTTCACGTGCACCTTTACAAGGTCAGCCACGACTTGATTGAAGACATTGATGTGCTCAGCAAGATCTGCTCCCTCCTGCATCTTCAGCCCATATAACTTTTGCTTCAAATACAACTTCTGAGTCAGAGTTTTAGACATGAACTAATTATCCAACTTATCCCAAATTGCCTTCGGTGACGTATCCTTCATGACATGGTACATGATCTGATCGGAGAGACACAACCTGATTGTTGCCACTGTTTGCGCTTGCATCTCCTCCCACTTCTCATCATCTACCTTGGCCGGCTTTTTGTCGCTCAGAGCTTTCAGGATCCCTGCTGCGCTAGCAAGTCCTTGACTCTTGTCTGCCAAAGCCCATAGTTGTCAGTCCCGTCAAACTTCGTCACCTTGAATTTGGACGACATCGACGCCATTCGCCTGTTGCCACGGGCCGCCGAAAGATCCTTCACACGTGCACCACGTCGCCACACGCGCACACCGCACATCGAAGTCGCGTGCCTCCGGCACGCCCGAGCACGCCGCCGCGTCCTCCCGCGTCTCGTCTAGACACGCTACCGCGTACGCTTGCGGCTGAGTCGCTATGCTTGCCCACGCACAACGCTCCTGCAGCTTGTACACCCTCGCTGAACACCGCCCGTGTGCAGCCCGCTGCTCTCGAGCCTCATCGACCGTCATGCCGCTTGCACACGACAAAGTTGACCCGCTCGATCGCTGCCCGCCATTCCCCGTCAACCGCCGCAAGCTTGGGTTCACGAACAGCTAATTGCTTTCTGTTGCAATCCCCGTAGACTCCTCTGTTTGACTCCTCAGTTTCTTATATACGGAGGCAGGACGTAGAGTCATAACCGAAACAGACCTGTGTTCCTTTCCTTGTCTGCCCCGCATGAGAAATTTTCAATTATAGCGTGACCAGTCTTCGTGGTGTCCAAAACCGACTCGAGGAGGCCAACAATCAAAGAAAACTATGACTCTAGCTGCCTGCATGCAAAACGGTTTGTTTCATTAAACAAACACATGTGGGCCCAGCCTTTGTCTCCCGTACATGCATCAACATGGCCAGCACGCACACATAATTTTCCAAATCGCATACACCACCTCCGATCTCCAGTTCGCACACGGACACCTTGCCGTTGCTTTGACCACCGACTTCTGTTCTCGCACGCATCCTGCAGCATCGCATTTCGTGCCCTAGCTACAGTTTACCTTGCGTGCCGCAATTAACCCGCCTGAGTCCGATCAAGCAACAACACGCTCATACAACCATCATGCGACAACAGGAACAAGTCCCCTCCAAAAACACGCCGCAAGTCTACCGTGGCTTACGCCATCACTGTCGCTGCTCCACCTTGAGCATGCAACAGCCGCTCGAATCAAATTGATCACCATCAATTAGATCGCGAGTCGAAGCCGTCCTCGTTGTCCACGACGTCTGGTTCTTCCAGCCGCACCATTGAACTTGGCCATCACGTCTGATCAGCCCCTATCAAACAACAGCCTCCAGCCACCATCAACCCGATCTCCACGTCTGGACGAATACGATGCTCGAAGTGTCCAACTTCACCGATCGAGTTGTCGATCGCCGCCATGCTCCATCTTGCGCCATGTCCCTCCCGAACACATCGTGCAAGCTTTACGCGGTGTGGAGCATCCCATCGTGCCTCTCGTGATCTTCTACCATGTACCCGACTCTGATACCACTTGTTAGAAAAGCTGGCGCGGAAGCGATACCCCAGGACCAGCAGCCAAGAACATAAGATCACAGAAAAGAGAACGATGCAAAGACACGATGTTTTCTAGCGAGGTTCAGCGATGTGCTTACATCCTCGGGGCATGACTACGGGCGCTCCTCCCCATAATATCATTAGCAATACCAGCGTCAGGAGCATACTAGCGCACGGCCTGGCCACCCCTTGGGCGCACCGCTCCGGCCGCCACCGCTCCTTGCCTTCTACATATGTCGTCTCACGGTTACAATGGTGGTACCCCCCACACATATATGAGGCCGAGGAATATAAGTCCGACACAAACTCTATCCCTAACCACCTAATATGACTTAAGTCTAATTTGCAACCGACTTGCGTACACATATTCGACACAAATACAACATCCTCCAGCGCGCCGGTATGACCGACTGCAAACCATGCTCCATTCTAGTTGACACTTGCGCCAAGCTTTCCTCGGATGGCGTGCCTATAGCAGATGCAACTCATTATCGTGGCCTAGCTGGTACATTGTAGCATCTCATGTTTACTCGCCCTGACATTGCCTATGTTGTGCAGCAAGTTTGTCTCTATATGCATGATCCTCGTGAACCACATCTTGCTTTGGTCAAGTGGATTCTTTGCTATCTACGTGGTACACTTGATTTTGGACTACAGTTTCATTCCACATCTGTGACTGATCTGATTGCTTACTCTGATGCTGATTGGGCTGGATGTCCGGACACTCGCCGCTCCACCTCAGGGTATGGTGTTTTCCTTGGTGACAATCTCATTTCCTGGTCCTCTAAATAGCAGAACACAGTATCTCGTTCTAGTGTTGAGGCTGAGTACCGCGCTATTGCTAATGCTGTTGCAGAGTCTAGTTGGTTGCACCAACTACTTGAGGAATTACATTGTCTGATTCGCCGAGCTACACTTGTTTACTGTGACAATATTAGTGTTGTTTATCTCTAGACTAATCCAGTGCAACATCAATGCACCAAACATATCGAGATTGATTTGCATTTTGTACGTGACAATATTAGTGTTGTTTATCTCTAGACTAATCCGGTGCGTGTTCTTCATGTACCTACCCACTTCTCAATATGCAGATATTTTCACTAAGGTCACTAAGGATTTACCTACATGTCTTCACTAAGTTCAGATCCAGTCTGAATGTCTGCATGTGTGGCTGACACTCTGACTGTGGGGACGTGTTAGATAGATTATCTTCTATACTTTAGATTGGCCTTGCATGGCCTTGGACCTTGAGCCCATGCACCGTTATACTCGTGTTGTATTTAGGGTTACTGTCTCTTGGCTCCCTATATGTATTCCCTGTACATCATCACAATAATCATTATGTGATTATCCCCATAATCCTTCTCTCATGAAGAAACGCATCCGGGTAGAATCACTTATCAAACTTTTTTTTCAAATTTTCTCATAAAGATTGGCCAACCACAGGGATTGGAGTGAACAATATATTTATATATACATAAAAGGAGCAGCAGCTTGCATGTGATTCGTGCTGTAATACTACTAGTTTTTGAGCTTCTTGGGCAGGGGCACTCCGTTTCCCGCCAGATGTGGAGTTGCCGCCGGGGCCGCCGAGTTACTTGGAGCAGCCGCACCCAGGGACATACCTCCTGTGCCCGTCAGAATTAATCAGAGATCGATGGATGAAGAGATTAAAGCTTACTATTTTTCAGTTGATGCCGATGTGATACGGGCGAGATTATACATACTGCTGTCTATTGCCATGGGGTCATCGCATGGGAATAAGCATGCCATGCGGCACATGAAGGCCCCGGAGCCGATGCAACCGGCGGCACAATGGTCCTGGCACTCACTGCCCAACGCCGCCAGGGGAGACGTCGCCAGCAGCAGCAAGCAGCACAGAAACGCCATAGCTTGCGCCCTCCTCATCCGGCCTGTCGCCTCCATCTCGACCGGCCGGACTAGCAAGCTGCTGCTGCTCCTGCGATGGAGGTGGAGATGGGAACGTAAGGAGCGGCTAATAATGGAGGGGGAGACACATCTCTATTTATACCTTACGATAGATGCATGCAGCCACAAGTGAAAATGATGTAGTGATTCATCGGAACCAGCCACCCCTAGAAAATAAGCTAAATATGGTTTTGAACTTAAAGTTGATCTTAAAGTGAAAAAAGATAAGTGCAAAAAATTTGGTCTGCCATGTAGACGAACTTTCTTTCTATCTATATATAGTAGACATTATCATTATGTCTCTACATATAGATAGACAAGCGTACAGACATTTTCTAAAATGCCTCATCATAGAAAAGAAAGTTCTGTGATAAACTGACTCCTTAAACCTATAGTTTTGTGATACACTGCTCATAAAATCTATAGTTCTGTGACCAATTTATCAAATCTGTAATTTTATGACACGTGGATATATTAAATCTGTAGTTTGTGATATATATCGCCTTCCACACCAAATTATTGAAAGTTTGCCACTCCCCCACTCTGTCAAACACCAACAGCCATGAGAAAACCCAAGACCGTCAAAGCAATAAAAATAAATACCCTATTATTTAATTTCAGGCCACAAAAATAAATATATGGCTTATGTTCGAAGATTAATCTCTTTATAACAAAAGCTCAGCCAATATAGCAAACAGAAGAGAACTGTAAGATACAGACCAAAAGCTACATATGCAAAAATAAATTGTCCAGTCATGCCCATGCCTGAAACAAAAAATATGTAGTGATGTTAGTCACTACATCATACAAACAATAAAGTAATAAAGACCGTATGAAGACCGCCACGCGTCTGCCATGTACAAAAGCTTGATTGTACAAGTCCCTAGGAGTCTGCTCCACGTATAGAAGAAGGCTGCTGCTCCACGGGACGTGTATCCGCAATAAAATAAAGAAGCTCTGCCGCGACTATAAAAGGAGACAAGAGATGCAAGCAGAAGGCATTGGAGAAAACAGACGCACCATAAACCGCTCTGAGCCTTCCCTCCACTCCACCAGTAGCTGAATAAAACACACTTTGTATAATTATCAAGAATACCGCCTGTACAAAGCTCCCAAAAAGGTACTCAATTTTTTGTACAATAGTTCTTGGGGTTCCCAAAAGGGGAAATGATATGTAAATGTGTTTTTTTAATGAAGTATGTTTTGTATAAATTATCTACTAGTCCTGTTACATGAGAGATGTTTTTATGCTAAGGACCCTATAGGAGAAACCTCTGACGGTAATTCTCAGGTAAGTTATACGTCCGGTGTTTAACGAGAACCTTGTGACCGTAGAGAAGTGTTCCCTTTGAGTGGACCAACCTGGGGAGATGATAAAAACTTAGCTCATATAATCAGTGACTAGGGATAATTTGGACGAACAATATCTTCAAAGAACTTACATGTGATAAGTATGGTGAGTACCGAGTAGGTTCTTCTCTTTTGGGCATGACTCAAATTCTGATACTTGGTATCACTCTAACTCGTGCATGTCGACCAAGCGGGTTACTTAGTCCCCAGGGTTCTTGCCGTATGTAAGGGACCAAGGCAATTCTCCTAATTCGCATATGCTTGACCGAGTGAGTTCTTAGTCTCCATGGTTCATATCGACTATTGGGGGCATTGTTTAGAGGGCTGAAATGAGTTGTGTATTGGTTGTGAGTGTCTAACACGAGTTCATACAATACATATACAAAGCAGCGTGAACTAAGAATTCATTACAATACTGGTAATGAATCTAGACCTTAGCGGTCTATCGAACATTGATTATATTACAATATCAGAGCTGTGACACAGTATTTTAAGCTCTATGATTTTTTACAATTTAGGTAAAGGATCTAGCTCTATCTGGTCGGCTAATATGTGAGCTATTTTTTGTGCCTCAGCCACGAGAGCTTCACATTGCTCATCAGAGAAATCTTCATGAAAGCCTTCGGCTACCACATCTAACTCTATGTTGGGGATGTGGGACTTTGCAATTGTCAGAACCTGTGCGCCGGTTAGTTCTGCAACATGTCGAGCATGTTCTTTTAGTCGGCCGGGTGCTCCTTGTAGCCTCGTTAACAGGTCCTGACATCGAGGTGGTTTTTCATCAGGATATATGTATTGGGCGACCACTTCTGCATCCTTCTGAAGAGCTGCAAGAGACCATCAAAGGTTTTCATCACCCTCTATAAATTTCTTCTGCAATAGCTCATAGGACCTCTTTGATCCTATAGGAGCACAATAATCATATATGTTCAGCATAATGGAATTCAATATCAAGGTATTAGTTGAATAAACATTTACCTCTTAGGCGTTTCTCGGCTTCTGTTTTCTCAGCCTCCAAGGTGATAACTTTTTCCTTATACTCTTCTTTTTGATTTTCAATTTTATTGAAGGCTTTTTGGAATTGGTTTAGCTCATCCACAGGCTTTTTAAAAATCTTCTCAGCTTTGATAACTTCGGTTTCCAGCTTTATGTTCCTTTCTTTCTGGCTTTTTATTATTTCTTCAGCGCCTGTTAGTAACAACCATTTTAGTGCATAAATATATTCCTGTACATATAGGTAAATTCATTTTTACCTTCTGCTCTTTCCTTCCACGAATTTTGTTTTTGTTGCATTGTTTCGAGATCATCTTTAAGCTTTTTAAAATTCCTCTTGATCTCTGCCGAGTCCTGGATCTGCTTTTGTAACTCTTGATTTTCGGCCTTCAACGTTTCAAGAGCTTGGGCAGATGACTCTAGTTCTCTTATGTGGCCTTCAAGATTTGCAATTTGTGCGGTTGCCTGGGCATCTTGTTGTTGTATCAGTTCCAGTGACCGCGATGCCTCTGTATGGACGAGGTTAAATGTTCATGTCACACAGATAACATGTGAGGTATAAGCTATATTGGTCTCATACCTTGTAGCTTGAATTGAAGTTCATCAACTTGAGATGAACGGGCTTTTAGCGCTACTGATAAGCGCCCTACTTCCAGTCTCTCTTTGGCAAGTTGGTCTTCTAAATTGACGGCTTTCGCACAATGCCTCTCGACAAGTTGCAGAAGCTTGGTCTTATTGGCCATATGAGTTTTCAGAGCCTGTAATAATGGCAAGTTATTTGTTTGATATTTACATAACCAGGAACGGTGATTATTATTGACAAAAAGGACAGAATACCTGGAAGGAATGATAAGCTTTTTCAGTTTGCTCTTCAAAATTTTTCAACTCCGCTTGCTCTGCCGACTCATCAAATTCGGCGATGGCAAATTGGCCACTATGATATATTGATCTAGTCGGCGTTGGCTGGTCTGCGGCACCTTCTCTTACCACTCGGTGAATAGGAGTCGGCGTGACATTTTCCTCCGGACCGATTGGATATTCATATGTTGGCTCTGGTATAGATTCAAACACCAGTGATGGCTCTTCGGGCTCGATGGAGGCAGGAATATCAGTATCCGTTGCCATCTCAGACGTATTCAGGTCCAGGATGTTGGGTGATTTAGCTTGATTATCTTTTGGCTGAGTGGATTCGGGTGCACCTTTGTCACTCGGTTTCTTTGCCGAGTGGTCTGGGACATCATCTTTGGATGACTCGGCCTGTGGTGTCTCCTAGGCTTTTTCGGGAACTGGACTTTGTGCCAGAACTTCTTCAAAAGACGACCGCCCGGACGACCTGCCAATTTGACAAAACATACATATTTCAATCAAATGGATAGTTAAGCTTTAGGTTATATTGATTCGTTTACCTTGAGTGGCGTTTAAATTTAATGCCTGACACTCTTGGTAGGGGGTTGGTTGGCCTCGAGGCGCCTGTCATGTCTGGCGCCGTCTCATGGGTGCCTGTCTTGCTAGTTTCACTCGGCTGATTTTGTCCTTCATCATCCATGGTTCGCCGAGTGGTGGAGGTTTTCTCTGGAGTTTTCTTCTTTGCCTTCGCTTGAAGTCTGGCTACTCTTTCCGCCAGCGATTCTTCTTCATCAAAATCTTCAATATGTGCCTTTTGGCGCTTGGGAGCTGATGGTTGAGTGGGAGATTTCTTTTGCGGCATCGGCGGTAGAGGGGGGTTGGAGACGTATACATCAAGATTCTACAATATTAGTTACGTCATATTCATTGCTGAACATAATGCATCAAGTACTGACTTTTTACGCACAGAAGTGGATAACTTACTGGACTCCTGCCAGTCTTGGAATGATGTCCACATTTCGCACTACCTGGAGTCCAACCAAATAGTGAAGAGAATATGTTTTCCAGCCGCAATGTTAATTCCCTTTCATACAAAGTTTCTGGCACTTCCATGGTGGGGTCTGAACCTAGCTCGAACTTCCATCTAGGAACATGACGTTTTTTAATACGCTGCACACGGCGGTATATGAAGCTTGCGGCAACATGTATGCCAGTGTAACCTTGGGACTTGAGATAGGCAATGTGTTCTAATATGGCATCAACTTGAGACTTTTTGTTTGGATGGGCCTTTGCTGACCACTCGGGTCATGGCTTGGGGGCTTCGGCCGTAGTCTCTAACAAAGGTGGAGCATGGTTTCCATGGTAAAACCAGTCCGCGTGCCAATCTTTGTTCGTTGATGGAAGTGGTACATCAACGTATTTGGATTTATTCCTAAGTTGGAATCCGGCCTCTCCTATAACATTATTGCTGTTTGACTTCAAAACAAACAGTTCTTTGAAGGTATCAAAATGAGGATAAATCCCCAAGAACACCTCACATAGGTGGATGAAGCTAGCAATATGTAAGATGGAATTTGGATTTAGATTGACAAGATTGATGCCATAGAAGAACAGGAGACCGCAAAAGAAGTCGCAACAAGGGATCCCAAATCCACGATAGAAAAAGGAGGAGAAAAGCATGATTTGGTCGATAGGAGGTTGAGAAAATTTCTGACCTATGGCCTCGATCCATTCTCCGGTATGATGATCCTGCAACACGCCATCAATCACCAGTCCGTTGATTTTCTCTGAATCCATGGTTGACACAGAGAACTCCTTGATGGCGGCGGGGATGTCGAAGATTGGCTCTTTTTCCTCGCCCTTCTCAAGGGAAGCTTGCTTCTGGGATTGTGTCTTATAGCTTTGGCGGGTGCGCTTTGGGGCCATCGCTCTTGTTCGAGTGCGGTGGAAGCAGCTGTGTGGAGCCTTGGGGCGGAAATGGACTCTTGAGATCTAGGGTTTGTGTGCGCAAGAAGGCGGCAGCGGCAAAATGAAGAAGAAGGGGTGTGGCTGTTTGGAGACCCTTTTTATAAGGGCTAGATGACCTATTGGGCTGAGGCTTTTCGTAATTTGTTAAGTCCATTTTTGTTAATCGGATTATTGCAGTTTCAGCCTTGGAAATTGTACCTTCCGAGATTTCGTGATAAATCATTCGGATTATTATAGTTTCAGCCTTGGAAATTATACCTTCCAAGATTTCATGATAAATCACTCGGATTACTGTAGCTTTAGCCTTGGAAATGGTACCTTCCGACATTACGCAGTAAATCATTCGGATTATCCCGGCACCAATCATGGGGGTCGTGCTTCCGTGTTATATTCATACTATTGATACATCACCAATCTTGGGGGCTATAACAATTGAAATTTGTCGTTAATCATTCAGATTAAGGGCACTTTAGCATTGGGGATATGAGTATTAAATTGATGATGAATCACTTGGAGAGTAAGAGAAATGTGCTAAATATGGAGTTTGCTACGACAAAGTTGGAAGATTCAGACCTCATTATTAAAGAGGGACAAGGTTAATTGGATATTTTTTGATAACTCAAAAGTTGCTTCGGTATAGCCTTAACAATCTTTTGAGTTGGGGGCTATATGCATAGGCTATATCTTTTTTAGTGATTTATGAATAAGAGTTAATAGAAAAAGCACTTCCCAATTTTATAAGATGTCGAGGCAAACCAAGACGACAGTTCAATACGGGAAGTGCTTGGGGGCTACTGTGGTATGTATATACCAGGGATACCTCACCACTCGGATATATTGCTGAGTGGGCCAGGGTCCAATAAAGATGAAGACCCATGAAGATAACTATTCGAATTGTTACTTGGAGTACACGACAAGTCAATATTAGAGATAGAAAGTTAGAGATAGAGTCATAGTCGGAGATCATGTTGTAACCGATTAAGACACTTACCATGTAACCCTGCCCTCCGGATATATAAGGAGGGGCAGGGGCTCTTTTGGGGAGATCCATCTCGAATAATACACTACAAAACACAGGACGTAGGGTTGTTATCCTCCGGGAGACCCGAACCTGTCTAAACCTTGCGTCTTGTGTGTCTATCAATCTTTCATACTCATACGCATACCTAGATCTACTATTGAGAATATCTCTCGACAATTTTCATTGACACTATCTATGATTAAAACTCTTTATTGCTCTTCAAGCTTACTGGAATACCTTTTTTGGTCTTTATTCAGACAAGTTCTACTTAAATGCTCTGGTGAATTGCATATGAAGTACCTACATGTTTTATCGTAGGATTTCCTAGGATCATAACGTCTTACATTTCTTTTATGTAAATATGGGGCTCGATTGTCTGATCTTCTTAGGAAATACCTTCTTCTTGTCCTGAAGTTATTATTATTATATCTCTTTGTGGTCTATAATGCCTTCTACCTTGGTTTCTTTCTTCTCCATATTATAACTGAATTTGCACTATTTTGCTGCAAAGTTATAATCTGCTCGTTTCATAGATCTTTGTGCTTGTATGTTTGTGCAGATTCTTTTTAATCATTTAAAAACAAAGATTATAGCTTGAGATATATTTACTACTACCGCACTAGTTTCTTTCTTATAGTCTTCGAATGTCATAGATGCTAATGGGTTAGGTAGTTTATTAAAATATCTTTCAGCTACTCCTTTATTATATCCTTGCTTTGCAGTGGTAGCATTATATAAATAGTGCTGAGAGAACTCTTTTATACCTTTCCAATTTGTTAGTGTTAGTTTCTCGATTTCTGTTAGCCTTTCATTTTGTAATGTAGTACACCCTTGTTATGGGTCTTCAGCTATGATGATATTGGATACTAACATTAGCAAAATTATGTGCGTTACTTGCAGCCTTTTTCAATTCTTCATATTGATTTGGGTTATTTTCTACCCACTGTTCCCATAATACTTTTGTGGATTCTCCTAGAAAGGTTTCTAGGTAAGTTATCATGTCTTCTACCTTGTTCCCTATGTTGAATTGGTTCTGAATGTATTTTTGCGCTATTAGTCCTTTCGATACACTTAGTACATTTGGCCAATCTATAGGATCATGGGCTGAAAGATTCAGCATCACTTTTCTGGTTATGAAATTTTATTGATCTATCAAATTCCCTTCTTTTAGATCCCATAAATTTACATATGCCCTGATATATAGTTATAGGGATTTTCATCTCTTTCTGGAGGCTATTTTCTAGATGCTCTAGAGGGTCTTTCCATATCTCCTTGTTTTACAGAAGTCTCACCGTACCCTCTTCTTCTCTTAGAACTCCCTGCTTCTACTTCCATTGCTTCCATAATATTATCTAGATTATATAGACTTTCTTCGTCTAGAGAGTTTATAAAATCAGTATTTTGTTCTGAGTCAGGGTAATTTTTATCTTCATTATACAAGTCTCTTAAAATTTGCTCTTCTTCCTCATAGCTTTCTAATAATAACTTCCTATTTATGTCCCATTGTTCGCCTTCACTAGTTGATTTATCTTCTATTTTTGTCACCTCTGTTTTATTATTATTCTCAGTGATTTGTAACATTGTGTTTATATTGTCTTTCTTTTCTTCCCTTAGTCTTTTTAGCCTAGATAACTCACAGATAAAAAATATTTCTTTTTCTCTAATCTTAGGCCAGTCTTGTATCATAGTATTTTTGTACTCTGAGTCTATTTTTATTAATTTTTCTTCATA